>JAPDVU010000007.1:96041947-98441947 GCA_026230045.1 Corynorhinus townsendii | reverse complement strand
GTGCTCCCCCTGTGGGAGCGCACTGACCACCAAGGGGAAGCTCCTGCATTGAGCGTCTACTCCCTAGTGGTCAGTACACATCATAGTGACTGGTCATTCTGGTCGTTCCATCGTAAAGGTTGCTTAGGCTTTTATTATATAGATTATAAACTATCAGAAACAGAAATTAAGGAAACAATCCCATTTATAATTGCATAAAATAAATACCTATGAATGAATTTAACCAAGGATGAAGAAGACCTATATTTGGAAAATTATAAGACACTGAAAAAGAAATTATAGGAGATACAAATAGCAGATAAAAAATGGCAGTGAAATAAGTGGATGTTGCATGGAGACACTCCCAGGACCAAAATGGAATTACAACTAAAATATAGAAAATCTCCCTGAATAATCAATTGAAGACTCAGTGGAAAAAACCATGATAACCAAGGACAGAAAGTGGAGACTGCATAGAGACTTCTAGGAAGGGCAGAGGTGTAAAAGGGAGGGCTGGGCTCCCACAGAGAGCAACTGAAGTTCCAGAAATATATCTCAGCTGTAGGGGCCTGCCATTGAAAACTCTGGAGCTGGGCCACCCAGCAGAGAGTACCAAAACTGAGAAGGGTACCCACATTATATCTGACTGTGAGAAGCAGTAGAGTTACTGTCTGCCAGTGAGAGAGGGCTTGAAATTCAGGCACCCTCTTAAAGGGCCAATGCACAAAATTTCATGTGCAGTCACTCACCTTGTGCTCCAGCAGAGGGATGGCAGAGTGGACTGGAGTTGGGCAAGCAGAAGCCAGGGTTGGGGGCTCTGGAGTTAGATCTCAGAAAGCAGACACCTGAGTCATTCCCTCATGCTGTGGACATCACCTGTCTCACTCAAACAATTGATATCTAGGTGGTTTTTGCCTGGAGGGTGGGGGGAAGGACAGGAACGGATGACCCACCCTAGTGGAAAACACTTTGCCACATGGTGTGGAGTTTCTGAGGCCCATTAAGAAACTGAGAATAACAATTAGCCTCTGGGCAGAAGCAATTGCCCCACCATTGGGAAAAACTTTTATCACACCTGTGGATAATTGCCTGAGGGCTATTCTAGATTAAATCCAATCATTCTGTAAGCAAGAGCAGTCTCTGGAGGCTTTGAGTCTTTGCAATTCTAACTAGTCAGAAACAACATATGACACTGTCCTGAACTAGAGATTGAGAGGCAATGCAGATCTAACTAATACATAGTCACAAACCCAAACAGGCAACCAAAATGAGGAGACAAAGAAACAACCCCCAAATGAAAGAACAAGAGAATTCTCCAGAAGAAGAGATAAATGAAACGGAGATAAGAAATTTGCCTTTTATAGAATAAGGAAAATGATGGTAAACATGCTCAACAGCATGAGAAAAAATATAGTAACTATGAAAACAGAAATAAAGCATGGCATAGCACAAATAAAGAACATATTGGAAGGAATACATGACATATTAGGGAAGACTGAGGATCAGATCAGTGAATTAGAAGACAGGGTAGAAAAGAAATCACTCAATCAGAGAAGAAAAAAGAAAAAAAATTAAAAAACAGGAGGACAGTTTAAAGGATCTGTGAGACAACATGAAATGTAACAATATTTGTATAGTAGGTGTGCAAAAAGAGGCAGAACGGGAGAAAGGGATACTGAATGTATTTGAAGAAGTAATGGCAGAAAACTTCCCTAACCTGATGAAGGAAAAAGTCACACAAGTTTAGGAGACACAGAGAGTCCTAAGCAAGAAGAACCCAAACAGCCTCATGCCCAGACACATCATAATCAAAATGCCAAAAATTAAAGACAAAGAGAGAATCTTAAAGGCAGCAAGAGAAAAGCAAACTGTTACCTATAGAGAAGATCCCATAAGGCTGTTATATGCTTTGTCATCAGAAACTCTACAAGCCAGAAGGGAACGACATGAAGTAATCAAGATAATGGAAAGCAAGTATCTGAAACTAAGATTATTATATCCATCAAGGCTATCACTCAAAATAGGTGAAATGAAGGGCTTCCAAGACAATAAAAATAAAATAAAACTAAAAGAATTTGTCACCACCAAGCTAGCATTATAAGAAATGCTAAAGGGGGGAGGGGGGGGAAGCTGGGGTAGCAATACTCATATCTGCCAAATGAAGGCTATCACAAGGGATAACTATAGGTCTCTACATAATACTAAAAGGATCAATCTAATAAGAAGATATAACCCTGGTAAAAATATAAGCACCCAATATAGGAGCACCAAAATATATATAAATATTTTTATATCCTAGAGGACTTTAAGGGAGAGATCAACAACAACACAGTCATAGAAGGAGATGTTCAAACCCTGCTGACTTTACTGGCTAGATCTTCCAGACAAAAAAAATTATCAAGGAAGCAGTGACTCTAGAGGACACAGTGGATCAGATGGATTTAATTGACATTTATACAACATTTCACCCCAAAGCAGCAGAATATACATGTCTCTGAAGGGCTCATGGATCATTCACAAAGATAGACCACATGTTAGGACACAAAACAAGTCTCAACAAGTTCAAGAAGATTGAAGTCATATCAATCATCTTCTCAGATCACAATGGAGTAAAATTAGAAATCAACTACAGTAAAAACACCCAAAAACATTCAAACACCTGGAGGCTAAATAGCATGTTATTAAACAACTAGAGGCCTGGTGCATGAAATTCGTGCATGGGGGGGTGTGTCTCTCAGCCCAGCCTGCACCCTCTCCAATCTGGACTGCTGGGCTCCCAACTGCTTGCCTGCCTGCCTTCCTGATTGCCCTAACTGCTTCTGCCTGCCAGACTGATCACCCCCTAACCACTCCCCTGCCAGCCTGATTGATGCCTAACTGCTCCCCTCCTTGTTTGCCCCTAACTGCCCTCCCCTGCAGGCCTGGTCCCCCCCAACTGCTTTCCCCTGCAGGCCTGGGTCCCCACCCAACTACCCTTCCCTGCAGGCTGGGTTCACCCCAACTTCCCTCCTCTGTCACCCTGGTCCCTCCCAACTGCCCTCCCCTGCTGGCCTGATCACCCACAGCTGCCCTGCCTTGCAGGACTGGTCCCTCCCAACTGCCCTCTCCTGCTGGCCACCTTGTGGCAGCCATCTTGTGTCCACATGGGGAGAGCCACCTTTGACCACATGGAGGCAGCCATTTTGTGTGTTGGCATGTCAGTCAATTTGCATATTACTCTTTTATTAGATAGGATAGAGGTCTGGTACATGGGTGGGGGCCAACTGGTTTGCCCTGAAGGGTGTC
The DNA here is from genome assembly GCA_026230045.1 of Corynorhinus townsendii. Lineage (NCBI taxonomy): Eukaryota > Metazoa > Chordata > Mammalia > Chiroptera > Vespertilionidae > Corynorhinus > Corynorhinus townsendii. The sequence goes on along the minus strand of JAPDVU010000007.1, from coordinate 98,438,683 downwards.
CCAGATCAGAGCGGGGCTTCCCTTGGGACATGGGATGGCCTGGGTGAGTGGCCTGTGGTTGTTTGCCAGCCAGCCATGCCCCTCAGTGACCTAAGCGGAGGCCCTGGTATCTGGGATTTATTTATCTTCTATAATTGAAACTTTGTAGCCTTGAGTGGAAGCCAGGGCCTGCCAGAGCAGGCGGGAAGCTTGGCTTCCTCCAGGGAAACCCAAGTCTCTTGCTCGCTCTGTGGCCGCAGCCATCTTGGTTATTTTAATTTGCATACTTGCTCCTGATTGGCTGGTGAGTGTGGCCTGTGGGCATAGCAGAGGTATGGTCAATTTGCATGTTTCTATTTTATTAGTATAGATAAGACGCTATTTTTTTCTAAAATCACTAGACTGAAAATCAAGGAGCGTCTTATACATGGAAGTCAGCCGAGGAATGAGCATGCAGGTACATAAGTGCCCATACCTTGTCAAACAAGATTCCCCTAATCATAAGCCTTATTGTAACTGACATCAGCTTATGTTTTAATTGGAGGTGGAAGGGGAGAGTGCACAGATGCAACAGAGACCAGAGCCTTCTGAGCACATAAAGATGTCAAAAATAAAAAGATAAATATCAATAAGCAATTGTCTTACTCTCAAAATTCAAACTAAATACAATCAGCTATGCAAAAGAGCATGAAAATAGAGCTGCAGAGAGACAATTTGGAACTCCTCCCACTGAGTGTTTAATCAGACAGTGGAGAAAACAAGAAGAACAACTTCTTAAGATGCCAAAAAGGAAAAAGGCATTAAGAGGAAAACCAGAAAAATGGGAAGACTTGGAGCAGAGGCTTAAGACTTGGATTATGGAGCAGCACCAGAGTGGCTTATGTATGTCAACCAAGCTTATTCAATGTCAGGCAAGATGAACATTGTTGATTTTACAGGAAAAGCAAAATGGTGCTTCAATTTCATGAGGAGAGAAGGGTTGGCCATGAGAACTTGAATAAGTTAGCTCAGAAAAAGCCACCAGTTTGTGAGGATGATCTCACATATATGGAAGATGACTCAGAAGTAGTGATACAATAGAAGTTGAAGAAATTGATACCTCTGGAACTAATAATGATGAAGAAGAGAGCAGTGATGCAACAGAGGCTGGACAAAGTGATATGCTACATAATATCATAGTACTGATATGTAAACATTACCTATGGTAATTACTAAATAAAAGTGTGTTCTGTTTTATGTTTAAAATATTGATTTCTTAATTTTGGGTTAGAAAAATAGGGGGCATCTTATACATGGAAAAATACGGTATTTTATAGATGTAGAATGAACTCTCCAAAAATTTATATGGAACCAAAAAAAGCCCTCAAACAGCTACAACAATCTTGAGAAAGAAGAACAAAGTTGGAGGAATCACAATACCAGATTTCAAGAGAAGTTGGTAACCTTGAATACTTACAAAAGAAAGCCTCAAATTTAATTAATGAATTATCTTTACTCGGAAAACTATAAGATTTTGATGAAAGACATTGAAGAAGACACTTATAAATGAGAAGATATCTTGCATTTATGGATCAAAAGTTTTAATTGTTAAAATGTGTCTACTACTCACTGCCCTCAATGCCACCTATGGAGTCAACAAAATCTCTACCAAAATTTTAATGGGACTTTTCACAGAAAGAGAAAAAATAATTTTAAAATTTGTATGAAGCCACAGAAAATCCCAATTAGCCAAAGAAATATTGAGAATAAACAGAGTTGGAGGCATCATACCTCTTATTTTCAAACTACATTATAAGGCTGTAGTAATCAAGAACATAGTGCTGGCATAAGAATAGACACACAGACCAATGGAAAAGAATCTAGAGCCCAGAAATAAACCTCAGAATATATGGTAAACTAATATTTGACAAGAGAACCAAGAATACTCAATGTAGAAAGGGTAGTCTGTTCAATAAATGATGTTCAGAAAACTGGTTATCCAAAAGCGAAATATTAAAATCAGATCCCTATTTTATACCACTCACAAAATTAACTTGAAATGAGGTAAGGACTCAAACATAAGACATGAAACTATAAAAATTCCAGGAAAAAATCATAGGGAATAAACTCCTTGACATCAGTTTTGGCAATAGTTTTTTGGATATGACAACAAAAGCCCAAATAGCAACAACAACAAAAAATCAAAAGTGAGACTACATTAAGCTAAAAAGCTCTGCACAGCCCAAGAAACAATCATTAAATTGAAAAAGGCAATCTACAGAATCAAAGAATATATCTGTAAACCATATATCTGATAAGCAATTAACGTCAAAAATATATAAGGAATTCATACAACTCAATAGCAAAAAAGAAAAATAAATCAATTACATATGGCCAAAGGAACCGAATAGACATTTTTTTCCTAGAAGACATACAAATAGCCAACAAGTACATGAAAAGGTACTTTACATTACTAATCATCAGGGAAATGCAATTAAAACCACAATGAGATAATATTTCCCATCTTCCAGAATGGCCATTATCATGAAAAAGAAGTGTTGGTGAGAATGTGGAAAAACAAAAACCCCTGTGCAATGTTGATGTGAATGCATATTGGTACAGCTACTATGGAAAACTATAGTATGATCCAGCAGTCTAACCTCTAAGTATATATCTGAAGAAAAATAAAATCACTTTCTTGAAGAGATAGCTGCACCCTCATATTTATTACAGCATTATTCACAATAACCAAGACCTGGAAACAACCTAAATATGCATTGTGAATGAATGTATGAAGAAGAGGGGATGTATGTATATACATACATATACAATGAAATGCTATTCAGTCATAAAATAGAAGGAAATCCTGCCATTTGTGATAACATGGGTGGACCTTGAGGGCATTTTATTAAGTGAAAAATCCCCAGAAAGAGAAAGAAAAAGACAGATACTGCATTATCTCTTCTATATATGGAATCTAAAAATATCAAACTCAGAAAAAGGAAGTGGAATGATTGTTGCCAGAGGCTAAGGAGTAAGGGAAATGTAGAGCTGATAGTGAAAAGGTATAAATTTCCAGGTATAAGATAAGTACATTCTGGGGATCTAAAGCACAGTTGCTATGAGAGTAGACTTTAAATACTCTCACCATTAAACAACAAAATCGTAATTACATGTGGCAAAGAATGTATTAACTAACCTTATTGTGATTAGCATTTGTTATATATGTATATCAAAACATCACATCGTATACACTAAACCAGTGGTCGGCAAACTCATTAGTCAACAGAGCCAAATATCAACAGTACAACAATTGAAATTTCTTTTGAGAGCCAAATTTTTTAAACTTAAACTTCTTCTAACGCCACTTCTTCAAAATAGACTTGCCCAGACCGTGGTATTTTGTGGAAGAGCCACACTCAAGGGGCCAAAGTGCCGCATGTGGCTCGCGAGCTCAGTTTGCTGACCACTGCGCTAAACGCACATGATATTATATGCCAATCATTCTAATATATAAAATCCCAGGGTCCATAACATCCAAAACGACCTAAGGTTCTACTGTCAGCGCCCTGATACAGCACTGACTGCCAAGAGGGCAGCGGATCAGGCCTGGAGAGAGGCCTGGGGAGAGAGAAGCGGAATCTGATCCGTAGCCTCTGTGGGAGCTGTTGATCAGCACTTGCCTCTTTCTTTTGCTCCAGGCCTGACCAGCAGCCATGCCTCTCTTTCTTTCTTTTTTTTTTTTTAATCTTTATTGTTCAGATTATTACAGTTGTTCCTCTTCCCCCCCCCCATAGCTCCCCTCCACCCGGTTCCCACCCCACCCCATGTCCTTAGCCTTCCCCCCACTGTCCTCATCCATAGGTGTATGATTTTGTCCATTCTCTTCCTGCACCCCCCACACCCCTTTCCCCCCTTGATTGTCAGTCCACTCCCTTTCTATGCCCCTGATTCTATTATATTCACCAGATTATTCTGTTCATCATATTTTTTATTCACTTGATTTTTTAGGTTCATTTGTTGATAGATATGTATTTGATGTTCATAATTTTTATCTTTGCCTTTTTCTTCTTCTTCCTCTTCTTAAAGAATACCTTTCAGAATTTCATATAGTACTGGTTTGGTGGTGATGAACTCCTTTAGCTTTTTCTTATCTGTGAAGCTCTTTATCTAACCTTCAATTCTGAATAATAACTTTGCTGGGTAGAGTAATCTTGGTTGTAGGTTCTTGTTATTCATCACTTCAAATATTTCTTGCCACTCCTGTCTGGCCTGCATAGTTTCAGTTGAGAAATCAGCTGACAGTCATATGGGTGCTCCCTTGTAGGTAATTAACTGTTTTTCTCTTGCTGCTTTTAATATTCTCTCTTTGTCTTTTGCTCTTGGCATTTTAATTATGATGTGTCTTGATGTGGTCCTCTTTGGGTTCCTTTTGTTTGGGGTTCTCTGTGCTTCCTGGACTTGTAAGTCCATTTCTTTCACCAGGTGGGGGAAGTTTTCTGTCATTATTTCTTCAAATATGTTTTCAATACCTTGCTCTCTCTCTCTTCTTTTGGCACTTCCATAATTTGGATGTTGGTATGCTTGAAGTTGTCCCAGAGACTCCTTACACTATCTTCATATTTTTTATTCTTTTTGCTTTTCCAGTTGGGTGTTTTTTACTTCTCTGTATTTCAAATCTTTGGCTTGATTCTCGTGATCCTCTAGTCTGCTGTTGGATCTCTGTACATTATTTTTTATCTCAGTCAGTGTATGCTTAATTTCTAGTTGGTCCTTTTTCATATCCTCGAGGGTCTCACTCAATTTATCGGCCATTTCTAGAAAATTCTTGAAAAACCTTAAAACCATGGTTTTGAACTCTATATCCAGTCATTTGCTTTCCTCCATTTCTTTCATTTGTAACCTGTTTGTCTGTCTCCAAATTTGGCTGCTTCCCTGAGTTGATAGAGTGGCCTTGTGTGGTAGGTGTCCTAATAGGGCCCAGTGCCTCAGCCTCCCCAAGGTGGACACTCTTAGTGCACCCCTTTGTGGGCTGTGTGCACAGTCTTATTGTAGTTAAGCCTTGATTGTTGTTGGTATCACTGAAAGGAATTGACATCCAGGCCAATTGGCTGTGAGAATCAGCTGTGTCTACGATGGGAGAACTTCTGTGCTGGAGACACCCTTATGAGGCAAGACTTGCTTCAGTGGGGCTTTGGTGCTCACTGAGTCTGCCCCCTGAGTGTTTCCCTTGTGGATCTGAGGAGTTGTAATCTGGATGGTCCTACTCTGACCTCTGGGTACACTGGCTCTTGGATCTCCAAGGAGGTGCTAATTTAGCCTCTGCCTGAGGCCACCCAGCAGGAGCTACAGAGAGATCTGCAGATACCTCTTCTTTGTTTGGGTTTTAGTCGTGCCTAGATGAGGCCCAGCTGTTAAGCAATGCAAGCTGCTGTGGGGCCTTGAGCATTCTTTTGGATGTTCTGGGTCTCTCTGACTAAGCTGCAATTTGATAGGTAAGTTTAGATTTCAAAGGACCAGGCCATTCATATGTAAAAGCCTCTGTGCACAGCTTGGATGGGGCAGAGTCTCAGAGCGGAGCAAACAGCAATGGCTTCCCATCAGCCCTGCCCTAAGAGGCCCCTGGGTCTCAGTGTCTCTTGGTAATCACTGCAAGCACCTCTGAGAGAAAGCTGCCCTCGAGTTCTGCCCGCTGCCAGACAATCCAATTTCTCCCCGTATGAGTCTGGGTCCCCAGAGTCTCACCCAAAACTGGAGTTCAGAGCAGTCAGGAGCTTGTGTCTCCCTCCGGCTTGAAAAATTCAGCTGTGTAGTCAGTTGCCAGCCCTCTCCGTACCTCTGCACTTTACTTCCACAGCTCCTCTGAGTCTCAGTGTGATTTTCTCTTCCCTTCTAGTTGTAGAATTTCCACTTAGCCAGTCTTTCCGTGGTTCTGGATGATGTCCATTTTGCTTTTTAGTTGTAGTTTTAAAGTGGTTGTGCAAGGCAGCAAGTTCAGGTATTTACCTATGCTGCCATCTTGGTTTCTCCCCTTGCCTCTCTTTCTCTCAGGCCTCTGCTGGGGCTGATGATCAGCCCTGCCTCTCTGGTCAGGCCCGTTGATAGGCCCAGAGATGCTGACTGGCATAGAAACCAACCAATCAGAAGAAAATCTGGGTGAACTGTGAGGAGCTAATGGCTGCCTAGGGGGCAGAGTTTTTTATGCTGACTGGAATAAAAATCAACCAATAAGAATCTCATCTGGGTGTACTGTGAAGGCAGAACCTAAGGTGGGGGGTTGAGGAGGGGTTTTAAGGGCAAAAGTTGTTTGGTGTAAGGTGTAAGAAAGCAGTTCAATTTTTTAATGTCTGGTTTGGCAGTATAGTGCATAGGGCTGGCTATCAGTCCAGATATAGGGATTATGTATTTTTGTCTGCCAAGAACATGTTCTCCTGATGAAAAAGGCTTCCCCCCACCATTTAAGCAATCCTATCCTATATAATCTATCTATACTACTAAAAGGGTAATATGCTGATTAGACTGGGTCAACCAGCCATCTTCCAGACATTATACTTCCTTCCAGACAAAGCTATGGTGGTGGGGGCCAAGACAGAGGCTGTTAGGGGCAATCAGGCTGGCAGGGGAGGGCAGTTGGGAGCAATCAGGCCATCAGGGAAGAGCAGTTAGGGGCTATCAGGCAGGCAGAGGCAGTTAGGGGCAATCAGGCCGGAGGGGCAGGGGGTAGTCAGACATCCCCCAAGGGGTCCCAGATTGGAGAGGGTGCAGGCTGGGCTAAGGGGATCCCCTCCCATCCATGAATTTCATGCACCAGGCCTCTAGTCTATACTGATAAAAGGGTAATATTCTAATTAGGGTGGACATCTTCCTGACGTCCATCCAAACAAAGCCACAGTAGCTGTGAGGCCTTGGGCTCAGGCCTTGCAGCTGACACATCGGCAGTGGCAACAGCAGCAGGGTGATGGGGGTGGTGCCTCCCCCTGATCAGCCCAGTCACCTCCCTCAGAGGGAGGCCAGACTGCAATTTAGGACATTTCCTGAGGGGTCCCAGACTGTGAGCGGGGGCAAGCCGGGCTGAGGGACCCCAACCCAGTGCACAAGTTTTCATGCACTGGGCCTCTAATAACAATAAAAATAGGAATAAAGATATAAAAATGAGATTAAACTGCCATTATTTGAAGGTAATAAAAGTAACATAGGAAACCTAAAACAATTAACAGAAAAATGTTGGAAAAAATCAGATAGGTTTTGTTGGATTCAACATCAGCTTTTGAAACCAAGAGTGTTCTTCTCTGTCAGATATACCAATAAGAAAATATCATAGAAATTAATGTGATTATAAGTGCAAGTTTAAAAATCTGTATACCAGTTAGGCTCAAGCCAAACAAAAATGTCTATGGCATTTAGGGGTAAAATTTGAAAACATTATTAAGGGTGTAAAGAAAACTTGAAATTAATGGGGATGCATTGTATGTTCAGGATTTATTATTTAAAGACAGCAATTGTATCCAAGGCAATCAAACTTAATACAAAAAAAAAAAAATACTATCTTCCTTTGGGGCAAAGTTCAGATAGGCCTTTGCCCATTTTAAAAGGCTTGGCTGCATAAGCTTGAGGTCCCTCTCCTATACAACACAATGCACTGTGTGTGGGCACCCCTACCCTCTTCACATTGGCCTCTCACCATTGGGGCTTATAGGACCTTCTGGCTACAGAACCTTATTGCTGCAACAAGTAAAATATTCCTGGTCTATAACCCAGTGGTGCCATGTCTTCTGTCAGCATCTGCTTGGAGCAACGGAAACTAATTTGTTATCTTGCAAGCAGGCTAACCATAGGGGAGGTAAGAAAATTGGACTCCTCCTGAAACTACACATCAAAATTAAGTGCAGGTTGATTAAAGGCTTAAATGCAAAAACCAAAAAATAAAACTTGAAGGGCATTATAAAAATAGTATTTATTACCTTAAACAATTCATGTCATGAAAAGTATGAATTGTAATATTAAATTTGAATTCTTTAACATTGAAATGTTCTGTTTCCATAAGGGTTTTAACGACTTTGAAAAGATAAACCATAAACTGGGAGATGATATAGCTAATATATATAATTAATAAATGATTAGTATTCAGGTAAGTAAAGAACTCCTAAAATTATCAATAAGATAAAAACAGACTAATCATTTTTTTAAAAAGACAAATATGCCCAGGTGGCAGCTCAGTGGATAAGCATCAACCTGTGAACCAGAAGGTCATGGTTTGATTCCTGGTCAGGGCCCATGCCAGGGTTGCAAGCTCAATCCCATTAGAGGATCTGCAGGAAGCAGCCAATCCATGATTATCTCTCATCATTGATGTTTCTATCTCTCCTTCCCTCTCCCTTCCTTTCTTTAATCAATAAAAATATATTTAAAAAAAAGAGACAAATGCTATAAAAAAATTTAAGTCAAGATATATGAAAAGTCTTAAGTATATGGAAAGATGTTTAATCTTATTTGAAGTCACAGAAATGCAAATTATAACTATAATGAGATAACTTTTCCCACCCATTGAATTACCAAATATTTTCTTAAAAATAAGTTTATATTAAATCTTCCTCTACTGCTGGTAAAGAGTAAATTGGTACAATATTTTTGGAAAACATTTGTCATTACCGTTTAAAGCTGAACATGTGCATAGCTCTTAGTTTCCAAGTTCAATCCTATATATATCGCTTGACAAAATGGTTGCATGAGGAAACTGTCAGATGTTTGAAAGAATGTTCATAGCAACATTACTTGCAATAGTAAATCCTGGAATAAGCAGGAAGGCCACCCTAGGGGGTATCGGAACCATTGACCAGGCAACAGCACACTCTAAATGGCATGGGATTATGATGCCTCTGGAACACAGACAAGCACTTCCCCTGGACAGAGTTCAACCCTTGTCCCACAGTAAAAGTCCTGCTCCATCATCTCTCTCATCATTTCTCTTTGACCTCAATATATTGGTTCTTTTTTTCATCCTTGCATTCACAGAAAATATAATACCAAAAAGTTAAAAGATTGTTAAAGTACCTATCAGACAAAGAAGTGAGGAAAAATCCACTGATTGCTCAAACAAATGAGAAATTTTGATTATTACTGCTCCAGGCCAGCAATATTTGTGGTGTTTCAGGCCCAAGGGTTCCAAGCCAACTGTGGAAAAGACAAAATTAATTAATGCTTTCTGAGATTAATTAGAAAATTAAATAGAAGTATAATGAAAACCAGCATGGCTGAGCTCACTAGATTTATCACTGTGTGCAACTAAATTCTAGAGTTGTTCAAAATTTCTATGTATTATTTGAATAAAAATGTAGCAATATTTGCTATAATCATTTTTTAACTTTATCACTTAATTTCAAGCAGACTTACTAGGAACTGCACAGTATTATAAAGCATAGATCTATTTCACAGCCTTGGTCTTAATGTTCTTTAAATGACCTTTATGTGCTAGAAATTAAAATACTCCTGCTCTTTGGAGGAATTTTGGGAAAATAGGGCAATAAATGAGGAGCAGCATGCCTTCCAATTTGCTGCGTGAAGTTTTGTGACAAATATTTTCACTTTCTCTAACCTTGTGGGTTTTGTTTTGTTTTTCTGTAAAATGAATGTTGTATTTTAAATGTTTTCCATATGTACACATTATGCTGTCCAGTAATTGAATTAAACAAGAATTAGCCAATTATATAACAATCCCATCAAAGGGGATTTTATAGCTTTACTAGAAGCCTGGTGCATGGATTCGTGCACAAGCAGAGTCCCTCTGCCTGGCCCGCAGTCATCCCGCAAGGGGTCCTGGATTATGAGAGGGTGCAAGCCAGGCCAAGGGACCCCACTGGTGCATGATCAGGGCCAGGGAGGGATTGTGGGAGAGCTCCAGGGCATGTTTGGCCTATCTCACCCAGTTCTGATTAGCAGGACCCCAGCAGCAAGCTAACCAACCAGTTGGAGTGTCTGCCCCCTGGTGGTCAAAGCGTGTCATAGAGACTGGTTGAATGGTTGAACAAACAATCAGACCCTAAGCATATTAGGCTTTTATTATATAGGGTGGCTAAAATATAAAGGTATTCAATAACTGAATGTATAAAATAATAACTTTAAGTACATATAATTCTGAGTAAATGCAATTTTCTATCACTAGACTTGTATCTCTTATGACCAGCATAAAGAGTCTTCTTTAAACCTTACTTCTGCCCATTTTTCAAATGAAGCTTTTCTGTGCTTGATTTTTGGCTATTCTCTCTCTCTCTCTCTCTCTCTCTCTCTCTCTCTCTCTCTCTCTCTCTCTCTCTCTCTCTCTCTCTCTCATTTGGTTCTCTAGGTGCCATCTGATAGAATGTGTATTGGAATACAAAGAAAGTAACCAAACTCAATGCTTGATATCACTGGGCTAGCGATATCAGCTAGGCCAGCTAGGCTATCCATTTTCAAACGTTTTTACTTCATGACACACATACACTAATTACTAAAATTCCACAGTATGCCAAAAATATATATATTTGGCCAATCTAAAAAATAAAAGTATTGTAATAATTTTGACTGATTTGCAATAATAATAATAATTACCCCTTTTCTTTATGCTCCAAAGTGACTTTTTAAAAAATCAGACACTTATCCTTTCTAATAAAGAGGAAATATGCTAATTTACTGCCACGCCCTCAAAGATGGTAGCACCACAGCCACAAGATGGCAGCGCCCAGTCCCCTCAGCCCCGCCAGGGAGGCTCCCGTGCAGCATGGCCAGAGTCCCCCAGTCCCCTCAGCCACCCAGCTGCCCAGGGCTGGCCTGAGGTGCAGGCAAGCCTCAGATGGTGGCTGCCTAGCCACCCAGGGCTGCCTGAGACTCAGGTAACCAGGGCCGGCCGAGGCTTGTGCTGCTGGCAGTGGCAGCAGCAGAGGTGTGATGGGGACATAGCCTTCCCCTGATCGCCAGGTCACCTCCCACCCCTGAAGGCTCCTGGACTGTGAGAGGGGGCAGGCCAGGCTGAGGGACCCCCCTCCAGTGCATGAATCTTCACGCACCGGGCCTCTAGTCTATATGTATAAAAGCCTAGGTGACTATTATGTTTGGACAACCAGATGATTGGCCAGGAGCTATGAAATGCACTGACCACCAGAAGGCAAATGCTCAATGCAGGAGTTGCTCCCTGGTGGTCAGTGAGTTCCTACAGCCAACCTCTGGTGGCCAGCCAACAACCCATGGTCCCTCCCCCCCGGCCAGCTGGCCCCCTTCAGCCCAGATTGGGACCGGGCAAGATGGCCCTGATTGGTCCCAATCTCCGGCCAGGCCGAGGGACCCCACCTGTGCACGAATTCATGCACCGGATCTCTAGTACTTATATATGAGGATTTCTGGTAACAAAAATTAACAAATCTAATGCAACCTTATTATGCAACATGACCAATAACATTTAACTCTATTACATGACCTGTATATTTATGACTTAAGACAAAGCATTCACACTGGATGGCTATTGTTGTGTAGGCTATAGCCATTTTTTTTAATTTGATAATCTAATGAAAAGCGGTCAGTGCCCTTGACTAAATAGTCAGATATTGCATGTTTAAAAATTCCTACAGCACACCCATTGGAAATTACTGAGCTAGGCAATCACTGGACCCATCAAGATTATGGAATGCATTAGGTTTCAGAATCCTGTGATTAGCAACAGAGCAGAAAATGTCATCTAATTCCACACCCACTTATATTTTCTAATTTTTTGGGTCTATATTTATAAAAAGTCAGTGTCTGTGATGACCAGGACAACCAAATGACTGGTCACCATGAAGTGCATTGAGCACCTCTTGGTCCCTCCCCAGTGGCCCACAGGCTCCGATTGCAGCAAAGCAGGCAGCAATGGTGAGGCAGCAAGCACTGTGAGCAGTGGTGGGCAGGTGGGCAAAGCAGCGAACATGCGGGTGGGTGGGTGGGGCTGTGAGCACAGTGAGTGGGCAGGGCTGCAGGCAGCAGTGGGCTATCACGCTATTTCACACACTGGGCCTCTAGTAGCCTAATAATAGCCTAGTGGTTAAAAAAAAAACCTAAAGCTCTTGTACAATGTCAACAGTGGTCATATAGAGAAATATTAAGTTTTGAGATGACCAATTTAAATAAAAATTCATCCTATAATTTTTTTTACATCATTTGTAAAGGTTGGTCTTTTTCATCTCTATTTAATTCCTTAGAATTGCTAATTTAAGACAGAGATTATAAATGGAAACATGTTTCAGTTTTAAATAGAATAAAATGATATTTCATGATGTATTATTAACATTTTTTCAAAGAGTCCTCATTTGATAATATCTTGTTCTTTGAATACAATGTCCTAAGATGAAATCAATTTGGGAGGTGCTGTCTTCTCTTGGGTTTATTCAGCTCATAAGAAACATAAGCCCCTGGGAATTATTGCAAGAAAAAAGCTGGTTTAAATTTTTGCACACATATTTACATATATATAAATTTATATATTTATTTATATATTGAGATACTGATTCAAATTTTATGTTTTCCAAGACATAAATTGGACTATTTTATAAGATTCCCACCAGAGCTCCATAGGCATATAATAAATAGCATTTGGTGATATTGTGGTTCAATAAGTCAACTTTTTCCATGTCCCTCCATGCTGTCTCAAAGGGTAAAAAATCCTTTCTTTTTACAGCTGCATAGTATTCCATTGTGCAAATGTACCGCAGCTTTTTTTATCCATTCATCTACTGATGGGCACTTGGGCTATTTCTAGATCTTAGTTATTGTAAATAACCTGTTTTAAAGTCTATTTTGCCAGATATAATTATTGCTACCGTAGTTTTTTTCATTTCCATTTGCATGAAATATCCTTTTTCCATCTGTTTACTTTCAGTATGTGTGTCTTTCATTCTGAGGTGGGTCTCTTGTAGAGAGCATATATATGGGTCTTATTTTCTTATTTATTCACAGCTACCCCATGTCTTTTTTATTGGAGCATTTAAATTTAAAGTGATTATTAATAGACTAGAACCCCAGTGCATGAAATCCATGCACAGGTAGGTTCTCTAGCTGCTGCTGGCTGCTGGCCGGGGCCTCCCTTCCCCAGATGCTGGCTGCCGGCTGGGGCTTTCTTTCATTTTGTGCCACCCCCTGGTGGTCAGCACACATCATAGCGAGCAATAGAACTCCAGGTCTCCCAGTCAAACTCCCCAGTGGGATACTTTGCATATTAGCCATATATATATATATATGTATATATGTGTGTGTGTGTGTGTGTGTGTGTGTGTGTGTGTGTGTATGTGTGTATGTATATATATATATATATATATATATATATATATATATATATATTAGAGGTGCATGAAATTCGTGCACAGGGGGAGGAGGACCCCTCAGCCAAGCCTGCACTCTCTCCAATCTGGGACCCCTTGGGAATGTCTGACTCCTTGGGAGATGTCTGGGATTGGGCCAAAACTGGCAGTTGGACATCCCTCTCAAATTTAAGACCACTGGCTCCTAACTGCTCACCAGCCTGCCTGCCTGATTGCCCCTAACTGCCCCCCCCCCCCCCCGCCAGCCTGATCACCCCTAACTGCCTCTGCCTGTCAGCCTGGTCGCCCCTAACTGCCCCCCCCCCCCCCCCCGCCGACCTGGTTGCCACCAATTGCCCCCTCCTGCCGGCCTGTTTGCCCCTTAGTGCCCCACCTGCTGGCCTGGTTGCCCCCAACTGCCCCACTCTGCCACCCTGGTCACCCCATACAGCCTGCTGGTCAGTCATTTGGTCATCCCTCGCTAACCCCCTGCCAGCCTGGTCACCCCACACAGCCTGCTGGTCAGTTGTTTGGTCGTCCCTCGCTAACCCCCCTGCCAGCCTTGTTGCTCCACACAGCTTGCTGTTCGGTTGTTACTGTGAGGGCATTGTGAACAATTTGCATATTACCCTTTTATTAGTATAGATAGATAGGCATTTACTGCCATTTTATTCTTTATAACTATTCTTAAATAAGTCCCTTTAACATTTCTTGTAATACTTGTTTGGTAGTAATGAATTTTATTAGCTTTTGCATGTCTGATGATATCCAGCATTCCACATCATACATCCCATGATATAATTCCAGAAAATATAATTTGAATTTTATTTAGTAATTTGTATGTTTTAGTCGCCCCCCCCACACACAAAAAAAATAGCTAATGTTGATTAGATTTGGGATAATTGATTGTTGTTCTTATTGCACAGAGAAGCATGAAGTTGGTTTTGCAGGGGTTGGCATATTTTGGAGGTGTTACATCTCCTGGGGACTAAAACAACCCCTTCATCCCCATGGTCCTACCCTTCATGTCCTTCATTAGCGAATAGGCCAAAAGCAATCAAGACTCAACTATAACAGAAGGGTTCACATATCCCACACAAGAGACATTCCTGGAGCACCCAGCTCAAGTGATCATGAATATTGTGCTGTTGAGCCTCTCAGTACACCTACTACAAAGGTCAGCCTACCAAAACTGAAGACATAGCAGATCTACCTAATACCAGTACACAGAAACAAGCACAGAGAGGTAGTCAAATGGGGAGAAAAAGAAACACTCTGCAAATAAAAAACAGGAGAATCTCCAGGGGAAAAAAATTACATGGAGGCAAGCAATCTACCAAACATAGAAATTCAAAGCAATGGTTATTGTGATGCTCAAGGAACTTATTGAGAACTTCAACAGCAAAAACACCATTAGAAACCGTGAAAAAGAACAAGTTAAAAATGAAGTTAAATAACTGGAAAATCTGGGGGAAAAATAAATTTCTAGAAATATACAAATCTTTCAAACTGAATTTAAAAAAAACACACAACACTAGAAAATTAGAACAGACCAATTACAATTAATGAAAGTGAAGAAGTAATAAAAAACAAAACACTACCAATAAATGAAAGTCCTGGATCAGATGACTACACAGGTACATTTTACCAAACATTCAAAGAACTAACACCTTTACTTCTAAAACTATTGCAAAAAATTCAAGAGGGGGGAAGACTCCCAAGCTCATTTTATGGGATCAGCATTATGCTAATTTCAAAACCAGACAAAGACACTACAAAGAAAGAGAATTATAGGCCAATATCCCTAATAGATGCAAACAATCCTCAACAAAATATTAGCAAACTAAATGCAGCAATACAAGATAGCATTAATAAAGAGAGCATGCCCCATGATCAAGTGGAATTTATTTCTAAGATGCAAGGTTGGTATAATATTCGCAAATCAATTATGGTGATACAGCACATAAGCAAAATAAAGGATGAAAATCATATAATCATATGAATAGATGCAAAATAAGCATTTAAAAAATAAAAGTATTTCTCTTAAGATCAGGAACAAGACGGGGATGCCCATTTTTACCATTTTTGCTTAGCATAGTACATAGGCTTTAGCTTCCAGCTTCAAAGCTGAAGTAGATTGCAGGGCAGAGGAGGAGGATGGTGATGGTGGAGGCAGGCACTGCCTGGTGGCAGTGCAAGAAGAGGGCTGGCCAGCTTTTCTGGTGTCTGAGAAGGGCCACAGGGAGTGACACTGAAACTTCAGATGGAAACAGCCCTGGTGCCCATCAGCAGATGAGTGGATTAGAAAACTGTGGTACATCTACACAATGGAATACTAAGCTGCTGTAAAAAAGAAGGGATTCTTACCATTTGCAACAGCATGGATGGACCAGGAGAGCATTATGCTAAGTGAAATAAGCCAGTCAGTAAAAGATAAATACCACATGGTCTCACTCATTTGAGGAATATAATGATCAACATAAACTGATGAACAAAAACAGATCCAGAGACATAGAAGCATCGATCAGACCATCAAACCTCAGAGGGAAGCAGAGAAGGGTGGGGTGGGGGGGCGGGGGGGGGGGAGGGATGAGATCAACCAAAGGACTTGTATGCATGCATATAAGCCTAACCAGTGGACACAAACACTAAGGGGGTGAGGGCATGAGTGGGGGTTGGTGGGGGGCAATAGGGGGATAAGGACACATATGTAATACCTTAGTCAATAAAGAAAAAGGAAAAAAATTTCAGATGGAATAAAGGTGGGGCTTCAGCGTCATTTGTTGTCAGTGTCTCCTAAATCTAGTTTAGTTTAGCATTAATGTAAAATGCATTCCATAATTCCCTTACACTTCCACTGCCCAAGGAGGAGAAACCTTTCAAATCTGCACTTCTCTTTCTAAGAGGCAAGCCCTCAGCTTCACTGCGTGACAGCCCCTTCTGCATGGTCTGGCTCTCGGGAAATGAAGCACCCTGGTCAGCACAAAAATCTCCCCAACAGCAAGGCCGCCTTCACAGCTTTGCTAGGAAATGGCTGCTTTGATGAAACAGTCCCACGAGAGTATACACACATTTAAAAATTACTGAAACCGGTTTTTCTTGTTGTAAAAGATATAACAAACGCAAAAAGGTGTTTCTTACTGCTTTACAATCCTAACACGCTCTTGCTCTTGACATTACAGGTCATTTACACCAATCTGAGGGACTTGTCCATTTTTTTTCCCTGTTCCTGGCTCCATAGCAAGACCTGCATGATTGTTCAGGTAGCCCTCTGGATAAAGACCTCAGCAAAAACTGCCAGTGTCCAGACACTCTGATGGCCTTCCACTGTGTCACCATGCTCACCCTGGGTAACAGGAAGGTGTGCCATTGACCCTGGCATAGCGGCCCACTTTTCCGCAGGGAGATGGATTGTTCCTATGGGTCTCCATGGACTTCAAATTATCTGAGCACAGAAAAGAGAGCAGAGTGAATTTTATTTTAACTCGTTTTACTTCTGAGTTCATTTCCCAGCAGCTAGGCGGTGGTGACTGCATAGCAGTCCAGTGGATTGTTAACTGTGGGACTTAATTATGTTTGGACTCAGTGGTTCATTTTGAGTAAGACCCAGTTAATGAGGAGAGAAATGAAAAGCGCATTGAGTCACAGTGTGTTTGTGATAATTTGCTGCACATTTACTCCACTCATTTCTTTGTTCCTTCCTCCCCACTCTGTGCAGGTTCTGTAGAAAAAAGAGCAGATAAGCAAATTCATTGGGACTCAGTTAAGGGTGTTGACTGCAATGAATCTTTCTCTCTCCATCTGCATTGTTGGCAGTAATTGGGACACCGTTCCTCTCTACAATAAAATGCCAGGAAAGCTCATCTTAATGAAACATCTTTTTTTCCCATTATTTCACAACATATTTGTTATTGACACTGCTAGTTTTTATTTTCAGTCCATTTTTTTTTTGGTGGTGGTGGTGGTGGTACACTATTTGCCCCCTTTTCTAATAATGATCCATTAAACAGCTCACAGTGTGTGTTCTGTAGAAATGTTTTTAAAAAATGATTGGATGTTACCAATTAAGGAGAGATTTTGTTTCCACTTACTGCAGATCGGTGGTGGGTTACATGAATGCTGCATTCTGTGATGAGTTTAAGACAATAGAGCAGCTGTGCTAAAAGCTAATTTCAAGGCATACAGGTAGGTCAGCTAAGCGTTGCCTTCTTTTAAAAACCTATGTGTCATAAGTACAAACTCTACTTGTACAACTGGGAAGACAGGCTAATGATTCACTCTGAGGATCAGAGTTTTAGAAGAAGCTGTTTGGGATCATTATGGGATATGTTCACCTGCTTCTAGTTCTTATTGGTTTTACTGTGACATTTTTCATCTGATTTTCAACAAAATTTCTAATTGAATGAGATGTTTTATTTTTATAGTAATTTTGAATTGAGAAGGAGAAATGTAATATATCTTTGTGACTGAACCACAACTGTCTTTGTGATTATCTTTATATACTACATGGTAGGATTTGCTTATTCCCCAGAAATATGATTTGTCTTTATATAAGTATGAGGCCTAGTTCTGCAGATGACAATCAACATCCATTAAAGAGTATCCTAAACCCTGAGAGACACACATACTTGTATTCATAGAAAATATTTACATCTGCCATATCATTTTGGCCTGCAATAGCTTTGTTTCAGACTGTATGCATGCAACCTATATTTGTATGCATTTTCAGTAAGTTATTTTCCATAGCAGTGGTATTCCTTGTGCTATTTTTTACATATATATACTAGAGGCCCCAGTTCACGAATTTGTGCACCAGTGGGGTCCCTCAGCCTGACCTATGGGATTGGGCCGAAAACGGCTCTCTGACATCCCCTAAAGGGTCCCAGATTGCAATAAGGTGAAGGCCAGGCTGAGGGACCCCACTGGTGAATGATCGGGGCTGGGGAGGGCATGCCCAGCCTGTCTGAGTCAGTCCTGATGGGCTGGACCCCAGCAGCAAGCTCACCTACTAGTCAGAGTGTCTTCCGCCTAGTGGTCAGTGCATGTCATAGCAAGCGGTTGAGTGGCCTTAGCATATCATTAGCATATTATGCTTTGATTGGTTGAATGGCTGACCGGATGATCGAACACTTAGCATATTAGGCTTTTATTATATAGGAGATTTTATATATATACTGAGTGGCCAGATTATTATGACCACCTGATGTTTATAGGCAAATTAACTGTACACTGCATCATATGGGATATAGAAGCCGAAGGCCTGTTTGAACACCTTTGCTGTCTGCAGTTACCAAGATACAACGTTTCCAATTCGCACAGGAACAGAAGGATTGGACAGTAGAGCATTGGAAAAAAGTCATGTGGTCTGATGAATCACATTTCCAGTTGCATCATGCAGATGGCAGAGTGAGAATTTGGCAGAAACAGCATGAAAGTATGCACCCCACATGCATGAGTACAACCCTTCAAGCTGGTGGGGGCAATGTTATGGTTTGGGGCATGTTTTCCTGGCATGATTTGGGCCCTTTAATTCGCGTGGAACAACATCTGAATAGCACAACATACCTAAGCATCAATGCTGATCAAGTACATCCTATCATGTTAATGGGGTTTCCCAATGGAGATGGCTTCTTCCAACAAGACAATGCGCCATGCCACGGTGATTGTATTGTGCAGGAGTGGTTTCAAGAACATGAGGGAGACTTTACCTTGCTCAGGTGGCCCCCACAATCACCAGATCTCAATCCAATGGAGCATTTGTGGGACAAAGTTAAAAGAGCCATCAGGCAGCTGGTTCCACAACCATCAAATCTCACAGAAATGGACAGTGCTACTCATCATGCATGGTGTCAGATTTCTCACATCACCTTTCAGTATCTCATGGATTCAATGCCAAGAAAAATTGCCGCAGTATTAAAGGCAAAAGGTGGCCCTATGAAGTATTGATGGTGTGGTCATAATAATCTGGCCACTCAGTGTGTGTGTGTGTGTGTATCTATCTACACTAATAAAAGAGAGACATGCAAATTGACCATACCTCCACTATGCCCACCAGCCATACCCACCAGCCAATCAGGAGCGAGTGTGCAAATTAACCTAACAAAGATGGTTGTGGCCACAGAGTGAGCAGGAGGCTTTGGTTTCCCCAGCAATGGAGGAAGCCAAGCTTCCCACCCACTCTGGCCAGCCCTGGCCTCTGCTCAAGGCTACAAAGTTTCAATTATAGAAGATAAATAAATCCTAGATACTTACTTCCAGCAGGCCCTAGCCTCCGCTCAAGGAGGCACTGGAAGAAAAAAAAAAGAAAAAGAAAAAGAAAAAAGGAGGGGCTGGGACCTTGGGTCGCCGGGGAGTGATCCAGCCAGGATGGGATGGCAGGGGCTGTTGGGTGTAAGCATACCAGCAGGGGGGCCACTTGGGGGTGAGCAGGCTGTCAGTGGGGGTCAGTTGTGGACAATCAGGACAGCGGGGGGTGCATTTGGGGGGAAATCCAGGCCTTCAGGGGAGAGCAATTGGGGAAGACCAGGCCTCCAGGGGAGGGAAGTTAGGGGTGACCAGGCCTGCAGGGGACAGCAGTTTGGGGGGACCCAGGCCTTCAGGGGAGAGCAGTTAGGGGAGATGAGGCTGGCAGGGGAGGACAGTTAAGAGTGACCAGGTAGGCAGGGGAGGATAGTTTAGGGGGACCAGGCCGCAGGGGAGGGCAGTTGGGAGGAACCAGGCTAGCAGGGGAGGGTAGTTAGAGGTGACCAGGTCAGCAGGGGAGGGCAGTTAGGGTCAATTGGGCTGGCAGGGGAGCAGTTAGGCATCAATCAGGCTGGCAGGGGAGTGGTTAGGGGGTGATCAGGCTGACAGGCAGAAGCGGTTAGGGGCAATCAGGAAGGCAGGCAGGTAAGCAGACCTGGATTGTGAGAGGGATGTCCGACTGCCCGTTTAGGATCGGGCCTAAAGAGGCAGTTGGACATCCATTGAGGGGTCTCAGATTGGAGAGGGTGCAGGCTGGACTGAGGGACACATACCCCTGTGCACGAATTTCATGCACCGAGCCTTGTGTGTGTGTGTGTGTGTGTGTGTGTGTGTGTGTGTGTGTGTGTATGGACACACACACACACACACACACACACACACACACACAAAATAGACTACCTACAGTACTGCTTGCCTACAACAGCATCAATGCAATTATGGGTTTTCATAGTTAGATATTCTTACTGATTCAATTTTGCTGTAATATTAATTTTGTCAAGCATATTTTCTGCTTTCGTTTGGGCATTAGAAGTTGGAGTTCTAACTGAATGAGACTAGTTAAAAGGCTTGTAAAGGAGGAGAATTGAAGATGACTTTCTGATTCCACACATGACTTGCTAGATGACTCAAGGACAGTGGCCCTGCACTAGATTTAGTCATCTGCAAACCCTCCATCAGGAGAGTGAGAGTTCCACAGAGCATGGTGTAAAATTGACTTCAACAGTATCACTTCCCTGGAGAAGATGCAAAGCTGGGTGCAAAGTCTGTGAATCAGGCTGTGAAAGAGAAAATTTCTTCCAACTTGGGACCAAGAGCTTGGAGGCCATGGTTATGGGACTCAGATTTTCAGGGGATCCCATAAAATGCATATTTGGTCTGAATAAAGAAAAATTACTTTGCATTTTTTTGCATTCTAGAGCAATATGATGAGACAGAAGTTAAATATGAAATAGGCATAACTACATCTATTTTTAATTTACATTTTCCCAAATCTATTTTGATGTTTTTCTTTACATCCCAGACATGTGAACTTTCATTTCAATTACATCATCTATAAAATTGAGATAATACTCTCCTTAAATCAGACTTCTTATGAGGGCTAAAAAAATAGCTTATGGGGAAGCCCTTTGCAAAGTATACATCACTGCTGTTAAAGTAATTTTTCCAAAGTTTTTTTTTTCCATTATTATTGATTTTAGGGAAACAGGAAGGGAGAGGGAGATAGAGAGAGAAACATCGATTTCATAGAGAAACATTGATGGGTTGCCTCCCCTACGCTCCCTGACCGAGGATCAGACCCTCAAACTAGGTATGTGCCTGACCAGAAATTGAACTGTGACTCCTCAGTGCATGGGATGATGCTCCAACCAATTGAACCACACTGGCCAGGGCACTTTGTCAGATTTTTATGGCATTGCTATGGTGGAATTTGGCACTAGTTATACATAGGGTAGTTAAAAGTGTTTTAACTGATTATTTTTCAACAAATATGTACTGAGAGCACTTGCTGTGTTCCAGGTAACATTTTTGGCTCTTGGGCTATAGTAAACAAAAAAAAAAGCATATTCACTACTCTGTGTAATATATATATATATATATATATATATTCATGCACTTGGGGGTCCCACAGGGAGCAGGCCTAAGCCACAGTCAGACATCCTTAGCTCTGCCACGGAGGCGGGAGAGGCTCCCACCACCACCACTGCCCTCACCAGCTGTGAGCCCTGCTTCTGGCTGAGCGGCACTCCCCCTGTGGGAGCGCACTGACCACCAGGAGGCAGCTCCTGCACTGGGTGTCTGCCCTCTGGTGGTCAGTGCATATCATAGCTATCATTCATTCTGTTGTCAATTTGCATATTAGCCTTTTATTATATTAGAAGGATATATATATATATATATATATATATATATATATATATCATGTCCCCTATCCCCCACCACCACACAACCATTAAAACAATGTCACAATGTTCCTATGTTCATTGTCACCTTACTAAGTCAAGAGGCCAAAAGTAAAGAGAATTATAGGCCAATATCCCTGATGAAAATAGATGCTAAAATCCTCAACAAAATATTAGCAAATTGGATCCAGCAATAACATTCAAAAGATCATACACCATGACCAAGTGGGATTTATTCCAGGGATTCAAAACTGATACAATATTTACAAATCAATAAATGTGATATTTCACGTAAACAAATTAAAAGACAAAAATCACATGATCATATCAATAGATGCAGAAAAAGCATTCGACAAAACCCAACACCCACTTCTGATAAAAATTCTCAGCAAAGTGGGAACAGCGGGAACATTTATCATCATAATAAAGGCCATATATGACAAAGCTACAGTGAACATCATACTCAATGGGCAAAAACTAAAACCATTTCCCCTAACAACAGGAACAAGACAGGGATGTTCACTTTCACCACTCTTATTCAACAAAGTACTGGAAGGGCTAGCAACAGTGATCAGACAAGAAGAAGAAATAAAAGGCATCTAAGAGGCCAAAAGTGGTGTGTGTGTGTGTGTTGTTAATTAAAAACGGAACAAGCACAGGGAAAGTCTTCCTTTATTAAACGCTAAGATTTGAGTGAGTGCTAATAAGTGGAATAAATATGAAGTCATATCAAAAACTCTGAAGTCAGAGTTAAATTCTCTTTATTTGTGTTCTTTTGAGGGGTCATCATAAATTCTGGATTCCTCAGGCAGTGCACCTGGGAGAGCTGTGCTATCCTACGGACTGGAGTGGGAGAACCCAGCGTCTCCCATCTGCAGCTCAGAGACCTGAGTCCAGTTGATTGCATATTGTGCACAAGAAATGCTAAGTGTCTCTCCAGTGAGGGTTCTGGGCTGAGATGGAGTGAGGAAACAGGAGGATCCAGGGGCCCTGGAGTGGGGATGGTGTGCCTGTGCAGACAACAGAGATGTCAATCACTAGTGGACCAGGCTTTAGCACTGGTTGACTGAGTATTGGGCCCAACAAATGATTAATGAATTCCATAAGAGAGATGGGAATTGGCATGTATGAGAACAGGAAAAGCAACAAATGTTAAATGGAAAATTGACTATAAATTCTAATGTTTGCTATTTGAATCACTTGAGCAGATTACTTAAAACTCTAACTCTCTGCACTCCCCATTAAAACACCAATGGCATATTTCACAGACCTAGAAAGAACTCTCCAAAAATTCATCTGGAATAAAAAAGACCCTGAATAGCCACAGCAATCCTGAGAAAGATGAATAAAGTAGGAGGGATCTCAATACCAGATTTCAAGCTGTATTAGAAAGCCACTGTTCTCAAAACAGCCTGGTACTGGCACAAGAACAGACATATAGATCAATGGAATAGAATAGAAAATCCAGATATCGACCCAAACCACTATGCTCAATTAATATCTGACAAAGGAGGCATGAACATACAATGGAGTCAAGACAGTCTCTTCAATAAATTGTGTTGGGAAAATTGGACAGATACATGCAAAAAAATGAAACTAGATCACCAACTTACACCATACACAAAAATAAGCTCAAAATGGATACAGGACTTAAACATAAGACGGGAAACCATAAAAATACTAGAGGAATCCACAGGCAGAAAAATCTCAGACATATGCTGAAAGAACTTCACTGATACTACCCCTAGGGCAATGGAAGCTAAAGAGAAAATAAACAAATGGGACTACATCAAAATAAAAAGCTTTTTCACAGCAAAAGAAACCATCAACAAAACAACAAGAAAGCCCACTGTATGGGAGAACATATTTGAAAATGTTATCACTGATAAAGGTTTAATCTCCAACATCTATAGGCAGCTTATACAACTTAATAAAAGGAAGATAAATGATCCAATAAAAAAATAGGCAACGGACCTCAAATAGAATCTTTTCAAAAGAAGACAGAAGGAAGGCCAAGAGACACATGAAAACATGCTCAAAGTCACTAATTATCGGAGAGATGCAAATCAAAACGACAATGCAGTACCATCTCACACCTGTCAGAATGGCTATCATCAACAAATCAACAAACGACAAGTGCTGGCGAGGATGTGGAGAAAAAGGAACCCTCGTGCACTGCTGGTGGGATTGCAGACTGGTGCAGCCACTGTGGAGAACAGTATGGAGTTTCCTCAAAAAACTGAAAATGGAAATCCCATTTGACCCAGTAATCCCACTTCTAGGAATATATCCCAAGAAACTAGAAACACCAATCAGAAAGGATATATGCACCCCTATGTTCATAGCAGCACAATTTACAATAGCCAAGATTTGGAAACAGCCTAGGTGCCCGTCAGCAGATGACTGGATCAGAAAACTATGGTACATCTACACAATGGAATACTATGCTGCCATAAAAAAGAAGAAATTCTTACCATTTGTAGCAACCTGGATGGAATTGGAGAACATTATGCTAAGTGAAATAAGCCAGGCAATGAAAGAAAAATACCACATGATCTCACTCATTTGTGGATAATAAAAAACACATTATAAACTGATGAACAAAAAAATAAATACAGAGGCAGTAAAGCATCAAACAGACTGTCAAATTACAGTGGGAAGGTTAGGGAGAGGTGGGGGAAATAAGAGATCAACGGAAGGATTTATATGCATGCATATAAGAATAACCAACGGATGCAAAACATTGGGGGGTGAGGGCATGTATGGGAGTGGGGTGGTGGGGGGGGGCAATGATAAGGTATGTACACATATAATACTTTAATAAAAAATGGAAAAAAATAAGAAGAGAAAAAATAAATAAAACCCTAACTCTCATTATGCAATATTAACAGAAGAGTAGAAATCTCAAACTCCTAAGACAGCTGTTGTTGTAGAGTCAGTGTTTGTGTCCCCCTACCCCAAATTCATATATTTATGTTAGAATTCTAATCCTCAGTGTGATGGTATTTGGAGATGGGAGCTTTGGGATAAGATTAGGTCATGAGGGTGGTGTGCTCATTAATGGGGGTTTGTGATCTTATAAAAGAGATCCCAAGCCCTGGCCAGTTTGGCTCAGTGGATAGAGGGTCAGCCTGATGAGCGCTGAAGGGTCTCGGGTTCAATTCTGGTCAAAGGTACATATTTCAATTGCAGGCTTGAATCCTGGCCCGGTTGGGGCATGTACTGGAGGCAACCAATTGATGTTTCTCTCTCACATCATTGTTTCTCTCTCTCTGTCTCTCTCCCTCCCTTCCACTCTCTCTAAAAATCAATGGAAAAATATCCTTGGGTGAGGATTAATAACAAAAGAAAGCACGATCAATCCCGAGAACTCCCTTTCCCTTTCACCATGTGAATATTGAATCTCTGGTGTTTTCATTTTGGACTTCCCCACCTCCAGGATTGTTAGAAATAAGTTTCTGTTGTTTATAAGCTACACAGTTATGATATTTTTGTTATAGCAAACTCAAAGGACTAAAACAACTGCAAAGAATAAAATGCACATGGGGCCATTTTATAAACTATAAAGCAGGTGTAAATTGTAGTTCATGCGTGGTCTCTCTAGTATATGTTGTGATGACATTTGACACATAGCTATAAAATGGCAATCATTCATCACAGATTAGTTCCAGAGCTGCAGGTAAGTGAAGGGAAGAAAAATCAACATTTATAAGAGTGCTTAAATGTGGTTTTTTTTCTAATAATGAGAAAAAATATCTTTCCTCCCCACCTTAACTATAGTTTCAAAGGCTTATTCCTATTCAATTGAAGATACATTTTTTCGCACTAAAATGCTTTGTTTTTCTAAGTGATGATAAAAGCATGACAAATACATGGTTAAGGCCAATAAATATTTGTTAATGTTTCTTTCAAGTACCTAAGAAGATGATCGTTATAGACCTTATACCATAATTTATGCAGGTAGAATGTGCACAATACCTGTTTTACTCTAATTTCTCATGAAGCCATGTGAACCCTGCTCACATTGGCCTACGGTATTGGCTTCTAATGGTTTGTTTATTCCTATGTTGTGGTACAGCAGACACTCAGAGGCATCAAGAAGCATAACTGAATGACACCTGGCCTTGACCTTGAGGATCCCCAGACTATATGAGAGTTCTCAGGAGCAGAAACTGTGACAGGGCTTATACCTCAGTTCTTGCACAGTTCTTAGCACACAATAGTCTGTCGAATGAATGAGTTGGGAAACTAGACTAGTATTTTCTAAAAGTAATAGAAATTGATACAAATATTAAATAGTTACATTGAACTTTCAAACCTTTCTAAGACTCACATTTATTATCTATGTATAATATATAATATATGTGTATACATATGTGTATATATGTGTGTATATATACATACATACATGTATGTATATGCTATATCTTATTTTAAAATTTTGGACTTAAGCTCAAACTGGCCCAAAGAAGAGGTTCACTTGAGTAAGCGTTGTGGCCAAGTGTGGAAGGTCAGATGACAGGGGTCAAAATTCAACACTCAGTATAAGGCTGCTGTCCCCCTCAGGCTGACACTGAGCTATAACAATAAATATGAAGTGAAATTTTTCCCCAAAAAAGTACTTAATTATCATTATAACTTGACTATGAAAACGCTCATTGAATTTAAGTAGGCATTATAGTACAGGAACAAAAATTTCACAAAATATCAGCTTTTTCATTGCGCTTACAACCCCATGTATTTTAAAGTGAGATTCGTTTTCTATTCAGGATAGGGGGAGAATAAGATACTTTGGGTATGGCACACATTTCCCTAGTGATTTAATCTGTCCTTTATATTGAATACATGTTATATGTTCCTTATTATATTTGGATTAAACATATCTCATGAATGCTATTGTGCACGATTTTGGAGTATTCAGTGAATGTTTCTTCTTTCAACTTTCAAGTGACAATATAAACATGCTATTTTTAATTAAATTCCATAAACTATAAAGAATTTCCACAACTTAAACTCATTGATCAATGGAATTAAATAACTAAAAATTAGAATCATAGTTAACATTTATCATTTATGGCAGTTATTTTCTATAGACACTGCAAACATTGCACACCCAGGGAAAATACAAGGTGAAGTTCCTGAAAGCCTCTGGTTTCCATCACCAGGTGAATACAGAATCTTTTACATGTGTTTCTTTTAAAGACAGTTTATTTAAAGTATATTATTGATTTACTAGGGGCCCATTGCATAAATTCGTGCACCTTGAAAGGAACTGTGGGCCGCAAGGCTGTGGTGGGCATAGGGGCAGTCTTGGCCCATCCTCCGTGCCCCCATCTGGCCCCTCTTGCTGCAGCCACTGGTCCCCTGTCTGCTGGCAGTCCTGCTCTTGCTGCTCACACGTGCTGATGGCGTTGGCCCCGGCCCCGCTTGCACCCCCTGACAGTACAGAGTGATTGGGGCCGGCACCAGCAGCAGGTGTGAGCGGGGCTGTCATAGTCAGTGGGTACGAGCAGTGGGTACGATCACCCCTTAGGAGCAGAGGGAGGTGGATAAGCCCTTAGGGGTGATCAGGACCAGCAGCCACCACTCTCATTGATGGTGCCCAGCGATCGGGACTGATGCTGGCTGGGGCTCTGATTGCCCCTCAGGAGCAGGGGTAGGTGGAGAAACCCTGAGGGATGATCGGGGCCGGCACCAGGCGCCAGCAGTGGGTGCGAGCACTGGGTGGGACTACAGCACGCAGGAGCAAAGAATTTTCAGTAACCACCAGAGGCTCGCTCCTATGACAGTGACCAGTGCCCCACTTTGGTCTGGTGCCCCCGCTCACCTGCTCCACCATCATGCCACAGTTGACACCAGCCATGTTCCACGTGTGTCCTCTGGTGGTCAGCGCATGTCATCGCAATTGGTTGTTCGGTTGTTCCATCATTAGGTCTATTTGCATATTAGCCTTTTATTATACAGGATCAAGTATGCCTGAACGAAGCTGTGAAATGCACATACATTTTCCAAAATGGAAAGCATGTCAGCACCACACTCAGAAACCACTTCAAACAGCGAGGTCACCAAGCAGTCACAAAACCCTAAGGTGAGGCTTGAGAGAAGCCTTGTTCACTGTGTGATCTAAAGCAGCCTCCTTGTCCCACTGCAAGGGGATGAGTGGGGGTGGTGGGGCTTCCCTGTTCCGGTCTGATGGTCTGAAAGGGCTGGCTTGAGTACTGACTTCAGAGTTACAAGTACATGTTAGCAAGTAGGCAAGTTTACAAACATAAAACCTCTATGAAATGACTGCAGTTTTAAATATTTTATTTGATGTTACAACTACTGATTGCCAAAAAAAAAAAATGTTATAAGAAAAGAAATCTAAAATGGGAGTGTAATAGTGTTTACATTTTTATGAGCATGTGTTACTCAAAAAAACATCATGTTATTTCTGAATTTAGCTAACTTATTTTTCATTTAGCTTTAACTGCCAGTCTATTTCTTTTTTTAGCTGAGAATTCATAATAATTGAATTATTAAATTATCAGCTTTAATGGTTGTCATAAATTAGTGCAGCATTTTCTCTTGCAATAATAACCATACCTTTATACTTATGAAAAATTTTACTATCTGATACACATACAGAAAATTTTCTAATTTTTATATACTTTCCCAAGAGAAGGTGTAATAAATCTGAATAACATGTCTTGTTTATATTTCAGACATGATCCTAAGTAGACATGAAACCTATGACCATTATTGTATTGACTATAACATTTAGAGGAGGCTAAAATGATGGCCTTCCAATGGTCAAGGCCAAATTGGAGGGCTTAACCCAGTACTAAGAAGAAGCTGAATGTTCGTGCATTTCTATCCAAACTTGGAGCCTCGTGCTTCTGATCCATCGCTCCTTCCTTAATATGCCCTCTGCCCCAGCCTATCACTACCTTCTCACACAAAGAAACCCCGGAGTGTATTCTATTACTATCCCAAATCCTACAATTTAAATTTAATTCTTGCATGAGAAGTCCTTTTTAAAATAAACAGCTGGACAGCTGGAGACCAGGCAAACTTCTGAATGCATACCATGTTTGGGTTTGTTCCATTGGTTAGGGGCCCAGGCTGGAGTCAGGCTGCGTACAGTTGTTTCCCAGGTCTGCCACTTGTTCTCTGTGCAGTTCTGGGCAAGTTACTTCATCTCTTGGTGTTCCAGTTCCTTACTCAAAAACAAGGCAGTCAGTGGAGGTTGAGATCCTTGGGCTGCTATGAGGAATGTAGGAGGCAATGCACTGGACAGAGTGCCAGGCATGTAATAAGCACCACCGAATCTCAGCCATCATCTGATCCATCACCATGCCCTCCTGGCTTCTTCTGTAACCTCCGTGATTGTCAGTATTGTGGGACTCAGTTGAGACTGGTATTATAATTAACCTTGGACTCCCAAATTCTGCCAGAACATTTTAGTTTTTTATTAGATCATGTTATGTGACAAAGTTTATAGGACGGTAGCTCCTGTGGTCGAGTTACATTCCATTACCCATCTTAGCCACCAAAGAAGATTCCCCTGCTGGCATTAAAGAAGGTGCCATACTGTAAGAGCCACACAGATATAACATGAGGACAACTTCTATCAGCTGAAAAAGATCTCCAGGCAACAGATAACAGAAAAGCAGGAAACTCGGGTCTCCAACTGCAAGAAATCAAATTATTTGAATAACATGAATGGGTGTAGAAAAATATCTTGAGCTTCAGATGAGAACAATGCTCTGCAGTCACTTGATTTCAGATGTGTGTGAGGCTGGTCAGAGACCAGCTATGCTGTGCTTGGGCTTCTGACCTACAGGAACTGTAAAGTAATAATCGGCGCTGCTTCACGCCACTAAGTTTGTGGTCCCTTATTACACAGCATTGAAAACTAATACAATGGCCTGAGCAGTGGGAAGGGTTTTTGAATGCAACACTGGTGTTGCATTGAAAAGTCTCATTTCTCAGAGACAGTCAACCCGCATAGATCCCAGCTACATAGAGCATGGAGCATGCTGGTAGCACCTGTGTTCTTTTTTTTATTTGGAGACTTAACCTGGGGGTCCTATGGCCTACTCCTTGGTCTGAAAGACCACATCACTGTTTCTTTCAAGAGAAAGGAAAAACATATTTTTCATGATGGCCATTCCAGCTTGCCAGATTAGATATTGCCACTGGACAAGAGCTATAGACCACCGTTCTCAAAGATAATGGCCTGATGGCAAGACAAATGTTCATGGAGATAGAGCATAGCCTTCCCCTCCCTCTGCCTCACTCAGAGAAGGAGAAAGGCTTTGCCCTATATTGTCTGCAAATGCTCTCTGCACTTACTTGTCAAAACAGCCTGCTGCAGTTTCGAAATGTTTCCCAAGTTAACATTTTCAGGGGTAATATTTTTTTTTAATTGAAAAAGTCTCCATCTGACAAATGCTTGTGCTCAAAAGAGATTATATCAATGGCTAATCCAATTAAAAATCATTGATCTGTTTGGTTATCTCTGCTGTGAATTTGAAGAGCACTGAAAGTTATACTTACTTTTCACTTAAATCTTTAGTAATCATTTTTGTATTTAACTTTAGAGAAATTATAATTAATTATTTTTCATTATCTTTAGACTAAAAGAAGCACATAATAAATAATCCTACCCAATCTTTTCTGTTTAGATTACTTTTCCTAGGTTATCATCTTAAACTTAAACAAACTTATTTTACTAAGTCACTGGATAGAAACTAAAAGAAACACATGAGTGGGGCCAACCAAGTGTCTGCTCCTCCGTGTATTTGTGAGTTTGTTCTGACTAGAGATACGCCTCATAAGAAAGCATTGATTTACTATGTTGACTCTATTTCCAATTAGTAACCTTGGCATTTTCTGGGCAGTGCTAACAAGTATATACTATGTATGGTATAATTTAAGTCTTTCAGAAAAGTTTCAAGAAAGAAACCAATAATTATTTTGGAATAAAAATACTGTAGCCCTGGCCGTGTCACTTGTTTGGTTGGAATGTCATCCTGTACAGCAAAAGGTTGTGGATTCCATTCCCTGTCAGGACACAGGTTGGGGTTTAGGTTGCTTACAGGAGGCAACTGATGGATGTATCTCTCTCACATCAGTGCTTCTTTTTCTCCCTTCCTCTCTCTAAACATATCTCAGGTGAGGATTAAAGATTTTTACAAACACTAACCCTTTTAGAATTGAAGTCTTTAGGAGAGTATAGACACCTCTTGACAGCAAGGACTCTCCACTTACCCCTTCAGGCTGCAGGACTTTGCTTTCCCATTGCAAAGTGCTCATGCTTGTGTGAAACTAAGGGAGGGACAAGGCCACAATTTGTTTATTTTATCGTATCATCTGATATTTCACATTATGTTTGGGGTGAAGAATGCCAATCTGCAGATATGTGACCTCACTTGCTTTTCTAAGAATTATTTTTCTGATTTACAAGTTGTTTCCAACTATCTCACAGATCTTCCCATTAAATACCAAAGTGAGTGTGTGAACACATCCTAAGAGCATGCGCTGGAAGCCTTCCAAATATCAGGCTATCTCCTAAAGGCCTGTGGGGCAGCTCTGCATCTTGCCTGGGGGTCTCCAAGCTTGAGCACAGGATCCAGTCCACCAGCACATTTGGTCCAACTGAAGGGACAAGCATTCCTCCAGAGCATGGTTCATGGCACCCTCCACTTCCTTCAAACCCTGCTTTCACATTTTACATTTTCTCACCAGAAAAACCCTCATTCCAGTGCAAACATTTTTCTCATTAAGTGCTTCCCTGGGAAGAGAGCATGGCTACTGTGAGAATTCCATCTCCCACCATGTGGATGGCAGGAATGTAGCCCTGCTCTCCTCTGCATCCCTAAAGCTTTGCATGTGTGATTATCATAACTCCCCTTTATGTGGGGTTATGTGTGATTACATTTTCAATCAGTCTCACTAATTAAATGGAAGCACTGTTTGTGGACCAAGTTGGGAGACTAGAAACCTGGGTTTCTGAGTATTACCACCAAGTCACCAGGTGGATAGCACATGTTATTTAACCTCTCATTTTCCGATTTCCGAAGGAAGTATAAGGGAAGTATTTAAAGTCAGGTCTACAAGGTCCCAACTTATCCCAAAACCCGCACTTCTATCTTTATCTCCTTGTGGTCTATTGAGCCTGAAATTTAAATTCTGCCTCTTGTTGAAGGGAAGTTCAGAACCTCCCCAGGTCTACTTGAAAATTCATCCACAAAGAGATACCCTGAGACCTGTAGAATCCTGGTAAGGGTGCCAAGTACCTGCACTGCCCTGGGCTCTATAGGTTTCACTGCTCACATGATGGTAGAGAGCAGGAAAGACTACATTAAATTCACCAGTAAAGACTTTCATGTCTTCATTACATATGAATTAAGTATAATGCTGAGAGAATAGTCTTTGCTATATCAAGGCTTACAGTTTTGGAACAAATTCTCTATATAAAAGCCTAATATGCAATTGTCCTCTCAACTGGGAGTTCCACCAGGAGTTCGACCAGGGTGCGGGCCAGCAGGCCAACTGCCCATGGCCCCTGCCTCTGGCTACCCTGCCCCACCAGCAGCACTGGCAGGTGGCTGGGGGAAGGAAGGCCCCCAAAACCCCCGTCCCTGGCCGGTGGTGGTGGCGATGGTGGCGGCCACTAGGGACCCTACCTGTGTACGAATTTCCTGCACTGGGCATCCAGTGTGAAATAATAAAAAATAGTTTTTGGAAAGTCTTAGGGACACTCTAGTTCAACCTCTTTACCTTCTATAAAAACTGAGGTTCCTCACGAATAAGGATTTGCTTCTCTCAGAAGAAACTCATGTTTCCTTCCCATTGCTTCTACCACTACCACATGCCAGGTGTGACTATGATTGATAGTCACAACTGCTGATGCCACTGAGCATGCTGCCACTGCACTAAAATAAGCAAATATTTAGGACAAACATGATGTGGCTCAATGGCAGGACCTCTGTTCACCATCTAGCATCTCTTAGATGTCCATAGCAACAAAAAGGTCACACACCAACTGTGGCAGGTATGCCAATGACTCCACTGTTATGTGGGCACTGTTTTTCCCAGCGCACATCTTTTGCCACCATATGGAGTAAATCAGAGTGCAGGAAGAGCTCTCATGGAAGGCATGATGATTTCCAGAAAAATAAGCAAGAACCTAAAGTGGAAGGAAGAAGCACATAAATACCTCAGAGTCCAATGTCAAGGAGCCTCCAGGCTGATATGGAGAAAGCTCACTCTTTCCTCCTGCTACTTCCCTCCACTGGGTCTTTTCCCATTAGCCCACGCCAGTCCCAAAATTGCAATCACCCCCTCGCTTCACTGTCCATCCTCAATGTACCCTTCCTTCATTCTGTCCAGAAGCACTAACCTGAGCTTCCTTCCTTGCTATCAGCCCAGGTCAAGTCACTCTTGACTTTAAATTTCCCAGCATTCATTTAAACTGTCTGCTCTGTATACCATGTATTATTAAAAAGTTGCCTTGGATGTGTTCTTTAGTTATTTCCTGTGTTTCTAACATCACCCTGCAACACTCCATGTTCCTTGAGGGAGAGGCCACAACTTCTTTGTTCTTTTAAAGAACTCACCACTAATAAGCATGCATGGAGTTTACATAAATCCCTACGGAGACTTGAGAAAAGGGTAAGTTTATTTGTTTTCAGCCACCCTTTCAATATTTTTGTCACAGTTAAACAAGAAAGAAAAAACGGTATGTTTTAACAGGCTCAGCATCCAAGTATGGATTAATTAAAAGCATTTATGGTTTCAAAGGAAAAGCACACATTTTAAATGTTTAATTTTTAAAATTGTAGATTATGTATCTATATTTTGAAATTAAAACAAAGTTTCTAAATTAATATAGACAGATCAATAACTAATGGAATTTGTATATTGGTTTACTGTGACTCCAGAATCAATAGTTGTGATCTAGAAATATGACACATCTGTGTCCTAGAAATGAAACCATTTGGGTTTGCCCTGCTAAACCAATTCTTATTCTGTCATGCTTACTGCTCACAAATGTTTCAGGGAATAATATGTATGAAGACTATTAGTGACAGGTCTGCAATTTTAAATAGTAATAATTCAAAGATAGCAAATCTTGTCACTTAATGAGTCAAAGATCAGATACTAATATTTTATTAAAATTGAGTGATGTGTACTCATTGTTAGCCAATCACTTTGCTTGCAAAATTCAGCAAATTTTGCAAAAGTTGCCCATACTTAGAGGATGGCAATGAAGCAAAATAAAGTTTGTTTAATTGAAATAAGAAATTGTTTGATTAAAAGAAATTCATGTTTTCTATTCATTAAGATATGCACCATCAGGATTCACTTTAGAACAAAGAAATCTAATATTTGCTTTGTGACTTTGGTGATCTTTTTACATAACTTTATTTTCCAGAATAATACTGGATAGTGGAGAAGGAGTGAACAGATATGTATTTATGTTTTTCTACATATTGAGCATATATCACTGTCTCAGCTAAAATTAACAACTTCAAAATATATGTATCAGAAATTATGATTAATCTGGAGATATAAATAAGACTGGAGAAAAAATATGACTCAGGATTCTTGAAAGCTTTAAGTCTCTTAAAATTTACATTCAGCCCTGACTGATGTGGGTGTCATCCCATGCACCAAAGGGTTGCTGGTTTAAGTCCCAGTCAGAGTGCATGCCTGGGTTGTAGACTCAATCCCAGATAGGGGAGTGTGGGAGGGAGCCAATATATGTTTCATTCTAGCATTGATGCTACTCTCTTTGCATCACCCTTCCTCTCTTTCTAAAAATTAATGAAAATATTTTTAATTATATTCATATTTACCGAATGGTGATAGATCAAGGCATTTCTAAGGAGGAAACTGGCACCTTAGATACTGCCTTTATATAGGAACATTTTGACCAGTAGATTAAAAAAATTCTTTATTAAAATATAATTGACCATTGGAGGAAAGAAACTGATTCTAGAATATAAAATATACACCACACTTTGTCAATACTATATTTTGAAGACATCTACCTCTTGGATCCTGGTGAAAAACTATTGAATCATGTGGACTGACATCTCTCCCCATTAAACAGAATGATTTCTCAGAGAGCAACAATACTTTCATTGTAAAACTATGAGACTTTCCAGTTGACAGGAAAGCATGTTCCCTGACCTGACCATTGTTGATGGAACTCTGATGTGTTTTCCCAAGAGTGGATGGTCTAAAGCATAGCTTAATTAGTCTATTTAATCTTTTTGCTTACTAAACATAGATCCTCCTTGATTTAAAGGCTGTCAGACTGTCATCTCAAGAGGCTCATCTCTTGTCATCCCCTCTATCTACAATCAATGAAAAGGACTAGCTCTATTACAAAGAATCAGCATGAAGAAGAAAGCAATTTAGAAATAGAACCTGAAATTTTCAGTTGGGGACATCTGCATTTCTTTATCTACCTACTTCATTTCCCACTATGATTTTGGGTCACTCAGGTAGATATTTTCCATATTCAATATAACAATATCATTTTTAAATATATCTGTTAAAATTATAATATAGTTAGTATTAAGTTGAGAATTACAGCTTTATGACAAATCTAAATTCTGTAATCATGATGTTAGAGTTTAATATGCTGATTATCAAAACCCAGACACATTGCAAGAAAAGTTGAGAAAATCGATTTTGTAGATGGGAGGAAGATAGCAGTGGTCAATTCCAATAAGATTAACTGTTGGTATGCCATAATTGACACATTTGACATATACAGTGTTGGGTTGGGTAGGAATTCCCATTGGTCTAAGTTTTGCTCTGTAATTCCCATATATCTTTCACCAATTCTTAACATGTCATTTGTTAAGAGTCCAAGGTAAAATCTACATGCCTAGTAACTGAATTAATGTTATAAATATATTTAATGTTTTTAATACCAGATGATCACATTTGGCATTGTAAATGGCAGATATCCCTGCCTACAGATAGCCACATTTAAATTTGCATAATTATCCTTAGTCACCACCCAGATTATACTGATTGATTCTGGTTAAGATTTGTTCTATTTCTCAGCTTCTAGGCCCCAATAGATTGAATTTTCAGATGTGATTACCACTGTAGTTATTGGCACTATATTGAGAGGAGATGCTGAGATGTTGTAATGATGTTTTTGCAGCTATGAGTAGAATAAAGTTACTAAGATTAAGGGTTCATACACTTTTGTGACTGGTACATAGTTTCACAGTATGTTATCTAGAAAGGACACATTACTTGATTCATTTCTCTCCACAGCTTCCTCAGCATAGTATTCATCAACATTCCATCTTTGATGGTCCACACTCCATTCTCCCTTTTAATTAGCCTGAAACTTATTTGTGACTCCATCTTCAACCTGATTCTACCCACATATAAAATCACCTCTGCTTACTATTCAGTCTTCTTGAAAATATTCCCAGTATTAACCTTCAACATTCTGCAAATTCAGTGTTCTCACCTGGACTGTTGAAATGGTCTCCTAACTAGATGACCTACCTTAAATTATTCTCCTTTCAACTTTTTTAAAATATATTTTTATTGACCTTAGAGAGAAATGGAGAGGGAGAGAAAAATAGAAACATCAATGATGAGAGAGAATCATTGATCAGCTGCCTCCTGCACCCGTCACACTGGGGATTGAGCACACACCCCAGGCATGTGTCCTTGACCAGAATCAGTCTGCAGGCCAATGCTCTATTCACTGAGCTAAACCAGCTAGGGCTTAACTTTTTTTATATCTTTGTCAAATTAAACATTCCAACACACAATTATCATGATTCTCTCCTGCTTAAGGTATTCTCTGTCTTCCTCTATACTTGTGCCACCAAGTGCACTCATTAGCTTCATTGCCTTAAACCTTGGATAAACTTGTCTTCATAACTGGATCTCTCTTCATACTGTCACCAAAACTGGCAGTGTCCCAAGGCACACTTCCCTCACCCTTGCCCTCTTTCACACCTCACTCTATTTGGAGCTCTTCCTCCATGTCTGCGAGTCCTACTTATGTCCATTTTAAAGCCCAATAAAAACCCTTCTCCCCACTACTTATATGAATCCATAGCCAGAAAACTAATTTTTGTTTTCTTGTTTTTCCCTAAACTCCCAAGTCATTCATTATTTACTGGAGCGTCATTTAGAAATATCATCTATACCATATATATTAATTAATTTACACATTAACTATAAATGTCTTGCAATTGAAGCCCACACACATATATTATTTTAACAACACATATAATATGCTAACACAAGATTAATTACAAATATTTTTAGAATCTTTATTTTTATTATTCTCAAAAAGTTTAAATCTACCAAACGAACATTCACTGTCATCATATATTTATGTACTTGACTAAACTTTGAAGAAATGAAGAGTAGATCCTATTCTAGAAAAGCATGGTGATGATAATTAACAATACTGTGTTATATATTTGAAAGCTATTAAGAGAGTAGGTATTAAAAGTTCTCAAGAAAATAATTTGTAACTACTGGTATATGTGACAGATTTAACTAGACTTATTGTGGTAATCATTTCACAGTATATACAAACATCAAATCATTATGATGTACACCTGAAACTAATATGTTATGTGGAAATTATATCTAAACTAGAGGCCCGGTGTATGAAAATTCATGCACTGGAGGGGGGTGGGGTCCCTCAGCCCGGCCTGCCCCCTCTCACAGTCCAGGAGCCCTCAGGGGCAGGAGGTAACCTGGTGATCAGGGGAAGGCGATACCCCCATCACACTTCTGCTGCTGCCATGGCTGGTATCACAAGCCTCAGCTGGCCCTGGTTACCTGAGCCTCGGGTGGCCCAGGCCAGCTGCAGCTTGCCTGGGCCTTTGGCCAGCCCTGGGCAGCTGGGCAGCTGACATCCAAGGCTTGCCTGAACCTCAGGCCAGCCCTGGACAGCTGGGGGGCTGAGGGGACTTGGAGCCGCCATCTTGTGGCTGTGGGCACTGCCATCTTTGAGAGCATGGCAGTCAATTAGCATATTCCCTCCTTGTTGGCTGTGGGCACTGCCATCTATGTGAAGGTATGATGATCAATTAGCATATTCCCTCTTTATTAGATAGGGTTTTTAAATGGCTAAAAATTTTAAATAAGCATCTAATATGCTTGCTAAATAAAGTGATTTTGAAATTGTACCTACTTTAATATAAAGGGATAGGGTAAAAATCATAATATCTCTATATGTAAATGGTTACAGCAGTAATTAAAACTTAAATATGTTATCTTATTTCAGCAAATTAGCTATTAGAATGTAACATCAAGTATTTCCCAAATTATAAAATTTCGTTTCCTCTGTGATAACTGGACAAGAAATTTAAATGAATCTCATCCCAATCCATCTTCTTATGCTTCCTCTAATTTTACTAAAGAATCAGTCATGACTGAGGCTATGTAAAAAAATGTATTTTTCTTTTTTTAAATTGTACTATAAGTGATCTATGTCTGATTAAAAGAAAACTGATGTGACAATATTTATGTGCTAACATTAAATTATTGTGCTGCTACTTTGAAAATATAACCCGAGAATCAATAAAATAATGGAACCCTATCTAATAAAATAGTAATATGCAAATTGACTCTCACACCAAGACACAAGATGGCCACCCCCATGTGGTCAAAGATGGATGCCCCCATGTGGACACAAGATGGCCACCACAAGATGGCTGCCACAAGATGGCCATCAGAGGAGGGCAGTTGCGGGTAACTAGGCCAGCAGAGGAAGGCAGTTGGAGGAGACCAGGCCAGCAAGGGAGGGCAGTTGGGGGAGACCCAGACCTGCAGGGAAGGGCAGTTGGGGGGACAGGCCTGCAGGGGAGAGCAGTGGGGGGGGGCAGCCTGCAGGGGAGAGCAGTGGTGGGGGACCAGGCTTGCAGGGGAGAGCAGTGGGGGGGGGACCAGGCCTGCAGGGGAGAGTAGTTGGGGGAACCAGGCCTGCAGGGGAGAACAATTGTGGGGACCCAGGCCTGCAGGGGAGGACAGTTGGTGGGACCAGGCCTGCAAGGGAGGGCAGTTGGGGGGAAAACCAGGCCTGCAGGGGAGGGTAGTTGAGGGGGGGAAAGGCCTGCAGGGGAGGGCAGTTGGGGGGGACCAGGCCTGCAAGGGAGGGCAGTTGTGGGGGGGAACCAGGCCTGCAAGGGAGGGCAGTTGGGAGCCAGCAGTCCTAGATTGTGAGAGGAATGTCCGACCACTGGCATTGGGTCTAAACGGGCGGTTGGACATCCCTCAAGGGGTCCCAGATTGGAGAGGGTGCAGGCTTGACTGAGGGACACCCTCCCCCCACAACGAATTTTGTGCACCGGGCCTCTAGTATTATATATTTTGCTAAAAATGAGAGAAAAGGAGATTTCTGTAAGCACCAATGACAAATTAGCACTCACCTCCCTAGTCTTGCTGCTGCACCTGTTGTAGTTACTGGGCCCCAGCAGCAAGGCCTTCATATTAGCAGTCACTCAGGGCAGCAGCACATTCCTGCATCCCTCAGACTTAAAACATTCATGGAACACCAGGTTAATTAACTGCCTTTTCTTCTTTTATTTAATAGAAAGCATTGCAAGCTATTAGAATCTAGTCTTGTTCAAATCTAGGTCACTGCAGAGTTCTACAATTATGGTCATCAACAAAAACCTGGGTGTCCCTGGATTTCACTTTCTCAGTGACCAGGATTTTCAACATCCGAGCTAACACAGAGCAGAGAGGGATGCTCTAGAATCATTTCTGTCAGCCTGGAGGACCTTGTTACCAAGATGCTTTCACTTTACACACAAAATGAACCTCACCTTTAAAATGCATACTATCATTAATTCTGGAGATTGTGGGAAGACCTGACGCTAACTGTGTACATTTGATTACAGGCTGGTGCCTTGTTCTCAGTGGCTGAAGGCAGAAAATGAACATCCTAAAACTCGGTCAGTTTCCCAGGGCCGGAGCTCTGTGATCTGACTCTGCAGCTACTCTTTCATTTGAAGTTGGCAAGCTCCCAATAGCAAACAAAAGCATGAAAGAAAATAGCGATTTCTATCAGTTTAGACATTTAAAGTGACCTTATTATGCCAAGCTTCAAATTTGCAAATATCCGCATATCAATTTCCACAAACACATTGCCGCTCCGCTGGATCAGTCTCTGCAGCAAACCTGCGACCTCTGTTGGTGGAGAAGGGATGGCCATGACAAAGCAAATACCCCATGCTGGAGAATCCATCATCATTATTTCACTCATGTTGAACAAAAAAATATATAGTTCCCAGACAGCGATAGACAGTATAAAAAGTACAACCAAGTATTAAAAAATAATAATAACTTCTTCCCAAAGGGAGAAAATTCAAAACTTTGTCTAGGTTTGATTATGTCTTGAGCAACCTGGCTGCCCACTATATATGTGTGTGTGTGTGTGTGTGTGTGTGTGTATGTGTATATATATATATATATATATGAAATAATTATTATTTCCAAAACATATTCCAGTATGTAGCACTGAACGAAGCTGCTTAGACAACCCAACAAATCATCCTCATTCTCAACCATGCTTGCATTCTGCATGGAACTATCTCTGCCAAATGGTCATTTTTCTCACATTTATTACGTTAACAGGATAAACGCCAACATTTGTCAACATCTTGTAAATGATGAGTCTTAATGAGGCAAGCTACTGTTTCACATCTCAGAGGAATTTCAGAGCAGAATAAGCAAAATATCAGGTTAAAGCAAGTGGGAAGGTATCCCAGAGAGAAGCCTTCTCCACACGCCTGTACTCCTTGGAGGCTTTGCTGAGAGTGTGTTCTAGGATCCAGGCCAACTTGGCCTAAACCTTTATACAACATTTTAATTATATTTTTAACAAATCCTGCAAAATGAGGTTCACATGTTGATTCAGCCACAAAAAATAAATAAATAAATAAGTAAATTTTAAAAAGGCAGTATCTACAAGCTGAAGAGAATGCAGGAGAGAGGGAGTGATTTAGAGATGTTGCCAAAAACCAATGAAAGCAGTATTTTTATAACACCGGGCCGTGTTCCACTCACATTGGGACAGGTATAAAGGCCGCAGGATATAATCTTGCTCTAGAATAAATGAACTGGTAAGTTTTTATTTAACAT
The DNA here is from genome assembly GCA_026230045.1 of Corynorhinus townsendii. NCBI lineage: Eukaryota > Metazoa > Chordata > Mammalia > Chiroptera > Vespertilionidae > Corynorhinus > Corynorhinus townsendii. The sequence continues at coordinate 98,397,639 of JAPDVU010000007.1, read as the reverse complement.
GCGTGCTAGACTAAGAAGTAGACAATATTGCATTTACATAAAACACTGCTTACAACATGAGGATATAAAGCAAGACAAATGTTAAATAAGATAATGCCTAGGCTTGCAATGTGTTCTGTGACAAGACTAAAAGTACAGGATTAGTTAGCATCCCAGGTTTGGGGGTCACAAATACTAAGTCTCTATGTTTCAGTCTTGATTCCAGTAATACAAATTAAATATGCTTGGACAAATTACTTTATTTCCCTTAGTCTCAGTCTCCTTGTGCGTAGAATGGAGATAATAATGCCTACTATATGTGAGTTTATTACTATAATTAAATGTGATAACATACACAAATCCATGCTTAATAAAAAGCAGTTATTTTAACCATAGTATCTGCTCATGAAATTGAAAATTGCTAATCCCGGTATTAAAAGTAAATGTTGGGTGGCAGGCTACCAAGAGCTTGGTAAAATAACCTGTATCTCATTGTACTTAGGTTTGGGGGCAAAGAGCAAATGGGGGATCTTGTGTGAAACTTAGAATCATCTAGAAAGGAATGAGAAAAATATAAAAGTCTTTATCCACTGTTCAACTCTGAGAAGGTTTCCTAATCAATATTCCCAGGCTGATGGTAAAAGAGGATTTGGCTGTGGGACTGGCAATGATGACTAGCTCTGTACCTTCACTGCAGCTATTTGAGAGTCAAGGTGGCTGCTGTAGCTCCAAGCATTGCATCAGTATCCCAGGCAAGAATATGTAGCATGGCAACTGTATCAAAAGAACAAAACTTTCACAGAAATCCTACTCGTATTTCCATGGGCCACTACTCCCAATTTGTATTTGTTTGTTTTATTTCACTTTGTTTCAAGTTGGATAACTATACACAAATTCTGGGCTCTTTTATCAAGAAACTGTGACTTATTCTCTGAAAAACCAACAACAACAACATTACAAACTGGCCTAAATGCAGTGAATAAAGGGTGGAAAGAAGGCTATATAAACTTAGGGGAGGGATGACTCAAAGGTGATTTATTCTTACTGTCTCAAAGGTGATTTATTCTTACTGTCTTAAAGAGTTTTATTCAATGTCTCCGGGACAGTGTAGGAGATTGTAACAAATTTTCTGTAGGGAATTTGTTATAAAATGTAAATCCACCAATTGCAGATATGTTATGCAGATAATAAAACCCTGATTATTCTCATAGGCTGGAAAATGAATTTGGAGCTTAGTTTGATTTCCCATTTTTCCAGAAATATTAGTTCTATTTACATGCTATTAGAAGGGGTAGGAGGAAATTTGAAGATGAAAGCATGAATTAGGGAGCAAAGGAAGGGCAAGTGCTCATAAAAAAAGTAGAAGAGGTTCATAAGAAAGAAGGAGATACAGAGGGATTAGCAAAAAAGGTGAGTCTGACAGCACTGTGTGGATGAAGTGGCTGAGATATGAGACTCTCTGACAAGGCCAACAGCATTGAGATTTAGTGCAGCCACTTTGGAGGGCATTTTGGCAAATCGGGTGTAACTGAAATGGTGCATATCCAGAAATGCCACAGTTCCAGGAGGAATGTGCTAAGAAAGAGGAAAACATGTCAATCACCAACCCCTCTATGCATGTCCTCCTAATGGGTGTTCATGAAGACTGGGACTCTATGAAATGGAGAATGCATTGGACCATCTTAGATACTTCCTGGATAGCAACTACAGTCTTGATTTTAGAGAAAGACTGAGTTATTTTCTTGGTTTTGACATTTAGTTAATACCTATTTGTTCTTGGGAAAATTACCTAATTTTTATGTCTTAGTTTCCACATCTATTAAATGCCAGCAATAGGAATATCCACCTCATACACTCGTTAAAAGGATTATTTAAGAAAATTTATGTAAAGCATTTAGGAAAAGTGTCTAGAACCAAGAAGGTATTCAATAAATACAGTTATATAGTTATAGCAATTATTACTGTAATTACACATGGTTCTTCAGACAAACCACTTAAGCATGTCGCTGACCCATTTTTTTTTTTTCAACAGCATACACTGCTGCTCTGGAAGGCAGACCCCTGCATTTGGACTGCCCTCGGGATCAGGCATTTGCTGAGGGTGGCAGCAGAACACAGCATCCTCAGCTACACAGACAGGCAGCATGCCACGCCTTACCACGGGGGATACACTCCAAGACCCCTGTGTATGCCTGATACCGTGGACAGCACCAAACCTGAGAAATAACAATAAGTAAAAGAATTATAACAGTATATTGCAATAAAATGTATGTAAATGTGGTCTCTCTTGCCCTGTCAGCGTGGCTCAATTGGTTGAGCATTGTCCCATGAACTGGGAGGTCGCCGGGTCAATTCCAGGTCAGGGCAGGTCAGGGCACATGCCTGGATTGTGGGCTCAATTCCCAGTATGAACCCTACAGGAGGCAGCTGACTAGAGTTTCTCTCTCATCCATGTTTCTCTCTCTCTCTGTGTCTCTAAGATCAATAAAAACATGTATGTGTTTTTAAATGTGGTCTCCCTTGCTTTCAAAACATCCCATTGCACTATACTCACCTTCTCAGTTCCAGAAAGCACTTTAGGTTTCTCTTGGCACATCTGAATGATCAGCATCATGCTCTGTGCCTTGGGCCATTATCAAGTAAAACTAAAGGCCCTATGCACAAATGTCTGCACAAGAGGAGTCCCTCAGCCTGCCTGTGGGATCAGGATGAAACTGGCTCTCCAACATTGCCCCAGGAGTCCCAGATTGTGAGAGGGTGCAGGCCAGGTTGAGGGATACCACAGGTGCATGATTGGGGCTGGGGAGGGACACAGGAGGGCTCCAGGGTGTATCCAGCCTGTTTGCTCAGTCCTGATCAGCCAGACCCCAGCAGCAATCTAACCTACCGGTCAGAGCATCTGCCCCCTGGTGGTCAGTGCACATCACAGTGAGTGGTTGAGCAGCCTTAGCATCTCATTAGCATATTACACTTTGATTGGTTGAATGGACAACTGGACGACTGGACACTTAGCATATTAGGCTTTTATTATATAGGATAAGGGTGACTTACACAAACACTGCAGCACCAGACAGTATGTCTGATAACTGAGCTGGCCCCCAGGTGACTAAGGGGTGAAGCGTGTGTATAGCAGGGACAAGCTAGACCAAGGGGCGACTCGTCCTGAGCAATGGAGCAGATGGTACCACATTTCCTTATACTACTCAGAATAGTTTACTGCTGGGATTTTTTCCATTTAATATTGTCCATGGATATCTGAAACTGCAGAAAGGGATAAGGGGGCGTACTGTACTCTCACTTGAAAGCTGGAAAGTTCCAGTGTCTACAAGGCTGGTGATTGTTGTGTGTTTAGACTTTATCCCATTGTACACCCACAGGGAAGAGAGAGGGTTAGAGTCTCTCCTCACCACTGTATAAGCTCCCCAAGGGAGACTCTAAAGTTGGCCAGTGGAAAAACGAAGATGGTGATGGTGATGGTGATGGTGACAGACTGTACTCTGCACGGCACTGTTCCCAATGCCTGGTTATAAACTCCCTCATTGAATGCTCTCACACTTTTGTGAGGTAGGCAATACAATGACCTCATTCCAGAGATGGGTAATGGAGGGACACCACAAAGTAATAACTAGCTCGCAGTTAAACGGGAGTGCCAGTTTCTGCACGTAGGTGGACGGGTCCAGGTTTCATGCTCTCAGCCCCAGCTGCAGGTGTAAAATACAAGAACCCGAGTGGAGGCTAGTGTCATGGGTCCTGTGTCAGAGCCACCTTCTCTATATACCAGATATATCTTGGAATCAGTACTGAAAACTAATTGGTAGAAATGGGTTATACTGAGCTTATTGTGTTTGAATGGGACCATTTTTAAGTATTATATATTCCGCTTTCTTGTGCAAGCATGCAAATAAATGTTAGAGAAGTTTGAACTCAAGGCTTAATAGGAAACTTTGCTATGAACCTCCTATTCTCTGGGAGGGAATACCATCCTCTGTTCTGCTATAAACACCACGCAGCGCTGGGAAGGGGGCACTGCAGGTTCCAGACATTAGGAGGGAGTCTTTGGCCAAAGGCAGACTTTTTCACAATTGTGTGGTTACAAGGAAAAGAATGGCTTTCCATTCACAATATGAGTCCCCCAACAGTATATGTGGAAAATGCCTTGTTTTAAATAAAGTTGTTATTTGTGAAGCCGAAGCACTCAGTGTATCACTCTAATCATGTGACCTGGAGCCAATGTGTGTTCACATCCCGGGGCCATGTCCTGATTTTCCTCTGTCTCTGTGGACAGCTCAGCACCAGCACCTGCTGCTGAGGCCGAAGGAACAAGGAGGGGAGCTCAGCACTGCAGCTCCCACTGGCACATTGTTCAAAACCAGTGCGATGCGGGGCCTGCATTGGAACTAATGCTACTATTTAGATCAAGTAAAGAATGAACAATATGAGTGCTTCATGTACTTTCCACTCAAGGTATTAGTGACTTTTAATTGATTTATCAGAAAATTAACCTTTACTTTTACCTGTGGCCCAATTTTTAATTTGTCATTTAAATTTGCCTATGAAAGCTTTTGGTATAAAGAAATGTTTGATTTTTAATAAAATAAATCAATAATTCTCTATTTAATCCCTGTCATCACGTTTAGATGATTTAGGAGCCCCTTGTTGATTTTAAATAATCATATTTTTCTTTGTTAGTCCCAGCACTGGTGGTATTTGATGATGTGCTTTATCTGAAATCCATCTGCAACCATGATTATTTAAAACTAAGATATTTAGGTTACACTTTAAAATATACTTGTGAAGTTCCATTAGGAAGAGTTCTCTAGGTTGGAACCATGACTGTGATCGCATCTTCAACCTGGGTGAAGTGCTTATTTTTTCACCATAATCTGTATCTCTAAATATTTTTTCTGGAGAGAGCCTTTGACCTTTCTAGACATTCTCTGAGAAAACCAATCTATTTTAAGCCTAAGAGAAATATCACAGAGCATTTAAAGATTATAGTTATTATGTAATGTATTATCACCAATATTTTTCACTAATAAGTTAAGATGTAAGTTAAAAAATAACAGTGCTAAAGGTTGGTCATATAAGTGCTTTTTTGTGAGCTACTCTCTTCTCCTTTGATAGTGAAAGTTCTTTACCTCTTGGCTGGCAGACTGCTGAATGCATTGCTTATTACCACTAACCACAGAAACAACAGTTCTTGAATCAGAACAATCTGGTGGCAGGTTGCACACTCCCCACTGCCAGCTGCAATGTCACACACAGGCATGAGCCCAGCCTTTGTCCTGGATGGGAGCTGAATGAGCAGGCCAAGACCATGCAGGAGTCCCACTGGGCTCCCCGGGCTCTGAGGCAGAGGTCTTAGCCACTCCTCACCTAAAGCAACCTCTTTCTGCATGGTGGGGGATAGATGTTTCACGGCAAACACAAGTTTGAATTATTGAAATATCATAGAAAAATCACCATTTTCCCTCAATAGTCCTAGTGGAGAATTTGTCTTCTGAGAACATGGCCCACTCCACTTGCACATGAAACTCTGAGCAAATAGTGGGCATAGCTCTTCTGCTCAGGGTAGTAGCTAGGCCCACATTGTCTGTGATATCATGTTATGCCCAGAAAAAAAAAGATTTAAATCCATCTGAATAAAAGCAGTGAAATGTGAATGACCTGAGGCTGTCAGTTATATAACCCACAGAGAAGAATCAAAGGCTTATGTACAGAAATTTCACATACAGCATCCATGGGTTTGTCTACATTTGTATTCTCAAATTAATTACGTATTAAAATATATCTGGTCCTCTCTCTCTAGTGTGGATTTATTCTATTCTCAACAAATACTTTAGCTACCATAAATCAATGGTGTTATTTTAAGCAACAGTAGAAAGAAAACGTGGGTGAACATCGCTGCAATCAGGAGCAATTCTTATGTAGCCTCTCTGTACTGGAAGATTCTTGCCTCCTTCTTGCTGTCTGCAGGCAAACCAGGCTGAGCTTTCCTGACACAGTACTCGGAGCTCCGCCCAACACGCCCTGCAATGTTCATTGCTCCTGAGCACGAAAACACGCTGCATTTGTCTTCTCATTTATTGAAAACATGACTAGTGTGTGGATCCTTGTCACACACCATTACCTGTGCTTTAGTTGTGAGCGACTGCCAATACTGGAATTAAGTCATTTTGATCGGCTCTTTGAAGATATTCACTTTGTGAAAGAGGTGAATGGTTTGGCAGATGATGTGGCAATAAATAGCACATAATATCACAGGAAGTTTAAGTATGGAATTCTTCTCACATGCAATAGCCACTGAATAGGACCATTTGTCTCTCTTGGCATTCGTGCTCAGAGACGCACCAGCTGAGGAAATGATCACAGACTGTTAAGAGTGGAAGGGAGTCAAAACCGGTTTGGCTCAGTGGATAGAGCATCGGCCTGTGGACTGAAGGGTCCCAGGTTCAATTCCGGTCAAGGGCATGTACCTTGGTTGCAGGCACATCCCCAGTGGGGGGTGTGCAGGAGGCAGCTGATTGATGTTTCTAGCTCTCTATCCCTCTTCCTTCCTCTCTGTAAATCAATAAAATATATTTTTTTTTAAAAAAGAGTGGAAGGGAAACAGGATTCAGTTCATATCTTTTCCATAGACTAGTTTCTCCCTGAAAGATACTAGGTGGTTCCCAGACAGATTTCAAAGGAATGGATCAAGGTACACCTGCTTTGGAGCGTGGTCTTCCTGTGTGTGTATGGGGGTGGGGGGAGGGAGGAGAGGGTTGATTTGGAGAGCCTGTAGATATGGATAAAGAAATACTCTTCAGATACATCAGCTAGAAGGCACTGGTCTGTTTCTCTTTTTAATGAAGTGTGATGAAAAGTTTCTCCTTGACCAAACTCTACTTAGCGTCTTCTGAATACCCTTCTGACTTTTGGGTTTCCGTGGTCATCTGTGATTTGTCCAACTTCAGAAACAATTCTGCTTGGTCAGTTTACCAGAATCTACAATCATTTCTGTGTGATCACCTTGATGTTTGATTAGGTTTCTTCTCTTCCATCTGATTTAGCCAGAATCCCCTGTCAGGGCCGGCCTGACAGGTGAACCGGGCTGAGGTAGGGAGGTGGGAATTAAGAAAAGAAAGACAAGAAAGTGGGATCGGGAGGGCTGCAAGCCATTGACAGACTGCAGCAGCTTTATTAACTGCCCAGTACCTTTTATACACAAACACTGCTGGGAGGTCAGTTCAAAAGGAATGCACTCTTTGTTCTTCTTAATCTCTAAGGGAGCGATAAAGCAGGAGGGCAAATTCTCAGTACAGCAAATCTCAGTAAATAGTTACAGACTTCTGGGAAGCCATAAAAGGTCACTCTCATTCTGCTGACACTTGGAAATCGTCATCTAAATGAGTCAGGGGACACTGTGTGGGCAGGGGACTGAATCTTATCAGTCCCTTCAGGTGCAAGGACTCTGTCAGCTTACACCTGGTCTCCAACAATCCCCCTTACCTACCCCTGAAATTTCCTCTCAGTAATTTTCCATGCCCTGAATCCCTACCCAACATACACACACACACACACACACACACACACACCCCTCAGTGGTTATAAATTTATTCCCACTTTCCCTTGTTGTATTTGGAGGTAAGCCCTCTCTCTCTCCCCTGCTGAAAATCCAGGTGCAGTGGCCTTTCATCTATTACAATGCCTCCTCTAGAAAAAAAAAATTTGCTGTTTGTTTTCTACAGGAATCTTTATTTTAAGAGGAGATTGTATTTGACAGAATAAACCAAATTACTGTATACTCAGTTTCCCACTCACCATGATAAAGGACCTTCTGAAAGGTTTTGCAAAGATGCTGATCATCTGTGAGGACTCTGAACCGTGTAGGCAGGTATGAAAGTAGTTGGAAGGTGCCTAATGAGCTTATATTCTGGACCTTCACCCATTAAATAAGCAAATATATATGGAGACGAAGAAAGAAAGAGATTCTGAGCATGTTAATCTTAACTCTTCCCAAGGAAGTGGAACAGTTTTTCCCAGCTTATTTTTTTTGCATAGCTGAGATCTGAAAGATACTCATGTGAACACCAATAAAGTATGGATTATCCTTTGCCTGTTCTCACTGTCTGAGTACCAAGACTAGAATACTCTTCATAAGCTGCAGTGGATACATACCAGATTTGACTGCCAAATGTCACACAAGAGCAAAGGAGTTGAGAGGATGAGTTGTCATCAAGTAAAGGCAAGTGCCTTGCTTACTTATTTGGAAAGTTCCAGAGAAGCTTTTGGATTGGTAAAAACAAGCAAATTGGTTTGCCAACATGTTCTTGAAGATGACAGATGATTTTGAGGGCTTGTGTTGAAGTGAATGATAATGTACTCTGTATTCAAAAGTGCATAAAACATTTGTTTTCAACTAAATTTCAAAAGTCACTACTCATCCAGTAAAGATTAATAAATGTAGGGTAATTTAGTGTTACCTGCTGCATATATAAGAATTTGCATAAGGAGGCACTTATACCAGATCACTCACGAGGAAGAATCAAATATTAAACAGCTAGAAGAAAGATGGTTACAGGTGGACACTGATGTGAACAATACAAAAAGTGAAAATTCAAAAGCCAAAGATACAGCTAAGAAGAAAGTCCACCCTAAGGTGTGGAGAAAGGTAGGGTGAGGTTGAGATGGGTTGTTTTCAGTTTTGGGCTATTTTGCACAAAGCTTATATAAATATCCATATATAGATCTCTGTGTGAACATGAATTTTCATGTATCTGGGATCAATACACAGAGTACAATTGCTAGATCTATGGTAGTTGCAGTCTTACCTTTATAAGAAACTGTACCACTGTGTTCCAGAGTGGCTGGAACATTTTTCATGGCCATCAGGGATGTGTGAATGGTACCATCTCTCTTCATCCTCATCAACGTTTGGAGTCACACTTCTTTATCTTAGCTATTCTGATAGGTGTGTAATGGTGTCCCATTGTAGTTTTAATCTTCATTTCCCTAGTGGCTAATGATGTGGAACATCTTTTAATGTGCATATTTATCATCTATATATCCTCTTCTGTTAAATGTTAGTTTGTGTATTTAGCTTGTTATTTAATTGCATTGTTTATTGTTTAGTGTTAAATTTTGAGTTCTTTATATAGTCTAGATACTAGTCCATGGTCAAATATTGTCTCCCTTTCTTTAGCTTTGCATTTTTATCCTCTTTTTGAGGGCTTTTAGAGCAAAAGTTTGTTGCTATTATTTGTTTATTTTTATGATGAGGTCTGATTTAATTTTGTACCAAACAAATTTAATTCTGATAAGGTCAAATTTTCCTAGTTATGCTCTTAGTGCCAAGTCTAACACTTGTTTCCGAGCCCAGAGAGCAGATTTTCCAGATTTGCATTTTACATTTCAATCTGTCATCCTCTTTGAGGAGACTTTTGTATAAGGTGTGAGGTTAAGTTAGGATTCATTTTTCACTAAGGATGCTCAGATCTGCAGTACCATTTGTTGATGAGGCTATCTGTATTAGTCTCCAGGGGCTGCTTTAACAAAATGCCATAGACTGAATGGCTTAAACAACACACATTTCATTTCCACAGTTCTTGACTTTGGGAAATCCAAGATAAAGATACAGGCCAATTCAGTTTCAGATGACAGCCCTCCTTTTGACATGAAGATGCTGCCTTCTCACTGTGTTCTCACATAGTGGAGAAAGCAGATTTCTTCCTGGCTCTCTTCTCATAATGCCACTAATCCAATCATGGGGCTCTCCCTTTACCCTCATGACCTTATCTAACCCTAAATACTTTCCAAAGGCCCCATCTCCAAATACCATGAGTAGGGCATTAACCCATACATTTGAAGGGCACAATTCCATCCATAGAACTACCCTAAACCCTGTTGAATTAACTGTACACATTTGCAAATATTTTTTCACCATATTTTTATGGGACAATTTTGAGCTATCTACTCTGTTTCATTGATCTATGAATCTATCCTGATAATAACACACTGCTTTGGCTACTTTGGCTACTGTCCTAATATTTAAAAAGCCAGGAGCTGTCACAACTGAAACAACCAGAAGGGTGATCGAACAGCAGGCTGCATGGGGCAACAGGTTGGCAGGAGGGGTTAGTGAGGGACGACCAAACGACTGAAGAGCAGGCTGCGTGGAGTGATCAGGCCAGCAGGGGGGCAGTTGGGGGAAACCAGGCTAGCAGCAGGGGGGGCAGTTGGGGGTGACCAGGATGGCGGGGAGGGGCAGTAAGGGGCGACCAGGCTGGCAGGCAGATGAGCAGTTAGGAGCCAGGAGTCCCGAATTATGAGGGGTCCTGGATTGGAGAAGTTGCAGGCTGGGCTGAGGGGACCCCCACACACACATGAATTTCATGTTACAGGGCCTCTAGTAGCTGTATAATAGCCCTTAATATCTACACAGTGATTCCTCTCTCTTAATTCTTGTTTTCAAGATTGTTTTAACTATCTTAAGGTCTGTTTATTTCCATATACATGCTAGAATAAGCTTGTTATGCCTGAAAAACCATGCTAGGATTTTTATAGGAATTGGGTTAAATGCGTAGGTCACCTTGGGAAGAATTGATATCTTTAGTACTTGAATCTTCCAATCTATGAACATAGTATGGCTCTTTATTTAGGGGTTCTTTGCTTTATTTCTCCACATTTTGTAAATTTCAGCATATAGACATACATGTCTTGTTAAATTATACCTAGCATTTAATTTTTTGTAGTGCTTGTAAATGGTATTATGTTTTTAATTTTACTTTCTACATCTTCATTAATAGTACATAAAATGTAATTGAATTTTTTGTGCTGACCTTGTATTCAGAGATGTCACTAAAATTAGTGATGATCTTAGAAGGATTTTTGCTTTTTCAGTTTGTATGTTGTTTCTTTTTGTTAGTTTCTCTTTTAGATTTTTGGGGAACTTTTTAATGTAGAAATGATGTCAACTTCAAATAGGAACATTTTTATATCTTTTTTCTAATCTGTATGCCTTGCGTATCTTTTTCTTGCCCCATTGCAGTTGCTAGAACTTCCAGTAATATGTTGAATAAGAATAATTGAAGTCCTTGCCTGTTTCTCTATCTTAGGGGCAAAATCTTTTGCCATTAATTATAATGTTAGGAATAGAGTTTATTGGCAGATGATTTTCATCAAGTTGAGGAACTTCCTTCTGTTTCTCTTTACTGAGAACTGTTTGTGTGTGTTTTAGGAATAGGAGCTCGACTTTGTTAAATGTTTTTGCACATCTGGTGACATAAGCATATACTGTTTCTTCTTTTTCTGTTTTTATTAAGGATTACATTGATTTTCAAATATTGAATAACCAGTCTTGATTCATTGATTCATTGAATACCTGTAATCAAGCTCACTTGGTTATATTTTATAAATCTTGTTATACATTGCTGGATTTGATATACTAAAATTTTGTTGAAGATTTTTGCATCTAAATTTATGAGAGATATTCAGCTGTACTTTTTTCTTTTTACGTTTTTTTTTTTATTACTGTCTTTGTTTGATTTTGGTATCAGGACAATAGTAACCTTAAAAAAGTAAGTTGAGAAATATCCCCACTTCTATTTTTTTTTTAAATTATGTTATGTTGGTGTTAATTTTTTAAATGTTTGGTAAAATTCTCTAATGAAATTATATGAGCATAGAAGTATCTTTACCAGAATATTTTCTACTAAAAACTTTTCTCATGTGAGACTTATCACAGTCTACTGGCATTACCATTTTACCACTTTGAGTAAAGTGCAGAAAACTTAGAAGCATGTAAGTATTTTTATCCTCCCCACTTTTTTTTCAAAATATATTTTATTGATTTATTTACAGAGAGGAAGGAAGAGGGATAGAGAGTCAGAAACATCGATGAGAGAGAAACATTGATCAGATGCCTCCTGCACACCCCCACTGGGGATGTGCCCATAACCAAGTACATGCTCTTGACCGGAATCGAGCCCTGGTCCCTTTGAGTCCGCAGGCCGACACTCTATCCACTAAGCCAAACTGGTTAGGAAAGTCCTCCCCACTTTTAAAATATACTTTTCTTAAGTAGTTCCTCTGCATTATAGAACCATACAGATTATTTTACCTTGGTTGGGTTTGTAGTTTTCAAGGAATGTGGACCATTTCTTGTATATATTTTGAATATAACTGATCCTTTTATCACATAATGCCCTCTTCGTCTCTAATAATTTTATTAGCTCTGGTATCTGCATTTTTGATAATAATATAGCCACTCCTATATTTTCTGGATTAATATTTATGTGGTAAATCATTTTCTCTTCCTTCACCTTCAAAATACCTGTATCATTGAATGTCAGGAGAATTTTTTATAAAAAGTATATGTATGGGTATATTTCCTTGTCCATTTTATTATCTGTTCTTTGATTAGTGTAGTTAGACAATTTACAGTTGAAGTAATTATTAATACATTAAAGCTTATCCTGGCATTTTATTATTTGATTTATGTTTGTTTCCTCTGAATCTTCTTTTATTTTATTTGGGGAGCACTTATATTTCTCTGAATTATTTGAACATTTTATAGTAGTCTTTTTTGCTTTATGTATAATTCTTTTTAAGTATATTGCATGTAAAATTTTTTCAATGGTTGTTCTGGATATTACAAGATACATGAATAACTTATCACAGTCTACTGGCATTACTATTTTACCACTTTGAGTAAAGTGCAGAAAACTTATAAGCATGTAAGTATCTTTTATCTTCCCCACTTTTAAAATATACTTTTCTTCAGTAGTTTGCATACATTGAACACCACATCAGATGGTATCATAATTTTGGCTTCAACCACCAAATGATTTAAGGAACTCATGAGAAGTATGATAATCTATTTACTGCTAATTTTACTCATTTGGATATTCTTTTTTTTCTGAATTTCCACACTTTCTTCTGTTACCATATTCTTTCTGTGCAGAGAGCTTCTTTAGACACGCTTTAAGAGTAGTTTTGCTAGCAATACATTCTCTTAGTTTTAATTTGTTGGGAGATGTCTTCATTTCCCTTTCATTTCTGAAGGAGATTTTCATGGGGCACAGAATGCACAGTTGACAGTTTTCTGTTACTATTTAAAAATGTTTTGCCACCTTCTTCTGATTTCATGGTTTCACGTGAGAAATGTAGTGTCATTCGAATTGGTGTTCCCCTGTAAATGTCTCACAAGCTGTTTACGATATTTATTTTTAGTTTCCAGAAGTTTAATTATACTGTGTTTTGGTATCAGTTTCTGTGGATTTATCATCGGTAGGATCACTGAACTTCTTGAATCTGTAGGTTTACATCTCTTACCAAATTTAAGAAGTTGCCAGAGACTATTTCTTAGAATACCTTTTCAGGTCCATGCTTTCTCCTCTCCTCTCCAATCTGATGACACAAATTTTAACTGTCTTCTTAATTGCTGACAAATCCCTAAGTCTCTGTCCATTTTTCTTCAATCTGTTCAGATTGGACAAATTCTATTGACTTGTCCTCAAGTTCACTGATTTTATCCTCTGCCAACTCTAGTCTACCACTGAATCCCTCCTGTGAATTGTTTGTGTTCGTTTGTTTGCATTTTCAGTCATTACATTTTTCAGGTTTATTCTTTCCATTTGGTTCTTTTTTTAATAATTATTGTTCATTTGGTGAAGAAGATAGGAGACTCTGGCTCCTATCTCATCAGCAGGCATTCCCACTGTGTATGTGTCTCGTGAAGATCAGGTTAACATGATCAGCTTCTTGATGGGCTTTGGCAACACCACTTGGATATACATGAGGAACTGATTCAACTTTTCTCATTACAGATAGGTGAAGTGGAAGTTAGAGCACCTGGCCCTTTTTCTTTCAATTTGGGGCACATCTTACATTGCTTCTTTGAGTGGGGTGTGCGATAAGCTTCCTGCTAAGTGCCAATACCATGAGGGAGGGGAGAAGCAGAGGGCTGGCTCACATTTTTTAAAAAATATATTTTATTCATTTTTTATAGAGAGGAAAGGAGAAGTATAGAAAGTTAGAAACATCGATGAGAGAGAAACATCGATTCAGCTGCCTCTTGCACACTCCCCACTGGGGATGTGCCTGCAACCAAGGTACATGCCCTTGACCGGAACCGAACTTAGGACCCTTCAGTCCGTAGGCCGACGCCCCATCCACTGAGCCAAACCGGTTAGGGCACATTTTATTTTTTTTATTGCGTGGGCATAAGCTCAGCTCTTCACTGTACCCCACTGACACCAGGGTCAAGAAGAAGGCAAAGCAGAGTAAAACTACCCTATTGCTTACCACCTCATTCTGCCTCATTAGTCATGGTCAGGGGTGGAGCATCATCTCCCCACTGGGCTCTACTCATACTGGTATGGGAGAAAAGAATACTGACTAGCCATGCTTCTAACCACCTCACTAAGTCTCCTTGGTGCAAGGTGGTAATGACAATTCAGCTTTTTGCTAGATCCTACTAACAGAATCCTGGCAGGAATCCAAGCACACTTGATTCTGCAGAATGCAGGGTGAAAGATCAGCTCCCTGGCTGGCCCCACCAACACTACCAGGTAAATAAATAAGAACTTGCTCACTATTTCTAGAGGAGTGTAGTAGTTTTCATGGTATTTGGATAGTGAATGTTGGGTGTGAGTGTTGCCAAAAATGTTTTCTGTTCATAGAACATCCTTTCTCTGTCCTTTGGTTAGGAGGTACAGTCTTTTCTCCGAGCTATTTTTATTGGTTAGTGCCTGTTGGCTGTTCTAGATGGAGGCTCCTGCAGGATCCTATATGGGATATATGAGAGTGAAAAGGAAACCCAGGAAACTCACCATTCTGTTTGTCATATCCCAAGGACCCTAGATAGTCCATCTTCTCCTTTCCACCTTTAGAGTTTTCTATGCTTGTTCAGAGTATTATGGCCAGTGCTTTGAGTTGTGAGAAAAAAGACCTGGGAATTATGGCTACTCTATTTTGTTTCAATAGGAAATCTTTGCCAGTTTCCTTTTAACAACATGACCTGGTCTCCTCTTGCTTTTCCAATGTAATTCCCTACTATGCTTCCTCTCTCTCAGCTCCACCAGGGCATAAGGGCCTCCTTATTATTCCTCCAACATGCAAAGCAAACACCCACCTCAGGGCTTTTGTAGCTGTTTCTTCTGACTGGAACAGCCTTCCTCTAGATATCCATATGTCCTGACCTCCGTTCAAATCATCCCTTCAATGAAAGTTATCCCAAGGGCCCTTCATATAATAGCAACCTTTGCCCAGCATTTGGGGTCCCTATTATCCTGTTTATTTGGATCCATAGAAATCATCACTATTGGACATAGTGTGGGTTTACTTACTTATTATCTGCATCCTGGATGAGGATAAGGACAATGGCTTCTTTGTGTCTGTTAGTTCTCTCAATATTATTTCAATTAGTAAATAATAAAATAAAAATGATGGTACCTATTTGCAAATTAAAAACTGAAGTAGGAGCTGAAGTGTAGAAAGAGTAATTGGCCTGCATATATTAGCTTCTTAGAGGAAAGCATTGCCCTATGCCCACAGAGACCGGATGGCTTCTCAGTTCTTGCTTCGTGGCTCTCAGTCAGGGGCTGGAACAATCCTGAGCTGTGCATGTTTGAAGTGTTCCTCTCGCCACTGTGCAAGCGTGGGATGCCCAGTGTCCAATACCACAGATGACAGTGCCTGTCTGTACTCCCACCTCAAGGAGCCATCCTGAGCAGCCAGAAGAAAGCATTTGCTGGGGGAAATGCACACCATGTCTCAGGCATGTGTTTGATGTTTCAATGTCAATACTCAAGGATCTAAGTGCTACATAATCTTCATTACTTTATAATTATATTTCAGTTTCAAAAGTATTCCTTCTATTTGTTTTCAGGGAGTCTTTTTTGAAACTTGTCAAGTAGTTAGTTGATCAACTTACCTTTCAGCATCAAGTGGTATTTTATTTTAATCTAAGATGTCTTTAATAACAAGGTATCAGTAATGTGATAATTTAATTCAGAAGCCTCCAGAGACTGACTTACATTACATTTGTCATACAAAAACAGAGACTTACTCAAGTGGAATGTGAATAACTGTGTTCAGTTAAATTAACATTGTTAATAAATTAGGAATTGAAGGCAAAACAAGTACTTTTTTGTACTTGTACTTAAACACATGTATAAAAATAAAATGTGTAACATTTATTTAATATAACAATACATTATTTCAAAATATAATTCTTCTTTTGCCATAGGTGTTGGAGACCTAGAGCCAAATTTAACTTTAAAGTGTAGCAATCAGTTCATTGTGGGTGTCTGCAAGGACCATATCTACACACCTAACAATCAGCCTCCCAAGGGCATAGAATTAGAGTCAAAGCCACTGAGATGGTTAGCAGAGAGCGCTACATCACTGCTGTAGCCTCGTAAGTAACTGCTAGTCCTGTGTCTGGTCATTTCTTTACACATGTTTGTGTATTCATTCAAAATTCTTATTCCACTTCATAAAGTAGCTTCTATAAGAAAATTTAAGATGCAATAGATTCTACCTCCACAGGCTTATGGCCAGTATTATAGAAAATTAGAAAGATAGATAGGTAGATAGATAGATAGACAGACTGATAGATAGATGTAAAGATATCATATTGAACAATATAGAGACCAGAGCAACATCTGTCTACCTAGCTAGCAGCACAATCTAAGACTGAATGATTTCACCACTACTTGCCTACATCTTAGAAAGTCCTTAGCGGATTTTTTGAGTGATTGATCAGTTTTAACTTTCGATATTTTTAATTGTCTTTTATGTTTAGTTGCTTGCTTCTCGGTGGAAACAGTCTGCTAAGTCGCTCTTCTGTTTCTGACCAGCACTGTGGAACACTCCAGTACCTCCATACCCTCACAGTTTAATTGATTCTGGGTTTCCTTGTAGAGGGCCGGTCACCCACCTAAACTGTGCTCCCTTCCCAGGTTCACCCCTGCCAGGTTCTAGACTGCAAGCAGGAAGTGACTGGGTGGCAAACCCACAACCACTCTAGACCTTAGTTACGATGTGTGGACTAGCTGAAGACACTTTGTTTATTGGGTGGGTGGGAGAGTGGGAAGGGCCCTCTGCCAGTAGCTATATTTGCTATCTATACCTAATATTAAGTGAGAGAACATTGTCTTGCAGCTTTCTTGCAATGCAGAACTCTCCTTTGCCCTTATGTCCCTTTAATTCCCTTGCCTCTGAGGCCCCTGCCCTAGTTCTGCCCTAGTTGGTTGGGCACAGATAAAATCCAGCAGGCCAGCAAGGGCTGGCACATGGCATAAGAAGGCAATGGGGTATTTTCTTTCTTTCTTCCTTTGTAACTATTAATAATCTTTTCTTCGTAATTCCCATCCCCAATTATGTTCTCAAAAGGCAAAGTCTATGCATATGTACACAACTGAGAAACTGTCTTCTCCTTGTTTTTCTTATGATTGTGCCTATGAATAAAACCCTGAAATTATCAATTGGATAATAGAGCAATGTAGTGCTTCCAAATGGTTGGGTTAAATTGGCTGTGGTTTCAAGTAGTATTATCATTAATAATAATAATAGTAATAACCCTCCCATCAGCCGAATATTCATTCAAACATAATAGCATACTAGTCTCCTACTCTGCAAGTATCCAGCCGATGGCTGTCTGGACAGAATCCTCTAGATCATAATAAAAAGAATGTTTGGGTGCCTGCCACCAAGGCTGCTATCCATGTTCCCACACCTCTGGTCTTCCTTCCAGCCAAGTTCTGGTTCTGCATTTCCCTGGCAGCCCAAGCCCTAGTGATCCCACCCTCCCTGACAGTATGTATTATCTTCAACACATTTATCACTTTACCATGTTGCTTGGATTGATATTGATCTTTTGATGTGTTTTCTGTCCCTTGTACTTTTATCTTCCTGCCTCACCCCAGTCCCCACCTGCTATTCCTACAAGATCCAGGTTTATAAGAGGTAGCTACTATCTCTCAAACTTCCTGTAAGTGTCTTAATTAACTCACATAGTTCCCTTTGTACCAGCTCCCCTCCCCCAATCCTCACCCCAGTGAGGTAGGGTCTATACATCACAGAATATTTGACACAGTTTGCCCTCTTGTGGGCACTACTCTTATGACCAACAGTGTGTTCTACATCCACACCCAGTGGTGTGATGAGTCCTTTGAGAACTACTACCTGACTAACCCTCACTGTGTTATTGATCCTTGTTAATTCTATGAGATGAGAAATATGTCCCCAATATTACAAATGCTGTGACTAAAGTTCAAGATCATGCCCCTAGGACTCTTCAGAGCTGGTCCAAATTCAAGTCGTAGTTCTTAAGCCCTGTGCTATTCTTATGATAATGACGAAGGAGTGTATGGGGCACATTCACTCCTGATAGATGCTGTCATATGCAGCCTGTAATTCTATCCTGTGACCCTGAAGAGAAAACAGGGCACATTGTGAGGGATAAAAATGACCTGGTATATAAAGAAGACAGAAATAATTGTCAGTTTCCTTAAGTATCAGGATACCCATTGCATTAAGGCCCGCATTACAGTGAAGGCTGTTTGAAGAGCTATGGAAGAAAAGCAGCGACCCTCTTCCTGTGATGTTTAATTCAGTAGTGAAGGGACCTGCATTCAAAATGTTACCCTGGCCCTGGACTGTGCAGAGCTGGCTGAGGAGGGAACAGAACAGCTTTTCCTCCCCATGGCACTTTCCTTCACTCTTTCTTTGAGGCTGGCACAGCCCCGCTGCTGAACTCGTCTCTTTAGTGACATGAACATTTTCTCCAGACCCAGTGAAATCTTCCAAGCAAAAGGATTTCATTAAACAATATGTATCTTTGTCTAATCATAGCATGACTGTCTTCTTATATGTTATGCCTCATAAGCATATCATGCAATGTTTGGAAGCTTATTAAACCATAATTTTCCTGTGCACTCCAGTTACATGATTGTGTGTCCTTGTACATTTTCCTGATGTTTATTGCAGTGCTGTGTGAATATCATTCTTGATGCTTCCTTTGTATTGTGTTACCTTCATCTGTGCTTCCTGTCACTTGATTACACATATTGCATTTGTCTGAGACCTATTGTTTAATGACCAGGGAATTGATCCTTTAGCAATTACCTAGTTATTGGGGCCAACCAAGGTCAAGGACATTGCTGGAATTTTTTTCAATGCTGGTAAAATCAAACCAATAAGAACTCCTTATCTGTCATTTTTCCTTTGATATTAAGTGTTTGAAATTAAATAAAATATGATTGTGCTATTTTCATGATTGACGATATCTCCCCCTAATTCATCATTACTTCTCTTTGTTTTGTTGGCATTGTGATTTTACTACTTGTCATAGCATCCGTTTTGCTAGAATTTGCCTTCCTTCTCTTCATCCGCAGTCCTGCCCCATCATGCACCAGGGAGACTGACAGGGCTCACCTTTCGCATTTCCTCCCACCCCACCTGATGGGGGATTTGTTGACACTTTCTGCAAACCCTGTTGCTATTATGAATCAGAAACTATATTTCAAGCTCCAGCACACTCCGACTTAAGCTGCATTGAGAAGGCAAAAAAGAAATAAAATGGGAAAAACTTAAAGATTTAGAATAAGACATCATTTGTAACAATAAAACTATCCCAGCCCCCAAAACACAACCTTTTAGATGCATCATCTACCACAGTAATACCATGAGGTTTTTGTCCTTTCAAAACTTTCTAAAACTAGCCCATTTTGCTTCCTAATCTACTGATTGTGGTCTCAGCTAATAAATATAGTACTATTATCATGATAATTATTATTGTCATTAACATTTAGTTAATTTTGCACACACACACACACACCAAAAAAATCACCGAATTCTTGCAGACATGGTAATAGTCCTTCTAAATGTGAAAGACAATTTTGTGGTTTTGAAACAGAAGCAAAACCAGTTTCTTAGAATTCTTTTGTATCTGCCAATATCCAAGTGTCACAACTTTGGAAAATTAGATGCTCTTTAAAGTAGTATCTAAGTTATGGTCTGTTGTATTGTAAGTTAATTCTTCAAAAAGAGATCTAGCCATATGTGACCTGTACAAATACATGCAGTGTATATAGACAGCAACGTGAACACAGAGGCTAAATGGGACCTTTATCTTCATATGTGGGTGTGAACATAGATAGACTGTGTGATTCTATGTTCACATAAACTAATACACAGACACACACACACCCCTCATGATTGGTTTTGGCTGCTTTTTGGTCAAGGGTGTTTTCAGATTAGTCCAAACGTCTGGCTTTTGTAATTATTACTGAGATTTCTTCATCTTGCTCGACATGGAAATAAAATTGTGATTCAGATAATTTGGGCCCAGTGGTCCTGTCTGCACTCAGAAAATGGTCCCATGTCACTCCCTGCATCACAATATGGGAGCCACTGAGCCTGGCGCTAATCCTCTGAGCCCCTTAATAAGCTTAGGAGCACGTTCTCTGAAGGCTGGCATGTTAGGCACAAACAGGGAGAAAACATCGACTGGGGGAAGCTGAATTGGTTTTAATCATCTGCTAATCACCAGTAATGAGATCTACTCTGGGGAAGAAAAGAAAAACAGATAGTCAGAGGGAGGTTTTGTTCACAGCAGAGTGAGGGAATGAGAGGGCAGCTGTTATTGGGAGAGAAAGGACAGGAAGAAAGAAGGGATTTGCTGGTGCAGATGAAGTCTCCGCAGCACTCTGTTTCTTAGCTGAGGGTTTCCTTCACTCTGTCTTGAAGCTTCACATCTGGCGGGTCCCTGGCAGCCATCTCCACGACCACGATGTCACTTCTTGAGAAAGAACTTTTCCCTGCGGTTCCTGCTCTGCCTTTGTCCCCTAGCACTGAACCAGAGCACATAGGTGTCCCAGCTGGAGAGAGAAGAAAATGGCAATGGGGCTTTGGATTGGTCCCCAAATAAAAAAGGTGTGTGCAGGAGACTGGGGCCAGAGCACGGAAATGTGTTGTCAGTGGGGAGGGCACCTGACAGAGCACAGAAAGGAAGATCAGTGCACAGTGGCCAGTCCTGGCCACACTTGGGTAGGCGGTCTTTTTAAGCCCTGGGCTCTGTCTCAGGAAACTCCAGTGCAGTTAGGACTCTGCTGCAGTTCCAGCCGCTGTCCTTCACAGACCCTTCCTCCCCACATTTACTGGTACCATGGGTAGCATTATAACCAGGCTGAAAGCAGTGGGCTAGGAGCTGCTCTAAGCTGGACCGGTGTTCGCCACCAAAGCGGATAATATGCTTAGTGTACATTATTAGCAATAATGTGAATAGTGTTCCTAGAAAAACCAGTGTGTGACCATTGCAATAGCTTTCCTGTCCACACTGACTCCTCTTTCTGCAAACCCCTGTGTGTCGTGCCAGGACTGCCAGCCCAAAGCACAGTGCTGTGCTCCCCCTGCTTCACCCCCAGCTCACAGGTCACCTTCACTGAAAGAGATGCCTTTGTGCCCAGATTCAGGTTTATTAACATTCTGGTCTCCTTCTTCCCTTCCATCCCATAGTCTAGACCTGCGCCCAGGTGTGCTCTGCTTCTGCCAATGCAAGGCTTCCTGTGCCACACAGCCTGGCCTCCCCTGGGCTTTGTGAGCACCTGTGCACTTGCACCCTTGCCCACTGGTGCTGCTTTTCATTTTACCAACATTTAACAGTGTGTGAGGCCAACCACTCTTCTAGTCTAAACAACCCCTTCCCTCTGGGCTCTCAGGGCAATTTGCTTCAAGTATCCTGCGTAAGCTTGTTCTTCTTTAGCAGAGAATCTAGTTAATATTTTTGAGTTTTTCTAAGTGAATATGTAAATAGTTGGGACCCAGGATGTAAGAAACAAGCAAAACTCGAATATTAATATTTATTTTGTTAGATACTTATATTCATTATTCCAACTATAGGGAATGGGTTGGGAGTGGAGAATGGCAGAGTCAAACTGTGAAGAGTACATAGAAGAACAATGGAAAGATCAAAGCTGTGGAAAGCGTCCACGGAACACCTGAGTCATCATCTCAAGAAACTCCCCAGGTGGTGCCGACAGGCGCTGAGGCCTTTCTGGCTGAGGGAAGGCACCATCTTTGCCTCAGCGAAGACCACACTCTGCGAGGGAAGGAATGCATAGGAAATGGCAGCAGCCCGGAGGGCTCTGTGGTCTGGCGTGGACCTGTGGCCCAGGCACTGAGGGGGCAAGACTCCCTCCCCTGAGGGCTCCCTATCAAGTGCAGAGGTGACCTGGAGCCACAGACCTGGACACTAAGCAAGCTCCTGGAGAAGAAAGCTGGAACTTCCAAGAAGAGGACAGGCAGAGCATCAGAGAATCAAAGAGAAGGATGTGCTTTTAAGAAATGTTGCAGAGTCTGGTATGAGTTGAGGAGGTTTGTAATGATGTAATCAAGAATTCAAAGGAGATGTGGGACACATCAAGTTTTACCCCTGGGCCTTGTCATGAGGGAGGGAAAGCTGCAATGACAAGGGTGCCTTCTGTTTGCCTCACTGCCCAGGGGTGCACTCTGAATTCTGTGTTCCTGTGGGCATCATCTGTTGGAGGGCAGCCCATGGCCCTGTTAAGTGCCCCACACAGGTC
Organism: Corynorhinus townsendii; assembly: GCA_026230045.1. Lineage (NCBI taxonomy): Eukaryota > Metazoa > Chordata > Mammalia > Chiroptera > Vespertilionidae > Corynorhinus > Corynorhinus townsendii. The sequence goes on along the minus strand of JAPDVU010000007.1, from coordinate 98,375,089 downwards.
CTGGCCTGCAGCGAGCATTCAGTGCTTGATTAGCATCATCATTATCTATTTGCAATTCTAAGAAAAGTTTAAAAGCCAATTAATAAATTCCTTCATGTTGGAGGAGAAAACTGTGGTCCAAGAGAGGAGGGGACTAATCAAAGATCAATAGTTAATGGAAGCTATGCCTTATATCAGCATACAATATTCCAAAAGGCTTTGCTAGCCCTGTCCTGCCGCAGGAGGCAGAGCCGGATTTCCTCCCCTTGCGGATAATGTGCTTAATGCTGCTGACCCAGCAGAGGAGAGGTGACTTCAGGTCGCCCCAGCCACCACACTCCTTAGTCTCTGTCTGAGTCCAGGGCAGCCACTGGAAGGTGAGTCCGAGGAACCCACCAGTCACGGCATCCCTAGTTGAAGGATGAAAGATGCTGAGGTTACTTATGAAACTGAGCTTTCAAAATGCTTACGAGGCGAGCAACATTCTAATGTTGTAAGAGTGGGCTGACCAGACTACATTTTCTGGGGCTCAATTTAGCGTTGGTGGTGTATGGACATCCGAATCAACCAGTGTGGCCCCTTGATGCCCCAAGCCTCACTTTCCATGTGCGACACAGTCATAAGAGTAGTACCTTCCCCGCCTTCTTTTTCTGGCTGTTGGGAGGTGGTGAGGTAATCCTATAAAGGGCATCCTAACCGTGAGCTCAGGGAAGCGGCAGATGGTGGAATTGCTGAGGTGATGCTGAGCTAAAGGCCTAAAATGTAGTTAGAAATGAGGATGGAAGAGGGCTGTTCCCGCCCATGGCAGAGACTCTGCAAAGGCCCTTGAATGAGACAGTAGAGAGGGGGCCCAAGAGCTGTCAAGGGCGCTCTAGAAGAGATGAACTTCCATGTCCAGGAGGCATGGTTCTCCCTGGGCCCCAACATGTTTCTGGCATGTATGAAATAATGAGGTGGAGCCCGGAATGCAGGGTGCCACACAATCAGGCACAGGGTGACAATGGTGGTGGTGATGATCACCACGGTGTGGGTGACAGTGATCAAGAGCAGCTTGTCATTCAGCTAAATATTCCAAGAAAGAGGGTTCTGGGTACACTTAAACACAGACAGTGATGGAAAATGCAAGAGTTAATTCAGGATGGGTCATGTACATAGGAGAGAAAGTGGGGCAGGACAACACTGCCTAGAACAGTGGTCGGCAAACTCATTAGTCAACAGAGCCAAATATCAACAGAACAATGATTGAAATTTCTTTTGAGAGCCAAATTTTTTAAACTTAAACTTCTTCTAATACCACTTCTTCAAAATAGACTCGCCCAGGCTGTGGTATTTTGTGGAAGAGGCACACTCAAGGAGCCAAAGAGCTGCATGTGGCTCGTGAGCCACAGTTTGCCGACCACTGGTCTAGCAGATGGACAGAGGAAGTGCAGCTGCTTGTGAGGAAAGGGGGTAGTGATGTGAGACAAGAACGTATTATGCCGTGAAAGGTGATCAACAGCAGTTTTCCAGCTCAAGTGTACCCTCCCTGAGGGCAAAGACTGTGTCCCAGCTGTCTTTCTATTGCCAATTTCAGTACAAAGCCTGAGTCAGTGTAAGTGCTAAATAAAGCTTACTGAGTAAATAAGTGTGAAAGCTATATTGTGTTTACTCTGGGCCATCTCCAATGTCTTGGTCTAAGTAGATCTGTATCCAAAAAATAGAACTCTTAATTCACTTATTCTCAAACCTCTCAGGGTACTTTTGGCCCTAGGACTCATAGGACCCTTCATAGCACCAAAGTGTGAGAGAGGGAGAAATAAAATAACACCGCTTGTTTAGATTAAAAACTAATTTGCTTTACATATTAAATATAGTCCAACAGAAAATAAAAAGTATTTGGATACTGATGCTGTATTAGGCATATATAAAAATAAAGAAGCTTCAAGAAAGTGTAAAGATTTATAAAAGTGCAGCAATAATAACGTATGCAAGAGGGTGCATGGGGCAGCACCAGTCAAGAGGTGCGTAGGGGCTCTGCTAATGCCATTGTCCTTGGAACTCCAGAGGTCATGGGGTTCTTTGTCAAATGCTCGGCTGTTCCTGCTCAGGTGGTGGAAATCCCACTTTAAACTATTTAGAACCTGGAATTCTCTTCCAGAGGAACAGTGGGAGCACTACTCTCTGCATGCACACAGAGTCGGGATTCCAGGGCTTAGGAAAGTGTGAGGAGAATGTGTGTCCATCCCCTGACTTCTAAGCCACCTAAAAAGTCCCTAATTTGCCTTTACAGGAAGGTGAGGTGACTTAAAGAAGAAAACATCGATTTTAGAGCCAAATACATAAAATTTCAGTAAAAACAACAACTGTATATCATTAGGCAAACAGTTTATTGTGTCTGAGCTTCATTTTCCTTTTTATTTATTTTTATTTTATTTTATTTTTATTCATAGAGAAATAGAGAAGGAGAGAGATAGAAACATCAATGATAAGAAAGAATCATTGATTGGCTGCCTCCTGCATGCTCCCTACTGGGAATCCAGTGGGCAACTGGGCATGTGCCCTGACTGGGAATCAAACCCATGACCTCCTGATTCCTAGGTCAACACTCAACCTCTGAGCCATGCCAGCCAAGCTTCATTTCCTCTTTTAGTTAACAAATGATGAAATGTCAATGTTTACCCTCTAGTTTTCTGGAAATCCAAAGAGACATGGCTGTGTAAAGCACTGGGCACAATGTTTACAAAGGAGGACATGTTCAGTAATTTCCCTTTATTCTTCTTATCTGATCTGGAATAGTAATCAACGAAATACTGGTCGATGATGTGAGAATGGACAAGATCTATGTAGTTCAATTACTAGAAATGGTTACCCATATGACTCTATAGCCCCTAAAGAGCTGTTTTGCTGCAGCAACAACAGAACACTGAAATCAATGGCTTACCACAGCCAGGTGCATTTCTTGCCCCCAGCACAAGTTTCATTGTGTCAGTTTCTAAGGCACTGGGAGGCAGGGAATCCCTCCAGGCAGCTGGCCCCTGAGCTCAGGCCTTGCATCTGCCTCTGCAGTAGGGAAAGCCGGAAGGCCACACACCAGCTCCTACATTCCCGGCCTCAGAAATGGCACAAGTCATTTCCACTCCCCGACCTCTGCCCACCTCACCACAGCAGCCATGCAAAACAGGGAGTCCCTGGACTCTGGGGGCAGGAAATGTCTCTGCCAAGGTCACAGCCTGAACTGAGGCATGGGGCTGGACTGCAGACACCGCACAGCTGAGCCTGAAATGTACCTCCCACCCCACCCACAGCTTTGGAAACTGTACATTTATTCCGGCTACTCAGAGTAAAAGATTTCTGGAACGTACATAGATGTGTTTGCTCACTTTGCTGGGCTTAGAATAAAAACGGTGACTTGCTTCTGGGCTGCTAGCTCTGAGCCTGTGAAGGAACCCGGCCTCCTGGGGGGACCATGGTACAGCGCCCTGCCTTCCCCATCCCACTTTCTCCTGCAGCCCGCCTGCCCAACTGATCAGGGAGCTACTCTCACAGATTAAAGGCTAAGATCAAACCAGCAAACTCCTAAAGAAATGTTGCTCATTATTGGCAAATGTGTTGTTGTTTTAAATATTTTACTCTTCAAAGAATTTAACAAGGAATACAATTCAACTTTGTGTCCCAAGGGTTGGCTCAGTGGATAGAGCATCAGCCTGCATACTGAAGAGTCCCAGGTTTGATTCCAGTCAAGGGCACATGCCTGGGTTGCGGGCAGGATCCCCAACGTGGGACTTGCAGGAGGCAGCCAATCAATGATTCTCTCTCATCATTGATATTTCTATGTCTCTCTCCCTCTCCCTTTCTCTCTGAAATCAATAAAAAAATATTTTTTAAAAAGAGTATATTTAAAAGCAAGTCCCTTTGCTTTCCTGGTCCATGTGGCGAGGAGCAGGGAGTGGGTGGGTCAGGCTCAGGAGGCTTCCTTCCTGCAGGGGCAAAGGCGGCAGGTAGGCCGCGAAGCTGCAACCAAGCATCCCACGGAGACCAGACTGCTGGCGGCTGTAAAGTACCCCCAGACACAGTATGAGCATCTGGGAACCCCCAAGAAGCACCACCTTTTTGTGGTGCGACCTGGGCTGCTGCGCCTGGGTTTGAACCCCGCGCCCCTCCTCTATGAGCTGGGAGGCACTGGGCTCATCTCATTCTGTATTGCCTGAGGCCTCAGCTCCCTGCTCTATAAACTTGGGAACATCAAGCTGTAGTTCGAATATGGGTCAGTGAATTTGGAAAGGGGCCTGGAACGGAAGAATCGCTCACTTTCAGTACTTCCTTGTTGATAATCTTACCTTCACGTTACACAAAGCAATTGACCGTTTGATCTCAGAAGCAAAATTCATGTATTTGTAAATTTCCAAAATTAGTCATCAGACGGGCAGGCATACCAGGTGAGTGTCAGGCCTCACCCACTTCAGGGACCGGCCACGTGGCCCAGGACAGCGCTCAGGCTCAGGCAGCAGTGTCCCAGGCCCTAGGATGACAGGTGGAGAATGGCAGTGCTCTGCGGTGTTCACCCAATAGACTTTTCAAAAACCAATTTCGAGAATGATAACCGATCATGCTGCCCCTCCCAGGCCTTTGAAGCTGTGGTGTGAGCTGTGGCTTATGGCACCTGCCTGGGTTGGGGCTGCAGGGGCTTAGAGAACAGGCTAGGGGTGGGGGAGGCCAGAGAGAAAGGAAAGAGGAAGGAGGGAAAGCATTAAACTCAAAAGCTAATTATTCAAAGCACTTTGAGAGACAAGAACAGGCTCGCCTCCAAGTAAGAGGCATCTAATAGCTCAAGAAAGTCTCCAGCAAAGTCCTTCACTACAGGCGAAAGGCCAAATTACTGGATCAAGTGGCTGCATTATCAAAAATTATTCTATTGACTTCAGTGAGGTGTGTTTTTCCTGAGATAATTACCACCGTCTAAAGTCTCCTTTCCTGCTGATTTGGAGCAGGCGGCACAGTCCCTGAGTTTCAAGTTGTTCAAGATGTGCAGGCGAGTGTGGGAAGGGCAGGGTGGCCTGCTGGGAGTCTCTTTAGCACTGGCTAAGAGGCAGGCGCCCTAACTTCCCGGGCCAGGCCTTTGTCACCATCGAAGGATTTGGTACCGTGAGTGTCATTTGCATGGGGAACGTGCTGTCTTCTGGATTTTCTGAAACAGGATCTGTAAGGGATCCTACTTGGGGAAACTGCCCCTACAGTCACCGGGGCCTCCCAACTTCTGGGGAGCAGGAAGACAAAGCATTCGCTTCATGCCTACGGGCCCCACAGGAGGCAGTTGAGTCAAAACTTGAGGAGTTTTGGACTAGAGGGAGTGAGGAACAGAGGTGCTTCTAACTTCATGTAGATGTCAACTGCTGTCTTTCTTATTAATAAATATTATAAGAAAAGAACATCTTTATTGAGATATAATTGACATATAACATTGTATTAGATTTAGGCATACAACATAGTGACTTGATATTTGTATATATTGTGAAATGATTACTGCAATAATCACTGTAGTTAACACCCAAAGGAATAAACAGTTACTCAAACAAGGGTCCGTCTAAGTCAGTGGTTCTCAACCTTTCTAATGCCGCGACCCTATAATACAGTTCCTCATGTTGTGGTGACCCCCAACCATAAAATTATTTTTGTTGCTACTTCATAACTGTAATTTTGCTACTGTTATGAATCATAATGTAAATATCTGTGTTTTCCAATGATCTTAGGCGACCCTGCTAGCGGTTCTTAATCTGTGGGTCGCGAGCCTAAGACCATCGGAAAACACAGATATTTACATTACGATTCATTAACAGTAGCAAAATTGCAGTTATGAAGTAACAACGAAAATAATTTTATGGTTGGGGGTCACCACAACATGAGGAACTGTATTAAAGGGTTGTGGCATTAGAAAGGTTGAGAACCACTGATATAAGTGGAAGCTGGAAAGGAATCTGATAAGTGCATCTACTTTTTAAGAGAATAAAATGTTCCCTCTGCAAGTTTGGATATAATGCTACTTTAATAATTTAGTTAGATTTTCCCATCAAAAAATTGATCGCTTAGAGTGATGGGTGGACAATTTCCACTGGCCAGTGGATGAAAAGTGGGATGAATTAGTGTGAGCCACCTCTCCTCAGAGCATCAACACTGGATCCCAATTTCCTGGTTACTGTTCATGGATTCTTTGTTGTTCAATGTAAAACCAGGCTGGCAGCTTGGACTCAAGCCAAGAGCAAGTGTCTCTCTGGCTGTGGACTTCCCCCAGTGTGGGTCTAGAGCACTCATGTCCATGGAACAGCACCAGGGCTTCTATTGGTGCTCTTGAACGTGAAGCCACGCATCCCTGCGTTTGCTCTCCATCTAATGCCTCCTGCTCCCTGGGACTCCTCCGGCTGAGGCTGAACGTATTCAAATCTGCCCCTAAAAGGTTTAGTCTAGGTTTCTGCCTCAGTGTTGTTTGAACATTAAATATGCAAATAATCATTACACTTCCAACAATCACACATGTTTGCGAACACTGTGTCAAGTGCTGGCAGCAGGGAAATAGTTTGTAAAGACAAACACTCCATTCCAAAGGAGCACATGCTGATTCGAAGACCCCTCTTTGTGTTAGTGGCCTCACTGCTGTTTCTGAAAGTGTGCACATGGACACAACACAACAGTGCCGCCCGTTGCTGCCAGGTCTTCCCCTCAGCGGAGCAGGTGCCAATCACCCACCCCAGGCAGCCAGGGGCCAGTGACCACAGGCATCAGATATGTCTGGGAGGATGGAGGAGGCCTGGCACTGGGCAGGCACACCTTGATCTCTTCTCCCTCCCATAGCCCCTCCCCCTTCCCCCTCCTCTCAGAGGGGCCTGAGGCCTTTAGAATACATTAATTCCTGATTTCTGAATATATTAGTATGTGTTTGTAACAGATAAATTGTCATTTGTAGTTCGGAGAGGATGTGAAAGGCAGCCTGAAACCCCAAGCCTAAGGTCATAGTAGAGACATGAGTCCTTGGCTTTGCATTTTTATCTCTCTTCCCTCTTTCATTATCTCTCCTCTTCCCTTTACTCTCTGCTTCCTCCCTCCTGCTTCTTCACATTCTTTTGGATAATTGTCATAGTTTGCATCCAAAGTGGCGGCTTAGAGGGGCCTGGACTTGAGTCTGGACTAATCTTGCCTTCTCCCAAACTCAGAAAATCCCAAGTCTTGCAGGGCCCAATTGATAACCCCGGTGCTTCTTTTCAGTGAAAGATGGATGGCTCTGGCAAGCTTGGGAGACTGCAGATAGGATTGACTTGGTACTTAAATCTCAGTGAGCCAGGACAACATAAGAAATTAGTGAATTGGATCCATCCTGGGGTGCTAATGATGGCTAAGTCTGTCCCCACACCATTCTGAAAACGCAAGAGGCACATCCATCTCACACAGATAAAAACCAAAGGGACATTCTCAAAGACACCATTTATTCCTCCTTTAGTGCACCATTTATCCTAGAAGGGGAAATCTCATTTTCCTCAAGTGGTATCCAGAAGGCCAAGTGACCACGCTCCCACCAGAGTTCATTTTGATCACAATACTGCTGCTGTTTTTCATTAAGAAAGGCTAATTAAGAGAAACTCTACATCTATCTTCTTATCTACAGGCTCTCTGACATTACCCAGATTTGTTTACAATTTGGTGACTGGCTTCCTATCAGTGAGCTAGTGATGCATCTTCATTTACATTGATGTTGGGGCATTACAAGGATTTTGAAAGTGTAAAAGTTGAATAGCTGACCACAAGGATAACTTTGGATATTAGACCCTAGTTAACACATATAAGCATACACACATAAATACATGTATTCATAAATACACACATACATTGTTTACATATATGTATAGAAACACTTGTTACATAATATATCTTTATATTTTTTCTCAATTAATTAAAGTGTAAGGCACACGTGTACAGACTGGCCTTCTCTTTCATTTGTCTTTGCCCACAATGACGGCACTTGATGGGGATCATTTAAGTAGATGTCTTTTTGTGGCATTCACTTATCCTTTCAGCAAACATGATTGGCAAAGAGCCACAATAGATGGACGACAGTGCATTTTGATCAAACATGTTCTGCCAATGGAGGGGACTTTAAGGAGGCCACCTCTTCCTTTGTTCCCATCTGACTCAATCAGCAACTAAAATGTCCAGGAGATAGTTTTGTGGAGAGGACCAGAGGCTCTCAGAATTAAAAGTGAAAACGTGAAGCAAATTACTTTCAACTCAAAAGTGCCAGTCTGGCCATTTTTATGTGGATGGGCCACAAAGAAAGGTGACGGCTTCCCAGCTCTGCCGCAAGGGGGCGCTCACGCCCAGGCCCAGCTCTGCCTCTATGTGCTTTCATCTCTTCTGTAGTGGTCGCCTTTTTGCAAACATTTCACCTGGGAGCCCACTGAGGTTATAACAGGTAACGCGATAGGCCAAGGGGTTGATTACTAAAGAAGCTTGTTCCAACTCACTTTCCCCCCACCCACCCACCGGCCCAGGCATGTCTGCTCTACTGCGAGGTTCTCGGCAGGACTCCGTTTCGGTGCTGCTTCTCCGGGGCATGTTTGCGTCTTGGAAGGAACACACACATCCTTCATCGCGTACCCAGGCCGGCTTCCCCGGAACCCTCGTAGGTAACGTGGAGGAGATGCCGACGGGGCATGCACTCCTGTGCTCAGTGCCCCTGGTGAGGACGCTTCGGACCAGCGTGGAGGAAGGGGCCTCTTGCCCCGTGCGGATGGACACGTTTACTCTCCACCTGACTGCCAGTGGATTCTGATTTCGGTTATTTTCTCCACATGGTTTTTCTTAGTGTCGGCCTAACTAAAAGTTGACCAGTCTGTGTTAGTATCCATGGTTCAAATTAGGGTGGTCTCCTTTGAGCTAAGAAAGTCGGTGCTGCTGCTGATGTTGCCCAGAAGGCCTGCACGTGGATTTGCTGAATGTGTGTGTGATATCCATGTGATATTCTCAGGGGAGTTCTTCCTGGCAATAACGTGGTTTTGTTGCCGCAGTTCCTCTCTGCCTGTATGTACCAAGGAAGAGTGCACTCATTTTAAAACACTTATCTTTGCCCAGTGTCATCCCTCATGTAAACAAACAGCTCTACCACTCACACCACCGTTGTAAAACTGGAATGTCTTCAAAGACTGGGAGAGCTAGCGACATTCAACGTGTTGATTTTAAATTTAAAAAATAGCACATACAGCAAGAGAACGCGAATTAAGGAAAACATAGCCTGGCTGGCGTGGTTCCTCTGCTGGTTAGAGGGTCATCTGGTGCACCAAAGGGTGGGTGGCGGGCTCAACCCCATAGAGTGTGTGCGGCAGGCAATCAACCCCTCTCTCTCTCTCTCATACACATACACAAACCAATGTTTACAAAATACACTTATCTCTTCCAGGAACAGTGGCACTTGCATAGGGTATTTTTTAGGATAATGCATAAATCCAGACTAGCTAAGAAAACTCATTCTATGAGAAAATAAGCTGTGAGGTATTGGAAGCAGATACAGGAAAGTGGGTGAGGGAGTGGGTGTGGCAGACCAATTGGGAATCCACGCCCATTGCTTTCCAGCTGTGTCTTCTACGGGTGGTCCCATCCTCTGTGAAACTCAATTCCCTCTTCTGCAGGTGGGCACTATTGTCACCCCCCGTCCTCGCGGCGCGCCCCAGGAAGTGGAGTCGGCTTATCCATGCAAAGTGCTTAACTAGTACCTAGCACATAGTAAACGTGAAAAACAATCAGCTGTATTTTAGAAAGTTGTATGTTTATTTTTTCCACGCATAAATGATTTTATGTTTCTACCAAAAACTCTGGTGCTTCCGAGGTGTCCCACTGGCTGAGGAAAGTAGAGCCTACCTTCAGCTAATTTGGCGCAGCACTGTGCTGGCCTTGGTCACGCAGGAGCACAGGGGCCTTGAGGAGGCTCTGCAGGTTCCCAGCAGAACCGGCCGGCTGCCCCGCCCTGGAGCAACACGCAGCTCATCCCGAGGCCCAAGGTCTTTTCCCGGAGAATGACCTCTCCCCTCAGAATCAGAAAATAACAAACAGACTTGACACTGGCATTCGCCGCCATGAAATCGGCTTTGAAAATAAGCCCAGGACTGAAATTACAAAGAGGGGCTTCCCCCTCACTTGGCACCCACTGGGTGAATTACCTGGTTTGAGATGGCCTAACTGTGGGATTACGTCTAAGAAAGGCTATGTCAATATTGCCTTGCAGCCGTTGGAAATTAATAGTGAGATGGAAGGCAATGGCTTACATGTTAAAACGAATTTTCATAATTTAGTTTTGTACTTTTGTTTTTCCCCTGGCCATTAAATACTAGCCACTGAAATATGTTCCCTACTTTTCTTCATGGATTAATTTTCATAGTAATACAACTTTTGAGTATTTTGTCATTTTAAGGGGAAAATATTTAACAAAAATTTAAATCCTTTGGTATGATGACCACTTTGCTCCCACAATTCATTATTTCTCAGCTCTGGCCTTGTCATGGCACAGATCCACGGGTGTGGCCGCAGGACAGCAATACCGGCAGCAGGAGCAGCCTGCTAGCTGAGGACCAGGGTTCCATGGGCAACTTAGATGAAATCTGTTAGGTACTCTTTCTATGAAAGAGTCTGAGAGAATCGCGGAGGGAACAAAGTGGGAGTGAATGATTAAATGAACTTCAGGAGCGTTTTCATCTGGGAGACAAGTGTGAAAGGAGGGATAATAAATGACTTGCTGCCTTTCCAGAAAACGATTGGCACCCATTGTCTACTCTGGAAGCCATCTGATAGCCTGCCACCTACCAGTGCGCACAGAAAGTTTACATAAAAGGAAAGGGGTCAGCTAATGGAGAGGAGAGGCTCAGCCAAAACAAACTGAAGTGCTTCATTTCACTAAGGTTTCATTAATGGGATACTAGACACCTAAGACCGTTAAGACAAGAGCTAACTAGCCTTTAGCAAACTGTGCTGTGAATCACACTTCACACATCAAGATGTGAGGTAATGAGATTCTCAAAAAGTACTACATTTAGAAACAACCCCTTAAACTTGAACACACAGTTCCCAGCTCCTGCCAGTGGCTGGCTCGGTGCCACTGGTGAAGTTGGAAAGGAAGCTGTGCATTTTGTTTTGCTTTACAGGGGTAGATTTTTTTGTTTGTTTGTTCCTGACCACTGAGAGCATGAGCTCGCAGCTGGTGTGAGAATAAAGGACAATATGTGTGTATTGGCAGCAGACAATTTATAATATGGCATGATTTTTCTCTCGGAGTCTTCAACATCAGAACTTACAGCTTAAAAAATAATCATTCACATGAACAACTTACAACTGCACACTGAGGATTATTTGCTATTGTTATATGATGTGTGATTTTTAAAAATCCCCTCTCCTGTCCCCCAACCCCCAAGATTAGTGTGAATTCGTGACCAACATGATTTACAATTGATCAATCTTGAACATTTTAAATTTTGTTAAGGATTTCACAGCCATCACAGGCCATTTTTAGCCAGCAACTGGGCTCTTGGTAAACCTACAGCTCCACCTAGTGGTACCAGGGAGCAGTTAATTACTTTCGATCACAAGGAAACCAAGATTCCGTCATAGTTTTTGAGCAGTCAGCACCAAAAAGCCCTTGGTTGCTGTGTCGTTGAAGCACAAAATTTAAAAATAACATTTTAATCTCACCATGTTTTTACTTCTTTCCCATCCCCCATATTTTTCTTCCCCTCAACCCTTAAAGCTAACATTATTAGATTGCAAAATATTCCTCCCACTCTATTTTTTATCCTTACCCTGTGCTCAAAGGCTTTGACCAAAAACTCATTTGGACAGCAAAGAATCATCTCTCAGATTTCCCCCACCCCTCTCTGCTTTTTTATTCTTTGCCAGCTCACTAGTTGGCAAGCGTCTCCACTGCTAGAGAGGCCAGACAGAAGTTTCTATATAGATGTCTCAAAGCTTAGTCTCAATCTGCTAGAAAAATCACTTATGAGGCTTCCTCGGTCTTCAGGTTAATGGAGGGGTCACCTCTGTACACTCCACTCCGGGGTCATTTCAAACGGAGAAGCTACACCCAAACCCGTTGCACCTAGCAGCTCTGCACACTGCTTTCCCGTCAAGTCCTGAAGCCCATGCTTAGAAAGAATATAACCACACTAATATATCTCAGGTTTATATGATTTGAATAATCAATAAACAATTAAGAATGTTTTGTTTTCTTAATACCAAAAAGACACTTGAATCTGGTCACAGTTAAAAGGAAATAGTTTGTTTTACTTTTAATTTGATTTGCAAGATTACAGAGTACCTGCTCCTCAGAGATGTTATTTCAGCCAATTATATAGGTTCTTTTATAGCTGCTCCTTCTCTCCACTGGGTTTATCATTGGTATCACCGCACTGTAGTGCAGTGTTAAGAGCCAGGGCTTTGGGGCTAGTATATGTCTAGAAATTCAAGCTAAGTGAGTGTCTGCACGCTAATCCCTGTAATTAAACACTACTTGTAGGAGGGCATATTACACTGATTGAAGCTATTGGACCCCAAAATCTTTAATAATCCTACCCTGCAATATTAAATTCTTAGTACCTATTAATTAACACGCATTAACTTATATAGAAGGCAAAAAGAACGAAATGTATTAATTGTCTGTTTATTTCTGCTCTAACCTATCGTTTTCTTAGCTTGGTGTTCTCACATTCAATTTCCTACATTGCAGGAAAGCTCTATATGTAGAGAAATATATGGAAGAAAGTTTAGAACAATGGACTTCTTAGAGCATTTTTAACATTCTCCAAGTTTAGAGAGAAACATACAGAATTGTTGCGCTCAGCTGTTTAAAGGTGTATTACCATCACCATGTTACCATCATCCTCCCAGGCAATGACACAGGCAGTGACTTTCTTCAGGGCTCACCAGTCATCTCTCAAGATGTTGCATCAGCTGGAAGGTTTGGTTGTTAACAAATTCTCAGTATTATGCTCTTTAAGGAAGAAAGTTTACCATCTTTTTGCCAGACTTGTCTGCAATTACAAGGAAATAATCAACAAAACTTCACTCCCTGAAAATCCTTTGAATTTTCTCATAGTTTAAACATAAGTAGAAAGTAGCCAGAACTTGAAGCTTTAAACTAAGGCTGCTTTAAACTCTCACAAAAGGACCAGTCCAGAATGGAGGAGCCAAGAACCACACAGATTCTCAAAGACTGTGATTCACCAAGGGAGACTGGTTTTAGGTCTAATGCATAAGAAGTCTTCGGGCTTGGATGGTTACACGGAATATAGATTTTGGGGGGTCACTGAGCCAGAACACCTACACTGTGGGCCATGAGCGTTTCCAATAGTGCCTGCAGCAGAACTCATACACACATGCACACACTTTGCCTGCATCAGCCCATCAGCCTAATGTTCAATGACTCCCTAAATTAAAATTGTTAAGTAGTTACGTAAGAGTTAGTAAATGTCACTCTATAGGTGATTCATAAGCTTGAACCAGGTGTGTGGGTTGCTTCTGGAGTCTCCCCACCTTGCCCAACAACAATTCCTGATACCAGCCCATTACCAACACTGCTATGAGCAGGGAAAGAGATGGAAGTTGGCAAATAATTTCTTAACTCCAGAGTTAACTCTTTCCATAGCGAAAGTTTTTCTGATTTGTCTGGTTTTGTCCTCCCCTCCAGAATCCCCCACAATCCAAGGGCTCCTACAAGCAGAGAAGTTTCCACCCTGTCCTCTTGCAAGAAGTGAGTCCTCCTGTTGACATAGCAGAAGGGGCTCCTGCCATATGCAAAGAGGAGCACCTGCTCCAAGATGACTGGCTGTTTAACAGCCAGACCTCAGGTGCACCTTCAGGGCAACTATAGCAGTTACATTCTCTGCTCAGGTTCACTGCCCCTCCACCTCCAGCCCACAGCACCCCAGCCTCCAGGCCCACAGCACCCCTCAGCCTTCAGACTTAAGCAACAGCTCCATGAAATTTGTTCTAGCATGAAAATAAGACCCCAACAGTGAGGATCCCCCTGTCACATTCCGGAAGCTGGACTTCAACACAGTGAATGGCCTCCCTGTTGAGGCCTTGGAGGCCCAGGACAGGGGTGCAGGACCCTGGCCTGACACAACTCCACACCAAAGAGCAAGTCCTGATGGAAACACAGGAACACTTAGGAGGAGCGAACGCACACTGGCGGGTGCTCTTCCTTACCCGCTGTGCAGTGCTGTCTGCTGTTAATTTCATTACTCTCTGTCTGAGGCAATTTAAACCTCTATAAAGGAGTGTCCAGGGGAAGCCAAAAGAATCAGCTCAGTAATAAACTGGCAGTTTTAAAAAAGAAAAGCAGGACTCTGTCGCCTGCTCCAGTATCCCCACATACCAATCAGGAGCCCAGGAAGCTGTGCAGGACAGAACCCCAAACAACGAATCCCCAAACCATGAGAGGCTGTGGGAATGCAAGGGAGGGCCTGGTTTATTCACAGTACCAAGGCAGTATAGGAAGCAAGAGAAATACTTGTCAGAAGTGTGCAAAGACTACCCACTTCACAAAATTGGGGATTTGTTCTGAAATCCCGCATTGATCTGAGCTCATCAGTGGCTGGGGGAGCCCAGTTTTGTCTGAAGTCAAGTGTCTTTCTGTAAGATGGGCCCTGAGAGAGGCGAGTTTTCCGTTCACTACCCATGAAGCTATTAGAGCCAATGGAGTGGCTTAGGAAAATTAAATAAGGCAGCCATTCCTTCCTCATCATTTCCTGAGTAGTCTTCAGCTCCCTACAGAATAGAAAACTATACATTTGGAGTTACTGGATGGATAGAACACGAGAAGTCCACCTTTTGTGATCACGATTTAAGGCACATCATATAGGCAAACAGCTGGCACATATCCCAGTCACTGGCTCCCGTGCCAGGAGTCTGCACAAGTACTTCCCCAGGGGTCCTTAGTCCCAAGCTCACGAGCTGGGTATGACCAGGCCTGGGAACTCTGTCCCACCCCAGAGTCTAGGGGAAAACCCAACACACACCTGTGCATTCAGCTACATTCTCCATTCTCTGCTCCTAGTCATCACAGAGAAATACAAACCACAGTGGCAGGGATTTGAGGCAGCCAATCAACCTTGTTAATAACTTGTTCCTCATAATAAGCACCAACTCATGTTCTATTCATTCATCTGTTTTCTAGTCCACATCTTGGCTTAGTTAAGAGCAGCAATCACTGCTTGTCCCAGTTTCTCTCAGTCACTGCAGTGTGTGCGTGGAGTAGCTCAGTGAGTATATGTTGAATTATTTATCCTTAATGGAAATAAAAGCATAGTGGTAGTGGCTCATATAAACTCTTGAAATGTGCTACTTGCTTTCATTCCGTGTGTGTGTGTGTGTGTGTGTGTGTGTGTGTGTGAATGTGTGTGTATTGAGTATTTTAAAACTTTTTTGTTGACCTTCTAAGAATTTAACAGCATGATTTAATTGGAACATTAACTAATGAAAGGTTAGAATAGATTATCCAAATCCAAGAATTATTCTATCACTTCTCACATACAGTTATTTCAACAAGTCTAAAAGTATTTGAATCAATAGTGCTGGAACTACAAAAATCTGCTTAATATAGCACTAAGGCTTATACTAAAACTCCTTCATAACAACAACTCCAAGAGTATACCAACTTAAGGGATCATTTACGCTCTCCCAAGTTTTAACATAAGTTAGTTCCTCATGGAGACAGAGAACCTCAGAATGTGTTAGCCCGCTGTGAATCATCCGAGTTCAAAAAGCCTTATATTTTTGCCCTCTCCCAAGTTGAAAATTATAATAACATTTAATGACTTTGAATTGCCTTTTGTCATTTTGCTTACTTTTTTCATGTTACTTCCGGGTTCCCGTCTTCTCTCTCCAGCCCCAAATGCCTTCCATCTGATACTTCTTCCCTGCACGCTTACCAAGACGGTTACAGAGAGCAGGGCTGACGCACGCAACACTTCTCTCAAACACCTTCTTTTATACCCTTTACCCCCAGTTTTTTAAATCCAAATGAAGAAGTAGCTGTTATGTCGCACATGAGCCTTTCTTTCTTCACCTTCTGATATAAGAACTACTCCAGTGAAGATGGAGGAGAACGGGTGCCTGGGATGCAGCGTGCGGGATGGAAGGTGCAGCACAGGCAGTGAGGTGGGTGGTCAGAGCACTTGGCAGGGCAGTGTGGCTCCTCAGGTTATTTCCCAGACCCTGAGTTTACTGTGGGGATGAAAGTTGCACTCAGCTGCTGTATGACTAAATGAAATGATGCATGTGCAGCACTAGCTCAGCCTCCCTGAGCTGCCTTCGCTGGCCAAGGCCTCCGTGCTATGGTCGGGGTGACTTCAGACAGCTCAGCTGCCACATGCTATTAGACCTTCCCCCCTCTCTCTTTCTCTTTCTCTCTCTCTTGCTCTCTCCCTCTATCTATTCTAATGGCAGTTCTTCCTCACATTTGTTGTCTCTCTCCTCTATCTCAACTTCTGATTCAGTTTGCTAAGGGCACATATAAAAGTACTACATGTTTACCTTCTCAATTAAAAAGCAACATGGCCATGTGTTAAATCAATGACCCAAATTGGCAGTGGCTTAAATCTACCCTTAACATTTCTCTGTGTAAATCTCTACATAGGAGCAGACAAAGGCTTCCAAATCATGGAGAAAAAAGCACTCATTCATCACAGTTGCCTAGAAGGAATTGCTCCTTGCTAGAAAGCAGCACCGGCATTACCGTGTTAGAGCAGCATGCACATTGTTATGGCATGACCGGCGCTGTTCAGATTCGGGATCATTTCCACACACAAGACCGAATTATGAGCCAACACCTCACTGGCCCCCTGGACTCCAAGCCCACACCTTCCATCACGTGCTTTGAAGAAAAAACTGAACGTCTCAGGAAAGATGACCTACATAATTTCCTAGCCTAGACAAATGAGTATAGATTTCCTTTCCTCAATCTACCAAAGTTCTGATATGATGTGAATCTGACATCTGATGTTAAATTGGCAGGGTCAGTCTTCACCACCCAGTGACAGACTCCACCCCCCAGTGACAGTGAGGCGGCCTGCAGCTTGTCCTTGACCATGGGGACCGAAGTCTGCTTGGTGTTTGTGTTGCTCAGACAAGAGCACTGCGGCCAGTCTCCCCTGAGCCTCGCCTTATGGAGGCTCTCCCTCCAGGATCCCCCTCTGCCCTGGTTCCCTCCAGGAGCCCCCTCTGCCCTGGTTCCCTCCAGGAGCCCCTCTGCCCTGGTTCCCTCCAGGAGCCCCCTCTGCCCTGGTTCCCTCCAGGAGCCCCTCAGCCCTGACTCCCTCCAGGAGCCCCTCGGCCCTGATGCTGTAGTCTTTCTTTCCTCCCTTGGTTGTGGCTTGGGAACAACTCTGAGCCTCGCTGCAGGATGTGACTAACTCGTTAGCACTGGAAGGTGGTGGGCACATGTCCTCACCTCTCATCAGCAATTGGAATGTGGTTGCTCTTAGTGTTTAGTTTTCCACAGTCTTTATGAAGTGAAATGCAATATTAGTTTCTGAGGCTTTCCCAAGTAACCATCTTCTAATAGGAAAACTTGAACAGAAAAAGATGTGTCGCGTGCCAAATAGTTAACCTCACTTTCATAAATATTTATATCATAGGCAAAGTTGAAACATCCTTTGTGAGATGGATCTGCTTCTTTGAATTTCCAACAAGAAAATGCTTTGTAAGCTGAACCGTGCCTGCAGCTCATAGGCGCAAAACCCTGGGCTGGGCCGGGCTGGGACAAAGCAGAATCACCATATGTTCCTGGGAGAGAGCATCTCAGAACTTCCCCAATACCCTCCTCCTCCCACTGCAGCGGGAGATGCAGTACACACTGGGACCGTGGTTAAACAGGAGCTCCGGTGCTGCTGTGTACCTGAGAGGTGGGAGACACGCTCTGTTTGGGGGAGCTCCCAGGGGCCTGGGGCACACAGATGCTGAGGAGCACGGTGGGTTATGGCCCCAGCATTAGGTAACTGGCTGACTGTTACCTCCCATGTTATACTCCACGTGCCCCTTGGCCCATGACCTAGCCTCTTTAAGCCTCATGTTTCCCATCTATGAAAAGAGGTTATTGTAAGGAATCAATGAGGAAATCCACTTAATTGTTTGTCACAGTGCCTGGCACAAAATAAGTATACAATGCAATATGTGTTAGCTATTGTTATTTTAGCTAAATTAATACAGTTTAATTCAATAGTCTGGATATAAATAGACTATATACGCATGAAGGAAAATAAAGAGTAACATTTTTCAAACAACATATATACAAAAGTCAAAAAACTTTGATTAAGCTTGATTAAAATAACTATGTGAAAAGCAAAATTTGCTCGCCTATCAGAGGATGATGATGGATTTGAGGAAGCATCCAACATGATGGGCACCTCCTAGGATCCCTGTAAAGGCCCTGGCTCTCTTGGTTCCAGCCGTTGTTGCAGAGATCACTTCTGGACAGACATCTGTCCCCACCAGCTCCATGAGTGCCGCACTCAGCACCGCCTTGCTGTGCCTCAGCTGCTTGCTCCTGCTCCAGACTTCGCATGCAAGGCCTGCAGCAAGGGCACCCATTGTGATGCCATTGAAATTACAGGAGCATCTGTGACCATGAAGCCACTGTTCTGCAGGGAGACAGGAGCCAGCGGTTAGCTCGGTCCTCCCTTCACCCATCAGGTCTCACTCGGTCTTCCCTTCTCCCACCAGGTCTCAGTCTTTCCTTCACCCACCAGGTCTAGGTCCTCCCTTTACCCACCAGATCTTGTGCTTCCCTTCACCCACCAGATGGACAATACTGAGATGCAGTTTAAAAGACCCCGGGAAAGATGGGACACCAACTCAGGAAAACATCATTGAATTAAATTGTTGTCTTCTGCTGTGCTAGTCCTCACCCCTCCTCTCCTCCTGCTTCCTAGGCTTACTTTCAAAATAAGCTGTCTACATCCAAAGTTGGGCCTTAGCCTTTGTTTGGGGCCTAGCCAAGAGAGCCAACTTCAACAGAAAAGAATAACTACATGAAGTTGATTTGTTAAAGCTTGTTCAGTCATTTTAGATGTAGAATAAAGATATGTAAGCTGAGACCCATGTATGGGCTTCGGATGGTTCTATCCGAAAAAGCAACTGAAATTTCATCCAAATGTTATGCATGTACATTTTTCTATGTAATATCTATGAAGCAGATATTCAAAGGGGTCTATGCCCAAATAAATTAAATGTTCTCTTTTAAACAGGTCATAGTATGAATTCTGTTATAATACATTTGAGTGACAAAATTTATTTGGCATATTCAAATTTCAAAATAGTAAAGCTTATTTGAAATGGATACAGCAACGTAGTTCTTGCTTTTCCTTTGTTAGTTTGATTGATTATTTCCCCAAATAGATTTGGCTCATTCTTTATGTTATACTAGAGGCCCAGTGCATGAATTTATGCACCAGTGGGGTCCCTCAGCCTGGTTTGTGGGATTGGGCTGACACTGGTTCTCCTACATCCACCAAGGAGTCCCGGATTGTAAGAAGGTACAGGCCAGGCCAAGGAACCTCACCAGTACACGATCAGGGCTGGGGAGGGACGCAGGAGGTTGGCCAGCCAGGGAGGGACTGCAAGAAGGCTCCAGGGCATGTCTGGCCCATCTTGCTCAGTCCCAATCAACTGGACCCCAGCAGCAAGCTAACATACTGGTCAGAGCATCTCCTCCTGGGTGGCCAGTGCATGTCATAGCAAGCGGTTGAGCGGTCTTAGCATATTTTAGCATATTATGCTTTTATTGGTTGAATGGCTGACCAGATGACTGGACACTTAGCATATTAAGCTTTTATTATATAGGATATTCATCCAAATCTCAGGTCCTTGTTTCAACCCACAGGGCCTTTGTCCCAGCTCTCGTCTTTCCTCCTCTAACCTCATGTCCTTCCACCCTTATTGATGTTTATGCTATTGCAGTAAATTACCAGACACTGTGCCTCAAAAAACCCAAATTTATTTTCTTACAGTTTCGGGGGTTAGAGTCTCACTGGGCTAAAGTACGTGCTGGCAGGGCCAGTTCCTAGTGGCTCTGAGGAGAGAATCTGGCTCTTTGCTTGTTGCCATTTTCACCTCTGAACAGCCACCTGCATTCCTTGGCTGGTGGCCCCTTCCTTACATCATTTTGGTCTTTTGCTTCTATCCTCTCTTCCTTGGCTATTAATTCTGACCCTTTTTCCTCCCTCTTATAAGGACCCTTGAAATTACATTGGACTGATTGGGACAATTGAGAATAATCTCCTTCTCCCAAGACCCTTAACTTAATCACATCTTCAAAGTCCCTCCTACCAGGTAACCTGACATAGTTACAGGTCCCAGAGATTAGAGCACTGACATCCTGGTGGGGGCATAATCCCATTACCAGTGTTCTTTGAACACTTTCAGAACACTCCATCTCAGGAAATTGGAATTTGTTATTCTCTCACTGGCTTATCTTCACTCCAGTTATTTTCATGGCTAGCACCCCCTTTTCATTTAGGTGTCTGCACTAAAGCCACCTCCGCACAGAAACCCCCCATGGTCACCCATGCCCACCCTTATATTTTAGGAAACTCTGTTCTGCAAAGTAAGTCTTTTAAGGAGAAAAAAACTCACTTAGAGACAGATACAGTCTTTGGGAATCAATTTCAGGTGCAGGTGCAGTGGTGTACCTGCCCAAAGACACCAGTGTGCCTTTTTGGATGTAAGCAGTAAGTATTAAAGTATGAAAGTAATTGCTTTGCAAGTAATTAGTGATATCAGTTGTATCAGGCTGTTCTAACAAAGTGCCATTGACTAGAAGGCTGAAAAATAACAGAAACTTATTCCTCATGGTTCTGGAGGCTGGGAAGTCCAAGATCAAGGCAGCAGCCTATTCGGTGTCCAGTAGAACCTGGTTCCTAGAGCCCATCTTCTCATTGTCCTCGGATGACAGGAGAAGCAAGGGTTGTTCTCGGGTCTCTTTACTGTGGACACTAGTTCTATTCATGGAGGCTCTGCCCTTATGTCCTAATCAGCAGGAGAGCCCTGCTCCAAATGCTGTCAGAATGGGGGTTAGAATCTCAACTGTGAATATGGAGGGGCACAAGCATTCAATCTGTAACAAACTGCATATGACAGAATACTGGATATTCCCCTTTATAGTTTCTTGACAATAATGGTAACTCCTTATATTTAAAATTACAAAGTATCAGTACCCATCAGATGTGAAACAGCAGCAGGTGGAGTAAGGTGGCTCATAGGTCATCACACTTGTCAGCCTTCAAACTTGGCCTTCATAAACCATAGGCAGCAAAATACTCATGTAGGGCAGGAAAAGGCAGATTATCACAAATGGGCTTTCTATCTCTGAAACTGAAACTTAGGTCCCCATTCCAGGTCAACTCCTCTGAGAGAGGAGAACCTCGGTACCTTTCCATCATTTCTTTATTTTCCTGGGCAGCCACTGTATATCCAGCCTTTGGTCCATCACAGAACCTCAATCTCATATTTACAGCATAAACATGTAAATGTTCAGTGGGATCAGGCTGAAACTGGTTCTCTTACATCCCCTGAGGAGCCCCGGATTATAAGAGGTTGCAGGCCAGGCTGAGGAATCCCACCAGTACACGATCAGGACTGGGGAGGGACGCATGCCCAGGTTTTAGGCTCCATCCCCAGTAGGGCACATGCAGGAGGGAGCCAATCAATGATTTTCTCATCATTGATGTTTCTATTTCTCTCTCCCTCTCCCTTCCTCTCTTTTAAATAAAATATATATTATAAATAAATAAATAAATAAGAAAGGACACAGATAACAACAAGGAGAGAGAGCAGATGTGGAGGTGAGTGGTCCGAGCTCTGGCATGAGACAAACCGGGCATCACATTTTGGCAGGTGGGAATCCCTGGCCAACAAACTTTGCAAATTTCAGTGTGCTGGTTTTCAAGATTGTTATTACAGGCCTGTGAGCCCTTGGAACCAGATGTATTGTGGAATTCAGAGTAATTCAGAATTTACATGGGAAATATGATATATATCCTGCACATTACATACCACCCTGGCAAGGCCTGGAGTAATAAAACACAGGCATAATTGTATAGCAAAATATTCAAAGCAAGTGAAATAGTGATTGTAAGTGGCCTCGTGTCAGTTCAGTCTGGGTATTGGTGTCAAATAAGTGTGTGCTATATTTGTGTGGTCTGGGGATCATGCCACATTTTGCTATGAGGAAGATGAAAAGCCCAGCACATGCATGTACAGCACAGCAGACAATCTCAGGTGGGAGACAGAGCAAACACAAAGTCACCTCTCGATGCTTTCATCTGATCCTTCACAGGTCAACATGGCTTCACCTGTGCTGTTCTCATTTCATCTATACAAGATAGTACTAGGACCCCGGTCCAAGTAACCAGCTTTCCTCATGGTCAGCCCATAATAGTTCATCAATCAACAATGGCCACTCGGAGAAGCTGTGTCTACATAAGTGTTATCCAGACTTGAGCCTCGTTATACCCATGAGGTCCCATTTCCCAAGCCAGTGGATGGAACTCTCTACTAGGTCTACAAGCTCAGACCTCAATCTGGCATTCCCACTCCTCTCAGTCATGCTGCTCTCAATTCCTAAACTTATTCCCAGTCTCCACCCTTTGCACTTGCTGTTCCCTCTCCACAGATACTCTTTCTCGCCTAGGCTCCCAGTTGCCCTCCTGTTTTAAGGTTGCTCTGTGCTGCCCACACCTGGTCATGGTGTTGCTTGCACTACTAACACCCAGCATTGATTTTCTTAGACTCTATCCAGGGTGGTAATTATATATATTTCTGTGATTATGATCACACAATCCCTGATGAAATATGGTTCCCATGAAGTCAGGGGCTGTACCTGTTTCTCTCACTCTTAGATCTCAAGGCTCAGCACATCACTTAGCTTATAATACGTACATTTATTAAATTAAAGAAACACTGAATGAATGTCTGAAGCACCTACTATCAGCCAAAAACAAGTCTAGGTACTTTGCTCACACTCTTGTAATTCTTTGAATAAAGACTTTGAAAAAATCTCTTATAAGCCTAACTTTAACTCTGCCAGGTAGATGCAACACCATTATTCTGTCACTGTAATAACCAAGTCTGAGAAAAGTCAGGCAACTTGCACAATGTCACAGGGCAAGAAAGGTGTGCATTCAGGGCCAGGACAGCAGTCTGGATCCCGGCCTGTGGCCTCGCCTCCACCACACTGCCAATGAGCTGCTGCAGGGCAGGCAGAGGTCAGAAATGCACCACGTGGACACCATCAGTGATGAAACTGCAGAACTTACTTTCAAATGGAAGTGAAGATCTGGTTCAAGACTCTTATGATCGCCGTGCTCCACGTCCAGGTAACAGACCTATAAACAAAAGTCTGGCTGGGCCCCTGTGCTCAAGGATCAGTGGCACTGTCTTCTCAGTGGATGTGTTAGAAAGAGCCACAGGGTAGGAGGGTGGAGGAGCCTCACTTTCTAGCCAGAAGAGAAGATATGGTTATTTATGAAAGCACCTGTCATACCTTCTCCACTCATACACAAGTCTTTCCTTACCCTGGTGGTGACCCTGGGCACAGCTCCATGGTGCATTCCTCTTTTAACCCTAAAACAAGTTTTCAAACTATATCATTTAGGGAGTTGCCTGCTCTGAATGAGGTGTGTTCTTTTCTTACATGAGCTCAGTGAATATCTTGATTTCTTATTAAGGTAACAGTTGATGACAGTCATTTAATCTCTATCAGAAACATCATTATGATTATAGATTTCTTTACCAGAATTGTAAATGCCCTACATTTTCTCATGTGCATAAATTATAGATCAAACGTTAAAAATGTATATTAAACAATAAATCAAAAACTTCCAGTAAACACATGCTTCTGAATAATTGCTCTCAGTTATCGAAGTCCCATTTGAAACTTAATATATATCATATCTTTTTTAAAACTAACCAATGATATCTTTTGCTATGTATGTATTTATAATCATTGACTGACACTCTACAATGAAGATACTTCAAGAAGACTATACACTAAGAATCTAGATGCAAGGATAAATATGGTTATCAGATGGTTAGCATTTGTCCAAAAATGTGAACACAACAGAAGAGATGAAAATGGAGAAATGTCTCAGAAAGGAGTGCGGAAAAAACAAGATGCATTTCATCCATTTCTAATGGTAGCATTGGACTGGACAGATAAGTTGGATTAACCCTGAAATGAAACCTTGAAATATTGAAATGATTAAAGAAAGATGGATCTTAATTTAGCACAAAAGTTCTGGAAGGAAATTTTGTTGATAATTTTAATGGTGAATATGCCACAGGCTTTTCTCCTGAGTAATTTGTTGTTTGGGCCTTGACCCCACAATTAGCTAGCTCCCTCATGTCTCAGTTGATAAATGAGGACAACCAGATCATTGTCAGAATTAAATGAGATAATGTACACATCCAGGGGCTGACAAAGTGGTGGAACTATTACAGAATTTTATGTAACTTTATTTATTAGATACTTGGAGAATCTATAATAATAAAAGTGTAATATGCTAATTAGACCAGACAGCCGAATAACCTTCCAGACAACCTTTCAGATGAAGCCGGGGCTGCGAGGGCCTAGGCAAGCCACCGTGGGTGTGAGGGCTGAGCCACTTGCATGGATTTTGTGCATTGGGCCTCTAGTTTTACTAATAAAATCAATTCTAGTCATATCATGAACTCAGGTTCTGTCCAAGATACTATATAAAAGATGGTGATGCCAAAGGTCAACCAGTCAAGACTCTTCCCATCAAGCCTTTATACAAGTGGTCCCCTTTCCTACCACCTATTCTCATACTTAAATTAAAGCTATATGTTATTTATACTGGCCTCACTCTCTGGGTCCAGTGGATTGATCCAAGGGTGAGCAATTGAGTTAAAGTGAGCTGATGAGACCCTTCCCCCCAATATGTGGACATGGAACCAGAGAGAACATAACTGAAGTCTCCCCACAGGGGCTGAAATAATGAATGTGAAACTGAGAAGCTAAAGAGAGCCAGGCTGGCCACCAGGGTGCTACTGCAGTGAGGCTGCAGAACAGAGACAAGCTAAGGTGGGTGGAGTGCCTGTACTTACAGCCACAGGGCCCTGAACATCTCCCTGCAAATTATAGTCCCTAGGGAATCATTGGTGGTTGAATGATAAATAAATTTAAACCACTTATAAGGCTTTAAAAGATATAAAGGCAGTATGTACCCCAAAATACGATTTGTGTAACTTGATCACTTGATGTTTATTTTTATAATCAAGGGAAGCTTCCAAGAGACTAAAACACTAACTTTGAGAAACACTGAGGAAAATGTTAAGATAATTCTCTGAGGTAAAAAATAGGGGCAAATACACCAAATGACAGATAAAATATTATTAAATTCTTCTCTAAAATTAAATTGGCTGATTTTATAGGTGACTCAAAGAAACATTTATTTTTTATATCCCTTCTTGATCTTAATTATTGACAAGTATTTTTTCAAAGCTAAAACCTTTATATCCACTCAGCCACAGCTAAAGGCAAGCATGTGGAAAGACATTAAGTCATACATAACAGATTAGAGGAAAATCATAAGTATGGTGACACTGGTAGCATGTCCCCTGTGTGTGTTACTAGTACATGCCATTGAGCTAACTCAGACTCCAGATGACCCTATGGATGAGTGATGTCTACAGGCCCTGTCCTCAGGAGCCCTGCTCAGCACCTGTAGACTCAGCCTCTGGCTTCTTTTATGGAGTCAACCCATCTCACATTTGGTCTCCCTCTTTTCTTGCTGCCTTCCTTTTTTTCTCTCAGCATATTGTTTTTTCCAAAGAACCCTGCCTTTTCATTATGTGCCCAAACTAGGACAGCTTCAGTTTCATCATTTTTGTCTCCGGCAATGTTTCAGGTTTAATTTGCTCTAGGAACCACTTGTTTATCTTTCGAAGGCCCAAGGTGTGTATAGAGCTTACCTCCAGCACGGTATTTCAAATGAAGCATTTTTCTCTTTTATCAGCCTTCTTCACTTTTCAACTTTTGCACCTGTTCACAGTAAGTGGGACTGTGAGGGTAGATGATCTTAGCTTTGGTCTCTAATGACACATTTTTGTCCTTGATGATGATTCCTAATTCTTCCACTGCTACCTTTCAGAGCCTTCACTTTCTCTTCATGTCTTGGCTGCAGTCTTCATTTGAATTGATGACTGAACCGAAGTAAAAAAAAAAAAATCTGTAACAATTTCATTGTCTTTATTGTCTATGTTACAGTTGAGTATTTCCTGTCTAGTCATGATCCTTATTGTCTTAAGGTGAAAATGCAGACCTGTTTTGTCACTGTCTTCCTTCACTTTCATCAGAAGTTCTTTCAAGTCATTGCTACTTTTTGCCAGTAAGATGGTGTCATCAGCATATCTTAAGTTACTGAGATTTCTGCCACCAAAATTCAGCCCTCCTTCCTCTGAGTCTATCCCAGTTTTTCATATGTTCCCTCATTCCATTTAATTTAAAAATAAAGTAAGACCTATTTATAGGGGTAAATACAATGAAATAATGATCAGTTATGTATTCAGAATTAAAAGCTAAGCACATAATATAAAAGTTAATTATATCAATATGTAGCTCTAAATGAAAGGCCTTATACTTATTAAAGTGAAACACCCAGTGAATTTTTGTAATGGTAAAAGACTCCATATCTGTATTGTTAGTTGCTGAAATCCATTATCTTCTTCAACTATAATAAAAGCAAAAAAACAGTAAGCAGCACTTATAGTGCACATTTTAAATGCAACATCAAAATTCTTTGCATTAGTGTGGGCATTTACAACTAACAGAGCACTTCCTCACACCGGACATGTGGGAAACCCCAAGAGATCCTGTGAGGTCAGCGGCAAAGATATGCTCCTCTCTGCTGACTATTCAGACAAATCAGGTGCCTAAAGCCAGGCAATTGTACATGCAGGAGCCAGGCTATGTGTGGCCCCTTGGCAGTGTCCACATTCTATTTGGGAAATAAGTGATCCATGTAGTTTGTTATTCCATATGGGATGCATGTGCAGATAAGATAAATGAGCTGTAGGTACCTAGAAAATACACTTAAAATGTGATGCCTCTTTCACAAATATTCAAAATTAAGAATGTTAGAGTGATAGTATTTATTTGAATATATCTTTCATTTATATTGCAGTTGAGAATTTACAGAGTACTCTCCTATACACGTTATTATTTGAACCTCACAACTCCATCATCGGAGAGGAAAGAAAGGCCTGATATCTGATTTCAGCATAAAGGGCAAAATCCATGACCAGAGAGGTTGACTAGGCCCCCTATGTTTTCTAAGTGAGGAATGGCAGAGGGAAAATACTGACCAAGCTTCTGACACAAACCCAGCAGTGTGGATATTGGGACCACCTTTCCTGACACTGTGAAGAGGCCCTTACCAATGCAGATTTCATGCTACCTCTAAAAGTCCAGTAGATGCCAACCAGGGGAAGCTCATGTTAAGGATGCAAAGTAATTCTCAAGTCAAATTTCTAACTCTGCAGCTGTTTCTTCAATTCCTTTTTCCAGAAGGTCATGGGTCATGGCCATATGGCTGGTGAAGCAAAAGTGATACTAAAGTGACTAAAGTATTGGTTTGAGTGTCAGTCTGACTTAAGTTGTAACCCTCTCTCTGATCAGCTCTGTGACCTTGCACTTATTATCTTTTGCTTCTCTGAACTTTGGCTTCCTTGTTTTAAACACTGGAAAGAAAATCTACACTTACAGATTTGTTTTGAAGGTTCAATGAGACTTTAGCACATGGCCATATATATCACAAAATGCTAAAATAATAGTCTCAAAATCAAAGAACCTTTCTTTATATGTCATGCTTATAGAAATAAGAAAACCCAGAGAATCCAAGAAATTTATAGTAAACTCTTATATAGTTCCAGTTTTCCCCCAAACCTTCCTTTTCCTTGCTGTTCCCTGAGTCAGGTGGTGACTCCATTCCGAGCGGTCACTTTTTCTTAGCACCTTTACCATCACCCTCTTCCTGCCACCTCTTTCTGCTCCAACAACCAATAACCATTTACAATGTGGAAATAAACATAAATCAAGTGAGAAGAAGCAAAGGCTATCTATCCAGAGTTGGCGTTAGCAAAAGGAGTCAGCCTCTATCGCTTGTTTTAGCAGAGATTTAAAAGCCAACAGGAGAGTGGAAAAGATTTAAGATGGAGAAAGGGAGTGTTCAGGGTATCGGTAGGTGCCCTCACTGGAGGCTATTGGCATGGGGCACCTGGAGGCAAGCTAGCTAGAAGAGGGGCTCACTAGGTATTTGGTCAGGAGAGCATATTTAGCGTTCTCTGATTGGTCATGAATTGGAATTAGGAACAAAAATTAAGAACATTGTCAGTTATTAACCAAGTCCTGCCCATTGGGGTTATTCTTTGGCTTCTGGAATGTTGTTAGAGATCATGATCTGACCCTGCAAGTCGGAGTTAGAGACAGCAGGCTAGCTCTCTGGGCCGTTACTGAAGAGAGTAGGTTTGTTCCCTGGGCTGCTTATTGCAGAGTATGAGTCAGAAATCTGTTTCTGTATATGGCCTAGCAGTTGTCCAACAGTATATTCAGGCTCTTGACAGAGTGCTATGAGTCTTCCTACACAGGACTTATTCCTTGGACTTTCCTCCATTTCCACACTCACTCACCAGCGGCCCCAACGCACACTGTGGCTCATTGTGCACTAGAATCATCTCAGAGAACTGGGTAGCACTCTTTGCCTTGCCTGTGGGTCCTGATGCCATAGTGCACCTTCAATGCCATCTCAGTCCGGAGGTCATCTAGCCAAGAGCTGGACCCTGGCGCCTGGAGCAGGGCAGCAAATTGCATCCAGCAGGAACTCCAGTGTGCACTCCACATCTCTAGACACCCGTTTCCACAGCCACGTGTGAGGGGTGAGGGCTAATTGCCCTGCGTGGTCCTTCTCCTTCCCTTTTGCCTCTGTAGTCAGCATCTGGCCAGCCCCTGCACCTCCATTTCCAGTGCTGCCTCTCCTCCTTTTGCTTGCATGCCATCCATCGTTCTTATTCCTAAAGGGTCCAGCAAATGACAAATTTCAACACACACTTGTGGTCTTCATTTTCTCCTGATCACATGACTTTTCATTGTGTTTATCTCAAATCAAATCCAATAGATTTAATGGTTTGAACTCATCTCCATATTTGGAAAAGTGAAAGTGGCCATTCATATACTTGGAGGGCGGCATGGATACTCAGAAAGAGAAACACTTATCAACGTTGAAAGAGAAACATGCCTTTTGTCCAGGTGAAAATCTCCCCATGGAAGCCACGGCGCCTCTGGAGAGGCCTGGCCACACAGCTGGAGCTCGCTGTAGGGCTGGGGTCCAGGCTGCCACCGTGCCCCGCGGAAGGTGCCACCGCGTGTAGCAGAAAAAGGCAGGGTTAGGCCGGCTCCCGCATGGCGGGGACTAGCATAAGGCTGCTCTTTGACAGCATCTGACATTTAGGAAACTCACAGTGACCTTTGGCTTCCTCTTTTTCAGAAATCTCCCCAGCACAGCTGCGGCAGCAGATGGGAGGCAATCATTCCAATTGTGGCATTTTGCTCTCTATTTCTTAGGGTTGTTTGTGCAGGAGGTAGAGAGGCTGAGAGGAGAAAAAACGAGGAAAGATAATAAAGGAAGGAAAAACTAATTTGGAGGTCGAAGGTCATTGTTTAATGTGACAAAAGGAGACATTTGAATTTTAAGAAATTATGTCATCTGTGTTTTGTATGATTGGCTCTTCCGGTGCAAAGGACTTTTTATATTACTGTTTTGGTTTAAAATATTACGGGTTTTAAAGGCAAACTAGACATGTGCTCCAAAGCTGGTGAGGCTGTGGGTATCCACATCTCACTGCTTTTCTTCCCAAGGCCTGAAGCCCAGTCCCAGGCAGACACCCCAAGCTTCCTCCTGGGACCTGCTGAGTCAGCCTGGAAGAAAATAGCACGACCCAGGGAGCTTAGAGATGTGTAACCTGCACAGGAGATGCCCTATTGTTTTGACCTTCACAACAATTGGGTGTAAATCTTTGAGTAAACATCTTCCTGATACCTATTCCATGGGCTCAGTGGGAGGCACAGCCATTAGTCAGAACAGCCCCAGGAGACAGGTTGGTTGCTGAGGGAGCCCTGGGAAGATGACTTGGCCCCCTGCAGTTCACTTTCTTTTTCTTCAAATCAAAACCCAGGGAAATCAAAAAGGAAAGAACCTCCATTTGGTTCCAGCTGGCCTCCCAGATGAAGGAGAGGGTCAGCCTGCCAGTGCTGAGAGGGCAGGTGTGGGAAGCTATGGCTGTGTTTTAACGTCTCATGTAGAGATGAGAAAACAAAGCCCAGAGGTGAAAAGGCCTCTTTAAAGGGACTCTGTAATCAGTGTTGGACATATTATTGTGTCAGAATCAGATGACAGGGCCAGGGCTAGGACTTTCCCACTGATACCACCTGTTGCCTACACAGGTGGCCAGGAATCATGTGGGCGGGACACCACACAGAGAGCCCCTCAGAGAGGCAGGAGTTGGGCCCTGGTGGGAGTAAGGGTAGTCCTGCAATGCTGAAGGCTACTCGTATATTTGGTCTTAACTTGGAGCCACAGGTACTGAAGGTTGAGAGCAAGGGCTCTGGATGCAGACTGCCAGTGTGTGAACCTTAGCTCTGGTTCTCGAGGGCAGGGACGTCAACCATGCATGCCCTGGTTCCTTGGCCATTAAATAGGTTTAGAGACACTAATAACTAGCATTTCAAGATCTTGCCAGGGGTCACTTCTGAGCAGAGAGAATTAAGCCTGTCAGGAAGGACTGCTATACATGGAAAAATAAAATTTAAAAAAGCTACTTGGGATGAAAGTATTATTTTACTCTTCCACAGAGAAGGGGAAAACATGAGTGCTTAAATTTTGTAATTGGAGAAATGGATACTACTCTACCGAGGATTAAGTGAGCTGGCAGCATGCAGAGCAGAAGAAAGGTGAAGGCTTACAGCTGAGGGCCAGCAAGCACTGCATGCAAAGGCACTCGCCGGAAGGCGCTGTCAAAGTCAGTGCTGCACTGAAATACCTCTTATTTTCTCAACTTGACTTCTAACCCCCTAAGATCAAGTTTTAAAGACTAAACTCCAGCACTGAATGACTTACAAGAGAAACCCTGGGACAGGAATTAGCTTACTTGGGTTTGGACCTGACTGGTGTCAGGTGTCCTCAGCTCCCACAATGCTGAGTGATGTGGTGTAGTTGAGTCAACAGCCATGCTGGACTGGTCCTTGGCAGTGAAAGGGGACCTATGGGTGCTTGCTACCAGCTGCTGGAAGCAACCCCTTGCAATGTGATTTCCTGTCCACTGTGTGCTGATTTATTCCTCCAAGAAGGTACCCACCTTCGGCCTTACAGGTTAAGTGGAAAGGAATTCATTTAGTCAAACTTAAGTTTTGCTTCTTTTTTTTTTTTACTTCAATCATATACCAATTTTCCCTTAATATGAGGTGAGTTATCCAGATTACCTGTGATTTAATATACAGAATTTTATTGGGAATAAATGTAAATGCTGAGCAGATCAGGTGCATAAAGGCGCATTAGGAAACAAGTGAAGTGGAACTAGCCTGCTGGTTAACTGCACTGTGGCCAGGGCCATGGCTCTGCTGACAGGCAGCCCCTTCTGACTCAGGAGCTAAGCTTCATTTCTAATTCACTGCAGCTCTTTGCTATGTTGCTACCTTGGTAACAGTGCACCACTTAAAATAAATACTTGTAACAAATCTCATTGCTGTATTTCCAAACACCTGCACTGGGAAGCTGAGATGGTGCGGGCCACCAGGCCAGCCTCCCAGTAGCCATCCTCTACGGCTCTTCCTTCTGGGTTCCCACCAGGGCTAAAGGCCACAAATACTTTCACGGTGCCTTGACAGGGGCCATGTGACCCAGCTCCAGCCAATGAGGTAACTGTGGGAAAAGCTGTTAAGTATTATTAATCAGTCTTATTGAGCTTTTATCCCCGCCTTGCCCGGCGGTGGGGCAGGGGCTGGGGTAGGGGCTGGGGCAGGGCTGGGGTGGTGTTCTCACAGCCCCTGCCACATGGCTCAGCCTCTGTCCAGGCACTGCTGGTGTGGCCTAGGGACCCAGACGCTAATTGTCCGAGGTGTGAGTGCAACCCGGCGTGTACCCTGCTGCGCAGATGCAGGGGCCTTTGTCCATGCTCAGCAGGCAGCACTAGGGAGACGGTCGGCTCCCAGCACCAAGGGTGCAGCTTCTAGTGCCAAAATAGTTAAATGTTCTCCTGGTCCAGGGGCTTGGATAAGATGTTGGTAGATGATATCAGCGATGCCACCATTATAATGATGGTACAACCAGCCTGAAGTGACTGCAGCTCAAGTTCTTTGTGAGCTAGCTAACAGAGGTGGGAGATGGAACTACCTCTGCGGTTGCAACAGAACTTCTAAAAACTGCAAGCGAGTTAGTCAAAGGCATCAGTTGTGCCATTGGCATGCTTGCAAGGAAGCAGCACGTTATACCTGGAAGGGATTGCCTGATTGCCTGATTAATGCTGCTAAGACCTCAATGCCACCCAAAAGCATTGAGTACATGGTTTCATTGCCAATATGGTAAATTCTGTACTTGTGATTAAATACACACACGGGAAAGACCAGCCTCCCTCACAGTCAGTCCAGTTAAGATTCTGAAAGCCCATGGGAGAAGTCATGTGGAGAGGATGTTTATCAATGTCTGTGCACTCACTGTGTGGCGGGGCCCTTGGGGTATGCCCAAGAGAACTGTTCATGCAAAATGTGCTTGCCTTGGCTTCAGCCTGCAGAAAGCAAGCATGACGCTTGGTGTACGGGTGGTTATTACAGACCTTGAGAAACTGGGCCAGATTAGACAGACAGATGTCACCAAGGAGCAAATCCAGATCCTGGCAAATGGTGCCAACCTTCCTCCCACTCCTGGTGGGATGGACGATGGTGTCTGAAGTGCTTTGTGGAGACTGGTGCTCTGGCAATTAGAAGAGTTTTACAAAGGGACCATAAACACATCGCTTAAGCTTCTAGAGCAACTGTTCTGCCAACTCCACTGATTTGGAAGATAAAGAAACTCTTGAAGCGTCAATGTTGGGATAAGCTGTAGAAGTGGGACAAGAGAGAAGGTGATGATGAAATTGTCCTGATCACAACACTAAGACTCATACATCCCGGGCAGTTCTCTTACATGGCGCAAAGGGTGTCATGTGTGATGAGATGCAGAGCTCTTTACATGATGCTCTTTGTGTAGTGAAGAGCACTTTGGAGTTAAAATCTATGGCTTCAGGCGGGGTGCTGTACAAGGAGACTTCCATATTCTTTGAAAACTAGGCAACCAGCAGGAGGTTGTGGGAAAAGCCTGCTATTGCAGAGCTTGCAAGATCTTTTCTTGTTATTCCTATTACACTGGCAGTTAGTGCTACCCAAAACCCCACTGATCTTTTTGCAAAGTTAATAGCTTTTCACAGGGAGACTTAAATTAACTCAGAACATAAAAACCTAAAATGGGTGGTCTTAATCTGGACAGTGGTAAACCTCAAGACACCAAACAGGGGTGTTTAAACCAACCACAGTTAAAGTTAAGAGCTTGAAATTTGCTGCAGAAGCTGCAAATATCATTCTTGAAATTGCGATCTTATTAAATTGCGATCCAGAAAGCAGAGATGACAAGCACGGAGGTCATGAGCATGCTGCTCACTCGGGAGCACTTGATGGCTGATCTGATCCCTCTTTATTTATTACACTATAAGATGCAGTTTCTTATACCTCACATATTGTACATTAAAGTACAGCCAGCTGTCCAAAAACACGTCTTATTGATCAGTCTCTTTCATAAAAGGAGAAAGGAAAATGGAAACATCTCTCACCAGAGTGTAAACGTCCTCCCCTTTATCTCCTTTGGGATAGAATGTGATCCCTGTAGCTTTGGCCTCAGTCTTCTCCTAATGTGGAATGAAAAGTCCAGGGAAACAAACAAACAAACAAAAGAGCCCTGGCTGGTTTGGCTCAGTGGATTGACCATCAGCCTATGGACTGAAGGGTCCCAGGTTTGATTCTGGTCAAGGGCACATGTTCAGGTTGCAGGCTCGATCCCCAATAGGGGGCATGCAAGAGGCAGCCGATCAATGATTCTTTCTCATCTTTATCATCATTGATGTTTCTATCTCTCTCTCCCTCTCCCTCCTTCTCTGAAATCAATAAGAATATATTTTTTTAAAAAAGAAACACATTACCCTGTTGCTAAAGCAGCTCTAGCAGACACATGGTAAGAACTGCGGGCCTTGAGGACGGTGAGTTACCTGCACATGCCGGCACTCCCAATCCAGGACTCCCTACTGAGTAAATAATAAACGGACTCTTTTAGCCACTGTCGGTTGGGTTTTCTAAAATCCACAGCCTACAGCAACCTAATTGATATCTTGACCTTCTTTTGTGTTTAACTTTAAAAGTCAAAGCCTGAAAACCAAATAGCATGTTACCTATTCATCAACCATGCGTCTTTATTTGTTTACATGTACTTGTTCATTCCTAGGTAAATGTATGAAAAGTACGTGCTCATGTAATTTCAGGTAAACTAGAGCGAGCATAATTTCTGTGTCTCTGTCTTCAAAGGCTAAGGGCAGATCTCTTGCCTTAGCTCCCAGGTGGAGCTAAGCCCTTGGTAGAACATCTGTAGGCGAGTGGGAGTTGGAAGCACTAAGGAGGAATTAAATGCTGAGACAATATAAGTGCAGAAGATGAAGTGATGGGGTTCGGAAGACAGAACCTGTGGGAATAGGAAGGAGGGAAACAAATGAGACACCTTCAGTAGAAAAATCTACTTAGAAGCCAGCCTCCCTGGGACAGCACATCGTGATCCGTGCAGAACACGGCGGTTGGCTATGCAGAGAAGAAAGGAGGTATCCTGAGGTTGACAGGACTCCAGAGCTGAGTTGCGTATGGCCTGGCTTTTGGAAAGGCTCCACAGGTCAGCAAAGGAAGGATAAAAACAGGGAAGGCCTACCCTGTGGGCAAATTGGAGTTCCAATGAACTGCCACATAGGGGGAAACCCAATATCCACGATTAGATTTCTTTTCTACCTTCTTCATGCATGACTCCACATGGCATGCCAGAGATTCTCTTATCTTCTTACAAGAAGTTACAGAACAGTAGATGAATGTAACCAGAGCAAAGGGCACCTATGGGGCCTGACCAGCACCCTCTTGTCCTGATGACAGACAGTTTCTGGATCTTTTTCACATGAAAGGGCTACCAAAGTTGTGGATATTATTACTCTCTGGGAAATGTTGAGAATTTGTCACTTTCCTTCCCCTTTTGCCCTGCTGGCTGACCTGGTGCATCTCTGCACTTGTCTGTTTGTAATTAGGGTCCTCGTGAAATCCAGACAGTCTGCTCTCTGGCCAGGTGTGCTCATCGACATGCTGTGCCCATCTGTGAGTTGAAAACTAAGGAATACCGAAAAAATTAGCTCTTCCCTCCTTTCTCCTCCTCTCTCCAAAGCAGATCCTTTAGCTCTTGTTCAACACTCTCTTCCTCACACTTTTCTGATTATACAAGTTTAGCCCCCAAGGAACATTTTAGTAATCAATCTGAGATTGAAGATACTGATATAATTGATTGTATTTTAAAAGTTTATAAACCAATTTCCACTTTTTCTTCCTTCTCCTGGGGATGTTGACCTCATGAGCTATGTCATGGCCATTGTTAACTTTCCATTTCAAAAAGTTAAAAAGGCCCTAAACAGTTTGGATCAG
The DNA here is from genome assembly GCA_026230045.1 of Corynorhinus townsendii. Taxonomy (NCBI): domain Eukaryota; kingdom Metazoa; phylum Chordata; class Mammalia; order Chiroptera; family Vespertilionidae; genus Corynorhinus; species Corynorhinus townsendii. The sequence continues at coordinate 98,339,292 of JAPDVU010000007.1, read as the reverse complement.
TGGATAGTGTGGGCCTGTGAACTGAAGGGCCCCAGGTTCAAGTCTGATCAAGGGCACATGCCCTGGTTGTGAGTTTGATCCCCAGTTAAGGGCATGCAGGAGGCAGCTGATCAATGATTATCTGTCACCGTTGATGTTTCTATCTTTCTCTCCCTCTCCCTTGCTCTCTGAAATCAATAAAAAAAATACATATTTTTTAAAGTTAAAAAAAAAAGAATGGCTCTCCCCTACAATGCACTCTGATGAGAAATAAAACCTGGGAATATGACAGTGGACCTTGGGAGTACTTGCTACAGTATGTGACTGGGCAAGTGGTTCCCATTCTTCCCCAGGGCGCCATGGTTTACACTGCACCCCCGCCACCCACTCCTACATGGCCTGCACTTGAAGAGATCGTTGGCTCTCTCCATAGGGAAGAACTCAAAATTCCTCTCTGTTTTTCCTTGTAATATACCTCTCTATCTCTATCATCTCATCTTTCTTTTTCCCTCTCCTTCTTCTGTTATTGTATTGCAATTTGGTATTTAAAAGCACACATAAAGAAATTTCTGTCACTGAAACTGCGCCCTCCCCACAAATGCTCCAAAGGACTCACTTCCTATATAGTCAGATAAAGTTGGATTTCGGTTAAAATTGTCTACATATGTGTTTCCAATAAAAGTTGTGGAGAACTTTGTAAATGAGATTGCATAAGAGGTATTGGCAGAACTTGTCATAAGTATTCAGCTCAAATGTGTGCTAGGTTGGCAGGGAGTTCATCTGCTTTCAACTGGTTTCCCCAATTCATTGGACTTAGAATTATATTTTCAATCAACAATTTCTTGAGTTCTATGTATATTTATCATGAATTTTCTAGGGGAAATTAAAGCTAAATAATAATTTTCTTTGCTTTACGCTGTGTAAATGTTTTTTTTTAATGTTGTTGTTTATTGTAACAGAGCATTATTAGTACACTTAAACAAAGTAACAAAACAAGTTTGTGTTTTGTTTTTTTTAAGGCTTAAAGCATCTGATGTAATCTGAGAAATCACCAGCATTGGTTTTATAAGTGAAGTAAAACTAAAAAGAATAAGTGATGCTGGCTTATACTTCATAACTAATAACATGCTGAGAATAATTAGCTGTCATTGAAGAATCAACCATAAGCCATCAGTACAATTAATATAAGACTTTTTTCAATAAACTTTACTTAGGAATTCTGACAGTAACAAAGACATTTTGCAATGGTCTCAATCATGATCACTATTTTAAATCATTAATATTTACCAAGATGTGGCTAATTGCTTTGTACACTGCAAGCTAAGTCTAATGGGAAAATGATGTGACTGGTGTTATGTTTCTTTATATATTAGAAATAAACTTTTAGATTTTTGCTACATTCTTTAAACTATTCAGAATTTTTATTCATAACTAGAGGCTTGGTGCATGAATTCATGCATGGTGGGGTCCGGCAGGCCCACCCCAGGCCAATGGGGGCTGGGCTGGCAGGGAGGAGGGGATGAAGGAGGATGGCTGGCCTTGCCCCCGATTGGGGTGGAGGGAGGGCATCAAGGGCAGGGTTGGCCAGGGGAAGGGGCCACTGGATGTTGGCTGGCTGGCCCCACCCCTGATTGGGCCAGTGCGCGTCATAGTGATCGGTTGTTCTGGTCATTCCGGTGGTTCCAGCGTTCTGGTTCCTAGCTTTTTATATATATATAGATTATACATGAACCAGTGAAAAAGAAGATGCTTGTTCTTCATCAATTTAAAGATCAAAAAATAATATCAAAATCACCAAAATAATTTTAAATTTAATACATATTTGCACATATCTATATTCACTATAAAACTAGGCTTCAAATTCATAACTTCTCAAAGCCAAAGGAGACAAATATTATCTTTTTACTGTTATTATAATTTCTTGCATTTTAGGAAATTGTTACTAAAATTAATTTAGAATATTCCACAAATTTCCATAAAGGAAGTACAGATTCTTTATTTACATTAAAATGCAATCTGTGTCAAAAATCACTTGATGTTTTTCATTTTTATAGGTGAAAAGTATATATTTAAATGCATAAATAAAAGAAATATTAAAGTCATAATAGACTAATAAAACAAGGCTTTCAATGTTTACTTTAAAATGAATTTTAAATATAAAATACAATGCTGTTTAGGTATTTCAGTTTACAAGTCGTGTGACTTGCAGTCCTCCAGCTGAAAGGCCAATGAATGCTCTGAGCAGAGTTAACAGCCATGAATAGAATGTGTGTGGGTGGGTGCTAGGTTCAGCTTGTGCATGTTTTATAATTACAAGGATAAAATGCATATAAGTAACAATGTTCATTTAAAAATCCATTCCCAAATCATTTAAAGATTTGTACAATCGATCTTCTTAATTATACAGTTAACTCCTAATTGTTAGGCATTCTGGCTATAATTCACTTACTCCTAATCTTTGACAACAAATCATTGGACCTTCTTGCATATTTCTGTAAAGTGCATAATACCAAGACAGGGCTAAAGCTTGTTAAGCCCATCAGAAAAGAGTGTGTTTTATCCACACGGGGTGTGTCATTTTGGTTTGACCATGTTTAGATACTCATTTTAAACATATTTGAGAAGGACCTTTAATCTTTATAGAAAGTCCATACTTGCATTCTAAATAACTCAACATACAATATGGAAAAGAAAATGATATGAAATTTGCTAACTGGTTAATTTAAGCAGCTTTTAATGACACCACAGGTTTCATCTACTGCGAGTCTGTTACTACTGGAATAATGATACAGTTGCACGAAGGTATTGGTTCCACCTGCAATTAACTCCGTCCTGTGGTCTTGTCACTGTTGTCTCTCCTTCCCTCCCCAGAAGCCATACCATATCATATTCTCTGCATACAAAACTGAAAGAACTACCTGTACTTAAAAGAAGTTTTCAAAACAATTATTATTCTCACTGACAGTATTTGCTCAAATTGTAAAACTTAGTTTCTTGATTTTATTAACTGTTTTTCAGAGCTGGGCAATCCGAGATATTACTTTAAAAGTGTGTCTGTGAATTCCCTGCTGAGAATTAGACAGGGATGGTATTTCTCACCTGAGACACCGACCCTTTTTCCTGGTCACCTAACCCCAGGTCTGCTGTCCCAGGTCACAGACCATATTCTTGATCCTGAAATGAACAGAGGATTTTTCCTGTTTACATATGCATTGCCTTTAAAATAAATTTCCTCCATTTCCATATATATTAAATTGTGACAAAATACACAGAACACAAAAATTATTGCCTTAATCATTTTGAAATGTACAATTCAGGGGTATCAAGTACATTCACACTGTTGTGCTTCTATCACTAGCATTCACCCACAGAAGGCTTCCTTTTGCAAAGTCAAGACTCTACTCATTAAACTCCCAGCCCTTGGTGTCCACTGTTTAATTTTCCCCTTTGTGATGCTCTTCTATTGCTGACTTTCCTTCACATACTATGAGAAACTTAGTAAAGGAAGTCTCTCTGAAATGCTCTATAAAGGAGCTCACACTTACAGGCCTGACCCAGGGGACAACACTAAGGGTGAGCTCCAATGAGCTCATTTAAGTGGCCAGCACTGGGTCACCATGCATCATGAGGGGCAGATACTGAGGCTAGTTGAGGTCCTTTATCCCCGGATGTCATTCTGTGTTCCCTTCCACCAAACCAAACCAGTTCCTCCACTCTTTCCCCCTGGACTTACACAGTGAAAATATGACTGGAAAAAAGTACTATTTTATATACACAAGCAAATATTTTTCTTCTTGTGGTATTGCTTTATTATAAAACCATGGTAAAGTGTTCTGAGAACCATTTAATATTTTATTTATAAAAATCATTATTTTACATATGACATTTTTCTTAATTTCATAAAAGTAGATCATTACAATTACATAATCCCTTTTATCATCAATTCAGTTTATAAAAATCATAGGTGGATATATATATATATATATATATATATATATATGGCATGGCATCCTCTTCTTTTTTACAAAATATTTGAGGACTAATAACACTTTCTGGATTAAGTATATACAGGTGAGAAGAGGAATAAGAGAAGAAAATAAATATTTGTATGAATGGTAGGTGTCTTATATTTCTTTGCTTATTATTATTCTGATATCCTAAAACAAGACTTCTAACACTAGTTAAGATCAATGCTACAATTAAAACAAAGATGATACATCTACATATTGTATCTCTGTAAAATTGAAAATGTAATAATAGTTCTCACTATATACTGGGGAAAAAACACTATGAAGTACTGACAAAACAAGAAATACCAAAATATTTACTTGGAATCTGTGTGTAACAGAGAGGTTTTATATAACGACAATAATGATGTGTTAATTCTGCAGGAGATGCCCACATTTAAGACAACAAATAAATTTAAAAAATAGAGTTATTAAAGCAGCTTTGGGAAAAATTATTCTTAAAACAATAAAGTTAAAATATCATAATTAGACTTGTCTGTATTCAACTTTAGAATCATATTGTTTTATACCACTTTCATATCAAACTGTCACATTCCTATAATATCAAAGTGACGGCACCATATACTCTGAAATATATCATGTAATTTCTTGGTGGATACACGTTCTCCCAAGTCCTTTTAGGAAATTGTTCTTTGTAGATGTTTTGGTTGTAGAGCAGCATTTGCCAGGCTGGTCTGGTATAAAATAATGCAAGCTTCCATGAGACTCTGTAGATGCTAAGGATTTCTTGGCTTACTTAAGGACATCAAATTCAAATGCATCCAAAGAATATCAGTAGTATTTTAGGAATATGTTTGGAAATTATCACTGTTTTATTGTGTTTAACGTTTTAAACACATAATATTTAAAACTTAACCTTCAAAGATAATTGCAGACTTTACTAATTTAACTACTCTGTTTTTTGTTTTTCTTTTTTTCAAATACTCTATAGAGAGCTTGTGGCTTCTTTCATTACTTCTCAGGTCAAATTCAAATTTAATGGTGAAAGTAGCATTTTCTTTGATTAATACAGATTGATTTTGCTTACTCTAAAGTATTTATTTTCCCTTAATTAATATGTTTCTCCAATAACCCAAATCACTCATTAATAATCAGCCTCATTTCACTTGAAACAGAAATTTGTAAAACTATTTTTAAATGTTTTCTTATGATTGTAGTGTGTTTGTATGGAACACAATAAGAATTTAACTCAAAACACTGATAAAAAAATCATGCAACATTGATGTCAGATAATGCTTTTGTCAGGCAATGAAAACATCAAAACACCACCCTTCACTTACAAGATGACTTCAGCTGAAACTGGACTTGACTTTTCTATATTTTGTTTATTTGTTTGAGGAAAAATAATTTTTGAAAGTAATTTTTTATTTCCTCAAACCAGGTAAATGTTTTAAGTATTTTATCCATTAATTTCTACTTATGTATATTGACTATTTTTAGTTTTATTTTTACCTTTTTCTCTTTTTTATTGAATTTATTGGGGTGGTATTGGTTAGTAAAACCACATAGGTTTCAAGCACAAAACTCTATAAAACATCATCTGCACACACATTGTGTGCCCACCAGCCAAAGTCAAGTCCCTTTCCGCCCCCACTTACCCACTGGTTTCTTTAAAAGGCTCCATATTGGGATGTCAGAAGTTGTGTGTGTAGAAATGAAAGTATCATCATTATGCTAATTTAGGTTCCACTGATAGGTAAGTGCTGTTTTATAAATTACATCCTCTTGTCAGAAGTCAAAATGTATTTAAATAACTTTGTGGAAATTGTCACCAAGATTTAAATTGTGTGCCCTATATGCCATTGTTGATTTAATCCAGGGTTTTAAATTGACATATATTTCTTTTATGTGTGTGTATGATTATTTTATAACATGTGTTATCTAAATGAAACCTAGATGCAACAGTACTGTTCATGTATATTTTGACCAAGCTTTGCATTTTATAAATGTATTTTAATTTTCAGGTTTAATAAAATATGCTAAGTAGTATTAGTTGCTGTATATTTTAGTGCCAACAAGTTTGTTTCCTACACACTTGGAATTTTCCTAAAGGGTAAAATAAATATACAGGTTTTTAAAATTTATTAAAATATCAAAAAATGAAAAGGATTTGATTTATGAAAATCATTTCCTGTTCACCAAGAAAAGCATTTCCAATTTGCACTTACATGTCACAAACTAGAAGACAAAATGTGGTCTCATTGAAATTGAGAATACTTACAAATATCCAAATACTGAATAAATGATTTTTTAATGCGGGCTTAAAATAAAAACCTAATAGCTTTAAATTTACTACTTAAACCATCAAAAGAGATCTGGAAAATAATTGAGGGCATACACCAATATGATTATTTTATTGGAGAACAAATAGTATTACATTCCCTTTTCAGCCATTCCTGATAAAAGATCCGATTTCAGTTAAAAAGTAGTGTCCTCTACAGAGCAGTGGAGTTTGGTGCTGATCTGATTTTACTTTTCAGAATGACCAGTGTGGCTTTTAGAGTAATCTTTGATGTTACAAAAAGTAAAAAAATCAAAGTGAAGAGCTAAATCTGTTCATTTTTCAAATATATTAATCTTGTCAAGATAATACACAAAGATCAATTCTTGAAATTTTTTCCAGAGCTCCTTCTCCTCCCTTTTATCCAAAATATGAAACCACTTAGGAGGATAAAGTAATGTGAATGACTTCAGAAAAATAGCCTAAGTTATATTTTGGCTAAATATATTGTAAATGCCCCAGCGGGCTGAGTTTGCCTGGTCAGAAATGATCTGTTTATGTAACTATTGGCATTCGTCATATGTGCTCAACTCATGTGTATGGCAGAATGAGAATTTCTGGGAAGGCTTTTTTTTTTAGCAATTCAACTGAGTTTTAAATCTCTGACAGTAACAAATAGAAATTGCACCAGCTCCCAAAAAATTGTTGGGGCTAATTTTAATATTAATGAATTCTTTACAACCTCAGTTCAGCGGTTTCGATTAAGCTTTAATTAGTAGCCAGAGGGGAAGCCAAAACAAAAATAAGGAGTTGAATTGCTAATTAAGTTAGTTTGATGAGGTAGAATTTTAGTAAAAGGCTGGTTGTTGTTAGCTGTGCATGTTCTGACAGCTAAAAGCACTAAAGATGATCATTATTGTAACTAACATGCGACATGACCACCAGCTTTGTCCGAGGAGCAGCCAGTTCATTAGAGCCCAGATTTGTGTCATCAGTACCGGGACTAGAACCTCGGGAATAACAGAGTGGTGACAGGGACAAAGCACAAGACAAGGCCAGGAACCCTGAACTCTGATTGGTTATAAGCTAACTAGTTATTACACCCACTGAATATATTTATTCACTAACAGTGTTTTGTCCTTCACTACAATTTCCACAAAGATCTTTTCCCCCCCCCCCAGAAATAAACGTTGTAAAGGAATTTGCTTCTGCTGTTGATGGTGATGCTGTTTTTATTCATGTCCAGTCCTGAGAGCATCCCAAACCCACAACTTCGCAAAGAATTTGAAATGTAAAGAAAGAGCTGAAAACAAGAACCCACCTATTCTAAAATAAAACACACCTTGTTCTAGACCTTTAATGATTCTCACTGTATGCAAATAATGCCTGACAATTTTTCTTTATTATTTGAGCCCTGTCAATAATAGATTTTATTGTTAAAAAACTTGGATTATTGTTATTTCAAACCTGGAAATTAATGCTCTGTGATCACTGACTATTGCTGGTGTGGTGTGGATGCTTTCCTTGGGCCCAAAGATTACTCACTCTCCCCTCCACAGCTCTCTGGTAGCAGGATTCACCTGGACTGCACAGAGGGGTGCAAACCATCTCTCACAGGATTGGGGAGAATGTAATTTCATTTCTTCATACTCCATTGTTTCCTATAATTTGTATTATATCCTTTTGCTTAAGGTTTCAAAGCCCACAGACCCAATAACTTATGGATAAGAGAAGACAGAAAAATAAATGATGCTGTTTCTGAGGTGTTAAATATAAGCCTGGCCATCGGAACTGCATAGCTCTCGAGAATCGTAATCAGGTGCTTTGATTTGACACTGTTTTGTTTTATAATAAGGTGGTTGCCATATGTTGGAAAACCTATCTGCCTATATCTGAGGGGCTCCATACCTCTGTAACAAATCCAAAAACTCATTTTATAAGACCTTAAATCTATCCATTGTAATGTAGCCCCACATGTGTAAATCCACATCCAACTTTGCTCATGAATGTGGCTGGCAGATTACCTATATTATACATTGAAAGCTAACAGGAAGCGATGAATTAGAATGCAGTGGATCTAGCAAAAGGAACTTTCAGTAAATCTTCTTTTAATGCATAGTTTACAATTTTCTTTTGCTCAGCATGAAACTGATTAAGATGCCCCTTCTAAAGAATGTTTTCCCCCTCACATCAAGGCATTGTTTAATATAGTTACATCCCCCAATACTTGACAAATCAGAATTTCAATGCTGCAAATGTGATGCTTGTTTAAGAGTAGCAGAATATTAATAATTTATCTATTTGAATGTAGAGTAGGTTCCAATTATAGTATTTCACATGGTGCGGCAACTGAAGGCACATTCTCTGAGAGGTAGAGAGAAATAAAGCCAGCGTAAGCAAGTCGGGATATCCACAGAAGGAGCTCAGAAACTGACACCCATTGTTAAATATTCTCATCAACTGGCACTTAGGCTTTACAGTTTATATGATTACATATTAGAAGTTAAAATTGAAACAAGTAATGAAACAATGAACAGAAAACAAAACTTCACCTTAATCCATCACTATTATTTTTCTAAAGATAAACTCTATTCTAAATGTATATAAAATTCAGAATGAGGATCAATCTCCAGCATTTAATTTTTGTAAAAGCCTTTTTCAAAAATTGCATACTATGATCCATGATCCATGTTAGGCGAGGTGTAAGAACAAAATAATTAGAACGTTAACACTCTTCTTTAAATGTCTCCTCATAATCCATGGTTGTGTTTCTGGGACACCAAAGTAATTAGTTCAGTGAGTCTGAGTCAAATTGAGGAAACAAACTTGCTATTGAAATGATTTGTAAAAAGGTACTGAGGGTCTTATTTCATGAATAAACTAGAGGCCCGGTGCATGAAAATTCATGCACTGGAGGGGGGTCCCTCAGCCTGGCCTGCCCCTCTCACAGTCCGGGAGCCCTCAGGGGACGGGGGGACTCCGGAAGCAGGCACATGGAATGGCCGGACCTGCCTGGGAGCGGGTCTGAGGGGACTGGGTGCCACCATCTTGTGGCTGTGGGCACCACCATCTTTGTGAGGGTGTGGCAGTCAATTATCATATTCCCTCTTTATTAGATAGGATTATTTTCAAGCAGATCATCCCAGAAAAGATATATTCTTGGACCTGGATTCAAAGAATCTTTAAAATATAAGTCTGCAATAACATGGGATTTATTTTTTGATGCTTTTAATATTTTCTTTTATCTTGTGAAATTCCAACTTTTTATGTCATTCATAAATATAACTGGGTTTGGTATACAAAAGTTTGCACTCATGTAGGGAAAACACACACACACACACACACACACACACACTCAAGGGTGCATCCCAAAACAGCAGGTGGAAGTGACAGACAGGTAGGCTGTCACTTCTGTCCCCTCCCCGCGTGTCTTCCCTCAGGATGGAATGCCACAAAATCCTCTTAGTGAACTTGGGAACATTGATTAGTTTTCATGTTAAATTGTCTTCTTAAGATCTGATCAGTATTAGGCGAGGTATTTAATTTTTTAAATTAGAGAAGTCATTCAGAAAAGAAACGAAAGAAACCTCTGTGTTACATTTTAAATGATTAGATGATACATTCCTGTTGAGAACTTGCTCAGGCATAGAGAAATTACCACCTGTCATCTAGCTGGTAATTCTAAAAGAAGCCAATGTTTTCTTTTGCTGTAATATTTTATTTTTAGGTTTCTAGAGTAGCAGACCTTCTTTGCTTTGATCCCAGAGAAAAGAACCTACATGAGGTTTTAAAAATGAGTATTTTGAAATAGAGCTGCCTTCTGCTTAGCTTTAACACTTCCTTAATCTGTCCTTAAGCAAATAAGACAGCAGCGGCATGCAAAAGCATCCTTTAAACATAATCACCTGTTTTATGAAACCACCACAAGTATCACATTTTCTGCAAAGGGAATGCAACAAGAATTTTGATTAGTAGACCTTGATGTTCCTGGTGATTTTAACAGAGTCTTCTGTTTTAAAGGGTTACCTGGTCTATAATTTGTTAGTAGTATTGATGTTGCAGTGAATTTTTTTACATGTGTCATCGTATTTTATCTCCCAACCACAGGAAAGAAGGATGCTAGCATTTTTTAAGCACTTACTGGTGCCTAAATCTGTTCTAAATCTTTTCAAAGATCATCTAATGGCACCTTTAAATACATTCTTTAGCAAAGCTTTTGTGTCTGAGATTAGGAGTTGCTCCCAGGATCATGCCCAGCTGCCCCACCACACCTAGCTCTGAGCACTCAGCTCTCCCTCTTATCTGAAAATGGTCACAGCCCGCCCTTGGTCGTGGTTACCCCCAGCCAGCTGCCCAGAAGGTCACAGTAGTTCTATCTACACAGAAGAGGATCTAGAGGTGGACTGCAAAGGGAGAGCTCGAGTATGAAAGGTGGCCTTGGCAATGTGATAAAGGTGAGAAATTAAGCCTTTATAAAGGTCTTGTTAGCTATTGTGTTTGGATATTGGAGCAGAGAGCGCCTCTGTGGGCTGGTTGATTCCGGGACCATCTCCGTCGCTGTCTGGCGAGGCGCGGGCACGTAGAGAGCTCCTAGACGGTGCTGAATGGATGAAAAGATAAAGGACACCTTCCAGGAAACAAAGGCACCGGTTATATAAATCCCATATCTGCACCAGAAAGGGCCCTGAAAATGTATCCCTCACCCCGCACTACACCAGTTAGGGGTCAGCATTTAGGAGCTGGGGCATGGGGTGGGCGGGAGCGGCCTGAGGAAGTTACTTGGAGTCAGAGCCTCTGACCCTGCCGCACTGAGCCAGCTCAGACCCGCACACCCACGCCCTCTGGAGAGGAACGGCCACCTCCCATACACTGCGCCCTCCAAGCCCTGCTGAGGCGCCCCCACCGTGCACAGCGCAGCAGACCACGGACGCGAGGCGGGCAGCAGCCTCCTTGCCTTGGGCTCCATCGTGAACAGCCACATCCTCGGATCGTAGTCTCCTCCACTCTACAGTGGAGCGAGTGCGCCTCAAAGCAGGCCCCATGCTCGCTTGAAGAAATACGTGTGGAATCACTAATATAATATTCAGTATAAGTGTAAGCTTTCTTCTCAGCAACATTTACTGGGGTAGCCTGGCCGGTGTGGTTCAGTGGTTGAGCGTGACCTATGAACCAGGAGGTCAAGGTTCAATTCCCTGTCAGGGCACATGCCGGGGTTGCGAGCCCAACCCCCAGTAGGGGGCATGCAGGAGGTAACCAACCAATGATTCTCTCTCATCATTGATGTTTCTATCTCTCTCCCTCTCCCTTCCTCTCTGAAATCAATAAAAATGTCTTTTAAAAAACACATTTGCGGGAGGGTGGAGGAGCCTGGGGTTAGGGCTCTGTCTCATGCTCTCGGATTCCCTCCCCACCCAGCTTCTGCTGTCTGGTGACCTCTGCAAGTTGCCAAACCTCCGTTTGTCTTCTCTTTGGTTAAATGGGCAACATTGTAGTGCCTAGCTCCTATGCCTCTTTTGAAGATATAATGAAAAAATGAGCACCCCATGCCACCAGCCAGCTGGGCAACTGGTGGCTGAGCTGCTGCCTGGAGCAGGTCCTGGACGCTAAGCCATGGGTATGGGTCGCCCTTCAGGTGCTTGACATGCCCTGGGAGTGGGGCCATGGGAATGTCTCCCCAGGTAAAATGATAGGGGCGTGTAGATGCAAGTAATAGGGGAGTGAAGGGGTCCGTCCTTGCCATCCATTGGCCTCTCACCACTGGGACATTACAAAGAACCATCAGCCCTGGCCGGTGTGGCTTCGTTAGTTGGAGCATCCTCCTGTACACTGAAGGGTCCCAGGTTCAGTCCTGGTCAGGGTGAATACAGGAGGCAACCAATCTCCCTCACCCCCCCCACCCCCCCACCCCCGCCTTCCTGTCTCGCTAAGATCAGTAGAACATGCCCTCTGGTGAGGATTTTAAAAATTAAAAATAAAATAAAAGAAGCCATCCGCCTGGAGGAGAGCAGCTGTCTCTCCCGCGCACGGGAGCAGTGCAGGCCGGGAGCAGCTGTCCTCTCGCAGGGCGCAGAGCTGCGCTGGGAAGAGCAGTGACATTTCCTCTTCACCTGGGGCTCCTTAAGGAAGAACCTTCATGTCTAGGCTCCTCGGATCTGTTTTGAAACTCACTTTCGGGGGCAAGCTTCCTGAGGCAACCGTGGGGGGACTTCTGCACCTAGCCTCCAGCTTACCCACAGCGGATCTTCTTACAGTTAAATGCTTTATCTCCAAACTGCATAAAACAAGAGTGAGAGAGCCGGCAGGATGGGAGGTTGTCAGCACAGTCCCCAGTGGTTCCTGTGCTTGCAGGCCTCTCCTCGGGCAGAGGGCAGACTGTGGGAGAAGGAGGGACAGGAGGAAAGCAGCCGGGACAGGTGAGACTAGACGGCCACCCCACACCTCCAAACAGCGATAGAAAAAGCCTTTCACCTTCATGGGAACTGTAACTACTTAACACACAAATGCAACTGTCATCAATGTCCTTTCTCAAAACTGCCACAGAACAAGCTTGTAAGACAATTATCTAAAAACTCAAAGCAATACAGCAGAGCTGTGTGAAAGCAGGTTCAAGACATGCTCAGTCTCCAGTGGGCTGTGTGCCTCCTTGTCTGGCTCCATCTGGAAGCCTCTCAGGGCAATGCCTCCACTGCAGGAGATACGCGTGGATTCTTCCCAAAGGCTACCCTGGACCTGCTCATCACCACCTGTAGGGAATCTGTCATCTTAGGTGAGATGTGATAAGCAAATCATGTTTTCTGGAACTGCAATGCTGAACCTACTTTCTCAACGAGGATTTATTGCAGTTGTCCGAAAACGTTTCCCTGTTGCGCTCCCGGAGCTCAGGGATGAAGGGCAGTGTCTGGCCTCACTTGGATCCTCAGTGGAGGAGTTTGCTATTACAGAGGACGGGGCAGAAATGATGTGACAGTCTGTCCACTCACTATCCACGCTGAGTCGTGCCCACCCTCAGCTCCAGAGAGAATGCTCAGGGAAAGATGTGTTGTTTTTCCGTTTGTGTTCATAAACTACCAGACCTTGTTACTGAAAATTAAGGGCAATAAAATTTTCACTCAGATAATGAACTGACAGCTTTGCGGCCAGGAGGGTGAAGGGCTGGAGTGCAGGTTCAGAGCTAAGCTTCATGTGCAAGGGCAGGTCCTGATTTTGTCGTCGGAGGTTATGACCTGGAGGTTATGACCTTTCCTGGAGCCTGAAAGAGGCAGACAAAAATGCAGCTTCCCACCTGCTGTGATTTTAAAGTTCTGTGGCTGAAACTAAATCAATTATTTCAATCCTTTTCTCACAGTTAAAAAAAATCAAAAGTGTATCATTGGTAATAAACTATGACTTCATTAAATGTTTCATATATCAGAATGAGAGAAGACTGTGTCAGTAACTGGTGAAGGTTTGCCATTCATTAATTAACACCTTTGTATGAGTACAAACTTGTTATTCTCACGTATTAAAGTTGAAAAATTACTATTAAAATATGCCATGGTATTTATGAATATTGTCTTTTTCATTATAATAACTTGCATTTAATAAGTTGATTCAAAGACTTTTTAAAATCTCATTTAAAAATTATCTGGGTGAAATTTGATAATATTTTAATAGTAAATGACTGTAATAATATTTTCAGAAGAAATTAAATAATTTTGTTTTTATATAAAATCCCACTAATTTTAAATTTGCTTTTATTTTCTCGCCTGTCTTTGTAGAAACAAAACATACACATTACCCTCATTGCCCTGTGTCATTCATGGGCTTTCACCAGAATGATGCTTGCTGACCCTGGAAAAGGTGGTTCTCTCCACAGGAACCCTCAATCAGAAGGAAAACAGCCAGTCAAATGCAGCACACAGACTTCAGAGCTGTGTTAAGTTTATCACAAGTGAACAGTTCATGTTAAAAGGTTAATAGAAAGATAAACATGATTTTTTTGATAGTTACCTCTAATCTAATTTTCATTCCAATAATAGAGTAAAATTACATGTTCATGTTCTCATCCCTCCTAAAGTAATACATTTTTTTCATGCAAATGTATTTTGAAGGAAAAGGAACTCTTCATTCAAAAGGACTGGGGCCAGGAGCAGGAGAAAAGAAGAAACAGTTTTCTCTGTGGGTCCATTTCTAGTTAGACAGGCACGGGAGTGCTGCTCACTGGGAGGCGAAACTGGACGAAAGGCACATAGAGAGAATATTAGATGGTAAGATTCAAGATTCCATTTGCTTACCTAAGTAGATTATTTTTAAGTTTCAATTTGTTACCTTGTTTTGGTGAAACTGACAAAGTCCTTTGTGTTTGTATTTTAAATAATTGTTAGAATCACAATGGTTTTACTCCCACTGAAAATTTAAATACATAGACAATATCCAGGAAAACATGTAAACATTGAACTTTGTTAAATTTTTAAAATGCAATTTCTTTGTCAATTGCTCATGATTTAATGCAAAGATACAGAATTCATAAATCTAGATCCTGGGAGGCATAAATTACTTATTTTAAGCAATAAATTGTTTTTCAAATTAATGTATATTTTTAAGAGAAATTACAAATAGTTTATATTCAAGCAGTATAGGGTTTTAAGGCACATTTCTCATTTAGTGAAAATAATTTAACCATTTATGTTTATGAATGTAGCTGGTGTGAGAACATAGCTTATAAATATGTGCACATTGGTGCATTTGTGGAAAAACTCTCCAAGGTTTAGCTCAGATTGCACGGACTTCATGCCCACCTAACATCTTTTCTAAACAACCTGGAAATGAATATGCACTTCTCGCTCTAATTGATGCTATTCTCTTTTTTTATTAATTAAATTAATAAGATAGGTACTTAAGACACTACTGAGTAATTTAACTCTCTTTTAAAAGAAATTTGCCATCATTGAGACATTAACTCTTTCAAAACTCTGTATTCTATATTAGGCAATCCAAATGCCTCATCTATGATAACCACAGTTCTATCCCTGTGTCAGACTAATGCTAAACCATACAGTCACAGTTTTTATTTGAAGAATTTAAACACATTTAGGTTCATGTAAGATTAATAATTTATTTTAGACACTTATTTAATATATTTGCTTTATTTGGAATAAAAAACTAAAAGAACATTTAGAACTTCTCTTGAGAATTTGTGATGACTTTGTTTCTATATTCCCATATTTATCAAGTTTTACCAATACTATGGTTTATGAATGTATATTTGGAAACATTTGTTTACCTTTATTTTGTTATATAATTTATATGCTATATACCATTATGTACTATTATATTTTATAGATAAAAATATCATCTACAATAAATATGTATTTTATGAAGAAATAGCCTAAAATACAGTTTGAAAGGACATGTGTAAGTGTCCACAGCATCTAATTTTACCAACTTTAAAAACATAAATAATCTGCCCTGGCAATGTGACTTGGTTGGTTGAGCATCTCATGCACCAAAGGGTTGCTGGTCAGCGCACATGCCCAAGTTGTGAGCTCTATTCCCCTGCTTCAGAAGGCAGCTGACGGATGTTACACTCTGCATGGATGTTCTCGCTTTCCCTCTCCCTTCCTCTCTCTCTAAAAATCAATAATTTTTTTAAAAAATATAAAAGTAATCTAAAATTCTGACAGTTCTAAAATATTGCTCTTATTTTCACTAGTTAATGTAAATGTCCAAAATTCACAAAGCAAATATAGATTACACATTTCTAAAATTTTTAGCAATTTACCAATTTCTGTCCTGTTCTAGTGGATCTGCTCCCTAATTTGTAAAAGTTAACAGTCATTGTACATAAGTTATATTACAACTTTAAAAATAGCTTGTGGGAATGTGTTTTCTGAAGATGCAAAGAGATGAGTCATTTGAGAAAATTAAATTATGAAGACATGTGCTTATATTAATACTAATTTTATGTGTTAATTATCAACTACTTGTGTGCTGACCATATTTCACCATTTTATTGCCGAATTTGCAACCTATTATGCAGCATTAAAATACTTTATTATTCAATGGTCATGGTTTAGAAAAAAATACAAGTTGATGGGATTTTTTTAACTTAAATAACCCTCTTAAATCATTAGATTATCCAGGTATAACTTGAAATATTGGGGCAAAACTATCTAAGATCCACGCTACATCAACTAAGTAAATAAATATCTAATATTTAAATCTAAAATTTTAAATATGCTCTAAGAAATAGCTACTAGAAATGTAGCAGGCAATAAATGGCAGCAAGAAATAAATGTTAATCTTTCTTCAGGATTTGGGACAAAATCATTATACCTGTGTTGCATGTGATGTAATATATTCAATTTACCCTTGTGCATGCACACACTTATATGTGTCTTTTTGCACCACGATGTGATATACAGCCTGGGATAAATGTATTACTAAAATACTTTGGTGCTTCAGATTATCCTTAGAAATTCACTATTCTGAACACCAGGGGAAGGGTGGGAAAACTTTTGGTATCTAGTTTTTTCTCTGAGAGTGAGGGAAAGAGAAGTTTGCTAAGTTTTTATTACTACAGCTGTAGAAAATGTTAGTAATGTCCTCTCAGATTACTGTGAAAATAAAAGTAGAAAATGTATGTTCAGTAGGTTTTGTGCTAAAAAATACTCAAAAATACCATAGATTAAGGCAAAATAAGCATTTTCTAACTTTAAACAAATTTTTATTACACAAAAGTCACATAATTGGATATTTCTCTACTTTGAACACAATTATTCTTACTCTCCACAGAAAGGCTGCTTCTTAAATTCTCCTCTGGTGATTATGGCAAGCATTACAATCCTGATTTTAACAGATCAGTAGTAAAAATGCCTCAGTGATTTAAGTGAAAAGCAATACATTGGTACATAGCTCTTGCACTTACTTATCAGTAATGAACAAATGTATTTTTATTCAAAAATACAAAATAAATGATCTGTAGGCATGGGCAATGATAGTAGTAAACAAGCGAAAGCAGTAACTGGTGGTTTAGTGATTTTATTCAACATCAGCCAGCCTTTCTTCCGTCATTCCTTCCACTGACTCCTCTGAAACGCCAGGTGAGGGGCACTGCCTTGAGCCTCCTCTTGCAGTTCTCATTAATAACAAACATCTTCTATTAATGAGTACATTTAACCTTTTTAAAATTCCACTTGCATTTTCAAATTATTCTATTTCACAAGAATACAGGGTAGTGTATTCTTTAAATTTACTACCTGTATATAAAAGGATTTTTTAAATTTATTTTTCAAAATTATTGTTCTATTTTTTAAAATATATTTTATTGATTTTTACAGAGAGGAATGGAGAAGGATAGAGAGGTAGAAACATCTATGAGAGAGAAACATCGATCAGCTGCCTCCTGCACACCCCCTACTGGGAATGTGCCCGCAATCAAGGTATATGCCCTTAGCCAGAATCGAACCTGGGACCCTTGAGTCGCAGGCCGACACTCTATCCACTAAGCCAAACCAGTCAGGGCATATTTTTCTATTCTTGAAGATCAAAAATCTTCAAAGTCTGGCATGACTATTTTTAAATTTTTTTTATTGTTTAAAATGTTACCTATATTAGTACATATATTCCTTTTTCCCCCCCATTGACTTTCCCCCAGCCTCCCCTAACCCTTGTTGCATGCCCTTATCCCACCCCCCCAGGGTCTTGTGTCCTTTGGTGCGCCTATATGCATGCATACAAGTCCTTTGGTTGATCTATTTCCCTCTCTCCCCAACACTCCCCAGCCTTCCTGCTGTAATTTGACAGTCTGTTCAGTACTACTCCATAAATGTTCTTTATTTTCCATAAATGAGTGAGATCATCTGCTATTTTTCTTTCACTGACTGGCTTATTTCACTTAACATAATGCTCTCCAGGTCCATCCATGCTGCTGCAAATGGTAAGAATTCCTTCTTTTTTACTGCAGTGTAGTATTCCACTGTGTAGATGTCAATAGTTTTCTAATCCACTCATCTGCTGATGGGCATTTAGGCTGTTTCCAAAATTTAGCTATGGTGAATTGTGCTGCTATGAACATAGGGGGGCATGTATCCTTTCTGATTGGTGCTTCTAGTTTCTTGGGATATAATCCTAGAAGTGGGATTACTGAGTCAAATGGGATTTCCATTTTCAGTTTCTTGAGGAAACTCCATACTGTTCTCCACAGTGGCTGCACCAGTCTGCATTCCCACCAGCAGTGCACGAGGGTTCCTTTTTCTCTGCATCCTCACCAGCACTTGTCGTTTGTTGATTTGTTGATGGTTGCCATTCTGACAGGTGTGAGATGGTACTGCATTGTCGTTTTGATTTGCATCTCTCTGATAATTAGTGACTTTGAGCATGTTTTCATGTGTCTCTTGGCCTTCTTTCTATCTTCTTTCGAAAACATTCTATTTAGGTCCGTTGCCCATTTTTTTATTGGATCATTTATCTTACTTTTATTAAGTAGTATAAGTTCCTTGTAGATGTTGGAGATTAAAACTTTATCAGTGATAACATTTGCAAATATGTTCTCCCATACAGTGGGCTTTCTTGTTGTTTTGTTGATGGTTTCCTTTGCTGTGCAAAAGCTTTTTATTTTGATGTAGTCCCATTTGTTTATTTTCTCTTTAGCTTCCATTGTCCTAGGAGCGGTATTGGTGAAGAAATTGCTTTGGCGTATGTCTGAGATTTCTCTGCCTGTGGATTCCTCTAGTATTTTTATGGTATCCCGTCTTATGTTTAAGTCCTGTATCCATTTTGAGTTAATTTTTGTGTATGGAGTAAGTTGGTGGTCTAGTTTCATTTTTTTGCATGTATCTGTCCAATTTTCCCAACACCATTTATTGAAGAGACTGTCTTCACTCCATTGTATGTTCATTCCTCTTTTGTCAAATATTAATTGAGCATAGTGGTTTGAGTCGATTTATGGGGTCTCTATTCTATTCCATTGATCTATATGTCTGTTCTTGTGCCAGTACCAGGCAGTTTTGAGAACAGCGGCTTTGTAATATATCTTGAAATCTGGTATTGAGATCCCACCTTCTTTGTTCTTCTTTCTAGGATTGCTGTGGCTATTTGGGGTCTTTTTTTATTCCAGATGAATTTTTGGAGAGGTCTTTCTAGGTCTGTGAAATATGCCATTGGTATTTTAATGGGAAGTGCATTGAATCTATAGATTGTTTTGGGTAGTATGGACATTTTAATGATGTTGATTCTACCATCCCAAGAACATGTTATGTTCTTCCATCTGTTTATGTCTTCCTCTATTGCTTTTTTCAGTGTCCTGTAGTTAAGTTTATTCCTACATATCTTAATTTTTTTGGTGTGATGGTAAATGCGATTGCTTTTTTAGTCTCTCTTTTTTAAATATATTTTATTGATTTTTATACAGAGAGGAAGGGAGAGGGATAGAGAGTTAGAAACATCAATGAGAGAGAAACATTGATCAGCTGCCTCCTGCACACCCCCTACTGGGGATGTGCCTGCAACCAAGGTACATCCCCTTGACTGGAATCGAACCTGGGACCCTTTAGTCTGCAGGCCAATTCTCTATCCACTGAGCCAAACCGGTTAGGGCTAGTCTCTCTTTCTGTAAGTTCACTATTGGTGTATAGAAATGCCATAGATTTCTTGGCGTTAATTTTGTATCCTGCTACATTGCCGAATTCATTTATTAAGCCTATTAGTTTTTTGATGGAGTCTTTCAGGTTTTTTATATACAACATCATGTCATCTGCAAATAAGGACAGTTTTACTTCTTCTTTTTCAATTTGGATGCCTTTTATTTCTTCTTCTTGTCTAATTGCAATGGCTAATACTTCCAGTACTATGTCGAACAGGAATGGTGAGAGTGGGCATCCCTGTCTTGTTCCTGTTCTTAGGGGAAATGGTTTTAGTTTTTGCCCATTGAGTATGATGTTAAGTGGTTTTATCATATATGGCTTTTATTATGTTGAGGTATGATCTTTTTATTCCCACCTTGTTGAGAGTTTTTATCAAGAAAAGGTATTGGATTTGGTCAAATGCTTTTACTGCATCAATTGATATGACTATGTGATTTTTATCTCTCAATTTGTTTATGTGATGTATCACGTTTATTGATTTGAGGATACTGTACCATCCTTGCATTCCTGGGATAAATCCTACTTGGTCATGGTGTATGATCTTTCTGATATACTGCTGGATCCGATTTGCTAGAATTTTGTTGAGGATTTTGGCATCTATGTTCATGAGGGATTTTGGCCTGTAATTCTCTTTCATTGTCTTGTCTTTATCTGGTTTTGGAATTAGGGTGATGCTGGCTTCATAGAATGAGCTTGGAAGTATTCCTTCCACTTGAATTTTTTGGAATAGTTTGAGGAGGATAGATTTTAGTTCTTCCTTGAATGTTTGGTAAAACTCCCCTGTGAAGCCATCTGGCCCAGGGCTTTTGTTTGCTGGAAGCTTTTTGATGACTGCTTCAATTTTTTCCGTAGTTATTGGCCTATTGAGATGTTTAGATTCTTCCTGATAGAGTTTTGGAAGTTATATTTTTCTAGGAATATGTTCTTTTCTTCCAGGTTGTCCAGTTTATTGGAATAGAGTTATTCATAGTATTTTTTAGTCTGCTGTTATTTCTCCTCTTTCATTTCTGGTTTTGTTTATTTGGGTCCTCTCTCTTTGCTTCTTGGTGAGCCTGGCTAGAAGTTCATCAATCTTGTTTATCCTTTCAAAGAACCAGCTCTTGGTTTTGTTGATCTTTTGTATTATTTTTTTGGTCTGTATGTCATTTATCTCCACTCTGATCTTTAGTATTTCCTTCCTTCTGTTTACACTGGGCCTTTCTTGTTGCTCTCTTTCTAACTCTTTGAGTTGCAGGGCTAGGTAATTTATTACCATTGTTTCTTGTTTTTTGCAGTAGGCTTGTAGAGCTATGAAGTTCCCTCTCAAGACTGCTTTCACTGTGTCCCATAGATTTTGGATTGTTGTGTTTTCATTGTCATTTGTTGCCATGATGTTTTTTATTTCTTCTTTGATCTCTCTGGTAACCCAGTCATTGTTTAATAGCATGCTCTTTAGTCTCCATGTGTTTGATTTTTTTGGATTGTTTTTATTGTAGTTGATTTCCAGTTTTATGCCACTGTGATCTGAGAAGATGCTTGATATGATTTCTATCTTCTTGAATTTGAAGAGACTTTGCCTATGACCCAACATATGGTCTGTCTTTGAAAATGACCCATGTACACTTGAGAAGAATGTATGTTTTGTGGCTTTGGGGTGAAATGTTCTGAAGATGTCAATTAATTCCATCTGGTCTAGTGAGTCATTTAGGATTGATGTTTCTTTACTGATTTTTTTGTCTAGAGGATCTGTCCAATGGTGATAGTGGGGTATTAAAGTCTCCTACTATGATTGTATTGCTGCCAGTCTCTCCTTTGATATCCTCCAGGAGTTTGTTTTTTTTTATGTATTTGGGTGCTCCTGTATTGGGTGCATATATGTTTACCAGAGTTATTTCTTCTTGTTGAATTGCTCTCTTTAGTATTATGATGTTGTCTTCCTTATCTCTTGTTATGTTCTTCACATTGAGATCTAATTTGTCAGATACAAGTATTGCTACCCCAGCTTTTCTTTCATTTCCATTCACTTGGAAAACCTTTTTCCATCCCTTCACCCTCAGTCTGTGTGCATTTTTTTTCTGAGGTGGGTTTCTTGTAGACAGCAGATATATGGGTCGTGTTTCCTTATCTAATACATTACCCTATGTCTTTTGATTTGTGCATTTAATCCATTTACATTTAAATTTATTATTGATAGGTGCTTATTTGTCACCATTTTTATTCTTTACCCTTATGTTCCTTCTTCGCTTCCTATTTCTTTTTTTTACAGCAAACCCTTTAGCATTTCTTGCATTGCTGGTTTGGTGGTAATAAATTCCCTTAGTCCTTTTTTGTCTGTGAAGTTCCTGATTTCACCTTCAATTTTGATTGATAGCCTTGCTGGGTACAGTATTCTTGGATTCAGACACTTCCATTACATGACTTTGTATATTTCATTCCATTCCCTTCTGACCTGATGAGTTTCTGTTGAGAAATCAGACGCTAGTCTGATGGGGGTTCTTTTGTAGGTAACTTTCTGTCTCTCTCTGTCCGTTTTTAAGATTTTTACTTTGTCGTTGGTGTTTGCCAATTTAATTCTAATGTGCCTTGGCATCAGTCTTTTGGGGTTCATTTTGCTTGGGACTCTGTGAGCTTCTTGGATTTATGTGGGTTTTTTCTTCCTTATATCAAGGAACTTTTCTGTGATTATTTCTTCAAACTGGTTTTCTATCCCTTGCTCAGTTAACTCTACTTCTGGAACCCCTATTATGTGGATGTTGTTTTATTTCATGTTGTCCCAAAGTTCCCTTAGTTCTCCTGCTTTTTAATTTTTTTTCTAAAAGCTACTCTACTTGGGTATTTTTTCCTACCTTGTCTTCTAGCTCACTGATGCAGTCCTCTGCTTCTAGTCTACTCTTGATGCTTTCTATTGAGTTCTTTACAGCAGTGATGTCATTTTTCATTTCTTCTTGGTTCTTCTTCATTTCCTCTTGGTTCTTACTCATATTGTCAAATTTGTCTCCCATTCTTTTTAGCCACCTTATGACCATTTCTCTGAATTCTTTCTCTGGCAAGTTGCTTGCCTCCATTTTGTTTACTTCCTTTTCTGGTGATGCCTGCTTTTCTTTCATATGCGGGCTGTTTCTTTGTCTCCCCATGGTCTCTCTTCTCTGGGTGTCTGGTTATGTAGTTCTCTCTCTCCTGCATTGATTTAAAGGCACAACATACAACACAACCTGGTACAACCCACAAGGCACTGAACAGAAATGTATTCACGATATTAATAACCCCAAATAAAGGTGACCACCAGAGAAAGGCAAATTAGAAGATAGGAGAGAAAGAAGAAGAGAGAGAAAAAAAGACAGAAAGGAGTGCAAAAATGAAATCGGGAAAAGAAAAAAATAAAGAGAGAAAAGAAAGAGAATATGAAAGAAGAGGGGAACAAACTGTATAAATGGAGAGAAAACTCCAATAGAACAGCCACTAATCCCAACAAATGCCAGCAAAAAGTACCTGGAGATGAATACAAACTACAAACAACAACTAATATCAAGCAAGGCGAGGGAAAACAGAAGCAACAAACAAACAAAAACAAAACAAACAAAAAGAATAAGCAAAACAATCTCACAGACAAGCATAAAAAATCGATATAATCAACAATCAAGCAAACAACAGCAAAAGGACAGAGATAAAAACAATTTTTTGGATAGTGAAGACAGAGAAGAGAGAGATGTGTATGGACTTGGAGCAGGGGATTGGAAATTAGATATATAAGTAGGGTGAAATTTTAACAGTGGGTAAAAAGAAAGAATAGGGAAAATATAAATCAGGAAAAGGGAAAGAGAAACAGGACAACAAAAGGAGAAAAGTTAGGAAGAGAATGATGGCATAAAGGTAAAGTTGAGATAGAGTAAAATGATGCTAAAAGGAAGATGAAAATAGAATATAGAACACTAATTCCAAAGTAAAATAAAGGGAAAATAAAATGATAGTTAAAAAAGAAAGGTAAAATAGTAGTAGTAATAATACTGAGTGAAAATAAAATGTAATAATTAAAAAGGTAAAGTGAGGAAAAAAGAAAAACAATTAGCTTCTTAAGTAAAGATGAAAAAAATAAAAATAAAAATAAAATGTGCAGTAGTGAAGGTCATTCACTTCCTCTACTGTTCTGTTTGGCACACCTGTTTCCTAGTCAGGACAGTATTGCAGTTCCCTGTGTTTCATTGCTCCTCAGTGTTGTAAGCCAGTCCTGATTTTTAAGCAGGCAGTATGTCTTAATTTCTTGTATTCCTTTATTTGTGTTTACACAAGAGTCAATTTATGATTCAACCCCTGGGTGGCAGTGTTTCTGAAATGACCTCTGGGTCTATAGGCCCTCTCTAGCCAGTGCTTAGATCCTGCATTCCCTGTGACATTCAATACCAGTTTGTGTGAGTGGGTTGCCCCAGAGCTGGTTCTCTGATGGTTATTCCCCGCTCTTATCCCCAGTTTCCAGAAAAACAACTTTCCCCTGAAGTCTCTTTGGGTGTCCCCAATTGGGTGATCCTATGTATTGGCCTTAGTAATAAGAAACAAGGATTTAAAGGAAAAAGAAAAAATAAAAACAAAAAAAAGAGCCAGTGTAAGTGTGTGAACTCCAGGGCTGCGCACAAGTCTGTGCAGTCCTTTTTCCCCCCATGGGTCTAAGCAGCTGGCACACTTTTAAAATTTTTAGGCTGTCCTTTTGCGTCATATCAAAATGGGTTGCTTTTAAGAGTTCCTTTCTGTTAGCAGCTCTGAGAATCCCCTTCCACATTCAGGGATCACGCCAGCCCCAACAGCCATGGATTTTTCTAGGTGCAGACTTCCCCTGGTCCTCCGTCTCCTGCAGTGTGCACTTTTCTCTCTCCTGCTGGGAGCAGAGACCTCACCTTATCCCAGGCAAAATCTGACTTTTCTGTGGTGGAGTGTAGAGCTCCTCTGAATCTGCGCATTTGCGCCAATTGGGGACTGGTGCTCTGGGTCTCGCAGCTGCTCAGTGGGTGCTGCAGTTGCAGATCTTCAGGCTTCCTATAACACCACTTTCCCCTTCAAGATGGCGTGGTCTCTGCATCCGAGCCAGTCGCTCTGGGAGGGAACCCAGCAGCAGTAGGAGCTGCCCAGTCAGGGGATCCCTGTCCAGCAGTCCCCCAGCATCTCCTGGAGTATAGCTGTCCCTCAACTCGCCAACAAACACTCCCTGTGTGACCGTCAGCTGTTTTTTCTATCTGTTCCAGGACAAGGCTGGGGACACATCTGTCTATTCTGCCGCTACTCCTCTTGCATGACTATTTCATGAAATGTAATATATCACACATTAAGTCTATTTAATTGTGAAAAATTTCACTATAAATACAAAATTTCATAATTAAATATGACATTTGAAATCAAGCATGCTGAATCTATACCCAATGTAAATGCTGACATAACTGAAAACTTCTTGGTAGACTATACATTTACTCTAATAATACCTTTGCTTGGAAAATTTTGAAACCTCTAATTTTTTGTAAGTAGCTTTATCCTTCACTTGTAAGTCTTCTTATTTCATATTTTTGACCCAAAAGAGAATCAGTTAGCCTTGTTATAAAATTAATTTATCAAGATCAAATTAGTTTACCAAGATCAATTAATTTACCAAGACATTTTGTTTAAAACAAATTTAAAATGAATTTAACTCACATTCTAAAATATATTTATTACAGTGATAATTTTTTTTAAATGTACAACTAACTTTCAGAAAAATCCCCAAAGAAAAGTTCAAAAACTTGTTTGAACTTCAGCATGAGATATGAAAATGTATAAAGTCTGGAGATGCCAGGCCAAACAGAGATATGTGAGTCCTATGGAATTTCAACAGTAACTTTAATTCTCAGTATTTATTTAGAGGATGTGCTTGACACTGCTTGGAGAAAGTCTTCTCTTCTCTTCATGTCAGTATGACATGTTCACTTAGCAAAAGAAAGTTCTAAAATAAACAGAATTAGCCTTCTTCAAATGAGAGTTGGGGGCCATTCTTCTGGACCAAATAATGGGTTCTGTGACATCTCAACATTCTCCCCCATTCCAAGAGACTTATTCTTGCCAGCCTGGCAATCTATGTGGTAATATGCACATGAGGATTTATGGTAAGCACAATATTCTCCATCCTGTTGTACATTCCATGTCTCATTATCTCTTATGTATAGGTCTCTAGTTTACATGGTCTTTATCCACTTCTGACTGAATATCTGATATGTTGCATGCAATTGGTCAGGGTACTTTCTTTTTTATAGTCACAGTTTATAGTTTCAAAAAGAGTGAATTGACTCAACTCAGAGTTATCAAGGGCTTTTTCAAGGTGGTGAATATAACCCTACTTCCTTTGAAAATAAATGTCATTGTCTGATCCCTTCCATTACCCAAAGAGTGGCTTCAGATGGAGACTACGTGAATTAGAAACTGTACAAATGATAAGGTTGACCTAATGGACAATGACTTTGTTTCAGTTAAGTGGATCTACTAAAGGATTTAAAAACTTCCCTTATGACTATCCATTTGTTACTAAAGGATATTTTTTTAAATTATGCTGTATATTGTTACAGGAAAATGATGTGCCTATGAGAAACAGATACATTACAAGTTCAGTAAATATTTGTTGATTGATGGCAAATATGAGCTAAAAGAATTTTGGGTATGTGTAGTCTGTGTGCAAGACTATGCATTGAAATAAATAGTTGAAAAGCTCTCATCTAGCAAACAATGTACTTAGATTGAATTCTTTCTCAAAGAACTAGAAATTTGAGCATGGTCTTTGGGAAAAATATTTAAAAGACCATTAAATTATCAATTATCCCAAGACATAGTTGAAACAAATATTAATATTATTAATAAATTAAGTTTGTTGCCAACATTTAGAATATTGAATTTTAAAAATACTTTTAAATATATTTCTTTATTGATTTCAGAAAGGAAGGGAGGAGAGAGAGAGAGAGAGAAACATCAATGATGAGAAAGAATCACCAATTGGCTGCCTCCTGCATGCCTTTACTGGGGATCAAGCCTGCAACCCTAGGCATGTGTCCCAGGCCGGAATCGAACCTGGGACCCTTCAGTCCACAGGCTGATGCTCTATCCACTGAGCCAAGCTGGCTAGGGCAAATTTTAACAATATTTTATAAATGTTTGAAAACTCCTTTTTTGTTATTGTTGTTTTTGTTTGTTTGTTTTGTGTTCGTTAGTTTTTTTGAGAATTTTTACTTGTAGAGTTTATTTGAGCCAAACTGATGACATATACTGGGGGAACAAGATCTCAAACATTCTAAAGATTAACAGTTTTGCAGCTTCTTTTATGCATTTGAGATTAAGAAGGGAATATACATGGAGGTGGGAGGAAGCAAGGCGGGGATTGGTTACAGGATAGTTGACAAGATAATGTGCTCTCTCCAGGGTTAATACCTCCTTAGAGAGGTATTGCTTCTGATATTTCAAAGGTGTGTTAACCTAAATGCACAAGAACAATGGACAGGCTGGCTTAAAACCTTTTACTAAAGAAGTTATAGGCCTGGGGCATGACTACCCACCATGACCAGCCTACTTAGGAATTTGTGATCCGATTACTCTGTGAGGTTACATTCTATAGACCTCCCCCCCTTTTATTTTGTCCACACTGGTGTGTTTATTCCTCTTTTGTTGTTGCCTACCTTTAGTAAGGTCTTATATAAACCATATGCTAGTTTGATTTTCCTTGCCCATAAGATTGTGCTGAGAGTACCTTGAACCCAGATTCCAGGTTCCTCCAGATACCTTTGAATTCTAGATGTACTCATGTCCCTATGCCCTCTGCTGGCAGTGGTTCAGTTTATGGATCATTTCACTGAATAGTGTACGTTGAGCTGTATGCTATTTATTAAACATCATATCAACTTTTTTATTTATTGATTGACTAAGGTATTACATATGTGTCCTCCTTTTTACATTTTAAAACTTTACCTGTATGTCTCTAGTAAAAAAATCAAAGCAAAACAAAATTTGTATTATAATTTAAATTAATCATGAAATATTTTTGTCTTTTGCATAAATTTCTATCTTGTCAATAATAAGTTTTGACACTAAATTATAACACATAAAATTGTTTTACAAATATGAGTAAGATTAAACAAAAATTTAGTTAAGAAATACACTTTAGTTGGGTGGTGAGGGCCTGGGATGGGGAGAAGGATGTGAACAGCTGAAAGAGGTTAATGGGGGGAAAAGGAGAACCTATGTAATACTTTCAACAATAAAGATTTTATTTAAAAAATTTTAAAAATATAAAAAATACACTTTGTTAGAATAATCTTGATATGCACAATCAAGTAGGAATATTTTATAGGCCATAAGTATATATTATCTACTAGACATAAATTACATAATCATTCTGTTGGATAGTAATATTAAATTAGAGTGTTATGATATGCAATTTGTTCTGGGAATACATGTCTGATTACCAGGAAAAAGTCCAAAGAATGATTTACCTTAATTGATTTTCTTTTACTTTTTGGCAATCAGTCAAGGTGTTGATTTGGGATAAGACAGTTTTTGTAATAAAACAATCTCACCAATTTGAAAGTTGTACTCATAATGCTTTGCAAATTCTATTAATACCAGACTTAGTACAAACTTCAGGATCAATATGGATATCTCAGGATCCAAACATTAATTAGTGAGACCACTGAACAGCTTCTTCATCTCTTGCCTATTACAGGCAAGAAGGCTTAAAAGTACACCTTCTTTAGAGAATATGAGCACTCTGAGTCTCCCATCTGGCAAATAGCATTTAGAATGGTAAAGGTAAAAAGCAAGTGTCTCTTAACTTCAAAACTTGAAAAAGTGTTGAAAATCTGACTTATAGGATGAGAATCCATTGTCACCTTTGATTTGGCAAACACAATAACCATTCAGGTGGGGATTAACAACAGATAGTTGAGAGATACCAAAATGTTACTAATTAAATAAGCATTATAAAAGAGTGATATGTGATTCTATAAGTTAGAAGTGAAATAAAGTTTGTTAAAACATTAAAAGTTAGCCCTAGCTGGTTTGGCTCAGTGGATAGAATGTTGGCCCGCTACTGAAGGGCCCCTGGTTCGTTTCTGGTCAAGGGCACATGCCCAGGTTTTGGGCTTGATCCTCAGTGAGGGGTATGTAGGAGGCAGCCGATCAATGATTCGCTCTCATCATTGATGTTTCTATCTTTCTGTTCCTCTCTGAAAGCAATAATATATATATATATCATATATATATATATATATCATATATATCATATATATGATATATATATATCATATATATATGATATATATATATATCATATATATATATATAATGTTAAAGGTTGAAGTTACTAACTTTTTAGTATGTATACCAGGACTTGCTAAAAAAGTTATTTTTAACCTAAAGTTTTAAGAAAACCCTTAATACCAGACACAAATATATTGGAATAAATAAATTAAAAAAGACAATAATGAAAAATATAATGGAAAAAATGCACCTTCTAAATCAAGGTTTTCATCCATTAATAATATTCTGTTGTGATTAAGTATATTCTTTCTTGAATGGATGATGGAATTTTTACAGTTCGGCCACAAGGATTTTTGTGCCCAGTGTCGGTTTTAACCACATCATTCATCCTTTGTCTTCCTATGCCACTGTTCTAAGACCTTGACCATATGATGCTTTCAAATAGCTAACATCTACAATGTTAGTATCTGCCAAATAGCAAATCAACCTTTATGATTAAAGTCGACAAGCTGACAAGAAAAATGAGTGTATACTTGTATATATATATGAATTTTTATGTCACATTACCGTCTGTACACTTGTTTGCTTTTTGTCAATAGCTGAAGGCTCATTTCTCTGCACCAGAAGCATGTTATATTCCAAGGTCTTCAGACAGCTCTCCTTCGCCCTAGTGCATCTGTTGATTAATTTTGGATACACTTCTTAATTAACACCCCAAAGGACATCTAGATTATCTAGCCTACAGTACATAGAAATACGTGAATCTGAAGCCTAATGACCCAGGGAGACAGCCACACTCTCTTCAAATGATGTTGTAAGAATGTTGAGTCTCTCACAAGTCCAAATCATATCAGGCAATGCCTAGAGTACACGTAGGCCTTTAATCAGGGCAAATACAGAGATTTGCATTAGTCTAATTCAATTTTCTTTTTGACAAGGAGACGAGTGATAGATGCCCCTTGACAGATGAAACATGGCACCCAATGCAGTTGTCATTGCCATTGGCCTTGATTAGTAACTGGTCCTATTTTGACCTCCAGGCAAATGAGTTAATGAATAACAGAAAAGAGTGAAGCAATTAAAACATAGGGTAAATTGGAAACTAGTTTAATTGTACCCCAATCTGTAAAATCTAATCATAGAACCAAGAAATATGATGCTCATGGCAGCTTTCATAAGTATATTCAAATACATTAATTCTTTATATGTGAGGATTATAATGGAATGTCTCTGACAACACATTCTGCAAAAAATATTTTGAGTCCATACCTTTAACCTTTTTTGAGGAGCAATGTTGAAAATTATTTGTTAAACCAACTGTTGCATCTGTCACTACTCTTTAATTTCAAGGCCATATCAAGAACATGTGAAAAAATGTCATAACTTTTCAGGCAAAAAGTTTTTTAGTAAATAAAACCCATCTAGACATCTAGTAAGAAAGACTCAAATTTAATGTTTTAACTCTAGTTTTCACTGTATTTCATTCTAGACCACTGACTTTGTGTACTGAAGTTAAGAAGCATTTTTTGAAGCTGAGTCATCTAATTGCTACCATTGTGCTAGTTGTACTTAGCACTGAGCAACTCCACATTTAGAAAAGCATATGCCATCCTATCTGTTCCCCTTACAGAGAAAAAATTCTTCCTGTTATTACTATATATTCCATTTTTACCTTTACTAACAAAATGATGAAGTTGTTTCCTTCTCATCATTTGGATGTTTGCAAAAGTCTGTTAAGCAGTTTATTTTTAACACTTTGCCATGATGAAATATAAGTGCATTTCATTGTATTTCTTACTCTCAAGTAAGAATGAACAGCCATGGCTTAAAGTAATAGTAATTACTTCAATTTAAAATATAAATACCTACTTTTACAGTATCCATTCAATCAATCAGTAGGTCAGTTAGACAGCAAATATTTATTGAGTAATATTTATTAAGTACTTTCTATGGATTGAATGCTGTGTCTATAAACTATTATCCATACAATATAAATATAATAGCTCCCAAAATAGTTCCAAATCCCCTTTCCTTGCATACATACCCTTGCAATTTGATTTTGCCACACTTCCCATAAGATGGTAGAGTCTATTTATCCACCCCTTAAATCTGGAGTTGACTATGTGGCTGACTTCGGCCACTGGGCCATTTGAAAATATGAAGCAAGCAGTCCTGAAAGCACTTTCACATTGGTACTTGGACATAGAAAGCCTGAAACACCAAAGTTTGCATGAAGACAAAGGAAAAAATCAAAATGAAGAGACTAAGATGTCAAATCATCCTATTTTATTAATGAAGTTACATTAATATTTAAAACATTCATACTATGACTATTATCAAAACTATGAAGATATATACTGGAACTATTAATAAAGAACATTAATAGGCATACTAGTGTTTACTAATCCAAATTCCAAGCTGCCTTCCAAGTTATCACCTATGAAGTATTGACTTATCCCCCATATTACCACCACAAGTCATTTAAAAATGTTTTTGGTAATGTCATATTTATTGCATAATCTATGAAAGGAAGTCTGTTGCATTATTAAAGCTACTGGTTTCAACAGAAATTTTACTATCCAAATTTATCACCCATCTAAATGCTTATGCATCTTCTAAAGAGTAAATGCATTAATCAAGGGATGTATTATCTTTCAGTATATTCAAAATAATGTGTTATAACTTTAGTATTTACTTTCTAAGAATATGTAATACATGTGGTAGAGATCACATTTTAAACAGTTGAAAAAGATATACTAATAGGATAATAACAAGATACTCTAGTGAATAAAGATGAAACTTGATCCCTACCACACAACATATACCAAAGTCAATTTCAGTTAAAATATAGATCTCAACATAAAAATAAAACAATAAATCTTCTGGATAGTTGCATAGCATAAAATCTTTAAAATTGGGGGTAGAAAAGGTATTCTTAAACACAAAAACAATAATCATAACTGAAATGATTTACAAATTGTACTATACTAAAATTAAAACTTCTGCCCTGGCCAGTGTGGCTCAGTGATTGAGCATCTACTTACAAACTAGGGGTTATGGTTTGATTCCCAGTCAGGGCACATATCTGGGTTTCAGACTCAATCCCCAGTAGGGGGAGTGCAGGAGGCAGTTGATCAATGTTTCTCTCTCATCAATGATGTTTCTATCTCTCTCTCCCTCTCCCTTCCTCTCTGAAAAATAAAAATAATATATATATATATATTTAAAAACTTCTTTGATGTTTAAAAACATCATATGTGGAGTACAAAAGAAAAGTACAGAGCGGGAGATACATATAACAGCGAAGATCTCATTTCTGAAATACATAAAGAACTCCTATTATATAAAAAGAAAAAAAACTAACAAACCAGTAGAAATGGGTAGGAGACTTGAAGAGGCAGAAAATGACCACAAAATAAGGTTATTCTGGTAGCCAATAAATATTAGCAGTCGGAAAAATAAATTAAACCTTTATGAAACACTACTAGAGACTACTAAGATGAAAAATGCTGAAATATTAAAGTAAGATTAAAAATATCTGTTTTATCTCAATATGTAAAGAGCTTGAAATTCATTACTCTCATCCTTACAATGAGAATAGCTGGCGGGGAGGTGGTGGGGGACTGAAAACAACAACTTTTCTTGGACCCATCAGAGAAGTGAGTTTGAAAGGGGGACTGATACCACAAATGTGTTGAGTCAGATGCATTCAGGAACATAAAGTACCTAAGATTAGCTTACCTGCAACAAAAGCCACAGAATGACTTACAATGAGTAGAAATACTTAATAGTTATTTTAACTAAATGTTCAAGGCTGAATTCAGACTAGTGTAATAGTCTCCAATGCTTGTACCAACTTTCCCTCTAGCAACCCTATTAGGGCCTTACCATCCAAGACAGCTCCCTGATGACTCTGGCTGAGGAGGAAGAAGGAGCCTTTGTAAAAACTCTCCAACTCTTCTACTGACAAAGGCCTGGTCCTTTAGAGAAGGACCTCCCCAGAAGACAATTCTGTATGAAGAGGAACTCTGCTCCACTCTATCTTGATGTTGTATCTGCTAAGGAGCTACAAGTCATTCAGCAGGGGTGCTGGGGGAGGTCTCTAATACTAGGTAGAGTAGAAAATTAAATAATTTTGAAAGCCACCCATACCCTAGGGCCTAGGGAACTGAGACTTCATTAAAATATTAGAGATCTCCCTCCCCTGTGCACCCAACTGCAGCAGCAAGTCCTTAGTAATAACAGTAAAATATAGCTGACATAGTTTTGAGACTTAAGACTTTCTCTGAGAAGTAGTATAAAGGCAAGATATGAAGCAAAGAAGAAGGATAAAATAAACCCACAAGAGGATTTGAACACTCTGGTATAATTACAACAAGTAAGCACACTCACTCCATAGCTGAATTAAGATAAATCTTAACACTAAAGGCTTATAACTTCAGTATCTATTGCTTAATACATGACCATCTTTCAACAAAAAATTAAAGAAAGCATGTCAAAGGGAAAAGTCCACATAATCTGAAGAGACAAAGCAATCATCACAACAAACTCAGATGTAATGAAAATGTTGGAATTATTAGGCAGGCAATTATAATAGCTATTTTTATTACATTTAGGTTCAAAAACACAAATAGTCTGAAGTAAGTGACTCTTTGGTTGTGTTTCTGAATAACATTAGCATATGAGAAATCCAGGGACCTCAATTGTGCCCCATCCCCAGAACATCTACCCCACTGCATAGTAGCAGCCTTATCTCCTCATTGGTTACTGAGATCTCCAGCTCCCATATCTGTCATCGTGGCCAATTTGGCAGACATTACACAAGTTGTGTAAGGAGGCTCTCTGACACCCACAGCTGGGCTAGCATGTCCTCTGATACTTAGGAGCATTTTGGGCAGTGGGAGGTTTTTGATGAGCACATCAGGCCCAAATAGTCTCACACTTGCAGCATATCCATTCACAAATATGTCAGTCTCTTCATTGCCAACCCACTAATTTGGCTCATTTCAAATATCCGACCATCCAGCCTAACAGTGTTTTACTTAAGATCTGTATTTCAGCGCTTTCCTTACAATATAAGGTAAACAATTTGAAGTTCTGTCCATAGGAAGGATAAGGATTCTCATTCTGTACCTTTTCACATATGAATAGGGTCATAACACCCCAAACCTTCTTTCCAGTTATGCTGGTCACCCGTAATTCAGATTATATTTTTCCTTCTTACTCAGATAGTCAAAGGAAACTCTTGATGAATCTGAATGTGCCTTGGAAGGGAATGGCAAGGAGTCAAGATTGGACACAATAGGAATATGACCCAATGGCTTAAGCATTCTTTATGTTCTTTGATGATTGGCTCCAGCCTTGTTCCCTGTGTAATATTTTATCCACTTATGATTTTGTGCCTCTTGGACATGCCAGATCTTATGTCAACATGAATCATGTTCTTGATAGACACCATGGTTGGTTGGTATGGCCAATAAAGTCCCAACAGGACATAGTAACAAACCAAGAACCATTTCTTAGAAGGAGGTTAGTTACTCTATACCTAGGGGCCTCTCTCATGAATCTATTACCAGGACTTGTCAAAGTCTCCACATAGCATCCAGCTCTGCTACACAGGCTTGTAATCTAATAAAGTTGCAGACAAAATAAGTAAAGCTGCATGAGTTCAGCATGAATGGACTTGGAGATTTCAGGTAATTCTTACTCTCTTATGGCAACTTAAGTTAGGGGAGATTTTATTCAAGATCCTTCACAGCTGAAGTGTTTCAGCACTTGTTGCTGTCAGACCAAATCATCAAAACTGATAAGATGGTAAAAATCACTTCCTTATCAAAGACCATCCCCCAATTTTCAAACACCATTGCCCACTAAACAACAAAAACCTTCTTGCTGAAAGTTATACGTGAGCAGAACAAAATTTAATTTTTGTTCATTTGCATACTGTGGGCTAATTTCAAATTCTTTCAAAAATAAAGGCCAATGAATAGCTCATGAAAGATAAGAGTAAAATTTGTTTTTAATATTCTGAAAATAAAAGGAATCCATTCCAGATGCCAAATCTGTAATAAAGTATGTTGATTTCACTGCTGGGGAGAGTGTCTAATAAGATTGTTAAAGAGCCCTATGCCTCCAAAAGTCTAAGACTCATTGATCTGATGAATATTAGTAAATTTTCAACACATTTTAAGTAACAGCATCTGCCACAGCTTCTCACCTCACAGCTTTTTATTATTTTAAATATATTTTTGAATGTTTATATGTTGTTCTTATTTCATTTATAAATATGGTTAACTTGTTTTAAATAAAGAAAAACTTCACATCAAAGAGAAAATTTTACTACTTAAATTATGAATTAAAAAGACAAATGAAAAGTGATATTCAAAAGTTCAGTTTGATCAAAAGGACATCTTTCGTGTATCTTTTACTGGGTACAAGTTTAGGCATTTCTCATATGCCAGTAACATTGATATTTTTTCTAGATAATAGTCATCGTTAAGTATAGTCACAACAAAATACTTTAGAACACTCAAGCATTTAACACAGATTTTACTGTGTTAACTACAATTCTAACCAAGTTGATGGTGTTTCACAGCAATGCACTAATTTGAAGCTGAAATGAAATTTGGCTTGGCCTCCAGTTAGGCAGTCCCAGACAGCAGAGCTGCTGCTGCTAAGTGCCGTGGGGTGGTTTTCTTGGGGGTGCACCACAAAGACTGGTGCAGGGTGCAGTCAACACTGTTGCTGATAAGTACAGTGAGAGTTGCTGGGCTTCGGAAGACAGTAGGTTTGTATTTATGTTGAGTAAATAGAAGGTTGTGAGGACTTTTTGGTAATGGACTGTCTGCCTTGGAATTGCACTTAATCCCTAACCATTCTCAAAGTATCCTCATTCAGGGATCTTATGAGGGTTATCTATTCCTGGGTGATTCATTAAAGAAACATAGAAAAGCAGACACTCCCCCACCCCACCACCACCCAGGCTGGGACACCCTTGAAATCCTCCACCTTTGAATGCCTCTTTATTCTCATCCACTGGTATTCTCGGACTATATCTTCCCATCATTCAGATACTGGAGAGCCCTGTAACTGGATGCAGTGGCACTTTCTAGCAGCCTGAATGCATATTATACTTGCTGTGCCCTGGTACTATTTACTGTGCCGAAACAGAACTGTCCTACAGCTTCAAAGATTCTCTCTCCCATGCATTCCAATCTTAGTGTATGATGTGCAGCCTTGGCTGCAATTGAATATTAAACCATGTTTTCTGTCAATTTTGATATAAAGAAACAAGAGGCCTCATGTAATTTGGAGTTTTCCTGGTGTCTAATTTCAATCTAATGTACTGTTGGGAAACTAAGCTAGGAAATCTATATGGCTGGTCCATTTGGAGACTTTGTCTGCTATCTTTAGCCTGTGACAATTTCTGGTTTCTATTCTTTGTCCAGGAATGATAACAGAGTGATTTGCAGGTATAACTAACAAATGAGATCAATTAAAGTGTCTAAAAGTGACACCTGTCTGAGTATAGGGTTGCACTCCGTGACCCCGGCAGCTTTGCTTCCTGCTACCCCTGCTGTCTGCAAGCCCTCTCCACAGGCAAAGTAACAATGGAGGGCTGTTTCCAAATGGGCACCAGCCCAGAAAGCAGCCTTATCCTGTGGTCTGGCTACATGATGATTATCGCTGCCTGGAAGCAGCAGGTGTATTTTTCAATCCCATTTACACAAATGATCCCTGTGTTTCATAGCATTCATTAATATATCTTCTTGAATTGCCCAATTTGTTACAAATTTGTACTGTCAGCTGCCTTTGTGATTGAATTGAATTAGTAATGAAATAGAAGCTACCTTTCATGTGTGCTCATTATTGAATACTTTATTAGAAGACAAACTTGATACTTTGAAAAGCTCATAGGTCATGAAGAAGGGGAAAGGGTTACTTTTGAGAAGAGTAGCAATTGGATAAAACACTTCAAAATGTTTGCATTTCTTCACCAAAATGTTTGTAAAATAATAATGGCTAATTGTCCAAACCCTATGACCATAAAGCTTTATATTAAGTGCAATGTGGAAATTACAAAGGCTCAAGTATCCTATATAAATAAAAGCATAATATGCAAATCTACCCACAGCTGAACAATGAGTCGCTATGACATACACTGACCACCAGGGGGCAGACACTCAGTGCAGGAGCTGTCCCCTAATGGTCTGTGCACTCAGCCAGAAGCCAGCTCATGGCTGGCAAGCCCAGAGATGGCAGGAGCCTCTCCCACCTCTGCTGCAGGTTGGTGGTAAGGAGCAAGGGGTCCCAGACTGCTAGAGCCCAGAACTATGAGAGGGATGTCTGACTGCCAGCTTAGGCCCAATCCCTGGGGAAATTGGGCCTAAGCTGGCAGATGGACATCCTCCAAGGGGTCCCAGGCTGCAAGAGGGTGAAGGCCGGGCTGAGGGACCTCCCCCCAACCCCCGTGCACAAATCTCATGCACTGGGCCTCTAGTAGTTTTATAATTAGGTCTGATTACAATTGAAATGTTGAGCTGAACTTTGTAAATATGCCTTTCACTTAGTTTCCCACTTTTGGACAGCATAAGCTAAATTATATAGTGAAAGGTGAAAATTTCTGTTCCAAGTTACATCTCTGAAGTTACAAACTGTCTTTATAAAATAAATTGATATAATTAGTATTCTTGAAACTATAGCTTAATGGGATTTTCCAAAGCTTGTCAGAGTCTCCAAACCAGAATACACTAGAGGGATTAGAGAAATTTTGCCTACTAAAGCATTTCTAATTCTCTTTCTCAAATAGCTGAGCCTCTCATAAGTAAGATGGTCAATATACCAGTGTGTCTGGGATGGTCCATGGTTAATGCCTGTCCCCACACATATTCTTAAATAGACCCCATTCATCCACACAAATAGGTTTGAACAATTAATCTTACAGACATCCAACTTGTAAGTCTAAAAAATAACACTGTAAAAGTTAGTTATATTTTATTTAAGCAAAATAATATCACAGCTATAAAAATGTAATTAAAAGCACTCATTCAAATAAGTCGCAGTTAGACACCAGTGACTGAGTTTTTCTAGAAGACAGCCAGAGGATCTCAGCTGTGCAGAGGTTGGGCATGATATAATTCTTATGTGTTAATGTTTAATTGGTTCAGTCCTTTGAAATAGTTACACAGAATTATCATTTAATTATCACCAATCACCACACACAGAACTATGCTATATCTTATTCTGCAGCAAAGAATATAATACATTGGGAGGAAATCTAATTATACCTTATCTCATACCATTTCTCTGCAAGCAGTAGAATTCAAACCACAAAATCAAAGCTACTCAATCATTTCTAGCAAGAAGAATAGAATCAACAAAGTTTATATCATAAGGAGAGAAAATGCTTCCACATTTACATTTTTGAAAACACAGGCCACTGATGTAATTCACTAAGAAGAGAGCCATATACAGGTAAGAAAATGTGGTCATCTGAGGCCATTATTACCTATTGAAAATCTTATTATATCCATATCTGTATCTTCTATACCTATATCTATATCTATATCTATGTCTATTTCTACATAGACAGATTGATAGGGATATATAAGATATAGATATATGTCTGCATATAAGACATAGATATATATTGTGTTGAACTAGATAAAATTTGAAAAACAGTGATATAACTCAATCTCTTTTAATCAATCTTAGAAACTTAGATAGATAGATTAATTTACCCAAGGTCATAGAGAAAGATAATTTTGGAGTTAGGTTTCTATTTCTTCCTTCCCTCCGGCTCTCTCTTCCTTCTCTCCTTATTTTTTTTACTAGTTTTATTAGGCATCCCACCGCCCTGCTGCTGTTTTCCAAGAGTGGAAGGTGCACAGACTCCTCATGTTTGTGTGACCTGATCAAGTTCTCATTAGAACTGTTCATTGTATATCTGGTGAATGTAGAACTGTTTGAGATACCATTACAGCTGGTAAGTGTTTGCTATCGATAAAGGTCTTGATACCATACATTGATGTATCCACATTCCTGACTCCATAAAGAATTCACATGGTCTGAAAGGATAATTTTTCAGTGAGGAGAGCAGTGACCTATTTAAGTAATGAATAAATACCAGATAGGTTGAGATAATTTCATATACTTGGCAGAACATTCAATGGTACCAACATAGGCAATTTGATAAAGAACTTTTTTAGGAATAATATATTTTAAAAGGGAGAAAAACTTGGAGACTAACTGGAAACTACTGTAAGTGAGGTGAGCTTTTCTCAAACAAGTAGACAATGATGCTGAGAAAGAATGATGAAAGCATATCACCGAGGACTCTGAGCACTGAGTTATTTAATGTAACAGAGCAACCTGCTTCAAGTTCCTAATAGAGACTTGATCAGCATATCTTTGAGGTATTTGATCCAGAAAGTTATAATAGAATAATTAACTCTGTCTCAGAGTCTAGTTAAATATGGAATAAGTAAACTGTAAATTCTATTTTCTAGAAGTGTAAATATTATGAGATTACACACCAAAAAATTAATTCCAGCCAACCAACCAGAAGACCCCTGTTTTGTCTCAATCAGTCTCATGCATGCCCAGCAGACCTAAAAACTAGCTTGTAGTAAGCTCAGACCTAGCATTCAGCTTAGAATTTAATAAAAAAGGTCTGCTCATTCATTCAGCCAACATGGCAGTCCAAGCTTGCAGGCACTATTCCACCCCCAAATGGACCTGTGAGCTCATGCACATCCTACACCTTCTACCAAAGTAAAAGAGAAGTCAAAGTAGAGACTTTGGAAGGAACCAAGATGGCAGCATAGGTAAATGCCTGTACTCACTGCCTCCCACAATCACATCAAAATTACAACTAAAATACAGAATAACTATCATCCAGAACCGTGTGAAAGCTGGCTGAGTGGAAGTACTACAACTAGAGAGGTAAAGAAGAAAGCACACTGAGGCTGGTAGGAGGTACGGAGGCTGCAACAGGCTGGTCTGGCAACCGGGTGTGCTGCTTTTTTAAATGGAAGGGAGATTGCTCCAAGGAGGCCTCCCAGAGGAGCAAGGGGTCCCAGTCCCACACCATAACCCCTAGCCTAGGGTCCCAGAGCTGGGGAAAGAAGTCCCTATGGGCAGTAAGAACTACGGACTGAAAAAAAAGAGTGAGGATTGAGGCTGAGTGACACACAGGCTGATGGACCCCAGATGTTCCTCTTAAAAGGCTGGCACCACGAACTGAACTTACCAGCTTCTGCTTGCTCTGAGCTCCAGTGCTGGTCAAGGCTCTGGGGGCCAGGCACATACAGAGAGAAACTGGACTGTCTGGCATCAGGGCAGGAACTTGGGGCTGCTTTCTTCCAGATGGAGTTGCTCATAGAGTCATTGATCCCATGCTGGGACCTCCCTGGTATAGGGCTGACTGCAGCCATTTCTGTTTGTTACAACCTGGAAATTCCCTGAGATCGGGCTCCAGCCAATTTACAATCCCAACCAAGCTGTGCCCAGTGGCTTTTACATATGGATGGCCTGTTCTTTCTCAGCCTAAAATATGTCAAACAAGCTGCAGCTGAGTCAGGGAGCCCCAAAAATATCAATAAAAGTCCCAAGACCCTGCACCAGCACCAGCCTGCCTTGCTTCACAGCTGGGCCTCTTCTGGGCACTTCCAAACCTGGTACAAAGAGGAGGAATCTGCAGATCTCTCTGTAGCTCCTGCTGGGTGGCTCCAGGCAGTGGCTGACTTTGCACCTCCCTGGAGACCCAAGAGCCAGTGCACCCAGTGGTCAATGTCAGACCATACTAGATTACAATTCTACATATCTACAAGCAACACACTCAAGGGGCTGACTCAGTGATCACCAAAGCCCCGCTGAAGCAAGTCCTGCCCCATAAGGGTGTCTCCTGCACAGCAGCTCTCTGACTGTAGTCATACTAGTCCCCACAGCCAATTGGCCTGGAGGTCAATTCCTCCCAGTGACAACAACAATGATCAAGGCTCAACTACATCAAGACTCTGCACACAGCCCACACAGGATGCACCAAGAGTGTCCACTTCAGGTGACTGGGGAGGCTGAGACACTGGGCCCTACAGGACACTACTGCACAAGACCACTCTATCAAATTAAGGAGACTTAGCAACCCAATATGTAGAAACAAACACAGGGAAGCAACCAAAATGTGGAAACAAAGAAACATGTCACAAATGAAAGAAATGGAAGAAAGCAAACTACTGGATATAGAGTTCAAAATCACAGTTATAAGGTTACTCAAGAATCTTCTAGAAACCTCTGACGAACTTAGTGAGACCTTCAAGGATCTTACTGAGACTTTCAAGGATCTTAGTGAAAATGCCAAAAAAAAAAAATGGAAAAGGACTAGTCAGAAATTAAGCATACACTGACTGAAATAAATAATAATATACAGGGACTCAACAGTAGACTAGAGGATCCCGAGAACCAAGTCAATGATTTGAAATACGAGGAAGCAAAAACACCCAATCAGAAGAGCAAAAAGAAAAAGAATCCAAAAATATGAAGATAGTGTAAGGAGCCTCTGGAACAACTTCAAGCATACCAACATCTGAATTATGGGGGTTCCAGAAGAAGAGAGCGAACAAGGTATTGGAAACCTATTTGAAGAAATAATGATAGAAAACTTCCCCTACCAGGTGAAGGAAATAACCTACAAGTTCAGGAAGCACAGAGAATCCCATACAAGAGGAATCCAAAGAGGACCACACCAAGATACATCATAATTAAAATGCCACGGGCAAAAGACAAAGAGAGATTCTTAAAAGTAGAAAGAGAAAAACAGTTAGTTACCTACAAGGGAGTGCCCAGATGACTGTCAGCTGATTTCTCAACAGAAACTATGCAGGCCAGAAGGGACTGGCAAGAAATATTCAAAGTGATGAATAGCAAGAACCTACAACCAAGATTACTCTACCCAGCAAAGCTATCATTTAGAATTGAAGGTCAGATAAAGAGCTTCACAGACAAGAAAAAGCTTAATGAGTTCATCACCACCAAACCAGTATTATATGAAATGCTGAAGGGTATTCTTTAAGAAGAGGAAGAAGAAGAAAAAGATAAAGTTAAAAAATTATGAAGAACAAAGGAACAACAAATACATATCTATCAACAAGTGAATCAAAATCAAATGAATAAAAAATCTGATGAAGAAAATAAACTGGTGAATGAAATAGAATCAGGGGCATGGAAATGGAATAGATTGACGATTCTGAGAGGGGAGGGGTTGTGGGGGGGTGCTGGAAGAGATTAGACAAAGATCTTATATGCATGTATGCAATACCTATGGACACAGACA
This sequence comes from Corynorhinus townsendii, assembly GCA_026230045.1. Lineage (NCBI taxonomy): Eukaryota > Metazoa > Chordata > Mammalia > Chiroptera > Vespertilionidae > Corynorhinus > Corynorhinus townsendii. The sequence continues at coordinate 98,296,881 of JAPDVU010000007.1, read as the reverse complement.
ATAGGGTAGTGATGACCTGGGGTGGGGTGGAAACCAGGTGGAGGGGAGCTATGGGGGTAAAACAGGACATCTGTAATAATCTCAACAATAAAGATTTTAAAAAACAACAACAAAGTAGAGACTTTTCTTAATGCCTTTCTTCTCTTCAACTTTTTAAAAAATATATTTATATTGTTTTCAGAGAGGAAAGGATAGAGCTAGAGAGATAGAAACATCAATGATGAGAGAGAATTATTGATTGGCTGCCTCCTGCATGTCCACTACTGCAGGGGATCAAGCTCGCAGCATGGGCATGTGCCCTTGGCCAGAATCAGACCTGGGACCCTTTAGTACACAGGCCAATGCTCTATTCATTGAGCCAAACCAGCTAGGGTACCTCTTCAACTCTTAACAACCCCAAACTTCACTTATAATCCTATATGCAAAGGGTAATATGCAAATCGACCGAACAGTGAAACAACCAGTCACTATGCCACAGACTAAAGATTGGGGGCAGATGCTCAATGCTGGAGCTGCCCACTGGTGGTTATTGCACTTCCACAGGAGGAGCACTGCTCAGCTTGAAGCTAGATCATGGCTGGCCAGTGCAGCAGCAGTGGCAGGAGCCTCTCCTGCCTCCACAGCAGCGCTAAGGAAGTCAGACTAAAGGCTCAGGCCCCTAGTCCGACATCCCCTGAGGGCTCCCAGGCTGCCAGAAGGATGCCTGACTGTAAGCTTAGGCCCGATCCCCCAAGGAGGTGGACATCAACCGAGGAGTCCCAAACTGTGAGAGGGTGCAGGCCAGGCTGAGGGAATCCCCCACAAGTGCACAAATGTTCATGCACCAGGCCTCTAGTCTACACTAATAAAAGAGAAACATGTAAATTGACTGTACCTATGCTACGCCCACAAGCCAATCAGGAGCAAGTATGCAAATTAGCCCAACCAAGATGGCTGTGGCCATGGAGCTAGCAGGAGGCTTGGGTTTCCCTGGCAATGGAGGAAGCCAAGCTTTCTGTCCAGCCCTGGCCTATGCTCAAGGCTACAAAGTTTCAATTGTAGAAGATAAATAAATCCCAACAAAAATGGCAGAGGCCATGGAGCTGAAGCAAGAAGGAGGCTTGGGTTGCCCCTGGAGATGGAGGAAGGCAAGCTTCCTGGCGGACCCTGGCCTTTGCTCCAGGCTACAAAGTTTTAATTGTAGAAGATAAATAAATCCCAGATACCAGGGCCTCCGCTTGGGTCACCAGGGGGCGTGGCTGGCCTGCAAACCACCACAGGCCCCTTGCCCAGGCTGCCCCATGCCAAGGGAACCCCCACCCTGATCCAGGACACCCTTCAGGGCAAACCAGCTGGCCCCTACCCATGCACCAGGCCTCTATCCCAGTGGTCGGCAAACTGTGGCTCTGTTGACTAATGAGTTTGCCGACCACTGACCTAGACTCTTAATTCCAATAATTACAGGCTATTGTTGTTCCTTGTGATTAAACCCCTATCTAAGAGGTCAGCAAACTCATTAGTCAACAGAGTGGCAAACCGCGGCTCGCAAGTCACGGTTTGCGAACCATTGCTCTATCCTATCTAATAAAAGAGTAATTTGCAAATTGACCATCACTCCAACACACAAGATGGCTGCCCCCATGTGGTCAAAGATAGACCAGGCCTGTAAGGGAAGGCAGTTGTGGGCAATCAGGCCAGCAAGGGAGGGCAGTTGGGAGGGACCAGGCCTTGCAAGGAAGGGCAGTTAGGGGCAATTAGGCTGGCAGGGGAGCAGATAGGCATCAATCAGGCTGGCAGGGGAGTGGTTAAGGGATGATCAGGCTGGCAGGCAGAAGTGGTTAGGGGCAATCAGGAAGGCAGGCAGGTGAGCAGTTAAGAGCCAGCAGTCCTGGATTGTGAGAGGGATGTCCAACTGCCCGTTTAGGCCTGATTCTACTGGGACTGGGCCTAAACAGGCAGTCAGACATCCCTCGAGGGGTCTCAGATTGGAGAGGGTGCAGGCTGAGCTGAGGGACACACCCTCCTGTGCACGAATTTCATGCACCAGGCCTCTAGTAATAGTAATAACAATATAGTAGCCCCTTTTATCTGTGGGTTTGCTTTTCTGTGGTTTCAGTTATCTTTGGTCAACTGTTTTCCAACATTACTAAATGGATAATTCCAGAAATAAATGATTTATAAGTTCTAAATTATGGGCATTCTGAGTAGCATGATAATGTCCTGCTCCATCCCACCTGGGCTGTGAATCTCCCCCTTGTCGAGTGCCCACACTACAGATGACCCCACCCATTAGCCACTCAGTAGTGGTCTGGCTGCAGATGAACTGTCTGGTGTTGCATGCTGGTGTTCAAGGTAATGGCCCCACAGCACGAGAGTGGTGAAGCTGACATTTACAGAGAAGCTGTAAAGTGCTTCCTTGAAGTAAAAAGTTAAAAGTTCTCAACTTTAAAAAATTAAGAAAATTATATCTTGAGTTTGCTAAGATCTACAGTAAGACAGGATCTTCTATGCATGACGTTGTGAAGAAGAAAGAAGAAATTCATGCTAGTTTTGCTGTCACACCTCAAGCTGCAAAAGTTATGGTTATAGTACATGGCTAGTATTTAATTAAGATGAAAAAAACGTTAAATTTGTGGGTGGACAAATAAGAAATGTATTCCAATGGACCTGCAATAAGTTGTGCCAGAAAGCATTAAGCCCATCCAAAGACCTCAGCCAGGGATACCCTTTATCTTTCACTGCAAGGATTGGATGGGCACACAAATTGAGGAATAGATTCAGTATGAAAATATAAAAAATATTAGAAGGAGGATGGAGAGAGAGAGGTCGCATTCATATTTTAATCCCAGTACATTGTTATAATAGTCCTATTTTGTTATTAGTCCTTGTTATTATCTTATTGTACTTAATTTATAAATTAAACTTTATCATAATACATATGAGCAAAAAAATGTATACAGGATTTGGTACTGTCTGTGGTTTAAGGCACTCACAGTAGCTCTTGGAATGTACCCCCCAGATATGGGGCTGACTGGTATAATAATAACTCATCATAGTCATGAACAAAACAAAATTTATCATTTTTTTCTTTTCCCACTGGACTAGCAATTAGGACTTGACATGAGCTGGTGATGATTATTAAAGAGTCAGAACTAGTGCTGTAAAGGGATCATTGTGTGGGCCCCCTGGAGGGGTCAGTGAGAGCGGCCATACTAGGGAAATTACTCTTTCCTCTGTGAGTCTTTTTGAATTCAGGTGATTAATGTTGTGTGTTCTACTCAGGCACTGCTTTTAAAAGCATTGTTTACTTTTGCCTTGTAATCAGCTTGCCTCAGCAACCCCTTATTACCCTTGATAACAGTGGCTGCAATTTAGACCTGAAAGAAATAGGTCTTGGATGAGCCTTCGAAGCCTAAAGCTACTCTGTAACCCTGTTTTCTCCATTTCTAATTTACTTCCAAGAACAATGATTTGCATTTCAGTTGGCTTATACCTGTTAATGTATCACACAGGCAAAGTGGCCACAGCACACACTTATGGCTCTGCCACATTTCAGTTGCATTTGAGTCACTGTAGAGATGGCTATAGACACAATTCAAACCCAAAGTGAGATGATTCCTTTCAGAAAAGAGACATTAGTGCAGTTTGTACTGCTATTTTAAAGTGGCATAAAACAGCACTGTGCCATAGGAGTTTCATGACCCCCGCCATTGAAAAATGAGTAAAAAGGGGAGCTCCTGGCAGCAGAATCTCAGGGAGGCAGGGAAAGATAAGGATCCCTGGAGCTGCTTCACGTTGTCACAAATAAATAAATAAATAAATAAATAAATAAATAAATATTTTTTAAACAACACACACACATAAAAACAAGAAGATGTAAAGGGGGCCAGTAAAAACATGAAAAGATCTCACCACCTCTGTTCATCAAGGAAATACAAATTAAATAAGACTATGATAGCACTATGCACCTATATGAAGGAATAAAGAGACATAAAACTGTGAAACAACTGAAACATATGTATATTGTCACTAGGAATGCAACATGGTCCTACTGCATGGTCCTACAACATGGTCAAGGTGACATTGTACCTTTCAGTGGTAACATATTCTACTGAAAGACCAAATTAAGCCAAAGTAACAGTACAGAGTAAAAACAGTGACATTATGACAAATTATTGTCTTTGATGAGTGTTTATTTATAAAGATCTTAATTGAATGCATCCACATTCCCTTCATTCTGTTACTGAGATCAGTTCTTTCTTTCTTTATGGAGGTATAAATGCACGTAATAAGTTCATCCACATTGTGCACAACTGGATGGATGTGGAGTTCCTGGCAGTCATGGAAGCACCACTACAGTCAAAAGAGAGCTGTCCCATAGCCACTGAGGGGTTTCCTCGTGGCCCTCAATTTTCTCCCCTCCCTGACAATCCCAGGCAGGTCACCACTGATCTATTTTTTGTCACTATGCTTTTGCCTTTTCTTGAATTTTATGTCAGTGGATTATCTAGTATTGTAATGGTCCAGCCAACCCTAACCCCTAGAGATAAACTATATTAGAAGTTGGGCCTTTGGGTGTGCATGTGTCATGATGTGGAGCCCACTGAACCCCTAGCCCTACCACCAGGTGAGACACAGCAAAGGGCTGGCTGGCTGCCACGCTGAAGAGTACCTTCACCAGAACCCAAGCACACTGGCACCCTGACCTTGGACTTCCAGCCTCCATAATTGTAAGAAATACACCTAGAATGTTGTATCATTATAGTAGCCCAAACAGACTAAGACAAGTAGGTGGTCTTAGTTTGATGGATTTTACTTGCACATTACTCTTGAGATCCATCTATGTTGTTGCATGAATTAATACTTTATTCTTTTTTAAATTACTGAGTAGTAAATCATCTGTTGATGAACATTTTGAGTTACTAGGGATTAATGTGAACATTGCTATTAGAGACATTTGTGTAAACAAACTTGTGTAGAAGTGTGTTGCTTTCATTTGTCTTGAAGTAGGATGGCTGGGTCAAAGGGCAGAACTATGTTTAACTTTCTACAATACTGTTAAACTGACTTCTAAAGCAGTAGGACCATGTTGCATTCCTAATGACAATATATGTATGTTTTAGTTGTTTCACAGCTTTATGGACACATCGTTTTGTCATTCTCTTTATTCCTCTGTATAGGTGCATAGTGGTATCATATTCTTATTTAATTTGTGTTTCCTTGATGACCAGAGGTGGTGAGATCCTTTCATATGTTTACTGTCCCCCTTTCCATCTTCTTGTTTTGTTTGTGTGTGTGCGTGTTTAAAAATATATATATATATATATTTATTTATTTATTTATTTATTTATTTATTTATTTATTTGAGAGATAGAGGAAGGGAGAGGGAGAGAGAGAGAGACATCCCTGTGTGAGAGAGAAACATTGACCGGCTGCCTCCTGCATGCACCCTACTACAGAATGAGCCTACAACTTGTGCCCTGATCTGGAATTGAACTAGTGACCTTTTGGTGCACGGGACAATGCTTAATCAACTAAGCCACATCAGCCAGGGTTCATCTTCTTTTGTAAACTGTTTAAATCTTTGGCCCATTCATTAGGTTGTTTTACTTCTTATCATTGATACATAGGCTGCTAGGTCTCTGTTTGTTTGCTTGGTTGGTTTGGTTTGGTTTTAGGTCAGGAAAAAAGTTCAAAAAGGATGTTCTTTGTTGTTTTTGTTTTAAAATGTTATCACCTAACAGTTTAGAAAACACATATTTTGTATTAAATAATCCCTCCATGTATGTCAACAGTCTAGGCCTTCTTCCTGTGTCCTAGGTACTTTGATAAGAATTTGTAAAATAAATGAAAAATCGTCTACTCATGTCTACTTGAGTGTCTCTTGGGGATTCAGAAAAAGTAGACCCAACACTGAACTCATTCTTTTCCCTTGCCAGATATAAGGCTTCTATGGTCCTTACATGTTAGCCACAGAGACCAAAAATGTGGGAGTCATTTTGTTCCCCACTTTCATTTGCCACTTCCAATTGGTTCCCAAGTCAATCTCCTAAATTAAGTGTAAAACCCACTCCTTCTTTCCTCATCATGGCATTTCCTTAGCTAAACATTCTATCTTCTTTGTGTTTAATGGCCTCTCGCCTGACAGTGTCTGCGGTGTTCTCCTTTATGTCCAGAGTGCTATCAGGTAACTTTTTGTGGCAGAAAAAACAATTGAGTCAAATCATTCAACTTTTTAACATCTCCCCATAGTTACCCAGTGCCTTTAGGATAAGATCCCTTTGAGAACATACCAGCTCACCAGGCTGCAGCTCCAAATAAACCCCATAGTCTGTGTAACAACCCAGCAGCTGCACCAAACAACGTGCCACACCCAGCACTTTACATTGCTTACCAATCCACCCCATCTGCCCCTTCTACCTGGAACTCTCTAGGCCCATTACCCACCCCTTTGTCCTGCAAAAGCCAGCAACTGTGATACATGCTCCCTGACTAAAGTACATCCTTCCCCTGAGGTCCCGAGAGCACCTGGCATGCCCTGTCATGGCATATGTCACACTTTACCACCACAGAAGTATTATTTCTCACATGGGAAAAACAAATTGTGTGGTTTAATATAGATCCCATAGAGTGACATAAGAAAGAATAGACTCAGGAGTGATGTCTTGGCCAATGGTGGATTAGAGACCTTTAAGACTCAGTCTATCTACTGAAGCAATGTTCAAACTAATATAATTAACTGTTCCTCGGACTCTTTAACTGAATAAAAATGTTTACAGCAACTATGAAGAAAGGACTGTTAAAATTTATTTAAGCACTTTTTCCTTAATGGCCTACTATCCCCTATTCCATAGCTTAGCAGTATATCCATAGGGACATCAACTTGCTTTTCTATACAGCTTTCTGAGATGAAGATGGAGAGGATATGGATCTTATTTGTAAAAATTTGCATTTGCATATTTTGACCTGTCTGGTGGTTCCCTAAGAGACTAACTCAGAGGTTTGCCTTTTCTTCTCACTCTGGTCTCCCAAGGTGGTATGTGTTAGAAGCATTTAAGGCCATATACTACCCATCACCATTAAGGGCCAGAGATGGCAGATAGGACAAGAATCAAGTAAACCAAAGACCTAAGAAGGAGAAACCTGAGAAGGAAGATTCTGATGGAAATAAGGGCTTTGAAGGGCTACCGCAAACAACTGGAAAATTGGATTCAATGCCTGAGCCCAGGCTTGAATGTATGCCACAGAAGATCAGCAAGAACCTTAGGTTTGCACCTCTGGCTGACCTTTGAGCTCTGTGAAAGAATGAGGGTAAGGCTAAGGCAGAGTTGTCATTGGCCTGGCTCAGTGGTCGGCAAACTCATTAGTCAACAGAGCCAAATATCAACAGTACAACTATTGAAATTTCTTTTGAGAACCAATTTTTTTAAACTTAAACTTCTTCTAACGCCACTTCTTCAAAATAGACTCAACCAGGCTGTGGTATTTTGTGGAAGAGCCACACTCAAGGGGCCAAAGAGCCGCATGTGGCTCGTGAGCCGCAGTTTGCCAACCAAGGACCTGGCTAAATGTCAAAAGATACCCAGCTCAGAGGCAATATATAAAAACTAGGGAAGCATTCATTACTTTTTCTTGGCTGCAGTCACTGAAGAAAATCTCTTTAGGTCACTGGCTGATCACTGAGAAGATGAAACAGAGATCACAAGAAGAAGAACACTGCCTCTGCAAAAATGGCTTGGAAAATTCACTAATCTATAATAATAAAAGGGTAATATGCTAATTAGACCGGATGTCTTCTGGACATCATTCCTGACATCCTTCCTGATGAAGCTGAAGCTGCAGCCAGGTCCCAGGTGCCTGCAGGTGGCCTGAGGGAAGCCAGCCCAGGTCCTGGGTGCCTGCCGGCAGCTGGAGGAAAGAAGCCCTGCTAGAGGGAAGCCAGTGCTGGCAGCAGGGAGGGAAGGAAGGCCTACTCTTGCACACATTTTCATGCATTGGGCCTCTAGTTATATTATAACCCTCAAGAAGAACAACATGAAAACCCCAGGAAGTAGGAAGAATCTGATTAATAAAGTTATTGCACTGTAGTATTTAAATGTCCAGTTGTCAACCAAAAAAAATTGTTAGCTATATAAAGAAAAAGGAAACTATGGCCCATTAACAAGAAAAAGAACTGACAAAAACTGTCCTTGAGGAAGCCAAGCTGGATTTAGTAGGAAAAGACTTTGTATACCAATTGTTTTAGATATGATCAAAGAGCTAGAGAAAACCATGGACAAAAAAAAAAAAAAAAAAGAAAAAAGAAAGGAAACAAGGATAATGACATTTGAACAAAGAGAAAATATGAAAATATCAGGGGAAGAGAAAGAAATTTAGAACAAGAAAACAAAAAGAAAAGGTTGAATAGTAGAGCTGAAAAACTAAATAGCTGAAATAAAAAAATAACTATATTTGGTGCCAGGTAGGTACAGGCAATATTGGGGGAACACTTTGTAAAGTATATGATTATCTAACCACTATGCTGTACACCTAAAACTAATACAAAATAACATTGAATGTAAACTGTAACTGAAAAATAAAACTTTAAAAATCACTAGAGAGTTTCAATAGCATATTTGAACAAGCAGAAAAAGAATCAATAAACTTAAAAATAGGACATTTTAAATTACTGTGTCTGAAAAGCAGAAAGAATATGAAAGAAAAAATATAGAGTCTAAGGGACCTATGAGATATCATCAAGTGTACTGATATAGCATTATGGGACTTCCAGAAGTATAAGAGAAAGAGAGAAAGGGATAGAAGGGATATTAAAGAAATAATGGCTGGAAAAAATCCTAATTTTTATGAAAGACATTAATGCACAAATTCAGATAGCTGAAATGACTCCAAATAAAATAAACTCAAAAAAGATCTAAACTTAATACATTTTAGTCAAACCATTGAAATACAAAGGCAAAGAGATAATTTTGAAAACAGCAGATGAGAAGGACCTGGTCAATTACACCATGGGAGTCTCAATAAAGTTAACAGCCAGCCTAGAACTACCCGAAATTATGAAGGCCAAATGGCAGTGGGGTGACATGTATGAAGTGTTGTAAGAAGAAAACTGTCAACAAATAATTCACTATTCAGTAAAACCATTCTTTAAAATGAAGGAGAAATTAAGCTAGTCTTAGACAAACAAAAGCTGAGGAAGTTTGTTATTGGTAGGCCTACCCTGCAAGAAATGCAAAAGGGTATCCTTCAGAATAAAATAAAGGACGTTTGATAATAACTCAAAGCCATACAAAGAAATAAAGAACACTAGTAAAGGTTCTAGCATGGGTAAATATAACAGCTAGTATTGTACTTTGAATTTATGATTCCAGTTTTTATTTTCATATGGTTTAAAAGACAAATCATAAAAAATGTATAACTCTATGTTAATGATCACATGGTATATAAATATATAATTTGTAGCAACAACAACACAACTAGAGGGAGAAGAACTGTGAAGAAATAGTTTTGTATGCTACTGAAGCTAGGATGGTGTCAATTTAAAGTAGATTATTATAAATTTAAGGTATTGTAGTCCCCAGATTAAGCTCTAACAAAATAACATAAAATCCACAGAAAAGGAAATGAGGAGGGGAAACATAAACTAAAAAGTAATCAAACACAAAAGAAGGCAGATAGTATTATAGGAACAGAAATAAAAAGATATGACATATAAAGAGCAAATAGCAAAGTGGCAGAAGTATGTTCTTATCAGTAGTCATTTTAAATATGAACAAATTAAACATGTCAATTAAAATACAACTATATAATTACAGGCCATCTTTAAGAAACACATCAGAGTCAAAGATACAAAAAAAGTTGAAAGTAAAATATATACAAATGGCCAAGCAGAACATGAAAAGATGCTAAATATAATTAATTATTAGAAAAATGCAAATCAGAGCTACAATGGGATACCTATTTACACCCACTAGGATGGTTTATAAAAAATTTTAATGGAATGCTATAAGTGTCAGCAAAGATGTAGAGAAATTGTAACAGTTGTACATGACTGATGAGAATGTAAAATGGTGCAGCCATTGTGGAAAGCAGTTCCATGATTCCTCAAAATGTAAATTATAGAATTGCCAGATTAAAAAGTAATTCCATTTCCAGATATATATTGAAAAGATTTGAAACACGTGCCCAAGCAAAAAAAGAAACAGCATTATTCACCATAGTATATCAACAAAAGTTGATATACTGATACATGCTACAATGTAGATGAATTTCAACAATATTATGCTAAGTAAAAGAAGCCAGACACAAAATATATGTGTTTGATTCTATTATATGGATGGAATTTCTAGAATAGGTAAATCCATAGAGAGAGAAAACATGTTGGTGTTTTTCAGGGCCCTGGGCTAGAGGGGAATTGGAAGTGACTGCTTAATGGCTACAGAATTTTCTTTTGGGGTGCACACTTCAAAATAATTCTATTTTATCCAAATTTCACCCTAATAAAAAAGTCAGAGCTTTTGTTTGAATAATAAGCTAGGCAATTTGAAATGAAATAATTAGTCTAAGTTGCGCATATGAATCTTTGGATAGATTTTTTAAAGAATACAAATGCCCTTTAATACCATTTACTTCATTTCTGGGGGGAAAAAATGGTAGGACCAAAAAAATGACATACTAATTGTTTCTACAAATCAATACTTATCTTGACCATCTTGATTTATCTTTTTAATATCATTAAAAAAGGTTATTTTAAGAGGAGACAAGATGTAATTATATCTCAGGGAAATACATTCTTAAACTGAATTATCAAATACTTGAATTTCTACAAAAAGTAATAACACTGGTGAAACTGAAAAGTGGTGAGTTAAACAGACTACTTTTTTCCTAAATAAAAACATACCCATGAAACCTATAAGTATTTTTTCTTACTTAGGAGTTATTACTGTCTATTTGTTTGATTTACTCACCACTTTTCACACTGGTGAAACTGTTATTACTTTTAAAATAAATGTTAGAATGGCTGCACCAGCTCAAACAGTATTATAAAAGATAATAATCCAGAGTCATATTATTTAGGGAGACATGAAACCCAGTGAGAAAATGCATTGCTTGCATTATTCCAAAGAGAAAAAGTGAGGAGTAATCCAATTAAAGCTAAGATACATTTTTTAATGTTGTATCATCATTGATAAGCTCTTGGATATTTGACTTCAGGAGATGGCTGGAAACTGGCTGTCAGTCTGTGGGGAAGCATGGGACTTGGGTGGAAAGTCCGTAAGGAGGGCATTCCAAGATAAGGGAAGAGTGCTGAAGGTGGCCCACCCTGTTTTCTGTATTTCAAAATTAGGGGAATGCAGAAGGAGGCACCCCTAATTATTCCTTGACTTTTCCAAACAAGTCTGTGCACGTGCAGACCTCTGGGTGTTTGCTGGAATCCTCATGCTTAATCTTTAGGTATCCTTGCTTAAAGGACACTGAAAACATACATGTCCTCCCAATAGTACTTACCATACTGATTGTATCTAAAAGATAAGCTTTATCTCAAACTGCTGTTACAATAAATGCCTAAAAAGGCAGCTATTGAGGCTGTCTGGTTCTTTTAGCCAGGCAGTCCCTTAGCCCTCTCTTTCACAGCAAAGTTTGTGTTGGAATAATCATTCATCTGTTGTTCAGGGTCTACTGGTCAGCCCTGGCATCAGTCAAGGTCAATAGGAGCTAGCTTCTCTTCTTTTCTTCTCAGACTCTATGTTGGCTTCATCCCATTTACATGTGGTGGCTACTAATAGCACCAGACTCACACCATCCTCATTATTAGAACACAAACCAGCAATAAAAATAACATTATTTCCTGTCACTCCCATTCAAGTCCAGGATTCAATGCACTTGGACCAAATTGGATCAAGGGCCTACCCCTCTACCCCTATGAAGACTAAGAGGGTTTAGCAAAGCACAAGGTACATGTTAGAGTTGGAGGCAGTGATGTATTGAGAGTTGGGGAGCAAATGGTCTTCTGTCAGAGCATTAGGGTTCAGTGGCCAAAGGAAAGATAAAGATATGCTAGGAACAGGGGAGGTATCCATGCAAGAATAACCCTAAAATGAGAAATAAGATGGCAACTTCCTAAACAAAGAATTACATTCTTTGAGGGTTCCTCTGTCTTGGAAAGGTCAGTAAGGATTTAGGAATTTTAGTGTCCTAGATAAGTGTAGGTAGTACATCCTGAATCTTTCAAGGAGTGAAAATGGGTGAGACCCCAGTTTAGCAGACTAGAAGCAAGGTTAGGTATGCCAAGGGAGATTGTGACTCAGCCTGAAACAGGAGATGAGAGAGTTTTTGTTGTTATTGTTATTGTTATTGTTATTGTTATTGTTTAGCTATCCCCAAGAAGCTATGTGTGCAATGGAAACTAAAGAAAGCTGGAGGACAGATATGTTAGTCTTGAGTAAAGATTCAAAGTGTCAGCAGTCTGCAGGAAAGATAGGTCAATTTTATAGACTGAGGTGGCATAGGAATTCTCAGCAGGTATATTTGCTCTGCAAAACTGAAATGTATTCTTCATATTTGTGGTAGGCAGAATCCAAAAACATGTTCAGGCCCTAACCTGGGATGCGTTCATTACCTTACATGACAAAAGGAACTCTATAGATCTGATTAGGAACTTTGAAATGTAGTCATGACTTTTGTCTTCTTGATGTGCAAATGCAGTCCTGGTGGTACTTTCTTCTTTCACTTTCATCAGGAGTCCTTTCAAGTCATGGCTACTTCTTGCCAATAATAGTGTATAATATGCATATCTTAAGTTATTTACATTTCTTCTGCCAATTTTCACTCCTCTTTCCCCTAAGTCTAGCCCAGTTTTTCATATATATCCTGTGTTTACATTAAACACCAAGAAGACAAAATTTATGACTACAGAAGAAACATACAACTTTAATATAGACAACGAAGACATTAAAATTGTTAAAGACTTTGCTTACTTTGGTTATGTTATCAATTAAAACCCACTGCAGCCAATAAATCAAGAGAAGGCTGAGATTCCAAAGGGCAGCAAAGGACAAATTAGGGAAGATCATCAAGAGCAAAGATGTGTCATTAGAGACTAAAGCTTAGGCCAACCACACCCTCGTATTTCCAGTTGCGAAAGTTGGACAATTAAGAAGTCTGGTAAGAAAAAGAAAAGATTCATTTGAAATATGATATTGGAGGGGAGCGCTATGGATGCCCTAGGCCACCAGAAAAGTAAACAAGTGGTCCCTAGAGCAGTGGTCGGCAAACTCATTAGTCAACAGAGCCAAATATCAACAATACAATGATTTAAATTTCTTTTGAGAGCCAAATTTTTTAAACTTAAACTATATAGGCAGGTACATTATTATTAACTTAATTAGGGTACTCCTTCAATCACACTGTACTTGTGCGCCCACACGTGGTATTTTGTGGAAGAGCCACACTCAAGGGGCCAAAGAGCTGCATGTGTCTCGTGAGCCGTAGTTTGCCAACCACTGCCCTAGAGCAAATGAAGGCTGAAACATCATTGAAGGCGAAAATGACAAAACTGAAACTTTCCTTCTTGGGGCACATCATGAGAAGGAGGGTTCTTTGGAAAAAGACAATATGCTGGGTGAAATGGAAGGGAGGAGGAAAAGGAAAGTCCAAGGGTCAGATGGATGGGATCCATAAAAAAGCCACAAGTATGAGTGTCCAGGGGCTGAGCAGGGCTGCTGAGAAGAGGGCATGTGGACATCACTCATTTGTAGGGTTGTCAGGAGTCAGGAGTTGGAGCCCACTCAAGGGCATGTCACACACTCACACACTTTGAGATGTGAAGATTATCCTGGATTATCCAGGTGGGACTCATCTAATTACATGGGTAATTAAAAGTAGAGAACCTTTCCTGGCTGTGCTCAGATAATTTGAGAGAGAGAAAGAGAGAGAGTAAGAAAGAAAGAGAGAAGCATGAAAAGAATTCAGGCACCTTTGCTGGCTTTGAAGATAGAGGAACAGGCTATGAGCCAAGAAATGTAGGTGGGATCTAGAATCTGGAAAAGTTAAAGAGTGAGTTTTCCCTAAATCCTCCACAATGGAGCCAGTCCTGCCAACACCTTGATTTTAGCACTGTGAAACTTATTTAAACAAAACTGTAATATTTTGTCAAATCATTGTTGTGGCAGCAATAAAAAACTTTTACAATTGTTTTTAGTTAATTATATAGATATAAATTTATAGTAAAGTTATATAAATTTATATAATTATTACATTATGTGAATAATTATTACAGTATATCATTATATATATATTAATACAATAAGTAGGGGGCCTTGGAATAGTTACCCACTGAAATCATTCCCTCTGGGTGTTGAATCCCCTGGCTTTCCTCATAAGAACTCTTTATGAATATTCTCAAAATAGTAACATCAAGGGAAACAGAAATTTGTTCCAGGGAGAAACAGGAAGTTCAGAAAACAAAATATTGGGCCAGCACAACAAGGTAATCAATGGAAAGGAGACTCTGCCAATGTCCATGCTAGATCCCACCCAATGCATTACCTCACTCAGTACTCCCCCAAACATGCAAGCACCTTGTATTATTCCAATTTTGCTAATGAAAAAAAAAAAACAAAAACAGAGACTATTTTGCCCAATGTTACAGGTCAGTAAATAATAGTCAAGCTTCAAACCAGATTTTTGTTTCCAAATTCTTATTGATTATACTCTATTACAGCTGCCCTCTGAGGAAAGTAAGAAATGATGTAATTGTGGCTAAATTTGATGAAGCAAGGAGTCAGCATAAAATGAGACAAGTCTTTTCTAGTGCATTAGAAATGTCCTCTTCTTCCACCAATACATTGATCAGCGTTCCCATATCCTCAGCACCAGCCCAAGCACTGAAAAAATAGTGACTAAGAGAAATCAAGTCCTGGATGGTGTCATCCAGAGGATCATAGCTATTATCTGAGGCAAGAGAGGAAGGAAATTAAAGTATATAATTAAATACTAAATTATACAGAGCCAGAAGTTTCTAGATGGAAGCACCAGTGGGATCTGGGGATATCAGGAAAGTCTGCACTCGGAGGGAGGGATTTGGACTGATGAATAGTGGGGCTGAGTACCCATGGTGCCCTCAATCCATGCCTGCACTCATGTCTGATGGGTACCAGGCATGTGCTGGGTACAGGAAGGCATTGACCTGTTCTCAGGGCACTGATAACCATGGTATGAGCTTTCATGGACCAACTTTGTGTTGGGACATGATGTGTGCACATCAAAAACTTCAGAAAGAAATTGGGGAAGAGTGATTACTATCAAACCTGATATAGTGTTATTGGACGAAGTCTGAACCTGGGGCAGGTCTTTCGAGGGCCCGCTGGTTGTGTGTGGGTTCTTGTATGAAAGATTTTACAATATGAGTCCAAGTGATTTGGGCAGTATGTGTATTAAAGTTGGGGACAGTGAAACAAAGGAAGGATTTTAGGTAGAAGAAGCAACAGGAGAGAGAGAGAGAGGAGGGGGCTCAGAGACAGGTTCAGGGGGTTAGCCTGGGTTGAGCTGCTGCTGCCCACTGCCCCCTCCTCGTTGCAAGTCTGTGGGGTCCCTTGGAGTTTAGGAGATGCATACCTGTGGAGGAAGGAAAAGGTTTGGGCATGCTTCCACAAGTGAAAGAGCTCTGTGGGTCCTTTGTCTTGAAGCTTTTTATCTCTCTTTGGCCAGCTGGAATTCTAGAGCAGGTCTCTGGAGAGGGTCTTAACGGAATATTCATTAGCTTTTCAGGTATGTCCTTCAGTATGTCGATTCATCAAAATGTGTGTGTAAAGGGGTCAGGGTATTTTTCTGGTTAGTTTTATTTTTAAAGAATATTTTGAAGAAGAATGACAGGGACCGAGGCCAGTCTGCCCCAGGATGGTATGGAATGTGTAAACCATTTGCTCTTAAGTGTCCTTGGTTGGGGAAGACAAAATCTTTTGATATTTTAGCTGGCTACAATTTGCTCAAATTGTTTGACCTTGTCTAATCATTTTGTCTGTTTCCCTTATTCCACTTGTCAAGCAATTGCACTAGCTTCTTACTATCCTGCCTCAGTAGGACTGATTCATTAGACTCAATATTATGCCACGGTGTGTTGTTTGCTTTTTAGTAAATTTGAACTACCTACAGTAGTTCAAACTTGGGTAGTTCCATTGCGTTGTTAGAAAGTGATCTTTTCATGCCTTGTGGCCCTGGAGTTCTTTTCATGTTGCTCTCTTTCCAATTCTCTGAGCACAGCCAGGAAAGGTTCTCTACTTTTAAGATCTGTGTGATTGGATGGGGCCCACCTGGCTAATCCAGGATAATCTTCACATCTCATAGTGTGTGAGTGTGTGACATGCCTTTGAGTGGGCTCCCGACTCCTGACTCCTGACGACCCTACAAATGAGTGATGTCCACATGCCCTCTTCTCAGCAGCTCTTCTCAGCCCCTGGAGACTCATACTTGTGGCTCTTTATGGATCCCATCCATCTGAACCTTGGACTTTCCCTTTTCCTCCTCCCTTCCATTTCACCCAGCATATTGTCTTTTTCCAAAGAACCCTCCTTCTAATGATGTGCCCCAAGAAGGAAAGTTTCAGTTTTGTCATTTTCACCTCCAGCGATGTTTCAGCCTTCATTTGCTCTAGGGCCCACTTGTTCACCTTCCTGTCAACTCATGGTATCTGTAGAACTCTCCTACAACACCATATTTAAAGTGATTGCTTTTTGTCTGTCTTTTGACTGAAGTATTTAATTCTGTTTTCCCCCTGGGGAACTGACATTGTTTCTCTGGTAGTTAACTTTCTTTTCTACATAGCATTAGAACCTTACATCTTTTGCTCTCACTCCCTTGGGAGAATTTCACTGAAATACAGCTCTAGCTCATCCTCCCTTCCTTTCCTTTTCTCTTTAACACCCTGCAGAAAACCTTTTGCCAGAAAGCATTGCCTGCTCTCTGAGCCGCCTTCCACACTCACTCTCAGGCACCAGCCCAGATCACAGGGCCTAACCATGGGATGTCAGTGGTGTGCTGTGTTCCACATGGGCACACATTCTATTAAGCCAGTTCTCTGGAAAGCCTACTTTACAGAATTCACAAAATCAGTCACAACTTACATAGTTTACTAGCAGCCAAAGCCATAAGGCGTTAACAACAATCTCTGAAGTGCATTTGAATAGAGGGGTGGTACAGAAAGGAATTTTTAAAAAGAAAACCTGAAATATTTTGAAGGTATTTAAGTTTGCTATTACAAGTCTTTTTCTTCAAGGTAATTAATTTAAATATGGTTGAAACTCTAATATTATGCAATTGAAATGTAAAATACTCAGAATTGTCTACCCCATCCTTATTTGAGTAAACCTTATTACAATTGCTTTTACCCATGACTGATTATCACCACGTAGTCACTATGGCTCACGTGATCTGGATTAAATCACAGCAGCGCAGGTCTCCTCTCCTGAATGTACACTCACATGATTCCCTTTGGCTGGCATCTGCTCCTTTGGCTCCTCCCACCCCCAATCAGGAGATGGTGTCTGCTCCAGACACATAACATTATCAACTTGAAGGGCTGCAATTGATTGAATATTTTGACAAATATACCTCTCTAATTCCTGAAGCCATATGGGTGTGCAGGATGCCATATGGAATACAGTACTCTGCCTCATGAAATGATCCAAAAGCATTTTTTTTTATTAGTGGTTATTCTCTTGAACTGAAACTGATTAGATTTTGAATATTCTATCACTGAAGACAGCCAACAAACCAACTGTTTGTTCTTAGCAGCATCTTTAGTGTGGAAGGATATTGCTGAAGTGGAAGTCCTTGAGAATGATCACTAATTTTTTTAATTTTTCAGGAAAATGGCTACTTCTATCAGGACTCTTTTTTCAGAAAGCAACAGAAAACCTCAATTACTGGCTCAACAGTGAGGAAAATGGTGTTATCCTGTACAACAAGAAGCCTTGAGCACCACAGAGGAAGGGCTGGTGGGTCAGAGGCTCGGTGGGTCACGGAGAGCCAGCATTCTCTCTGTCTTGTTCTGTCCTTCCTGCCTCTCTGCTCCGTTGAACCTCCAGCTGGCTGCCCTCAGGGCTACAAAATGGCTGCATCGACCTGGACATGACTTTCACACATGCCAGTGTCCAGTGGAAGCTGATAAATACTTTCCACCTTAGTATCTCCTTTGTCAGAAGAGATCTTTTCTCCCAACTCATTCTGATTTATGTCACATGCATGTTCCAACACAGCACGTGCAAGGGAAATGGTAACTGATTTGATGAAGCTGTGGCTGTAGAGAAAGATAGAGACCCAGGATCAAGGTGCTGCTCTTTCAGAAAGGAAGGGAGGAGGCTAGACAGAAAGCTTTGCCACCTACAAGATTGCTGCTCTTATGTTTTTTATATTTAGAATTGACTTGGTCAGACCACCTCCACCAAAACAGCTAGTTAAATTCTTTTACCTGGAGTAAATAAGTAAAATCACAGCCAAAGACCATCAAAAAACTGTTTAATTGAAACCTGAAGCAGTTCAGTCTTGGGTTATTTGTTGAAATTGACTTTTCTAGGACTATAATGCCTATTTTTTAGAGAACATTTTACTGAAAATAAAAGATATGTAGGATTGATTTTCTCCTTCATTACCAATGGCTATAGGAGTGTTTTCAAATCACTAATCTGTAATCTGTAATTCTTTTTCCATTTATAAAATATCATACTTTTTGGACTTATAGAAAATATTGATGAAGATGGAAAAGTAAGATGAAGGGCATGTCAGCACTCCAAACTGGGCTTCTTTGGCAGACCAGGTACAAGACCGCCCATGTGGCTGAAGACAGGAACTTCTAGTCCCTCTAACAGAATTCTGATTTTTTTTTTTAACATTTGGAACATTTTTTTAAACATTTAACATAATGGCCTGGGGTCTGGGAACGCTAGTATCTTCTGCACAGGTTCACTCTCTGACTCACTGGGCACTAACAACTTTGCTATTAGAGACTCAGAGTTCAGTCCACAAGGTAGGGGTAGGCATGGGAGTGGTACTCAGTGATTTCTAAACTCCAGTTCATCTCTATAATTCTGTGATCCTCATTTGAGTTAAAATAAATTGAATCTTTCAAAAGGTCAAATGGAAGCAAATCAGGGTACCCACCAAAGCTCAAAGCCACAGATAATTACTAATTTTAATACTTTGACTATACTGTCTATGCAAATATGAATATAAGTCCAATTTTTAGTAAAGTGCACTCGGATTTGATAGAGCCCAATCCAGAATGGATTTCTCAGACCCTTATTTTCTGAAATGTTCAAAAGTTGTTGTTTGTGTGTGTGTGAGTGTGTGTGTGTGTGTTTTGTTTTTTTAGTTAATTTCTTTGTTTTATACAAAATCTGACCTTATTCTTGGTTA
The DNA here is from genome assembly GCA_026230045.1 of Corynorhinus townsendii. Taxonomy (NCBI): domain Eukaryota; kingdom Metazoa; phylum Chordata; class Mammalia; order Chiroptera; family Vespertilionidae; genus Corynorhinus; species Corynorhinus townsendii. The sequence continues at coordinate 98,277,495 of JAPDVU010000007.1, read as the reverse complement.
GGAAGTATTCACTGGTAAGAAGTCTAGGTTTTAGAAGTAAATATATAAATAAAAAAATAAGCCTTTAGAGTTTAGCTTTCCTTGTCTAAGACTCAATTAAACTTCAACCTCCAAATCTAAAGTAACAAACAGAACATTTTATGTCAGTGTGTGTGGATGAAAAAGAGGCTGCACTGCTTACAACCTATTTATATATGTCATCTGCTCTCTTTTTTATTCATAATTCATTTTGATTCATCTCATATTATGTACAGAAATTCTTTTATCCCATTAACACTTTTTCTTTCAGAAATCTGTAAATGAGCATAATTAAGAAACATTTTTAAGCACTGGTTTCTGAAATATCCATTATTAACCTGCTGGCTACACTTGTCCCTTTTTAGATTTATATAATAAACTAAGTATCTCTCTTTTAATACATAATCTTTGAAATACTGTATTAATGTTATTCAGGTTTTGACTTGTCCATTTCTTCTTTCTGCATTTAAAAGAGGTGATTCTGTTTATCAGAATCTCTCTCACCTTTTAATTTCCTAGGCGAGTTGGAGTAATTGAGGACAGAGAGAATTGTGCCATTTTTCTATTTAGCTAGAAAAGAACATGACAATACATTTAGAAGAACTTGAGGAAAGGAGTATATTAAATACCATCGTTTCAGAGTAGAATCATATAGGACGCATAGTCCAGGGGTAGTTCCAGGTACTCGTGGGGACAGGTTAGTAGTGCCAAGACCAAATGATCTAAGACTTCTGACTTTTTTTTTTGGAGTATTTATTTATTTTTATTGAATTTATTGGGGTGGCATTGATTAAAAAAATTATATAGGTTTCAGGTATACCATTTTATAATACACTAGAGGCCTGGTGCATGGGATTCATGCACTTGCGGGGGGCATGGCCTGCAGGGATTGGCCTACTGTGGGAGCAGCTGCTAATCCCAGTCAGCCAAGCAGCACTCCCACTTTGGGAGCACACTGACCACCAGGGTGCAGCTTCTGCGTTGAGTGTCTTCCCCCTGATGGTCAGTGTGCATCATAGTAACTGGTCCATCGGTCATTCTGGTGGTTCTGCCATTTGGTCACTGGGCTTTTATTATATAGGACTAGAGGCCCAGTGCACAATTCGTGCACAGGTGGGGTCCCTCAGCCTGGCCTGTGCCCTCTCACAATCTGGGATCCTTTGGGGGGTGTCAGACTGCAAGTTTTGGCCCAACCCCTGCAAGCCAACATCCACCAAGGGATGTAGTAGTGCGAGAAGTGGCAGGCAGCCAGGAAGGAGCCGAAGCTCAGGCTGGGTGCTGCACCGCTCCCACTCATCCCCGTACCACTGTGCCTGCCGCCACTTCCATTCTGTAGCACTGCCACAGTGGCAGGAGAGGCTCATGCCACAGCTGTGCTCACCAGCAGTGAGCCCAACATCTGGTGCCCTTCAGTCAGCTGAGCAGCACTCCCACTGTGGGAGTGCACTGACCACGAGGGGGCAGCTTCTGCGTTGAGCATCTGACCCTGGTGGTAAAGTGCATGTCAGAGCAACCTGTCGAGCTGTCAAGCAGTCAAGCGGTCGGCCTTTTGCTTAGGGTTCTATATATATATATATATATATATATATATATATATATATATATATATCTGTATATTGTATTGTGAATGCACCAGCCCTAAGACTGCTGATTTTAAATAACATTTGAATTCCAATTTTGATTGATGAGAACCATCCTCTAGTTGTTCACTATATAATTTAATATAAATAATTCTTGTACAATTTCCAAGTTCTAGTGTGTGTTTTTTAAATTGATTTCAGAGAGGAAGGGAGAGGGAGAGAAAGATAGAAACATCAATGATGAGAGAGAATCATTGATCGGCTGCCTCCTGCACACTCCCCACTGGGGATTGAGGCCACAATCCGAGCATGTGCCCTTGACTGGATTTGAACCCAGGACCCTCCAGGTTGCAGGCCAATGCTCTATCCACTGAGCCAAACGAGCTAAGACCAAGTTCTAGCTTTTTTAAATTAGAAGGCAAATGGGCCAGGGCTAGTCATGGAGCTGTGTGTGGCCCTGGGTGGGCCAGCAGCATGCACTGCACTGCAGCAATGCCGTTTCAGGATTCCCAGTGCCCAGGACCATGTCAGACTGGATCGGGTTATCAACAGAGAACCAACATTATACTATAATTGATTTTAGTAACAAATTAATTACCTTTGGTACTTTTGCCTAACTGAATCAATATTTAAAAAAATAAAAGATCAAGTCAAGAACTTGGCACCAATCTCAAAGTGTTCCTAGATTTTGAGTCTTTCTTAAATTACTAAATTACTATGGAAATCTATTTCATGCTTGTATACTCTCCAAAAGTACTTAAATGGTTGTTCAAAAATATAAAATTGGGAAAGGTCATGGAGATGCCCAAAGCTGCAGCTGATTTTTCTGAGTAGGAGTTTCCACACATATACAAGGCAGTGCAATTTTACACATATTTGCCTATTCTAGGGAATGTTGCTGCTAGATTGGGCCTGGGAGTAGTTCTCTGAGAACAACCTAATGATAACTAGTTGGAGTTAGCTAGATTTCTTGTTTAAAGCATCACAGAATTGTATCTGTGCTGAGGATGCAGTCTTGACACTGGATATCTATTGTGCCTCAAAAACACTTTCAATGTTTTAAAAATTTGTATTTTTCTGAAAACGTCTGGCTGGACCTTAGACTCTCTGTCTTCATGTCAGCCATTCATTTAACAAGTATTCATTGAACACTCACCATGTGCCAGGCACTAATGTTTCAGTTGGGGAATACAAATGAACCAAAAGTAAAAAGATATTTAAAAACACTAAAAAGAAAGCAGAATGCTATGATATCAAGCAGAAATGTATATGTGCATATTTGTTTTTCTGATGGAGGTATATCACCTCCAATTGCATGGCTGACCCTTGGACAAGGTGAGAGAAGAGATTTGGAAGTTTTTGGTTTTAAAAGAAAAGCTCAGGATTGAATGACTAAAATGAATATGCCACTGGAATATTTGGACCAAGGTTTCCCTAAGAAAAGCAAAGAGATGGTACAAAGTCCCAAAGAATTAAAAAAGAAAAATATTGGCATGTGTAAGAGCAGCAAGGAAACCATGCGGACTTCAGGTTGTCCTTGGGGAGAAATGTTGTAGAAGACAGAAAAAAGAAAACAATCAGAGTCTAGGTCAGTGAACTTGCAAGCTCTACAACAGAGTTTGGGCATAATTTCTGTATGTGATGGTGAGCTGTAAGAAGTACTAGATAAGGCAATGAATCATATATATTTTTTAATAAATCCTTATTCAGATTATTACAATTGTTTCTCCTTTTTTCCACCATAACTCCCCTCCACCCGGTTCCCACCCCACCTTCTGCCCTTACCTCCCCACCACTGTCCTCATCCATAGGTGTACGATTTTTGTTCAGTCTCTTCCTGAACTCCCCCATACCCTTTTCCCCCTGAGAATTATCAGTCCCCTCCCTTTCTATGCCCCTGATTCTATTATATTCACCAGTTTATTCTGTTCCTCAGGTTTTTAATTCACTTGATTTTTAGGTTCACTTGTTGATAGATATGTATTTGTTGAATCATATATTTAAAAACCACTTTGTCTTCACTGGGGAAAATGAGTTATAGAGGAGCAAATCCAAGAATGGGTCACTGACAGTTTGGATGGAGTACATTATTCTTGCCTATTACTGAAGTAAAGAATAATGGTGTCTTTCTTGGGTATGTGTGATAGAAATGGGGTTGATAAGACATAGATAAATGTGGGATATATCCTTCAGATACTTTCTAAAGGACTTGCCAATGAGTAGAATGTAGAGAAGGGAGGGAGAGGAGAGGATCGTGCATGGTTTGGGGGCTTTGGCTGGATAACTTGCTTGTGAGGTGGTGCAATTAATTGCTAAGGGGGAGCCTGAGAGAGGAAAATGTTGGAGAGTGAGGAAACAGGAGCTCTCCTTTCTATATATAAAGTGTGAGATGCAAATTAGACATCATGGTAGATATTTCAAGTAGATAGTAAATATGTGCTCTGGAGAGTTAAGAAAGAATCGAGGTGTGGAATTTTAAATTTGGAAGTTTTTGGTTTTAGAAGAAATGTACAATATGGAACTGCCTGAAATTACCTATAATACCAAGTGTAACTGCTCAACAAACTGGGACCCATCAAGAAGGAAGACAAGCAATTAAAGGGTCTGAGGCACACTGGCCTGGGCCAGAGGAGCAAACTGAGGTGCCACGTCCTGGTGTGGCAGCAGGGATCACTGTGGCCATGTCAAGAGCAGTTGGGATGGAGTACAGAGAACATGGACATGAATAAAATGAATTAAAGACAGAGTATGAAGTAGAAAAATGGAGATAACATACAGACAACTTTTGAGTGTGTGTATATGTTTTGCTTTATTTTGTTTTTGTTTTTAACTTGGCAAAGTTTCAGAAAAAATGAGGTTGTGGCTGGGAGGAAAGTTTGGATTCAAGAAAGAGACTTTGTTTTCTCTTTTAAAGAGTAGACATTGTCATAGTGTTCTGATAAGAAATATTAATAATGCACCAAATTGGATAGTTCCTTTCCTTCAAAGAAAGAATATAAAACTACAAGTAGCCTAGAGGACAAAGGTACTGCAATGGGTGCCAAAAGTGACTCCAACATGTCTTCCTGACAACACCAAGCTCCCAGCTGTGGCCACATGGCCCTTCCAAGATGTCATTGCAGAGGATGAGAATATTCAGGAGACTGAAGGTTGTTGAGTAAGAAGAAAAGACTTTAAGACTTTGGGAACTTAGAGCTGGTTTCATTCATTCAATAAATATTAAGCATCTAATATATGCCATTTACTCTGTAAAATAGACTTGATTTCTGTCCCCTTCAATACATTTCATGATATTTATGAAGTGTGGATTATGTTTTACAATATAAATACACATACCCATGTATCTTTGCACACATACATTAAAACTATATAAAATATTTATTTCATTTCCTCCCAAGAATATGTTTTTATTCTCTCTCTCTCTCTCTCTCTCTCTTTCTTTCTTTCTTTCTCTCGAGAGGGAGAGAAACATGGATGTGAGAGAAACATTGATTGATTGCCTCCCAAATGTGCCCAACCAGGGATCAAACATGCAAACTTTTATGGTGTATGAGATGATGCTCCAATCAACTGAGCAACCTGGCCAGGGCTATATGGCATTTTTTAATAAAAATTCTAAGAGGAGAAACAAAGATGGCGGCATGTGTAAGCACCTAAACTGCTGCCTCGCACAACAATTTCAAAACTACAACTAAAAGACAGAACGAACACCATCCAGGACCACCGGAAAGCTGGCTGAGTGGAAATTCTACAACTAGAAGGAAAGAGAAAAGCTCATGGAGAATTGGAGGAACAACAGCAAAGGGTCTTTGTGCATGCAGAGAGGAAGGGCGGCTGAGACCCTGGCTGACTTTCTCTGGCGGGAGGGGGAAGGAAGCCCCCGACTGCACTGAACCCCAGTTCTGACTGCACTGAACCCCAGTTCTGGGCGAAACCCCGTGGACCCAGGCTCATACAAGGGGAGTCTGGACTGTCAGGTAGAGAGAAAGGCACTCAGAGACTCGGACACCTGGGAGAGGGGGTCTGAAGTCGCGTGTGCATCAGTGTGCACAAAGACTGAGCAGGTTGCCACAGGCTTTCCCTAGCAGAAGGGAATCCGAAGCTCCTGACTGCACTGAACCCTAGTTCCAGATGAGCCCCTGGGGACCCACGCTCTTGCGGGGGGTGGGGGGGGATCTGGACTCTCAGGCGGAGGCTCGGGAGCCGGGGAAGGCAGAGTGCGCACGCACGCACAAGGGCAGGGCTGATGGGAAGCCAAGACTGTCTGCTCTGCCCTGAGACTCCACCCCATCCTAGCTGAACACAGAGGCTTTTGCAATTTGGCAAGTCTAATCCTATAAGGCTGTCTCCAGCACCGAACTTCTCCCAGCATAGACACAGCTGGTCCTCACAGTCAACTGGCCTGGAGGTCAATTCCTCCCAGTGATACCAACAATAATCAAGACTTAACTACAACAAGGCTGTACACACAGTCCACAAAGGGGTGCACCAAGAGAGTCCACCTCAGGTAACTGGGAGGCCGACCCACTGGGCCATACAGGAAACCTAGCACACAAAGCTACCCTACCAACTCAGGGAAGCAGTGAAAATGCGGCAACAGAGAAACAGATCACAAACGAAAGAAATGGAGGAAAACAAATGACTGGATATAGAATTCAAAACCACGGTTATAAGGCTTTTCAAGAATATCCTAGAATAGGCCGATAAATATAATGAGACCCCCGAAGATATGAAAAAGGACCAACTAGAAATTAAACATACACTGACTGAAATAAAAAAAAAAATATTATACAGAGACCCAACAACAGACTAGAGGAACGCAAGAATCAAGTCAAAGAATTGAAATACAAAGAAACAAAAAACACTCAACTGGAAAAGCAAAAAGAAAAAAAAAAAATCCAAAAAGTTGAAGACAGTGTAAGAAGCCTCTGGGAAAACTTTAAGCATACCAACATCAGAATTATGGGGGTGCCAGAAGAAGAGAGGGAGCAAGATACTGAAAACCTATTTGAAGAAATAATGACTGAAAACTTCCCCCACCTGGTGAAAGAAATGGACTTACAAGTCCAGGAAGTGCAAGGAACCCCAAACAAAAGGAATCCAAAGAGGACCACACCAAGACACATCATAATTAAAATGCCAAGAGCAAAAGACAAAGAGAGAATATTAAAAGCAGCAAGAGAAAAACAGTTAATTACCTACAAGGGAGCACCCATACGATTGTCAGATGATTTCTCAACAGAAACTATGCAGGCCAGACAGGAGTGGCAAGAAATCTACAAAGTGATAAATAGCAAGAACCTACAACCAAGATTACTCTACCCAGCAAAGCTATCATTCAGAATTGAAGGGCAGATAAAGAGCTTCACAGATAAGAAAAAGTTAAAGGAGTTCATCACCACCAAACTGGTATTATATGAAATGCTGAAAGGTATTCTTTAAGAAGAGGAAGAAGAAAAAAGTAAAGATGAAAATTATGAACAACAAATACATATCTATCAACAAGTGAACCTAAAAATCAAGTGAATTAAAAACCTGAGGAACAGAATAAACTGGTGAATATAATAGAATCAGGGGCATAGAAAGGGAGTGGACTGATAATTCTCAGGGGGAAAGGGGAATGGGGGGTGCAGGGAGAGACTGGACAAAAATCATACACCTATGGATGAGGACAGTGTCGGGGAGGGAAGGGCAGAAGGTGGGGAGGGAACCGGGTGGAGGGGAGCTATGGGGGGAAAAAGGAGAAACAATTGTGATAATCTGAATAAAGATTTATTAAAAAATAAATAAATAAATAAAGATACTTGCTGTTGCTGGGGGGAAAAAATCTGTAACAGTCTATATGTCCTAAAATTTAGGGGGAAATACATTTGCTCTAAATGCTTAGTTTTAGGACTAATAATGATAGGCACTCATTACTCCAGGAATTGTTAGGGTTTCCTCTGAAGACTGGCAAATTCTTGGAAAAAGGAAAGCAAATATGAATTATACTACTTGTACTAAATATCTGGGGTTTATTGGTAAATTTATTTCAGGGTTGCATATTAGAAAAAGAAAAACTTTGTTTCCTATGTTGAAGGTTTACCTGAGTAATACATTTGACTTATGATCACCATTTGTTCACTATTTTCCAATGAACTTGCTTTGAAAACAAGTGAAGAGCAGCTCTCCTTTCTTCCCTGAAATGTTCAGGGAGGTCGTACTCAGATGTTTCCACTGGGTCCCAGCTGAGACAGCTGATTCCCTCTGTCCCAGTGGTTGGTTTGCTGCCTTCTTGTATCTACCAAAGTGGACACAGCAACTATGTGATGTGATCCTTAAGGCATACCTAGTTAGTTCTAGCTGATGGGAGACCAGAAATTTGTAGTAGTTCCTCCTTATCCACAGGAGCTGAATTCCAAGACCCCCAACAGATGTCTGAAACTAGTACCAAACCCTATATATACTATATTTTTCCTATGCATACATACTTGATGAAGTTCAATTTATAAACTAAGCAATTTCATAAATAGAAGATTCATTTTTTCCTTAGATCTTTGCAAACTCAGCATACCATTTTTTTTCCTTATGAATTTGAGAACTTTCACCATTTTACTTAACGGAAGCACGCTATGGCTTCTCTTTGTCATATCCAAACTGTGAGCATCACTACTCTTGGGTTTCAGGCCATCTATAATAATAAAAGCATAATATGCTAATTAGGCCAGACAGCTGAACAACCTTCTGGATGTCATTCTGGATGTCCTTCTGAACGAAGCCACCACGGCAGGGGCCAAGGCAGAGGCAGTTAGAGGTGATCAGGCAGGCAGGCAGAGGGTTTAGGGGTGATCAGGCAGGCAGGCAGAAGTGTTGGATCAATCAGACAGGCAGGCGAATGGTTAGGGGCAATCAGGCAGGCAGGCAAGTGGTTAGGGAAAATGAGGCAGGCAGGCAGAGGTGGTGAGGGGCAATCAGGAAGGCAGGCGGAGGCAGTTAGGGATGGTCAGGAAGGCAGGTGAGCAGTTAGGTATGATCAGGCAGGCAGGCAGGTAAGTGGTTAGGAGCCAGCAGTCCCAGATTGTGAGAGGGATGTGGGACTGCCACTTTAGGCCCAATCCTGCAGGGATTCCTGTGGGATCAAGCCTAAACCGGCAGTCAGACATCCCCCGAGGGGTCCCGGATTGCAAGAGGGTGCAAGCCAGGCTGAGGGACATGCCTCCCCCCCCCCCCCCCGCGCACGAATTTCATGCACTGGGCCTCTAGTCTATATAATAAAAGTCTAAATGACCATATGGCAGAATGAGCAGAACAACAGGTTGCTACAACAGGTTGCTATGATGTGCACTGACCACCAGTGGGCAGACGCTTAACGCAGGAGCTGCCCCCTGGTGGTCAGAGCGCTCCCACAGGGGGAGCGCCGCTCAGCCAGAAGCCAGGCTCATGGCTGGCATGGGCAGCGGCAGTGGCAGGAGCCTCTCCTGCCTCCACAGCACCGCTAAGGAGCAGCGAGCTGAGTTGTAAGGCCCTGGACTGTGAGAGGGATGTCCAACTGCCAGCTTAGGCCTGATCCCAATGGGGAGTGGGCCTAAGTCAGCAGGCAGATGTCCCCTGAGGGATCCCAGACTGCGAGAGGGCATGAATTTCGTGCACCAGGCCTCTAGTTATTACATAGAATAAGGTTTACTTGAACACCAGCACTGTGATACCTCAGCAGCTGATCTGATAAGTGACTAAGGACAGGCAATTTATATGGTGTGGTCATGGTGGACAAAGGGATGACTCACATCCTGGGTGGGACAAAGTGAGAAGGCAGGAGATTATTCACACTACTCAGAATGGTGCACAATTTAAAACTTATACATTATTTCTGGAATTTTCCATTTAATTTTTTCAGATCTCCATTGACTACAGATACCTGAAACTGCAGAAAGCAGAACCATGGTTCAGACAGAATACAGTAAATGGAAGGTTGGTTATTACTGCAAATAAAAAAGGGGCCTGAGGGAGTAAAAAGGGAAATTATACTGAATTGCTACATTATGTACATTAAAAATCATATACCCATACATGAAATAGAAAGAATTTTAAACCAGGGATATATGTATATGTAAATTATTGGCAACATTTTAGTTCTTGCCTTGGATGAGAGATTCATACATACTCATGAATCAATGTATGTTTCTTATAGTATATGACACATAGAATAATTTCAATGAAAGGGGACTTTGGACCAAGGATGATGAGAAGTAATAAGTTAAAAATAAAGTTAATCCAGTTCTATGCACTAGAATTTCTAAAACTTAGATTTTAAAAGCTTAAGATGATTATGATAATATTAAACAATATTTTAATGTCTTCCTAACTGTGATTGGGTCATTTGGTATTATCTGAAATACAGTATACTCTGCACTCCATTTAGCATTACCTATATTGGATGTAAGTATTTTAAATAACACTCTTGAGCATTTATTTATTTACTTTTTTGTCTACCTCTTGTCATTTAATTCTTTTGAATGTCACAACATGACTGAAGAAGAGTGTGTACTATGAGCTCCTCCTCTGACTGGCTAACAGACTAGTTACCAGTACATCTTAAGTCAGTGGTTTCTTTACAAGAATAATTCAAATCATTTGTCCATTTTGTGCCGATTGAAACTGCATAATCCAATGCCTACAGCTGCTTGACTAGCTTCACATCAATTGCCCTATATGGTGACATTTGGGCAGCTGCATGCGTGGAATTGCCCTGTCCATGAGTCCCCTTGGAAAAACCCCCTTTTATCTCTCAGTTGCCCTGGTTACCCAATGACTAATGCAGAGCTATAATCAAGTGGGATACAATAACGTTGCCATACTGGTTATTAAAATATAAAATTGAATTACTTTTATTCCAGGTGTAAATAGCCATTCTCCCAAGCCTCCAAAAATACCTACCAATCTGACCTTCCCTCTAGATTTTCATATCTCCCCAAGATGCAGCAACTAAAGAGTTAACACCTGCAACTTTGTGGCTCCTGTTCAATCTGACTGGTCTATCTGGTCAATGTGCATTTTTGGGATACATCCTTGGGCCTCGGATATCAAAACTGGGTGAGAGTGTGAGAATAATTTATATATTAAATATTGCTTTAGCTCAAATTAACTTGTTTAAATAAAAATAAATAGACAGAAATTATCATATTCTCTCCCTGAAGCCTACTTATGATCTTTGAACTTATAATATCTAAGGTTTGTTTGAGATTACAAAATAGAAATCTCCTGTGATTTTATAATCCAAAAGTGGAACTCTTCAAATTCAAAATTATAGTTATAGTATTTCATATATAAAATTACATTTTACAGACAAATTTTTAGAAATATCTGTTCTGCCCTGCCAGTGTTGCTCAGTGGTTGAGCATCAACTCATGAACCAGGAGGTCATGGTTAGATTCCCAATCAGAACACATGCCTGGGTTGTGGGCTCGACCCCCAATAGGAATATATATATTCTAAACATATTTACTGCTATTTTTTCATATAAACAGAAATAAGGAAACTAAAACATGATATAGAAATCCAATCTTCAATGTTCTTATCAACTTGCTAAGAGGAGTTTCAAGGTCATGTGTTTAAGGGGGATTCTGAATATGTAAATGCTTTAGGAGTTGATCATATTTATACATTCAGACTTTCTATTTGGCTGTATACTCTGCATTTTTTCTACTTCTGTTGAATTAATTTAGTAATGTCACTGTTTGAAATAGCTCAGGATGTAGAAAAAATGTCAATGATTTTCAAAAATGTCACCTTTCCTATGGTGAGAATGGCATTTTGTTTTCTTAAAAACAAAAATAAAGCATTTGTACTAAAATTTTCTCTGTGAAGACCCCTAGGAATCTAATCTATGTGTTACCCACTGATAGAAACTAATTGATCTTCAGGTAGGTTCACTGGCCTTACCCAAATAAGCAGAAATATGATGGACCTTCAAAACCTATGGACAGTTGTTTTTTACTTGAGTATGGCAAGATGAATAAAACACTTCCAGAAGGAACTCATTCTACTTAGAACTTTCTCTTTTTAGCCAATAGACAAAAACTGGAGTTTCTTCACATCCATAAAATCTTCCAGTTTCTCAAAGGACTGAGGATAAGCTAATTTCGAACTCAAACCCAAGACTATGTTGGTGCATCCCACTGGATTCTGTTGTTTTCAGAGAGGATTTGTAAAGAGCAGAAATGTTTCTCTCTGTGAAAACACATCTTAGATTCAGAAAAGTAAAAGCCCCAGATCAAATAAAGCCCCAGTCAACTAACCTTTAAACGTACTAAAGACATCAACCGCAATGTGTAGTCCATACATTAAAACAAGACAATAGTCAAATAAAATCCTCAATACCTAGTGAGGTTCTGTTTTAATGAGATAACACATATACACCACTGTGGATTACACATTCTGGAGTAAACCCTCATTTTAATGTCTATTTTGATGTTCATAAGCTAATGGACAAAAAGGACAAGTGCCCACCTGCTAAATAGAAGCTGGAGAAAAATAAAACACAATACTTTAAAACCACAACACTAATAGAAAGTGTATTTGCCAGATAATTTCTTTGCAGTATCTCATTTAGAACTTTCAACTATCTTAAAGTGTTAGACATTAATGACTTTGGCCCCATTATAGTAAGGTTCATAAAGACTAATTATATTGTCAGGGGTCAAACAGGAGTGGAGCGGGATTGAAATCCGGTCTGTCTGACCAGACTTTATGCATGAAATCAGGATTCTGTTATGAAAGGCAAAATATTCATAGGCACATTCATGCTAGGCATATTACATAGTCTCTCATTTAATCTCCACAACATTAATTCTTCTCTGCATAGCTGCTGTTAAAAAGTACATGTTGAAAGAATACACGTAATCACAGAAAATGACTGCATTTGATGCTTGCTCAATACCAGGAAGAGAGAGAAAATAGCAAAAGGCAGAAGCCAGAGCTCAGACTAGGGGTTCCTGGGGTCAATATGGCATCACCCACCACAGCCCAGGAGGACACTTCTAACATACATAAGACAAATGTTTGAGCACTTTTATATAATGATTAAAGGATAGGATTATTCCAGCAGGCATGAAGACTTGGGGAGCATCCAGACATCTGTGTTACAAATGAAAGAGACATTGAGATAATAAAAGTTGACAAAAGTTTGACACAGGCCCTTCTGTCCCTCAAAGGCATTATGATAATGGCGATTCTGTTTTCTATCAATCATTTCCTACTAATAAGTTTAATTAGTATTAACTCAGAAAGTATCACCCCAGACTTTCAAATAACACATATTTTAATTATAGAAGAGAAAAATGTAAAAAATAATATCTTCTAAAGTAGTTGCTTTCCTGGGAAACAATTATAATATCGCTGCATGAGTTATATTTGGATGTTGGTACACTGGTTTCATTTCTGTATAGCACAGCGATTTTCAACTTTTTCATCTCATGGCACAGATTATTAAAATTCTGTGGCACACCAAAAATATATATTTTCTGCTGATCTGACAATATGTATAATTTTGACTCATTCACACCAGATGCTATTGTTGTGTTGGCTGTTGTATTTTTATTTGACAATCTAAGGTACAATGGTCAATGCCCCTGACTAAATAGGTATTATATGTTTTGAAAAACCTGGGACACATGGTTAAAAATTGCTGGTATATATGATCCCTTACTAATTGCATCAGTTAGGCTCCATCTGGGTACAAGTAAGGAGAAACCCAAGTGGAGTGAGCTGAACAGTCAGGAGCTCATTTCTTTCCATGACAAGAAGCCCGGTGGAAGGTATGTGCTGGCCTAGGTCTGGGTGACTTCAAAATGTCATGAGGGGCCAAAAGCAGAGGCAGTTACATCTCCATTACCACATCCAAGTTCAAGGTCAAAAGGAGGAAATAGACAAGAAGATAAGAGGGCTTTATCTCAAGAGATTTGTATTTTTATTCAGGAAAGAAGCCTCCTCTCCTTCTACCCATATCCTATTCCACCCCCTCCATTCATATCCCTGTGGCCCCTAGTACCTCTCCCCTTAGGTCTCATTGATGGCACTGAGTATATGTGGAGGCATGCTCCCTGGCCAGTGGGAAGGAAAACAGTGCAACTCCATCAGCATTCATCTCTGGGCAGGCCCAGAAGGTCAACCACCTTGACTTCAGGTGATCTCCACCAGATGCCTGACAAAACAGTTCCATCTGCAGGGGTGCCTGGGGTGGGTAGGCAGGCAGCTGCTGAGTAACCACTAAACCTCTGTACATGACCACAGGATTTGCAAGTAAGGAAGAGTGGTTTGATTAAAATTACTGTATGTATTATAACCCAAAGAGAATAGAACAACAAAAATTCATTATAAAACATCCATATTTACCTTTATAAATAAAACAAAGACTGGGACCACACATACAGAAAGCAATTGATATAAAAATGCAATTTAGGAGTCATGATTCTATTTCCTTTAAAATTAAATTAAATTATGCATATTTCAGACCAACACATTTTAATCTGCAGTTTTGAAATATGCAAAGTGCTTCTCATACTAAGAAAATGGAATGATTAATATAACTACTGTATGTTCTGTGGCCTATTTCTAGTAAAACATTAGTTTTCCTCCATGTCATCAGTGTTGCACCATTATTTCAAAGGCCATGAACTGTAACAATATATTTTTGAAAACAAAATCTTAGATGGCAATGACAATGTGTAAATGTACTCATTTCTAGATAATGAAATGTTAAACTCCTAAAAGGCAGCTAGAATTAAATAGAGGAAGGACAAACTCTCCTGGTAGATTGCATTTATTTGTTGCATACTTCAATAAGACACCATTACTTATTTAATGTTTTAAAGATTTAATTAATGTTTTATTGTCCTTGTTATGAACAACATAAATGGTAATATCAGATGATAAATGTTAAGAAAAGGGGAGAATATTTCAAAGAGCCTAGGTAAAAAAAATGCTATTTACAACTTAATCATTTCGATTCTGTGACATTAATAATTTATCAGAAACTGCAGCCCAGGGGCAGTTCAATATGTGTAATTTATCTCCTGGAATCACTGCTGATGGCCAGTTAACCTAATATGTCCTGAGTGACTCAGCTCGTTAGAAGATAATTTAGTAACTGTCCAGCAGTTGGTTCCCTTAGAAATTCTGTCACCTGCCTTCCTCCCCAGAAAGTTCCATGAGAATCACGCTAGAAATGCTGAGGCCTTAGATTAAATACTGGATTCTTCTCAGGTAGCTCTTACTTGAATAGTCATAGGCAGTGCCAGATGTTTCCTGATACCACACCAAGAATGCTCTATTAGGGTGAAATGTTTTTAATCGTGAACTATGCAATAACATCTCATTCTTTCAAGACCAAAGCTGACTTGTTTTTATAACAAGAGAGCCCTCAGCTGCACTGAGTTTCATGTGGTATTTATTCTGGGCATCAATCAAAGTGTCTCTTGTAATTTAGAAAGTGGATGCATATCAGAACCAAATTTTCTTATAATACCAGATCAAAGGGTGGGGGGCTACAGATTTCACCATTTCACCCCTTTGCAGTATGGCAGAGCATCAGTATTAATGAGAGACCTAAGCAGGAGGGAAAATGCAACAAAACAAAGCAAACAAGCGAAAGAGTTTGAGATCCTAAAAGAATGCCCATTTGTAAGATTTTCATTTTGTATCTTGGTAATGGGTTAAGCAGTAAGCAGTTGTACTGGTAAGGAAACTGGCCTATTTTGGAAACATGTTACTTTCATTTCATGGAAAAAGTAAACATTTTAGTGAGCCTTCATCAGAAAAGACATCTTTCTTAGACTAAGATAATGATCAGGCTAAAGTGCCATCAGAAATCACCGCTTGTTATTATTTCTCAGTCTTACTAACCGTCAGCTGCAGATAACAGGGCCCCATGTCATGTAGTTGATTGTCTGGGTTGGCTTTTACCTAATAACTTGAAGAAGGCATTAATCTCCTTCAGTCCTGAGTTGGCGTCTGGGCTAAGTGCCTTTTGTCTGGATGTGCCGGCAAAGGCAGTGACCGCTCCACCAACACTGCCCACACTGCATTAGCACTGGGGAAGCTCCCACGGCTTCCTTGGTTGGGAGCTAAAACTAACTGGGAGGATTCTGAGTGGATTTTTTTCTTTAATCCTTGAGCAAGATCATTCACATGTACATGTTTTTAATTTCAGAATAATGCTATGTTTTGTTTAGAAGCAAGGGACCATGAATAGTCATGAAACTTATCACTCTCTGAATGCATCCATCATTTTCCTTCCCACCACTGACCCATCCTGCTTTTAAAGTCAAAATATTAACCTGTGTATATGCTGAGCTTAAAGAAACAGGCAGACTTTCAAATTGTGTCTCTCTTGATTTAATTGTTCATAACTTGGAACCTATGCATTTAATAATCTTTTATCATCACAAAGTTTTAAATGCATTGTAATATTTATAACTCATATTTTGTTTATAATTTCAAAAATCCCTTGAAATCACTTCATATGTTTCAAAGGAAAAAAATCATGTTATTTTTGAGTTGTTGAGGAAAAATAAATAGAAGAAGAGAAGAATCTAGGAATTCAAGGAGTTATATAGGAGAAAGGAAATGGAGGAACAGGGCACAAAAGTGTGAACTACAAACAAAAAAGGGCAAGAATTGAGTCAGAGAAGGATCAATGAAGTAAAGACAGCAGCACAAGCCAAGAGCAGGGTGGCTGTCCTCAATCTTGGCTGTGAACTTTGCTGGAGTCTCTAAAGTAAGATGGATATATAAATGCCCACCAGGAACCAGACACGAGAAAAACACTTTTTTTTCAGTCCAGAAATAGAAAGAAATGCTATGTTTAACTCGAACCGACCGTCGACTGTAGATATAGCGCCAACTGCGTTCAAAAGCTCATCTCTTAAATGAAAGCCGGTTGGACCCTGCAGATCAAACAAAGCTGTTAGGAGCTCATTATGCACTAGCCCATCTGTGGTCCCGGTAGGTGTCTGGGAACAGAACTCACTAGGAGGTAGAAGAGCCTTCCCTAATGTTTCGGTGAACAGGATGGCAGGCAGAGAGGCGGCTTGAAAGCAGTGGGCCACAGAGGGCGGTCCCTGCCAGTGTCTGGACTTCCTGACATATGAATTCTTGCTTCACTTCTACTTTTTCTCAAAGCTGCAAGCAGGAGCAGATCTTGTTTCTTACTTGTAACTGTGCTTCAGTTGTGGACATTGGCACTGAAACATTCAAGTCTTACTTAGAACCAAGACGGTTTTGACTTTCTTTCTGTCTCCTCTTGGCCTTTTGCTGTGTTTAGCGAAGAGAACTGACAAGTCCCCCCTCCAGGACTCGATCAGCACAGTTTTGTCAATACAGCAGGCAGTAATTAGTTTTTTAAAATCCATATATTTTTGCTATGTCAGCATTGATGTCTGGTATTTAAAAACAGTACTCAATAATGCCACATAGTATTAACTTTGGGGCAAATACAGCTTTTAGACAATGTTTTGAAAAGCAGACCCTGTAAATAGAAGGTGGTGGCACCAGATGGAGTCTGGTCCTCTGACATATGGCTTGAATTAACAAGTTTCAAACTGTGAGGATCGGTTTTTCTTTCACTGACGGCAAAACCACAAGATGCAGAAGTGAAATATGCTCCAGTCCCTGACGCAAGGCTCGCCCGCCGCCGGCCTCCTGGGCTGGAGTTCTCTGTTGGCAGAAAGTGAAAGTTATCAATAGTGAGACAAGTTGTAACATGACGGAGGAATCACAGGCTGCCACAGCGATGATTCCTGTTCCCACGGCCGGCTACAAGGCCGCGCCTCAAGCTGCACAGACGTCGCCTCTCTGGAACTGAGTTATGATTAATACACCCTCAAAAGCAGTTGCTGTTCCTGGGCTGATAGAAAAGATATTTGAAAAGGCAAACTTGAGCATCAGATTGAAAGTGGATCGGGGCACATGTCTCTGATCTCTCCTAATTGAACTTTTGTAGGATGAATTGAACAGGAAAGTTTAAAGAGGATGGGCCTGTATTACACAAATATTGTTTTATTTAATCAAAACTGTCTTTGAAGTGTGGTACTTGTGGGCCACCTGTAGCTTTGAAATTTAAAGTCACATGAAAGCTTTGGTGAGCTGGAGAGGACAGTCTGCAGCTACAATAGCTCCTGGACAAAACATCAAGAGGAAACAAGGGCAGTTTTATATTCAGGCTCTTTTTATCACCTTTTCATTTCCCAGGGAGCCGGGCTCTACAGCTTTGCAAAGAAAAGCTTTACTGCATCCAGACATCCAGGGCTTATTTCCATCATTGGAAATGTGTTTGTTTGTGGTTCAGCATCGAAACTATAATTATTCCAAGCTCTGAAGTACCAGTCAGTGTTGAGCCCGACTAATCTGATTTCACTCCTTCTCTCTGTAGCACCTGTATGAAGAGCATCATAGCACGCCTCTCTCACAGAAACCTTTCAGAGCTTGATCCTAGTGCTACAAATGTACTTACAGCTAGAATGCAAGACTCCTATAAAGAAAGAATATGCTACCAGTTAGGGAGAAATGTTACTTAATATTATAATAATGGCACAGTTTGCAAAGCACTATCGTGTGTACTACCACCATTTAACTTACAGAGCCATTGAACTGGCATGACTCAGTGGCTGAGTGTTGATCTATGAACCAGGAGGTCACAGTTCAATTCCCGGTCAGGGCACATGCCTGGGTTGCAGGCTTGATCCCCAGTGTAGGGTTTGCAGGAGGCAGCTGATCAATGATTCAGTCTCATCATTGATGTTCCTATCTCTCTGTTCCCCCTTTCTCTCTGAAATCAATAAAAACATACAATTTAAAAAAAAAAAAAAAAAGCCCTTAGCTCAAAAGTCTTAAATGATTTGCCTAGAAGGGCATAGCCAGTCAGTGGCAGTAGGAAGACTTGAACTTGTAACTAAAAACTCAGGTTCTAAGCTGGTCACTCCAGGGCGGGTGCAGCCACCTTCCTTGCCTTCTGGCAAGCAGGAAGGAGACACCTTTCAGGTGCTGTGGGAGCCAGGCATGGTACAGAGGAAATATTTGATTGTCACTGCTGCCCCCCAGCCCCCACCCCCTGTCTTTGTGAGGTCAGCAGGGAAGCTGGTGGAATGAAAGGTAGAGGAGGGCAGGGCATTCAGGTCACATGAAAACTTGGAAGCCACTAGTTTGGGAGGCACTAATTATGCTGAAAATATAGTTCCAGTAAGTGTGTGTTGCTGCTCTAAACTCCTGGGCCTTCCGCCTGCGGAGCACTGGGGGCAGCAGGTCCGCTGGCTTTGCTGTGTTCCCTGTGATCCTCGGGGTCCCACGGCACGTCCACGGGGCTCCCCAACACCCTGTTCTTTCCGAGACACCCTTATAGATGCGCGGGGCCTGCAGCAGGTTTGGCAATGACTATTATTTTTTAAACATTTGTTTCTGCCCTTGTATAACTTTGTGGGCCTCGCTAGAGAAACTCCACTCCTTTAGTTTAAAAAATCAGGAAAGAATCACAGAGCAGAGAGCAGTCTGAGGGAACATCTGCTTCCAACCAGTTATGTCATAAACAAGAAAGCCAAGGCCCAGAAAGCTGAAGCAACTGCACAAGGTCACACCACCCCCAGGCAGCCCGGCCTCCCGCCCACCAGGCCCTTCGCAGGCAAACCACTGCCCTCCACTCCAACTGCTAAAACAGCAACAAGCACAAAGCGCAATGTTTCAGGAGCTTCCATCTCCATCCCCCCGTCCATCCCCCCAGCTTGATCCATCTTCCAGAATGATCGATCACCACCGGGCCTGGCACACATTTATTTTGTATTATTCGCTCCCCTCTTTCCTCCAGGACAAGGTAAGAGTGGTTGCAGGTAAATGCTTACCAACTAGTTCTCTGGAGGTTGGGAAACACCTGACTTGGACCATTGGCCGCTTCTGCGATGGAAACCACGCCCCCTCTCCCCGGCTGACATCCCGCTCCCGGGTTAGGGTTAGGGGACAGCTGACTGGACACGGGTTAGGAAGAGATGCAAGCCCCTGTAGCCTGGGCGCCAGGTCCCAGCGCACGCCCGAGGCCAGCGACTCCATCTGTCTCCCCAGTGCTCCGGCTATACCCCGTGTCTGGAGCAGAGACCCACCCTGGCTGCTCCGTGAATATCTGCCGGACCGCCTCGCAGGCACGAGGACCGGGCCCCTGGGAAGCGGTGCCGGTCCACTGCCTCCGCTCCCGCTGAAGGGCCGGAGGACAGCCAGCACCTCTTCCCTGGGAGGACGCTCCTTCCCAGCTCGGCTCCTTCTTATTGATGGACATTGGCCAAATTCTGCTTTAACTTAAAGCTGAAGTGCAAGAGAGCTTACAGGGCTTTTCAGGTGAAATTTTAAATGCAGATTGAGAAAAACTGCATTATCATAATGAGACTATTCTGCCTGGGAACACTGTGATAATGATGTGATTCTTCCTTTTTCTTTACTTTTTTTCTTCTTTTTTTGTAATGCTTGGAATGACCTTGTTCATTCTCTCCTTTCCTTTGGGATGAGGGTCAAGTGCTCTGGCAGGCGTTTCCACAACCTCTCCCTCTCGCTTCTCCATCGGAAGCCACGGGCGGGCTGACAAGCTCAGGCCAGGGCACTAAGCAATTGAGAGCTAGGTCTTTGTGGCAGGAGAATGCCATTCATGATGGCCGGCCAGAGTTGTATGTGTTAAGAATGAAAAAGGACATCCCAATTCTGTTTCGGGAATTTGTGTAACTGAAACTTAAGTCAAAACCAAATACAGGGAGCACTTATCTCAACCATGTGTTTTGACATTTTTATCTGCAAAATACTTTCTAGGAAACACAGCCACCATGCATACCATGTCCAATAATTTGGGCGAATATAAAGTCAAAATGTCCCTGAGCATGTGAAGAAAGAAAAGTGGCATAACATGGAGAATTAAATGACACTCTCTGTGCTGGGGACCAGAGCTGCCCCTTTGAACACTGCCTGCCTCCTTCAAGGACAGTGCTTGCTTAAAAGCAAATGCTGGTGTTTTCTGCAGTGACTTCCAACAAATGGCCAGTAAGACCCAGCAGAAAGGTAACTCTACAAACTCACATGCAAATATACACATTTTATGTGTGTTTCATAGTAAATTATTAAGAACTAAAGGCACAGTGCACAAAATCCGTGCACTTATGGGGTTCCTCAGCCCGGCCTGTACCCTCTCGCAGTCCAGGACCCCTCAGGGGATGTCTGCCTGCCCTCAGGGATTGAGCCTAAGCTGCAGTCAGACATCCCGCTTGCAGTCCAGGGCTCTTGCAGTCCGGATCCCTTGCTCCTCACCAGCCGCCTGGAGCAGAGGCAGGAGAGGCTCCCACCACCACTGCTGTGCTCACCATCGGTGAACCCGGCTTCTGGCTGAGTGACACTCCCCTGTGGGAGTGCACTAACTACCAGGGGGCAGCTCCTGCACTGAGTGTCTGTGCCCTGGTGGTCAGTGCTCATCATAGGGACCAGTAGTCCCCCCCACCCCATCCCCTGTTCAGTTGATTTGCATAGTAGGGTTTTATTAAATAGGATGATATCAGAGTCTGTTTGGACCTTTCTCACTATAGGACTTAATGTAATGACTAGTAAAAATCAATAAGACATACGGCCCAAGAAATTTCCATCCTAGAATAGGTAAATGGTCTACTGGAATTGTGTGTATTCAGAAATTATAGGGAATTAATCTCTTTCAGAAATGTACACATTCAGAAATGCCATTCTATGTGATAACGTTTCATTTCAAGGGGATGAGTTGAAAGGAAATAATTTTAACAGTGGGAAAGTCTTAGGAAATATAAAATCCTGATGGAGTCCATGGTCAGCATCTGTGTGCTCATCTCTCTGGAGGCGGGGCTCAGATGTAGAACCCTTCTCTGCCCGATGCCCACTGTGAGTGCTGGACATGTGTACACTGATGCAGACAAGAGGAAAGGATTTCAATTGACTCAGACAACTAATTGAAAACTTACCCCATGATTCATAGCTATAATGATGAGGGAAGACTTCGTTTTGGAGTGGTTATTGAGGGGAAACATCTATTTTTCTTTATGAACACTCTGACTTCATCTTAGGCAGAATAATGTTGACCTAAAACCAAAGAGAAAATTTTAAGCAGTTGTGTTTCTTCAAAGTTGGTCCAATTAAGTTGTCTAATTTTGGTTCAAATGGAAAATAGAATGTTCATATTTTTTTTTCCTTTTCCCTTTATTGACTATCTTGGGCAAAATCTAGAACATGACGGACCATTAAATGAGGAAAGTGATGGAAATACTGCACAGTTCTGTTTATTTTTCCTATTTACATGAAACTGGCTAATAGCCAAGCAGTCTGGTGTTTCACTCAAAACGTAGATTCATTTACGCATAGAGCACAGAGGATGCCTTCCCTGAAAGAGCCCATCCCTTCCAGGGCCGTCTCCTAAGGAAGTTTATTTCAAGCCTCTTCATCATCAGCCATTGCAAGGTCACTAAGAGAATTATGTAAGGCAAGAAACAGCCCAAGATTGATCACCGCTCCATTGAAACACAATTAGTAATTCCCACCAAAAAAGAGCAATGATTACTTTAATGTACTGAATGAAAAATGTTAGAACAGTAAAAATACTTTATGTGATTTTTAAAGTATAGATTATCATGAAACCAGAGTTTTATGATATGTATTTAGATACGGGTACAAATAAAAAAATGCTTTTATTTTTCCTTTGAAAAGATTGTATTTTCCTTTGGAAAAAAATACACTCAAGATTTTCTTGTGAAAAGCAGTAAAACTAAATTCCATGTCAAGAATTTTATTGTTCTTGTAGAAAATCAAAAGGAAGGTGGGGGTGGGTGGGAAGAGATCAGCCAAAGAACATGTATGCATAAATGCAATAACCCATGGACACAGGCAATAGGGGATGAAGCCCTGGGTCAGGGCTGGGGAGGGTTTTGAAAGGGTTAAAGGCAGGGGAGGGGAAAAGGGGACATATGTAATACATTGAGCAATAAAGATTGTTTTAAAAAATAATTTTATTGCCTTTTTTTCAAATATGTGAGTCTAGGGAGCTTGAAGAAATGTTATTTAAAAATTATGATGCATGAGTGAGGAAAATAAATATTCGACATTTTAGGAATTTCTGCAGCTTAAGAAGCTATCTCATGAGGCACAAAGGTATCAGTAAACAGGGCAGCCCAGCATCACTCACACTTCTCTGCTCTCCCTGACTGATATATTCCAAAATTTTTAAAAACTCTAATGTAAGAAGTTGCAAAGCAAAAAAGTGAAGGTTAGCCCTAAAAGGAACATATTTACCCTAAAAATAGATGAGTTTTCATAACTCAGGTAAAGGTCTCTCTTTCTCTCCCCTCTTTCTCTCTCCCCCCCCCACCCACCCCCACGGCTCCCCCCCCCCCCCACCCTTTCTCCGGTCTGTCTCGGGCAAGCAGTTGTATTAATAGTCAGCTCAGTGCTGCATCACTCTCTAGCAACCACGGAGCTATTTAAATGCAGGGTGCAGCTGCCATGTATTCTAATACCTTAAGAGTCTGGTTCTTAAAACACTGGCTTTTGCCAGCATTTTTGCTCCCAGTGACTGGAGAGCTTTTGCTGCCCACCTACCCCCCTTTCCTCCTCCCAGCTGGTGCTCCAGCAACACAGCGGGTCACAGGGTGCAGCCTCTGCTCCTGTCCTTCTTCCCACCCTGCTGGACAGACTGAGGGGAGGGGCCACAGGCTGACCCTGGCCCTGGAAAGAACCAGAAGTGTACCCTAGGGCCTGGGGCCCAAATGCAGCTCTTTAGCCCAGGTGAGCTGACTGAGGAGCTCTGCTTTTCTTAACCTGACACCTGAGTGCAGGGAGTTCGCAGGAGGAGTTAGAGGTGCTGGCCCGGGACTCAACTCCCTCCTGGCTTTCAGTGACCACAGGTGACCTCCACCTTCTGCAGTCACACAGCCATTCACCAGAAGAGAATTATGCAAATGTATACTAACAGGCTGAGTTCCCTACTGAGACTTCCCTCCCACTCCCACATGCTAGCATGGGTGCTGACAGTGTTTTGGAAGAGGCACTAAATAGCTGGAAGGCTTTCTGAATATATCTGTCCTGGCCTGTCAAAGCTAGAACAGCCCGGTCCATCTGGGCCTGGAAGACAATCTCCATGGTGTAAAATACGTTTCAATTCTTCCCTCGCGGAGACAACCAGCTGGTGCTGCAGTGAGACAGCCAGCTCCACTGTGCGTAGACCTTGCTCCGAGCCAGTGGCCTGGGATGACTTTGAGGCAGCACCTTCAGAGGAGAAAGCAAAAGCACTACTGAGGGGGCAGGTGCACGGCTCACGTCACTGCCTTGGGCTGAGGCCATGGAAGGGACTATAGCAGAATAGCCAAAGCTCTTGAACAACTGATAAAAATGTGTTTTTCTTTCAGCTTTCTGGATATTATGCATAAGGGAGGATTTGGGGGGAAAGAGGCCGCTTTTTGAATAAATGCCTCACTTTTTGAGTGTATGCTCGGCCAGAAGCCCTTTCCGGCACATCTCTGTTGTATTACTGTACATGCCACCCTAAAATCATAAACAGCATTGGGACAGAGATATTTGGGGGCAGCAGAGGAAGTGGGTTCTTTCCCCTTGAAGTCCTGGGATTCTGCTCACTCTTTGGTTCTAAAAACATAGTTTGTGAATGTGCATCAGTACTGATCTAGACACGTGAACCCGAAAATAATTACGCCCCTCAGTGAAGATTTCTGACATCTGCCATTGTTCATAGTTTATCCTCTGGGAAGGATGAGTGGCTGTATTCTTTCCTGAACCAACACACGGCAAAGTTCAATATTTGGTAAGGGGTCACGAAGAACAAAACAAATTGGCTTGAGACTTCTTTGCCAGCTCAGAACCAAGATGAGGGCCTGAGAAAGCAGACCTGGCGAAGTGGCAGCCCTGGACACTGTTAGGAACTTGGTCAGAAAGGGCAAAAACTAACACACAGAACAAGTCAGATTCTCAGGTCAAGTAAGTAGAAATAAAAAATATGGGAAGAGATCCATTCCACAGCCAAGGAAGTCATCCCGGCACCATAGGGTCAAAGACTTATCCGACACCTTGAATGGGCAGCTTTGACCACCCCTGTCTGTGCAACTTCTTTCCAAACCTGAAAGCTGTTTTCCTCGGGGCTGCTGCCGAGGAGGCTTCACCACCCAAGCCTGGCTGAATGATAAAAGCAAAAAAATCTGTAATAGAGTGAACACTACCTTTGGTAGGCTCACCATTAGACAGACTTTGCTGAGGAAGGAATCTCTGGGCTGAACTGCCCGCACAATTCCTGCTGTCTAGGATATCTCCCTGGTGTCTCAGGAGGAGGGGTCTGTGGTGTCCCAGTGTGTATAGGTCTGAGAGCTAAAAACTTAGGGGGACCCAGGCATAGCAGGGCCCCATATTTTTGTGACTTTTATCTCTAGAAACTCTATAAGATGCTCACAGTGAATATAGAAGTGAAATCCCCTCAGGCTTCCTGTGGGAGGAGGGGGAAGGGAGCCTGACCTGGACTCAGGAGAAATTCTACCTGCTTAGCTTTTAGTGTAGTCAGAGCCTAAATAATCTAGAGAAGGAAATATCCAACATCCAGCCTCTTCTCACCATCCTGTCCCAAATAATGTGTATGGGGGTGAGGGGATGGCGGGGAATAAACACTCATGAAGATCACAGTTCACGGGTACAGACTCATTAAAAGACAAAGTCCTAACCACAGGACTATCAAACACTTCCTCTCACCCCTCCCTTATTACTGTATTAATAAACCTGTTTATTACAGTTCTTTTTACACAGTAGATCATCATGTCTGTTTTTCAACGACAAAATTATAAGGCATACAGAAAGGTAAAGTAAATAAAAATTCAGTTTGAAGAGATTAAACAATTATCAACACCAGAGTCATAAGAGCAATGTTGAAACTATTAGACAAGGAATTTTTTTAACTGTGATTAATATGCTAAGATTTTAATTTAAAAAAATAGAAAACATGCAAAAACAGATGGATAATATAAGCAGACAGAGAGATGAAAATTCTAAGAAGGAATAAAAATGCTAAAAATAAAAAATACTATAACACAATGAACACTATCTTTGATAGACTCATAATTATACTGAACACTGCTGAGGAAGGAATCTCTGAGCTTGAGGAAATGACAATAGAAACTTCCAAACTTAAAAGGGAAGAGGAAAAAAAAAGGCTGAAATTTAAAATTAAGAGAATATGCAAGAACTCTGAAACAACTACAAAGGATGTTATAAGTCATAATGGGAATACCAAAAAGGAAGGAAAGAAAGAAAGAAAGAAAGAAAGAAAGAAAGAAAGAAAGAAAGAAAGAAAGAAAGAAAGAAAGAAAGAAAGAAAGAAAGAAAGAAAGAAAGAAAGAGAAAGAAAGAAAAAAAGAAAGAAAGAAAAAAAGAAATAAAGAAAGGAAGAAAAGGAATAGAAGAAATATTTGAAGAAATAATGGCTGCCAGTTTCCCAACATTAATGTTAGACACCAAACCACAAATCCAGGAAGCTCAGAAAACTCCAAGGAGGATAAATGCTAATAATAATAATACACATAGGCATATCATATTCAAACTTCAGAAAATTAAACATAATGAAAAAATCTTGGCAGAAGTCAGCAGACAAAAACACTATAGAGGAGCAAAGGTAAGAATTATATCTGACTACCTTTAAAAAACCATGCAAGTAAAAGGAAAGTGGAATGAAATATTTAAAGTGTTGAGAGAGTTCTGGCCAGTGTGGCTCAGTTAGTTGGGCATCATCCCATGCACCAAAAGGTTGTTGGTTCAATTTTCAGTCATGGCAAATGAGTGGATTGTGTAGGGTGCATGCAGGAGGCAGCTGATCAATGTTTCTCTTGCATATCAATATTTCTTTCTCTCCCTCTCCCCACCTCTCTCTCTAAAATTCAGTAGGAAGTTGTTATAAACAAGTGTTGAGAGAAGAGAACCACCACCAACCTAGAATTCTGCAACCTGAGAAATTATCCTTTAAAAAGAAGTAAAAAAACTTTCTCAGACAAACAAAAATTGAAAGACCTTTTGTCACTAGACCTGCCTTGCAAAATGTATTAAAATAAATTCTTCAGAGAGAAGGAAATAACTAAGGAGCAAATATTGGATCTACATGAAGAAAGAAAAGGGATCACATCATAAATAAGTGAAAGTAAAATGAAAACTTTTATTTATATTATTCTTAATTGATGTAAAGATAACATTTTGTTCAAAATAGTAATAGCAATAATAGATTCAATTATATTTGCATATATGTGTTCATATACATATACAAAAATATATATATTTGCTTATGCATGATAATGTCTAAGTAAAATAAATGACAGCATGATACAAGGAGAAAGATAAAAGAATTAGGAATATTTTGTTATTATGATACTTGCTCTGCCATGAAGCGGTATATCAGTTTTTGAAAGTGTAGAAGCATTGGACAGTCAAACCTCAGAGGGAAGGCAGTGAAGGGTGGGTGGGGAGGTAAGAGATCAACCAAAGGGCTTGCATGCATTCATATGAGCATAACCAGTGGACACAAATAGTAGGGGGGGTAAGGGTATGTGAGACACAAAACAGTACATTCTGTATAATCCATTCATATATTGTTTTTACAGCAGGGAAAATTAAATTATGTGGCTAGAGATGCATACAAACTATAAAGAAAAAAACAAGGAAGATTACTAGAGGGAACGGGTACAGTTTCCTTGGTTGGACCTGGGGCTGTGATGGAGGTTTCCGGAATTTGGAAGTGCTCTCTTTCAGCTCTGAGAGGGTGTTTCACGGTATTAGCTGTATAAAATGCATAGTGTTTGTGATTATTTCACTTTTCTGTATTTGTGTTCATTTTAAAAATTCCAAACAAAAGAGAGAAGCATGTGCCTCAGCAACCAGACCCTCCTTTCTCCTTCTGTTCTGGAATGCTATGCCTCAGAGCAGAGTCTGCACAGGTTTCTGAGGAAGAATACCTGATTCAAATTCTGGTTTTGCTTCTTTATTACTCTGCGACCTTGAAAGGGTTGCTAAATGGATCTGAGCTGGTCTCTACCTCTAGAGGGAAAATTAAAATATTGACTCAGTTTTATTGAAGACAGTAACTCCATCATGTATTTGGCACTTTACTTAAATCCTGGGTGTCATGTAACATGGAGACAAGACTAATTATCTCACAGAGCTGTTGTGAGGGTTGAGAAGTAATGGAAGTGAAGTGCCCAGCACAGTGACCAGTGATGTGAGATGGTCAGTAAGTGTCAGTTTCATGCCTGCCTCCTCCCCTCCATGATTTAAGGCTTTTCACTGTGGCTATAGTACTCCCACCCTGGCAGGAAATGCATGTTCTACCTTTGCTTTCAGAACAATGTGCTCTGCAGGATCAGAACAGAAATGTGGAAGCAAGATGCTGCGTGTTGTGGGAAGGGAGGATCCTGTTTTCTTCAGCAATGTCTGATCTACCAGCCAACCCTCATCCACTATACCTCTGAGTCTAGAGTAGGGTACCAACAGCTAAATCCCATGTTCACCAGGAGAGGAGAACCCCTAATAACTAACTAAAATAGACAAGATATGAATATAATAGTAAAGAATAGGAAACACCAAATTTCTACTGTTTGGAGGGGAACTAGTCCATCACACAGCATCAATAAGACCACGATAGTTCTGTGTAATTCAGGCCATAAGGAGGGGACCAGCCAAAGCTGGGACTGAAGGCCACATGCCACAATCATTTACTATACTGACAACAACAGGCCACCCAGACCCAAGGGCAGGAGCAAAGTCCCAGCTGTGTCAGGTCCCAGCCTCTGGGCTCACAAAGTGAATACCCGCAGCGGGGATCCTTAAACCTACCCTCAGTGTCCGCTTCTGAGCTCACATGATCTAATTTTTTGTTCTCAAATACTCAATTCATTTTCCTTACTGGGTTATTTTTATTATGTCCCTCTTCATCTCTCTACCAGCTCCAATACATTTGTAAAACTTGACTATCATGGAATATCCTGGATACTCGAACCAATAAAATCATTACACTTTATAGCTGGGATGTATCTCAAAGGGACAGCAAGACCAATTCCTTTATTTTGTCAGCAACAGCCAAAGAGGTGTATGACTTATGCAGAGTTACACAGCAAGACAACGGCAGTATGGACTAGAAATCAGGTCTGATATTGTGTCCCCAGTCCTCCTACAATGTCCTCATACAAGACAATTACACTTTAATCTTAAGCAATTCACAGAATGCCAATCTGCCCACGCTTGCTTGTACATGAACATACACACACACACACACACACACACACACACACACACACACACACACTTTGCTCTCTAGAGCCATACATACATGGCTTTATTATCTTTTTTTTTTTTTTTAAAAGGTTACTTGTCTTGGGTATCCTCCTCAACAGCATTAGCTCAGATAGCTAAAAGTTGAGCTTGTCTCTATATTTCTTAAAGTTTTCCTTTAAGAAGCAATGCCCATTTTGAAGCAACCTCCACATATGTGGAAAATGTCATGCTCTGTGTCATGTGGAGCCTCTGGGCATTTTATCAAGTTATTTCCATTTTTCTACTCTGGGTCCTAATGATCCTAGACACTCACTATGCAAGGAGGGAAATGCATCGCCTACCTCCCTCCCTCTGAAATAATTTGCCAAGGCCAGTAGGAAAGGACTTTCAGTCCCAGCTACTCGCTCAGAGGGATCATAGTTGCCTTGTCCTCTGTCTACATTTGTGTCTCTCTTCTTGCTGTTGCTGGCATGTACACAGGTCTGATAACTGCAGCCTGTCTTTTCTCCTTTGGAGCAATCTCTGTTCTTTATACCCAACTGACAGCTCTGTGCTTTCATTTTACTGTTCCCACTGCTACTTTGCTATCTGTGTATTTGTCTTGGGATTCGAGCAACTAGCTGTGCATGCATTCAGCATTTTCCCCAGGGAAACAACAGCAGGACCCCTGCAGTCTCATGCAGTACCTTCATTTCAAAAGACCTCCATTGGGTGTCAAAGGGAAAGTTACTGTACTAGGACCAATCTGGAGACAAGAGCAATAGGCACGTTCTTCCTTTAATTCTAACATTTTCTTGCTCTGTTGGCATATTCTATACATCTTTGAGTAGGGACAAAACATTCAAATGCTTCCCAGGCTGCAGCAGGTCTCAAGGGGGACTGGGGAGCCAGCAGGACCTGGTTTACAAATGTAAACCTAGGCATATGCTCAGAGCTCCTGCTAATTGCCAGCCTGGGGCTGGGGTTGGCTCTAGGACCTGCTTTCAGTTAAATGTGCTGGCTGCCCCTCCACTGAGAAGTCTTCTTAAGGATGGATTACAATGTCCACAAAATAGTCCCCTTAATGCAAAATGCTTCTATTTTCTTGGGAGAATTTTAAGAATGAGACTGTCCAAAATTGCTTTTCTTTCCAAAAACACAGAAAATGACTTACTATGAAAATAATAAAATACATCAGTGTGCTGAAATTGGAGAACATGTTGTCACTGATAAAAATAGAAAGGCAGATACAAAAACCTGGAAATATGTAAGGGGCGCTTGCTAAGCGTGAGGCCCTGACCTGGGTTGCTGTGTCTGCTGCCTCTGGTCCCACACAGGGAAGGTAAGAGGAGCCGCTAATTTGCTGTGTATTAGTAAAGTGTTGGAGAATGGGCTGCACAAGCGCCTGAAGACAGGAATGCCACAATCAGGATTCACAAATCCCAGGTGGGGCTCTGTCCATGTGACCCTTACTTAGCAAGCACTTCCCTGTTCCTTCTACCAGGTGCCATGGTGACATGGCTAGTCTTCAACAGCCCTTGTCTATGTCAGCAGGTAAATGATGGACTCTGTGCAGCAACCAATGCCTCTTCCCAGTGTGCAGAGTACTGACATTTTTACTTGAGTAACAATGTTACTCAAAGGCTTTGCCAAACGTGTTTGAAGAAGTGGAGCATGTGCTGCCGACCCTGCCTGGCTTCCACAGGGCAGCCTCTGACACTGACCCTGCCTGGCTTCCACAGGAGAGGGGCGTGGGGGGCTCCTGAGACCCGCCTGAACAGGACCCTTGAACAAGGGGTCTGATTAGGGGTGCACACCATAGACTAGTAAAGGAATTGGGTGCCTTAGGCGTTCAGAGCATCCTCCTAAACAAGATCCCAAAGAGCTGTTTCATAAGAACTATTTAAATAAATAATTTGTGGAACAGGGAAGACACATATTCACAAGAAATAATTGGCTTTTAAAAAGTAACTGATTCAAAGGAATCAAAGGCAAGTGCAGGCTCTTTCATTGTTGTTCAGACCAATGCGGGGTCTACTGCCATATTCTCTGCCTGCCAAAGCCCTCCTACGCCACCCCCAGCAGGGGATGATAGCTCCACTCAGGCTCCCCAGACCTGAGGGTTGATCTGAATAAAACCAATGAATTGTACTTAATTGTCTTTTTTGCTATTTAAGAAATGTTCTTTTTCTCATCTCAGTGTTTGAAGTCAGAAATATCTGTTACCTTCTTTTCCTCTGTGGGACCTGGGTCTGGCTATACGAGTGGGACAGCCTGGATCAGCTTCTCAATAGACAGGCCATCAGTGGTTAACAACATCCAGTCAATACCACATCTGCAAAGGAGACCAAAAAGATATACATATGTTGGAAGCAAAGCCATTTGTTCAAATTAACTATTGCATGATTATGACATAAGGATGTTGGTAGTAAAAACATAATAAATGTAAACCAGAAATTCATCTTGACATTAATTCTTATAAAATACTAGAGGCCTAGTGCATGAATTCTTGCATGGATGGGGTCCCTCAGCCTGGCCTGGGCCCTCTCGCAATCTGGATCCAGTTCAACATCTTTTTGAGGGATGTAGCAGTGCTGAAGCGGCAGGTGGCCAGGGAGGAGCCTCAGCCTAACCAGGCGCAGCTCCACTGCCACTCATCACTGCCCAGCTGCGCCTGCCACCACCACTCGGTAGCACTGTCATGGAGGCGGGAGAGGCTCCTGCCACCACAGCTACATTTACCAACTGTGAACCCGGCTTCTGGCTGAGCAGCGCTCCCCTTGTGGGGGTGCACTGACCACCAGAGGGCAGCTCCTGTGTTGAGCCTCTGTCCCCTGGTGGTCAGTGCACATCATAGTGACTGGCCGTTTAGTCATAACGGTCACTTAGGCTTTTATATATATAGATAGGATTGCCAGTCTGATTGCCACCAGCAATGCATGAGGGTTCCCTTTGCTCCATGTCCTTGCCAGCACTTATCATTTATTGATTCGTTGATGGTAGCTATTCTGACAGGTATGAGGTGATAACTCATTGTCATTTTAATTTGCATCTCTCTGTTGATTAGTGACTTTGAGCATGTTTTCATATGTCTCTTGTCCATCTTTATGTCCACTTTGGAGAAGTATCTATTTAGGTCTTTTGCCCATTTTTAATTGGATTATTTGTCTGCCTTTTGTTAGATTGTATGAGTTCTTTATATACTCTGGAAATTAACCCCTTATCGAATGTATCATTGTCAAATATGTTCTCCCATGCAGTGGCTCTCTTTTTACTTTCTTGATAGTTTCTTTTGTTGTGCAGAAGCTTTTTATTTTGATGTAGTCCCATTTGTTTATTTTCTTCTTGGTTTCCTTTGCCCTAGGAGATGTATCAGTAAGCATATTTGACATAGTGATCCTACTTCTAGGAATATATCCTAAGAAACCAAATCAGAAAGAATATATGCAACCCTCATAGAAACAACCTAAGTGCCCATCAGTAGATGAGTAAATAAAAAAACTGTGATGCATTTACATAATGGAATACTACACTGCTGTAAAAAATAAGGAAATCTTACCATGTGCAACAGCATGAATGGACCTGGAGAGTTTATGATAAGTGAAATAAGCCCATCAGAGAAAGATCAGTATCACATGATCTCACTCATATGTGGAATCTAATGAACAAAATAAACTGATGAACAAAATAGATCCAGAGACATAGAACCATGGAACAGACTGATGAATTTCAGAAAGAAGGTGGAGCTGAGAGGGCGGGATAGGAGAGAGATTAACAGGGGAACTTGTATGCATGTACACATAGCCCATGAACACAGATAACAGTGTGGTGAAGACCTGGGAGGGGTGGGTGTAGGGAGGAGGGTGTCAAGGGGAAAAAAAAAAAAAGGAGGCATCTGTAATAAGTTCAACAATAAAGATCAACTAAAAATAAATAAATAAAATATAGGATTCCCAGAAATAATAACATTGATCTTAACAAAATATTTTCATATAAATGACTGAATTTAATCCTCAAGAAATATATATTAGGTGGATACATCATCCCTAATATTAAACTGAGAGTCAGAAAGATTAAATTTCTGCTGCAGAAGAGTAGGTGGAACACCTAAGATTCAAACCAAGGTCCTGGAATTCTAACATTAGCATTCCTTCAGCTAAAACATGTACATTCTCTAAAGCATTGAGTTTTTGACACTATAAAGAACTTTCAGTTATGGGAATATTGCCAATCCTTTCTTTATTCTAGAATTGAATCAATCTATACATTAATAGATATAAACATAGGGCTGACAAAAGGAGGAGTCAAAAAAAAAGCTCAGAGGAGGTTGCCACCTGCAAAAGAGACTTTATACACAGGGGAAAATATAACCCATAATTAAGTGAAATGTTGAGAAGCAACACATCAATGATAATTGCAATAGTTAGGAAAGGCTGAAAAAATAGGTTGGGATGGCATGGAGTTTGCTACAAAGCTTCAAAGGAAGGATAGAGTGAGATGCACAAAAGAGGTGGTAAATGATACCTGAAGTCAAGGGAACTCTCAGTTTTGTATGGTTCCAGGAGATCAGTTCCTAGGATAGTGGGGATTGTGTCCCAGATGGAGACTGATAAGTGCTAGAGATACACAAACTGGGTTTTGAGACATAGCAAGATTCTCAGGGTCTTAAACTGAAAGCAAAAGTGGTAGCCTGCTAGGGTCAAGGGAAGATGATGACCTTATGGACACCTAGAATAATACAAGTTCAAATGCCCAACCTATGGCATACTTGGTCCAGACCCTGCTGGAGGCTGCACCTCCTGAAATAACATGCTTGCCCAAGCTTGCCTCAAAAAATACAGGTGAGATGAGGTGTCACTCAGTACCAACAGCCGAGTGTGGCTATGGCTGACTGACAAATAACTGAGAAAATTAGGGACAAAAAATAAAGTCCATGACTATGGCAAATGCAGCATTTACATGTAATTCAGCATATGGCCTTTATTTTCTAAGAGAATTAATGAAAGGGCTATAATAGATCAGAATCAATAATAACAGTTAAAAGTCCAAGACTCTTGAGCAAGTCCAAGACTCTTCAGTAGCACTGCCCAGTGAAAAGCACACAGACTTTGGAATTAGACTACCAGGATTCAAATTTGAAATCTACCACTTCCTAATAGTAGCCTTAGTTCTTTACTTTTCTCATTTTTAATGCAGGACAATAACATAGTCTGCATGTATTTTTGTGAGTTTTAAAAGAGATAAAAAAGGAGCCTTGGAGCCAAGTACCTTCACTGACGAATCTCAGAACCACTGTTCATACCACATTCTGTCTGGTGCAGAGAACAAGTTCTTCATCACGATGCAACAAAGGCATCCTTTTCATGAAAGGTCAGCTTGTAAATCCCAAGGGAATCGGGAAGAATTCCCCAGTGCATTTTTTTAAATGTATTTTATTGATTTTTACAGAGAAGAAGGGGAAGGGATGGAGACTTAGAAACATAGATAGATGAGAACAAAACATCAATTAGCTGCCTCCTGCACGCACCCTACTGGGGATCTAGCCCACAATCAAGGTACATGCCCTTGACCAGAATCAAACCTAGGACCCTTCAGTCCACAGGCCAATGCTCTATCCACTGAGCCAAACCAGTTAGGGCCCCAGTGCATTTTTTATATAAGCAACAGGGAATACAAGGTTGAAAAAATTTCCAAGAGCAAATGGGAATTTGTGGAATGACCTGTTGCTAATGTTTGAATTTCTCCAGATGAAGGAGGGAGAACTCTTCCTTGAAACTATGTCTTGCTCCCTAATGTCATGAGTCTGCTCACCCACTATTAGCGATGCCATGGAGCTCATGAAGTTCTTATCCCATCTCCCTTATAAGTAAACTAGAGGCCCTGTGCACAAAATTCATGCATGGGGTGGGGTGTCCCTCAGCCCAGCCTTCACCTTGTCCAATCTGGAACCCCTTGAGGGATGTCCAACTGCCCATTTAGGCCCAATCCTCCCGGGATCAGACCTAAACGGGCAGTCAGACATCTCTCTCACAATCCAGGACTGCTGGCTCCCAACTGCTCGCCTGCCTGCCTTCCTGATTGCCCCTAACTGCCCTCCCCTGCAGGTCCGGTCACCCCCAACTTCCCTCCTCTGCTGGCCTGGTCACCCCTAACTGCCCTCCCCTGCAGGCTTGATCACCCCCAACTGCCTTCCCTTGAAGTCCTGGTCCCTCCTAACTGCCCTCCCCTGCTGGCCTGATCACCCACAACTGCCCTGCCTTGCAGGCCTGGTCCCTCCCAACTGCCCTCCCCTGCTGGCCTGATCACCCACAACTGCCCTCCCTTGCAGGCCTGGTCCCTCCCAACTGCTCTCCCCTGCTGGCCATTTGTGGTAGCCATCTTGTGTCCACATGGGGGCAGGATCTTTGACCACATGGGGGCAGCCATCTTGTGTGTTGTAGTGATGGTCAATCTGCATATTACTCTTTCATTATATAGGATAGAGACCTGGTGCACGGGTGGGGGCCAGCTGGTTTGCCTTGAAGGGTGTCCCAGATCAGGGTGGGGGTTCCCTTGGGACATGAGGCAGCCTGGGTGAGGGGCCTGTGGTGGTTTGCAGGCTGGCCATGCACCCCAGCGAACCAAGCAGAGGCCCTGGTATCTGGGATTTATTTATCTTCTACAATTGAAACTTTGTAGCCTTAAACAGAGCCTTAAGCGGAGGCCAGAGTGTGGGGAAAGCTTGGCTTCCTCCATTGCCCAGGAAACCCAAGCCTCCCTCCTGCTCTCTTTGTGGCTGCAGCCATCTTGGTTGGGGTTAATTTGCATACTCACTCCTGATTGGCTAGTGGGCATAGCTTGTGGGTGTAGTGGAGTGATGGTTAATTTGCATATTGCTCTTTTATTAGATAGGATAAGCTAAGATAGAGGTCAATGTCTTACTTGACACCTAGTTTAAGAAGCAGATTCCTCCCACACTCCCTACCCCAGCCCCAAGACCTTGGCCCAACCAGAAAGCCATGGGACTTTCATTAAGAACATGAAAGCCTAAGGAAACTTTTATGCAGATTTCTTTCTAAAACATGTCTGTCAATCTGGCATTTGTGGTACAGAAACAAAACAATTCATTTTGACAAGCTGCACTTCACAGAGGTCTGAACCACACTGTGAGAGCCTCTCTCTGGATCCCATAAAATACTAGGAAATATGCACTTGACATCTGGTTTGCTAGATTCATGCAGAGCAGCAGAGGCTTTGGTGTGAGCCTGTCACTCTGGACTGGCAGATCAGCTATGCATATAACCTTGCACAAATCCACACAAAGCAGGCATGTTTGGGCATTAATAGGGCATGTTCCAACAGAGTCTTCAGGAGGAACATGAGCAGCAATTGAATAGTTGTATTCTCGGGCATGAAAGGCAGTGTAACTTAAGGATGTTAATGTCCAGCATACATCTCTAAGCAATATAGACTATGAGGTGCACATTGTAGAATGCTATTTGAATACCAAGATACTTTAAAGTATCTTGAAGAGAAAGGTTAAAAATGATTAGGAGTTGATAATTGTTAGTAAGATTGCAAAGGTGAATTTCTCAGTGCTTCTCTGGGGAGACTGAATAGCTAGCTAGATCACAACATAATACTTTAAAATGTTAATGTGAACCTCAGTGGATATCCACAAGACAAATAAAATATATGAAGACTAGCTTACCATAGTAATACCTAAAAGGTCCATTGTCATAGAGACTGTGAAATAACACAGCCTTTTGAATTTGGGTAGCTTCTTTAATACATTACTGTCTGGTTGAGCAGCACAGTCTAGTAACAAAGCACACAGACTTTGCAGTTAGACTACCAGGATTCAGAGTTGAAATATAACACTTCCTAATAGTAGCCTTAGTTCTTTATTTTTCTATTTTTTAATTCAAGACAATAACATATTCTTTATAGTGTTTTTGTTAGTTTTGAAAGAGACAAAGAAGAGGTCTTGGAGTCATCTACCTAAACTTCTCCCAGGGCTGCTTGGGCTTTCAGACAGCATGGCAGTGAGGTTCCAAAAGTCAGTCTTCCAAGAGACAGGAAGAGGAGGCTGCTATTGTCTTTGGGCTCTAGCTTGGAAACTGGCACAACATTCCTTACATTGTATTCAGTTTGTCAAAGCAGTCACAGAATCCACTCAGATTCAAGGGTGAGGAACATAACGCCACTTCTCAATGGGAGCTCTATCCAAGAATGTGTGGCCATCTTTATTCAGCACTATATATGTGGTCATAGAAACCTTTCCAAATTTAGTGAAATCTATGGGCCCTCTTTCTAGAAATGAACATGTGCAAATGTACAGGCAGGATATTGGCTCGATGTTTTATTAAACACTAAAAATAACAGTGGCTTAAACAAAGTGGAAGGTTTAAACGTCTCTTACAGGAAAGTCTTGGATGGCAGGGTAAAGCTTCAGCCACCCAAGGGCACTCAGAGACCCAACTTCCTTCCAATGTATTGCTCTGTCAACTCCTAGGGTATTGTCCTTCTTGGCCAAAACTGGTTTAACATCATCATATTTATGATCCAACCTGAGGAAAAAGAGGAAAGAGTGGAGGACAGGCACAGAGAGACAAAGAAGTTGCCCATATCACTTTTGCTCACACTTTTAGCTTTTTGGTCTAGTCACTCTGTCACACCCTGTTGCAAGGGAGACTGGGAAATATACTCATATGAGTGGCCATGTGGCCAAATAAAACTTTTTATAGTCTATTAATAAAGGATAAAAGAGAATACACATCAGTTATCAATTAGTAATCTCTTCCTCAGTAAATAACAG
The DNA here is from genome assembly GCA_026230045.1 of Corynorhinus townsendii. NCBI lineage: Eukaryota > Metazoa > Chordata > Mammalia > Chiroptera > Vespertilionidae > Corynorhinus > Corynorhinus townsendii. The sequence continues at coordinate 98,239,809 of JAPDVU010000007.1, read as the reverse complement.
CAGCAAACATGTGAATGCAACTTCATCTGGTCTATAGAAACCCTAAGCATCCATCCCCTGACCTTAACCAAGGATCCAAGGCTAAGTTTCACCTTGTTTAGAGTTTTAAATGATTGCATTTTAGGTTATAATATTTTAGAGTTGCAAGTATCTTTTTGAATCATTTAATTCTGTTCTCTAATGTTGTCATTTTCAGGTACCATTTAGACATCTTTTATTTTATAGATTCTCTGGTTTATCATACTTAGAAAGGCTTCCACTCCTGGGTTATGAAATGTTGTCCCATATTTTCTCCTGAACTTTTATGGTTTCATTTTTCCATTTAAATATTGATATTTTATAATGTTTACTGGAATAAGGTATGGATTATTGATAAAATTACATTTCCCCTAGATGCCTATTCAGTTTTACAATATCATTTATGAAAGTATCATTCATTTCCTTGTCTCTTTTTTCTTTTATTATTGAATATATTACAGATGTCCCTCCCTTTTTCTTCCCCCATTGACACCCTCCATCCCACACCCACCTTCCCATCCTTTCACGCTACTGTTGTCTGTGTCCATGGGCTATGCATAAATGCATTTAAGTTCCCCAGTTAATCTCTACCTATCTACTCCCCCATCCCCACCTTCCCTCTTAGATTCCACAGTCTGTTCCATGATTCTATATCTCTGTATTTATTTTGTTCATTACATTCCACATATGAATGAGATCATGTGATACTTATCTTTCTCTGACTGGCTTATTTCACCTAGCATAATACTCTCCAGACCCCTCCATGCTGTCTCAAAGGGTAAGAGAGCTTCTTTTTTACAGCTGCATAGTATTCCATGGTGTAAATGTCCAATAGCTTTTTTATACACTCATCTACTAATGGACACTTGGACTGTTTCCAGATCTTATCCATTGCAATTTGTGCTGCTATGAACATAAGGGTGTGTATATTCTTTCTTATTGGTGTCTCGGGTTTCTTAGGATATACTCCTGTAAGTGGGCTCGCTGGGTCAAATGGCAGTTCCAGATTTAATTTTTTTTAGGAAACTACATACTGTTTTCCACATGTTATCCAATGTTAAAAATAAGAACACAGAAATCCAGAGAGGCTATTTCTTTTCTCTTTTTTTTAATATATTTTATTGATTTTTTACAGAGAGGAAGGAAGAGGGATAGAGAGCTAGAAATATCGATGAGAGAGAAACATCCATCAGCTGCCTCCTACACACCCCCTACTGGGGATGTGCCTGCAACCAAGGTACATGCCCTTGACTGGAATTGAACCTGGGACCCTTCAGTCCGCAGGCCAATGCTCTATCCACTGAGCCAAACCGGTTTCAGCCCAGAGAGGCTATTTCTTGCCCAAGGTCACATACCTAATGACCAGGACTCTCCCAGTTCTCAAGGTTAATCAGTGCTCCTTCCACTAGACTATGCAATGACTCACTCTCTTTTTGTTTACCAACTAAATAAGCGCAATAAAAAGTGGCAGATAGCTATCAGGAAGGGTTCAGTCTCTTTGGAAATGTTAAGCTATTTATCCTTTCTTGTATTCATTCAGAAACCATTGCCCAGCACTGACCACATATTAAAACACTGGATAATGCCAGGGTGGCATGCCTCAGCAGTTGAGTGTTGACCCAGGAACCAAGAGGTCACAGGTTCCATTCCTGATCAGGGCACATGGCCAGGTTGCAGGCATGATCCTCAGTAGAAGGCATGCAGGAGGCAGTGATCAATGATCCTATCTCATAGATGTTTCTATGTCCCTATCCCTCTCCCTTCCTCTCTCTCTAAAAATCAATAAAAACATATTTTAAAAAAATAATTAAAAATAAAACACTGGATAATTCATAACACAATAAATCACAAAAAAAACCTTGTCTTTAGGGAGCTCATATTCTAATTTCGGAGGAAATAGGTAGTCATAAGAATAGACAATAAAAGTGTTCCGCTGAAAGGAGAAATATCACAGAAACACGGAAAAAGGGATGACATGTAAGTCAGGACAAGAAGAGAAGAGGAAGAGGTTGTACTAGAGAAAAGATGGGCCATGGGAAAAAGAGCAGGGCAAGCTCATGCATGGCTGGTATTACCTCACTCTCACTGGGTGAGAGACAATCACTGAATGAAGGCAATGGCAGAGGGGACAGAGAAGATGTATTCAATCAACTTAGGCACTAGAAATCGTAAGACTTGGCAAGATAATAATTTTTGGGTATGAGGGAAAGTTTGAATCTAGAATATCTTCTTTGTTTCTGGATTAGACAACTGAGTGGGTGGCAGTACCACTCAGGAAGGGAAGGAATAGAAGAGGGATTTTATTTGTGTGGGAGAAAAATGAATTTGGCTTGGATATATTGTTTTGAGGCAACTTTTTTTACCTTGGTGAAAATATAGAGTAAGCAGTTAACATCATGGTCTTAATATTGGAACAGCAATATGGCATGAAATATAAACATGGAAGACCTTGGAGTTTAGGTGCTAGAAAGCAGATGACATCGTCTACAGGGAGAGTATGACATGATAAGAAATTTAAGGGAACTATTTGTGACCCCTGTATTTAACAGCAATATAAGGAATTGTAGGCAATAAAGGCAATGAGAAGAAGTAGCAGACAGGAAAACAGAAAACCATGAGACATAGAAGCAAAAAGAGTAGTGAAATTCAAGAAGAGAGTAGCTAACAATGCTGAATGTGTCTGAGCACTCAGGTCAGCATGAGGATGGAAAGGTGGCCACTGGATTCTGCATCTGGAAACTATTGGTATTAAAAAGAGCAACCCCAGAGGAGCACAGGGGCCTAAGGCAGAGTTCAGGGGATTACAGATGTGAGACAGTAGTAGCCAATGCTAGTGTAGGTTACACATGTAGGAGGTCTGGCTATGAAGAGAAGGAGAGGGATATGGTAATTTAATGGCTAAAAAAGATATAAGACAATATTTTTTTCTAATCCTCTTCTTTTTTTATTGATTTCAGAGGGAGAGGAAGGGAGGATAAGAGAGAGAAAGAACATGTTCCCATGTGAGAAACATCAATCAGTTGCTTCCTGTATGCACCCCAACCAGGGACTGAACCCATAATCTGGTTATGTGCCATAACTATGAAGCAAACCTGCAACCTTTCAGTGCACAGAATGATACTCCAGTCAACTGAGCCACTCTAGCCAGGGCAATACAATAATATTTTTAATGATGGGAGATCACTTGAACATGATTGTGTATGATGGAAATAAGTTAACAGAAAAAAGGAAGTTTAAAAACTTTTTAAAGAGAGGTGTGAATTGATGGCAAAAGTGTAAAACAAGACAAAACAAAGGTTAAAAAAATAGAAAGCACTTTTTCTCAGACTCTTTGGAGAAAAAAAGTCTGAAAGAAAAGAGACATGATAGGGAGAAAGGAAGGTGAAGAGAATGAGGAAGAGAAGGAAAGGTCAAGGAGACATAGTCCAGGACAGCCTATATACATATGTTTGTAGGTACAGGGATGTGAGGTTGAGAAAACCTATGTCTGAGCATTTTCTTTGCAAGCTAGTACAAGTCAGCACCTGCTGAGAATGAAAGGGAGATGGTGGAAAGAAGCTTAACAGGAAACATGAGGCTTGGAATGAAAAATAAAGTTGACTGGGAACACGTGGAAAGATGAATGGTGTGTTTTTGTTGAGAGTTGTTCATCAACCTGGATTATTTAGTCTGGAATGGAGGGTGCCCTTTTGGAAAGAGACCAGCAAAAGCATTAAAGTCATGGGAAGACATGATGGCAGTCATCCATGGGAACCGGGCAGCGTGGCGAAGTAGAAAAACTAAGAGGAGAAGTCTCACAGACTGGAATCACAAAAACGCAGCCTAGGACTGAAGGTACCTGTGAGAAAACAGAGCACAGTGGGGAAGGTAAAGGCAAGAGAGAGGAGTAAGTACACATAATACAAGGTTCAAAGTGAGGAATGCTTAGAATAGAAGCAAGCCCAATTGAAAGTGTCAAAATCAAAGATTGTTGACAGTAGGGTGGAAGATGGATGGATCATACAAACAGCCATGACCAGAGCTGGAATGGAGAGAAACGTAGTTTCTAGTCAGCCAGAGACAAGATCATTATGCCCTGTCTCTAGGGCAGGCGTTTCACAGCATATGCACCAGATGGCACATGTGTTGGTACAAGGACTTGGGCCTTTCCCCATGCTCGTCTGCACTATGATGGAACTAATTTCAGGAACTAATCATACCACATCCATCGCCTTGATCTTCAGAGCATCTACAGCTGTTTATGAGATAAAAACAGACTAGGTGAAAATTTCATGTGACCTGCTACAGAATGACCACCAGGTAAAGTGCAAGTGCCAACCTCTTCTCTGAGATTATTGCTCACAGAGGACACAGTTTGGACGTTTAGTTTCCCCCATAGAGAGGCCAGTCTGCGCCTTCAGGAAAGCATGTGGAAGCTGTATAACACTGTGACCTCCTTACCAAGCCTCTCAAGAGCATTTTGTATATCTGACTGTGGAAGCCAAGGGCAGAGCTTGCGTGTTTGCACCATCGGGTGATTCTGTGTGAGATTATAGGGACAGCAGGGTCTTGCCCTGATGCTGATTTGGGTACAGCCTTTAGGACTGAACCATTTCTCTTCAGTCCTGCAACCACAGTGAAGAAGAATGGGGAGGAGAGAGAAAGAAGGATGGAGAAGCATCAGAAGGAAACATCTAAACAACAACAGAATTTATGGAGCACCCAAAATTTGTTAAGTAAATTAGAAATGCATTGCAACAAAAATGGGCTAATTCATTATGTTTCTTTCCTCTTTTTGGAGCCAGAGAACCATAGCCAAGCCCATGTTATTTTTCTACCTCATTTACTCCACTTCTCCCAGAATCCTCCACACACCCACATAGCAAAATATGCCTGTGAAGCATGAGGCTTAAATATATCCAAACCTCCAAACACATTTATGTGGGGAAATTGTATTTACCACCTCCCTGTTCACTCACTCCAGACTTCCCTGCAACAGGCTTCTCAATGGTCCACAGATTTGCAAATTACCTCCCATTCAATTTGCTTGAGCAAATGTTTACTGAAAACTTCCTAGGTGCTCAGCAGAAAAGAGTGTGCCCTCTGGACTCAGCCAAAATATGTGGGTTCGAATTTAGATATTGCCAGTTAGACATGCTAACTTTAAAAATCATTTCTTTAGTTTCCTCACCAGAAAAATGTGGGGACAATAACACTATACCATAAGATTGCTGTGAGCATTAGCCGATTGCCTATGTGGACAGAGCCCAGCACGACATCTGGCCAACAGTAATCCCACCCAATGCGCGTAGCTACCATTAACGCTGCCAAGGTTATTATAAAGGCAGTATGTTGATATAATTCTTGCTCACAGTCTTATTTGGGGTGATAAGAGAATGAAGCAAGAAGAATGAAAACACAGGTACAATGCATACTAAATGTGTAAATGATCTGAATGAGAAACCATTGTATTAGCAGACATCTAAAACTAATAATAGCCTAGGTGGTTGTCATGCCCTCATGCATCACGCTCTAATGATGTCACAAGATGGCTGTCACAAGATGGTCGTCACAAGATGGCCATGAACACAGTGGAGGTGGGGCCTGGTGGAGGAGGCAGGTCACGGTAGGGGAGGGCAGTTGGGGTCAACTGGGCCAGCAGGGGAGGGCATTTGGGGGCAAACAGGCTGGCAGGCAGAAGCAGTTGGGGGCAATCGGACAGGCTGGCAAGTGAGCAGTTAGGAGACAGCAGTCCCGAATTGTGAGAGGGATATCCAACTGCCGGTATAGGCCCAATCCCGGCAGTTGGACATCCCCCGAGGGGTCCCAGATTGGAGAGGGTGCAGGCCAGACTGAGGGACACCCCCCCCCGGGCACAAATTTTGTGCACTAAGCCTCTAGTTCTATATAAAATGGTTGTATGATATGAACTTATAAGGAATGGAAGGTTTAGTTAATTAAAAAAAAATAAAAAGGGACATTACAGCAAAGGATTTTTTTTTTTAAATAGACCAAAAGGCTAGGAATGAGGCAGAAGGAAAGAAGGAGAAACATCTGCCCTCTGAGCAACATGTGGATATTCAGGGACACTGGATGGAGAGCTGGCATCCAAAGCAATGCTGCGGGCACCACTGTGTGAGCACACCTCCTCGGTGAGTGCAGACACACACTCTGCACATGGGAAGGGCAGTCTGGAGCTGTGACTCCTATGAATTTACTCCCTATTTTTTTTTTTTTACCACACTATCATCTCCTGAGACAGCCTATACTACATTATTCTTCATCAAAACCACAGCTCCTCACTGTGACTAACACAGGCAGTGTTCAATCATCTGTAGAATTAAAAGAAATGGAGAGGATAAAGAAAGGAAAAGGAGGGAAGTGAGTGAGAAGAAAGATCATTCTCATTACCAGAGAAATAGAAGTAATGTCAAGGTCCAGGAATGGAGGGTATATGTGTGGATTGACACTTCTCATGATAGCCAAGAGTAGACTCTTTCACCTCACTAATTTTGCTGTTGACTGAGTTTTGGTCACAAAATAAGCTATTTGCCTTCTTTTCATTTTTTATGACTATTCAAGGCATTTCATTCAGGACCAGCCCAGTCGTGAAGAGGCAGGTCTGTGCACGGGGCAGAATAGTAAGTATCCTGTTTTAAATGCCATCGGACATTGTATGCCAAAGACAAGCTAAACTAAGAGTGCAATGACCTGAGAGCTGAGGAACTTCATGACAGAAAACAAATGTAACGAAATAGAATGCCCCCTCCTTTCTTTTTTTCATAAATATGAAACTAACACCAGCTTTTCTCAGAGAACTTCATAAGCTTGAAATATACACAGAGTTGCTGTGAGCTCATGGAGAGTGGGAGAGAAGCAGTGACAGCCAGTGGGGTTAGTCAAGGGTCCTCAGGGAGGGTCCTAGGCATCTGTGGTTGCTTCCCCTGAGAAGGAATGGGTGCTTCTTTCTTTGAAAGAGAAAAATTGTAATAAGTCATTCATAGAGCAGTGCGGAGAGTGAGGAAAGAGAAAAGGCTCTTTCCAGTGGAGGCCATTCTTGCTTAGTTTAAGATTGAGGAGCGCCTGACCTTTGTTAAATGAAAGACAGAGAAACGTTTATTCAACTTATAATTACCTGACTTTTGCATCTTATTTCAGAAGACTTTCAGTTCTTTTTAAAATTCCACATGCAAACCACCTAGGTTCCAAACAACAGAGCAGAGAGAATATAAGGAGTCTCACCAAGGGGTAGGGGTGGGCAAACCCTAACCTGGGTCTCATCTGCTTCTTTTTTGTCATTGCTGTTTTAATAAAGCTGCAATAGGCCTCGTGAAATCTAGTAAATGTCTTATTATAAACTTGAACATCAACGGATGGTAGGGGGGAATGCTGAAACTTGTAAAGAGAGAGAGAGAGAGAGAGAGAAGGGTCGAAATGACTGGCAGTTCCTATTTCTTTACAAGTGTTACATTTCAGTCCCCTGCCACTACCACATGTTTCCTGTTCACAGATAATTTGTACAACATATTTTATCATTCAGTTTTAGACACAGTTGAAAGGCTTTTGCCTAAGGCTTGGAACACTTTGAAAATTGTATACCATTTGCAAGGCTTTCTTCTGCTTCACTGTGCAATTAAGTGACTGCCTTTCTGTAGACATGGAATCTATCATTTATAGGATTGTGTGTGTGTGTGTGTGGATGCATGTGTGTGTGTGTTTAAAACCAAGGTGAAGTAGGAAATGCATGGGCAGAGTTTCCAATACCTTACAGATGAGGACTGAAGCAGCAGAAGCAGGGAGTGGAGCTCTCAAACAGCAAGTGGGTTTGTGCCCTTAAAGAAGTCGGGTTCTGGGGCGTGTTAGTTCCAAACATTGTTTACGACTTTGCTCAGCTCTACAGACCCCACCATTAAATCACAGTGGCATGATCTGAAAGGAACCCAGTCTCACTAACCTCTGCGAAGCCTTACCAGGACGGTTTGCTGGCTTCCCCTGCGGTTTCCCCTTGCCTGTCTTGCCTGAATCACTGTGTGCTGGTGAGGGAGGTACTGACGTGCTCACAGCTTCCCCTGGTGGAAATTGCTGGCAAAAGCGTTGCAGCCAAGAAGGCGGATCTGGGACTTGCTCCCAGGAAAGCTCATCTGAGTGTTCAGTTGCCTGAGAACAGAGCACAGAATGTGACTGGAGGTTCTGATTGAATTTCCTATGTGTTCCTATGTTTTACATAACCAGAATTTTAAAGTCAAATTTGATAAAAGATAACTAATTCCCATCATTATGCCACTTTGTATTTTTTCCACTGAATAATGCAAATGAAAAGAGAGAACTAGGAAGGCTAATTCAAACCTCCCAGGAAGACAGCTGATTTTCCTCTGAGGTTGGATTCAGCATCTCACATTATGGGCAATGTGGTTCTCCTATATTTAAAAGTGTGGCAATAAAACGGTCGTGGAAGAATCTGAACAGCATTTACTCTTTTGATGGGAAAGGCTCCTTAGTCTAATAGTCAAACTAACATAATGAACAGAATAAACTGGTGAATAAAATAGAATCAGAGGCATGGAAATGGAAGAGACTGATGATTCTGTTTTAAAATGTTTTTCTCTCTTCTTATTAAGAAAGCAAACATCCATGTTAATTTCTCTTATAATATCTTTCTATGATATTTGCTAGCCTATATATCCCACCTATTATCTGTGAATATATTTTTTTGCCAATCCTTTTATTTTTTTTTAATTTATCTTTATTACAGGTGTTTTTAAAACCAAGGTGAAGTAGGAAATGAATGGGCATAGTTGTTCCAGAGGCTCCTTTTCCCCCCATTGACCCCTTCCACACCGCTCCTGCCCCATACCCAGGCCTTCACCGCACTACTGTCTGTGTCCCTGGGTTATGCATAAATGCATATAAGTTCTTCTGTGAGTTTATTTTTTTTATTTTTTATTTTGACTTTTTTAAATCTTTATTGTTGAGATTATTATAAATATCCCTCTTTTATCCCCCATTGTCCCCTTCCACTCTGTTCCCACCCTGTCCCCGTCCTTCACCACCCTATTGTCTGTGTCCATAGGTAATGCATATATCCATATAAGATTTTTGTTTAATCTCTTACGGCCCCCCTTTCCCCCCTTCCCTCTGAGAATCATCAGTCTGTTCCATTTCCATGCCTCTGATTCTATTTTATTCACCAGTTTATTCTGTTCATTATATTAGTTTATTTATTTTTATTTTTAGATTCAGTTGTTCATAGTTATGTATTTGTTGCCATATTGTTGTTCATATTTTTTATCTTTTTCTTCTTATTCCTCTTCTTAAAGAATACCCTTCAACATTTCATATACATAATACTGGTTTGGTGGTGATGAACTCCTTTAGCTTTTTCTTGTCTATAAAGCTCTTTATCTGACCTTCAATTCTGAATGACACCTTTGCTGGGTAGAGTAATCTTGGTTGTAGATTCTTGCTATTCATCACTTTGAATATTTCTTGCCACTCCCGTCTGGCCTGCATAGTTTTTGTTGAGAAATCAGCTGACAGTCGTATGAGCATTCCCTTGTAGGTAACTAACTGCTTTTCTCTTGCTGCTTTTAAGAATTCTCTCTTTGTCTTTAGCCCTTGGCACTTTAATTATGATGTGTCTTAGTGTGGTCCTCTTTGGGTTCCTCTTGTTTGGGACTCTTTTGTGCTTCCTAAACTTGTAAGTCTATTTCTTTTACCAGGTAGGGAAGTTTTTTGGCATTATTTCTTCAAATACGTTTTTAATACCTTGCTCTCTCTCTCTTCTTTTGGCACCCCTATAATGCAAATGTTGGTATGCTTGAAGTTGTCCCAGAGGCTCCTTACACTATTTTCATATTTTTGGATTCTTTTTTCTTTTTGCTCTTCTGTTTGGGTGTTTTTTGATTCCTCATATTTCAAATTGTTGATTTGATTTTCAGAATCCTCTACTCTACCATTGAATCCCTATATATTATTCTTTATTTAAGTCAGTGTATACTTAATTTTTGACTGGTCCTTTTCCATTTTTTTGGAAGTTTCTAAAAGATTCTTGAGTAACCTTATTATAGCTGTAGTTTTGTACTCTGCATCCAGTAGTTTGCTTTCTTTTATTTCTCTCATTTGTGACATGTTTCTTTGTCACCACATTTTAGCTGCTTCCCTGTGTTTGTTACTATGTGTTGGGTAGAGCTGCTATGTCTCCTTGAGTTGGTATAGTGGCTTTGTGTAGAAAGTGTTCTATAAGGCCCAGTGGCTCAGCCTCCCCAGTCACCTGATGTGGGAGCTCTAAATGTACCCCTTTGTGGGCTGTAAGCACAATCTTGTTGTAGTTGAGACTTGATTGCTGTTGGTGTCGCTGGGAGGAATTGACCTCCAGGCCAACTGGCTATGAGGATCAGCTGCGACTACAGTGGGAGAGCTGCTGTACAGGAGACACCCCTAAGGAGCAGGACTTGCTTCAGTGGGGCTTTGGTGCTCACTGAGTCAGCCCCTTGACTGTGTCTATTATAGATGTGTAGAGTTGTAATCTGGTATGGTCTGACAATAACTACTAGATACACTGGCTCCTGAGTCTCCAGGGAGGTGCAAATTCAGCCACTGCCTAAGGCCTACCCAGCAGGAGCTACAGAGAAATCTGCAGATTCCTCCTCTTGTATCAGGTTTGGAAGTGCCCAGGTGAGGCCCAGCTATGAGGCAAAGCAGGCTGATGCTGGCACCAAGTCTTGGGCCTTTTATTGATAGGTTTGGGGCTCCATGATCCAGCTGCAGTTTGTTTGAGAGATTTTAGCCTGAGCAAGGACATGCCATTCATATGCAAAAGCCCATGCACACAACTTGGGTGAGTTTGTAAATTGGATGAGGCAAGGTCTTAGGGAATCACCAGGGCAGAGCAAACAGAAATGGCTGCCAATCAGCCCTGTGACCAGGGAGGTCCCAGTACAGGAACAATGATCCCTGTGAGCACCTCTATCTGGAAGAAAGTTGCCCCCAAGTTCCCACCCTGATGCCAGACAATCCACTTCCTCCTGTTATGTGTCTGTGTCCCCCAGAGCCTCACCCTGGTGCTGGAGCTCAGAGGAAGCAGAATCTTGTAAATTCAGTATATTATGCCGGACTTTTAAGAGGAACAGCTGGGTCTCCAGCAGCCTCTGTGTCACTCATCCCCTAGCCCCACTGTTTTTTATAGTGCTAGTTCTTACTTCCCATGGGGATTTCTTTTTCCAGCTCTGGGACCCTGGGCTGGGCTTCTGGTGTGGGGCTAGGACCCCTTGCTCCTTTGGGTGGCCTCCACAGAGATGATCTCCCTCCCGATTACAAAAGCAGCACACGTGGGTGCTGGGCCAGCCCGTTCTGCACCTCCACACCTCCTATCAGTCTCAGTGTGCTTTCTTCTTTACTTCTCTGGTTGTAAGACTTCTTTTTAGCCAGCTTTCTAGCAATTCTGGATGATGGTTTTTCTCTATTTTAATTGTAATTTTGATGTGGTTGTGGGAGGTGGCAAGAACAGACATTTACTTATGCCACCATCTTCCTTCACCTGTGAATATATTTTAGATTATAATGATTTCTAAGGCAGGTTTCTTAGGAGGGTTTAGAGACCTAAAAACAATCAATTAATAAATGTAGTCACTATTGATTCTGATGACTTGGGGGACAGGTTTGTAATTCCTCTCAGCAATGGGAAAGAGGCAACAGAATTTGAAATCTACTAAGAAAATCTTCATAAGCCTAAAACAAAACATAACCTAAATGGCAAGGGAGGGGAGGGGAGAGAAACAGATCTGCTGCATTTGGTTCTGGTATTTCTTTCAAAGGACATTGTCAGCCAAATAATATTGACTTCTTGAAACAACTAATCACTAGATTTAAATAACTTTATAGTCCATATCAATATGAATGATAAGCAAGCTACAAATTCCAGAGAAGTATTCTAATGTAAATTTATTTACATAGTTGTTTGTTTATAGGGTTATATTCTTATCATATATACAAAACACACACACACACACACACACACACACACACACACACACACACACACACACAATTACCTTCACAGATTAAGTCCATCTAGCCATGATGACCCTGTCGATTCAGAAGCAGAGGCTGGACCACGGAGAGCTGGAGGGTCCCCGAGTCACAAAGGCTGTGTGGCTCCCTTCTTCTTTGACAAAACATGAAGGATAATGTAAAATAAGGCCGCTTAGAAATGCTATCCTCTGTAAGTAGCAGGAAAGGACGATTAAAGCTGAACAGACATTTGTTAGATTTATACATGTGCGAAGAGCCAAGACCAAGGAGTTTGGGTCAGTCCGAATGTTTTTGGAATAATAACTCATGGAAGCCAGAGCACAGGCAGAAGCAGCTTGAAGAGCCAGCCTGAATACAGTAGAAAGTGTCACTTTCCTTTTGAAATCTATCCAGGACACTTTGCAATGACAAAGGTTTTGGACCAAGAAATTAGGACAGTTTAAGACATCATTTTATCAAGAGCCAGTTTTCCTGGGGGCCTTGCCTGCCAGACATAGGGAGCACCAGGTGGCAGCCCCCAGCAGGTGCACACACAGCTTCCAGAAGGCAGACACATTCCTGCTGATGCCTGGACACCTGCACCTGTCCATCAGGCAGCTCGAAGGGACTTTTGAATGAAGAGGCCAGGATAAGTGGACCATTGCTCTTTTCTGGCCAAGTAGAGAATGGGGAGGTATAGAGGGTCTTCTTTTCAAACTGTTGCTTCCTTAGCATATGGCCCAAGTAGGAGGAAATCCTGAGGGGAGAGTAAGAAAGCACACTTTCCAAGATCTGATCATGTTTTTGATATGGAGTTTGAAGGAGTTCAAAGCTACCCTACACCTACTAGACACCTTTCGTCTGCCGAACAGAGTCCATGAGGCTCGGTCTTTCCAGGCACACGAGCAGCTGCATTCAGATCCTGGCAGGATCTGTCAGGAATGTGAGCCACTGCGGCTGCATTTAAAGAAGTATGACTGTCGAGACTGCATTGAACCTGTTCTTGCAACTGACTTTCTATGTGGCCTTGAGAAAATCATTAAACCTGTAGGTGCCTCAGGTACAAGAGTGTGTGATTCTTGGTCTAAGATGCTATTTCAAAACAGAAACTCCATCTTAATGCTTCTTCCCTTTCCACCACTTGATCTCATCATTGCAGTGCGCATGTTGCTCTCATAGAGCTTTTCAATTGACCTGCTGGCCTCCTTCCTCTCTCTGGACTGATACCATGTCCACCGAGCGGGAGGGGCTCTACTGGTGCTGGGGCACACCAGGCCCTGCACAGGTGCAGGTGTGCAGGTGTGAGCTTCCCTATGGACAGAGCACACTCCCCTCGCTGAACACCAAGCTGCTGACTGTATGGGGCTAGTGCCATTGCTTCATCTCACTCTGCTCTGTGCCGCAGCCCTGAGCACACACAGGAACGACTACAGTTATACCTGCCCTGTGCGAGGGCAGGGAGCTGTGCTGGTTAAAAGCTTTACTTTCTTGTGGAATGGCTTTGGGTTCCAATCCTGCTATTGCCCTTTTCTGGAATGGGATCCCCAAGTACCCCTTGAGAACCTGCATTGCCTTTTCTATAATACGGGGAGAAGAATAGCCCAACCTTGTGAGTCCTGAGAGCTAGGTGACATCACATATGTACAGAGTCTGGCACACATGCTATACTCAATAATCACTGCGATAATTTTACATATTTCACTCCTTGTTTCCACAGTCTTTTTGTATCAGACCCCAGCCCTATTGAGAGCCCCAATGTCACGGGTCCCCATTTAGTGCTTCTTTCCTCAGACTATGTGCCTCCCTTGCTGTGGACTGGGGAGGTGGCAGTCAGCACATTCTTTACATTTTGGTGCTCCCCCTCGGTCACATGGCACTTGGGAGCTCAGCATTCCATTTTATTCTTGCCTTTAATGTTTAGTCAAAAAGCTTTTCTGTTTGGTTCACTTCAAGTTTAGTTGAATAAACTTTTGCTGGGGTCAGAAATCCTGGCACCTATGCCAGATGGGAAGGGAACAAATGGGAAAATCCGTGCCAACAGCTGGCCTAGGATGACACAGCTAATGAATGGAAATCTGGGCATTTGACCCCAAACTTGTTTACATGACGCTAGTCATTGTTTCTGGAGTCAGTGGGCAGACAGACAACATGCCCAGATAATGCTCATATGAGATACCAACTGCTAAGCACTTCATGGTGAGACGGAAGCACAGAGAAGGTAAGGGCCCTCCACTTCCTGGTGTACCTGGATGGTTTATGAGCTGAGACTTTGAGGCTGGCATGAGTGTCATCTAGGTAAGTAAGAGGAGGAATGTGGGCCAGAGGAGGGCATTCAGAGTAAGCTGATGGAGGCACAGAGCAGTGGGGGAGGGTGGACAAAAGTACCCACAGGTAGTATTCCTTTGTCAGAGGTCCTCAGACTTTGACATTCTTCAGAATCACCTGGAAGGCTTGTTAAAACACAGGTTGCAGCTGGCTATAGAGTTTCCTATTCCTGGATCTGGAGTGGGCCCAAAAGGGTGCATTTCTCTCACGTTCCTGGCTGATGCTGGTGCTGCTGGTCTCGGCTGCACTCTGAGAGCCTCTGCTGAGGGGAGGGGTGATGAGGAGAAAGTCAGGCTGGAGAGGAGATAAGAGAGTGCCTAAGTGTCCCAAAGGCAGAGCCAAGTACCTCAGGCTTCCTCCTCCTGCCTGACCCAGGATGGAAATTTCCAACGGGACAGCTGCTCCGGGATGAGATCTTGGCATGACTCCCGGGTGTCGTGAGGATGCCCCAGGCATTACTCATCGCCTGGGCATGAGGAAACTCACGCCTCTTCATAGGTATTAATGACAGATCCCTGGAATATGGCACACCCTTGCCTCCCCTTGAAATTGAGCAAGTGGAGAGTGTCCTGAGCTACCTCAGGAAGGAAGCGGTACCTTGTTGCCACTTTGGCGTCATGGTGTGGCCACTGCACTCTGACAAAGACACAACCTAACCCCAAGCCTCAAGCACTTACTATGTTGAACCCAAAGAGCTTAAAACACATAAAAATCTTTCTAAGAATATTCTGTAAAAGATTAAATAGATTAATCTAACTTTTTATTGCTGGCTCCTCTTTTTAAAACTTAACATTTCCCCCTATATATTCTGCAGTTGATTCGTTTAATAATACTCAACTGTGTATTGTTTTTAGAAAGACTTCATACATTAAGTACTTGGTTATATTAAATTCTACTGCTTTCTTTTTTCTAAATCCAAATTGTCCCAGCTCCTGGAACGTGGAGAAGCCAGGAAAATGTATCATTCCCATGAAGGAAAGTCTTCATCCATATCACCCTCTCCATCAGTTCTCATTGGCTGTATGACAAAAATAATCCAATTGTTCCTTTCTTTGAGTACTTTTGTGACTACTGTTTTTGGGTTTTATTTTTAAAATGACTAGTATGGTGACTTATTTTCTCCATGAGGAATACAATAACTCTCTGCAATATACAGAAGAAAACAACAACAACAACAGAGAAATGGAAACATGCAGATGACCCAATGCTTTAATACAAGTAGACACCATGGCCCTTATATTCCTCTGAATGTTTCCAAAATCTCCAAAGTTCACTAGAGGTCCTGTCCAGTGGATTGCATTGTAGTATTATACTCCATGTGTTTTAAATTTAGACTTTTGTAGTGTTATACCCTATTTTGTAGTGTTATACCTTATGTATTTTATATGTAGACTTGACACATTCAATGTATATACTTACACATTTTCTCAATACAGTATTGTAAATGTGATCTTACAATGGGCACTTCACCTTTGGTGGAGAGGTAACATTAATTGTACAATCATAAAACAAATGCTTTCTGAGGACTCTTTTATAGCACAGAAAGCTTAGAAGGGAGGCAAGTTATTTAACACTTAAGCACTATCCTGGCTCATGGATTTCAGACTAGTGTCTTATGTTTTTTTATGACATTTTGTCCTAGAAATGCCCCCCATGTCTAGGGAAGGACTGACACAGTCCCAGGCAATAATGATACCTGGGGAATGAGAAGCAAGGACTGAGGTTTTATGGGGAGAGACACCACGCATTGGAGGACCTGCCTCCCTCCGAGCCGGACACTGCCCACCAGTGAGGCCGTGGACAAGCTCCTTCATCTCTCGGAGCCCGTGCCCTTGCCTCCAAAATGGAAATAACATTAATACAAGTTTCACAGGATTTTCATCTTGATAAATAAACAAGAAAGCAGATGCAAAGAGCTTTTTAATAGTAAAGCAATTTGTAAATCTAATAGATTATCAGACTTGCCCATGACGTTGAAAATCTGACGTGCTTTAGAAATGCAATGTGAGGACTGATGATGCTGCCTCTGTCACTGGCCAGGGAAGACATTCTAAGTATGAATCCGTGTTCATCAGTCCTTTTCTCTTGCTAAATGGAGAGCATCCCATCTCTGAGTCAAATGCAGCATGTGTGAAAATACCCCGTGATCATCTTTCACAGGAAATCTTTCCCAGTAAGAAAGCCAGTGCTGGGTCGGGGCTTTGTGGATAACACAGCCCAGGTTCCCAGTGTGCTTTTGGTTAGCAAATGCTGTCCACCTTTATCATATGGCTGAGCTGCAGCCTGTGATTTCACACATATTCTGAAATAAAAAAGGAACCTTAGCTAAAGGCATAAAAAATTGCTCAGAAGAGAGGGTCCTGGATTTCACGAGGAGTCATTTTTGACAGCCCACTGACAATCCATGATAGGCAAGTCATTGGGCAAACGATGTCATGAATTTACATTAATGGGAGCACATGGCGTAGCAGTCATTTGTGTGTTTTGTCATTCTCCTCCTCACCATCATATCCTTGGAGAAAGCAGCAAATGGGGGCATTGTTTTTTTCTGTCTTGGTTCTTAAAAATCCAATTCAGTCAAATATCAGCCCAAACCTAGTTTTACTATAGAGATTTTCAATCTATACTGAAAAAGGTTATTGTCTTCTTTCCTCTTTTGTAGACTTAAGTTTGCACTAAAGTATTAAGTCAAATGAGCTTTAGTACCTGAGAACACATACAAAGGCATATGTTCCTGTTGTTAATTTAGGGTGCTGATCTGCCCAGGTCACCTCACACTATCCCAGATGCTACCTGTCTGTTGCAGGCCCAGAGCAGTCCACGTTGGCATGTAGCGTAAGTTAGAAGTTTGAAAGTAAAACCCCTGCTTTTATTTTTTCGAGTAATTTTTATTTAATAAAAATCCTTTAGCAAAACCAGATAACAACTTTAGCTATCCACCGCCCCCCCCCCCCCAATCCCAAATTAGATTTCATCTGCAAATCATTAGGGAACAAATCAGAAATTTTGCAATACCTTCTTTGGGAGAAATCACTCTGCCTATAAGTTAACGTGGGTGATACTGCCGTGTAGTTATTTGTAGCTGGACTGTATACAGCAACAAGGAGAAAAGTGATGTTAGTTTGGTGAACAATGTTCCACGACAATGCTAAAATGATAAATTGGCTGATAATTAAGCTCGTTTGAATTCAGAGTCTCCACAAAGGTCTGGGAATCAGCACAACTCTGTCTTTGTCTAATTTCTCCATGACCTCTAGAAGCTTTCTCATAGGAGACTAATTTGGAAACAGAATTTGGTGGTTCTAGTTTCAAAAAGTACATCTCTGGCATATAAAATATTTTAAAGTGCTAATTCCAAAATGAGTATATTAGACACATAAAGAGAAGTTTAATAGAGGGAATGATTCTGTGATTCTCTCTACCATAAGAAGCTATTTGAGTAAAATCTATCATATTCACATGTACACACATGCACACACATATGCACATTCAGATTATAACATACTTGCACTTCTATGGCTGTGGATGATTTATTAAGTGCTAACGCTCCCAAGATGAAGGACAGGAGGAATTGCTTTTTATCAAGGTAGCAACTGTAGAGTATCCAGATAGGCCTAGCTTGAACTGTGAATGGCTGGCCAAGTCACACAACCTCTCTGATCCTCAATTCCTTCCTCTGTAAACTGAGGATAAAACAAACACTTCATAAGGGTGTTGCGAAGACTTCATGAAATAAAGTTCAAGGAGCAAGCCTAGCCCAGTGCTTGGCACATGACTGGTGTTCAGAAATTGATGTGTAACATTGAGGGAAGGCCAGCAATCTCTGTATACTTGACCCATTTAATAGTATAGCCAATTGTCCAAGGAAGAATAAAGTTAAGAGATGTGGCAGAGGAATCCAGTTTCAAGTCATGTGAAAAGCTCAATCCAGGAGGCAGGGGGCGGTTGGTCTATCACAGCCCAGAGAGGTGAGTCTTTCCCTTATTTCAAAACAGCTGACTATTTCTGTTAGCCAGAGAGCAAATGTGGTATTCTACCCAATTTTGAGTTACACACTGTAGACATCAAAGGGATTGATTTTGTTTCCACAGAATTCTGTGGTAGATTGGGTGGATCCAGCAACTTATCATCTTTAAGCTAAAAGAGGAGTTATAATTAATCTGGAGGACTACCCCCTTCAGGCGTCCAAGTCAGCAGAGAAGTCCCATCTCCTCATCCCTCACCCTCAGGCTCCCCGTTACAGAGACAGAATTTTGAATCTACCAAAGCACCTGTGGTTGGTGTTGGTCAGAAACCCAGCCTAGTGTGCTTCCAACTTCATGCTCAAGTCCTTGCTCCCTCTTCTTATCTTGATCAACACTGCTTTCATTTGTAATGGAAATTCCTTGGGTCAGTCTTAGAATTTCAGTCCTTTTCAATTCTTCACATTTTTGCTGGCCGCGTACTTCCTTCTTTTTCTCTTACACTTTAGGTTCTTTTATTCAATTATCAAAACATTGAGAGGAGACTGCACTTCTCTGTGCTCTTCCGTGTAGTCCACCCTGAAGGCCTAGTGCCATCAGCAGTAATGGTGCATGCTCTGACCCACGTCACAGATGCCAGTTCTCATTATAGCATCCAGGACACTGTACAATTCATCCCATTCAGAAAATTCCATCTGTTATGGAAAAGGTTTCTTTCTGTTTGATTTATCCATATTCTGTCATTTCACTACCTCTCACATAACATTGTAGGAGGGAAAGGAGGAAATTGTAAAAATAAAAGGAAGAAATGTTGCTACCCAGATTCCAACACACTAGATTTGGGAAAGATTTGCTCCCCTAAAATGATCAAGAATTAAAAGGACCACATATGTTAAAGTACAAATTTCATTCCTAATCATTCCCTCTTTTAAATGATTGTGGTTCTTGTCATCTGCTTGTCAGGTGCTGTATCATCTGCTTCAGAGCAGTCATGTTGCTTAGATGGTGGAGCCTGGTGTGTTTATCTGGTCACATCTGCCCATGGTGTTAATAACTCAGTTTGTTCTAATTTGATGCATGTGTATTACTCAGGGTTCTCTTTACTAAAAGGGATTTTCTATGACTGAAATCACAGATTCTTCCCCACCAAGAGGATGCCATATTTTTATTTACAAGGACCACCTCGCCATTTTTTTTTTCCTGGATAGGAATAGAGGTAAATTATTTTTTAATTAAATTTTTCCAATGTTTTAACATTATTGGGGCTGATGTCCTTAAGAACATTTCTTGGAAGTGCATATATCAATTAAAGTTATCTAAAATCCAATTATTATTCCTCTTTAGGGTAAAGGCATGTTTGATTACCTGTTTATTTTATTTCTCAGTGAAGGTCTCCAGGCCCTGATTTATCTTGCAGAACCACTATCCCAGTTACTGCTGTTCTTACACTATTCAGAGGCATCCCAGGAAATTAACTCTAGGACCTCTCAAAAGAAAACATAACTTATTTTGGAAATCATGTTGATTGGCTAACTCTCCATGAAAAAGAATAAGAATGTTGATGAACATGAGAGGGAATGCTTCTTACTCACCCCTCTAGTTTCCAGAAGGGAGTGTCATCCCTAAACAGGCCTGGCCTCTTTCCCCACTCAGAGCCCCTCTTCCTGGAGGTGAAGCGAGTTATCTGCTCATGATTGGAGATGTATAACTAGGTGTTACCAGCCATCCTTGTTCCTGGTATCAAGTCCTGAAAAGAAACCATCATTCTCTTTGCCCTCCTCTGTCATGTTTGACAGGAACAGATTCCCAGACCCCCTGAGATGACCAGGGTTCAGTGGTGGGAAGCCACTCTACTGCACACCCAAGTCATGTTCTCCAAAATCAGCTTTGTAACAAGAAAGGAAACCTCATTATACAGCTCATGAGATCCCTCAGCCTCATGAAATAGTGCCCAAAACCACAACTCCACATCTAATTAGTGATGCTAGCATCTTCTCCTCTGTTTGTTACTGTTCAGCCAATGAGCATACCTCAGGCGTGGACCCAAAGGACTTGTCTACAGTCATCTGTGCTTTCATAGCATTTTCTAACATCCAACCCATATCTCCCGCAGAATTATTAGAGTAGTGAATGAAGTCAAGGACAATAAAGAGCACAGTGTTCTCAACTTAGAATAACACTAGTAGAATTCACAATAATGAAAGAGTAATATAACATCCATCAACACTTCAGTTACCTGTTACTGTCAATGGATAAGAAGAAAGTCAGAATTCAGATCCTAGCTCATCCTTTTCATCTGAGGGTTCATATAGAAATTACTCCCCTATTCAAGACATTTGATTAATATTAAAATGGAGAAAACATTTAGCCTATTAAAATGATCAGATAAGCCACTAAAGGTAAAAGTGTGTTACATTTAGTACTATTTTATTTAAGAAATAACATTTCAAATTAATAAAAGTTTCATTGTAGTTCATTCTTATTTAAATTATAACAAAATTATTCTCCAATTTTTCATTGAATTTATTGGGGGACATTGGTTCACAAAATCATACAGTATACAACTCAACAAACATCTACCACACACTGCATCATGTGCCCATCGCCCCAAACAAAGTCTCTTTCCACCATTCCCTCCTCCTTTGCCCACTTCCTCTTACCCCTACCCCCTTTCCATCTGGCTATCACCACAGTATTCCCTGTGTTTATGTGTTATATACATATGTGTTTGTTTGCTTAATCCCTTTACCTTCTTTCACCCAAATCCCTTTACCTTCTTTCACCCAACTCCCCTCTATTAGCTGTCAGTCTGTTCCATGCATTCATGTCTCTGTTTCTGTTTTGATCGTCAGTTTATTTTGTTCATTAGATTCCACATATAAGTGAAATTATATTGTGTTTGTCTTCTCTGACTGGCTTATTTCACTTAGCATAATAATGTCTAGGTCTAACCATGCAGTTGCAAAAGGTAAGATTTTCTTTTTTCAGGACTGAGTAGTATTCCATTGTGTAAATGGACCACAGTTCTTTATTCACTCATCTACTGATTGGCACTTGGGTTGTTTCTAGATCTTGGCTATTGTAAGTAATGCTGCAATGAATGTAGGTCTGCATATATTCTTTCAAATTAGTGCTTTTGGTTTCTCAGGATATAGTTCCAGAAGAGAGATAGCAGGGTCATATGTCAGTTCCATTTTTAACTTTTTTTAGGAAACTCCATACTGTTTTCCACAGTGACTGCACCAGTCTGCATTCCCACCAAAAGTGCACCAGGGTTCCCTTTTCTCCACATGCTTGCCAGCATTATTGTTTGTTGATTTATTGATGATAGCCTTTCTGATGGGTATGCGATGACATCTCATTGTGGTTTTAATTTGCATCTCTCTGATGATAAATGAATGGGACTAGCTCAAACTAAAAAGCTTTTGCACAGCAAAAGAAACCATCAACAAAATGAAAAGGGAACCCACTGAATGGGAGAATATATTTGCCAATGATACATCTGTTAAGGGGTTAATTTCTAAATATGTAAAGAGTTTATATTACCTGACACCAAGAAGACAAACAACTCAATTAAAAAATGGGCAAAGAACCTGAATAGACACTTGTCCAAAGAGGACATACAGATGGCAAATAGAAATATGAAAAAGGCTCAATGTCACTAATTTGACAATATTTAAATTTTTGTCTGATTATAAAATAAGCACATATTGTAAGAAACTTTAAAAATAAAAAATAGCGTAAGAGAGAAAACTTAAATACTCATAGATCCACCATTCAGAAATATACTCTTATCATGGCAATGTCATTTTATCTCATTGTTTTCATGAGTATGGGACATCATATGCAATTTTTATCTGGATTTATGTTTACCTAACCCAGTGGTTCTCAACTGAAGGTGACTTTTGCCTCTCTCTTCCTCCCTATGACATTTTACAATATCTAAAAGTATTTTCTTAGTCATCTGTGTATGGGGTCAGAGATGCTGCTTAATGTCCTACAATGTACAGGACGGCCCCTGTTATCTAGACAAAAATGTCAGCAGTGCCAAAGATGAGAAACCCTGATCTAGCCTACTATCTCAAAACATCTTGCAGCTTTTCCTAACCAAAGCAGCTAGTATTATATTTGCTGCTCAAGAACACCATGGATGTGTAATATTCAAGCAACAATCATGTAGAAATTGAATGAAGAAGATACCTGTGAGCCCCCAACTGCAATTTAAACTCCATTGTTCAACTCAAAATCCATAATATTAACACAACATCATACAATTGTAATTGGAAAATGCAATACCAAAACTGTCATCTACTATGCCACACATCTGATTAGCTACTTGGTATTGTTGCTGGTGAAGATGGGTTCTTATGGTGCTGCAAGAAAAGAATTTCAAAGGGTACAGATGTGGGAGAAGTTAAAGAGTAGTGGCGAGATTTATTGGGGTAAAGGGAAATGGTGTGCCCTGGGGGAAGTAGAGGGTGAGCAGGTTCTAGCAGCAATTGCTCCGAGATCCCCCATGACCTTCCATATATTTTCTTGCTCTTCAGGATCAAGTAGTCTTGCTTTCAAACTATCCAACCAACTTCCTGGGTTTTCTCGGGCTGGTGCTAGGCCCTCCCCCTAACCAATTCTTTTCCTGGACCTTCTGGGGTTCCACACCCTTATCCAATCTGATTCTTTTCCCAGACTATGCTCTTCATGCCCCCAAGTTTTGCTGCAGCATCTGGTTTCTATACTCATGTGTTTACCTCCCTGGGCCATCTTGGCTTCCACTGCACAGGTGCCTAGCAAAGAAATTTCCCCTGCTGTTCTTATCCCTCCCTGGACAATCCTGGTTAATGACCCTTAACTGATTCTTCCTGCCCACTTTGGGGATTACAGTTTCCTCAGTGGAGGATGCGGCTGCCCCCTGGGGAGCCTGTGAATGTTGTGGCTTCCTGGTGAATGAGGCTTAATGTCCAATTCAGCTCTCTAGTTTATTAGGCTTACTGTCTGATTCCCTTTGCTCCATTCCTTTGTTAATAGCTGGCTACCTACACTCACAGTAAAGTCATTCTCCATTATGTATTCCCAAATTATCTGATATTATTAAGTATATTTATCCTGACATTTCGTCCTATTATGGGAAATGTCTATGAATAGTCTTAAAATGATTTTCCCTTTCAATTTACTCAAACTAAATAATCAAGTTCCACTCCCATCTCTTAGGTCCTTTTGTCTACTGCCCACAGCCCCAACCTGAACTTCAGTCCACTTGGGTGCATCATTTCCACATTTTTCCCCATCAGATTGAAAATACCTAATGGGAGAACATCAACCTTTATTTCAAAATATGGAAAAACTAGGAATTGGAGCAACCAACAAAAGTTTAATTTCTTACTGGTTTCAATTAAATAGGTTACTTAATCTTACTTCATCCAATTTTTGTTCTATATAAAATAACTCAGATCCAAGAGTCACCCTGATGACCTCAAAGAGCTGCTGTAATGTTTACACAAGGGAAAAAAAAAAGAATGCCTCCTCTGATGCTCAGTGCAAGGAAAAATTGAAACTGCCACGCTCTGAACCTCACACAGCCTGCTTACAAGGACGGGTGTCTGCCTGCTCAGTCAAACACCCACTGCAGCTACTGTGGAAATCAGCTCCTGGTCATAATATGAATAGATGTAAGACTGTACAGGAATTTATAATTTTCAGTTGTTAAACACATGATAAAAGATTAAATTATTATTCAATTCAATGTGATATCCTTGATTGGATCTTAGAACAAAAATAGGATATTAGTGGAAAAAGTGATGAAATTCTAATAAAGTCTGTACTTTAGTTTAAAGTATTGCACTAATGGTTAAATTCTTAATTTCCATGAGTGTACCATGGTCATATAAGGCAATAACTTTAGAGGAAGCTGGATGAAGGGTGTATGGGAATTCTGTACTATCTTTGTAAAGCTTCTATAAATCTAAAGTTATTTCAAAATAAGAAGTATATACATTTTTTCAAAAAAGAAAATGTACTCAAGTTGTTTGAAAATTGCAAGCTAGCAGACAAAAATATACAAAAGTGAAACTATGTTTGCAGTAGGCAAGATCTAAGGTGATCCCAATGGTATGTGTGTGTTTCATGGTATGTACTCATGTTTTCATCTAATCCTCTTCCCTTGAGTGTGAGCTGGACATATTTATTCATGTTTAATAAATAGAATATGATAGAGAGATGGGTGTCACTTTTAAAATTTGGTTATAAAATGACAATAGTTCCTGCATTGAGTGCTCTCTCTTGGCTCACTCTGTGTTAAAACGGTTGCCATGCAAGGGAGCTTTGTGGAGACATCCACAGAAGTGATCGGAAGCCTTCCACTAGCCCTGTCTGTGACCTGGGAAGTTGAGCCTCTGCCATTTGAGCCTTGAGACCCCTGCCGTCCCAGTTGACATATTTGATTGCAACCTCAAAAGAGGCCCTAAACCGGAACCATTGAGCAGACCTGCTCCTGGATTCTGCCTCACTAAGAGAACTGTTTATTGTTTCTAGACACTGATTTTGGGGTTGTTTACTTAAGTGCCAGCTCAAGGTCTCATCACCGTTCCTCAGCATACTGACATCTTCTGTTTGTGTCACTGATTTTCTCCACTTGGGGATGAATCAGGTAAGTCCTTCCTGCAGCCCACAGACTGCTCACTTCATCCTGAAGAGTCATAGGAGAGAAGTATGTTTTCTTTTTCTGTATGTTTGACTGTGAAGTCCATGAGCCTTTGGGAAAGACACACCTCCCACAGCAAGGCTGAAAACAGCCTGAAATGTAGACAGTAGTTCAGAATTCCTATTGGTCACTGCCTTAGAACTCTCTGTGACAAATTTAAAAGGTGAAAAAGAAATAACTAAAAAAAAGTGAAACATTAAACTAATTTTTTTTTGTTAATCCTTACCGAGGATATTTTTTTTCATTGATTTTTAAAGGGAGTGGAAGCGAGGGAGGAGAGGGAGATAGAGAAAGAGAGAAAAATATCGATGTGAGAGAGACACATTGATTGGTTGCCTCCTTCACAGTCCCAACTGATCTGGGGATGGAACCTGCAACCCATATACATATCCTTGACCCTGCAGTCCCGGGCCGACCCTCTAACCACTGAGCAAACCAGCCAAGGTGGAACATTAAACACTTTCATATTCAAATTACAGAATCTATTTAAAAGTTAATTCTTATAAATTCAGTGAATTATATTAATGTAGGAAAATTACCTATTGAACATAGAATATCTGCTTTATTTTCTCTGTCTTTTACTATACTTACTAACAACATTAGCAATATATTTTGCTAAACACCTTCCTTTTTGTAAATTGTATTTCAATATATTTGACTTTTCTTGGTCTGCTTAAGCATATCCATGTGTAGAAGGCACAATTGCTAAATGCCTTTACGTGAATATTAAAGACAATTTATCTCAGTTTGTGCTTTTTGTCTCTATTCTTCAGTTGGCTAAAGTCAACTCATAGATTAGTCTTTATTTTATGGTATATATAGCTATGCCTGTGTCTTTGGAAATGCCATAAATTCTCAATTATCTGCATAGTTTTAGTGGGTGGGAAATTTAAAATTTCCTGGAGTGTCTGCCTTTATTCAGCCTGTCCCCAGTCAGCTACCTTTCTTGATCTGCTAATTTTATATCTGTGACTACACCTTTGTTTATATAGCACTTACAGTAAAATAACAGAAGAAATGCAAATACAATGAAATTCTATGCTTCTTTATAGTACTCCTCGGAGGGAAATATAAAAATACCTCTGCAGTGTCTAGTCTGAGGTTATCCCTTTATTAACTGAGCTAATTGATCTTTATATATATCAAGTCAAGGCTCATGGAAAAATAATGGAGAGGATGGTTATGGAATTTGTGTTGGTAGCACTATTGCCCTAAATTTGTAAATTACAAATTTACAAATTTAGGGCAAAGAGATGTCTGTGGTAATAATTTGAACATGAATAAAATAGGTCCAAGGACTCTGGAGAAGAGCTACAGAGGGGAGATTATCTTAGTTTTATACTAAACTAAAGGCCCAGTGCACAAATTTGTGCATGGGTGGGGTTCGGCCGGCCCAGCCCCAATCGGCAGATCCAGGCCAGGCCTATCGGGAGGAGGAGACAGGAGGTTGGCCAGCCAGCCAGCCCTGATCGAGGCCTGATCAGGGCCAGGCCAGCTGAGGGGAGGTGCCATGGACAATTGGCCAGAGGGCCCCACCCCCAATTAGGGAGGGGGGGGGCCGATTGAGGGTGGGACCGGTCATGGGGAGGGGCTGTGGACCGTGGGCCAGCCAGTCCTGCCCCTAGATGGGGTGGGGGAGGCCAATCAGGGGTGGAGCTGGCTGGGGGGAGGGGCCATGGGCCAATTGGGGTGTTGGGGGCCCATCAGGGGCAGGGTGGCTGGGGGGAGGGGTTGGGGGAGGTTGGCTACTGGCCCCACCCCCAGATCAGGCTGTTTCGTTGGCTACAGTGGGCATCATAGAGACCTGTTGCTCTGTGGTCCTTACAGTGTTCCAGTTGCTGGCTTTTTATATATATATAGATGTTCAGATGTCTGTCCCTGGAAATCTGAGCATTGCATCATAACATTGAACAAATAACGTCAGGGTGTTGATATTGAACAGAACAGAAAGTGGCTCCTTTCCTACCAGCATGGGACTCCTCAAATTTTTAACAGTAATGTAGGCATATTTGATGGAAGAGATGGTTTTTAGCCATTATGCTACTCTATATTAGCGTAGCACACTTGGCACAGTGCCTGTATGTGTGTGTGTGTGTGTGTGTGTGTGTGTGTATACATATACGATACATGGCATCCATACAGCCTCCCCAAATGGAGAAGGAATGATAATTAAAACTAACCTTCATATCAGAGATGTGTGAAGATTAATGAAATGGGATTTCCCCTGAGTTTTGGGAAAGAACAATACACCACACAACGGATTACTGCATAGTTTAATTTGTAGTTATGAAAGGTAGTTTATAAGCACTTTACATTAAATGAAAAACATAATTAGTGCATATTGATGCATCAAATATTATTTTACTTTTTTATATATATATTTTATTTCAGAGAGGAAGGGAGAGGGAGAGAGAGATAGAAACATCAATGATGAGAGAGAATCTTTGATCGGCTGCCTCCTGCATGCCCCATACTGGTTCATATGTTGATGCTCAACCACTGAGCCATGCTGGCTGGGCTCAAAGATTTTATACACAAGGCAGTAAGTGTAAAACTTGAGTATTTAATCATGAATTAAAATATTGCACAGCATATGTTATATATATTGAGATATATTTTAGAATTTAATTAAATAAAAAATAAAATAAAAATGCAGGTTATTTACTGAATTTTCATCAACTCAAAACTACATGAAAATTTTTGAAGAATCATTTTCCACTCTATTTCTGTGTGAATTCCAAGTTGAGGACATGCTTCTATAGATAATAGAGTAAAATGGGGGGGAGAACTTGCTCCAACTGTTTTTGAACTCTTAATCTAGATTCCGTGAACTGGCTGGATTTGAGCAGAGAGAAGGTGGAGGTAAACAGGTCAGATAGGACTGATGCAAGGGTTCACAGAACAAGTAAGGGGGTACCAATATGGTGCTCCAAAGATCACCCCTCCTAATAACATCCTTCTGGGGATTAGGTTTCAGCATCTGAATTTTGAGGGAACACAAACATTCAGTCCATAGCATCTTGCCCACCCTCCCCCAATCCATGTCCTCACATGTCATCAACTCAAAAAGGCCTACCCTAGGGGAACTGTTTTACTCAGTTCACCAATTTTAATGCTAATCTTTTCAGAAAATACCCTCAAATACACACCTAGACATAATTGTTTACCACCTACCAGGGCATCCCTTACCCAGTCAAGTTGACACATACAACCCTTTCTGTGATGTTAGAAGTGTCCTATATCTGTGCTGTTCAATATGGTAGCTACTGGGCACATGTGGCTATTGAGCCCTTGAAATGTGACTAGTGTAATTGAGAGGGCTAAACTTTTAATTATATTTTACTTTAATTAATTTAAGTTTAAAATTAAAAAGTCCATATGGGAAGTGCAGATCAAGAATTAACAGCATCAGAAATGGTAGGGAAAGTTATGCCAGGTATAAGAATTTGCTTGGAAACTGGTAGGGGGCACAGATAGTGCATGGATATGTCACGAAAGAAAAAAAAACATGATAAAATTACACGGTGGAAGAGCAGAATAATTACTATAAAAATACTTTAAATATTATGTGAATATTATGTGAAATCTCCATTATTCTTAGTGCCCTTCAGGATTTACTATTTGTAGTCTCTTGCTCTTTGTAAATCCCATTCCTCTGCTATATATTCCACTCACACCACATATGACAGCCAAACACACTACCCAGAAGGTCGTGTGAGAGAGGAAGATCTTTAGACCTTGTCAAATCAAGCAGATACCAAAATAACAAGGGCAGAATTTCTCATAGTGAGACTATCCCAGTTACTTTAGGTCCTAACTGATATTAATTAAAGGCCTGTGATTTACTATTTGAGGCCTTTATATAGTGAGAGTTGATGCACCCTGAGTAATCCATACAGTCAGAGTTGATGCACCCTGTTAGTTGACATACAGTCAGAGTTGATGCCCACCCTGAGTAGTCCACATATCAGTTGTACTGGTTAATAATGTGGATTTTTTTCAATAGATGGAGTTACTCATATGTTGATATATATGCTATTTGATATGTATACCATTTTGTTGTATTGACAGCAAGCTTCAAACGTCATATGTCAAATTTCCTGAAAGTATTAACATCATAGATATTTTTACGCTTCAAAATGTTGAATTTTGTGCCAAAAAAATGAGCATTTGAGGGAAGTTTAATTCATTACTTTATTTTGAAAAAAAGTGCTACTGGAAGTTATCGTATACTTCAGGAAGCTTACGGTGCACATGCTCCATCTCAAGATACTTGTGAACGCTGGTTCAAATGCTTTAAAAGTGATGATTTTGATGTGAAAGACAAAGAATGTCCAGTCCAACCGAAAAAGTTTGGAAGTCCCACAATTACAAGCATTATTGGATGAAGATGCATGTCAAACACAAAAACAACTTGCAGAAAGATTAAACGTTGCTCAGCAAACAATTTCTGATCCTTTATAAGCAATGGGAAAGATTTTAAAGGAAGGAAAACGGGTGCCACATCAACTGAACGAAAGACAAGTGGAAAACCAAAAAGTCATCAGTAAAATGTTGCTTCAACAGGATGAAAGAAAGTCTTTTTTGCACGGAATTGTGACTGGTGATGAAAAGTGGATTTCTTTTGAGAATCCAAAATGCACAAAATCATGGGTTGATCCAGGTCAACCATCAACATCTACTGCAAGGCCAAATCGCTTGGGAAAGAAGACAATGCTCTGCGTTTGGTAGATCAGGAAGGTGTGGTGTATTATGAGCTTCTAAAACCAGGTGAAACTATTAATACTAATTGCTACTGACAACAAATAATCAATTTGAACCATGCTTTGATCGTGAAGTGACCAGAATGGGCCAGAAGACATGGCAAAGTAATTTGGCTTCATGATGATGCATCATCACACACTTCAAAACCAGTTAAAGACAGGGCAAAAGATCTTGCCTGGGAAGTATTAACCCACCCACCGTATTCACCAGAGCTTGCTCCTTCAGATTACCACTTGTTCCAACCAATTGCACACACACTTTTTGGGTAGCACTTCAAAACATACAAAGAAGTGGAAAATTGGGTCTCTGAATGGTTTGCCTCAAAACAAGAAAAGTTTTATTGGACACTATCCACAAATTACCTGAAAGATGGGGAAAATATTTAGCTAGCGACAGATAGCACTTTTAATAAATCACTTTTATGTTTCTCTTGAAATTATCATGTTTTCTTTGATTACAAAATCTGCATTATTAACCAGTACACCTAGTACAGTGAGAGTTGATGTACACTCTGAGTAGTCCACATACAGTCAGAGTTGATGCACACTCTAGCAGTCCACATAGTCAGAGTTGATGCACACCCTGGGTAGTTCACATACAGTCAGAGTTGACGCATGGAATAAAATTCACAGAACATAATAAAAGCTTTTCACAATTCATACAGGGCCAACTTATTTTGTGCAGGAAATGTTTTAGGTTACTGCTGCTAACTTAACAGAATTTGATTATATATCTTGCTTCTCTTCATCTACTTCCAAACTTCCAACATTCCCTGAGGGCATAATAATTAAACAGTTTACTATTACTGGAGTTTGGTTTTTGTTTTGGTGTTTACTTTAGCTACTTTCTAATGACAAAATAAAATGTGATCCTGCATTGTACTTGAAAATACAAACACTCTATTCATGATAGAAATTAATGTGCATAGTGGGAAATTTTCAGGGATTTCTTTTATCTCAATTTATTTTATATAGTTAAAAATATTAGCTCTGTATATATGGTATCATTTTATTTGTAGTATGGGTATGTTTGTACATAGTTGGTTACTTCTGTATTTATTGCTCTGTTCAGCAAACAACTTTAAAATGGCATACCTTAGCAGCATACTATTATATGGAACCATAATAATCAACAGTTAGCAAGTGTATCCCAAAGGTGTGTGGTTTTATATTATGTATGATTAAGGATTTATTATGATACTAGAGGCCTGGTGCATGAAATTCTTACACTGGGGGTGTCCCTTAGCCCATCCTGCACCCTCTCGAAGTCCAGGACCCCTCAGGGGATATCTGCCTGCCAACTTAGGCCCGATCCCCTAGGGGTTTGGCCTAAGCCAGCAGTCAGACATCCCTCTCACAATCCAGGATCCCTTGCTCCTTACTGCCCACCTGGTTGCTGCTCCTCACCACTCAGCTTGTTGTTCCTTAGTGCTTCTGCAGAGGTGCGAGAGGCTACCACCACTGCCACTGAGCTTGCCAGCCATAAGCCTGGTTTCTCCCCACATGGGGAGCACATTGACCACCAGGGGGCAGCTCCTGCATTGACTATCTGCCCTATGGTGGTCAGTGTGCATTATAGTGACTGGTCATTCTGGTCATTCCGCCATAATGGTCACTCAGGCTTTATTATATAGACTAGAGGCCCAGTGTATGAATTTGTGCACACGTGTGGTCCAGCCGGCCTGGACCCAATCAGGGCAGATGGGGGCTGGGCCTGTCAGGAGGAGGAGATGACAGGAGATTGGTTGGCCAGCCCACCCGGATCTGGCCCAATCAGGGCTGGGCTGGCTGGGGTAAAGGGCTGCAGGCAATTGGACAGCGGGCCCCACCCCTGATTGGGGTTAGGGGGCCAATTGTGGGTGGGGCAGGCCATGGGGAAGGGCAGTGGGAGGTGGGCCAGCTGGCCCCTCCCCCGAATGGTGTGGGGGTGCTGATCAGGGTCCAGCAGCCTGGTGGAGGGGCCATGGGTGGTTGGCCAGTCAGCCATGCACCTGATAGGAGTGGGAGCACCAATCTGGGGTGGGGTCAGGTGGGGGGACGGACTGCAGGAGATTGGCCAGCTGTCCCCACCCCCTACTGGGGTGGGGTGGCTATTAGGGGCAGGTCTGGCTAGGGAGAGGAACTGTGGGCTGATCAGGGTGGTGGTGGGGGGGGGTGTGGCCAGCTGAGGGTAGGGGCTGCAGGAGGTTGGCTGGCCAGCCCTGCCCCCTATTGGTGTGGGAGGTGCAATCAGGGGTGGGCCAGCCAGGGAGAGGGGCTGTGGGCCTATCATTGTGGGCCTGGCTGGGGCTGGCAGGGGTGGGGGGGAAGGTAGGGGTCTTTTGGCCAGCCACCTCGCTCTTGATTGGGGTGGGAGAGTCCAATCAGAGGCTGGCTGGAAGCGAGGAGGGGCTGTGAGGTTGGCCAGCTTGCCCCACCCCCTGATTAGGCTGGTTCACTGGACATAGTGGGCATCATAACAACCAGTCATTATGGTCGTTATGGCCATTATGGTCACTGGCTTTTTATATATATACTAAACGCCCAGTGCACAAAATTCGTGCACGGGTAGTATCCCTAGTGGTTGTCAGCTGCCAGCTGGGGCCTCCTTTCCCCTGGCTGCCTGCCACTGCCAGCAACCAGGGCCTCCCTTAGCATCCACCTTGGCCTGGAACTGCCCACTCACCTGCTCTACCATCCTGCTGCAGTCCCACTCTCATAGGGGCCCATCGGAGTCTGCAGCACCTCCACTGCCAACCGCTGCCAGCACTGTATTGTTGATGCCCGCCATGTTCCAGGTCACCCCCTGATGGTCAGTGCATGTCTAACTCCAAGTCCATCAAACTCCTGCCCATGGGGACAATTTGCATATTAACCTTTTATTATATAGGATAGATAATATTACAAAATAAGGTTCTTTCAAGTTTTAGTGTTCTCTGAGTCTATATTCAGTGGAAAAGAATGTCACGTGTTGCTTAATAGACCATTTTTTACCTTTCACATTCAAAAACAAAAACTTTTGTTAAATTTGTTTCTACACTCTTCATGGTGATGATGTAAGGGTGTAATGGGTTTAATTCACTCTGTACTACAATAACAACATATTCTACTAGTGCCATAGTTTTCATGCTATATTATTGATGGGGAGCAAAAGATGTCACCCCAAAATGTGCTATATGGTATGGTGATTGTTTTGAGCTAAAAGCAGATAGAACCCTGGAGACTCAGGAAGGTTTCTTTTGTTTTCTTTTTTAATGTGTGCTCATTTTATTTTCTTTGGTTTTGTTTTATGTCTCCCTCAACTGCCTAAAAAAGGGCCCACTCCAGGAAGAGAGCTAATGCGAGATAACTTATGCTCTGAGACCTAACTCAGTGGCATGGAAAACACTCACTCATCCGACATGTCTTTGCCCATCTTCATGGAAAATGACTTCCTCCCCTCTGCTGTCTCCATCTCAAACCCTCTCTTTAGTTCAGGAGGGCATGTAAGTCTCAATCGCCTGACCCTCTGAGAGCCTCGTATCTTTGGGGCTCAAGTATATATGAAATTTAACTTGTGTGTTTTTTTCTGCCTGTAAATCTTTTCAATGTCAATTTATTTATTAGAACAGCCAAAGAACCTAGAAAGGAAGGGGAAAATGTTCCTTCCTGTATTCCATACAGTTCAGGATGCAAGGAGATAAGGTGGGTCTCCAGGCTTCCCTGCTATTGCCTCAACCTAGACAGCTTGTTTTTATGTTTCATTGATTGGCGTTCCTTGTAAAAATTTTGTTTTAAGAAGTGGTCATGTTATTAAATCCAAAGAACAAAGAAGCAGCACAATATCACAAACACACACACACACACACACACACACACACACTCTCACACAGCAGGTATCTGTGCTAATTTTCCCCACTTGTTCCTCCAGAGCCCCTCCTCCATCCCCACCTGCACTGTGCTCAAGATGCTAATCTTAAGGGACCCTCATGAGCTGCTTCCTGGACCTCCCCTGGCTTCAGGTAGGGTTCATTTAGGCCAGAGATGGCCATGAATGTGCTCTTAGAGCAGGAGAGGTGGCAATCAGGGGTTTGTTCCTCCTCCCTCCCAGCAGACTCTGAAGGGATGTCCTCAAGTGGCCTGCTCTATGGAATTATTCTCTCCCAGTCCACACACTTCACTCTTTCTCAGTCCCTTCAAATCTCATGGCAGGTTATTGAACTAACCTTTGAAGTCCTCTAACCCCTCAATTTTCAAGTTGTGAGCCGCAGGGGACACACTGGGGTGCCAGGAGCATTTCTAAATCAGGAGCATTGACCTTTGTTCCCTTAGACTGTTGGATAAAAATAAATGACAACAGCCAACAAAACAATAGCTGTCCTTAACAAATCAAAATTATACCTATTCTTAATATATTTTTGGTGTGCTACAGAATTCCAGTAATTAGTGTATGTGTGCATGAGATGTAAAATCACTGCACTGAATCCTGGGCAGAGTAGTTTATTAAAATCTCTCACATCCACCAGTTGGAGAGTGCCATGTGATTCTTGCTGAGACCCTGAGCAATAAGCACCATATGTTGTGTATGTACACACAATTGTGTGTACATGTGAACATGCACACGCGCACACACACAGAAAACCCATACCTCCAAGCAAACTACTACAATATCAATATAAACAATTCATTTACCATAAAGGAAAGAGAAGATACCTACGTATCCTATTTTTAATTTCTCCACTTGGACACTATTTTTGGAGTTACATAAAAAATTCACTTTTAAAGAGATGCAACTTTTAAAATATTAGACTATGCATTTGTTTAATGATTCCATTTTTTCTATTACTCTTTATTACAATTTAAACTGGGCATATCATTCAAATGAGTAGTAACACTTATTGTAAAACTAGAGGCCTGATGCAAAAGTAGGCCTTCCTTCCCCCAGCTGCCAGCACCAGCTTCCCTCTGGCACCTGGGACCAGGACTTCCCTCGCAGCTCTGGCTTCATCCAGACTAATTAGCATATTATGCTTTTATTATTATAGATATCCTTTTAAAATGTATAAACACACAAAAGTATATGTTTAAAGATGTTTATAATAAGGGGAATAGGAATACTATATAAAATAGAAAAAAAAACTGGGAAATTCTTAATAACTGGAGAGAATAAAAAGAATAAGACTGTACTCTGAAATGTAAAGTGGTTAAAAATAGTTGAATTAACAATACTACTTATAATATCATCCAAATTATTTAGAAATTGCACAACTAGGTATATTTGTATGTGCAAGTCATATAGATGTTTCTTAAAGGGATTTGGAGTGGTTGTCACTGGAAAGAAAAGCTGGACAGTGGAGGTAGTGTGGAGAGGCAGTTGGTGGATGGGGACTGTGGAAATGAATGAGGAGAGTCCAAATTATTTGAGAAAAAGTAAATCCAATATATGAATAAAAACTAAATATTTTTAAACACTACTTTTTGACATCTTGATCATTTAGTGTAACAAGTATTAATATGAAAAGTATGGACAACTTCAATTTTCTATGTCTGGTTTTAGAATTGCATATGTTGGCATTTCTCCTTTTCTTTTACTTTTGCAGTCTCACATATTGGGAACCCATGTTACCAAAAATTCTTATAGCTGCTTTGACTAACTTTTTTTCTTTTGAGAGCAGGGTAAAATTTCTAAGCTATTTGTATATTTATTTTACATATTTTAACTAAATATTTTATCCAATTATTACTATTATCTCTTTATAAACAATTAGTAGCCAAATAGTTGTGTGTATATGAAGAAAAGTTAGAATTCAGAGGTATAACTTAATGTGAAATCATCCTAATGAATTTTTCCTCCCTCTTGATTAAATTTTCCAATGCTTTCAATTTTTTCAAGTAATAGCATACAGAAAATATTGTCAATTCTTTCCTCAGGATAAGTTTATATAATCTTCATGTAGGTCAATTAATGCTACTGAATTATTTTGTAAGATAAAATTTGACCAAATAGGAAAATTAGGTACCATTTGCTATGAAGAAATTCAAATATCAAAGCAACATAATTTAGAAAGCAAATAAAATAGCTTACTTAAATCTCACAAAGAAAATTGCACTATGCTTAGTGAAGTAAGTCAGATAGAAAAAATAAAAAACCATATGTGGGATATAAAACTGAAAGCAACAAATAAATAAACAAGACAAACAAAGAAAACTTCATAGACATAGACAACAACAGTGTGGTGATTACCAGAGTCAATGGTGGGTGGAGGGAGGAGGGATATTATGAAAAGATAAAAGGGGGATGAATGGTGATTGAAGGAGACTTTATTTGGGGTATTGAATACACAATGAAATATACAGATGATGTTTTAAAGAATTGTACACTTAAAACCTACATAATTTTATTAACCAACTAGAGGCCTGATGCTTGAAAATCATGCAAGAGAAGGCCCTCACATCCCCAGCTTCGTCTGGAAGGTCATCTGGAAGGTCATCCAGACTGTCGTTCTGCTGTTTGGCTGTTTGGTTGATTTGCATATTACACTTTTATTATTATAGATATCACCCCAATAAATTCAATAAAAATTTTTAAAATAATAAAAGAACTACAAAAAAGAAGTAAACTTAGTATAACATGGTATCTATCAATGTATGAAGTAGTTTGAAAGATTTATTTCAGGCTCATTTGTTTTCAGATAGTTCACATAAAATTAGAGAAAACATTTAAAACATAGTTAAATCCTGACAAAAGAATCAGAATTGGCACGTTTATTTTAATATGAGTTAAAGAAATATTTACAAAAGCCTGAAAATAACTAAAATTCAACATAAATGTAAAATTTATCTGAATACACTTACAAAAAACATTTTAAAAGTTGATAAAAAACTGGTAAAAAGTTAGAAATGCTTAAAATTTGGAAAACTTTCCCATGATTTTTGAAAATAGCTTATATGCAAAAAAAAAAAAAAAGAAGAAGAAGAAAGAAAGAAAAGAAAGTTGATTGCAAGATTTGCAAGATATTCCTTTTACATTTTTAAACAGTGAACTTGTTTTTCGGTAAGTCCTTTCCTTCGCATCTCTGAGTGACTGTGTATGATTCAAGAGACAAAAACAGAAAATCAGTCATGGGCCACTTGCCAGTCCTTGTCTGCCACTCTCGGCCATTTGCTGTGGGGGTCATGCAGAATTTTGTGAGTGCTTGAGGTTATCTGATGTGCATTTTGGAAAGATTTCCTTTGCAATGGGTGGGAGAGAGGTGGGGACAGATGAACATCAAACAATAAGATGAAGACAAGTTAGGAAACTATTAAGATGATCCAGCAAAAGAAAAACCGGAGCAAAGCCGAATGAGCTGGAATCCACAAGAGTTAAATATTGGTTGTGGGGAAGCGAGTCTGATACAACTTCAATCCAGAGCAACTCGTGGTACCACCAGAACCTCCCTTGTCCTGCAGATGCCACTTTCTGCTGCTCTTTATGCATCAGTCTCTCCCTACAGTGCTGGGGTCCAGTTGTGGCTGGAGACCAAGAATTTGTTGTGACAGCCTTTATCAAGGTTAAGGGAACCCCAAAAGTCAGGCTTTGTCTCCTGGTCCTTTGTGAGGAGAAGGAATGCTGGTTTTCTGTCTCCCTCTGACTTCTTGTCTTGTTCCATTCAGAAGGTGTGGTCTCACATTTCAGCTCAGAAACGTTCCCGAAAGGCCAGTAAGCTGGGCAGACGCAGCCCTCGCAGAAGCTCTGGAAGTAGTTCATGCTACTTTGGTCTCTGACGACACAGGTTTATTAGGAAACCACACAGAAGGGGAGTGGAGAGCTGCGTCCCTGGAACATCCCAGGGAACTGGAAACTGTCATGTGTCCACCAGCCTCCTACTGTGCAGGCGAATAGAGAAACAAGAAAGTTCCACCTGCTGAACCAACATGATTAAATAACAAAGCAGAAAGATCACCGCTACAGAGAGTAGTTAAGAAAACAATCCACCTGAAGAACAAGGAAATAATCTAGCAACCTGAGAAAGAACATCACTAAAAATGACACATGGTAGAAACTAAAAGAAAACTTTAAAACAAGTCCTCAGGAGAAAACAAGAAGACAGGCCTCTATTCATCAGGAGCACCCGACAGGCAAGGATAAAGAAGCAACAAGAATTGGTAAAATAGGGCAAAATGAAGGACCACCAAGGAAACTAAAAATACAAACAAAAATAAAATTCCGATGGAAAAAATAAAAGAACAGATGGATTAGGCGGACTCTCATCAGTGCGAGGAGACTGGGGAGCTCTTGCAAAGCACAAGAGGAGTTTAAAGCAAGTCTAACAGGAGACTCTGTCCATTCTTGAAGAAGAGCTGAAAGCAGACAAATCAGAAGCAATAATCAATGGGATGAAAGAGGCCTGGCTGGACAGATTTACAGTTGCTCACCTTATTGCAGGCAAAATTAATTTAAATTATTTCCACAGGTGGTATTCCTGAACAAAGGGAATTAAAATGTGCCATTTTACTCTGAAAATTAGAACAATTAAACATTTGGATAATATAATAATAAAAAAGTATTACTTTTATTGATACCCTATATTGTGCCAGTAATTCTTCTAGGTATTGTACATGTATTTATTCATTAGCCATCAGTTATAATTTGTTTTACATAAGGAAACAGTCACAGAAAGACAAGGAACTCCACACAGATCGCATAATGAGCATACTAGAACTAGACTTTATACATTGAAGAATCACTTTTAAAATTAGAAATAGAAAAGGTAGTAGAATATAAAACAATATATAGTGGAGGAGATAAAAACAATACGTGTACTCAGAAAAAAACAAAGAGGACGTAACAAGCACCTGGACAAGCATACACAAAGCAAAGCACAAGGTGATGGAAGTGGCATGAGTACAACATAATAAGCATAAGTCAATTAATTTGTCTTTGAAGGATATAAAGACTTTATTAGTCAAAAACCAAATTCCAATATCTTTTTTAGGAAAAATATAGCCAATAGAGACAAATGTAAAATGCAAGGGGAAGCAGCGGGTCAGGAAATGACAGTCTAACACATACAATGAAAGGGAACCAGGAATTACAACATCAACATAAAGAACCTGAATCCAGAATAAAAAAATTTAAAAGAGGCAAGGATCATTTTTATAAAAGGCACAATTCTCAAAAAAGATACATAGTTCCTGAGAGACTATAGACATCACATAGATTTTTATTAAAACACTTGTGCATGGGTAGGGTCCCTGCAGGGATTGGGCCGAAACCCACAGTCCAATGTTGCCTGCAGCTCCTACCTGCTGCTCCCACTCATCCCAGCTCCACTGTGCCTGCCGCAGGCTCACACCCAATCAGTCCCAATCGGGAGAGGCTCACGCTGCCACAGCAGTGCTCGCCAGCCATGAGCCCTGCATCTGGCGCCCCACCAAGGGGAGTGGCCTGCCAGATCAGGCTGAAACGGCTCTCCAACATCCCTTTAGAGGTCCCGGATTGCAAGAGGGCACAGGCCAGGCTGTGGAACCCCACCAGTGCACGATTGGCCTGGGGAGGGACCACGGGAGGGCTCCAGGGCATGTCTGGCTCATCTTGCTCAGTCTCGATCAGCTGTACCCTAGCAGCAAGCTAACATCAGAGACTAGTCAACCAGTTGACTATCTGCTTCCTGGTGGTCAGTGCACGTTATAGCGAGCTGTTGAGCAACTTTAGCATATCATTAGCATATTATACTTTGATTGGTTTTTCGGTTGTTCTGCCATTCAGTCTATTTGCATATTACCCTTTTATTATATAGGATCTATACTATCTAAATAGACTGAGAGACCTTACAGACAAAGCCATGGTGGCAGGGCTGAGGCAGAGGCAGTTAGGAGCAATCAGGCCAAGAAGGGAGGGCAATTGGGGGTAGTCAGGCTGGCGGGGGCGGGGGCAGTTGGAGGTGAGCAGGCTGGCAAGGGGGTCAGTTGGGGCGATCAGGCCAGCAGGCAGGTGAGCAGTTAGGTGCCAGTGGTCCTGGATTGCAAGAGGGATCCCAGATTGGAGAGGGTGCAGGCCGGGTTGTGGGACACTCCCTTGTGCATGAATTTCATGCACTGGGCCACTAGTATTAATTATAAACTACCACTTATTTAACATCACAAGAAATGAACAAATAGACAAATGTATTAAGTGACATTAATAAGAAAGCATGATGAAAAAATTAGAAGAGTACATTTATAAACCTGTAATAAAGAAGTGTAATATGCAAATCAACCAAACAGCCAAATAACAGAACGACTGTGTGGACTACCATGCTATGACACCCACTGCTGCCAGGCCAGCCAAGGCAGATACGATGCAATTTGTCAGGCCTGTTCATCGCCCCATGATCACCCCTGCAGAGGGAGGCCCAGGCCACCCACCAGTGGGCTGTGGTGGGTGGGCAGGGCCTCCCTGTGCGGGGGGTGATCCATTGCAGAGTCCTGGCCAGGTGGTCAGGGTCTACCTCTTCGGGGTGACCACGATCGATCACCCCAAAGAGGGAGGCCCAGGCTACCCAGCCAGTGGCACTGCAGTGGATGGGCGGGGCCTCCCTCTGTGGAGCGGTCGATCACTTCCAGACTGTGAGAGGATGCAGGCCGGGCTGAGGGACCCCTTCTGCCTCCAGTTCATGAATTTCATGCACCAGGCCTCTAGTTAGTAAATAATTGAATAGATAAATAATTCTAAGAACTGGCTATTTGAAAATGATAATGAACTTAGTACAATAATAATGCATATGGCAAAAATAATAGTAAAAAATACACACACACACACACACACACACACACACACACACACACACACACTAGAGGCCCAGTGCATGAAATTTGTGCATGGGACAGGGGTGCCCCTCAGCACAGCCTGCACCCTCTCCAATCTGGGACCCCTTGAGGGCTGTCCAACTGCCCATTTAGGTGGGATTGGGTCTAAACGGGCAGTTGGACATCCCTCTCACAATACAGGACTGCTGGCTCCCAACCACTCTCCTGCCTCTGCCTGATTGCCCCTAACCACTTCTGCCTGCCAGCCTGATCACCCCTAACCACTGCCCTGCCAGCCCAATTGCCCCTAACTGCCCTCACCTGCTGGCCTGGTCATCCCTAACTGCCCTCCCCTGCTGGCCTGGTCCTCCCCAACTGTCCTCCCCTGCAGGCCTGCCCCCCCAACTGCCCCCTCCTGCAGGCCTGGTTCTCCCCAACTGCCCTCCCCTGCTGACCTGATCCCCCAACTGACCTCCTCTGCTGGCTCGGTCACCCCTAACTGCCCTCCCTGCTGTCCTGATAGCCTATAACTGCCCTCCCCTGCAGGCCTGCCCCCCTTCAACTGCCCTCCCCTGCAGTCCTGGTCCCCCCCAACTGCCCTCCCTGCTTGCCTGATTGCCCACAACTGCCCTCCCCTGCAGGCCTGGGTCCCCCCTAACTGCCCTCCCTTGCTAGCCTGGTCTCCCCCAACTGCCCTCCTCTGCCAGTCTGGTCACCCCTAACTGCCCACAACTGCCCTCTCCTGCAGGCCATCTTGTGGTGACCATCTTGTGTCCACATGGGGGCAGCCATCTTTGACCACATGGGGGCAGCCATCTTGTTTCTTGGAGTGACAATTTGCATATTACTCTTTTATTAGATAGGATATGCATTACCAGTAATAAAAACAGAAATATAACCACAGATTCAAATGACATTTTTGAGATATCAAATCATACTACAGATAACTTTATGCTAATAAACTTTTAAATATAACTTAAAGTATGGTACTCAAGAAATAACTAAAATTGATATCTATAAAAGATAATGAACAGCTGAGATAGTTTATATAATTTGAGTTTTTTAGAATTTCAAAGTAATGTAAAATCTTACTTTGTTTTTCAAATGTGCACAGCATAAAGAAATGACAATTTTCCCAAGTAATATTGATACCAATATCTGACTAGGTGGTATTCCAAAATAAAAATTCAGGTAACTCTCCCTCATTATACACATCTAGGTCTCTTAAGTAATATACATAGCAAATTGAGCTCACCAATATATAAGAGCAATAGTCAGTGAACAACTTTGCTCAGGAATGCAAAAAGAGTTTCACATTAAAAAATCAAAATATGTGACAGTTTATGTTAACAGTTAGAAAAACTGCCTGACCTATGCAGTGCAGCCTTGTGGGTACAAGAAAGCTCACGGAATGGGCTGTTGTAGGTGTCCTCCCAGAAACACACACACATACACATGGGCACAGAATGGGATACACAATCTCGAGGTTTTTGATAGGTTTCATTATCCATCCTTAACTTTTGATACAATTAACAATCTTCCTGATTTATTGATAGGACACTTCCTCAGCATTGTATCTAATGGCAAAAAAAGCTAGAAGGACATGGTATTGCAGTGAGAAATAGAATATATATGTATACGCATATATTTACTATTATTATAAAATAGTTTCTGATTGTTCTAGCTACTTTAATAAAATCATAAAAAGAAATTAGGTATAAATAGTGGAAATGAAATAAAATTATGATTATTGATTATGAGATTGCCTACCTAGAAAAGTAGAGACTGAACTGGAACACAAATAGAATGAATAAGAAAATCTAGTAAGGTAGCCAACTCCAAAGCAAGTGTGCACACAGGCACATCACATATCAGAAATGACTAACTAGAGAACATAATTAAAACTGTTTCTAGTCACAAAGAGAATACAAAAATATCCAGGACCAATTTTAAAGTGTTTGATCTGTATAAGAAAACTAATATAATTTATACAATGAAGAATGACATAAGACTTTAATAAAGGGTTGATATATCATTCTTCTTAATGGAAAAACACAATTTTATAAAGCTGTCAATTATCTCCATGTAAGTATAATTATACTAGAGGCCCAGTGCATGAATTCATGCACAGGTGGGATCCCTGGGCCTGGCTGGTGATCCAGGCTGATTGGTGCCAATCAGGACAGGCTGGCTGGGAGGAGGGACTGCAAGAGGTTGGCTGGCTGCTGGAGGTTGGCTGTGGGAGCATACTGACCACCAGCGGGCAGCTCCTACATTGAACATCTGGCCCCTGGTGGTCAGTGCATTGTTATAGTGACTGGTCGACCCATAGTAACGGTCACTTGGGCATAGATAGATAGATAGATAGATAGATAGATAGATTTATAATTTATAAATATTTATAATTTTAATAATATAATGTAACACTTTATAACTATAATTTAAAATTTGTAATATAAAATTATAACTGTGAATCTAATTCATAGGCTGCCAACATAGCTTTGAAATAAGCCCTGGTATATAAAAACATTCAGTATATAACAATACTGCCATTTCAGAAGAAAAAAGGAAGAGTAGAAAATTTGAAAACAGATGTTATGACATTTGACAAACTAGGTAAGATTACCTTCCATGAAAATGTTTTCATTCACAAAAGTAATACAGAAAAAAATAATAATAAAGGACCAAACATTGAAAGTGCAAAACCTATTTTAATAAAACTTTAAGTGTATTCATGCAATACAAAATGAATCCAATG
Organism: Corynorhinus townsendii; assembly: GCA_026230045.1. NCBI lineage: Eukaryota > Metazoa > Chordata > Mammalia > Chiroptera > Vespertilionidae > Corynorhinus > Corynorhinus townsendii. The sequence continues at coordinate 98,196,570 of JAPDVU010000007.1, read as the reverse complement.
CAGTACAAAATTTAATTCATCAAAATAGGGAATGCCTTTTGCTTTTTCAAGAAAATGGCCAAAGCTGAATTTACAAAGTAAACTATTGCCATGGTACTACATAAAATTTAAAATGTTTGTGCAAAATAATAAATGTACGTGTATGTGTTATTACAAAGGTAAATGATTAAAGAAGGAAAAATATTTGCAATATTAGATTTTGAATGATTAATAATTTTCACAATAATTGCACAAACTTTGAGGAGTATGTGTGTGTGTGTGTGTGTGTGTGTGTGTATATATATATATATATATATATATATATATATATATATATAAAGCCTAATATGCAAATTGTCCCCTTGGGAGTTCGATCAACCAAGTTCAATTGCTTGCTATGACCTGTGCTGACCACCAGGCAGTGGTGCAGAATGAAGGAAGGCCCCGGCCAGCAGCCCGCAGCTGCTAGGAATCCTACCTGTGCAGAAATTTCATGCACCGGGCCTCTAGTAATTACTTAAAGCATCAAAGCCTTAAAAATCTTCATAAAATGTCATCATCAATGTCTCTTGCAGGAATGTTTTCTAGGAAATTAATCATATACATATTTACTAGGGTATTAGTTGCAGCATCGTCTAGCATGGCTTTAAACATGGCATTGATATGGTTGGTCAGGTCAATGCAGTGCTTGGGCAGTGCTCAGTATTGCTTGTTTTTTATGTGGATGTGCATGGGCACAGGAGAACCATCTCCTGCTGTCATCCTCTCCAGTAGCCCCTAAATAACCTCCAGTTCAGAAACTCCCCATGGTCTTCTGGGAGGTATTTGAAAGGTTGTATGCCACATACTATGTAGAAAACAACTTGGAAACCCCATTAAGCACTTATGTTCTTGCCAACCCCATCTTCACCATGTAGCTACTGGGGCCCCTATTCCTCCCCTGCCTTTCACAAAGGACCCCCTTGCTGTCTCCTAATGCTGCCTCCAGAATTTTCAGACTGACCCTTCCTATCCTCCCCTTTAGAGGCCCAGAACAGTTCAGCCATACATGCCTACTCAGAGCTGTAGCATATCTAGCAAACCACAAGCTCTGACATGAGGAAGAACACCCTCTATCAGAAGGAGACAGAGACTTGCCTGTGATGCTTTTCTTTATAAGTAACAAGCAAACTAAATAAATATTCCAAATAAATATTTATGTACAAGTAAACAGATGTATATGCATAGTTATACATATATAATAGTCCTCCCTTATTCATAGGGGGCACATTGCAAGATCCCCAATCAGTGCCTAAAACCATGGATAGTGTTTTTTCCTGTACATACATACCTATGAAAAAGTTTAACTTATAAATAAGGCCCAGTAAAAGGTTGAAAATGATAAGTAATAATAAAATAGAACTATGACAATATACTGTCATAAAAGTTATGTGAACATGTGCTCTCACAGCAACTAGATAGATAGGGGGTGCTCAGCATATTGCTGAATATATAGCTGACTGACTACCTGAATAGATGGATAAACTATCAAAATGAGAGCAGCCAAAATATCCAACCATGTTCAATGTCTCAGAGAAATCTCTGCTGGTGACTGTTGCTCTTAGGAAAACTGTAATTTTTAGCTTGATCTTCAAGGACCTTCAGGATGTGACACACCTTCCTTTCTAGGGTCATAGTCCATCACGTGTGTATGTGTAGTTTGCAATATGGTCATACAAAACTATGAACGATTCCTTAAACATTCATTGTGACCTTTCTCACACTTCTGAGCATATGCTCAAATTGCACCCTCTTCCTGAGTTGCCATTTCCCCTCTTCTGCACGAGCCAGCACCAGCTATTTTCAGGATGTGGAGTAAATGCCTTTTCCTCCAGGAGGATGTCCATTAAGTAACCTTCCCGTTCCTCTGCTTCCTCAGTGCTTACCCACGCCTCTGGCATGCTGTCACAGTTCCTAACGTGTCTGCAGGTAATGTTCTTGTTTGCACAGCCATCTTCCCACCAGACTAGAGCCCATTAAGAGCAGCCCCCTCTTTGCCCTGGATCATATTCTCTGCATCATACTCAGGACTTGTCCCATTACCTCTCACAGCGCTTGACACTGAGCAGTCATTTCAGTATATATTCATGAAATAAAGGAACCTAGGCTCCAGAAGGGCCTTCATTTTTTCCTTCCCAGGTTTTAACTTTTGAAGCTCTTGTGCATCTGCTTAATCGGCTTTAGGACACATAATACTCCACCCCATGCAGGACCAGAGAACCAGGCTCTGCCAAGGGCTTCATGTCCAGCCGAGGCCTGGACCCTCAGTACCGAATCTGGGAAGGCATTCTTACTGCAACCTGCAGAGCCAGGGCTCCTGCTCACTTACCCCGGGGATGCACACTGTAAAAGTAACATTTAGATTGCCACCCACTGGATGTCTTCGAATTATCTGGAAATGCATTTGAAGCCCTTGCCTGGCCACTGTAACTAGATTTTTAAAAACTGAACAAAATCCATGCCAAAGTTATATTGCTATTTTCAGGGTCTTACCACTACAACCTAGACATCAGGCACTTGAAACATTCCTTACAGGGCATGATCAATTAGAAGTTTAAACTTCCTCATGTGATTTATTTTTAAAAGAGGAGAATTTTAATGGGATTCAGTAAAAACAAGTCAAAGTCATCACATTTATCTCAGTGTTAAATGTCTCTCAATGAGAATATTGTCATGTGCTGCTAATTATCAAGTATTTTTCAAATATGAAATATAATTAAAAATTTTGAAGTCCGAATAATTGAGGTAACTACTTAAGAATTTTAAATCAAACTATATATTACCCACTACTATATGATTTACTACTTATCTACTTGTGTATACTTTTAAAACACAGGAGTTATGTAACACACATTTTACTAACCTCTATGTAAAATATTTAGACAGGGTATTTTATCAGGATTCTCACTCATGTTACTTACAAAGGTTTTTAAGTTATTTCTATACTATTATATGAATTCAAACTTTAATAAAAAATATAAAATTATCTGCATACTATACTACAGTTAATGTCATCCTATATAATAATCCTATATAATAAAGAGGGAATATGCAAATTGACCCTCGCACAAGATGGCCGCCCCCATGTGGTCAAAGATGGCTTGCAGAGGAGGGTAGTTGTGGGCAACCAGGACAGCAGGGGAGGGTAGTTGTGGGCAACCAGGTCTACCAGGCCTGCAGGGGAGGGCAGTTGGGGGGACCAGGCCTGCAGGGGAGGGCAGTTGGGAGCAACCAGGCCTGCAGGGGAGGACAGTTAGGGGCAGCAAGGCTGGCATGGGAGGGTAGTTAGGGCCGACCAGGCCACAGGGGAGGGCAGATGGGGGTGACCAGGACGCAGGGGAGGGCAGTTGGGGGGGGACCAGGCCTACAGGGGAAGGCAGTTGGGGGGGACCAGGTCTGCAGAGAAGGGCAGTTAGAGGCAATCAGACCGGTATGGGAGGGTAGTTAGGGGCAACCAGGCCTGCATGGGAGAGTAGTTAGGGGTGACCAGGCCACAGGGAAGGGCAGTTGGGGTTACCAGGCTAGCAGGGGAGGGCAATTGGGGGTGATCTAGCCAGCAGGGGAGGGTAGTTGGGGGCAATCGGCTGGCAGGGGAGCAGTTAGGCATCGATCAGGTTGGCAGGGGAGTGGTTAGGGGGTGATCATTCTAGCAGGCAGGTGAGCGATTGGGAGCCAGCAGTCCTAGCTTGTGAGAGGGATGTCCAACTGCCGGTTTAGGCCCGATCACTGTGGGACAGTTGGACATCTCCAAAGGTTCCCAGATTGGAGAGGGTGCAGGCTGGGCTGAGGGACACCCCGCCCCCCCAAGTGCACGAATTTCATGCACCAGGCCTCTAGTAGGTTATATAATTATATAATTACATGATAAATTATATAATTACATGATATAATTCCTTATTTTAATATATTCCTTTCTACATAGATTAGTGTATAGGAATACATTCAGTGGATATAGACTTTTACCCAACTCTTTAAAATCTATAATAGAGAACTTTAAATTCACCATGTTTACTCTCTAGATATAATTTCTGTAGAAATTAGTATATAATCAGAGCAAGAAATCTTCAATTAAAAATATTTATTACATAATTTCTTCCAGTCATGGTAGTAGATTCTCATGCTTGTATGTCAGGAAATATCTATATTTGCTATAAAAGCCTAAGTGACCAAACTACCGGTTGACTGGTCACTAAGACGTGCACTGACCACCAGAGGACAGACGCTCAATGCAGGAGCTGCCCCCTGGTGGTCAGTGCGCTCCCACAGTAGGAGTGCTGCTCAGCTAACTGACCCATCTTGGTAGCCCACAAGCCTAGCGGCAGCCACTCATTCCCTCAGTAGTCCTGCAGGTCCAATCTCTGGAGAACAGGCCAGGCATCAATGGACCGGCGCTGCCAGCCTCCCTAGATGCTCTGCAAGGAAGAAACTATATAAAAGCAGCCTCCAGGTGGCTCCCAACAACTGGCACAAAAGTAAGCGGGATAGATCCGGATCCCAGGCCTGCAAGTGTGTCCCACCGCCCACCCAGAGGGCTGATAGCATCCTGGCCCCCCACACACAACCCCCTCAGGATGGGTGCCAGATGCAGGGCTCAGGGCTGGCAAACTCTGCTGTGGTGCAAGCATCTCCCAATCAGGACTGACTGGGTACAAGTCTGCAGCAGGTGTAGTGGGGCCTCGATGAGCAGGAGCAGCAGGCAAGAGTGGTAGGCGGTGGTGGACTGCCAGTTTCAGCCCCATCCCCATAGGCCATGATGAGGGACCCCACCCATGCACAAGTTCATGCACCAGGCCTCTAGTGCAGTCATAAGAAAAGACTTGTGGAGTTACTTTCATTCTCTTAGTTTAAATAACACCTTGTGTTTACATAAAAGACAATGTAACCATCTATTTGCAACTCAGCTACTCTTAATCTTAAATTCCAAGTTTTGAAATTGCAAGTAACCTGAGAAGAGCATATTAAATTGGAATGTGTATAAAATAGCAAAATATTATAACATAAATGATTAAGATGTCACGGGAATATTTAGGAGTAATATATTTAGATAATTATTCGCTAATAATTATCAGTGAATCTGGCATCACTGAACTTAAAATACTTACAGATTACAATACAGTCTATATAATATTGGCCAGAGATTCAATAAATAACACTTAATCAAGATGTTAAATATTTGTTTTTATTTCACACTTACAAAAATTTGTGCTTGTTTGGATGTATGGGCTGAGTTTCTATTTTATCTAATTCTATTAGCAAATCCTGACTTTTCCATCTCCTCCCACCTTGTGGGGAGAAAATAAATGACATCAAGGTCAAAATCCTCTGAAATAGAAATATTCAGAGAGCAGGCAAATCAGACAGTCATTGGACCAAGTTCAATAAATTATCTGAGAAGAACTGTTAACTACATGTAATTATTTTAAAATGTATCATTAGGCCATATTTTGGTAGAAGCGCAGTTCCAATTTTACATAGTTTCCTTGTTTCCAGCCCAAGGACACATTTCAGTTTTATAATTTATTCCTCTTAATGTGACTATTATTTGTTTTAGGAATAATTTGTAGATTTTTTGACAAGGGACAGGGGCCTCTTCAGATTATAAATAAATTACAGAAAATTGGAACCAAACTACTGTTACTTATTGTTATGCTGACATTTTGGAGAATTCACAGATCATACGTTTGGCTAACTTAAATTTTCAGTACCTCCTCGCTCTTTGTTAAAAATGTCTGTTTTTCCATCATTTCTGACAGGGATTTCACTTCTAAATGCCTTTCCTGTGTATCTGTTACCACCAACCTGTCCTGCCTGTATTTAAAGAATAAAACTTTGAGGGGATTTCACCTTGTGGTCTAAGGGCTCCTCAAGCTCCAATCAAAGCATAACAAAGAGGACCTGCCTTGCTGTACAGATGAACGTAGATGATCCATGGAAAGGTCTTTGCCATCAACCTTGGCAGGTGGTAAAACAAGAGCCAGAGACAATAATTTCCTGTCCAGAGAGTTAGCAAGGGGCCACAAGAATCTGAATCCCAATTTCTCACCCCCAAATCCTACACTTTCTCCCACAATGATAGCAAGTAGAGTGATGCCAGGATTTCTTCCCCCAAAGTTACCATTTTGATTTGACTAATAGGAAAGGTAGTAACAATGGGAAGTTCAGGACCCACAATGCCCCAACTGGCACCAAGACATTGCAAACCAAAGGAGGCCCATCTTTGTGGGTTAGATGCTGCCTATTTGCATCCAGGAAGACAGCACTTCTTCTTTGTGCGTCTAAATAATGCAGAGACCACCGCCTCCTTTTATTTCTTCTCTCATACTGAGCCCCAAGCACAGGCTGATCCTCAGAACCATGACAGCTTAAGGCTGTCAGCCCCACCCGAAGGCTTCTGCATAAAGGGGGAGTATTATGTCTCTTTCAGAATTAAAGATCTAATCTGACCGAACTCCATTGGTGCTGATCAGGGAAAGAGACTTCTTAAGAAGTGGAAGACACTGATTACCTTTTATGGGTGAGATATTCTAATTATTCAGTGGGGATTGCTTTCAGGTTATAGAATTTTTATTGAAAACTATTTAATTTTCAGTACCTGTCATTCAAGGTGGACAAAAACGAGGCACATGTAAGAATTACTGGAGTCCAAGTCCAGACCCTCCGTAATTTGCATACACCCATAGAATATAATTTTATCTTCTTTTCACATAGGTGGATATCATCCACAGACTGCTGCCTGGCATACTGGTTGTAGCAGACTGTTAATAATAATAATACTACAGGAAATTCCATTTCCGGAACTAGCTACATTTATTCACACAAGAGCATCTTTGGATGCTAATGAGAACAAATGGGGGGAGCGTCCTCTCTGCTCTCGCTTCCTACTGTCCACCACATTCACACTCAACCCAGGGCATAATTTCCCACAGCAGGTCAGTCATTTTAATAATGAAGATTAAACCAAAAGAAGACAGATGAGCAAGAAAAAATGTAAGCAAATAAACTAGAGCTGAAGTCTCTAAGTTGTTTTACTGATGTTGCTACTGGTGGGTCTTAGGTCTATTAAAGGAACTCACCAAACTATTACATTTGGTTTGTGCGACAAGAAGCATCAGCACAGCAGGACAGCGCTGAGCATGTCCAGAGGAGTGGCTTGTCACCATCCATCCACATCGGGTTTTCGGAAGACACCTGTCTTCAGAAAATATCACCTTGTCAATAAATCAGCATTTCATATGCTGCAGAGTTATTCTAGGAAATGCCTGTGAGAATGGTATTCTTGAGACAATGTCTTTCCAGCTGCTTAAGATGCCTACAGCTTTGTCCTGAAGGCTTCTTCTTAAGCCCCTGGTACCTTTCCCACTTGCTCATGCAGTACCCGACCGCTGCTGAGGCCTGGAGGCAAGTGAGATCCCCCAGGATCTCAGAAAGGTGAGTGATTGTGCTTTTCTCTCAGAGGTTTGGGGCTGCCCAGACAGGAGGCACTTGACAAATGTTAAATAAAGGAATGCATGACTGAATGGGAGCTGACATGGATGGGCAGTGAAAACACACTGGTGGTGAAAAAGAGAACTAAGAGATTCTCAGAGTGGTAGAAAAACAGATAAAAACATAATAATGAGGATGTGATGGGACTTCTGCCTGAGTTCTTGCCAGAAATTCCTAAGTGTCCTGGCCCACAGTTCCAGAAATACTGATTAAATGGGTGGTCGCTGATTGTCCTGGTGCCAAATGCTATTGTAGACAAAAACAACTGTTAGGGACACAACATGGAGGGACAGAACAGTTTCCTGCAAAGGTGTCAAACAAGGGTGCTGTATTTCCCTGCCTGTTTAATCTGTATGCGGAACTTACCATGTGAAAACCGGGCTAGACTCAGAGAAAAAGGGAGTGAAAATTGGTGGAGGAAATAACAATCAGATATGCATATAACTCCAACTTACTAGCCGAAAGTAGCAATGGTTTGAAACTACTTCTGATGAAAGTGAAAGAAGAAAGTGCCAACAGTGCTGCATTTGCACATCAAGAAGACAAGAATGATAACTATATAAGAAGAAACATACAGCTTTAATGTAGACATTGAGGACATCAAAATTATTAAAGATTTTGCTAGTTCAGTCATCAACTCAGAGACCGCATCCAAGAAATCAAGAGAAGCTGAGACTTCGAAGGGCAGCACTGCAAGAATTATGAGATCACCAAAAGCAAAGATGTGCCATTAGAGACCAAATTAAGATCATCCACACCTCGGTATTTCCAATTACTACGCACAGATGAGAAAGCTTGGACGGTGAAAAAGGCTTACAGGGAAAAAATGACTCATTTAAGGATGGTGCTGGAGGGAAGCGCTACAGATTCTCTGGACTGGCAGAAAGACCAACAAGTGGGTCCAGAGCAAATTAAGCCTGGAACATCGCTGGAAGCAAAGATGACAAAACCGAAGCTTTCCTGCCTGGGGCACATCATGAGAAGGAGGGCTCTTTGGGAAACAAAATATGCTGGCAACATAGAAGGTGTGGGAAGAGAGGCAGACGAAATGTGAGCGAGATCGGCTCCATAAAAGGAGCCTTAGGCATGAGCCTACAGGAGCTGAGCAGGGCCAGGCTGTGGACATCATCATCCAGGAGTTGGAGCCAACTCAATAGCAAGTAACACACATACATAAGAGCTAGTTAGTTCTTCTACGTTGGTCAGGGGAACCAGACACACTTCTGGTCAATGCATTTTTTACTAACCAAAAGCTCAAAGCTCTCCTGAAGTTCCTCTGTTGCCTGATTAAGCAGGCTGAACTGTAGTTTCTAGGTATCCATGCAGCTCTGTTAAACAGGACCTCTTCCTCCTATTACACCCTCTTTACCAGCACACTTAGCAACACCCAGCAGGGGTCCCAGCTCCAGAGTCTCCAAGGCACGCCACCACAGCCGGTAAGCAGGGATCTCGGAAAGTGATCTGGGAGAGCCCAGTGCCAAAACTCAGCTTGGCATCTTGGTCTCAATCGCGCCAGAGAAAAGTTTTGAACAACAAACCATGTGAGAGTGTGCAGCATGCTTGTGAGAATATTCAGGGCATAATTAGATAAATAACAGGCCCAGTGTCTATTTTTACTTTGCCTTGATGAGAAGCTTTGCAGGAGAGACTGCTGGTAGTTAATTCTCCTTAACAACAGTCTGTGTAATCACAAACCCCAATTAGCCTGGCCGGTTCTCCGCTATACAAACTATTTCCTTGGCGCTTCACATCACTACTTTGTAATTAGCTTTCATCTACACAAGCTTTGACTAAAAAAATATAAAAGAGTGTAAGTGATTGTACTGCCACTCAGTATTCTGAGAAATAATCGCTTGCGATTTCAATCAGATTAATTTTATCACCCGTATTAAGGAAAATTACCTCCCTCTTCACTCTCTACAGCTGAGGGCTATTTCATTTCCTGAGATGTTCATAAAAGCATAATATAAAGCAATCTGTAATTGTAAATATCCTTCCCTAATAACTTTGAGATATTTCCTTAATACATCTTTACATTTGGAGTTTCCGTTCCATAAAATACAGTAACAAGTGCTCTATTATGTTTTAAGTGTGTGCTGTTAAGCTGGACAACTCCGTGCTGTCCTTCCTGTTTTTACATAGGGTTATATTTAACTTGCAGATAATGGGAACAAGGTTTAAAAGTGATGGAGCGGAATAATGGCGTTCCAGCAATAATATATCTTGCCTTTGTGAGGAATAGAACTTTACAGCCCTATTTCAGGTCAGCCAGCACGGATGCCATTTTTCACAGCCTGACAACTTTCACCTTCACCCAAACTCCAAATGGGTTTTAAATGCCCTTTGCAGCCAGTGAACTGGTGTCCTTCCTCCTGGACCCCTGTGCAGAGAAACAGAAAAGATAGGGGAAACAAAGAAAAAAAAGAGATTATAGTCACTGATCATGGATTCTTTGGGCCTTCAGAGATCCCCAAATAAGACAAGCCAGAGGGCTGAGGGTGTCACTGAGGTGATGACATGGGAAAGGTTTCAGTCCTGGATACAAGCAGGGAGCTGGAGCTTCCCCTCGGACAGGGTACACTGTCACTGGTCCGCTCCAGTGCAGGTTGTTTTCCCAGGGGTGCAGGTGGGGGGTGCAGCACTGAGCCTGCACTGCAACCCACACTCGCTCACAAGTCTATGTCCAAGAGGGTCATCCCAGCAGAGCTGTACCTGCAGCATGGACGTCAGAAATGCTCAGGATTCTAAGCCCAGAAGCATGTCAAACACCAAAACTGGGGACCCTGGGAAGTCTACTTGAAACCTTGCTGATATTATTAAAATATAATTTGTATCCTGGGCTACCAATCCATAGTTTCATGCATAAAGAGTCTAGCAGCATCTAAGAGCTGGATACCTGGACAGCATGCACAGCTGTATCTATCTGTCCTGGTGGGCACAGGTCATTTAAATTTGATAAAGACCACAGGGGGCCTGCTGGTGAGGAGAGAAGTTCGATCGCTCTGAGCAGTGGACCTTGAATGGTTCTCATATAGTCGGACCCGTAGGGAAATGAAGTGTTTAGACGGCTTTAATCTGCTCCCCTGCAGCAAGCACAGTGGCTTTTGCCAGCTCAACTTGAAAGTGCTCTCCCTTGCTTAGCATTCTACATACCTCTCTGTCTCCTGGCAGGTCTGCACAGGCTTTATTTTCTGCAAAATAATTTACTGTGGACCAAAACTTGGGGATTAAAAACAAGAAGGGGAAAGAAAAGAAAGTAAAAGTGTTTACTCTTTTCTTAGCCTTACAATGCAAGAGAAGTCACAATGGAGCCACATGATCCTGTGTGGAATAGTGCCCAAATAGAAAGTTCCAGAACACCCCGTCCCCACATTGCTATTTCTTTAAGCAAGGTGCTGACCCCCTACTGCTGGTGAATTAGTAGGTGATGCTCTGGAGTAGCAACTGAGATCTGGGGCAAACTGTGACATCTCGCTACCTCTGAGGACAGGCCTTTTAGGATGTGAGCAGTGAAACAGAACAGACCTGGCAAACTAATTAGCTTCCTAACTTTTATTTCCCACTATCTGCATAGTCAATAGAAAAGTGTTTAACGTATGTTCTTGCCTTGTACATCTTAATGCGTCCATCGTGACAGAGGGCTTCAGAACATGAGGATGTCACTTGTAATGTGAAGGAACATAGCATGTCCAGACATGCTGTGGGTCACCCTTACACCGCGCTGGCGCCTTCGGAAACTGATGAACTACAACATGTTAGGGTCGAGCATAAAATCCTATCCCTGAGCAGGAAGACCTGCTTTATGATATTCAAAAACAGTAGCCACTTCTGCACCTAGCCTCTCAAGCAAAATGAATTTCACACAGAAGCCTGCACTGTGTTCCTGCCCGCTGAGTCAGCCCTTATAAAGGTTTCCTGAAATCCTATTTCAGCCAGTAGGACTGAGGCTTTCCCCATCCAATCAGAGCTGTGCAGCTCCAACCAATCAGAGTGGCTCTCACTGTGCATTTTGGACCAATCAACCTTTGAAGATTTGGCATCCTCATTTGCACCGGACAAACCAATCAGGAACCAGGAGCAGGGACTTCTGTCCATATACTAGTAAGCCAACTCCTCTGTGGCTCAGAGAGTGGACTTCCCACCAAAAACTGAACACTCTAGGCTGCGTTCCAGTCTTCTGGAGCAGAACGGAGCAGCCTAGCTGAAGAGGCCTGGCCCTAGGGCAGCCTCAAAGCTGTGCTATTTTCACAGCTATGTTGTATCACTGCTGAGTTGTTTGCACTGAATAAAGTTTTCTTCACTCCCCCAAATTGCGGATTTTTGTTGGCATTGACTTGGTAGCAACGACCATCAGTTGACACTCTCATCTGAAAGCAGTCTCCTGGAGGATTTTGGATCCCCCATATTTCCTTTGAAGTTCTATGGCGTAAGAAGTCACATGCATATAAATGCTGGTGAGTGGAACATTTGTTCACACTAGTGAAGCTGAGAAGCAAGGGTCTAGAGATGACCAAGGAAATAGGCAGCACTTCAGGTATGACCACCCAAACTGTCCTATTAGGTGGGCTCACTTAGGAAAAACTCAACTGCTCTTGGCTTTTATGGAGATTGAATTACACAACTAATTAACATAAACATTTTTCTTTCATAATTTAAGAAAACTACCTTGAGATAAAGGTTTTAAATATTGAAATATTTCTTAACCTGTATAGAAACAGAAAAAAATGGTGGCAGGAGATAGAGATAGAGAGATAAAAATCTATTGTCTCTTCTCATAAGGACATTAATCCTATTGGGTCAGGGCCCCACCCTTACACTCATTTTTTGTTACTCTTTTAGAGGCCCTATCTCCAAATACAGCCACACTGGGGTTATAGCTTCAGCATATAAATTGGGGTGGGGACTGACACAAGCATTCAGGCCATAACAAAGCAATCTTGCTAAAATAAATCCTCAAATAAGATCACCACCAATGAATTTCTCATTAGCTTAGATGCCGACACAAAATAGTGATGGACAGAATGGAAATAGACCTCAGTGAGTAAGTTTAACTGCATTATGCAATCAAAGACTCCCAGCTGCCTACTCCAGCACTTGTTAGCACTTGCTATGAGTCAAATGTTAGAAAGACAGATGAAAAATCATGATCAAGTCCTTAAAGAGCTTCTAGTTTCAGGAATTAATGCTCAGAGAAGAACTCTCTAGTTCCTAGTGCAACCTGAAGTACAATGATGTTATTTGTTTTGCTTTGATTTCAGAAGACTCCCAGGCTTAATTTAAACAAAACCACTTGAAATTATGACTCTTTTCTGAGAAAACCAATGTGAGCCACCCCAGCTCAGCACTAGGTAATTCCCTGTCTTAGTACTTGGTCTACTGCTGCAATGAACCAGCATGTAGTAGTACTCATACGTTTTTGCAGAATGAGTTTAAGAATGAAGAGAGAACTTTATTCACAAATTTTTAAATAAATCTGCACACTGTTTTACAAGCAAAACACTTCCTACTGAACATTTCCCAGATGGGATAACTCTCGATGGTGTTTGTTTTATGTATATGTATGTATACATGTATGCATTTATTCTGTTTTTAACTTCTCTGTTATTTATTTGTTTTTAGCTAAGAAACTCTTCCTTCCCCTTAACCAACACTCTAGCATATAAAATATGCATCTTTAACTTACCACAGCTTATTTACCCTAAAAAAAATATAATATCACTATTCAAATCTTAAAGAACCTTACAGAAGATACTGCCATTTAATACTTTTCAACTTATGTATTATTATTGGTCTATATTTTTACATGTATTAGGAACCCCACAATACATTACTTTTGCTTCAGTCAATTATCTTTTAAATAACTATAGAACATTTTTAAATTAACATTTACCCATTTATTTACCAACTGTGGCATTTTTCATTCTTCTGTGTAGAGTCAAGTTTTCTTCTAGTATTATATATATTTAGCCCAAAGAATTTCCCTTAATGTTTCTTGTAGCACAGATCTACTGATGACAAATTCTCTCAGCTTTTGTTTGTCTTAAAATGTCTTTATTTTACTTTTATTTTCAAGGGTATCATCACACAATATAGAATTATACATTGCATTTTTTTCTTTCAGTTTTTTTTTTGTTTTTTTGTTTTTTTTTTACTTTTAGCTTGCATAGTTTCTAAACAGAATTGGCACTGATTCTTATCTTTAATGCCTTTTACATATCATTCTTTCTGGCAGATTTCAAGTTTTTTTTTTTTCTTTGTCATAGGTTTTCAGGAAGTTAATTACCATGTATCTTAGTCCTTATCCTACTTAGATTTTGTTTTACTTTCTTTGATCAATGGGTTTATAATTTTTATTATACCTAGAAAACTTTATGCCATTATTTCTCAAATTATTTTGAAACCCTTTCTCCTTTCTTCCTGGGACTTTGAATACACATTTGTTAAGCCACCTAGTATTATCCCACAGGTCTCTTCACTTTTACTTTAGCCTTTTTATCTCTGAGTTTTTGTTTGGGTATTTTCTATTGTGTTACCTTTAAATTTACTGATATTTTCTTCCTTAGTGTCTATTAATCTCACCCAGTGAATTTTCTCATTTCAGATATTGTGTTTCTCAGTTCTATGGTTTCAATTTCTTCTTCTTTTTTTTTTTTTTGTTTTGTTTTGTTTTGTTAATCCTCACCTGAGGATATTTTTTTCCATTGATTTGTAGAGAGAGAAACATCTATAAGTTGCCTCTTGCATGCATGCCTACTAAGGATCGAACCCACAACCTGGGTATGTGCCCTGAATGGGAATCAAACAGTCAACCCTTTAGTGTACATAATGACATAAAACCAACTGAGCCACACCAGCCAGGGCTCTAAAACATTTTAAATTCCTTCTTCATCTGATAATTATATCATTTCATGATCTCTGTGTCTGTTTCTATTGATTGATATTTCTCAGCATTATGGGTCACATTTTTCTGTTTTTCCAAATGTCTAGTAATTTTTATTACATGCTACAAATTGTGATTGTTACATTGTGGAGTGCTTGGATTTTGTGGCCTTCATAGAGAGGGTTGAGTTTCTTTTGTCAGATAGTTACTTGCAGATTATTTTTATCCTTGTTTTTAAGCTATATTAGGGTGGGCCTAGCTAGAGTTGTCCTTATTGGGAGCTAGTTTAGCCATACTGATAAGGCCTCATCCTGCTGGGGTCTCTACTAAATGTCCTGCATATGCAACAAAATATCTTCGCTGGGGATGGTGGTCCCCCAGCTCAGCTGAGCTCTGCAAAATGTTCAGCTACCCTCACAGGTCACAGAGTCATAGTTTCATTCTATGCATGTGTAGACCAAGAGATGGTCAAAGTTTCAAGAAAACTCTTGCAAGATTTTTCTCTCTCCTCCTCCTCCCCTTCTCTCTCTCTATCTTTCTTACTCTCTTTCTTTCTCATTCTCATTCTCACTCTTGCTCACTTGCTCTCACTCTCTCTCCTCAGCAGTACTCTGATTGAATTCCAGCCTCAAGAAACTACCTGCACCTTCATCTCTGTCCAGTCAGCTCGAGGCCATGCCCTTCCACACACAGGTTGCGACCCACAGGTTGAGAACTGCTAGCAGGGTCACCTAAGACCATCGGAAAACACAGATATTTACATTATGATTCATAACAGTAGCAAAATTACAGTTATGAAGTAGCAACAAAAATAATTGTATGGTTGGGGGTCACCATAATATGAGGGACTGTATTACAGGGTAGCAGCATTAGAAAGGTTGAGAACCACTGCTCTAGAGAATAGTTTTTAGCATCCATTTGAACAAAATCAAGAGGTTAGTTGAGGAGCATTTGAATCCTGACATTTGAATCCCGCTGCAAGGTGAGCAGTTAACCCATTGAAGCAGACTCACTCTGAGCTTGCTCTAATAAGTGAAAGGGAAAATATCAAGAGAGAACCTGCAACTTTCTGACCCAAAGGAGTGTTAACAGGAGGAGCTTCTATGATGAGTGCACACGAAAGGTCTTTACAAAGGAGGTGACTGTTATTAGTGTTAAAGGGAACATCTGACCTATGGTATTAAAACAATAGAAAAATCCAGTACGGGGGTCTACAACTCAAAATTGACAAAATGATTATTTTTGACCAAATCTCGTTGGTTTGAAAGGGTTAAATAATACTAAAACCTTTTAAAACACAAGCATCCAATTTACTAATGATTTGTACCTATGTGCAAATCAAATTAATTGCACTATTGCTGGAAGTATTACAAGTAGAGAGGGAAATTTCACATTCATCAACCCATTTAAATCCATTTGAAACCCTTGTTGAGAGGCATTAAAAAGATTTAGCTGTTTAAGGAATGATCATGGTTATTTGGACACAATTATTTAAAAGCGTTAAGACACTCTGGTTTCCTAGTTTAGTAGCGTGGTGCTGGGACCTCTTCCGCAGTGAATTCTTCGTATGGTTGACGTTGGCCTCTGTTTTATTTTAGGAAGATTCTGGCATCATAAGAGCCCAGACCACTTTCCACTTCAATAAAAACATATTATCAAGTCTCTAATTAAAAAGGAATTAAGAAATAAGCAGTCAGCTGAAATTTATGATTGCTTATAATATGCTCAGAGCCACAATGGTTCATTTTAAAATGCTGGCTGCCACTACCATTTCCTTTCCTTCTGCTGAAATCACTTAACAAAGAAAAAGCATTTCTGAGCCACAGAAATCACATCCAAGAACTCGCAGGAGTGATGCTCAATGGAGTACTTGGCAGGACAGAATCTAATCACTCTGATGGGATTGGGTGTTTGTTGGTCTCACTTACCAAGTCTCTGTTTTATAGGCCACTCAAGAAGCATGGGGGAAGGGGGATGCAACTATTTCCCCAAATTTCAAATGCCCCATTTTAGTGGCATTAATGGACACATCACATCGGGATAAGGCTAGGAGGGGCAAGGGCACGGGTGAGAGAGGCGAGAGGCAATCTGGATGGAGCAAGCAGATTTGGCAGCACGCCTGCCATTTCTGTTAATAGAAATCATGGCATTAGAGCCCCATTTGCCCGATGGACAAGCACAGTCCCCCAGCTTGTCCTATTACAGCTTTTCATTAGAGAACAACTACATCCCTCCCTTCTGACATTAAATTCGGCAACACTTTGTGAAAAGAAACACCCAGACTGGTGGCTGGCTGGGCCCCAGCTTGGACTCTTGGACTTCACTTGCCTCTGGGCAGAGCTGTTCTGAGCCCTGTGAGCAAGCGGGCAGGACCAGGAGGTGGGCAGCAAGCCGGACACGCAGATCACCTTGCAGAAGGGCAGGCTCAAGATTCCTAGTGGGACTTGCTTTGAGAATTGCCTCCTTCCATCCACTTGTAGAGACCCACACACCACAGCCATTGGCAGAAATGTTTCCTGCGATGTTCAAATAAAGGGGCTGAGCAATTTTTTTTTAGATGTGTGTTTTGAAAATTACTGAAATCTGAACGAATCACACAAATATGTCCAATGCCAGTTACGAAGCTGCCCTTTTGGTGCCTTATACTTTTTTAAAACTATTGTCCTATTTTCAAGAATATTTAAAATTTACTTTTAAAAAAGCCTTGATGGTCAAGTACCTGGTCCCATAGAAAGACTAGGGACTTTCATGACTCCAGAATGTTAGGGGGACTCTCTCCATCATCTGAATTTTTTAAGTGTGAAAAGGGCACAGAGCATCCCTTAGGCTGCTTTCTGCTGCAACTTAACCTGTTGAGTAAGTTTCCCTCCTGAGACATTTATTGCTCAGGCCCCAGGTGCCTCTGGGAAAGCTCTGCCTCTCCGCAGTCCTCCAGGCATTGCTAGGCCTACTCATACCCAGACTTACCTCCTGGAAAGCATTGATCTTCAGAAGCAGGGGAAGTTATCCGCTCTCTGAATTGGGTCAAACATCATCTCGCTGGCAGGGTCAGCAAACAAATATCAAGCTGCCCTGGTTTCCAGAATCTTCTCTGCCAATGAAGAGCCACATCACACCCCATGCCAAGTCTCTGTGTCTCCTGCCCCAAGTCCCACTGCCTTCCCAGCCCTCCCTCCAGCAAGCTTAATGATCCACTGTCATGGATCATAACAAAGTAATCTCACCAGCATTTCTCCTTTTACCTTGAGAGAACTGGAGAGCAGGTGATGGCATGAGTTTACCAAGGCCACTGAGGCAGGCTTGGGAATCCTAACCAAGGACTCTGTTTTCCCATGTCAGTGCCTGGTGTCACCCAGCGACCAGTTACCCGTGTCTATGTGCTAACCTGAGTGCTTAAAAAACAAGGAAATGTGCTCTGATGCAGGGATGAGTGGGGAATTTGTGGGCACTGTGCCAGGCAAGATCCTTCGCCTGTGGCCCGTCCCTCTAGGCTGGCTGCCACCTCCAGCAGGACTGTTACTGACCTCAGAGAAAAGACAAAGGCCACCACCAGTTCTGTTGCCAGGGGGTCTTCTCCTCCTTTCGAGTCAACGTTTTCATGAATTATTTGTCTAACCTCCAAATATTTTCTTCAACTCCCTTTGATATTTAACCCAGTTATTAACTGGAAAGGAACAGAGGGAGGGCCAAATAGACACATGCTTAGTAAAGTCTGGGTGACATAGGGGAAATACTTGCCTGTCAGTCACACCTGGGAGCAGGTCATCGACCAGAATGGGCATGGCCACTGCAAGGTCGAGAAATCTGAGATACGTAATCCCGTCAACAAAGGAGTTCCCTCTTCTTGCCCTTTTGCCCTCTTGCCCTCTTGGCTCTTTTGCTCTCTTGCTGCTGGGCCTGACTCCTGGCTTGAGGGGCTCCCGAGCTCTGCACTCACCCCCCATACACAATGGACTGATGGACTGGAATTAACGTGATGCTGTGCTGAACCCTGCTCCACCAGGGAACAGACACTCTGGACTCTGGCGTTGCTTCTAGCTCCACTGAAGCCTCACTGCACCTCTTCCAGGACTGGGTTAAGGGAAACGGGACTCTGCAAATCCAGGAATGTAATTTCACACAAATAAAGCTTTTTACCACATCTCATCCTCCCGTGGCAGCCTCTGGAAATACTTATTCCAGTGGCGCTCCAAAAACCCCAATCCCACTAGCAAAAGAGAAGGACAATCCACATAATTCTCCAACAACAGCTTGACAAAGGAAACAGCGACTGAAACAAGAATTGCATGAGGACTTTGGAAGAGCTGAAAGACCAGGATGTCCAAAGATGGCTTGGAGAAAGGATTCGTCAGAAGAAAATTCTCAGTTTTGGGGAAGCCCAAGGCCACTGAAGCAGAGATGCTGGTCATGAGCACTGCAGCACTAGATGCAGTTGAGTGACTGCTCTGGTCACACTCAGAACATTGCTGTTAGTCCATAGAGGACCACCGGATGGCACACTGGCTCATACTGCTGTGCCCAAAGGCAGTGACCTCCCCATCCCAGGAAGCATTGCAGCAGGGCCATGACAGAGGGGACCTGCCTTGGGAAGAAGGCTGTGCACCATGCTGCTCAGGCTCAGTGTTTCATTAAAGATTTCTCCCATAGCGATTTTGACTGTTACTACTGACTTTGAAAGCCCTTATTAGCCAGCTCCCCACAACGTGTGTACTCATTTCAGACGTGTACTTTCTCCCACCAAGTAAGGACTCTTGTTTTCCTGAGCTTCTAGCTTGGTAGCCATGTGTAGCCTTCGTTTTTCTTCAGAAGTCAATGGCAGGCTCACTTTGTAAGGAGCAAATTGATCACTTGGTAGACAAAAAACTACCAGACTATGTGCCACTGTAACTTTTTGGTCTAAGATAAAATAATGCACACATTGACAGGAAAAGTGATCCCTGAGACGTAAATAGATTTGCTTTTAAAATAACAAAACCACCCAAGGTCCCCTGCCAAACCTCACCACCACCACCACCAACAATAACAAATTAAGAACCTTCCACCTTCCCACTACAATGGTAGATGCCTCAAATTTAGGAACCGGAAATGTCAAATCTATGTAAGTGTAAACCCCTGATATGTAAACACAAATACATATTTTTGTATCCACAGAAATTTCTATGTGAGGAAGAAAACCAAACATGCAAACACGTTGGCTGCTTCCAAACACTTGGCCCTGAAAGTTGACTATATTTTGTCATCAGCAGACGTTGTTGTTGTTTTTATCATCGGAGACGATGGTATTTTTACACACTTCAGAAAGGATCCCTGAAATCACGAACGCTTTTTAAAACAAACTTAAAGGAATCATTTACATTCAGGGTCCAAAACAAGGTACCAGTAGGAGCCGGCACTGTAATGAGATGTCCTTTTCCCTTCCCCTGAACAAATGCAGAATGATGTGCAATTCCCTCTGCAAGCCAGGTCACCTTTAAGAACCAGGGATGGCTGTCGCCACTGAATGACTCGCCAGGCTGGTCCGAGATGGCTGCCAGTGCAAAACCTGTGACAAAGGGCTGAAATGACAGCACCCTGCCTTACCCACACATTGTGTTTGTCTAGGAAGGTCCTAGAAATTGTATTTCGCCAACCACATTCGCTATCAACACACAATTATCTGGCTTAATCATGTGGAACAGTGGCAAATTCACCTGGGGCTTAAGAACTAATGACATTCTCGTCTGAGCTGCTTTAGTGAAATGGCCTAGCACCTGCAGCAGGAATAGCGAGATTGCTCAAGAAAATTTGGTTTTCTGTTTTCATTTCACAGCATAGGGCCTCTGCTCAAATCAACAAATGCTCCTGATTAAATAGTGGTGGTACTGGCCCTGCCTGCACAGCCAGCACTGGCCTCACAGAAGGACTGCCTGGGACTGGTTTGCAATTGTTTGCGATGCACTGTCTTGTTGATGGGAAAATAAGTAAACCAATTGGCATTGAGTAATTGGAGTATAATTACAGTTATTAGTGTGGACAGCCCCTCTGTGGCTGGAGGCAGCTCCACGCAGGGGTCCCTCGTGCTCACCCCCAGGTGTGTATCCACTTCTCCCGCATCCAGCAGTGAGGGCGGTGAGATTGCACTCCCTCCTGAAACCCAGTCCTGCCCCTGCCTCCCCTCCAGGCGCTGCTGACTGTTGCTAACTCAAGGGAGGGAAGAGGCCAATTTTCAAAAGCCTGCAGTGGCAGGAAATCCAGTGTTCAGACTTCCAAATGCTTCAAAGGCAGGTCAGGTGCCCTGGCTCCTGGAGGCAGGAGAACGGTCTCCATTCATCAGCAGAGTGGTGGACCTGCACTAGCATGTGAGGCAGGCAGGAGAGGGGATGACCTGCCACACGTCCTTTAGTTTAGTTTTGTTTTATCCCTCTCATTAGCAAGGGCATGGGGCTAAATAGCTCAGCAGTTCTTTAACCTTGGCTGGATTCCTGGGTGTTATCCTGGCGTCAGTGCTGGGCTTTTTGCAGGAAGACCAGAGCCTGTGGTGGAGAAGTCAGCTGCCTGAGGCTGGCAGCTGCAGTGTAGCTTTGCACTCCCTGCTGACTCACCTGTCCTCTGGTCCTCTCACCTC
This sequence comes from Corynorhinus townsendii, assembly GCA_026230045.1. Classification (NCBI taxonomy): domain Eukaryota; kingdom Metazoa; phylum Chordata; class Mammalia; order Chiroptera; family Vespertilionidae; genus Corynorhinus; species Corynorhinus townsendii. The sequence continues at coordinate 98,175,583 of JAPDVU010000007.1, read as the reverse complement.
CCCCTCCAACTACCAAGAATCCCACTCCCTCCTCCCCCAGTGAGCATGCAGAGACTCATGAATTGGGATAAAATGTACTCAGAGCAGAAGCAATAATAATACTGATAAACCCCAAAGCAGTAAAGAATAAGAGAGAGAGAGAGAGAGAGAGAGAGAAGTAAAGTAAATTAAAAATTCATTCCAGCCCTAGCAGTAGCTCAGTTGGAGCATCTTCCATCCTGTACACCCAAAAGTTGATGGTTCAAATCCCGGTTGGGGTATATACGTAGGTTGTGGCTTCAATCCCCAGTCAGGATGCATATGGAAGGCAAACAGTCAGTGTTTCTCTCACATATATGTTTCTCTCTCTCCCTCCCTCTCTCTCTAAACACTAGATAGAAGTATATCCTCTGGTGAGGATTTTTTAAAAAATTAGTACGAGTCTGAAAATTCATTGACATACTGACTTGTAATATAACATAATTTTAAAGAGTCAGCATTTTTAATATATGTTTATTGATTTCAGAGAGGAAGGGGGAGGGAGAGAGAGAGAACTATCAATGATAAGAGAGAATCATTGGTTGGCTGCTTCCTTAATGCTCCCCCTTCTCCCCGCAATGGGGATCAAGCCTGCAACCCCAGCATGTGCCCTTGACCAGCATCGAACCTGGGACGCTCCGGTCCACAGGCGGATGCTCTATCCACTGCGCAACCAGCCAGGGCGTTTTGTAAGGAATCTGTGGTACTCAACATCAAATGGTTTGCTTGACTGAGCTCTGAAATTAACCTGCCTCACAATTACCTGCCCAGTGCCGCATCTCCCCGGTCTCTGGGCCTAAAGTCACTAAGTTTTATTTCAGTTTCTCCAAGAGAAAGAACAGGAGGCACTGGGCCGCAGGAAGCAGCTGATTCCCTCTCCGCCTCCCTCACCACCCGGCTTCCCTCCTTTCTTCCCTGGGCAGCAAGGTGCCGCTCCAGCAGCTGGGAACTGAGTGGTTGGGTCCCAGTCCGTGACCTGAGAGTCTGCTGGGCCCCACGGGACGCCGCCTCGCTCCTTGTGCGGAGGGAGTGAGGAAACAGGAGACAGAATTGAGAGCAATGCCAGGCTTCTCGAGGGGGTGACCTACAGGCCAGACCTAAGGGACAGAGCTGGGATGCACACCTGGGGCTGCATCCTGGGCAGAGGCCCCTGAGAGTCTGGCCTGGGCCAGGGGCAGGGACCAGGCGGGCACCCATCTGGCTCAGCTCCGTGTTTGTGCCTCGGCCACTACCTGGGCTGCACAGGCCACGTGTGAGTCTCTCTTCCATCATCTACTTCTAGACAGAAAAGCTGGTGGAAAAGCTCAAGCCCAGTTATAAACCAAAATGAAAAATCAGTGGGAAAAATGTTTATCTCCTGAAAGCTATGGTTTCTTCTGATCTCACCTCTCCTGTCCTCCCCTGCAGCCCCGGCCTCGCAGTGAGAATGCGGGCGGTTTCCCACAGCAAGTGGGATTCTAAATCCCAGGTGACCACTCTACCCTGCACCACGTACTTGTCTAAAAAACAAAACACCTTATCATGTTGTCCCATGATCTACAGTGTTCAAAATAATCTCCTGAATTCTAATTACATGAGATGAAGTAAAAATATCCAAAGTGATTCACTACTAAAATAACCCCATTACTCTCTCATCTTAGAAGTGGATTTGAAGTTGCAAGTGGAAAATAAGCCAGGACTGTCATGTGAGTGGGAAGAATAATGTATCAATGGAACAGGGTAAAAGCCCATGGTTGCCGTGGCGGGAAACTCAGAGAGAGGACACTCGGAACCTAGACACAGTTCAGCTGCGTCCCACTGTGTTCCAGGGGAAATCTCCCTGAATCCCCCCTCTTCTTGCCCAGACTCCCCATCAAACATAGACGCCCTAGTCTTCAAAGCAACTTGAACAGTAAGACCATCAAATGAACTGCCATGGTTTTAAAAAAATTCTTTTTAAAATCATCTAACTTGTCATTAATGAGGTTCCTTAGATCATTCAAAGATGATAATGAAAACTCTCAGTCTGCCTGGGAACAAAGCTGAGGGAAGTTTTCTAAGGATAAATATGCAGAGATGCGCACCAATTTCCACAGCGCTGTGAACGGACTCGCCACCAGCTTGCACACCTTCTCCTCATGCACGATCAGCATGTAAACCCAGATACGATAGGCGTTACTCTTCCCCTTTCCCAGAGCATCCTTGCCACGTGCTGTGAAGTGTGATCTAGCAGGGATGTCTAAATGTTTTGGTAAGTTTCTTCTGGAGGGAGGCTGTAGGAGTACACTGCTCCCTGCTGAGTGCTCAATGGCCCCTGGGATCTGCCTGCTCTCAGGCAGGGTTGTGGAATACCAATGTGGCCTTGGTGCATCCCTGAAGAACTTTAAACAGGAGCTTCGCACCATCCCAGCTATGCTGAACCAGTTTATAAATGCCATCGCCAGGAGAGCTCAGTACTCTGCGTCATAGGTCGGCTTCTTGGAACAGGCGAGGGAGCTGTTAAAAAAAAAACCAGGACCTGGACCAGGGAACCCAGAGAGCTGCAGCGGAACCTCTGGGGGTAGAATCATGGCACTGCGCTTTCATGCTGGTCAGCCATTCTGATGGTCAGCCAGACTGGACCTGATGGAATAGTCCTCCCGGCTCCTCACTAAGAAAGGGGACTCACCTACCTCAGACAGGCTTTTGGTCCTAATAATCAAAAACAAAAACTCACTGGATTAGCTATGAGTACCAATTGCTTTATTTTTCTTCACAGAACTTATTGATATATCCCCATTTAATATACTTCAGTAATACTATTTAAAATACACTTACATAGAGAGGCAGTCTAGCTCCTCTTTTACAGAGCATGTTCTTTTACATGGCACTTTGTCTTCAAGAGTAGGGCCTAGTGTATGCTTAAACATTTTTTGTTATTAAAGTTATATAAACATATATATATATATATATATATATATACACATTTATATATGTTATGCATTGACTAGATTAAAGACAGAGAAGTAAAGGTTATTATTAGCCAATGCAACCTTAACAGGAAGATTTTTTTCAAGGTGAAAAGAGTGAGGAAAATAACTGAAGATTAAGATCTCATTGGCAATAATAATGGAGAGAGGGAGTTTGTTTGCAGCAAGAGAAATTGGCCAAGATATGGGCCTACAAATAATAGTAATAAGGTCATATTGGTAATAAATTCCCTCCCTCATTAAAGAGAAAAAGCCTCATAGATAGCCAACCATTACTAAATTTCTGTATCACATAGTCATTTAGGAAATACAAATATTTAAGTAGATCTAAGCTCTTTGTGCTTACAACCTCTTATACCTCCATAAAACCTAAACACAAACAAAACCGTAAGCCACCACAATTTTAGCTAACAAAATTAATGGAATGTGACTCATGAAATTATCTTGCAGAAACAAAAATACCAATTCTGCATTTAATAAGAGAAAGTCATATTTGCATTTTTACTTTTAACTTGTTCTTTTGATTTTTTTTTCTTGAGCATGATGAAACATCACCTGAATTACTTTTGTTGAAATAGTCTTATTCTCTTTTTTAAACAATAAATTATTTGCATTTTAAATGTAGTCTTTAACTTTAATGAACACATATATTTCATAGTGCATCTTAAAATGCAATACTGATGAAAGGTAAATGCCAGTTTAATGAAGCTCTTCAGTGTGTGACTACTATGCTATCAACAATAAACACCACTTGTTATGTGAGGAGATTAGATCTCCTCATATTGTAAATATGGCACAGCATAAGGACTTAGGTTACCAAAGGATGGTAAAAAACTTTTATGTTTGTGTTTGCATATTTTCACATAAATAAACATGAAAAAAAGATGAAAGTATTATAAAAAGGCCAACAGCAGTTATGGCAGAGTTGTGAGTTTGTAAATCATTTTGGACATTTTTTTGTTTCTGTTTCCAAAATAAATAGATATTAGTTGAATATTAAAAAGTGATTCCTTTTACTAAATATCCCATTATTAAGAAAAGAGTTTCAGAAAGTTACATGTAGCATGAGCCAATTCTATAAGGAAAAAAAAATACGATGTAAATGTATTTCCAGGTATTGAAAAATGTCTGTATGTATATATACCTAAAGTTAAGTAATAACCAAGTGTGGGAAATGAGATTATAGATAGTTTTATAAAATGTTCTCCTTTGGGCTTCTCTGTGTGTGGCAGGCACCTGGCATTGCTCCAATGGCTGCCACCGCCCAGCATTCAGGCCCTGGTGGCATCTGCTCCCCTTAAAGGTGGGCAAAACTTGCTGACTTGCTTCTAACAAACAGAATACAGCAGAAGTGAAGGAATGCCATTCTTGAGACTGGTTTACAAGACTGTTGCTTCCTTCTGGAGCTTCCTCTTCCTCTTTCCCAGAAAGCTTGTCCTGGGGAACCGGGTTGCCAAAGGTAAGGCAGCCATGTGAGAGGCTCTTGGGAAGGACCCAACCCTCCCAAGTGAGCCTGAAACCAAATATGAGCTCCTGCCCCTGCCGATGTCAGGATAGCCTTCAGATAAGACCACAGCCCTGGCAGCCAGCTCTTCCAAGCCTAGAGAACCTGACCCACGTTGTCATTTCCCACTGTAAACTGTTCTTAGGACCGGTATACTTACACGTTTTAAATAGACAGACTACATAATGGAGTGAGCCTGGGCTCCTGGGAATTCTGTACTATGAGCCAGCATTGTTCTATCTAGAAGCCCAGCCAACCCAAGCCCACTGTTGGAAGCTATCTTTGGGTAAATAAGTAGAAGAATTAAAACTCTGATTTTTTCCTTGGGAGTCCTCATTAAACTAGTAACGACAGAGCAGAGATTGTGTAGCAAGAAACACAACAATAGATTAGGTTCATCCCTCCCCCCAAACGCTAAATAAACATACCTGTTCCTTGTTCTAGTCAGAAACACAAAAATTGGAGTCTTAAAGATGAAGAGGGGAACCATGTGATTGGACATCTGAGTGGAGGGACACAAGCACATCCCATCACAAGCAACACTGACCAAATCCCACCTGACGAGTCTGAATCCGGAATAGCAAGGTGGTTTCCATAGCCCTGGCGAGAAGCATCACTGGTGGAGCTGCTGGATGTGTCTTTATCTCACATTCTAAGAAGCATGCCACAGGCTGGATGCGAAACATTTTGAATAAGATGTGAACAAGCCCAGAATTCCTGCTTCAGAAACTAGAGAGATGTTTGAGAGAAAATACTTTCCTTGTTCATCCGTGTTCTAGCCAATGGTGAGCTTAATTCAAATCAATGGAGAAAAACATCAAATACTGTGAAGGGCTATTTGGGGCTCAAAAAATGTAAATGGGTGAAAATGTGAAAGACTGTCCACAGTTAGCCTTGGGCCATGACTCTTGTTTGGTGAAAACCTTATGGATTTATTGAAAGCCATCTTCCTCCTTCCCCTCCTCTCTCCCTGACGGAGCTGGGAGGTGGTAAAGCCTCCAGTTTTGGAGCAGGAGTTCCTGTGCTGCTGCTTTCACCCCCACTGTCCCTGCCCTCTTTTGGCTTCTGCTCTGTTTCTTTATTATCTGTGTTGCTCTTTCACTTGTGCCTACCTGGCAGGAAGAATGCCAGCACACTGAGAAGATGCTTGCTCTGAGCATGTCTCTTGAGTCCAAATAAAATGCACATTTCTTCCTTTTACCTCATTTAGGCACAACAGTTCCATTCTGTGCATGTGGAATCAGAGACCATAAAGAATTAGCTGAACCACAGTGCATTCAAGTCAATAGAACTGAGATTCCTTTATTTTTAAGGCATTCGTTTATAGCATATGCACGATTTACAAAAATGGTTGAATTCCTACCCACCTCCTGCTAAATGTGCCCTTTCCTGTGTGACTGGAGTCTGTCTCGCAGGCAGAGTATATTCCTCTGAGCTTTCTGTTTTGATGGGGCCAGTTAAAAAGAATGAGAGTGTGAGGTACAAACCAAGGCCTTAGGAGCCTGTGTGTTTTCACTTTCTCACTCTTACAACTGTCCCATCAACAGGACACACCCCAACGAGCCTGCTGGAGAGTGCGAGGCATGGAGTAGAGCCAAGCTGCCCTGCCTGTCCAAGTGGAGGAGATCCTAGGTCTTGCAATAGCCATTTCCCAGACACGTGATCAAGTCCCGCCAAATCAGTGGAACTACTCTGCCAATCCCCCTTCATCCCAGACATATAAGCCATGCTGCTTTTAGTTTTGTGCCACTGAAGGTTTTGTAGTTTTGCTACACAACATTCTAGTGGCAACAGATAACTGGTACAGTGGAGTTTGAGCAGCTACTCCACTGGAAGTAAGACCCATCATAGAGACTGACTTGGAAAGTACATTGGCATTAAGCATTGCTGGGGGGGGGGTGTGTGTGAGAGTATGCATATGAGATACAGAGAACATGGTTGATATTTCTCTGCATGGATGACTAAAGACCATGTTTATTTTTTAATCTGAAGATTACTCTTGGTAACTTGCTCATTCACTTATTCATTCATTCATTCATTAAATAATTATCTACCAAGTAACTACAACATACTAGAAATCAGGGATATAGAGAAAAATAGGTTATGGTCACTGCTCTTAAAAAACCTTCTGTCTCCTTGACAACATGTTAGAAATTATAATATAATAAAATGAGTGCTCTGCCTTCTCTCTTTTGTAAATTATAAACATGAACCCATGCTACACTATAGCTTAGGTTTATTAGGTTATTAGGTTTTATAAATACTATCTTCTAATTTTCTATGAAAACCAAAATTGATCAAATAAAAAAGAACAACTCAATTTGTTTATTTCTCAGTCTGTAATGTCACTCCTCAAGGTAAGACTCCCTTTAAAATATGAAACTCTTGACATTGGCAGTATGGAAAAATAAAGTACATGTCACTCAGTGGGTGCCAGGGACGTATATTATGTCCTACTGTTGGTTACAGAATTTTCAATATTTCCTTATCCTTTTCCACTCACACGGACTGCAGCTTAGAGCAGTGGTAATCATTTCCTGTGTTTGAAAAAGAGATGAAAGCATTCATGGATGAAAGCAAGTTGGATTTAATCTCCTTCTCTCTCATCCAGCGCACTGTACTGATCATTTTCCAAAAAAACAAGACTTAAGCTCATTTTTGTCATGACAAAACTAGTTTTATAGTAATCAGATGGCAATTCCTAGTGTACACAATTCTAATATAATTACCAGGAGGAAATGTAGAGGGAGTTGCAAGCTTGAGATAAAGGAAAGTCTGTGAGTTTTGTATTAATGTCTCAGACTCTCTTATTTGTGCAAGTAATCAATCTTTCAGGGAGTAGAATAGTAATTCTTTGTGAAAAAAAAAATGACAAGAGTCAGAGGAAGAAAGAAGATAATCTGAGTTCCATTCGGTACACAGCGGGTCAGCTGTGATTGACAAAGCTCATCACAAAACTATAGCTCACAGAGTAATCCCAGTAGCAGAGTCTCATTTGCAGCCCAAGCCGTGTTAATGACATGTTTAACAGCTGCTTGTTGAAGTTTGGAATCTGCATTAACCCTCGGAGCAGTGAACAGAGAAATGAGGGAAAGCATTGAAATCAAGCCTTCATTATTCTGATAGCCCAGGTGAAAGGGTGCCCAGAGGTCATGGAGAGGTGGAAGGGGGAGGGGATCTGGAAAGCGGAGAGTTCAATTGCATGTGAAAACTATCAGAGATGACAGGGACTTATCAATAAACACATAGGAATACAAAGGCAAACCAATATGTTCAATTCGGAGTCAAGAAAGCAGGAGAGTTGGGCAACTGGAATGAAGTCCTCACTTGAGACACCAAAAATCACACTCCCATCTGCCTTGTAGATCAACTCAGTGCTCAGGACCAGTGGAGGCTATTCCCACAGGAAGATTAAGTGATGCCACGTCTGCATCTTACCTCCAGGAATACTGTTCATTCTCCCAGCTCCAGAAGCACAGGAGTCTATGCATCACATGTGCTTTCTAGACTTCCTAGATAGTATTTGTTCAATCCGTTTAAATGAACTACTAAATGTGTTTTCCTTAAATGTAGCTTCTTATAATGCCCATTTGTTCTGTGGAAATTTTCTGGCCTCTCCATTAGCAGAGGGTGCCCATTAATGATGGCATAAAATGAGCAAAGAGAGACAGTGTCAAAGGATTTAGGCAAAACTCGGCTTCTCCATGCCTTTTTTTATTTCTTCTTAAATTAAATTTATTCGGGTGACATTGGTTAATAAGATATATAGGTTTCAAATGTACAATTCTATGATACATCATCTGTATATTGCATTATGGTCCACCACCCAAAGTCAAATCTTCCATCACCATATATTTGACCCCCTTCACTCTTTACAACCACCCACCCCTCTTCCCTCTGGTAACTACCACAGATTGTTGTCTGTGTTTATGAGGTTTTTATTGTTTTTCTTGTTTGTTTGGCTGCTCATGCAAATACCCGAGCTTTAGCATTCTTGTCTGTAAAGGGAAATAATGACACCCACCTATAGGATTGTTATAAGGTTGAAAGTAAAATGTGCCAAGCCTCCAACACAAGTAGACACTTCATGAAGAGTCCCCATTATTTTTACAAGAGATGACCCCTATCAGTAGCCCGTGTGGCTGATCAACACAAAATAGCCACCCAATAATATTTGTGGGTGACTAAACCTGCTTAAAAATCTGTAGTGTCTTTTGCTATACTTTCTTTTGATTCTTTTAAGCTCATCTTCATTAAAAAAAAGAAGAAGAAAGCTGGAATTCTTGAATTATAGCATCTTAGAGAGCTCATTTCATCAACCCCTTCATCTTGTAAATGAGAAACCAACCAAAGTCCAGAGAGAGTCTGACAAGGTTTTGGCAAAGAGAGCTAAAGAGTGAAGATTTCACAACCTTTTGGTATTTCATATGAAATTATATATTTTCCACCACCTATGGGATTCTTTTCCTTTAACCAAAGGATTAGGCATGGCAGTCTCATGGTCATTTCAGTCATCAAAGTGGCTTGCTCACAAAGCATTCTTTCTTTAGCCTCAAGTAATTTTACCTCTCAGGTCTTCTGTGTCCTTTTGTGCAAAATAAGATTGGAGAAGAAGCCATAGTTTCCACACCTCTTGGTGGCTTTGGGGAAGTGCTGTTCAGGATGGCGCTAAACCTTGACTTCCCATCTTTATATTCCATTCAAAACAGTGCACCACTTTCTTAAAGTCTGTTTTATATACAGGCTTCTGTGTAAGATTTGTTTAGGGTTCAAAACAGTTTCTCCAGGTAGGTAACAACGTGAGTAGAAGATCTCTAGGGTCCCTTCCCTCCTGTCTATTGTGACAGTGAAAAGTGCAAAGCCAATTCATTGAGAAGACTTTTGCCAACTTCTACTTCCCAAGGGAGAAGGGTCCCCAACAGAGAAGCCAAGAGGGAGAAGGCAGAGGGAGAAAAGGGACAAGAAGAAAAAAGAAAGGTCAAGAAGAACACAAATGAGTCCACAATACTTCCAACTTTTTTCTGTCCCTATATTTCTATATTTATCATCTTATTCAATCTTCACAAAAATTATGTAGTATAAACACCAAAGGTGCTTTTTCCATTTATCCTGGAAGGAAGCTGAAACACTAGAGGAAATAAGATAACAAGTCACCTCACCAGTCACCTTCCTTAAGGTAGTTTGTCTTAACATATTTAGGAAATAATAATGCTCCAATGGCTCACATCTTTGAAGTCTCCGAATGCAGTTGGCACTTCTTTCCCACAGGTCATGGCCTGTCTGGGAGAGGCAGGCATTTTGGAGACCTCTGTCATTGCAGTCAACACGACGTGCATTTTTCTACTTTGAATTTAGGTAGTGAGTGCTCTGTTGCACTCAACTCCTTCTGTGGCATGCAGATGAAGATAATTAGATATTCTGAAATGTCAAGACATGCCCAGAGTTCAGTGCACTGAGGCTCCTCGAGCAGGTTTTGTGATTTTCTGGTATTCTTCCCATCCCATCACTCTCCACCTTCCCCTAGGACCTCAAATCATTTATTTAATTTTTTAAATGTCTTTAAATGCAAATTGTTTTAATTCATGTTATATATATATATATATATATATATATATATATATGTTATAAATATTCATTTTATACATATACTAGAGGCCTGGTGCATGAAAATTCATGCACTGGAGTGGGGTCCCTCAGCTTGTCCTGCTCCCTCTCACAGTCCAGGAGCCCTCAGGGGTGGGAGGCTACCCGGCAATCAGGGGAAAGCAACGCCCCCATCACACTCTGCTACTGCCACTGCCGGCAGTGCAAGCCTTGGCCGGCCCTGGTTACCTGAGCCTCAGGTGACCCTGGGCAGCTGGGCAGCTACCATCCAAGGTTTGCCTGTGCTTCAGGCCATCCCTGGGTGGCTGGGGGGGGGTGGGGGGGGGGACTGAGGAGACTGGGGGACTCCAGAGGCAGGCATGCCAAGCAACCAGACCCGCCTGGGGGCAGGCCCAGCCATGCCACATGCCTGCCACCCTGGCAGGGCTGTGAGGACAAGACACCTCCATCTTGTGGCTCTGGGTGCCGCCACATTTGAGGGTGTGGCAGTCAGTTAGCACATTCCCTCCTTATTGACTGTGGGCATCGCCATCCTTGTGAAGGTGTGACAGTCAATTAGCATATTCTCTCTTTATTAGACAGAGCTAGAGGCCCAGTGCACAAAATCGTGCACTGGGGGGGATTCCTCAGCCCGGCCTATGCCCTCTTGCAGTCCAGGACCCCTTGGGGGATGTCTGTCTGCCAGCTTAGGCCTGCTCCCAGGGAATTAATTTAAGAAGAAATAAGCCAGCAGGCAGATATACCTCTTGCTGTCTGGGACCCCTCGCTCCTTACCACCCACATGCTCGCTGCTCCTTACCACTGCCGCAGAGGCAGGAGAGGCTTCCGCCACTGCCACTGCACTCGGCAGCCATGAGCCTGGCTCCTGGCTGAGCGGCACTCCCCCCGGTGGAGCTCACTGACCACCAGGGGACAGCTCCTGCATTGAGTGTCTGCCCCCTGGTGGTCAGTGCATATCATAGCAACTGGTCATTCCACTGTTTGGTTGATTTGAATATTAGGGTTTTATGATATAGGATATACATATGGGTACTTTTAAATATATCTGTGGAGATCACATATCTCAGTCTTTTTTTTCATTTTTTTATTAAATTTATTGGGATAACATTGCTCAACATGATCATCTAGGTTTCAGGTGTGGGTTTCTATGTTACAAGATCTGTATACTGCACCGTGTGCCCACCATCCACCTCAGGCTTTTATAAAACCCAATGTAGAAGCCAACTGTGATAGGTGGGGAAGTTTGGGGACTCCCTTTCCCCAGCTCTAGTACAGTGTCTTCTCATTAATTAGGGCTTCTCCCAGCATCTCCCTCTCTCAGCCTAAAGTGTGATGTCCTCCTTTTTCTCCCCCTTCTTAGTAGTAACAGTAATAATACCTACAGTTACTGAGTACTTGTTATGTGCCAGGAACCATGTTGGATGTTTTATAGACATTAGTTCTTATAATCCTCATCACAGTGGAAAGATGCTACTATTATCTGCCTTTTAAAAGGAAAAACTAAAGTTTAAGGCTAAATAAATTCCTGAGGACAACACTATGGGAAACACTATGGGAAAAGGTCTAATGTTTCTTAAAGCCCATATATTAACCATTACACTGTGTGCCTGGTGCCCACTTTCTTAGGGTCTTCCTATGGGTGAATGTAATCTTAATTCATTCAACAAATGTTTATTGAGTGTCTCCTCTCTGTCAGGCACTCTTCCAGGCAAGTCAGATCCAGCAGTGCATGAAACTGACAAAAATCCCCATGTTCTTGGCACTCACATTCTAGTGGGAAAGACCAACAAAGAGAAGATGAGTCATCGGGCACATTCTTATTTCATAGATACAGATAGTTGAATTTTTACAAAACAGGAGATTCAGCCTTTCTACTTAGCCTTCCTGGACTCTCCCTGCCTGGCTGAAGGAGCAGGGATGTAGGGAGAATTGACAGGCAAGCTGGGGCCTCCAAGGGAGCTCAGCCACTCAGACTTGCCAGCAACCAGTTTCTCCCAAACTCTGCCAATAATAATGCTCCAACCTCAGAAGTTTGGCAATCACTCTTGTTAAGTACTTAAGCCCGTGGAATCCTAAATTCTCTCACATGAGAACTTTAAAGCATTTTGAGTAGACAGGCCTGTTTAGGATAAAAGGTTACACAAATGGGCCATAGCTGGTTTGGCTCAGTGGCTAAAGCATGGGCCTGAGGACTGAAAAGTCCCAGGTTCAATTGCAGTCAAGGGCACATGCCTGGGTTGCGGGTTTGATCCCTAGTTGGGGGCATGCAGAAGGCAGCCAATCAATGATTCTCTCTCATCATTGATGTTTCTATCTCTCTCTCCCTCTCCCTTCCTCTCTGAAATCAATAAAAATATATTTTTTAAAAAAGGTTATGCAAATGGGACATTTGATGAATACCATCAAGACTTTCCTAGGTAAGTCAGTCTATGCTGACACAAAAAACAGGAGGCAAAATGCCATTTGCCACCGAGACCTGGGCTCTAGGCTCCTGCCAAGGTCTGCAGATCTGGTGAGGCAAACTAGACAAGAAAACACAGGGAACTTCTGCCTTTGAAACACATTAAGACCATAAACACAACCTAAGGTGTTTTTTTCTTTTATAAAAATAAAATAAAAGTCAATATGCAATTTACCTTATCCCATTTCTTTAATTAATAGGCTCTTTAAACATTAATTTATAAAATAAATTTGAGATCTTGCTTCCTGGTAATTGTCATCAGTTTGAGCTCAAGTAAACTCATAAAAATTCTCCAAAAAAATTTATTTGTTAAAGGTTTGGTTCATTGATACTTATTTTAACACTAGAGGCCTGGTGCATGAAATTCTTGCATAGGTAGGGTCCCCTAGGCCTGGCAGGTGATCAGTGCCGATTGGGGCCTTCCAGCTGCTGGCCAGGGCCTTCCTTCATTCTGCACCACCTCCTAGTGGTCATCGCATGTCATAGCGGGCGGTCGAACTCCAGGTTGGTCGTACTCCCAAGAGGACAATTTGCATATTAGACTTTTATTATATAAGATATGAAGTTGATTCAAAAAGAGTGCTATTGGTTCAGCCAGAGTTATTTTCCAAATGCAGTTACAAGGGCCACCAGGATATACTGAGCAAATAGCCAGGGATGAGCCGGGTGTGTATTGTTAATGGCAAACTGCTAGCATTCCCATGCATAGTGTCACTTATTTCTTTATGAGTTTCAAGATAGAAAAATATTTAATTCCTTACGCAATAATATTTTCTCAAAAAAATGGGTCAAAAAAATAAACTTCATATCTTGACCACATTCTCATTTAAATGTAAAAGTTCTTGACACTCTCTTCACATTGAGAAACTAAAACTCATCATGAGGTAGTAGTAAAAAGAGAAACATGAGAAAGAGCAACCTCAGAACACATCAGTTCTTTCAGCCAAAACCCACCCCTATTCCACATGGAGTTTTGAGGTCCTGGGCTGCTGTGGTCGCAGTCAGTGCTGTTAACTGCATGGCATCCAGCTGGGTGCTTTCTGGGAACACAGGAGGGCTGCACAACCCTGCCTAGTGTGAAGTGAGCCAGGGCCATGTGGTTTGGCTAATGAAGTGTAAGCAGAAATGTGACTTTAAGAAGCAGAAATAGAGGTAGAAGCTTTAAGGAGGCATGTATGGTCCATTGTCTTCTAGCCTCTGCTGCAGCGATCCTGGATGTGAGTTTAGAGGGGATGCTTAATGAGCACAGCACCTTGCCAGCCCACAAGGAGCATGTGACACAACTGGGAGAGAATGTGAAGGCTGTTGTTACAGTGCATACCCTAGTCCATCCCAACAGACTCAGCTCAGTTACCACACATCTTCCAAGTGCAGGGGCCAGCACATAAGATGCCCTTTACCTTACGATTTAATTGTCAGCGGTATTCCTCCACTGCAGAAGTTGTTCGGACAGGAGATGCAGAGCTGGTGCTGGGCTCTGCACCCTCAAAGTGCCAATTCGGGCTCTACTGCACCAACTCTGTGCCCTTGAACCGCACTTCCTCCCACCACCCATTAGCCATTGATATTGTGGCAATTCACATTTGAGTATTTCTTTCTACATCAGACAGCAACTGAATAATTACCATAAAGGTTATCTTGCATGCTGCGCACCCCCCACTCCCCCAAACACACACTGTCTTCTAATATCTTATTACAGAGACATGGGAAAGTTCATGCAGAAGGGAAGTGTAGGCAGCCAACACATTATGTGAAGTTAAGCAAGTTGAATGTATGACTATAATTACTGAACATAAGTAAATGTAAGCCCTCATTTCCACTGGCTTGCTCACTCCCCATCTATACTAATAAAAGGGTAATGTGCTAATTAGACCGGGTCAACCGGACATCTTCCAGAAGTCCAACTTCCTTCCGGACAGTTAGGGGGCAGCCAGGCCAGCAGGGGACCAGTTAGGGGGCAATCAGGCCAGCAAGCAGAGGCAGTTAGGGGTTATCAGGCAGGTAGGCAGAGGGGTTAGGGTGATCAGGCAGGCAGGCAGGTGAGCAGTTAGGAGCCAGCAGTCTGGATTGCAAGAGGGATGTCTGACTACCAGTTTAGGCCCCATCCTGCAGGGATCATACCTAAACCGGTAGCCGGACATCCCCCGAAGGGTCCCGGATTGGAGAGGGTGCAGGCCAAGCTGAGGGACCCCCATGCACAAATTTCGTGCACCAGACCTCTAGTCCTATATAATAAAAGCCTAATATGCTAAATGTCCAGTCAACTGGTCAGCCATTCAACCAATCAAAGCATAATATGCTAATGATATGCTAAGGCCACTCAACTGATTGCAATGATGGGCACTGACCACCAGGGGGAAGACGCTCTGACCGGTAGGTTAGCTTGCTGCTGGGGTCCAGCCCTGGAGCCCTCCTGCTGTCCCTCCCTGCCTGGCCGACCTTCTGTGTCTCTCGCCTGTCCTGATCATGCACTGGTAGGGTCCCTTGGCCTGGTTTTCACCTGCTTGCAATCCAGGACCCTTCAGGGGACATTGGAGAGAGGGTTTCGGGGCATGGTTTCGGGGGATCCACCTAAGCTGGCAGGCAGACATACCCCGAGGGATCCCGAACTGTGAGAGAGCACAGGCTGAGCTGAGGGACCCCACCCTCCTCAGTGCAGAATTTCATGCAACGGGCCTTATATACCAGAGGCCCAGTGCATGAAATTCATGCATGGTGGGTTCCCTCAGCCCAGCCTGCACCCTCTCCAATTGGGAACCCCTTGAGGGATGTCTGACTGCCAGTTTAGGCCCAATCTCACAATCTGGGACTGCTGGCTCCTAACCGCTCACCTGCCTGACTGCCTGATCACTCTTAACCACTCTGCCTGCCTGCCTGATTGCCCCAAACCTCTCTGCCTGCCTGCCTGATCAACCCTAACCTTTCTGTCTACCTGCCTGATCGCCCCTAACCACCTCTGCTTGCCTGCCTGATCACCCCTAACTGCTCCCCTGTTGGCCTGATCACCCCTAACCCCTTGATGGCCTGATCTCACCCCCAACTGCCCTCCCTTGCTGACCTGATTGCCCCTAACTGCCTCTGCCTCAGCCCCCACCACCATAGCTTTGTCCAGAAGGAAGATGGACATCCGGAAGATGGCCAGTCGACCCAGTCTAATTAGCATATTACCCTTTTATTAGTATAGATAGATTATATAAGATAAGATTGCTTAAATGGGTGGGGAGCCTTTTTAGCAAGAGGAGATGCTCTTTTCAGACAAAAATACATAATCCCTATATCTGGGGTGGCCTAGCCAAGCAATATGCACTATACTGTCAAACTGGTTAGTAAAAAATTGAACTGCTTTCTTACACCTTACACCAAACAGCTGTTGCCCTTAAAACTCCTCCTCAGGTCCCATCTTAAGTTCTGCCTTTGCAGTTTGCCCAGATTAGGTTCTGATTGGTTGGTTTCTATGCCAGTCAGCATCAAAAGCTCTGCCTTGTAGGCAGCCATTGGCTCTTCTGGGAAATCCAGAACGGCCCCGCTGACAGCTGCCTTTCTCTCTGGGCCTGATCCACAGCCTCTACAGCAGCTACTGATCAGGCCCTGCCTCTCTCTCTCTCTCTCTCTCTCTCTCTCTCTCTCTCTCTCTCTCTCTCTCTCTCTTTGGGCGTTGACAGAAGCCGCAGTGGCTGCTGATCAGGCCCCCACCTCTTTCTTTCTCTAGGCCTCACCAGCAGCTGAGGAGGCTGCAGATCAGGCCCTGCCTCTCTCTCTGGGCCTCTCTCTGGGCCTAATCCACAGCTGCTGTTCCCACCTCACCCCACCCACCCCCTGCCACCCTGCCCGCCCACCTGCCACCAGCCTTGCTATGATAGGAGCCTGAGGGCCACAGGGGAGGGACCAAGAGGTGCTCCATGCACTTCCTGGTGACTGGTTGTCCATCTGGTCATTTAGGGCATAATGGTCCTAGGCCCGTGGTCAGCAAACTGTGGCTCATGAGCCACATGCAGATCTTTGGCCCCTTGAGTGTGGCTCTTCCACAAAATACCATGGCCTGGGCAAGTCTATTTTGAAGAAGTGGAGTTAGAAGAAGTTTAAGTTTAAAAAATTTGGCTCTCAAAAGAAATTTCAATTATTGTACTGTTGATATTTGTCTCTGTTGACTAATGAGTTTGCCAACCACTGCCCTTGTCTATTATTAGTGTGTGTGTGTGTGTGTGTGTGTGTATATATATATATATAGAGAGAGAGAGAGACTGTTAGAGTTCACATCTAGCTTCCTCAGTGTACACAGCCAAGAAACACTGCCTGCCCCTTTCCTGCTTCTGCCCCAGAATGTCCCCAGGTGCTGTAGGTGGTGAGACTGTTGCCCCTATCATACTCTGGACAAGCTTCAGGTGGCTGAGGAAAAGAAAGGAAATATGCAGCATTATATTAAACTAGAGGCCTGGTGCATGAAATTCGTGCCCCGGGGGGGGGGGGGGTCCCTCAGCCCAGCCTGCACTCTCTCCAATCCGGGACCCCTCGAGGGATGTCGGGCTGCCCGTTTAGGCCTGATCCCACTGGGCAGCTGGACATCCCTCTCACAATCCAGGACTGCTGGCTCCCAACTGCTTACCTGCCTGCCTTCCTGATTGCCCCTAACCGCTTCTGCCTGCCAGCCTGATAACCCCCTAACTACTCCCCTGCCATCCTGATTGATGCCTTACTGCCCTCCTCTACAGGCCTGGTCCCCCCTAACTATTCTCCCCTGCAGGCCTGGGTCCCCCGCAACTGCCCTTTACTGCAGACCCAGTCACCCCCAACTTTCCTCCTCTGCTGGCCAGGTCACCCCTAACTGCTCTCCCTAGCAGGCTTGATCACCCCAACTGCCCTCCCTTGCAGGCCTGGTTCCTACCAACTGCCCTCCCCTGATGGCTATCTCGTGGTGGCCATCTTGTGTCCACATGGGGGCAGGATCTTTGACCACAGGGGGGGCAGCCATCTTGTGTGTTGGAGTGATGGTCAATCTGCATATTACTCTTTTATTAGATAGGATAGAGGCCTGGTGCACTGGTGGGGGCCAGCTGGTTTGCCCTGAAAGGTGTC
Source organism: Corynorhinus townsendii (assembly GCA_026230045.1). Lineage (NCBI taxonomy): Eukaryota > Metazoa > Chordata > Mammalia > Chiroptera > Vespertilionidae > Corynorhinus > Corynorhinus townsendii. The sequence goes on along the minus strand of JAPDVU010000007.1, from coordinate 98,157,975 downwards.
CCAGATCAGGGTGAGGGTTCTCTTGGGGCATGGGGTGGCCTGGCCGAGGGGCCTGTGGTGGTTTGCAGGCCGGCCACACCCCCCGGCAACCCAAGTGGAGGCCCTGGGATCTGGGATTTATTTATCTTCTACAATTGAAACTTTGTAGCCTGGAGTGGAGTCAAGCCTTCTACTCGCTCAGTGGTGGCAGCCATTTCTGTTGGGTTTTATCTTCTATAATTGAAACTTTGTAGCATTGAGTGGAGGCCTGGGCTGGCAAGGGCAAGCAGAAAACTTGGCTTCCTCCATTGCCAGGGAAACCCAAGTCTCCCTCCTGCTCTCTTTGGCTGCAGCCATCTTGGTTGGGTTTATTTGCATATTCCCTCCTGATTGGCTGGTGGGCATGGCTGGTGGGCGTGGCTTATGCATGTAGTGGAGGTATGGTCAATTTCCATATTACTCTTTTATTAGATAGGATGGGACTTTTCTTTTGGTCCTGGCTGAGACCCCAAAGGAGAATACAGTATAGACAGTAGCCTCATCTAATCTCAAGAAAACTCTAGTAGTTGTTTTCATTTGTATTAGTTTTCTATTCCTTCTACAATAGATACAAACCGCAATTTGTTGAAACTGCTAAACAAATTTAGCAGTTTATTTTCTTTTTAATGTTTTTTAACTTATTGATTTAGAGAGAGAGAGATTTGTTGTTCCACTTAATTTATGCATTCATTAGTTGATTCTTGTATGTACCCTGATGAGGGATTGAACCTAAAACCTTGGTGTATTGGGATGATGCTCTAACAAACTGAACTACCCGGCCAGGACAAATTTGATCAATTAAACAGCACAAATTGATTATCTCATAGCTGTCATTCACAAGCCCAGGCCAGTTTGACAGAATCTCACAAGTTCTCACAAAGCCAGAATGAAAATGTCAGCAGGCTTGGATCTTAGCTAGGTATGGAGGAAATGCTTCCAGTTCATTAAGGAGGTTGGTGGAATTCAGGTCTTGCACCTGTAGAATTGAGACCCCCATGACCTTGCTGACTACAATAAAGATCATTCTCAGCTTCTAAAAGCCACTTTCATTCACTGGCTGGTAGCTCACTTTGTGTTTAAAACCAGCAACAATGAGCTGAATCCTCCCACGCTTTGAATTTCTCTGATTTCATGTCCTATCTCATTTCTCCGGCCTCCAGCCAGAAAAGTTTCTCTCCTTGTGATTAGAGTGGATACACTAGATCAGTGGTCAGCAAACTCATTAGTCAACAGAGCCAAATATCAACAGTACAATGATTGAAATTTCTTTTGAGAGCCAAATTTTTTAAACTTAAACTTCTTCTAATTCCACTTCTTCAAAATAGACTTGCCCAGGCCGTGGTATTTTATGGAAGAGCCACACTCAAGGGACCAAAGAGCCGTATGTGGCTCGCGAGCCACAGTTTGCCAACCACGGCACTAGATAATCCAAGATTCTATTTCTAACTGAAGATTCATAACCTTAATTGCATCTGTAAAATCCTTTCAGCCACATACCTTAAATACTCACAGGTTTCAGGAATTAGGACATTCCTTCCCTGCAGCCCGGAATTATCAGTGTGGTGAGCCTCAGCTAGCAGGAATCATTGGCAGGATGCAGCGCGTGAGAATTTATAAGATGATGTTTAAAACATGAACCTGGATTTCTACTCACCTTCATTTAAGCCATTCACATTTTTTTAGTTCTGGCCTCTGATTTTCCTCGTGTTTACATATTTATCTATTGAATGAGCGAGTTTGGACGTTTTCTCTATCTATTTGTTCTCACTGCAGCTAGCTCTGCTCTGCTCCCATTTAATACCTGAGTTTTTCACATAATGGAACTAGAAAATGAAAAACTTTGCTCCAAGAAAGTCCTATTACATTTCCATCTGTCATGAGCCTACAGGAGACGCCCTGGATGACAGAGGAAACTCACTGCCTCATCTCTTACCTGCCTGAGTTAAAGCTGAGCCCACCCACCCAGCTGCTTGGCAGCAGACCCACAGCATCCTCACAGGAGTGGCCAGGCTCCCAGCCTCCCAGCTGCTTGGCAGGCTCTTCCTAGAGCAAGGCGCAGCCACCTGCCCCACGCAGTCAGCCCGCCTCCCAGCGCGGCCCTGCACTCCCAGACTCTCTCCTTCCAGTAGCTGCCCGTCTGGGTGGGATGTATCTGGACATTCACATTTCCTCATTAGCTTCCGTGATTTTTCTTTACATTTTCCAGAAGGAAACAGAGCTAAAAAACATGCCTCTGACCCTGTACTTGCCCAGGAAATACTGACTCCAGAGGCAAGCGGTGGAGGGAAAGAAAGCCAGTGGGTATGGGGAGGCGGAAGAAAGCAGAGCGCTCAGTAGTCACCCTGATGGCCCAGCCCGGATCTGTGCCAGCGGCGGGGTCCCCTGGGCTCTCGGCACCGATCTCTACCCTGGAACTCAGTTCATCGAAAATGCAAAAAGCAGAAACGTCAAAGCCAGAGCTCAGCTGCTGGGATAAGTGTTCCAAAGAGAAGTGAACGGAGAGTCACAATGATAAGCGGGGAAATTGAAGAATCTATCTTGAGTGGGTTGAGTTAAAATATTTTTTGCCTATTTTCTCCTTGAAATTAAAACCAAAGTGAACCTGGGTCATGTATCTTTCAGCTAATAACCCATTTTGCCAGCATAAGGTTCAGCTGAAAGTGACAGAAGCCTTTTTGTTTAAGTTTTTGAGATTATTGATCACCATTAAAAAAAAAAGCCTTTACTCTTACGAGAAATGTTATCATTGTACTTGTGATAAAATAATACCTGGTTTGTTCTGGACTCAGTACAATCTTGGCTGTATAGTAAGTATTTTAACAGATTTCTCCAAGTTTTTTCCTACCACAATAAAATATGATACTATTTTCCCCTTTTAATCATTGTCCCGGTCAGTTGGGTCGACATGACGGGCTGCATAGTCGGGTAGTGAGCACTGTGATCAGTCACTGACCGCATAGGTGCGGGCTTTCCAAGCAAGGACACGGGGAGATAAGCCTGCACGAGAGGTTCCTACTGTCATGTCCCACCATAGCCACCCCGCAGCAGGGTGGCCACCCCCGCAGCAAGGCTCACCGCCCGAGCACTGCTGGAGGCCGCAGGGCCTCGGCCATGCATTAAATGAATCCTCAGGGTTCCCAACCCTAGGTCACCGCTCAGAGACTAGGAATGTGCACCCTGCGGGGGCGGCCATGAACAGGCCGCCCTGAGTCAGAGCCCTGCAACCCCGCCCCCACAGCCACATAGCCAATGCGGGCACTGCCTTGGCCCTGGGCCCACTAGACATCAAGACCTGAACCACCAGGCAGAGGCTGCACTAGTGGTCTACGTCTGCAAAACTGAGGGGTTGCTGTCAACAGCGCCAATTTAGGGCACTAAATAAAATCTGTATTTTTGTCCTCCTTTCCAGGAAAAAATTTTAATTTACCTCAACATTTAATATCTTTTTAAATGAGGTGTCTTATATTAAGAAGCTATGTAAATAACAGAGACTATTTTAATACCACAAATTAAGTATAGTTGTCCAATATTCACTAAATTTATTTGGAAGATTTACTTATTATGTGTGTGTGGGTGAAAGAGAGAGAGATCGCGTGCAAGAGGAGAGACAGAAAGTGGAAGAGGGAGAGAGAATCTCCTTCTAAAGTCAAAGTGACCTCTTATATTCTACTAATGGCCCGGTGTACGAAATTCATGCACATTAAAAGGGGATTAATTACAGGAAATAATTTAATATTGCTATTTGCCCTTTCTCTATAATAGAAGTGTCAGAGATGAAAAAAAAATTAGTAAAATGTATATGAAAATCTTCCTCCTGTCAGAGTCTGGGGCGCGCCATGGGATCCAGAGTCAAATCCCTGCCCACCTACATGCACCTCAAAATCACACGAGACCCAGACCCAGCCAACCCCCCCCCCCCCCCGCATTGGGCTAGATCCAGACCCAGCCGGTCCCACCCTTGTCAAGCCCCGCCAGGTGGGGGGCACAGCCTCAGGTCCCCTGGCCCAGTGCCAGGGTGGGGGGGGGGGCATGGCCTGAGGTCCCCCATCAAGCCCTGCTGGGTGGGGGCACAGCCTGAGGCCCCCCAGCCTGGAACCAGGGTTGGGGGTGAGGCCTGAATCCCCTGTCAAGCCCCACGGGAGCTGAGGGGTGGGGGGCAGCCTCAGGTTCCTGCTGATTGCTCGTTAAGGCTCGTTATGGGAACTCAGCCTCCACTGTGGGTGCAGCCATCTTGTGTTATGGAAACCCTGCCTCTGCTGTGGCACTTCCACCTTTGTGTCAGAGTGATGGTCAATTTGCATATTCCCTTTTTATTATATAAGATAGGTACTATATCTTTCAAAATAATCTCTCTATTAACTAATCACTTCTCTATTCCCTCTGCCCCATATGAAAAAAATTACCAAATGAAAATACAGGATCTTCTGAATATATATTTTCAAAATATATATATATTCCTACTCTGATTTAAAACTCTTAGGCTCTCATCCCAGATGTTTAAAATCAAAGGCAAAATACTGGATACATAGAAAAGACACACACAGAAAACTGTGTTATCCTATATAATAAAAGCCTAATATGCTAAGTGCCTGGTCATCTGGTTGACCATTCAACCAATCAAATGTAATATGCTAATAATATGCTAAGGCTGCTCAACTGCTCACTATGACATGCACTGACCACCAGGGGGGCAGAAGTTCTGACTAGTAGGTTAGCTTGCTGCTGGGGTCCAGCTGATAGGGACTGATTGAGATGGACCAGACACACCCTGGAGCCCTCCTACAGCCCTCCCTGGCTGCCTAACTTCCCACATCCCTCCCCAGCCCTGGTCATGCACCGGTGGGGTCCCTCAGCCTGGCCTTTGCCCTCTCACAATCCAGGACCCCTCGGATTTTACAAATTTCATGCACTAGGCCTCTAGTTTTACATAATGGAGTACTATGCAGCTATAAAAAAGGAAGAGTATCTTACCCTTTGAGATGCATGGAGGGACCTGGAGAGTATTATGCTAAGCAAAATATGCCAATCAGAGAAAGACAAGTATCACATGATCTCACTTATGTGAAATATAATGAACAAAATAAACTGATGAACAAAATAGATTCAGAAATGTTGAAACATGCAACAGACTGATGTATTTCAGAGGGGGTGGGGCAGGAAGAGATTAACCAAAGAACTTATATGCACACTAGAAGCCTGGTGCATAGATTTGTGCACCGGTGGGGTCCCTCAGCCTGCCTTGCAGAAATTGGGCCAAAACCAGCTCTCTGACATCCCCCAAGGGTCCCAGATTGCAAGAGGGCGGTTCTTGGGTGATGCACCCCAGAATCAGGGTCCCTCCTCTCTGGTTCTGGTTTTGTTACCCTAGAACTGCAGCTGCCAAGTCATTGCAGCTTGGCAGCTCCAGCGTTGAGCATCTGCCCCCTGGTGGTCAGTACGCGTCATAGCTATCAGTCAGACAGTCAAACGGTCAGACAGTCACTTAAGCTTTTATATATATAGACTAGAGGCCCGCTGAATGAAATTCGTGTTAGGGGGGTGAGGGGTGTGAGGGGTGGGAGGGTACCCTCAGCCCAGCCTGCACCCTCTCCAATCCAGGACCCCTCAAGGGATGTCCAACTGCCAGTTTAGGCCTGATCCCAGGGATTGAGCCTAAACTGGCAGTCAGACATCCCTCTCACAATCCTGAACCACTGGCTCCTAACCGCTCACCTGCCTGATCACCCCTAACTGCCCCGCCCCCCTGCCAGCCTGATCACCTCTAACTGCCTCTGCCTGCCAGCCTGGTTGCCCCCAACTACCCCCCCTGGCGGCCTGGTTGCCCGATGCAGCCTACTGCTCAGTCATTTGGTCACCCATCACTAACACCCCTGCCAGCCTGGTCGCCCCACACAGCCTGTTTGGTTGTCTGTTGGGTTGCGATGGTCACTTAGGCTGTTATTATTATAGATAGGCATAGCCCATGGGCACAGACAATAGTGCAATGAGGCCTGGAAGGGGATGGGAGTGAGGTGGAGGGGGTCAATGGAGGGCTAAAGAGGGGAACTGTAATACTTTCAACAATAAAGATTTTTATTTATAAATGTGAAAAATACAACTTAAAGACTGTCTCAAAGCACCAATAAACCTTGAGTCATATCACAGAAAGATCTCCCCAGATTTTTCCTTTGGAAGCAATAAGGAAAGAAACAACTTTCATAATCAGATGTAGTAAACCAAATTGCCCTATATCTGCATACAGAAGATCCCTGGCTCCTTCACAACCTTGGCTTCCTAATGTAGATTAATAAAACATTCTAAATCAGTCCAATCAAGTCAACAAGCAGTGGACATGTGGTCAGAGTGAGAAGGCTAAAGGCTATTTCTTCCTCTAACACTTTAAGTTGAACTTTCCCAACATTTGGAGCCTTCCCAGAGAAGCAGAACCAAACTGTGTTGTCAACCTGAAGCATAGTAACCTCTATTTTGTAAAACTGCTGTTGGAAATGCTCTGCTACTTAGATGATCCCTTAGTCTATGAGTCAACTCTGCTATTTTTAGACAGTCCCTTGTTCTGTAAATTAACTTTGCTTTTTAGCTTCTACTTGAATAATAGGGAAGATAAGCTTAGCTGTCTGACCTTGTAGGCTAGTCATCTAACGTAAGGGACTGATACTCCCATGCTCTCATGCCAGGTGTTTTTTTTTATTTTGGTTAACTCAATAGAACTGTGTTGTACTCAAGGCTACAGGCTTCCTGTGAGGTATCTACTAAGCATACATAGGGCTCCTTTATAAAAAGAAAACTTCCGCCTTGTTGCTTTGCTCAGAATTTGAAAGACATATTCCTCTGAGCCCACCGGCATAATAAAGCAGTGTAACTCCATTTCTCTAAGCATTGCTTAGTTTTCTCTGGTCTTCTCTAACAAGAGGAGAGTCTAAATCATTTGACAGTGTCTACACAAGTAAAACTGATGTTGAGCAAAGCAAGCTCCATTACTTCTACATCTTGGATATTGACATACTACATAGCAAGTCTTCAATTCAGTTAAACAAAAATGGTGTTGGGTCAGTTTTTATAGTGATTTGATATCAGTATGACATTAATCATAAAAGGCTTCAAACAATGCCCAAGCCAAGACCCTGCATAGCAGGAGGTATTCTCACCCTCAGCCGATGACTCCTAATTCAGTGGGCAGCAACAGCTTAGATCAAAATGACTTGGAAAACCTGAGTGTGAGGAGAAATGCCGTCCAAGGCTGACCTTAATCTCACACATGCCCCCTGCTCCCAGCAGCCCCAGAGCATGTTGAAACTTGCAAGACTGTGATAAGAACAGTGGAACCAGGACTGTACAGTAACTGTTTGGTTGGGGAGGTATGTAGTTAATTATTATGGTTTTCTTCACCCTTTCAGAATTTATGAACTCTGCCTCAAGGTCAGGGCATGATTTTTCTGTACTTTTAACAGGTCATTTATTTCTAAAAAAATTTTTTTTGGGGTGAGAGAAATAGCTATGTTGCTCTAGGGGAAAACCAACAACCCAGTTTGATGAAATAGGAAATGGCAAAAATGTTTGTTTTTTTTAAATATTTTATTCCCTTTTTACCCTAAGCTATATGTTTGTGATTATTCTGACATGCCAGGTGTTCTGCTGGGAAGGGTACAGATGTGTCTTCTTTAGTGTTCACAATACTCCCATGAAGAAGATATTTTATTACCATCCTCCTTTTATACAGAGGCAGACTGAAATTTCACAACCTCTGCAGGGTCATGGGACCACTGAGCCCGAGCTGGGATTGAATTCAAATATCATCCTAACTACTGTGTAATATTGCAACCAAATGGCACTTTTAAGGTAGATTAACTCAGAAAACAAAATGAAGATTTTAGTTCTTTCCCTACTATTTTGTTCAAAAGATGATTTAAAAATCAACTACACTGCATTAGATATTTATTGCCTTGTCATTTTCTTTACTTCTGTCAAGAGTCTCATGAAGTAAGAAGTTACATTTCAAAAGACAAAACTAAAACATCAAGTGACTATTTTGATCCCAATTCTATTCCTCCTGCAGGGACTCTTGAGTAATTAAGAGAGAGAGAGAGAGAGCCCCCCGCACCCCATTTTCAAGCTCTTTTGAACCACTAGCTTTGTGGTGACAAGTTGATAGGATGACAGCTTTCTGCTTGCACAGGCATCCTGCTAGCATTTTAAATTCAAAAATTCAAATGATCGAAGTAGAAATACCATAGAATACATAAATTCCACTTTTTTAATCCCCCTTGGAAATGTTCAGCTGTTTAAATCCTTGTAAATGGAGCTTTTATCTTTTCTCTTCCTCAGAATCTCTCCAAAAAATTGTAGCAATTGTCCCACCACACACACACACACACACACACACACACACACACACACATGCACACACGTGCGCACACACACAGATCCCATTCTTCAAGAGAAAATAATGCACTTGGCCTGCATCGCTGTCAGCTTTCTATACAGCTTAATGTATGTTCCTTTCCCTATGTTATCAAGGCCAATACACCTCGCTGTCAACACTGCAGCCCAAACAATCAAGCAGCTCTTGGTTAATAAAGAAACAATATGCAAAGTACATATATATCCTTATGAATGCATGTACAGCTGGAAGTTCTTAGACAGTCTTTCTGTGAATTTCAGATTCAGTCATATTTCCCCCAAAAGTGAAATATTCGTGAATAGATTCTTATGCCAGTTTATACCATTTACTTCCAATACAGACATTTACTTAATAAACATTTCATGTAATTTAAAAAGAATCTTCATAAGAAATTTTAACAAAGCAGCAACATATATAGAAAAATTAAAGAAAACATATTCTCTTTTAAAGAGTACCTTTTTTAAAAAGTTCAACTATAACCATTAAAATGGCTATTTGAGACATCTGAATCTGAAACAGAAAAACAGATAAGTCCCTATATGTTTCACAGAAATATTTCATATTAATTACCAGATCACTATCAGTTTGGAAAGAATTGTTGTTTTACCAACTTTTCATAAATCTGAAATGATTCCTGAGGGATAAATGCATAATAAAAATCAAATTGAAGTTGCCTATTTCCCATGTGCAACCTTGATCATCTGTGACCCCTATATACCACCACAGTCATGAAGGGAGAGTTAGATCATGAGTGGAGGTGGCCAGGAAACAAAGGTTAAAGAAAAAGGATGTGACATTGCTCAACTAAATCCAAGGAATGATGAAAATGCACACTGCCCTGTGAGGTTTCCTAACAAAACAGTGGGACCCGCACTTGAGTTAATATAGACCCGTGTCAGTGTTTGAGGCCAGGAAAATCAGGCATGGGGAAAGTATTGCCTTCTTAGACAAAATGGCAGAATTATACTTATGCCTTTTCACTAGAGTTGATAATAAGCTAAGGTGCATGTGCATTGTAAACATTCAGGATATATAAGCCTTTTAACACATTCTGTGCACAAAAGAAATAGAGCAATGAAAGTAAAAATCAGGAAAAGGTGTTGATATTTTAAAATTTGAAACATCATGAACTTTCCTTATGTTAGTGTGGGACTAATATTATAACTAAAAATTTAACATTATCAATGTAGAAATGCTATAGTACAACAAAATCAACCCTTGCACTTTCAAAGTGATCCAATATCTCTTAGTAACACAGCATTTAAAAACTGCCAACACTTATTGCTTTGGGACAAATATAATAGACTGTAAATCAAGCTACCATAACTATAAGAACTTCTCTTGTGATTCTCTACCTCTAGGCTCACCTCTGCCCAAGAAAGTTCTGGGAGCCTTCCTATTCAATAAAAGTCCGTGTTTTGAAACATTTATCACACCTTGTGATAATGTGGCTTAGCCATTGCAGCATAGTGCCTGGAGATCTGATTTGTCCCAATTTACCATTATGAAAACAAAGCAAACTTTGATTCACTAGGTTGGGATAAAATGTATCCATATCAGAGCAATATCAGGACCTTTAATTGTCTCTCCATAAGAAAGGATTAGAATGCCTTGGTTATGTGAGTTTAAATGCTCATTCAATAATTGCAATGGACAGTATGCTTTCAGAGTGGGAGAATTAAATTAAAAGAAACCAACTCTGGAACATGTACTGGTGGTAGAACTAGAGACTGTTCCATGGGACCCTGATGTCTCTACAGTAATGAATCTGCCAAAAGGTAATAATATTTTAGTGAAAGGTGTGATTGGATAAGTCATGTTATTTATTAACTGTTACCCTAAAATATCACTTTTGTCTTATTATTCAGAATGGTTAGAGGGCAGTGGGGATGCCTGACACAAGGCATTAAAAATGGATGATGTCTTATCAGGGTCTGGAGGACTTGGGCGGAGCTCCCCCCGGGGTTGGAGCTCACGGACACCCCAGGCCAGGGCTCACCGCCCCCAACCAGAGGGGCCTAGTCGTGTCCCTGAGACCAGCCAGGCTCTCGCTTGGTCCTTTCCAATGGTCTGAACAAGAGCTGATCTTTAATGTCTGAATTTGCTTTGTGAAACTTTCGGAAAGATATGCGTTTGAGAAGCCTGCTGGCAGCCAGGAAGATCAGGTTATCAAAGTTGATGGAAAAGACCTCCAAGCCATGTCTGGAGGTCCCTGGCATTGTCCTGGAGGCAGCGCTTCCAGGTCCTATTAAATGGAACTATGTAGCTTCCCAAAGAATGTGCGTGGTAAAGATCACCATGGTGAACACTGGCGCCACGAAGCTCAGACTCCCGGGGGCCTGCATCAGGCCCGAAGCAGACGTGAGTCCGCAGCCTAAGCAGTGCGGGCACTGAGGGCATCGAGGGTCATCACAGGGAAGGAGGCCCAAGGGGGGTGAGGGAGAGAGGCAAGCACAGATTACAGGATCCCGCCCAGGACCCTCGCTCCTAAGCCCTGGGGGGCAGTGGCCCCAGGTCGTGGGGAAGTGTGAGCTCCCTGGGCATCCAGTGAGTGGCTAGCGCCACCGAGAAGGGCCACTGCCCCAGGAGGGACCCACTCGGGCCATTTCTGCTGCCCTCTTTGTGGACCACACATTCCTTGAATTCGGGGGGCTGGTTGGGTTGTCAGGCTGAGCTATGGGGGCTACAAATAGGCAAAGAAAGCCCTTCGCAGGGCACAGGTCAAGGCAGAGCTGGAGCCCCTTCTTGGGCTTTGCCCTGCGGGGACACAGCTAGGGTGCGCGCCCCTCCCCGCTGCTCAGGGCCCCGACCACCATCTGCTGACATCCTCCTAGAGGCCTCTGTTCAGGGTTTTGCCACGTGTCATCAAAGCCGGGCAATGCAGCCAGCACTCTTGGGCCTCTAGATCATGTTTAATAGCATTCTATCGTTTAGGTTTGATTTCATTCCTACTAATCACAACTTATAAGATTGCCCCATAGCTCTGATCTCTAAGTCCCTGCCTCTCTAAGATGCCAGATTTCATCAAATAGAACTTTACTTAGTCAGACTATGCTTAGGATGCCAGTGTAGTATCCAACACAGTGAAACTTTTAGTAAATTAACTGGTTGCATCATGTAAAACAAGCCAAAATATAATCACCCTCCTTCCCTAACACCCACACAGTGACCTGGCATTGTATTGAGTTGCCTGATTTAGGTGTTTGAGAACACATCCTGAGTCAATATTAGAGGACCCCCCACCCCAACATTTTTTACAGCAAAGACCCAATTTGTTATGTTATCCTGTGATGAAATATATACGACTTGGTTCATTCCATGTCTAAAAGAGTGACTTGATTAAGAATTTCACCCCCACCCCAGTTTTGTTCTTTAAAAGGGCAGCAATGGCAAGAGCTACAGAACAGTTAATAGCAATAGAAATAAGGCAGCCGCAGCCAGCTCTTGATCTGCCTGGCCCAGTACAAAATGAAAGCTTGGAGCCCTGGCCCCAAATCAGGAAATGGAGCATCTTCTCCCTTGCTGTGTCTGTGGAGCTGTCCTGGTGGGTTTTGTTGTTGTTTAATGCTGCGATGTCTTTGGCACAGTGACACTGCCCAGGTGAGGGTGACAATCTGCAGGCTCTTGCATGAAGCCCACATGCAACCCGGGGGAGCAGAAAGGGAGCCTGGAACCTCCTGCAAAGCCAGGTGGCAAGCTGCAGACACATATTCATAGCACCACCCCACTTCACTTACAAAATACAGGTTCAAAGATAAAATATTAAGAAATGCAAGTGGTAATCACAGAGCATTAAACCCCTTCTCAACACAGCACCCACTGAGGCTGCACTGAAGCTGGCCTCAAGGGAGTACTAACCAGCGCACTTAAGGACAGGATTGCCGTTGCAGCCTGTTTTGGGTAAATGTATAACGTGCGTTCATTAGACTTTCAAAATGCTGCAAGTAGTAGTCAGTAGGAAACAATTTCAGACATCCACGTTGTTTTAGTGCAGCGATTTTAAACCTTTTCCATCTCGTAGCACACACAAACTAATTACTAAAATTCTGCAGCACACCAAAAAATACATTTTTTTTGCCAGTCTGGGTGGCTACTGTTGTATTGGTTGTTTATTTGACAATTTAAAGGAAAACGATTCAGTGCCCCTAACTAATAGTCAGGTATTACGTGTTTTAAAAATTCTTGGGGAATAGGAATCCAAGATGGCGGCGTAGATAAACACCTAAACTGCTGCCTCCCACAACAATTTAAACTGCAACTAAAAGATAAAACGTCTATCACCCAGAACCACGGGAAAGCTGGCTGAGTGGAAGTTCTACAACTAGAAGGGAAGAGAAAAGAGCACTGAGACATGCACGAGCGCTGAAAAGCTGAGTTACGGAGGCGCGTGATCCAGGCTGGCGGCGGGCGACTGGGTGCGTTGCTTTTTTCAACCCCAACGGAGACAAGCCCCCGATTACTCTGAAATCCAGTCTCTGGGGAGACGCGGGGGACCCAAACTCCTACGGGGAGAAGCTGGACTGTCTGCCAGTGAGAGTGGCTTGCTAGCAGAGCTGCACGCAGGAATAATTGTTTACGGCACTGGGGCACAGGATTCCAGGACACGGTCGGGACACAGAGCGGGCTTACTAGCAACCATTGCTGTTTGCCACGCCCTAACCTAGTGACGCCCTGAGACCCCGCCCCACACAACCTACAAACCCACCCAAGCTCCAAGCAGCTCAATTAGCATAAGAAAGCCTGCCCTATCGCAGCTTAACCTAGAAAACTTGCAGCCCGGGTCAGACAGCTCCAAAACCTCCAAACCCCAAGCAAAGAGGAGAAAACTGCAGCTCTCACTGTAGCTCCTGCTGAGTGGCCTCAGACAGTAGCTGACCTGCACCCCATTGGAGATCCAGAAGCCAGTGTACCTAGTGGTCAGTGTGAGACACCAGATTTCAACTCCTCACATCCATAAGAGACACATTCAAGAGGCAGACTCAGTGAGCACCAAAGCCCCACTGAAACAAGTCCTGCCCCATAAGCATGTCTTCAGCGCAGCACTTCTTCCATTATAGACACAGGGAGTGCTCACAGCTAATTGGCCTGGAGGTCAATTCCTCCCAGCGTACCAACAGCAATTCAGGCTTAACTACACCAAGACTTTGCACTCAGCCCACAAAGGGGTGTACCAAGAGCATCCACATCAGGTGATTGGGGAGGCTGAGCTACTGCCCCCTATAGGTCACCTACCACACAAAGCCACTCCATCAACACAGGGAAGAAGCCAAAATGCAGAAACAAAGAAACATGTCACGAATGAAAGAAACGGAGGAAAGCAAACTACTGGATGACATAGAGTTCAGAATCACATTTATAAGGTTACTCAAGAATCTTCTAAAAACTGCCGAGAAACTTGATGACACTTCTGAGGAGCTTAGTGAGACCTTCAAGGACCTTAATGAGAATGCCAAAAAAATGGAAAAGGATCAGTCAGAAATGAAGCATACACTGTCTGAAATAAAGAATATACAGAAACTCAACTGTAGATCAACATACCCCAAGAATCAAACCAAAGATCTGAAATATGTGGAAACAAAAAACATCCAACCAGAAAAACAAAAAGAAAAAAGAATCCAAAAATATGAAGATAATGTAAGGAGCCTCTGGGACAACTTTAAGCGAAACAACATCCGAATTTTTGGGGTGCCAGAAGAAGGGAGAGAGCAAAATATTGAAAACCTATTAGAAGAAATAATGACAGAAAACTTTCCCTACCTGGTGAAAGAAATAGACTTACAAGTTCAGGAAGCGCACAGAACCCCATACAAGAGGAACCCAAAGAGGACCACACCAAGACACATCATAATTAAAATGCCAAGGGCGAAAAACAAAGAGAGAATATTAAAAGCAGCAAGAGAAAAACAGTTAATTACCTACAAGGGAGTACCCATACGACTGTCAGCTGATTTCTCGGCAGAAACTATGCAGGCCAGAAGGGAGTGGCAAGAAATATTCAAAGTGATGAACAGCAAGAACCTACAACCAAGATTACTCTACCCAGCAAAGCTATCATTCAGAGTTGAAGGTCAGATAAAGAGCTTCACAGACAAGAAAAAGCTAAAGGAGTTCATCGCCACCAAACCAGGATTACATGAAATGCTGAAGGGTATTCTTTAAGAAGAAGAAGAAGAAGAAAAAGGTAAAGATAAAAATTATGAACAACAAAATGACATCAAATACATACCTACCAACAAGTGAATCTAAAAATCAAGTGAATAAAAAATCTGAAGAACAGAATGGACTGGTGAATATAATAGAATCAGGGACATAGAAAGGGAGTGGACTGACGATTCTCAGGGGAAGCAAGTGTGAGGGGTGCGGGAAGAGATTGGACAAAAATCTTACTCCTATGGATGAAGACAGTGGCGGGGGGTAAGGGCATGGGGTGGGGTGGGGAATCAGGTGGAGGGGAGCTATGGGGGGAAAAAAAGTGGAACACCTGTAATAATCTGAACAATAAAGATTTAATTAAGAAAAAAAAAAAGAAGAAAGAAATCCAGCAATAAAAAAAAAAAAAAATTCTTGGGGAACACCAGTTGAAAATCACTGTTCCAGAGCAATGCTATTCAGCATGGTAGCCATGGGACAAATGAGGCTATTTTGTTTATTGAAAAGGGGGGGAGGAATGCAAAATATTATTTTAAATATTGATTAAAGTTGAAATGATCAAATTTGGGATATGAGTTAAATTAAGTATATTACTAAAATTAATCATTCTGTTTCTTTTAAATACTTTCAAGTGGTTAATTGAAAATTTTAGGGAGGAAAAAAATGACAGCCGAATAGACAGACGTGTCCTGAGCCTTATTCCAGAGCAGATGGAAGGAGTATCTAAATCAAATAACATCCACACAGAATTGGCACAGTAGACACAGCTAGTGAGACAATTCGAAGCCAGGAAGGGCAGAGGATGCCTGCAGAATGATAGGATCAGGGATCTGGGTTGGAGAGAGTCATGAGACCACCAAGCCAAGAGGGTCAGAAGGAAGCTGCATGATACCAAGTCCACGTCCCTTGGGGACAGGTGTGACATCTGACTGTAGAAAGGAAGTCCTTAGTGCTGCTGGTGGCAGGGGATTCTAGATCTAAGTCCACAGCCACAAGAGGCTGAGACCAGAGGGGTGGCCTAAGGAGCCGCCCAAGCCATGCAGTGCCAGGAAGAGAGAAAGTAGCATTCATGTGATTGTTTTGCCTCTATTTGGTCTTTGCTTTTACTTGATAAACCCAGTTCATAGGTCCTTTCAAATATAAACACTCACCCGGGCCTGAGGTACAGGTGGAGGTGCAGACTTGTGGAGTCAGGGGAGAGGCTGTGGATGAGAGCAGGTCGGAGAGAGGTGACCAGGAATCCAGCACTTAGTCATTCTGGACCCTCCAAATCTGAGCAGCCATTTTTCTCTTGAAGAGCCAGCCCCTCTCAGCAACCTCAATCAGCCAATATAGCCACACCCAGCCTACACCTTGAGCTTTACAAAGGACACAAAAAACTCTGAGTAGCCACAAAGAGCCCTCAGGGACTAGGTTGAAGAGAGGCCTTTCAGGCCTGGAAAGCGATACATCTCCCACCCCACTATAGTCTTGTCAGAAACAGCCACTTGAGAGATTAAGATTGACAGCAGGCAGACAGGCTAATTGGGCAGATTGGTCCTGCCTACTAGCAGTCAAGGCTGTGTAGAGAGACACTAACAGAGGAGTGATGGATTGCTTGGAACTTCAACACGGTGCTGACTACCTAAAAGGAAACTGAGAAGTGGAAGACAGAACACAAGAGTATGGTCTTACACTAGCTCCCATAAAGCAATAAAACTCTGCTGAAATGAATGACACTTCACTTTTTAATTTAATTTAATTTTATGATTATCTTTTATTTTTTCAAAATATTTATTTTCTTTATTTTTTATTGTTATGTTATTTTACCTTATTTTTTATTTTTTTTTCTTCTTGTCCAGTCATTCTCTTTCTACCTCCTCCATACTGAGCGAAGGTCCTTCCCCTATTGATTCAATTCCTTAACCTTACCTTCTGTATATAAGCTCTGCCTCCACATATTCTGCACCCCCCCCCTCCTTTTTTCTGGGTGTTTGTTGTTTGTATTTTTTTATTTATCTGTTTTTTCTATGGTGTTTTTTCTCTATATATATTTTTTCTTCTTCCTTTTTCTTCCTTTTCTTTTCTCTCTTGCTTTTTATCTTTTCTTGATATCATTTTTGCTCTCTTTTCTCTCTCCTAATTCCCTTTTCTCTGGTGGTCACGTATATTTGGGTCATCTGTTATGAGTATATTTGTGTTTTGTTCCCTTTGTGTTATGTTCCCTTTGTGCCAAATTGTATGTTGTGTTGTTCAGTCAACATGGTAGAGAGTGAGCCAAATAACTACGCTGAGAGGAGACTCCATCCATAAATGGGACAATAACACTCAAGACCCAACTACACCAAGAGAACCCACATATCTCAAGAGGAGGGCATCCCTAGATTACCCAGCCTAGAAGACCAGAGAGACTGCACCATTAGGTACCAAAAAAAAAAAAAAAAAACATCTACTATATAAGACAAACTTGAAAAAATCTGGGTGGCATAGCAGTTTGATCTAATACATAAAAATAATAACAAAGGAACAGAAAATGGGGAAACAAAGAAACAACCTCCCACTTGAAAGAAAAGGAGAAATCACAAGAAAAGGAAATAAATAAAATGGAGGCAAGCAATTTGTAAGAGAAAGAATTCAGAGCAACGGTTATAAGGACACTGAAAAGGGTGGAAGACAAATTCAACAATATGTATAAGAATCAAGAGGAAATGAAGAATCAAGAAGAAATGAAGAATGACAGCTGCAATAAAGAATACAATTGAAAGTTTCAACAATAGAATACAAGAAGCTGAGCACAGCACTGCATCAGAGAGTTAGAAGAAAACAGAAAAAACACACAAGCACAGCAGCAACTGGAAAGAAAATTTTAAAAGCAGGAGGAGAGTCTAAGGGAGTTTTGAGACAACATGAAACAAAACAACATCCACATAATAGGGGTGACAAAAGGAGAGGAAGTGGATCAAGGAATAGAAACCTGTTTGAAGAAATAATGACAGAAGACTTCCCTGAAGTTGGCAAGAAAAAAGCCAAACAATCCAAGAAGCACACAGAGTCCCAAAAAAAGATGAACCCAAAAAGACTGACACCCATACACATCATAATTAAATTGGCAAACATCAATGACAAATTAAGAATCTTAAAGGCTTCCAGAGAGAGACAGAAAATTACCTACAAGGGATCTCCCATTAGACTATCAACTGATTTCTCAACAGAAACACATCAGGCAAGAAGGGAATGGAATGAAATATACAAAGTGATACAAAGCAAGGGATTGAATCCAAGAATATTACAACCAGCAAGGCTATCATTCAAAATTAAAGGTGAAATCAGAAGCTTCACAGACAAAACAAAGCCTAAGGGAGTTTATTACCATCAAGTCAACAATGCAAGAAATGCTAAAGGGACTGTTGTAAAAAGAAGAAATAGAAAGGGAAGAAGGAACACAGGCATAAAGAATAAAAATGGCAAAAAGCAAGTACCTATCAATAACAACCTTAAATGTAAATGGAATAAATGCTCCAATCAAAAGACATAGGGTAGCTGAATGGATCAGAAAACAGGACCCATATATTTGCTATCTACAAGAGACCCACCTCAGAACAAAGGACTTAAACAGACTGATAGTGAAGGGATGGGGAAAAAATTTTTCAAGCAAATGGAAATGAGAAAAAAGCTGGGGTAGTTATACTTATATCTGACAAATTAGACCTCAAAGTGAAGGCCATAACAAGAGTTAAGGAAGGCCACTTCATAATACTAAAGGGAGCAATTCAACAAGAGGAAGTAAATCTGGTAAACATATATGGACCCAATGCAGGGGCACCCAAATACATTAAAAAAAAAAAAAAAAACTTCTGAAAGATATCAAGGGAGAGATAGACAGCAATACAATCATAGCAGGGGATTTTAATACCCCATTGACACCACTGGATAAACCCTATAAACAAAAAATCAGCAAAGAAATAGCAATCCTAAATGACTCACTAGATCAGATGGAATTGATTGACATCTTTAGAACATTTCACCCCAGAGCTACAGAATATACATTCTTCTCAAGTGCACATGGGACATTTTCAAAGATAGACCACATATTAGGACACAGGCAAAGTCTATTCAAATTCAAGAAGATAGAAATCATATCAAGCATCTTTTCAGATCACAATGGCATAAAATTAGAATTCAATTAAAATAAAAACAATTTTAAAAAATCAAGCACTTAGAGGCTGAATAGCATACTATTAAACAATGATTGGGTTACCAAAGAGATCAAAGAAGAAGTAAAAAAGTATCCTGGAAACAAATGACAATGAAAACACAACAGCTCAAAATTTATGGGACACAGTGAAAGCAGTCCTGAGAGGGAAGTTCATAGCTCTACAGGCCTACCTCAAAAAAACAAACAAACAAAAAACAGGTAATAAATTATCTAACCCTACAATTTAAAGAATTAGAAAGAGAACAACAAGAAACGCCTAGAGTAAGCAGAAGAAAGAAGATAATAATGATCAGAGCATAAATAAATGGCATATATATATGCCATTTATGCTGTTTCTTTGAAAAGATAAACAAGATTGATGAACCTCTAGCCAGGCCACCAAGAAACAAAGAGAAGAGAGAGGTCCCAAATAAACAAAATCTGAAAGAGGTAAAGTAAAAACCAACCCCACAGACATACAAAGGATTGTAAAAAAAAAAAAAAAAGTACTACAAACAACTCTACTCCAACAAGCTGGACAACATAGACAAAATGGACATATTCCTCGAAAAATACAAGCTTCCAAAACTCAATCAGGAAGAATCAAAAAACCTGAATAGGCTGATAACTACTGATGAAATTGAAACAGTAATCAAAAAACTTCCAGCAAACAAAAGCCCTGACCAGATGACTTTACAGGGGAGTTTTACCAAACATTCAGAGAAGAACTAAAACCTATCCTTCTAAGAGTATTCCTAAAAATTCAAGAGGAAGGCACACTTCCAAGCTCTTTCTATGAAGCTTGCATTACCCTAATCCCAAAACCAGATGAAGACATTACAAAGAAAGAGAACTACAGGCCAATATCCCTGATGAACATAGATGCTAAAATCCTAGCAATTATATTGGAAAGATCATACACCATGACCAAGTGGAATTTATTCCGGGGATGTAATCTTGGTACAATATCCACATATCAATTAACATTATACATCACCTAAACAAATTGAGAAACAAAAATCTCACAATCATATCAATTGATGCAGAAAAAGCATTTAACAAAATCCAACACTTTTTCTTGATAAAAACTCTCAGCAAAGTGGGAATAGAGGGACCATACCTTAACATAATAAAAGCCTTATATGACAAACCTATAGCCAACATCGTACTCAATGGGCAAAACCTAAAACAATTTCCCCTAATAACAGGAACAACACAGGGATGCCCACATTCACCACTCCTGTTCAACATAGTACTAAAAGTGCTAGCCATAGAGACCAGACAAGAAGAAGAAATAAATGGCATCCAAATTGGAAAAGAAGAAGTAAAACTGTCATTATTTGCAGATGACATGATATTGTACATGGAAAACTCTAAACGTTTCATGAAAAAACTACTAGACTTAATAAATGAATTTGGCAATGTAGCAGGATACAAAATTAACACACAGAAATCTATGGCTTTTTTATACACCAATAATGAACTCACAGAAAGAGAAACTGAAAAAAAAAAAAAAAACAATATCATTTACCATTGCCACAACAAAAATTAAGATACCTAGGAATAAACTTAACTAAGGAGGTAAAAGACCTGTACTCAGAAAACTACAGGACGTTGAAAAAAGAGATAGAGGAAGACAAACAAATGGAAGAATATACCATGTTCATAGATTGGTAGAATCAACATCATTAAAATGTCCATACTACCCAAAGCAATCTATAGATTCAATGCTATCTCAATTAAAATACCAAAGTCATATTTCACAGACCTAAAACAAAATCTCCAAAAATTTATAGGAAATAAAATAAGACCCTGAAGAGCCACAGCAATCCTGAGAAAGAAGAACAAAGTTGGAAGGATCACAATACCAGATATCAAGCTATACTGCAAAGCCACTCTTCTCAAAACTGCCTGGTCGTGGCACAAGAATAGACATATAGACCAATGGAACAGAACAGAGAACCCAGAAATAGACCCAAGACATTATGCTCCACTAATATTTGACAAAGGAGGCAAGAGCATACAATGGAGTCAAGACAGTCTCTCAATAAGTGGTGTTAGGAAATTTGGTCAGGTACATGCAAAAAAAAAAATGAAAATAGACCACCAACTTACACCATACACAAAAATAAACTCAAAATGGATAAAGGACTTAATCATAGGACAGGAAACCATAAAAATACTAGAGGAATCCATAGGCAACAAAATCTCAGACATATGCTGAAACAATTTCTTCACTGATACTGCTCCTAGGGCAATGGAAACTAAAGCAAAAATAAACAAATGAGACTACATCAAAATAAAAAGCTTCTGCACAGCAAAAGAAAACATCAACAAAACAACAAGAAAGCCCACTGCATGGAAGAATAAATTTCCCAATGCTATTCAGATAAGGGTTTAATCTCCAAAATTTACAGGGAACTCATAGAATTTAACAAAAGGAAGATAAACAATCCAATTAAAAAATGGGCAAGGGGCTAAATAGACACTTTGCAAAAGAGGACATACAGAAGGCCAAGAGATATATGAAAACATGCTCAAAGTCACTAATCATCCGAGAGATGCAAATCAAAATAATAATGAGGTACCATCTCATACCTGTCAGAATGGCTATCATCAACAAATCAACAAGTGACAAGGACAAGTGCTGGTGAGGATGTGGAGATAAAGGAACCCTCATGCACTGCTGGTGGAAATGCAGACTGGTGCTGCCACTGTGGAGAACAGTATGGAGTTTCCTCAAAAAAATTAAAAATGGAACTCCCATTTGACCCAATAAACCCAATTCTAGGAATATATTCCAAGAAATCAGAAACACCAATCAGAAAGGAATACTACACTGTTGTGAAAAAGAAGGAACTCTTACCATTTGCAACAGCATGGATGGACCTGGAGATCATGATGCTAAGCGAAATAAATCAGTTGGAGAAAGATAAATATCACATGATCTCATGCATTTGTGGAATATAATGAACAACATAAACTGATGAACAAAAATAAAGCCAGAGTCTTAGAAGCATTGAACAGACTGTCCAAACTAAGAGGGAAGGCTGTGGAGGAGGAGAGTGAAGGGGGAGGGGGGCGGTGACAGGGGTGAAAGATCAACCAAAGGACTTGTATGCATGCATATGAGCAAAACCAATGGACATAGACAGTAGCATGGTGAGAGCTTGGAGCAGCCAGGGAGAGGTCAATGGGGGAAAAAAGGAGACTTATGTAATACTTTAAACAATAAAGAACTTAAATTTTTAAAAATTTAGAATTATATATGTCACCCACATTTATTTGTTTGTTTATTTATTTACTAGAGGCCCAGCACACAAAATTTGTGCATGTGGGGGGGGGGGGGGCGGGAGCAGGCCCCTCAGCTCAGCCTGCACCCTCTCCAATCCAGGACCCCTCAGGGGATGTCTGACTACTGGTTTAGGCCCGATCTTGCAGTTCGGTCCTAAACAGGCAGTCTACACATCCCACTCACAATCTGGGACCACTGGTTCCTAACTGCTCATCTGCCTGCCTGCCTGATCACACCTAACTGCCCCCCCCCTTGCTGGCCTGGTCACCCCCAAATTCCCCCTCTCCCCCGCCAACCTGGTTGCCCCTTAGTGCCCCCCCCACTGGCCTGGTCACCCCTTACTGCACCCCCTGCCGGCCTGGTCACCCCATGCAGCCTGCTGCTCAGTCATTCGGTTGCCCCTTACTAACCCCCCTGCCAGCCTGGTCTCCCCACTCAGCCTGTTCAGTCATCTGTTTGGTTGTTTCAGATGCAATGGTCACTTAGCCATATATGCGTGTGTGTGTGTGTGTGTGTGTGTGTGTGTGTGTGTGTGTGTGTATTTCATGTAAGACACATTCTGGTGTTATTATCCCCAGTACACATCCCAAGAATGGCACCATCATTCCTGTTCTATGTCACTCTCATATCTTCTTTTGATTGTCTAAGATTTTGCTCTTTGTTCTTGAAGGACTAAGTAAACATGTTTTGAAAATAATAGAAAGGAACTTGGACAAATTCAGGTGACCTGGAGTATGGTTCTTACAATTTCATTGAGATGACCTGAGCTCTCCTGTTCTGTTAAAAAAGAAAAGAGCCCTGGCCAGTTTGTCTCAGTGGATAGAGTGTCAGCCTGCAGACTGAAGGGTCCCAGTTTCGATTCCCATCAAGGGCACATGCCCACGTTGTGGGCTCGATCCCCAGTAGGGGGCATGCAGGAGGCAGCCGATCAATGATTCTCTCTCATTATTGATGTTTCTATCTCCGTCTCCTTTCCTCTATTGAAATCAATAAAAATATATATTTTAAAAATATTTTTAAAAAGAAAAAGAACTGGAACAGGTCACCAGGAGCCTTCTGCAGTCCTGACTCCTTGGTGTCTTCATGCCTGGAACTGGGAAAATCCTGTGACTTTGTTAATGGAAGACTCTCCCCTGCTCACACTCTCCAAGAATGACCTTTGAAGAATATGAAGTAGTATATGAATTAAAATCACCCCTACAATTGGCTATCAATTAGGATGGGGGCAAGGTTTTTACAAAGGAAACCTGGCAATTTGGGAAAGAAGGCATTCTGTCTCCAGACTGTGTTCAACTCCTGGCTGTAACATTGGCTCCTGCTGGAATTGGCAACTGCAAATCTGTCCTGCACATCCAGACTTGCCAGTCCCACAGTCCAGTCACCTGACTCTGCTTTCCCAGAGTCCCGACCAATACAACTAGGAGGGTTTATGGAAACGGGCCAGTATCTGCTTCTCTTCTAAAATAGGTGTGCTGATCCTCAAACAATCCTGATATGTATTTTCTAATGTACATACCAATGCTAATTTAATTTTGTGTTATATAACACACTAGGGGCCCAGTGCACAAAATTCATGCATGGATGATGGGTCCCTCAGCCCGACATGCACCCTCTCCAACCTGGGAGCCCTCAGGAGATGTCCTACTGACAGCTTAGGCCTGCTCCCCATGGTTCTCTGCTCTCTGCAGACCGGCCTGCTTGACACCACCTCAGGCCCTGGTGTCTGCACTCTGTGGGGGCCTGCTTGCCCCCCGCTGCCACGGTCGGGGGCAAGCAGGGTCCTGCTGTCTGCTTGCTTGCTGCAGGAGTCCCGCCCCACCACTCATCGCCTTGTATGCGTGCACACTGCCCACAGGCCCACCATCTTTGTTGGATTAATTTGCATACTCACTCCTGATTGGCTGTTGGCATCGCAGAGGTACAGTCAATTTACATATTTGTCTATTATTAGTATAGATTCTTATGCATTAAATTAATAATTGAGCAACACAAACAAAACTCTGGGGGAAAGAAACTAAGAAAGTCCAAGATTTGTTCATTGTGCCTGCACACACTAAGCACTTCCAGTGACTACGTTTGCCAATTAATCATATATCTTGCTCATTACAAGGAAACTGTTCTGTTGTCTCTGTGATACAACCATAACCCAGAGATTTGTGTACTCTCAGACACATCTAACAAGATGTGAGCTCTGTATGCACAAATGGTAGATGGACAGCATTCCTTACTGGTTGGCTTTCACCAACCTCCACCTTCTCCCTTTCTTTTCATGTGTCATACCCAGCAACTTTTAAAGGTTTTCAGAAACAAATTGGTAAGTCCTTCGAAATGAAATACAGAGTAAAGAAACCCACCTGCACCCTAGAAATGTTCACTTGATGGCACAGAATAGTTTAGTGAGTTTCTAACTCAGCTAACAATATGCTTAAACCAAGTAATATGCACATGAAAATTATTTAAGTTTTTGTTTACGTGGGACTCTGATATTTGCCATAAAAAATCCTATAATTAAAATTTGTACTTTAAAAAATAGAGGTTTTTTTGCCTTTCAAAATAAGTTTCAAAAAACCTTTGATAGAATCAGCTGGTTTATTATTGGCCTCTTTAACGAACAAGAACATTTGAAGTCATGTGCTATAAATCAGTTTCAGTTGAGATATTAAAATGAGATTATGACAGAAAAGTTTTGTAAATATTTGTCTCCAAATGAGTTTAAGAATAAATATATATTCAGTAATTTGTCCATATTTATCAGATATTAATAAGACAAAGCATAGCTTTAAATTCTCTTATCATTTAATACAAAGGCAGAAATAGGAAACCAGGCCTGATTAGCTTGTTTATTTGGGTCTTGGTAATACCTTATTAAAATTTGAAGTTTAAAATTGAAATTATCAGTCAAATGTCAGCAGAAATATTTATTCTGTAAATGAAGCTTCACTTAATAGAACTTTAATGTGAAGTGTGTTGCATTTTCTTTTCCTCCACAAGGAGAAAGGAAAGGGGAGAGTGGGCAAGTCTGGTGGTAATGTGAAATGGGCACGAGGTAGGATCCTCTTCTAGATCTGTGCTGACACTAGAGGTCAGCAACCTTCCAGAAATGATGTCAAATCTTCATTCACTCACTGTAACTTACCATTTTTTGTGTGACTGAAGAACCACAGAATTTTAGGTCAGAAAGTAGCCTTATTAATGACCTAATTTGCTGTATTTTTATAGGTAAAGGGAGTGAGGTTAGTGAGGTCCAGACACATGGCTGGTCTCGCAGCTATACTGACATAGGCCTGAACTCAAGACACTGAGCTGATGAATAAAACTTAGGGGTGGGGATCTTCCTGGCCCCAAGAGATTCAGAGAAATTTGGTGCTCTGGCTCATAATTGTGAGTCATTTGTGGGCTTATAATGTTGGAAAGGATAGGAGAAGAGAGAGTCGTTGTAGGCTTAGAAAACCATTGTTCCTGGAGGAATGACAGGGATGAACAAGCTAAAATGTGTGCCAACTACTTAGGTATGCCAGTTTAAAGGTTTGATGGCCTCTTCTTTCTTAATCTCCTCTCCACGTGCGCCTGGGGCTTGGACACATGCTTCATTTCTTCCCAAATTTCAGTGAAAACTTTCAAAGAGAAGAATATTTCAATTTATAATTAACCCAGCTCTTCACTTGGTTCATTCTTTAAAATAGGAATTATATTAGTAACAGCCTCACAGGTTTTTATATGCATTAAGTAAAATGTGCATATGGGTTTGTTCACAAGCAAAAGATATTTGTCCCAAACTGTGTTATTATAATCTTATATAATAAAGAGGTAATATACAAATTGACCCTTATGTCCTCACACAATGGCCACCCCATGTCATCACAAGATGGTTGCCCCCACATTGCCACAAGATGGCTGCCCCATGTCATCACAAGATGGCTGCCCCCACATCATCACAAGATGACCAGCAGGGGAAAGCAGTTGGGGGTGACCAGGCCTGCAGGGGAGGGCAGTTGGGGATGACTGGGCTGGCGGGGGAGCTGTTAGGGGCAATCAGGCAGGCAGGCAGGTGAGTGGTTAGGAGCCAGCAGTCCTGGATTGTGAGAGGACTGTCCAACTGCTGGTTCAGGCCCGATCCCACACCAGCAGCCAGATATTCCCCAAGGGGCCCCAGATTGGAGAGGGTGCAGGCTGGGCTGAGGGACACCCCCCACCAAGTGCACAAATTTCGTGCACTGGGCCTCTAGTTAAAAATAATGGAACTGAAGTGGGGAGGCAATGTCCAGACATGCAGCTGCCAATTCCAGGGTCCTACCCTCTACTGCAGCTCTTCTAGGTTTCACCATCTCCCCAGGCTGAGTCCAGGAGAGCCAATGTCTGTGTCTCAGCATCCTGGGTCAAGTCCTGAGGGTCCTTCATCCTGCCCTTTTGGCTATCAGTTACTTCTCAGCAGGTGAAAGCCCCCAACTGGCGTAGTTCTGTGCTTGTTACATGATTGAGTTCAATAAATGACACCTTTCCTTATTGTTGTTGGTCTCTATGATTGTAAGTCACATCCACCTCAATCTCACTCACTCACAACCACCTGTGGGTTTGTTACTGACAAACAAATGAAGGTTCACAAAAGTTAAGAAATCTGACCCAAGATTTGGATGTTGGATTCTTCTTTAGCCATTATCAATTCTCCCACCATCACCAGGCCCCACACCTGGTCTATCAACACACAAGGCATGTTGGGAATGGCTCGAAAGGCTTCTCTTTGCTGAGCATGCAAGTGACTGGAGAAATCAAAATTAGCTATGATGCTCAGATTGATGCTGGGTCATCATGAAGTCAAATGATTGGTTGATCATTTGTTTTAGGATGGAAGTTGTCTCTAAGACTTCAAATAACCACTTGTGATTTCATTGATAAAATCCACTTAATTCCAGTATTTTCAGTACCACATAACCAGCATGACTTTTGTGAGAAACTTAAAAAAAAAAACACACACAGAAAAACTAAACTCTGACTCTAGTCCAATTCAGATTCATAAAATATCTACTTATTCTAGAACAGGAAATGTTCTGCTCTAGCCGTAGGATGCATTGAGAGCCTCCCACTCCATCAGGTTCAGCAGACAGTTCATTAGGGAGACATTAACAGGGAAAGTCTCAGGGTTCCCTTTTCTCCACATCCTCACCAACATTTGTTGTTTGTTGATTTATTGATGATAGCCATTCTGACAGGTGTGAGAGAATATCTCACTGTGGTTTTAATTTGCATTTCTCTGATGATTAGTGATATTGAGCATCTTTTCATATTTCTATTGGCCATCTATAGGTCTTAGGTCTATTGCCTAGTTTTTAATTAAGTTGCTTGTTTTTTTGGTGTTGAGTTTTACAAGCTCTTTATAAATTTTGAATATGAACCCATTATCAGATACATCATTGACAAATAAGTTCTCCCATTCAGTGGATTGTCTTCTCATTCTGTTTATGATTTCCTTTGCTGTGCAAAAACTTTTTAGTTTAATGTAGGTTCATTTGTTTGTTTTTTCCCTTGCCTGAGGAGATATAGCAGAAAAAAATATTGCTACAAGAAATCTGAGATTTTACTGCCTTTGTTTTCTTCTGAGATTTTTTATGGTTTTAAGTCTGGCATTTAAGTCTTTAATCCATTTTGAGTTTATTCTTGTATATGGTTAAGAAAGTGATCTACTTTCATTTTTTACTTGTATCTGTCCAATATCCCCAACACCATTTATTGAATAGACCATCTTTATCCTATTGTATATTCTTGACTCCTTTGTCAAATATTAATTGGCCAGAAAGGACTGGGTTTATTTCTGGGCTCTCTATGTGGTTCCATTGACCTATATGTCTGTTTTATGCCAGTACCAGGCTGTTTTGATTACAGTGGCTTTGTAGTATAGTTTGATATCAGGTAGCATGATTCCTCTAACTTAGTTCTTCTTTCTTAAGATTGCTGTAGCTACATGGGGTCTTTTATGGTTCCATATAAATTTTTCAAAAATTTGTTCTAGTTCTGCAAAAAAAGCCATTGATGCCTTACTAGAAATTGAATTGAATCTATAGATTACTTTGGGTAGTATGGACATTTTATTGATGTTCATTCTTCCTACCCATGAGCACAGTATATGCTTCCACTTATTTATATCTTCTTCAATGTCTAATAATTTTCTAAGTACAGGTCTTTTACATCCTTGGTTAAATTTATTTATAAGTATTTTAGTCCTTTTTTATGTAATTGTAAATGGGATTGTTTTCTTAGTTTCCCTTTCTGGTAGTCAATTATCCTATATAATAAAAGCCTAATATGCTAAGTGTCCCATAGTCTGGTCAGTCATTCAACCAATCAAAGCATAATATGTTAATGATATGCTAAGGCTGCTCAACTGCTTGCTATGACGTGCACTGACCACCAGGGGGCATATGCTCTCACCAGTAGGTTAACTTGCTGCTGGGGTCCAGCTGATAGGGATTGAGTGAGATGGGCTGGACACATCCTGAAGCTCTTCCACAGTCCTCCCCAGCTGGCCAACTTCCTGCATCCCTCCCCAACCTTGATTGTGCACCGGTGGGGTCCCTCAGCCTGGCCTGTGCCCTCTCGCAATCCAGGACCCCTCAGGGGAAGTCAGAGAGCTGGTTTTGGCCAGACAGTGGAATGACCAGTTGCTATGATGTGCAGTGACCACCAGGGGGCAGACACTCAACACAGGAGCAGCCCCCTGGCAGTCAGTGCACTCCCACGGGGGGAATGCTGCTCAGCCAGAAGCCAGGCTCACAGCTGGCAAAGGCAATGGCAGTGACTGGAGCCTCTCTAGCCTCCATGGCAGTCAGACATCCCCCAATGGCTCCCAAGGACTGAGAGGGGGCGCAGGCCAGGCTGAGGGACCCTACCTCCCAAGTGCATGAATTTTTTGTACTGGGCCACTAGTTGGTGTATAAAAATGCAACTGAGCCCTAGCCAATTTGGCTCAGTGGATAGAGTGTTGGCCTGCAGACTGAAGGGTCCCAGGTTCAATTCCAGTCAAGGGCACATGCCCAATTTGCAGGCTTGATCCCCAGTAGGGGGGTGCACAGGAAGCAGCCAATCAATGATTCTCATCATTGATGTTTCTATCTCTCTCTCCCTCTCCCTTCCTCTCTGAAATCAATAAAAATATATATTTTAAATGCAACTGATTTCTGAAAAATTTTTGGTGGACTCTTTAGGGTTCTCTTTGTACAGTATCATGTCATCTGCAAATAATGACACTTTTACTTCTTCTTTTTTAATTTGTATGCCTTTTATTCCTTCTTCTTATCTAATTGCTATGACTAGGACTTCCAGTACTATCTATAATAACAAAAGGGTAATATGCTAATTAGACCGGATGTCATTCTAGATGTCCTTCCTGATGAAGCCAGGGCTGGAGGGAAGCTGGTGCCAGCAGCTAGGGGAAGGAAGGCCCACTCTTGCATGAATTTTTGTGAATCGGGCCTCTAGTGTTGAATGAGAATGGTGAAAGTAAACATCCCTTCTTGTTCCCTTCTTAAGGGAAACACTTGTGATTTTGCCCAGTGAGTATAATGTTGACTGTGGGTTTGTCATATATGGCCTTCATTATATTGAGGCATATTTCCTCTGTCCCCACTTTGCTGAGAATTTTTATCATAAATGGGTACTGTATTTTATAAAATGCTCTTTCGCATCTATTGAGATGATCATGTGGTCCTTATCCTTTATTTTGTCTATATGTGTTACCACATTTATTGATTTGTGGTTAAGATATTGTACCAACCTTGCACCCCTGGAATAAATCCCACTTAATCATGGTGCATGATCTTTTTCATGTATTGTTGAATCCAGTTTACTAGTATTTTTGAGCATTTTATTATCTATACTCATCAGAGATATTGGCGAATAATTTTCTTTCTTTGTAGTGTCTTTATCTGGTTTTAGAATTTGGGTAATTCTGGCTCTGTAAAATGAGCTTGGAACACTTTCTTTCTCTTGAATTTTTTTTAATAGTTTGAGAAGGATAGGTGATCGTTCTTTGAATGTTTGGTAAAATTATCCTGTGAAACCATCTGGCCCAGGATTTTTGTTTGTTGAAAATTTTTTGATTACTGCTTCAATTTAAGTTTCATTCATTGTAATCTGTCTATTCAAATATGGTGGTGCTGTAGGCTTTTTAAAGATCTTCTTTAAGTTAAGAAAGTTTTATTCTTTTGCCAGTATGCTAAATTTTTCTAAAATTATGAATACACATCAAATTTTTTTTTAAACTAGAGGCCTGATGCACAAAATTCATGCAAGAGTAGGCCTTCCTTCCCCCCACTGCCAGCACTGGCTTCCCTCTGGCACCCAGTACCCGGGCTTCCCTCTGGACCTGGCTTTGTCTGGAAGAACATCCAGAATGACGTCCAGAATGATGTCCGGTCTAGAGATGAAGCTGTAGGTAGGATCATGAAACCTCTCTTAAGACCTTAGGAAGATCAGGTTGGTGTCCCACAGTACTGTTTATTCCACAAAACACACTTTAAAAAGAGTCCTGTCAACTGAACAGGACCTCTAAGAAAGCTTAAAGTTTCATTTAAAAGGAATATGAAGGTGTGACTTTTGTTTAATATGTTGAACCACAATGAAATTCTAAAGTGGTCCACAAAGTTTTTTGAGAGAATTATGTTAGGATTTGGCTGAAAGAGTCAGAGACAGGACAAAATGAAAAGAGGCATTTGGACCCCTCCCCCCTCTACTGGCAGGAAGCTAACTAAGAAAACCACTCAGAGGCAAACAAAGTGCTAGATTTCAAAAAATAAAGGTAATTTTGAGGATGGGATAAAGATCCATGGATGATTTTTCCTATATCTTGAGACCTAATCGAAGAACTTCCAATATTTTCCAAACTAGATTTCAAATTTGCTATGGACCAGTGACTTCTTTATGGCCACAATTTTCTCTATTTTTGAACAAGAATGTCTATAGCAATTACCCTATGTCTGTTCCACCATTGTATGTTGGGTATGTTGGAGAACAGATAACTTTTCTCAGTTTCACAGATTTATAGATAGAGAGGAGCTCTACTTGAGAAGTTATACTTCATTCATATCTGGACCTGATCCAAATAATGACATTCTGAATTTTGAGCCAATGTATTAATGGAAGGGGACTTTTGTGGGTCTTGAGAAGATGTAGATGTATTGTTGTTATTGTTTTTTAGGTTAGAGGGTCAAGAATCACTTGGGGCCAGAGGGAAGGCCGCATTAGGCAACCTATATGATGGGTACAGAAACTATATATGCTCTCTATCCTGGCCTCCACATAGTTAGAAAAAATATAATTTCAACACTTTAGATGCAAAGATTACAATAAGCAATATTCCATTCTGGTAGGACATATACTACTTGTCCTAAAGTTTTCAACTTTAAAAATAATTTAATAGCTCTACCTTATATATTATTGTAGTTTTGCTGAGCCTATGACATATTTCTGCTTTATATGACATTCATAATAAAAGGAGAGATAAAGTCATAAATGTAGAATCTGGTAAAAAATAATCTATACTTATGCTATTCAAAGAGTGGTCTGAAGATAGACTGGTCTGCTAGTTGTTCTAGTTCATGAGAACAAGAAGTTGAAAGCAAGTATTAGAAAACCCATAGAGCAATTTGGCATTTCCATGACATCCAAGAGGTGGTCAGTGGCCTCATCTGCTTGAATAGGGTTTAGATTTATCTGGGAGTTGCTGAGTTCATGCTTAGAGTCACATGTGACACAGTGCATGCCAGCCTGGCACAGTATAGTGTAAGACAGGAGTCCATGAACCACTGGTGATTTTTAAAATGTGTCTTCCATAGCAAATAACTTGAGAAGCACTAATCATTTACTAGTGTCAGCCTATGTGCTACTCCATATACTAACTTTACTCTCTGATTGAGTCACCCTAGCAATGGCTGAACCATGGACTGGTCACTCCTGCTGTGAGCCTACACAGCTAGGATCCTATGCATGCTGCCAGTTGCCACACCTGCCCTCTGGCAGGTTAATATCCACGGAGCCTGGTTTGTCCAGTGGCTACCTGGACAGAAATGTGACACAACCCAGAAGTTGGGAAACCATCCCTTGGGGTAGCACTAATAAATTGTACATGAGAGATGAGAGAGAACTGATAGATGCATTCTTCTGCCTCTCTCTCCTCAGGCAGTAAGTTGAGCTTGTTATGACATGAGGACCAGCTCAGAAGCTCAATAGTACACACCCACATCTCTTGTTTGCCCTCCTTCCCCGCTTCCCATTTCTTTTTTCTGTCACACCAGCTTCCTGGAACTGCATACCCCAGTAACCTATTAGCATATAAGCATTGGCCTCAGGCTATGTTTCTGGAGAACCTGGGTCAAGACAAATATTATGCAACATTAACCCACAAAATGCTTTAGACCAGTAAGTCTCAAAGTGTGGGCCCCAGAGCAGCATCATTTGTGACATTGTTAGAAATGCAAATATTTGGGTCCCACTAATAAGAACTAATAAGTTAGAAACTTGGGATGGAACCCAGCAATACGATTAACATGCCTTACATGTGAGTTTCCTGCATGCAAGTTTGAGAACCACTGCTGTAAACCAGAAATTAGACCTGGAAACAGCTTTTCTATTTTAAAGTGTAACAAGATGCTAAAAGCTTAGCTCAAGGATGGATTATTTCTTAGGTGATATTCATAATGTTAACTTAATAATATTATAACGGTATATAATCTAGTAGCTAAAATATAACATTTGTATCATAGTACCAGATCAACTGAAAACAATAATTCTGTATATTAGATTTGTGATGACTTCTTTTTTTTAACACCTGCTTTCTTTTATTTTCTTTCTGTGTTACTTAGACCCACACAGAAATAAGTCAGCCCTCCAAACCAATGCTGCAGCTTACTTAGATCATCGTCCTTTTGAGTCATTTATTTTACCTCTCATTGCATCCCTCCTTCCTGCACTACCCTCTGAGAGAGCTGTCTAAAGTAAACAAAGCATATTAGAACTAATGTTGAGTTTTGCAGCACTCCTGATGGCCCATAGAGCCCATGGGCTGTTGACAACATCAAGGTTTGCAACCGCTCCTCTGCTCAGTACCCAAGTGCAGGTGGAATCACCTGGGGAGCTTTAAAAACATATTCATGCAGGGCCCCAACCTAAAGAAACTGATTTATTTGGTCCAGGGTTGGGACCTAGGCATTGTATATTTCAAAAAGCCCGAGGGGTTAGTCTAATGTTTAGCTAGGGTTGAGAAACACTTTGAGGACAACTCTAGCTCACAATATGCTTGCTTTTTGATCCTTGACCCCAAGAGTCCCAGGCAAACACACTGACTATTTCACATGTTTCTACCTCTCAAAGGTAATTTAAAAGGACAGTCACCACTACCAAGACCTCACAACAATCTTGGGGTTCTAGTAAAGTGACATCTGAACATTGAAGTCAAAGGACAGATCAGAGTCCATTAAACCTTACTCTCAAACTGCACTTCCAACAGATACAGGACTCTGGGGTTTGTTAAAATGTTTAGCAATCTTCTTATGAACTGCTGTTGCCTTTTGTATTCCCTGCTCCATTATGTAGTCAGAGTAAACTTGTCTCCTGTAAGCTTAGCCCAAGAACTGCTGCCAGTGCTCTCCAAGGTCCATGGCAGTTGGGAGGGGCCTGCACAGGAACCCTGGCTCCATGCAGCTGCTGGAGCATCTCCAGGGTGGAGGTCAGCTCCCAGGGAGGCTGGGAGACACAGGGACACCTGAGCCACCACCCCAGCCTTCAGCTTTCCCGTGTGGGTTTGTTTGTATAAATTTTTGTTTGATCCTCACCTTCTGTTCCCTCAGTGAAAATCCCATTATCTCTAACAGCTGTGTGCACGAATAGAAGCCTAACCAGTGGTCATGGACAACAGGGGGGTGGGGCATGTGTGGGGAGGGGTTTGAGATGGGAATGGGGGGATGAGGACAAATATGTGATACCTTAATCAATAAAGAAATTAAAAAAATAAAAATTTTTAAAAAGCACCAAAAAAAAGACATAAATTCTGTGTAACAACAGAAGAATGCTATACTTTATTCCAGGTAGCCTTAGACCAGTGGTTGGCAAACTGCGGCTCACGAGCCACATGCGGCTCTTTGCCCCTTGAGTGTGGCTCTTCCACAAAATACCATGGCCTGGGCAAGTCTATTTTGAATAAGTGGTGTTAGAAGAAGTTTAAGTTTAAAAAATTTGGCTCTCAAAAGAAATAAATTTCAATAGTTGTACTGCTGATATTTGGCTCTGTTGACTAATGAGTTTGCCGACCACTGCCTTAGACACTACTATTTTATCTCACCCTCATAATTTATAATGTGAAGCTGGAAACTTCCTGCAGAAAGAAGAGCGGTACTATAGGGTAGGGAACTTTTGAAAGAAGGAATTAAATCTCTACATCACAGAAGGAAGATATAATGATATATATCTTTTTGAAAAACAGTCTGGGCAAAAAAAAAATAGTAGAAATTTGATAATAAAATATTATTTGCTTCTTATCATTTCTAGATGAATTCACAAAGTGAAGAAAAACCTGCAAGGTGATATATACTGCTTGTGTAATTCTTGAAATTGATTTCAGAAGCATCAGCGCTCACTACAAAAGAATTTGACCATTTAATTAGGGTGGCTCAAATCCAGCAGCTATATTTAGGATAAACTGGAAATTCCAGTGTAGAAATGAGAATCATCCAGCAGCAGTCTAAACAGGGGATGGGGGGGTGTCTATGGAAAATCATACCACAGCTTTTCTCAGCTAACCATAACATTTCTTAACTTGTGTTTTTCACTGGACACAAACTGAATGATCGCTAAGGATTTTACCTGCTTAGCTGAGGAATGCATTTTTACTGAAAGTCTCTAACTATGAGCTTTTAAATCTGTACTTATATGTATTCATCAACTTCTCTTTAAGGGCTGCTTAAGTACAGATGAATTTGGCATTTAACTTATATCAAAAAGCCTCATTAAGATTCTGAATGTATATAAACATCTTATCTTGTTAATACTTTGGCTCCCTGGCTCTGCAGTTGGCAGAGTTCTCACGGCACTAGCTCATTAGCTCCTCACATGTTCCTGTTTTCTTCTCATCACTGGGGTATCAGCAAATAAAGAAGTTCAAACTCAATATGTGACAGAACCATATGATTAATTTTTTTACTCCAAGAAATTTTCTAAGTGATTTTATACAAATCATATTGGCTTAACATCCAATAATTTATTAGAAGAGGACAAGAGCTTTATAACCATGATTACGGTTTTTGGATGTTGAATAGGGTGTTTTTCTTCCTCAGCTGTCTCTTCTTTACAGTGACCTGGGTTTGGATTTAAATGTGCTTGTCAGTAATTTCCCTAAAAGCAGTTTAAACGCTCTAGCTACTCCACTCAAAATTGTTAGGGAAATGTATTGCTCTGGTGAGATGACCTCATCAGCACGAGGCTAGGATGCACAATGGCTGCATGGCCAGGATGCAGACAGAAACCAGAGTCGCAGGAGGAGTCAGAGACTCCTCAGGATTGCACTTACTTGCCTTGGCTGAAGTTTGGTTTTAAATTACAAGAAAACAAATTCTCCAGGTAAAATCGTCCTTACCCAATGGCATCTAACAAATAAATGGCAGATTTCCAGTTTAGAGCTTGAGTGCACACATAGTGAATCACTTCCTCCTCATTTGCTAATTTTGCAACAGTTCAAATTGCTCTGCAACTCTACTGTCAGGCCTCTCCCTCGATGTGATCCTTCAAACTTAAAATGTTTTTATTGATTTTAGAGAGGAAGGGGGAGGGATAGAGAAACATTGATCAGATGCCTCCTGCATGCCCTTACTGGAGATTGAGCCTGAAACCCAGGCATGTGCCATGACCAGGAATCGAACCAGAGACCTCTTGGTTGATGGGTTGATGCTCAACTACTGAGCCACACCAGCTGGGCTGATCATTCCAATTTAAAAATGTCCTGAAGTTGACCCAACTCTAACCCTGAAGACCTAGTGTAACTGAGGTTGCTTCTTGTGTGTTAACATTAATTGACAGCACAACTATTTGACAGATACACCAATTAAATTAGCTCACTGCATCTTCATAATATCAATTATGAACAGTTGTTCACATTCCAGAGGTGAATAAACAGAGGGCAAGTAATTTGGTGCCAGAGTCGTAACACAGAATGAACTTCCAAGTCACCACTGTCATCCTTTGGGCTGTGCCTGTCACCCTTTTGGCCTCTAATGAGGAAGCAATTTTGGAAAGTTCCAGGTGACCCATCTAGGAGTTACCTAATACTATGAAAAAATAAGCACTTCTCGGTTCCCTGAAACTGTCTTTGTAATTGAAGGGAAACACAGATTCTGTTGTTCTCTTGTGAAGGGGTGAAGGGGTCATGGCTGAAATAAAGGTGTTGGGCTCCCGTCACTTTCTATCAAATTAGCTGAGACGCTCTGAATGTCTTATGACTCATGTGATATTGAAACCCTTCCATCTCCCACCAAAAAAACAAAGACAACAGCAACAACCTTTTCTATACTTTCGAATTAACTAATCAGGAGGTGAGCTGGTATTTCTTATGACAAGGCAGGCAAGGCAGGCTGCTCAGACCTTGTCAGCCCTCCTCCCTCTAGACCAGTGGTTCTCAACCCTTCTAATGCCGCAACCCTTTAATACAGTTCCTCATGTTGTGATGACCCCCAACCATAAAATTATTTTTGTTGCTACTTCATAACTAATTTTACTACTGTTATGAATCGTAATGTAAATATCTGTGTTTTCCGATGGTCTTAGGCTCTACAGCAGTGGTTCTCAACCTGTGGGTCGCGACCCACAGATTGAGAACCACTAGCAGGGTCCCCTAAGACCATCAGAAAACACAGATATTTACATTACGATTCATTAACAGTCACAAAATTACAGTTATGAAGTAGCAACAAAAATAATTTTATGGTTGGAGGTCACCACAACATGAGGAACTGTATTAAAGGGTCGCGGCATTAGAAGGGTTGAGAACCACTGCTCTAGACATTGAGAGGACTCCAGAAAGAGGGACCATGCAAGGTGAGTGACCAGCTGGCCTGATGCAGCTCATTCTGCCTGTGCAGGCACGGCTGTAGCTGGCGGGCACAGGAAAACGCTGAGAACTCCGTTACAACGTGGAGACTCACTAAAGAAGAAACTATTGGGCCTAACACTGTCACCAGGTGATCTTTCCTGAGAAAACCACTGAGGTGTTCTTGCTGGTGATCAGAATTTAATCAAGTAGCAGATCCATCAGCAGCCAGATACCAATGGCACTGGAGGGTTCAGTCATCCAGATCCAGGTGATGAATCTTTGGGGCAAATAATCCATTTTCTCCCACAAATTAATGGCAGGAAAAAAAAAAAAAAGAATGAAAGGGATGTAGTAAGAAAGCAGGAAAGAGAAGGGCAACCGTTCTAAAAGATACTTAAGAGATATATACCAATGATATGTGCTCAGTATATGCGTCTCATCTGGATCCCGATTCAAACAAATCAACTATAGAAACACACTTTCTAGCGAACTGGGGACAATTGGGTATTGCCTGGGTATCCTGATGTTAAGGGATTGTTGTTAATTTTGCTAATAATGACATTGAAGTTTATTTTTAAAAGAGGGGTGCTTTATCTAATAGATAGATGGTATATATTGTTGAAATAGTATATATCAGGAATTTGTTTTGTAATATTCCAGATAAAAAGTGAGGATGCAAAGAGATAGGAAGAATGGTGATGCTGTGGAATCCAGGGAATGGACACATGGGGGGTTATTATACTTCTATGTTTGAAAGTAACTCAGTAATTTTTTAAATATGCTAATTTACAGGGGAAATTGTTGATAATTATAAGTTAAATATAATGCTATAAAATATATATTGTTTTTTATCCATCCTGTGGCAGATTTTCTTGTGCTTATCACCCTTCTCTTCACATCGACCCTCACCTGCCATATCAGTTGCCATTCCATGTTACCTGTGTTGTTGTACATACTATACATCAAGTTCTACAAAAGAAAGTTGGCTTTTGAAACAATTTAATTAAACAAAATATCCAAAATTCCACTTTAAAAATCTATCAATATTAGGAGTCCATTTGTCTTGTCTAGTTAAAGGCAGTTCTCACTGAAATGCTTTAACCCTGTAATATATCCATTTCCCTCTTCTTTCATTTCCATGGCATGAAAAGATAGAAAACAAGCACATTAAATGCCTATTTCTTCTCTTTAAAAATCTCATTTTTTTAACACACCTTAATATATTATTTCTCCAGGACTTGGGGTTGGGAGGGGCAATCAGCCAACTTTGTTAATGATATAACATAGTTCTCAACTCTGAAAATCAAATTAACACTTTGTATTCAAATTCCAAAAGAGTAGCACCCTCATAGTAAAACCATATGTATATGTCCAGGAACTAAAAAAGTTAAGAGTTCTCATGAAATTGGGCTGCAGTCAGCTTTGGTTTTCTGGTTTGAATTTCAAAAGAACTCAGATCACAGCATGAGGAAAAATTTCCAAACTGCTAAAGTTGATAAACAATTATTTCTCACTGAATTAAACAAGCCCACTAAAATGTAGCTACAAAAAATATTTCTCTCCAAAATCATTTCCTAGTTTTTGTTACTTGTTTTATCTTTTCTTGAGCGTGGGGTGAAGGATATACATAAACATACCAAAAATGGCCAGTGCAATCATAGCCTTCCTTGTTAATGCGTTTTGTTTCTGAATCAGGGAGACCACTTCAGAGGATTAAAAGTTGCTAAAAAAATCATTGTCTATATTTCAATTTTCCTCAAGTTGCCATTTCTCTCCACTCATGGCGCTACCCGTGCAGAGCCTCTGGGCTCTGTGATCGTGGCTTAAGTGAAGCTGATGGATCACCATCACCCAGAATACAGGGGCTCTGCTGCACAGCCTGGGCGCAAAGCCCAGCTGGTCACACACTAACTTAGTGAGCAGGGCGGTTTATTTCATCTCCCGTTTTCCTCGGGTTTAAAATATTCCACTTTGGGAAGATCCAGGTGATTCTACAGGGTCAGATTGCTCAGGGAGAAAGAATGGAGCCGAGCGCTCAGGAGCTCTCAAACCAGAGCGCGCAGCGCGCCTCTGCCCAAGTGTCCGCCCGCGTGGGGCGCTCTGCTCTGCCCGGCCGAGTGCGCCTCCTGCCGCCCAGTCCTCCCAGCTTCTATTCGCTCTTTTTAGAAACACCTCAGATCTGGTAGGTGCAACTCCTGCTTCTCCTTCGCTTCTCTGCTTCACCACGAGGCCTTTTGGAAGCCCCCCTTCACCCCGAATTAACTCTCTGCTCCTGACGCGAAGCCCCCTGGGCATTTCCGTAGGAGTCTTAGGTTTTCAGTACTTATTGGTGGGTGAGAGCAGTTGTTTAATAACTAAGCACCACTCCTCTTAGACCGTAAATTCCAACAGGAAGGAAATCGCCGGTCCTATCCACTGCTCCGCCTGTGTGCTGGCACACAGTCCGTCCAGAATGAGCGTGTGTGACAGGAATGTGCAGTGTGTGGAGAACTTGCAGGGTTTCACAGAACCTACCAGCGGAACACTCAGCCCATCCCGTGGGACCCGTGCTGGAGGGAGGCAGAGCTGGAGGAGTTCCGGGAGGGATGATGTGGGTTCTCCGGGGAGGGATGTGGGGTCTCCCAGATGCGCGCCCGCTGTGGGTGCACATGGAGATGCAAGAGAGGTCAGAGCCGCTGCAGCTCACCGGGCCTGTACAGCTGTCCAGCTCTCCCTTAGGAAAGTGCCAGTTCTTCTCATCCCCACAGCAGCCCGAGAAATGCAAAACTAAGGTTATTGCCGCCTTACAGACGAGGTGATTAAGATACAGAGAGATGCGATGAATGTTCATGAACAAACTTGGGCCAGCTGGGGCCCTCTCCTTAGGCCATACTAGCCCACCCTGCACCAGTAAGAGCACCTGCCTCCCCTGAGGATCTGCCCTGCGGGGGCAACCTCAGCCAGAGTCAGAGAGCAAGACAGAGGGAACGTCCTTTTCTCCCAGGCCCTTCCTCCCTCCCTTCCTTCCTTCCTTCTTCCCTTCCTTCCTTCCTTCCTTCCTTCCTTCCTTCCTTCCTTCCTCCCTTTCTTTCTCCTATTCTTTCTTTCTTTCTTCCTTCCTTCCTTTCTTTCTCCCTTCCTTCTTTCCTTTCTCCCTTCCTTCTTTTCTCTTTCTTCCTTCCTTCCTTCCTTTCTTTCTTTCTTTCTTTCTCTCTCCCTTTCTTTCTCCCTTTCTTTTTCTTTCTTTCTTTCTTCCTCCCTTTCTTCTTTTCTCTCTTTCTTTCTTCATTTCCCTTTTTTCAAACTTTCTTTCCTCTTGTAGAACAGGACTACGTGTCAATAAATAATTGTAAATGATGAAGTAGAAAGCTGTCATCTAATTTACTGGAAAACTGGTTCCTAAAATATACCATTCCAGGGACAGATTTCATTATCGTGAGCACTTATAGAGGTGTTCTTATCTATAGTGATGTTATTGTTCTTATAAGAACAGTTGCTGTAAACATAAAACCCGTGCAACTTTGAAAAAGTTACTAAACTCGCCTGTGCCCCCGCTCATGCCACTGCAGGTAGGATGATAGGAGCACCTGCCTGCCTGGTTGTTGTGAGGGTATGTGAGAAACTCCTGGAACACGAACAGCACTGATGTGTGTGCACTGTTCACTAATACTGGTAACTACTAGCATATCAGCGCACTGTGGCCCCAAGGGCCAGGCCGGCGGCTGGAAGGAAGGGCAGGCACCGCAGCCGGAGGCAGCCCCTGGCCTTCTCCAGGGCACAGTTTTTGAATGCCAAGTTTGAAGCCGCCCCTCTGCTCACAGAGCATCAAGCCTCCACCTTGGCCCAGGGCTGCAGCTTTCCCCCAGGGAAGAGCTGCTGCTCTCCATCTGCACTGGGCACCTGCAGTGCAGTGACTGGGGACTTGGGAAGAGAAGCAAGGACCCTCATAGCAGCAGCCTAAGGGTGGACAAGCTTTTCAGTGCCTGGACCTGAGTTAGCACCAGAGGAATGGGGAGCCCTGTATGCAGCATCCTCCGCGCCCCCCACCCCGTCCCCCTGTAAGACCACAGGACAGCCTGAGATGTCTACAAAAGGCAAGGCGGCTGCACCGAAGGCAGCGCACGGAAGCCTGACTCCAAGGCCAGACTGGCCCCAGCTGGAGGGACCATCCACCTCCCAGTCAGGAAGGCCTGGTAAGCAAATCAGGCCTCCCGCCTGGATGCAATTAGCCCTGGACCGGCTCTGGGAATATGTATGCAAATGTTTCCATAATGCAACCTTAGCCATTTTCCATAGCCATCATTTTGTGTGTGTGTGTGTGTGTGTGTTTTAAAAAAAGAAAACATCTCATGCAACGATAGAAATATATGAGACGAGGTGGCCTCTGCTGACCACCAGGTCACCATAGAGGTTCCTGGTCACAAACCACTACTCATTAATCATCCTGACAGCAGCAATTACAAAGCAGACATTCTAGAAAGGAAACTGCATTTCCCTCTACATGTGAACCGATGAGGGAATGGATAATTGGAAGCATTTTTGGAAAAACAAATACTATACTCCTGAATTCCCTTTAATTAACTATAAGCAGGTATGTACTTCCTCTATTCATTCAATAAATATTTATAAGACATGGTATAGTGGGGGTGAGTTCGGGAATAAGAGTAGTAGAGAGAGATTTAAGCATTAAGCATTTAACAGTAAAACATTACAAAACAAATTCAAGAAGTGTTCCCTGTTTGCAAGTGGATTGTAACTTTGAGAAGATGTACTAAGTTCAAGTGAGAAAATAAATGGCAATAGGAACTGGGTGTGACAACTGTTCGGCGAATGGTTCGGAGCAGCTCGGAGGAAGGAGTGGCATTGACCCTGAAGCCCTCTCAAGACAGGGCAGGCCATCCAGGCTTTGAGATGCTGGGGTAGCAAAGAGGAGAGGAAACCCCATATAGAAAATGTTGGCATTTGTTAGGAGAATCACCTGGTTTTAAAGAAGAAATTTCTCATAGAATTGTGAGAAGTGAATGAATTGGGTATTTATATCTTAAACAGACTAAATCTCTAATATTTTATTAGATATCTGTCATTTGCTGACAAAAGAGTTTGACTGGGTGACAAATAAGAAGAGAAGAAAGACTATCTTACGATGGGGTAGACCTGAGCAGTGAAGGCTTGGGATGGGCAAAACTGGCTCTTTCTGGGACTCTCAGCAACAAGAGTTCTTAAGGGGAGGGTTATCACTCATGGGACTCTGTTTCCATGACTTCAAATCTTAATGTCCACTTCAGATGTCAGATTATTTGGAAATAGCATCTGTCTGCATACATTGGATCAGACACCTGCCCTCAGTTATGGCCAAGGGACAGTGCCAGTGGCCCTTCTGTTCACCAGGACCATCCCTAAGGAAGGGGGCATGCTGGGATCCAGGCAGCCACAGAGAGGTGTCTATTGTAAGTAAGTATGTGTCAGGTGGCAGGCGCTTTGCTGTGTGGTGACCTCACCTGGCTATGAGGTTAAGTCCATTCTCTCTGAAGTGGAGATGAGGAAGACTGCCGCAGGGAAGGGCAAACTTAACATATGGCTTTAAGAGGAGCATTCTACCAGGGAAGTTCACTTCACAGTTAAAGGCAGAACTGACTTGAGGTCAGAAATCTACGTGATGATTCCTAACAGAATCCTCAGTGTATGCTAAAACCATATCATTCTGCACGTTCACCCCCAATGTTGATGATGGGATAGGTGGGCCCTGGAATTGGTGTTTAGGGAAAGCCCCTCGCATACTCAGCAGCCGAGGCAGGACAACAGACCCATAATCCTGCCAATAAGCAATGGGACAGCAGCAGGCCGACCAAGGAACTGGTGCAACATTGGAGGGTGACAGGGATCTATTTGGATTAGAAGATGATGACAAAGGAGAATTTGAGATGACCCCAACAATTCAAGGCTTGGGGAAAGGGGACAGCACCATCTAATGGAATAAAGAAAGCAAAAAGTGACACTGAACTACAGTGATCTGGATTTGCTTTCGAGTCCTCGCAGGAGCAGAGATGGTCAGTGGGCTTTGGAACCATATAAGGTAACCATAATAAGGTTGTCGTTCCAGAGGTTATAATTTACACATGGCCAATAATGTATGAATAGACTCTATTCAGGGTAAAATTAAAGTATTAAGATGATAATGAACTCTAACTGGCATTTCAGTGATGCATCTAGATTCAGATTTCACTAACCACTCGAGGTGCTTTCATGACGATGCCTTTATTTAGCCTTCACAGTTACCTTGTCATGGGACTGAGCTGCAAAACTATAGATTATGTAAATTACCTAAAGTAACATACACGTGGGGGTGGAGACGTGAGACTCTCCAGGCAGCTTTGTGGATTCCATGACATCCTTACCTCCTCAGTTAAAAAACAAACAAAAGTGCCTATCCAAACAGTCAGAAAATAGGACCAAAAACTGGATATTACTATTGACTGTGTGAAATGTAGACATCTAGCTTCTTAATGTCTGTGTGGATAATAGTTCTGCTTCTTAAACCTTGAAAATCCAAGTGAACTAGAGTTCAAAGACAACAGTCACAGCATTGGAGTCAGCGGAGTGTTTTTTTAAATTCCTCCAAGTCATTGCTGCGTAGCCTGTGCGCAATTTCAGCTCAATATTTTATTTGGGGCTCAGCTCACTAAAACACAGCTTTTTCTTCTTTCCATTTTAATAATTCCACAGTGACCCCTGCTGGGAAGGAAGGACTGCTCAGCCTAGGTACCGCAGGAAGGCGCCGCCTGGCGGTGGAGAGCGCGAGGCGTGGGGTAGCACCGGCTGTGGACTCCTACGTGCGGCTGCGGGTGTCTAAGGTGAGTGGAGCTCTCGCAGGATGATCAGTATGCAGACTCCGGATCCCCTCCAGCCAGGTCCCAATGCAGCACGACCTCCCTGGTGAAGGAGACACCTGCCTGTTCTTGTCGCTCTTGGTTCTAGCGCCGTTTCCGCCTTGGCTTGTAGCCACTGGCTCCCTCCCCCACGCCGCACGCTGCATGCTGAGGGCTTCCCCGCGGGCGCTGCGATGCTCAGTCCCAAGGCGGGCCTGAAAGCCGCCCCCGCCCCTTCCCCTTCCCCCCCCCCCCCCCCCGCCCCCGGCAGAACCCAGAGGACAGCTTCCTTGGAAGGTGCCAACGTGTCCTACAAACACACGGCAGTCAGCGCGGCGGCTGTATCTCCAGGAGGCAGGACGTAATAGGATGTAAGTTTAACTGTTGGAAGTGGTGGGGCCACTTGAATGTAACGGAGCTGAAGATTTTCCAGTTAAGGAGTTCGTGCGGCGGCAGATCTGGAAACTGTTGCACAAACTGAAGTACCCCCAGCCTGACCTCGGAGCGCTGGAGTCTGCCGCCCCCTGTCGCTGGGAATCCTCCACTCCTGGGAATGTTTTGCTTTCGGTGGAAAGAACTGGAGTTACACATTGTCTGTCAAGTGCGTGTTGCTTTTTAATCACCTTTCTTCATTTTTGTTGGTAACCCTCAGCTCTGTTTCAGCCTCTCTCTGATGTTGAAGTGACCCCTAGTCTCTGTGCCCAAACATCATTTACTTGACACAAAAATATCCCTATATTTACTTTGGTTTCTGCCCCATTTTAGGTGGCCGGGCACAACGGGGAACACATTTGTTAAATCCAGATCCCCGCCACAGGAGAGCTATATTGAGATAAATAAACTTTAATTTCTCTCTGGAATATGCGCTGTGTGTATTGAGGCCCCACAAGCAGGAAAATACAGCGTCTTGACCTGCGTTGGTTTCATACTTAGGCACACACCTTCCCCCAAAGTTATCCACAGATACAACTCTATCTCATGCCACCCCCTTCCACTCCCTAACACCCCAACCC
This sequence comes from Corynorhinus townsendii, assembly GCA_026230045.1. NCBI lineage: Eukaryota > Metazoa > Chordata > Mammalia > Chiroptera > Vespertilionidae > Corynorhinus > Corynorhinus townsendii. The sequence goes on along the minus strand of JAPDVU010000007.1, from coordinate 98,113,018 downwards.
GTCGTTCCCTCCACCCTTTTGAATGTGCTCTAAAAACAATGCCTTTTGGAAAGTTCCTGGGTTTTCAAGAAAAATTTCTTTATAGATGGAGTGAGCCCTCTAGTGACCACCTTTGAAGTTACAGCCTCTAGTTTCATGATTTGAGGATGCCGGTTCGGTTTTCTCTTTCTTCCGAAGGCGCACAGAGCTAGTATTCTCACTATGAATTGATGGAAACCCATTCCTTGTCACTTCCTTTCCCCAAAAACAATGCTACGCTCCCTCTCTCAGCTTGCAGCATCCGAGACGCTTCCTCTTGCCCATTATAATGTGTGCACTTCATTCTCACCCACTGGCTGCCAGAGAAAAGACCTGGAATCCTGGCGCCGGCTCTTCGCTGCAGACTCGCTGACCCCCACCTCGCTCTGGCGGCTGCCGTGGAGGGTAATCACGGGACCCCTCTCTCTGAACAGAAATGCAATGCAAACACGGTCCTCCCCACAGAGGACTCGGTTCGGGTTGGCCAGGAACAGTGTCTAGATATATCCAGAACTGTAGCTGAACATAGGGACTGCATCTGAGTTTCCTGGTGTTTCAATGTTTACCCAAAAGTCCTATTGTCTGCCATGTCCATCATATCTAACACCGACATTCCGGCGTTTACAGTGCTCCAAACAAACTAAAAGGCAATGTTTGACTATCTGGGAGAGGATGCTGTGAGAGGTAAAGTTTAGACCTTCGCCATGGCCACACTGGGAAGCGCCAAAAGCAGCGCCCCGGAAATCGCTGCTAACTCTGCCTGGCTGCGCGGCGAGTGGCTCCTTGGCGGCCACTGCACGTGCTCCCGTACACGGAGAGAACCCACGGCCTTTGAAACAGCTCCGTGTTCTCTGTGGTCAGCGAGGAGAGGCATGTGTCAGCACCCACCGTTTACAGCATCGTTTCAAAGGCCGGAGGAAGAGTGCTGGTGACAGAAGTGCCTGGGCCCAGCAGGACAGTGAAATGGCAGGTGAAACTCACTGAGCACCTGCCCTGACCAGCCCGGCCCCTCCTGCTGGGGGCTACTAATAACGCATGCCTGCTGCTCCCTGGGGCGAAATGCAGGATTTGTTTGTTACCTTGGAGAAGACAGTGGGTCCTTAACCATCCATGACTTTCTCTCTCTCTCTCTCTCTCTCTCTCTCTCTCTCTCTCTCTCTCTCTCTCTCCCCCACCCCCCCCATTTTTCACACCCACAAGGCATCTTAAATTCATCCTCTCACCACCCTCTCTCTGCCAATGGCTTGGTTGAGATCTCAAGGTCCCAGCCTGAACAGCTGTGAGACCCTTATGGGCTCAAATTCCGTACAGCGGTTTCCGTAGGTCATTCTCCACATGATCTCACTCTTTTTGGAATATAATGAACAACATAAACTGATGAACAAAAATAGATCCAGAGACATAGATGCATCAAACCTCGGAAGCATGGCAGGGGAGAGGGGAGGGTGTAAGAGATCAACCGAAGGACTTGTATGCATGCATATGAGCATAACCAGTGGACACAGACAATAGCAGGGTGGGGGCATGTGCTGGGGGGTGGGAGTGGTCAGGGAGAGGGGACACCTGCATGTCCCATATACCTCATCCTCCACCCCTTGACACATAGCTTCCCCTATTATCAACATCTTACACCAGAGTGGTACATATGTAATATTTTCAACAATAAAGAATTTTTAAAAAAGCTTGGAAGCAACCAAGATGTCTTCAGTAGGTGAATAGATTTTAAAAAGGCAAAAACAGACAATAGAATATTATTATTCAGTGCTAAAAAGAAATGAGCTAGCAATCCATGAAAAGATATGGGAGAAATTTAAATGCATATTACTCAATCAAAGAAGCCAGTCTGGAAAGCTAAATACTGTGTGACTACAAGTACATATATGACATTCTGCAAAAATTAAAACTATGGAGACAGTAAACAGATCCCTAGCTGCCAGGGGTTAAGCAGGAGGGAGGGATGAACAGGGGAACACACAAGATTTTTAGGCAGTAAAACTACTTTGTATAGTTCAATAATGGTGGATTATACGTGTCATTATATGTTTATCCAGACCCACAGATTGTACAGCACCGAGAGTGAGCCCTGGCCCTGGCTGATGTGCTCACTTGGTTGGGTGTCTTCCCATGCACCAAAAGGTCATTGATTCGGTTCCCATTCAAGGCACATACCCGGGTTGCCTGCTCAATCCCCAGTAGAGGGCATCCTGATCAATGTTTTTTTTCTCTCCTCCCTTCTTCTCTCTCTAAAATTAATAAAAAACATTTTCTTAAAAAAAAAGAATGAATCCTAATGTAGACTATGGATGCTGAGTGATGATGATGCAACAATGTACATTTATCAGTTGTAGCAAATGTACCACTCTGGTGTAAGATGTTGATAATAGGGGAGGCTATGTGTCAAGGGGTGGGGACGAGTTATATGGGAAAGGAATTTTTCTTAATAATATTGCTGAGAACCTAAAAAAGTAAAGTCTGCTCTAAAAAAATAAAGTCTATTAAAAATGTTAGCTGTGGTTATTTGTTATCTAAAATCCCTCTAGCTTTAGATTCTGGTGTTACATGTAGCCAATATGTATTTGTTGAGTGAAGTTACTGTTTCTGGAGCAATAGTGTTATCTTGGTCTCCTGTAGGGAATGTGCAGAGAAGTCATAATCCTACTATTGCATTTAGCACTTCATAGCACTTTCCCTGACTTTGCTTTTTCCTAAGCTGTTACATTCATTGAGACTTCTCCATCCCACCCCCCACAATTGCTTTGTGTGCAGCTGATTACTATTATTAACCTTAATTTCCAAAGGAGGAGACAAGCATGATGGGTCCTTATCTAGGAGGTGTTGTTTGGGCATAAATAACACCTCAGGTCAAACAGATGAGGCACAATTTGCATCTTGACATTAAATTAGAAATAGACACAGGAGAATGTTATTCCTGAAATAACAACCACCAAGTGGAAAAACCAGAGCGATTCACAAATGTTCCTGGATTTCATAATAACGCAGTAATGAATTCAGAGTTTGAGCTACGTGCTTATGGATTGGACTGCTCTCAACCAGCAAGGGCCTGCATCTCTGGGGAGTCAAGTGTCCAGGCAGTTCCTTGGGCTCAGTATCAGAGAACCTGGACCCTCCAGTTGATGCTGCATTGCCACAGCCATATAACCTTGACACGTCTTTGAATCTTTCTAAACATCAGTTCATCAGTTGTTTGTTTGTTTTGTTTTGTTTTCAACTTCTGGGGTGGAAATAACACTCTTTCTGATTTTTCCACCTCCAGGACTGAGGAGAGAAAAACATAAATGTGGCATATGCAGATGAAAAGACAACTCCTATGGCTGCAACGTGATCAGTGCTTCTTTCTTCAGGGCTACACATATGCAAAACTCACCAATGGGAAAACCTTCAGCCGTCGAGTCAGGGCCCAGGCCAAGTGGGGTCGGAGGTAGATTCACTGAAGGCTACAAAAGCTACAGAATTACCAGAGATTTATTAGACCTCTATATGATGGTCACAATCATAGAGCACAAAAATTGAAAAGGCAAGCCCAATCAATGATTCCAAGGATTGAATACTTACTCGAAGCACATTCCTGCTGTTTAAATTATATTTCTACTAAACTAATTGTTAGAGTGAGGTTAGTTGTGATAGTTTGGTAACTCAGGCCCCATTCGCAAATGGAATAAGTTGTATGTCACTGACTCAGTGGAGCCCACATTGATTAAGGTCGCCAATCACCATTCGTGGGATAGTTCATGTTCTGAGCCTCATGCTATGCAGAGAAGGGCGCATCATTCTTTCCCAAAACCCATAGGTCCAATCTGTCCAAACATCAGACAAAAACAAAATGAGGGCCACTTGACAGGTACTTGATCAGTGCTCTTAGTGTCAGCATCATGAGGGGCCAGGAAAGAGGCGGGGAGCTCACGGGTTGGAGGAGGCTAGGGGGACATTGCAGTGTGGGCTCTTGCATCAGGTCGGGGAGCAGAGAAAGACTGTATGACTCAGAGGCAGGCGTGTGCTTTAGTCAGTGGCATTGCACCACCATTACTTTCTTACAAGTCATGCTGTTGTTTCACCAGAGGTTAACTTTAGAGAAAGCAGGTGAAGGGATATGCAGGAGTTTCCTATTTTATCTTTGCAACTGTTCTGTAAGTTTAGATTACTTTGAAAATTAAATGATAAAAAACAAAGGCATGGTGCTTGATTTCCCATTCCCTGTGCACAGCAACCCAGGGTGATGCTGGAGCCAGATTCGATGTGGTGGGGAGAGAATAATAGCTATGATCCTTAAATTGAGACAGAGGGTCAGATTTAACATGGCTGTTACTCCTACAAAACCTATATCCATATTGGTTTATACAAGAAATTAAACAATAACTGAGAATTGGTTTGAGGAGCCCCTGCCAGCAACTCTTTTATCCCTAATCCTCCCTCCTCCCTCCACCACTTGGGAAAGGCGGGTGCCTCTGTGAAATCATTGCTTATTCCAATTTTTGTGTCAACCACTGCAAAGACGCTCTCTCGATATCTCTCTCTCTCTCTCTCTTACTTTGTTCTCATGAAGTATGCCATTAGGGACTCAGAATAATAAACTTCTGTCATAATTAGGCTCTGGGATGGATCTCAAAGATGCGCAGACATAGGAGATGAGAAAGGCCCAGCAGGTCATGCCAGCCATCTCCCTGCCAGCACAATTGGGCAGATCTGCTCTCAGGCTATAAACACTTAAACTATTCAAAAAATTGCATTGTATAATTTATGGTAAAAAGTTTACCTTATAACTGGGAGATTCTTAAGGGTGGAAGATGGGAAGTAAATCATGAGCAGCTTCCTAAAAACAAGTCCTCTCCTGTTTAGAATATATTTTTCGAGGTGCAAATAGGTTATTTCCCATTCTGTGTGACAACCGAGCTTATTGTTATGCAAGAGTTGCCTCTCTGCATCTGATCTTTTAAAGTTTAACACTGACCCCAGCTGTCCCTCACATGATATTATAAATGTGGTTTGCAATAGTTTCAACTTCTTTGGGCTTAGATTTGAGTGTTGGTCTTGAACACAGTTGTAGGATATGATTCTGTCTTTGATTCAGACATCCAACCCCAAGTTTACATTCCCCAAGAGTGAGGCTAGAACAAACCCTGTAAGGCCTTCAGAGAACAATATTCAAGCCAGGGCACCTTGTCAAGCTGGGTGAGGCCCTTTCTATCAGAATTGTGAAATGTCGGTGATGTGCCAATGGACATATAAATGCAGTAAAAAATGGCAGCTACAACTATAACAATAACAAAAGCCACAAGTGTTTTCACTGCAAAGAACTTGGAGGAAGTGTGAGGAGAATCATTGAAATGGAAGGGTTATCTCAGAGCCCAGAAATACATCCTTGGACTATGTTTTGATGGTGCACAAAATGAAAACGTGGCGAATGCAGGATGTAGTCAGACCAAGTCCAATGACATGCATGATGGCTGTGTCCTTCACGGCCAGCTGTTCACCTGTCACTCTGCCACGCTGGGCATGGAGAGGCAGCATGAGAAAACAAAATGTCCATATTCTCTATTTCTCTTGATTTTTTTCTCCTTGGCATACACATTTTACCTCTATGCAATACATTAAAAATGCAGGTCTGTGTACTATAGGGTAAAAGAGCATTGTAGCAAAATTGTGCCCAGCCTTTCTTTACAAGGATTCTATTACTTGAGCACATTGTGTCAGCAATAAGTCATGGCAGAAACTCACATTAAGGAGCATATCTTAGAACAAAAGTTCTGCCTTTGAAATTTTTCATCACACTTCTTTGAACATGACTGCGTGGAAAATGTATGCAGACAGGACTCTGTTTATAAATGGCCTGTGTTCCAAAATTTTGTCAGTTGGTTAAAACTGAAATGTACTTCCCCAGAGCTCCAGTGTTGTAAACAATGGCTTACTTCCCAGCGTAGCTCACAACAGCCCAGCATGAGAGCTGGCATCTGCCTGGACCAGCTCTATACACAGAAGGCTAAGACCTGATGCTGAGAGCCACCAGTTCACATCCTGCCAGGCTAAAGGCCAGCAATCCAGATTCAGAGTCTTGAGTCTGCAGGGTGAGGATGATCGTTTGTATGAAATGGTTGTCAAATTTTGATTATTCATTAAGTCTGAGGATTATAATGTTTAAAATAAGAGGTAAAGGTTCAGATGTATGAAATTAACAACAGTAACAAGACATCTATGTCACTGTAGCAAATGGGAGGGGATTAGAAATCAAGTATTCTGGGAGAGACTTAAACACTTAGAACTGGGTGAATAGTAAATTCTCAATTGCTCCAGCTTTTTTGATTCCCCCAATGGCGTACAAGCAATGTGAACATACCTCTTGTTACTCTTCAATTACTCTACAAAGAGCACGGACATTGATCTGTTGGCCTGGAAGGAAATGTTTTGGTTTGGCTTTGGGACTGCCAAGAGTTTGGACAGCCTCAGTCCAGGTTACATGGGGAGGAGAGTGTTACAACACAAGGCAAGGATGCTGGTTCTGGAGCTGGAGGCCAGGAGCCTCCAATGGCCATAGCAAAGCCTCTGGATCTCATGACACCACTGGTATTGACGAGACTCCCTTACGCTCTCCATGCGGTTGGCTTTCTGACCTGCCAGAAATCTGCATGTGCCTTCTGACTGTTGGCTTCTGTCTCTCCTTTTTCCTAGCATCTTTGATATGTCCACAATGTAAATATTGGGAGGACAACCATGGGGGGAGAAGAGAGAACCAGGAAGGAAGGAGGGAAAAGAACCTGATGGCCCAATTTTTCCCCTGGGCTCTAGAGGTCAGCGTCGTGAGTAGGTGGATAGACTGGATTGGCCGTCTGTGGGCCAGGTGCCCGGGGCATGAACTAGGCACCTGCTTCCTTGAAAGTGCATCAGGATCCAGCTCTGGGATGTTATTAGTAAATTTCTTATAATGTACTTTTTGATAAAGTGTTTGAAGTACTAAATAAATTCTTAATCCAGTCCTCTCAGTGTAAATTAACAACTGTGCCTGGTGAAAAACATTGGCAATCCCTTAAACTTCTCTGCTACAGTTGAAGGACTCACTTGCCAATTGGTGTACATTAAAAGAGAAAGACAGAATCCAGTATATTTGCTAACTTCTGCTTTGTCCCAACTCTTTAAAGGAATGACTTTTTCTTTTCCTAAATGAACAGAATATTTGTTTAATATAAATTTTACAGGCTGCTTCAGTTTCTTCTACATCCTTAATTAAAGTAATCTTGCTCTGGGTCAAAACTTCACAGCAGCTTGACCCATTCACATCATTCAGTCATTCATTTACCCAGTGCTTATTGAGTCGCTACTGTGGAGACTCAGTCAAAGAGGGGTTATCAGCATTACCCTTACCTTGGCCATCACTCCTGAAACTTTGGCTGACAGCTCATCTTGTACCAGAACCAGTGGGGATATCAAAATCAAGACCAGTTTTCCTGTTAGCTTTTTTTTTCCCCACAAAGATAACATGTGAAAACCTTGGAAGTGATCTGGCTACCTTGTTTTCCCAGCTCTCTAAATGATTCTTTTAATATTACAGATTTTAAAAAAATTAAGTAATAACTTTCCTAAGAGTATGACATATGTCAGCCATGAGGGAAAGTTGTGTTCTCACCACCATTTTCCTATACCGACTAGCAATACTAGTAGTTGACTCTATAGGGAACTCCATTACACATGACCTGAGACACATTTAACATCTCAGTCACTTGTAAGGTAGGAATTTGATTTATCTTCTCTGGTTAACAGCTGCACAGAGTCACATTCCAAAACATTTTACTTCTATGATCCTAAAACCAAAAGCCATGTTATCCAGTGTGTGACTTAGCCAGATCTTTTTGGCAGTTGCTTGCTTGTTTTCCATGAATATTCTGTGAAATATAAATATTGTGTGATAATGAAGGTGAGGCTTAAATCTACTATTCTGATGCTCAACACTCAACTTCCCAACCTTGTCTGGGGCTTCTTAGGCAGAGGAAATGGTTTCTTTCAAGAAACAACCTTCTAAGATCAATGACACACAAAGTACTTCATTCAAAAAGAGGAGAGGAAAGCAAAGAAAAAAGATCAGACTGGAGGTCCTTGAAACTAGAATTTTTGTTGTTGTTGTTGTTGTTAATCCTCACCTGAGGATATTTTCCCATTGATTTTCAGAATGATTGGAAGGGTGGGGGAGAGACAGAGAGAGAGAAAAACATCGATGTGAGAAAGACACATCGATTAGTTGCCTCCTGCACACATCCTGACAGGGCCAGGGATTAAGCCCGCAACCAAGTCACATGCCCTTGGTCAGAATCAAACCCAAGACCCTTCAGTCAGTGGGCCAATGCTCCATCCACTGAGCCAAACAAGCCAGGTCAAAATTTTTATACTGTAATTTTACTTTCACCTTAGTTATTTTCCAAGATCAGAAATGGGTAACAAAACAAATAATGCAGAATCCAGATTGAGATTTCGAGTGCAGTATCTGGTATGTCTTTTAATTTTCCTTAAACAGGAGGCTGAGTGTTCCCATCCTCCCAGTGAATGCCCTTCTGACAGTCACTGGGACTTTCCTAGGGAGAAAGAAAACTAATGCCATCAGATATAACAAGACATCTCCTTCTGAGATACTTACCTCGGTAAGCAAGTCAGGGAGCACTTCACTTCGTGGCAAGATGGAGCCTTCATAGGCAGTTCACCCTGACACGCTGAGTCTGCTGTCACTTTCTATCCTACTAACATTTTCCTCAGACCTATCTTTCAGCTGTGTTCACTCCCCAGAGTCTTCATATGCTTATTTATAAGTGATATATTTGACCCATGCAAGGTGATTTGCCAAACTTTCTGTAACCCCAAGACCCAATGTTGGAGCTAGGACATGGAAATATACAATAGAATTTTTGTTTGTTTTTGTCAAATTTAATGTAATGAGAGCTTTCTACATTCTGAGTATTTTCCAATATATGATCTTCTTTAAAGCAAGGCAGGTCCCCTATCCCTCCATGCACACATTGGCATGCTCCATGAATCTGCTCTAGTCATGGTCCTTCCTTGCATCATTAACTGCTCTGGACAGAATCGTTTTTGAAACCCACAACTAGCTCTCATCTTTCCCAGCTTTACAAATGTTTTCTCTGGACCTCACAATCTCTTCTACCCAGATCCATGACTCTTTTCTGTTCTTCAAGGACAGTCTTCTTCTAGAAATTACACAACAAGCTTTCTCCACTTTCTTGCCTCTCATTAACTCCTCCAGTCAATCAAAGCTGACTTCTGTTCTCACCAATATGTCAAGACTTCTATTGTCATTATCACAAATGACCTCCAAGCTTCCATAGCAAAGCTCTTCTTCCCTTCCCTGCCCTAGTCATCATCTCAGCAGAGTTGGTAAAGATTAAAACTCAGAGGAAAGAGGCAGGAAGCTCACAGGTTGGAGGAGGCTAAGGGGACGTTGCAGTGTGGGCTCTTGCATCAGGTTGGGGAGCAGAGGAAGACTGTATGATTATCCTTAATTTCCCAAGGAGGAGACAGGCACAATGGTCCCTCATCTAGGAGGTGTTATTTGGGCATAAATAACACCTCAGTTCAAACAGGTGAGGCACAATTCTCAAAACATTCTCATCTCTTCATATCACATTTCCCATCATTCCTTCTCTCTTTTTGGTCTCTCTTCAGGCTAGAACTCTCAATGTTGGGTATTTCAGTGCAGAGAAAGTTACTGTCTCTAGCCATCCTTCATAGGAAGCTAGATGTTAATAAAGGAAGGGAGCAAAGAAACTCAGACATTAAGAAGCCTAATAAACTTGAAGCTGAATCCAACATTGGGCCTGCTTCACTAGGAAGCCACAGCTTCACACACTCCCCAGGGAACCACCTGTCCATTGGCAGGTGACTGGGGGGAGGGATCCTATGTAATAAAAGCCTAATATGCTAAGTGTCTGGTCGTCCAGTCGGCCACTCAACCAATCAAAGTGTAATATGCTAATGTTATGCTAAGGCCACTCAACCGCTTGCTATGATGTGCACTGACCACCAGAGGGCAGATGCTCTGACTGGTAGGTTAGCTTGCTGCTGGGGTCCAGCTGATCAGGACTGAGCGAGACTGGCCAGACACATCCTGGAGCCCTTTCGCAGTCCCTCCCCAGCTGGCCAACCTCCTACCTCTGGTCAACCTCCCGCATCCCTCCCCGGCCTGATAATGCACTAGTGGGGTCCCTCAGCCTGGCTTGTGCCCTCTCGCAATCCACACCCCTCACACCCCCCACTCCTCCAACCCCTACCCCCCACACCCTCCACCCCCCAGTGCACAAATTTCATGCAGCAGGCCTCTAGTAGGACAATAAAAGGGAAAGTCTTCTGCTGGCGCATGCCCGGGTAGAAGCCAAGAGGGCCTCGGGGAGGTGCTTCTTTTGGAAGCCTGCACAGGAGGAACTAGATGGCACCCAGGAGGGGCGGAGCCAAACCTGGGAAAGGGTCAGATTGGATAAGGGACACAAAACTTAGGAAATGGATTGGTTGGGGGAATGCCCATCAGAAGCCTGTGAAGGATTGGGAAGTTGATTCGTTGGTTAGAGAAAGCGCCCAACCTTCCTTTCCCAGCCTGGGGTGGCAGAACCAGGCCTGGCTGGGAGCCCTGGCACCCTCCCCAGGCTCCTCGGAGTCTCTCTTCATTGGGCTGCTGGCACAGAAGGAGCTGGCCAGGGGACAGGGTCTGGGCGGGACTGAGCCCATGACAGGTCGCTGGACACTGGCCTCTCTGATGAAGACCGGTGGGGGGGAGGGGCGGGGAGGGGGGAAGATGAGAAGCCATTGTGCCTGTCTCCTCCTTTGGAAGACCGGTGGGGGAGGTGGGGGAGGTGGGGGAGAGGCCTCCGTTCCTGTGGGCACTGGGGTAAAGCGTTCGCCCAGTGTCTGCAGTAAACCTCACCGGGAACCTCAGCCCGCTCCAGGCTTCCCAAAATGCTTTCTTGCTGCTCCATGAAAGCACTCCACTCCCCGAAACCCTGATCTTCCCATGCCGTATTTTTGGGGAGTCTGAAATGAGCTTTATCTCAGATTGCTCCTGGCCATAGCCATTGTCTCCAGTAGTTGGACTTGGACATTGGTAGGCATTGCAGACCTGTCAGCACGTAAACCAGGCTCCTCCTCCCCAGCCTGTCCCTCCCCTGTCAGTCCTGTCTCCTCTGTCTGTCCTTTTGCTCAAGCCAGAAAGTCTGGGAGTGAGTTTTGATTTGTCTTTGTCTTCATCCCATATCCAATCCACCAGCAAGTTCCTTCAACATTTTCCTTTAAAAGATACTATAATGGCACAAGGGCTCTGAATAATTGGCCTTTCTTACTTCTCCGGCTTCATCAGAAACGCCCATCCCCCAACCCCCACTCCTGCCTTCAATGTGCAACCATACCAGCCTCCCTGCTGCTCCTGGGACATGTCCTCCCTTTCTCTGCTCAGGCCTTCTCACCCACGGCCTCTCCTGAAGAGCTCTGACTGACATTTCCACCCAGAGGGCCCCTGCATATCTGTTATGTGTCAGAATACTCAGAATTCTTTCCTGCAACTCAGAATTTTATCCTTACCAAGGACTTACCTGACTATCCATCAATCATAGTTTTATCTGTCATTATGTCTCATTTATTTTACCTTAGCGTATTAGTACCCATTTATAAATTCAGTTTTCTCTTTTGTTTAGTTTTTTTATTGTCCATATTCCTTCCTTGACCCTTAGCTTAAAGAATGAAAATACCATATCAGTCTTGTTGAGTAAAATATACCCACTATACACTGAGTGACTAGATTATTATGACCACCCCCTCAGTACTTCGTTGGGACACCTTTTGCCTTCAATACTGCAGCGATTCTTCTTGACATTGACTCCACGAGATGTTGAAAGGTGATGCGAGGAATTTGACACCATGCCTGATGAATAGCACTGTCCAGTTCTGTGAGATTTGATGGTTGTGGAACCAGCTGCCTGATGGCTCTTTTAACCTCATCTCACAAATGCTCAATTGGATTGAGATCTGGTGATTGTGGGGGCCACCTAAGCAAGGTAAAGTCTCCCTCGTGTTCTTGAAACCACTCCTGCACAATACGAGCACCGTGGCATGGCGCATTGTCTTGTTGGAAGAAGCCATCTCCATTGGGATACACCATCAACATGATAGGATGAACTTGATCAGCAACTATACTTAGGTATGGTGTGCTATTCAGACACTGTTCCACATGAATTAAAGGGCCCAAATCATACCAGGAAAACATGCCCCAAACCATAACATTGCCCCCACCAGCTTGAAGGGTTGTATTCATGCATGTGGGGTGCATGCTTTCATAATGTTTCCGCCAAATTCTCACTCTGCCATCTGCATGATGCAACTGGAAACGTGACTCATCGGACCACGTGACTTTTTTCCAATGCTCGACTGTCCAATCCTTGTGTTCCTTTGCGAACTGGAGACGTTTTATCTTGGTAACTGCAGACAGCAAAGGTGTTCGACCAGGCCTTTGGCTTCCATATCATTCCATACGATGCTGTGTACAGCTAATTTGCCTACAAATGTCAGGTGGTCATAATAATCTGGCCACTCAGTATATATTAATTCATGCGTGGGGGTGTGTGTGTCCCTCAGCCCAGCCTGCACCCTCTCCAATCTGGGACCTCTCTCATAATCAAGGACTGCTGGCTCCCAACCACTCACCTGCCTGCCTACCTGATTGCCCCTAACCGCTTCTGCCTGCTAGCCTGATCACCCCCTAACAACTTCCCTGTCAGCCTGATCTATGCCTAACTGCTGGCCCAATTGGCCCTAACTGCCCTCCCCTGCCAGCCTGGACACCCCTAACTGCCCTCTCATGCAGGCCTGGTCACCTCTCACTGTCCTCCCCTACAGGCCTGGTCGACCCAAACTGCCCTCCCCTGCTGGCCCAGTAACCCCTAACTGCCCTCCCTTGCCAGCCTGGTCACCCTTAACTGCCCTCCCCTGCCAGCCCAGTTCCCCCCAAATGCCCTCCCCTGCAGGCCTGGTCCCCCCAACTGCCCTTCTCTTCAGGACTGGTTGCCCCTAACTGCCCTCCCCTGCTGGCCTGGTCGCCCCTAACTGCTCTCCCTTGCTGGCCTGGTCACCCCTAACTGCCCTCCCCTGAAAGCCTGGTCCCCCCCAACTGCCCTCCCTTATAGGCCTGGGCCCTCCCAACTGCCCTCCCATGCAGGCCTGGTCCTCCCAACTGCCCTTCCCTGCAGGCCTGGTTGCCCCTAACAGCCCTCCCTTGCTGGCCTGGTTGCCCCTAACTCTCTCCCCTGCAAGCCTGCCCCCCCCAACTGTCCTCCCCTATAGGCCTGGTCCCCCCCAACTGCCCTTCCATGCAGGCCTAGGTCCCCTGCAACTGTCCTTCCCTGCAGGCCTTGTTCCCCCCAACTGTCCTCCCCTGCAGGCCTGGTCACCCCTAACTGCCCTCCCCTCCCAGCCCAGTCACCCCTAACTGCCCTTCCCTGCAGGCCTGATTGCCCCCCAACTACCCTCCCCTATAGGCCTGGTCCCCCCCCCCCCAACTGCCTCCCCTGCAGGCCTGGTCCCCTCCAACTGCCCTCTCCTGCAGGCCTGATCGCTCCCAACTGCCCTCCCTTGCAGGCCTCCTGGTTCCTCCCAACTGCCCTTCCCTGCAGGCCTGGTTGCCCCTAACTGCCCTCCCTTGCAGGCCTCCTGGTCCCTCCCAACTGCCCTTCCCTGCAGGCCTGGTTGCCCCTAACTGCTCTCCCTTGCTGGCCTGGTCACCCCTAACTGCCCTCCCCTGAAAGCCTGGTCCCCCCAACTGCCCTCCCCTATCGGCCTGCCCTCCCCCCCAACTGCCTTCCCATGCAGGCCTAGGTCCCCCCCCTCAACTGTCCTTCCCTGCAGGCCTGGTCACCCCCAACTGCCCTCCCCTATAGACCTGGTCCCCCCCAACTGCCCTCCCCTGCAGGCCTGGTCCCCCCAAATGCCCTTCCATGCAGGCCTAGGTCCCCCCAAACTGTCCTTCCCTGCAGGCCTGGTCACCCCCAACTGCCCTCCCCTATAGACCTGGTCCCCCCCAACTGCCCTCCCCTGCAGGCCTGGGTCCCCCCAACTGTCCTCCCCTGCAGGCCTGGGTCCTCCCCACTGTGCTCCCCTGCAGGCCTGGTCACCCCTAACTGCCCTCCCCTCCCAGCCCAGTCACCACTAACTGCACTCCCCTGCAGGCCTGATTGCCCCCCAACTACCCTCCCCTATAGGCCTGGTCCCCCCCCCAACTGCCTCCCCTGCAGGCCTGGTCTCCTCCAACTGCCCTCCCCTGCAGGCCTGATCGTTCCCAATTGCCCACCCTTGCAGGCCTCCTGGTTCCTCCCAACATCCCTCCCCTGCTGGCCTGATTGCCCACAACTGCCCTACCCTGCCAACCATCTTGTGGCGGCCATCTTGTGTCCACATGGGGTGGCCTTCTTTGACCACATGGGGGCGGCCATGTTGTGTGTTGGAGTTATGGTCAATTTGCATATTATCTCTTTATTATATAGAATATATATGGCTAATATGAAAAGTGTCTCCTCAGCAATTCAACTGGGAGACCAGGAGTTCAATTGCTCACTATGACGTGTGCTGACCACCAGTGGGTAGCACGGAATGAAGGAAGGCCCTGGCTGGCAGCCAGCAACCAGGGAAGGAAGGCCCTGGCCAGCAGCCTGAAGTCCCTGATCAGCCTTGATTGTTGGCCAGGCCAAGAGACCCTATCTGTGCACAAATTTCATGCACTGGGCCTCTAGGATATCAATATTTCTTATAGTGTCTTTGTATACAGTACACCAAAATATGAGGCAATAACCATTATTCTTTACATATCACTCTTTTAAAAGCTATGTTGCTTAAATACCTATTTGTTTAGATAGTTCTCAATGTCAATGCTATTTTCAAGCATTGGTGAATTTTTAAACAGTGGCAGGTTTTTTTAGGATGAATGGAGAAAGAAATGCTGAGAAAAGGAAAAAGAATTGCCATATAAAGGGAGAGCCATCTACATTTTCAGTGACTATGTCACAATAACTCCTGGATTTCCAGAAGAATGATAATATTAACTTCTTGCTGTATGTACTTGCTATGTGCCAGCAAGTCCTCCCCACCCTGAGTGATGTACATAACACTCAGGGGCAGTGTCAGACACTATTACTTAGTGTCCCCAGCCACGCTTATTTCATAAGCCATTTTAGACTATCTCTGCCATTTGTGTGAACCAGAAAAATCATCATTATTTACAGAATTCAAAATCATTCTAATTTATTTATAGACTAGGGGCCCAGTGCACAAATTCATGCACCTTGAAAGAAAATGTGGGCCACAAAGCTGTGGTGGGCAGAGGGGCAGGTCTCGGCCCATCCTCCATGCCCCCACCCAGCCCTTACCCTACAGGCCCTGGTCCCCTGTTTGCTGGCAGCCCTGCTCCAGCCACTGCCACTCCCGTGCGCTGACAGCGCCAGCCCCACTTGTACTCACTGACAGTGCAGAGCAATTGGGGTCAGCACCAGCAGCAGGTGCAAGTGGCGGCTGCTGCCCCAATCACCCCTCAGGAACAGGGGGAGGGTGGAGAAGCCCTCAGGGGCAATCAGGGCCAGCAGCCACCACTCACACCCACTGACAGTGCCAAGTGATCGGGACCAGCGCCAGGCGCCAGCAGCGGGTGCAAGCAGAGCCAGCACCAGCAGAGGGTATGATCAGGGCTGGCACTAGCAGTAGGTGCAAGCACCAGGCAGGACCACAGTAGGACTGTGGTGTTGGGAGCAAAGACTTTTCAGTAACCACCAGAGGCTCGCCCCGACAACAGCAATCAACACCCCACCTTGGTTTGGTGCCCCTGCTCACCTGCTCCACCATCTCGCCACGGCCAACACCCCCCATGTTCCGTGCTCTGCCAACTGCTGCCAACGCCAGCCACGTTCCACATGCACCCCTTGGTGGTCAGCACATGTCATAGCAACCGGTTGTTCAGTTATTCAGTTGTTCCACCATTCAGTCTATTTGCATATTAGACTTTTATTATACAGGATATCTTTAGATAAATTACATGTATACATACGTATATACAAAATAGAATTATTAGATATATCATGTGATTTTTACATATAACAAAGTTCACCTTTCCAATTGCCCCTTCAATTTTTCAGTCATAGCTATACATTGGTGAGAAACTGGCCCTTCAAAGGCCACAGTGGGACTCTTGGTAGTCCTTATCCATGGTCATTTAAGACTTGTTCTCTCTATGGCTCCCAGCTGACAGACCAGTCCAGGCTGGTCTTAACACTCCTGAAAACAGTTGCTAGCACTGGCCTTGGCTTGTTAGTTCAGAAACTCTAAGCTCTAACTGAACATTTTTCTCTTTCCTCTTTCCCTGCTATCCAAGTTAAATATCCCTTTGTTTAGTTTATGCTTCTTATAATATGTGTGATATTAAACATTTCCCCACCCTCCTTGGTTTTTAACATATCTAATATATTGTCTTCCTAAGTTTTTGTTGGAATTTTTCTACCTACACTTGATCACTACTGAGCAAATGTCTCAATATATTTAATTCCTTCAATCAACCAAAATTCAGTTTCTATTATCATCTCTTTTGTGTGAGAATGGCTAATGGAGTCCCATCAAAGTCAAACTGGGGACCCATCTCCTTACCCATTAATATATTTATTTCCATAGAATCCCAATAGTATTGGTCTTCCCCCACCATGCTACCCACCTGCACATGTATGTACAGCTTCCTTTTATCATCACCCACATCCGCCCAACCCTCTGAGTCTGAGTCTCTTTGTAAGCATAGTGAGGTCACTGTCATGAACATATATAACATACATAACTTGAGGTATGTGTTGAACTGAGTAAACCATCCAGGGTGAGTCAAACAGTAAAACTGGAACTCAGGGAACACAGCTGTCTCACTGTCACCCAAGGGAAATGCATTTTTTAAAATTTGCTTATCTAAAATAAAATAAAATAACTTTGCTTACCTAAAAATAAATTAAATTTGCTTATCTCAGATATAATCATTTCCATCATTTGTTTTATCTCGTTCTACCCAGATTTATAATTGTAACACACACCAACATTCACACACACGTGTTGATGATAAATGATAGACAGACAGAGATAAATGATAATTACCAAATATTGATACCTCCTCCACCATACACCCTCATAAATAATTATAATATTCAAATTCAATAAAGATATTGCACAGATTAGTCATAAAAGTGACTAAATGACCAGTAAGAGTGCACTTATGGTGTGAGAGCCATGGGTAGCTTCCTACATTATGGTATTCTCATCCTACCCTCAAACTCCACAAATAGTATGATTCAGGTGGTTCTCTGTGTGGTTTTCCCCCAGTTCCTGCTGCCCGACCAAACTAACCCACCAACCAAACTAACTCATGACCAAACTAACCCACCAACCAAACTAACTCATGACCAAACTAACCCACCAAACAAACTAACCCACTGAACATCATATGAGGAGATCACAGCTCTCACCAAGTCCAAGGGCATGACTCCCTCCCTCTTACTTTACTTCTAGAATGGCCACAAAATATATCTTATTTGTCAAATTTATGAAGTAAAATCAAACACTCTTAAGATTTTAACACTTTGGAATCTTCAAAATTAATCAATACATCCAATAGGAACTATACTATCAAAAATCAGACATAAGACCATTACAAGCATCCTATATAATTAAAGGCTAGTATGCAAATTGACCGAACAGTGGAACGACTGGTCACTATGACGTCCACTGACCACCAAGGGGCAGATGCTCAATGCAGGAGCTGCCCCCTGGTGGTCAGTGCACCAGAAGCCGGGCTCACAGCTGGTGAGCACAGCAGCAGTGGCAGGAGCCTCTCCAACCTCCGTGGAAGCACTAAGGATCCCCCAAGGGCTCCTGGACTGCGAGAGAGCACAGGCCGGGCTGAGGGACACCCCCTCCCAGTGCACAAGTTTTGTGCACCGAGCCTCCAGTATACCATATATTTCTGCTATTTTTAAGTATATTTTCTATGACAGCAAATACTGCTTACCTCCTTCCTTCCACGATTGCTGGTGGTAGGTCAGGAAATGTATTGGAGCTAATGAGATTGATACATTTCAACCACAGATACTTCCAAAATGTGGTGTGTATAAAAATGTCATGCACATCAGATATTCAGCCCATTGCCTTATGATAAATATATGGTAGCCACATAAGTACATTAGAAAGTGAGGTTAACCATCTGAAATTTATAAATATTCAAACCTTTAATGAAAGCAGCTTGTGTGTGAAATCTAAATGACATGTAATACAATAGAAAAGGACTCTATTCCAAAGTTCTATAGAAAGGAATTGTACTTACAGATGATATGAACTAATAAATACATCTAGCATCGTCTAAAGAATTACTGGCATGCCATAATTTCATATCACAACCAATATGCATAGAACCCATAATTATTTTTCTAATCATCAAGCCAAAAGCAAAGAACTAAGTGAAGCAATATCAAAGTAAAACAAAAGGCAAATGAAACTACACAAAATGGTTTATGATATAATTGAAATGGCTTGAAAAACCAATTAAAATCCTGAAGTTTTGTTGTATTTTTGTTTCTTTTGTGTGTTTTTTTACTACATGCAAGTGCTAACTGTCCCCAAACACTACAATGCCACTCATTTTCTATAGATAACTCAGACCCTTACTATTTCTCCAGAAACCCCTCCCACAGAGACAAGGTTAGTGGAAAACATAAGATGTGTGGAGAAGACTGGGCAGTGTCTTCATCATGGGCAGCTGATGGAAGGCGCAGCACCTCCATCCCACAGCATCTCTGTGCTGTCAGGCAGTCTGCTGAGTCCTGCCTTGCCTCCACAGCAGCATGGAGTAAAACGCTGCCCCTGGGACTAAGTCACTGCCATGCTCCCCGCCATGCCTTCACTAGCACACCCTGCCATGGGAAGTTTCCAAAATGTGAGATCTAGGCTTCTCAGATGGGTTTGATTTCATTTCACAATCCGTACCAAACAAACATCTTTGATATGCAAAATGTTTATGCTCATCAATAATATAGAATCATCCCCTCCCACTCCACCCTTACCCCAGGTGCCACCCCTTGCAAAAAGGCAAGAGTTTTCTTCAAAGAGATTAAAGGAAATAGAAAATTTGTAAGTGTTAAAAGAGTTGTTGTAAAGATGAAAAATTTGAGGGACAATAATTAAGGAATCAAATGATCCAAAGAACTACAACCCATACAATCTTAGAAAAGTTAAAGCTTCATAGTCTTTAATAAAGTGAACCTATTATCATCCTCATATAGAAGTATTTTGAGCATATTAAAAGCACATTTCATCAATAAATTTTCATAAGCTGAACATATTAGCAATATAATTTTAAATGGGAGTTTTTAAATATCAAAAAGAATTATGTAGTAAGCTAAGGTTCTTGGTTTTTGTGTATTTTCAACCCTTTTAAATATACAATTAACCCACTTTAAGTTCTAAAAATCCAATCTGCATTATATGTATTTTGGTGTACAGATTTGTTACAACTTTTAAATATAGCTCAAGGTTATGTAAGCATACACAGTCAAATTCTAAAGTCATGTAACCAAACAACTGTTGATAAGAACGTGGGGTAAGTGGACATTCTTGGGTTTGCGTGGCCAATTTTAACTGAAACGTTTGTGCGGCTCCTGCTACAAGAATAACTGCTATCTAAATAATGAGTAATTTAAATAATGAATAATTTGCTCAAAGGAGTCAATGAACGTAGACATGGATATGGGATATGTACGTGTGTGGAGAAGAAATGGAGTAAATTCTCTGATACTTATTTTCCATTCTTAACTACTTTCCAAAGATGTTTTTTAAGTAGCAACAGAAGTGAATGCCAAGAAGGAGGCTTCGAATCAAATCTTAATTGCCCCAGCACATGGTGTTATGCTGCTATTCTGTCTTTAATGTCTGCAACCCCTGTGAACTCTGGCAAGTGCAATGAAGGAGGCCTTTTTACCTGCTTCCTGAAGAACCAGGTTCTGGGTGGCACTTAAAAGATGAAAACATGTTGGTGTCTGGAGAGATTCCAGAACCTTCTTATTAGAGAAAATCACAAGTGAAATGGCTAATTGAAATAGCAACTAAGAAGTTACATCAACTAATTCTCTGTTAGGATCACGGGAGCAAATAAAAATAAAATATGCTGTTTTCAAACTTCTCAAGAATATGCTGGTGGCAACAGTGTGTTTAGTGATGTAGCTGAATATGCCGCCCAACAACTAGGAATAGTAACCCAGAGAGCAAAGAAAAGAACACCCCTGCTGGGGCCAGGAAAAATGACCAGCCGTACAGGACAGAAGGCGTGAAATCCAAGCAGTCTTCCGTTTTCGTGTTGGTGTAGCTTTCCATGTCAGCCACTGCCTGGACCCAGATGATGTACAGTATCACCACCAGGGAAAACAGGATGCCTGGAGGACAGAAGAAAAGACCATCAGCCTTTCCGAGGATGTTTTCCCAAGAACACTCAGCAAGCGTTTGCCTAAGGATGTCTCTAAAAATATAATTCTAGCCAAATCACCTTCTTTGTGTCAGACCCTTTGTTATGTACCTTATATGCAGCTCTGTTGTGTTTAATTTTCAAAGCACTGAGATGAGGGCATAGAGTAAGAGCCACGACAAGGCAACAGCTGACATGGAGTTGCTGAGAACTTGCATGTGCCAGGCACTGTATTAGGAGCTTGTGAGCATAAGAGTCAAAGATCCCTGCCTGGTGGAATTGATTCTAACATTTACCCATCTTTACTGATTCCTGGTTTTGGATAAGCACTGTAATACATTATTTCTTTCATTACATATAATAAACTGATAAAATAGGTACTATTAACCCAATTTTCAGTATGTGCAAACATAGTAATTTTATGCTCAGGTATATGCTATATAATATGCTATATTACTATAACAGATAATTAGTGCTACAATGAAATATGGCTATGAAAATAAAAGCCAACATTAAGTACCAGACAAGAAAGAGATAAAAACATTAATGTAAAAGAATATACATGATTCTTTAACATTAAAATATACAGTGTATGTTGAAGATTGGTTGTAGCATAAAGATAGATATACTGCCTTTTAATTTATAAGTTCCTTATAAATTATGGAAATTAATCAGATGTTCTCTTATTCAGTGGGTTGTCTTTTCATTTTGTTGATGGTTTCCTTTGCTGTGCAAAAACTTTTTAGTTCGATGTAAGTTCCATTTGTTTATGTTTTCTTTTGTTTCCATTGCCTGAGGCAATACATGAGAAAAAGTATTGTTATGATAAATGTCCAAGATTTTACTACCTATGTTTTCTTCTAGGATTTTTATGGTTTCGAGTCTAACATTAAAATCTTTAATCCATTCTGAGTTTATTCTTTTATATGGTGTAAGGTAGTCTAGTTGTTTGTTTGGGGTTTTTTTGCACATATTTGTCCAATTTTCTCAATACCATTTATTGAGTAGACTATCTTTACCCCATTGTATGTTTTTGCCTCCTCAATCAAATATTAATTGACTAGAAAGTACTGGGTTTATTTCAGATCTTTCTGTTTGGTTCCATTGATTTATAGGTCTGTTTCTATGCCAATACCATTCTGTTTTGATTACTATGGCCTTGTAGTATAGTTTGATATCAGGTAGTATGATTTCTCCTATTTTGTTCTTCTTTATCAAGATTGCTGTGGCTATTTGGGGTCTTCTGTGTTTCCGTATAAATTATTTGAATATTTGCTCTAGTTCTATGAAATAATGCCATTGGTATCTTGATAGCAATTGCATTGAATCTATAGATTGCTTTGGGTAGTATGGACATTTTGATGATGTTAATTCTTCCTATCCATGGGCACAGTAGATGCTTACACTTATTTTTATCTTCTTCAATTTCTTTCTTAAGTGTCCTATAATTTTCCAAGTACAGGTATTTTACATCCTTCGTTATATTTATTCCTAGATATTTTTTAAGCAATTGTAAATGGAATTGTTTTTTTCAGATTCCCATTTTATAATACATTATTGGTGTATAAAAATGCAACTTATTTCTGGATATTTATTTTGTATCCAGGTACTTTACTGAATTCATTTATCAATCTACTAGAAGTGGAATTGCTGAGTCATATGACAGTTCCATTTTTAACTTTTTGAGGAAACTCCATACTGCTTTCCACAGTGGCTGCACCAGTCTGCATTCCCACCAACAGCACATCCCCACCAATAGTTCCCTTTTCTCCACATCCTCACCAAGAGTTGTTGTTTGTTGATTTATTGATGATAGCCATTCTAACATGTGTAAGGTGATATCTTCTTGTGGTTTTTATTTTCATTTATCTGATGATTAGTAATATTGAACACATCTATTGGCTAGCTGTATGTTTTCTTCGGAAAAGTGTCTACGCTGGTCCTTTGCCCATTTTTTTGTTGGATTGGGGATGCATATTGGTGTAGCCACTATAGAAAATAGTATGCAGTTACCTGAAAAAAATTAAAAATGAGCTACCTTATGACCCTAGCAATTCCACTTCTGGGAATATGTCCAAAGAAACTCAAAACACTAATTCAAAAGAATATGTGCATCCCTATGTTCATTGAAGCACTATTTACAATAACCAAGATTTGGAGACAGCCCAAGTACCCATCAGTACATGAGTGGATAAAAAAGCTGTGGTATATTTACACTGTGGAATACTACTCAGCAGTAAAAAAGAAAGAAATCTTACCTTTGCTACAGCATGGATGGACTGGAAAGTATTATGCTAAGTGAAATAAGCCAGTCAGAGAAAGATAAGCACTAAATGATTTCACTTATATGTGGAATTTAATGAACAAAATAAAATAACCAACAAAGTGGAGACAGACTCATGGATACAGAGAACAGACTGACAGCTATTGGAGGATGGGTTTGGGGACTGGGTGAGAAAGGTGAAGGGATTAAGCAAAGAAGAAAAAAAAAAGAAAAGAAAAACGTATGGACACAGACAACAGTATGGTGATTACCGGAAGGAAGAGGGGAGTTAGAAGAGGGTAAAAGGGGGTAAAGGGGTGATGGAAGGAGACTTGACTTGGGGTGGTGAACACACAATACAATACCCCGATGATATATTATAGAATTGTATACCTGAAACCTATATAATTTTATTAACTAACTAGAGGCCCAGTGCATGGATTCATGCACTGGTGGGGTCTCTCAGCCTGGCCTGTACCCTCTCACAATCTGAGACCCCTTGGGGGCACAGCAGTGCATGAAGTGGCAGGTGGCTGGGGAGGAGCCTGAGCTGGGGCTGGGTGCTGCTCCACTCCCGCTCATCCTGTCCCCACTGTGCCTGCCACCGCCACTTGGTAGCACTGCCACAGAGGCAGGAGAGGTTCCTGCCGCCACAGCTTGCTCACCAGCCGTGAGCCCAGCTTCCGGCTGAACAGTGCTCCTGCTGTGGGAGCACACTGACCACCAGGGGGCAACTCCTGCATTGAGCATCTGCCCCTGGTGGCCAGTGCACATCATAGCTACCAGTTGACCAGTTGAATGGTCAATCGGCTGCTTAGGCTTTTATATATAGGGAGATATCACCTCAATAAATTCAAAAAGGAAAACAAGAAAGAAACACTGTCTTGTAGAAATGAGGGAGAGGACTGAAAATAAAAGTGTCAGTGGAAGAGGAAACCACAGGTTTGAGATCAGGAGTCTATTAAGCAAAGAAAGGGATTAATGAAGAAGGGAATGAAGGAAAGAGGGAGGGAGGGAGGGAGGGAGGGAGGGAGGGAGGGAGGGAGGGAGGGAGGGAGGGAGGGAGGGAGGGGAAAGAAGGGAGGCAAAAAGTAAGAGAAGGAAGGAAGGAAGGAAAGAAGGAAAATGTTTAACCACTGATTGGAAGACAACATCACAATTTACCAACAATTTCAATGTAACTTTAATCCACCTGTTCAAAAATGCTGTTGGAATTATGAAAGTAGAGAAAATACTATAGTGTTGCACAATTGATCTTAAGAAATATGACAGAAGAGATTCATGAACGCTAGAATTGGAGACTACCACTAAGCACATACTCTTCCACATAACTGTGGCTGTAGTAACAGAAGGAAGGAAAGGACCACATTGGGCTGCCAATTCAGGAGCATGAGCTAAGCCGATTCACTAGTGAGTGAGTGACAGGTCCCACACACAAACCACACATCCTGAGGAATTCAAATTTGTCATGAAGCAAAAGATACTTGAGGTGACTTGCTATTTGTCCAAAAGTTCAAGCCAAACATATCAAGGAACTATTTACTCTTTGATTTAACAAACTGACCCATCAGGTATAAAATCACAGTATTCTAAATGCCAGTGTGTCCAAAAGGGAACCAGAACTCTGGCCAGGAGCAGAGGCTGAGGCATATTGGCAGGAGAGGATCACTTTTAAGAGCCTAGCCATCCATCACCCTTCTTGAGTTAATTGTGCTCCTACAGTATTCAGGAGGTCCTCTCTCTCTTGAGCCATCAATCTCGTAACCAATCTTAACAAGTAAACAGAAAAGAAGGGCCCGTGAATATGACAAAATGTGTCCATTGCCCTAGAAGCTGTGTCAGTATCAGAGCTTAACCTTTCTCATAATGGTGATAGGAGCTACAGAGCAGTGAGGACTCAGGATGGGATGCTTCGCTGATAAGAAGCACCCTTTACACTGTGGTCTGTGATATAAATGCAAACACTGGAGCATGGAATAGAGCAATCTAACCACTGAACAACATCACATCATGAAAACAGGAGTCGGAGCCTGTGAGCAAGCTCTGGCAAAGCCACCTCAGATCATGGCAACAATATGCCTATGCCATATGTCGTTTGGCAACTCTGTGTTTCAATGAATTTTTTCAGCAAATATGGAGACAGTGTTCTCTGCTAATGTAAAGGTTGACTCAGTGATTTATATACTCTTCGCAAACCTTTGTTATTAGTTGTTGACATGGTTTTCATCTTCATTGCATCAGGTGAATCTCCTGTGCTTGCAGATATTTTTATAAAAAATAAAATTGCCTCTGTGAAAAACTAGTAGACTGATATATATTGTTTCAAAAGTTGCAAAATCCGCTTCCTAATTTAGGGTGTTTAAAAATGTATTGCTGGAAGTCATGTAGATGGTTCTTAATAAGGAAGAATTACTAATATTTCAATACTGCTGTTATTGCAAGAGCAATTACACCCTGGAGGAAATGAATAATAGGTGTTTCTATCACTATAACATTTAACTTGTTCACTAACTGAAGGCATAATCCATTTAGTTCATTTAAGATCAGTTTTTATTATGGTTTATGCCTGGGGAAAAACAGTGTTTCTACGCCCGTTGAATTGTCAAAGTATTACACCTGGTGTGTATGTGCGCATGCACACAGAAACAGAGAGAAGTAAACTAACAAACATGGGGAAGTATTTACACCAAGGCCAGTGGTTTAGCTGATAGAGCAGCAAGAACTTTCTGCACGAGAAATGTGCCCAAGAGAGCAGTCAGGGGACTGTTAGTACAGGTAAACCAATCAAATAAATTGAGCTCATTGGAGCCAGGTTTTTCACTGCCTGAAAATGGAGTTACAAATTTTAAATGGGGAAAGCTAGAATGAACTCTGTGGTGTTTGTTTGGGATTGAATATATCTGTGAACTTCTGGAGATAGGTAGAGGGATGAATATGGAAGTAAAAGTGTGTGTGTATTCAAACATACCTGTGTGTATATACCTAGATACATTTCCTGACTCTGTCCCCTGAGAGGGTCTGGGATCAACAACACCCCAGTAGCACAGTGCACACTAAGTGCCCAGATCTTGGTTTCTAAATACCAGGAACCAAGATATGAATTCAAGTTGGAACAGAAAGTACAAGGTGAAACTGGAATATCTTGCTTTACCAAAAATAAAGATGTGCTCAAAGAATGATGGGGATGTTTCAGAAGCCAGATTGATGGGGCTTCCCATAGCCAATTCTGAGACAATTTGTTATCAAACAAATAATGATAGCAACACATATATATCATTGTATAAAATAAGATCCATGAACTCACAGTGATATAAGTAAAAGAGTGAGTAAATGAGTGGGGAGAGGGGAAAGCTTTTCCTTATGAAATTGAAGGAAGACTTAAGTTTGAAATCCCCACTTGGTAGTTGTTTAAGTAACAATTCAGGCAAGAAACAATGCTAAAACTAGTGGGTGAAATTTAGATGAGTAATAAATATTTACACAGGCTCTGAGTTTATTCACACAAAACACTTAATAATTGTAAAGAGAAAAAATAGTAGCCTTATGCTAAAGAAACCTAGCAAATACCACCTTCATCAAGTGATCAAAATTAACATCACCAGTGACGTGACAAATTGATGTCATCACTTCATGAGATGCAATGGAAAAAACACAGCATGCCTGCTATGATACTACAGCCAAAACAATGACCCTAAATCCAGTCATGAGGATATAGCAGACAAACCAATTCAAGAACATTGTAGAAAAGCATGGGCCTATACTCTTCAAAAGAGTCATGACCATGAAGGTCAAAGAAGGACTTCTTCTGGTGTGATGGAGAATCAAATGACATAGCACTTAAATGCAAAGCATATTCCAGGACTGGATCCTTTGATTATAAAAGACATTATTAAGACAAATGGGTCTTAGCAAAGGGACTTGTAACTTCTATGTAAATCAGAAAACATTCCCAATTAAGAAAATGAACAACTCAAGAATAAGAGTGTGGTGGCAGCCTGTGGCCTATGTTGGGAGAGAGTATGTGTGTTCAAACACCTAGAAAGGTATACCTTCGTTTGGTGGGATATTGTAATTCCTAAGGCACAATAATATTATTGACTTGGTCCACCTGTCAAATGGAGGGTCTCTTCTGGGACTATCTTTTTTTTAAAATTTATTTATTGTCTAAAGTTTTAGATATGTCTCCTTTTTACTTGCTTGATGCCCCCACCCCAAGCCATTCCCACCCAAGGCAAGGCCCCACCGCCCCAGTGTCTGTGTCCATTGGTTATGCTAATATGCATGCATACAAGTCATTTGGTTGCTCTCTAACCCTCCCTCCCCTGCCATTTGTCTCTGGATCTGATCTTGATCATCAAATTATGTTGATCTTTCAATCCCACATATGAGTAAGTTCATGTGATACTTATCATTATCCACCTGGGTTATTTCGCTTAGCATAATGCTCTCCAGTTCCATTCATGTTGTTGGAAATGGTAAAAGTTCCTCTTTTTTATAGCAGCATAGTATTCCATTGTGTAGATGTATCACACTTTTTTAATCCACTCATCTGCTGATGGACACTTAGGTTGTTTCCAAATCTTAGCCATGGTGAATTGTGCTGCTAAGAACATAGGGGTGTGTATATCTTTTCTGATTGATGTTTCTGGTTTCTTGGGATATAGTCCTAGAAGTGGGATTACTGGGTCAAATGGGAGCTCGATTTTTAACTTTTTGAGGAAAAAAGTACTGTCTTCCACAGTGGCGGCACCAGTCTGCATTCCCACCAGCAGTGCACTAGGGTTCCTTTTTCTCTGCATCCTCGCCAGCACTTGTCATTTGTTGATTTGTTGATGATAGCCATTCTGACAGGTGTGAGATGGTATCTCATTGTTGTTTTGATCTGCATCTCCTGAATGATTAGTGACTTTGAGGATGTTTTCATATGTCTCTCGTCCTTCTGTATGTCCTCTTTCGAAAAGTGTCTATTTAGGTCCTTTGCCCATTTTTTGATTGGGTTATTTATCTTCCTTTAGTTAAGTTGTATGAGTTCTCTGTAAATTTTGTAGATTAAATGCTTATTTAAAATATTATTGGCAAATATGTTCTTCCATGCAGTGAGCTTTCTGGTTGTTCTGTTGATGGTTTCTTTTGCTGTGCAGAAGCTTTTTATTTGATGTAGTCCCATTTGTTTATTTTCTCCTTAGTTTCCATTGCCCTAGAAGCTGTGTCGGTAAAGATATTGCTATGACATATGTCTGCTATTTTGCTGCCTATGGAATCTTGTAGGATTTTTATGGTTTCCTGTCTTACATTTAAGTTCTTTAGCCACTTTGAGTTTGTTTTGGTGTATGGTGTAAGTTGATGATCTAGTTTCTTTTTCTTCTTCTTTTTTTTTTTTTTGCATGTATCTGTTCAATTTTCCCAGCAATATTTATTGAAGAGACTGTCTTGACTCCATTGTATGCTCTTGCCTCCTTTGTCAAATACTAATTGAGCATAATGGCTTGGGTCAATTTCTGGGTTCTCTGTTCTGTTCCATTGGTTTATAGGTCTGTTCTTGTGCCAGTAGCAGGCATTTTTGAGAACCATGGCTTGTAATATAGCTTGATATCTGGCATTGTGATCCCTCCAACTTTGTTCTTCTTTCTCAGGATTGTTGTGGCTATTCGAGGTCTTTTTTTTTTTTTTTTATTCCAGATGAATTTTTGGAGAGTTTGTTCTAGATCTTTGAAGAATGCCATTGGTATTTTAACGGGGATTGCATTGAATCTATAGATTGCTGTGGGTAGTATGGATATTTTAATGATGTTGATTCTACCAATCCATGAACATGGTATGTTCTTCCATTTGTTTATGTCTTCCTCTATCTCTTTTTTCAATGTCCTGTAGTTTTCTGAGTACAGGTCTTTTACCTCCTTAGTTAAGTTTATTTTTAGGTATCTTAATGTTTTCTGCTGCAAAGGTAAATAGGATTGTTTTTTTCATTTCTCGTTTTGTGAGTTCATTATTGGTGTATAAAAAGGCCATAGATTTCTGGGTGTTAATTTTATATACTGCTACATTGCTGAATTCATTTATTAGGCCTAATGGTTTTTTGATGAAGTCTTTGGGGTTTTCTATGTATAGTATCATGTCATCCACGAATAAGGACAGTTTTACTTCTTCTTTTCCAATTTGGATGACTTTTTTTTCCTTCTTCTTGTCTGATCGCTATGACTAGCACTTCCAGTACTATATCAAACAGGAGTGGTGATAGTGAGCATCCCAGTCTTATTTCTGTTCTTAGGAGAAATTAGTTTAGTTTTTGCCTATTGAGTATGATGTTGACTGTAGGTTGTTATAGAAGGCTTTTATTATATTGAGGTATGTTTCCTCTATCCCCATTTTGCTGAGAGTTTTTATCAAGAAAGGGTGTTGGATTCTGTCAAATGCTTTTTCTGCATTGATTGGTATGATTATGTGATTTTTGTCTCTCAGTTTGTTTATGTAATGTATCACATTTATTGATTTGCAGATATTGTACCATCCTTGCATCCCTGGAATAAATCCCACTTGGCCATGGTGTATGATCTTTCTAATATAATGCTGAATCTGATTTGCTAGAATTTTGTTGAGGATTTTAGCATCTATGTTCATCAAGGATATTGGCCTGTAGTTCTCTTTTTTTGTGGTGTCTTTATCTGGTTTTGGGATTAGGATAATGCTGGCTTCATAGAAAGAGCTTGGAAGTGTGCCTTCCTCTTGAATTTTTTGAAATAGTCTGAGGAGGATAGGTTTTAGTTCTTCTTTGAAAGCTTGGTAGAACTCCCCTGTAAAGCTGTCTAGACCACGGCTTTTGTTTGCTGGAAGATTTTTTATCGCTGCTTCAATTTCTTTGGTAGTTATCAGCCTATTCAGGTTTTTTTATTCTTCTTGATTGAGTTTTGGCAGCTTGTATTTTTTTAAGAATATGTCAATTTTGTCTAGGTTGTCCAATTTGTTGGAATAGGGTTGTTCATAGTATTTTTTCATAATCCTTTGTATTTCTGTTGGATCGGTTGTTACTTCACCTCTTTCATTTCTGATTTTGTTTATATGGGTCCTCTCTCTTTGCTTCTTGGTGAGCCAGGCTAGAGGTTCATCAATCTTGCTTATCCTTTCAAAGAACCAGCTCTTGCTTTTGTTTATCTTTTGTATTATTTTTTTGGTCTCTTTGTGGTTTATTTCTGCTCTGATCTTTATTGTTTCCATCCTTCTGCTTACACTGGGCTTTTCTTGTGGCTTTCTTTCTAACTCTTTGAGTTGTAGGGTTAGGTAATTTATTATCATTTTTTCTTGTTTTTTGAGACAGGCCTATAGAGTTATGAACTTCCCCCTCAAGACTGCTTTCACTGTGTCCCATAGATTTTGAATTGTTGTGTTTTCATTGTCGTTTGTTGCCATGATGCTTTTTATTTCTTTTTTGATCTCTCTGGTAACCCAGTCAATGTTTAATAGCAAGCTATTTAGCCTCCAGGTATTTCATTTTTTTTCATTTTATTGTAGTTGATTTCTACTTTTATGCCATTGTGATCTGAGAAGATGCTTGATATGATTTATACCTTCTTGAATTTGAAGAGACTTTGCCTGTGTCCCAATATGTGGTCTATCTTTGAAAATAACCCATGTGCACTAGAGAAGAATGTATATTCTGTGGCTTTGGGGTGAAATGTTCTGAAGATGCCAATTAATTCCATCTGATCTAGTGAGTCATTTAGGATTGATGTTTCTTTGCTTATTCTTTGTTTAGAGGACTTATCCAGTTGTGTTAGTGGGGTATTAAAGTCACCTACTATGACTGTATTGCTGTCAATCTCTCCCTTAATATTCTCCCGAAGTTTTTTTGTGTATTTGGGTGCTCCTGTATTGGGTGCATATATGTTTACCATCTTCTTGTTGAATTGCTCCCTTTAGTATTATGAAGTGACCTTCCTTATCTCTTGTTATGCCTTCACTTTGAGGTCTAATTTGTCAGATATAAGTATTCCTACCCCAGCTTTTTTTTTTTTTTCATTCACCTGAAATACCGTTTTCCATCCCTTCACCATCAGTCTGTGTGAGTCCTTTGTTCTGAAGTGGGTCTCCTGTAGACAGTAGATATATGGGTCATGTTTTCTTATCCACTCAGATACCCTGTCTTTTGATTGGGATATTTAATCCATTTACATTTAAAATCATTGATAGGTAGTTGTTTGTTGACATTTTTATTCTTTAATGCCTGAGTTCCTTCTTCCCTTCCTATTTCTTCTTTTTACAGCAGTACCTTTAGCATTTCTTACATTGCTGGTTTGGTGGTAATAAATTCCCTTAGTCCTTTTTTGTCTGTGAAGCTCCTGATTTCACCCTCAATTTTGATTGATAGCCTTGCTGGGTACAGTATTCTTGGATTCAGACCCTTGCTTTGCATGACTTTGTATATTTCATTCCATTCCCTTCTGGCCTGTTAAAAAATTAGTCAACAGTCTGATGGGAGATCCCTTGTAGGTAACTTTCTCTCTCTCTCTCTCTCTCTCTCTGGCAGCCTTTAAGATTCTTACTTTGTCGTTGATGTTTGCCAATTCAATTATAATGTGTCTTATTTGGATTCATCTTGTTTGGGACTCTGTGTGCTTCTTGGACTTGTGTTTTTTCTTCTTCCCAATATCAGGGAAGTTTTATGTCATTATTTATTCAAACAGGTTTTTTAGTCCTTGCTCAGTTTCCTCTTCTTCTGGGACCCCTATTATGAGGATGCTGTTTCATTTCGTGTTGTCCCAAAGTTCCCTTAGGCTCTCCTCTTGTTTTTTAAGGTTTTTTTTTTTCTTTTTTCTAGTTGCTGCTCCACTTGGGTATTTTTTCCTACCTTGCCTTCTAGCTCACTGATGCAGTCCT
This sequence comes from Corynorhinus townsendii, assembly GCA_026230045.1. Lineage (NCBI taxonomy): Eukaryota > Metazoa > Chordata > Mammalia > Chiroptera > Vespertilionidae > Corynorhinus > Corynorhinus townsendii. The sequence continues at coordinate 98,081,357 of JAPDVU010000007.1, read as the reverse complement.
CTGCTTCTTCTCATCTACTGTTAATGCTTTCTATTGTGTTCTTTATTGCGGTGAAGTCATTTTTCATTTCTTCTTGGTTCTTCTTCATTTCCTCTTGGTTCTTACACATATTGTTGAATTTGTCTTCAATCCTTTTCAGCATCCTTATGACCATTGCTCTGAATTCTTTCTCTTACAAATTGCTTGCCTCCATTTCATTTACTTCCTTTTCTGGTGATTCTTCATTTTCTTTCATATGGGGGTGTTTCTTTGTCTCCCCATGGTGTCTGGTCATATAGCTCTCTCTCTCCTCTATTGACTTAAAGGCTCAAAATACAACACGACAAGACACAATGCACAGGTCACCAAACACTAATGTATTTACAGTACCAATAACCCCAAACAAAGGTGACCACCAGAGAACAGAGAATTAGGGGAGAGAAAAGAGTGCAAAAATGATACTGAGAAAAGGAAAAAATGTAAGAGAGAAAAGAAAGAGAAGAAAAAAGAAGGGGAAAATATATGTGTATTGGGAGAAGGCTCCAAAAAACCAACAGCTAATCCAAAAAACGCAAACAACAAACACCCTGAGATGAATGCAAACAACAAACAACAATTAATCAAAAAAGTGAAACAACAAACACCCAAACAACAAACACCCAGCTGAATCTGAGGAAGCAGAGCTCTCTCCAAGAGATCTCTGACCTTTCCGTCCATGGAATGCCTCACCAGCTGTGTTTAATTCTCTAATTCTGGGTGGGTGTTATTTGATTCAGCTGTTCCTTCTATCTGCTCTGTGAGAAGGCACAGGTCCCATCCACATATTCAACACCACTTTGTATCCCCCTAGACAAACTTTTTAGGCACCTGCGGCCAGGGAGGCTGGAGTCTCAGTGTTCATGGGTTCGCAGCTGAGGCAGCTGGTCCCTGGGCACTGGGGTTTTAGGGTCCCAAGAGGTATCGGAGGTCTCCCTGGTTGAAGGTAAGGCTGGGCTTCCGATCACAGCCTCTGTCCCCTCAAAGATGGTGTGGTCTGTGTGGCAGAGCTGACTGCTCTGGGAAAGATTTCAGCAGTAGTAGAGGCTGCCTGGCCAGGGGAGCCTGGTCTGCCAGTCCGCAACAGTCCTATGGAATATAGCTGTCCCTCATTCACAAATACAGATACTCTCTACATGTCCACACACTCTCCTTTGCTCTCTCACTCACACGCTATCTTGCAGCTTGCTGTTCCATTGGCCACAATCTTGGCTGTCCAGCTGGGGCAATCTTAATACTGTGGGAAAATATTAATTATTATCCCAGCAAAGATTCATAAAATAGCTTACTGGTGGCATAATCAAGATATGGTCCCCAATCCCACGATGATCTGCGGTCATTAAAGAACCACAGATATAGCTAAGTCACACCCAAAATGTGATGGCACTTTCTTGTTGGCAGTGTAGCAAGAGCCTTGGAGCTGATAACTGCACGTGGAGTTGCAGACAGCTGAAACCATTTCCCTCTGAACAGCATCAGTTCCATTTGGGAAGCATTTTTTCTGAAGCAAAGGTCACATAAAATTCATTCATGAATGGCCATTAGGAATGCAATTGCTAATGATAAACAATATGGAAACAATCACAATAGAAAACAAAAGCAAAGGAATTTCTCCAATGCCAAGTCAGACTGAGAAAAAAACTGTGTCCTCAATATTTCATAGAAACAAGAATGGGGAAAGAAGGCATACTATAAAGATCTTTCATACTATGTTTTAAAAAGAACTAATTTAAAAATGCAGTCCTAGAGAATGTTAGCCACAGAAATTAAAACTTCCTTCTACAAAAAAAATAGTCAAATGTCAATCCCCTATATTTTCACTTAGAAGTACATATACCTGTATTAAAAATCAGAAACTTTGGGGATACTGATAAGCAATAAATGTGATCTTTAACTGCTTAAAAGTAGCTGGATTGCCTTTGAAATGAGCTTTAACAACTTGCATCACAGGCAGTTATTGGAGAAGAATCAAGAGGATTCATTGACCTCTTTTAGTCATGCTTCCACATAAATTCATTTCACCTTTCAATGGTGTAGGGAAGGCCAAAGAATCGCATAGTCCAGAAAATGCATTGTGAAAGAAGTTAAAGTGAATAATTAACTAGAATCAGAAAAATTATCTGCAGAATACACTGTAGACAAAGGGCGCTATTCAGCAAGGGCATCTACATAGAACTAGAAAGTGAGATTCACTAAATGTTAGGGATGGTAACCTCAGCTTACTCACTCTATTTTCAGTGGGTATAAATGAGGTCTACTGTAGTTCATTGTCTGCCAAAGTCAAAGGTGTTAGACAGAACTCAAACTCAGACTGATAGTAGGTATGACACCTGAAGCTGAAGACATTCTAAAACATTGGACAATGGGACAAACATATTCCCAGGCAGGGAGGCCAAGCTCTGGGAAGGCAGGGAGGCCAAGCTCTGGGAAGGCAGGGAGAGGCCAACCTGTGGGTCGCGAACTGCTAGCAGGGTTGCCTAAAACCATCAGAAAACACAGATATTTACATTACAATTCATAATAGCAGCAAAATTACAGTTATGAAGTAGCAATGAAAATAATTTTATGGTTAGGGGTCACCACAACATGAGGAACTGTATTAAAGGGTCGCAGCATTAGAAAGGTTGAGAACCACTTTTCTAATGGGTTAAAGGCATTCAGGTTCATTGTTTCTCGTTCCTTTAAATGAGAGATAATTTACATAGAGTAAAATACAAGTTTAAGTGAATGTTTTAATGTGTTTTGATAAATGTAAACATCAATGTAACCACAACCCATGAAAAATGGAACATACTCATCCCTGTCACTCTAGAGAGGTCCACCCCCACCAAAGCCTCCATCACTACAGAAGGAAGCGAAATCATAACATCATGCTGTCCCTCTCTCGGCTGCTTCCACTCAACGTGACTGAGAAACCATCCTCCCCATGTGGCACATGCTAGCAGCCCCCTTCTTTTCACTGCTCAGCATTGTGGCATTGTATGAATATGCCACAACCTGTTATTTATCCGTTAGTGAACATTGGGGCTCTTTCTACGTTCGGGCTATTATGAATTAAGCTACAATGAATAGTTTAATTTGTGATTTTTAACTCAAATATAGTCTTGAAATTATAAATACATTTCCTCAGACAAATGGTTTTGAAAAAATGGCAACAAAATCTTTTTTACAAAACATGATCTTGTATCAAACTGATAAAATGGCGCTGGGCTTACTGATGTTCAGGCAGCGACCTGAAACACCTGCTCAAGCTAAGCCACCAACACCCAGCAGCCCCACTAAGAATACAGTTAAATTAAAAAACCACTGCCTTGCATTATCTGCCTCAAACACCATTTTGTCAACAGAACTTTGGACAGCCATCCAATGGTGCTCACTGAGCAGTTACACTTGCCAAGTGCCAGGAGCACAGGGATTTTTTTGTGACTGGTTATTTTCAGTTCCTTAATTGTCTTTTTAAGCTTCATTATGTAATATTTGATGCTAGAAAATATGACATATAAAGGAATGTTATGAACTCTCATAAAATGAACTGCCCAATGAGGAACCAGACCACCACTCTTGAACCAGTTTTTCTGGAATTCCTTTGGAGAGTCGGCCCTCAGATATTCAGGAAGCATCTCTAGGCTCTAAATTCAAGGACAATATTTCTAGGCCTGAAAGTGCTACACTTTCTGAGAAGTGGCAAAGGATTTGACCCTTTGAGATGGAATCACAGTGCCCCCCAAGTTAGGGATGACACTGGAGTCCATTACAATTAGTTGCTTTGAGCCTTACATTCATACAAGACTTTGGATAATGCCTATAAATGGAGTTATCTGTAGAGCCATTACCTTCCTGCAGTATTTTAAAAGTATAGAACAATAATGTGTTAAATGTAAACACTTAAAAATGCCACAATACTTGCAAACCAGTTTTGACATGTATTAACCTTATATGTACTAGGAATCTTGAAAATGGCAGCATGTGTGGCCTTTCTCACCTTCCCAGGAGTCCTGCGTGTCATGCTGCAGGAGGCAGCATGCGCATTCCTGCAGGGTGAATTCTCCTGTCCATTCCTGGGTCAAAGTGTATACTTTTTCCCTAAATGTTATATGATGGAGAAAGAAAAATTTGCCAATTCTACATTTTCTAAAGAGTAATACTTATCCTTATATTGTAATATACTTTTAAAGTAGTCTTGTATATATAATTTCTTTCATTAAAAAATTAGCTCTAAGGCCCTAGCAGATTTGGCTCAGTAGATAGAGCATCGGCCTGTGGACCAAAGGGTTCTGGGTTCGATTCCAGTCAAGGACACGTACCTGGGTTGCAGGCTCCTCTCCAGCCCGGGCACTGGTCAGGGCTCATGCAGGAGGCAACCAATCATTGTGTTTCTCTCACATGGATGTTTCTCTCTGTCTTTCACCCTCTCCCACTCTCTCTAAAAATCAATGGAAAAATATCCTCAGGCGAGGATTAACAAAAAAAAACAAAAACAAAAAAATTAAGCTGTAGGAACATAAGCTAGAACCTCTTAAAAATAATTAAAATTGTGTTTTTGTAGTTCTTTTTTTAAATTAATATGCTATTGCTTTTTCTTATAATTATGCTCAGTTTTATATATCATATTTCAGAAGTCATAAAACTAATGCATCATGGCCAACCATAAGCATTCTCGGCTTATCTCCAGTCTTCATTTTCTCAGAATCACTTTTCCATTAATTTTTCTTCAATTTTCTAAGATAGCCTGAATAGTTTGTATAGTTATAATTCCATAACTGTATATTTTCATTATATCTAATTCTCAAATATTCATTGCTGCCCATACTTCATCATATTACTTTACAAATATATTAAATGCCTCTTCCCTTTCATTTTCTGGGCTCATATTTTTATTTAATCACCAAACATCTATAATGTCTATCAGATTTCTCAATATTCATTATTTTCTTAGATTGGCATAATAATTTTAGGCATTAAATATCCTGTACATTCCATTCTCTGTACTCTCTTGAGAAACAATTATTGATAGAGAATGATCACAAGGGTTTATCCATCTCTACAAGTACTTAGGGATTTTATCTGAAAAGCAAAGTTCATTTAATGCCAAGAAAGTGTTTAGTCTCAACAACTGAGTTTCAGAAAGTAGAAGTGGTTGGAGATCACAGGCCTGCGTTCCGGCTGCCCTGGTTCTATCTAGGTTTACTGTCTGGAAAGTTGACACTAAATTGGTTGAATAACCTTTAACAAGTTTTTTACTTATTTCTCAGTTTTTTATTAGAAAAATAGAGATAACACAAGTTCCTGCCATAGAAAGCAGCCATGAAGAATTATTGGGGGTAAAGCTCTCGCAGACACCTGGAACCCGTGGTCAGGACTGGCCAGAGTTATATCCATCATTGTTATTAAGCGAATGGCTAGCAAATAATGTCCTCTAAAATGTCTCAAAGCTTCAGAACTTCTCATTTCTGACTGGCCTATTTCAGGACTGGCCAAGAGGTAACTTGCCACTCAGTCTTCCAGTTCTGAGATTTCATGAGAGAAGTGAGGGGAAAGTTGCTTCAATAGCTTCTGCCAACGTCTTTCTGGAATTGCCCACCAGAGGGCACCAGGCCCCTCAGAGGCCCATTATGGAACACTGGGGAAATAACATCAGGTGAATCCAGACTTGTGTGTATTTGTATGAAGGACATTCTGCTTCAAGTGTCCAGTGAAGCAAACCTCCTGCCCTCCCCAACAGCCCTGTATGGGCCGTCGCCATCCCTCCCAGGATCGGCACATATTGACCTGATCATGCAGATGGATCTGTTCCTATGCATTTCTCTTTCTACATGAGAAAGTATAAAGAAAAAATGTCCTCAGAAAATCATAACAGAATTTCGTAAAGAAACCAACACGCTCTAGCCACTCACTCATAGTTTTTTTTGTTTGTTTGAGCAAAGTGACTATTTAGGGGAAGGGTATGGAATGAAAAAGAATATTTACAAAGAAATGAACTCCCTTACAGTACTGAGTAAATAGATGTTAACGATACACATACTTTGGAAAAAGAAAAAGGAGCAAGTGGACACTCATTCTGCCTTTTCACCGGGACAATCCTAATCCCAAACCAGAGGTCCTATTTATAACCAGCCAGAGCCTCTCACCTGACACATCTGAGACTGCCTTTCGGAGTGAGATTCATTATGCCCCATAATAACATGGCATGAAAGGAAAGGCATTCATTTGCCAGGCCTGCCACGTGGCTCTCTGGAGAATGGCGCAGACACGTGTTTAAAGGGGGTAGGAAACACTTATTCAAGTTGGAAGCTCACCTTTTTCCAGAAAAGTTTCCCCAAGGCTGTTACTGAGCTGGTGTCTCCCTCGCCAGACTCCCAGGGCAGGAGCTGGACCCTAACCAGGGCACCTCCCAGGGCCACTGACCTGCCCCAGGGAGCCGAGGGGAAACCCACTCCTCTTCCTCGTGGCCGCCCTCCCTGCCGAAGCCTTCATTGGGGCTAAGATGCTGAGACTCCAAGACCTGCGCTTGACCATCCCTTCTGCAGCCTTGCCCCGACCTCCACCTCCCTTAGTGCCAGACCTCGCCATGGGCGCCTCATGGGAGCCCAGTCAAGACGAGTCTGCATCCACCTGTCTGTTACGCACATTCCAACAGAGCCTTGTGAGGAAAAGTAAACTTTCAAGGATGCATTTGATTAAGAAAAGTAATAAGGCTTTAAAATATTTCTGTGAAGCCCTAACTGGTTTGGTTCAACGGATAGAGCATTGGCCCACGGACTGAAAGGTCCCAGGTTCGATTCCAGTAGATGTTTCTAATTCTCTATCCCTCTCCCTTCCTCTCTGTAAAAATCAATAAAATATGTTTTAAAATAAAGTATTTCTGTGAATGAAAACCCTTCACATCTTCTTCCTCTTTAATATGAACCAAGGGTGACTTATTCTGCACTTGACACTTATATAAAATGTCAGGTGAAGGACTTTAAAATTCCCCATGAAAATCTGAAGGAAGGCCTGCCCACGTTATAACAGAACAGTGTCCAAAACAATAACTTTCCAGAACAAATCCCTAAGTGTGGCAGATGGGGGCACGGAGTGCTAGCACAGCAGGCCGGCTCCCATCCCAAGAGAGGCCAGCTCTGGGCGCATGGGTGCGGGCCGTGTTGGGAGGAGGGAGCGGCCTGTGGGGGGGGGGGGGGGGGGGGGCGGTGCCGTGCCTGTGACCCAGCAGCACGACCCCTGCCCGGCCCCTCAACAGGCCACACCGTGGAAGATTCTACTGCAAGAAGTGCATCTGCTGATATATAAGCACCCATGGCGCTTATTCATCACCTTTTCTTCCCACCTGCTCCTCCAAGGAGCCAGAGCTGCAAATACAATGACCAGCCCTAGGTGCTGGCGAATATTCTGTTCCTGTTAGGAAGCCATGCTCGGGATTTCTCAGGAAAACTCTTTCCCGCACACATCCTGGCCAGAACCCCTGGCCTCAGGCCTGTTGTCCTCACTCCTGCCCCTGAGCTGTGGCAGGAAGCCTGTGTATGGCCTTCTCACTGAGAGAGAGACCGCAGGTGCGGGGAGCCCGTGTGTGGCCATCTCACTGAGAGGGAGACCGCAGGGGGGCAGGTGCTCGGAGACGCTGTCAGGTGGGAGCGCTGCCCAGGCCTGGGCCTCCACACGTCTCTCCTCACCCTTCCTGCTCTCAGGCGTCCCCATGTCCAGGCACCAGCAGCCAGGTGCTGCCTTACCTGGAGGAGGACGGGAGCTTCTGAGGCGTGCTGTCTGGGCCACAGGACAGGGAATCTGGAATGCAGGGCCCTGGGCTTCTGAGAGCCTTTCTCTGAGGCGGGGGCCATGTATGCACCCATCACCTCTATTTTGCCTCACGCAGGGAAAGTGTTTTACTGAGGAGCTGCTACCAGTCCCTGGGTCTTTTGAAATAAAAAGGAGAACAAACCGCAAATTGGATTTACTTCTGAGGCAGTCCCACCTGCCGATAGGAGCATGCCGCATTCCCTTCAGAGCGCGCACTACTTTTCACGGGGTTCACCCTGCCTTCACAGAGCATGTCCTCCGCCGGGGCAGAGCGGCCACAGGAGGGTGCGTTTCTGTCCCAGGCAGAGCACTGCGCCGGGTCACCCTCCTTGCTCCCACCTCCGTGACCAGCGACCCAGGAGCAGCTGTCGGGGAGGAAAAGCAGGTGGGGCAGCAGCCAGGCCCGCCTTTGCTCCACCACCTTCAAGGGTCTGATGACGCCCGCGGAGGCCGTTCCTCCCCACAACACATCCTGGGCCTAGAATAGGGGCTGCTGTACCCCTTGACTCACAAGATGCCTGTGCAGCCTCACCAACAGGGATTTAGGATGAACCGGCTTCTCCTTCAGCAGAACTTGATCCCAGTGGGTATTCGGGAAGAGGTGATTTCAGGCGTGGATTGCAGGTGTACCCCGATATGACGCTGGTCAATAACATTTCTAGTATCCTGGCTTACTACATCCATGCCAGCGTCCCAAGCATCCAGACCATGTCGTCATCCCCTCTTGTTCACTTAGAAGTCTTACTGATGAACACCAGTTCCTACATAGATGTCCCTTTGCATGGGCACTAGAAATATTCAGTTCTATAGTCATGTTCTCCTCAAACTAATCTTTGTAATGCAGTGTGTGGCCTGTCCCGTGGCAGGGTTGGGGTTCTACTCATTCTCCACTTTCTGTATCTTTCCTATCGCCTCCAGGATCATAGGGTCAGGAGAAGACAAGATCGCCCCTTTGTATGTAAGAGTTCTCCAGAAGTCCACATGGAAGCCAATGTCAGGGTAAAAGGGGATAAATCCAGATGGAAGGAGAATTGACTTGGGGTGGTGAACACACAATATAATATATAGATGATGTATTAGGGAATTTTTAAAAACTTTAAAATGCAAAAAAAAAAAAATTATCACCAATTGTTTAAGCATTGGGGGAGGGGGGGGCGTGAGAGGGGGATAAGACTGATGGAAATAGAGGCTTGGCTTCAAGAATGCCCTGACAATTCCACGCACACAGACGGAACTCCCTGGGAACATAGGCCTGGCCTGCCTGCCCAAGGGGGCATCTGCTCAGTGCAGGGAGTGGCAGCCACACCCTCGAAGCCTTGCTCTGAGCCTGTTTGCAGAACAAGAGGAATACCATGGACCCACCCCTCACACCAGCTGCTGTAGCATCATGTCCAGCCACACATGGCATGCCCCCTACAACCTTCTTGCTGATGCCAAAGAGCTGTCCTGTGTGTGCAGTCCCAGCAGTGCCATCTGCAAGCTGGTTCTGCCCTGTCCTAAGGCCATCTGTCCAAATAAAGAGCGTGTCCAATCCTGTTTGTGGCATTGACAAGGCAGCCACAGAAACACGTTCCAAGCTGCACCTGTTCCTCACTGCCTGTCCGAGGACAGCGGGTGACACCAGGCAGCCTGGGAGACTCGCCTAGGCTGGGAATGACAAAGCAAGGCCTAAAACTAAAGAGATTTTGGAATACTGGGTGCATGGAATGAAACCTCTTCATTTATAAAATATAAAATATGACCAAGGAAAACATTATAAATTCAATTTAACTCAGTAAATGATTATATGCATAATTAGGTATTAAATGCGGTACAGAAAAAAATTTGACTGAGCAACAATCCTAGTGATTATTTCATATTTTCTTCATCTTTGTTTAACATAGCATGTAAATTTCCATCTTCAACTTTGAAAAAAATAAGTTGACTTTCATATTATCTGGGAATATATTTTAAAAATTCTTCCGTCAATAATTACACAAGTTTAAGGATGATTTACTGGCCCCAGCTGCTTTGTGTTTCATGATGGAAATTGCAAGTAGAAAGTAAACTTTAGTTACACCCGAGTACACCACTTTCCTGTCTGAACTGCTAAGATGAACAGTAATATTGTACCTCATCCAACAGAATGCTTCCCTCTGTTCTTGGGAAACCAGCAGTCCCACATAAACAATAAGGAATTGGGCCAGGAAGGAAATTAAATTCTTAAAGGAAGTGCCCTCATAATTGTAGTTCAGTGGCTTGCAGAATGGGCTCCCAGAACACCTCTGGACTCCAGGGTCTTTGCATGAAGACCTGAGCAGGGAGGATCTCAGCCCCATACCCACATGCAACAAAAGATTCACTGAAAATGAAAATACACTTGTCACAGGCACATGAATACATATCAAATGCCTCTGCAGGGTTCTTGGACAACTGTAATTCTTTTTTAAAAAATGGTATTAAAGTCTAGTTGGTACACAATATTATATTAGCTTTAGGTGCACAACATAGTGATTCCACAGTTATATACCTTATGAAGTGATCACCCTGAAAAGTCTAGTTGGATATACTACTTTTTCACAACAATTATCAAATGGCTACATTTTTTCAAAAGCACTAAACACACACACACAATTCCCTAAGACCAGACTCAAGACCAGAACATTTGTGTTTAAATCAATTGTGCTGCCCTAGTTGGTTTGGCTTAGTGGATAAAGCATCAGCCTGCAGACTGAAGGGTCCTGGGTTTGATTCCTGTCAAGGGTACATGCCTGGGTTGGGGGTTTGATCCCTAGTAGGGGGTGTGCAGGAGGCAGCTGATCAATGATTCTCTCCCATCACTGATGTTTCCATCTCTCCCTCTCCTTCCTCTCTGAAATCAATAAAAATATATTTTAAAAAAATAAGTAAGTAAATAAATTGTGCTGCCCATGTGTTAGTATTAACTACTTCTATTACACATTACCTTTATTGACAAAGATTCAAAAAGAAAATCAAGGAATGATAAGAAACAAATTTTAGCAGGGAGCTGTTATTTCTGGGGAGACCAGGGAACATGTGTACCTTAACTAAACCCTTGAATGAAATGAGGGTAGAATGTGGTTGGAAGAGTAAAAACATGTGGTAAAGAAGATCCCAAGTCATAAGGAGCTTGGTCTTAAGGAATTATGAATTAAAACAGGGAAACGACATGCCAGATACAAAAGACCACATATTGTGACTCCACTTATATGAAATGTCCAGAAAAGGCAAACCTATAGAGACAGAAAGTTGATTAGTGGTCCTTGAGGGTTGGGGGGAGTACAGGAGAGGATGAGGTTTCTTTGTGGGCTAATAAAAACATCCCAGAATCAGATTCTGATGATATTTGAACTACTCTGTAAACATATCAAAACACTTTAAAACGGTAAATTTTATAATATGTGAATTGTATCTTAATTATATCTTAGTGTAAATGGGTAAATCTGGGCCCTTGATGCAGGCCCTTTGAAGACAAGTGAAGAACATAGTTGAAATGAAATGAGTTAAACAGGCTCTTGATCTCAGAGTTTGTTTTTGAGCTCCCGGAGCAGAGGAACCATATCTGACCATTCCGTGTATCCCCTCTGCAGAATTAAGCACAGTATTATGTAAAATGGGTGCTTAAAGAAACTATTTGATAACTGTCCATTGATTAAATCATGGCCAGGTTCCTGCACTGTCTTTGCCATGATGATAAATAAAGACGACAAAGCTCTCCATCCCACTCCTTCCCTTCGCTGCCACTACCTTCTCTTGTAGAAATACTCTGTCCTCTGATCTAATGTGGCAGTATAGTATAGTCACATAAAGCTCAGTCAAAGTCACACTGACATGGTCTAATTTTCTAGAATTGTCATCTTTACAAACAACGTTGAGCTCATGTTTTCAAGTTAGTGTTCTGGCTTTTACTTCCTAATTAAATGAAAAGGGCTTAAAAGTCACAAGACTTGCCTATTCAGTTATTTTTTGTTTGTTCTATGATCATTTCAGTAGGAATTAGAAAAACTAGTTGGGAAGCTGACTAAAATACCTGTAGGTTTTACAATGAGGAGGGTTGTTTACACAACGCACACAAATCACACTGAGAAAACTGAGTGCGGACATTGTAGGCGATGCTTTTCTCCTATGGGTGACTGGGCATGAGAGTATCATCATGCGTCTGCCCTTGTCAGAGCACACAGAGGACTTCATCTGTGTCCTGAGGTTACAGAGACAGAAAATTAATAGGGTAAATATGTTCAAAGGCTCTCAGAGCACAGATTTCCCTCGACTGTCCTTTTTCATATAATGTAGACACAATGAGCCAAGACTGTCGTGCTGATTGAGTGTGTTAGCACATGGAAAATGCCAAGTGCCTAGAAAGGTGTCTGAGGCACAGGTAGCACTTAGAAAAATTACACATGAATATAATTGTATTCCTATTGCTGGAGGCCTGATACCTGAAACTATAAATGGCAAATATATAATACAGAGAAGACCCAGGGCTATCAAGCATGCCCATAGCACTTACATACCTGCAGCAATATATGAGCTCCCGCCGACTTTATAGAGAATGTGGCTGGCGAAGGGGGCTGCACAGATGATCAGGAAACTCGCGGCCACGACAGTGACTACCCCCAGGAGCATGAGGACAGCCCAGAAACCGCGGTAAACTAAAGATCCCAGGAGAAAGGAGAAAAGAAAAACACACTTAGACTGTGAACACAACAGATTGTGGCGCGGTGAGTTTCTTGCCTCTTCATTTTTCTAATTGCAGCCACAGCACTGCCAGGTGGGACCCAGCTGTGGGTCCTGGCTTCTCTTTAAGTGGAAACCTCACCAGGTGACTTTGGACTCAGTGAAGTCAGCTCAATGCTCAGGGTGTGCACCACCCACATGCTTAGTAGACTTTGGGAGCTCAGTTTCCTGACCGGATGTTCCGCTTTAGAAGTGGAACACCTAAAGCTCTAAAAGAGTTCTCTTGAGTGAGTATCCATTGCGTCACCTAAAGATGCTTCAGACCAAATGTACAAAAGACATGAAAAGAATTTGCATGTATAAACACTGCCAGTTACTTCTTGCTAAGATAATTTTTATAACAAAAACAATAAGCAACGTCAAAAAGAAAACTTTTGTAAACAGATTGAGATTTTAAATTAGATATATCTAAGATTTATTCTTTCTATCAACTTTGTTCTTTAAAAGGTTCAAAATGAGAAGTTATAGTGATCTTTTATTTAAGGACCAGCAAGGTTGAATTAATGGATACAGCTGGTAGAAAATAGATTGTGGTTTTGGTGATATGTTCATAGTAATCAAATAAAGAGGAATCCTAATGATAAACTTTTATATCATTTCCCAAAGGCTAAAACACAAAAATAAATTCCTTTTGGTATAAACACGGGAAAGCTCTGTGAATCATATTAAAATTATAATTTTTATGCAAACGTAAAATGTTATAATGAAGCAAAGAATGTTTTTTTTCTCAACAAGCCTACCTGGCAAAGAAAAACATATGTCAATCAACTGGAATCTTAGAGAAAAATGCATGGGAAGATGGGAATTTGAAGAGTCATGCAGCTAAATGGGAAAAGAAAGCTGGGATTTTGTGTGAATAACTCAGTCTTGAAGGCAGGAATAACAAGTGGAATTTACCTCAAAACCAATGCTGTTGATTTTCATTCACTTTATGTGCCTCATCATATCACATGGCAGGTTCCGTGGCAAGTGTGAAAGGTAAAAACATTAATGAGAGGAGCCCATTCTGCTCCTCCTCTGATCACACTAAAACTGGACAATCATGGCAAAGACCTAGCTGAGGACTCCAGAAAGCAAACGATAGCAAGTGGATTAAGGAAGGAACTCGAATCTGTAGCTAAGGTGAACTCAGCTGTAAAGACTCGCCCAAATTTTTCCCTCCTTCTGAACTTGGCCTGAAGGTGAGCTAAGTTGGGAAGTTTGTAAAATGTGCAAACAGAAAAAAAAAAAAATACCCTAGTTAAGTTTTCATTCTGCTTATAGAAGCAGAAGGAAGGGCCCCTACAAGCCAAAGTATAGGGAAAATGCCCATGTCTATTTATCTCCTTGTGTTCTCTCAGTCCTGCCTCAAAATTAAATCTGCACTGCTTCCCCAGTAGAGTAGTGAACATTTATGATCCCAAATGATGATTCAGTCCTCCAGATAGAAGAATTTCACATCTATTGTGCAAAAAGTAGGGGGATCATGGTGTGTGTTTTCTCTTTTTCCTCCTGCTTTGCACTGTGGTGTAACTACATGAAACTGTGCCACAGTAAAGGAAGCCAAAACTCTGAAAGAGCCCAGACTTTCTCATAAAAAAAAAAACTGGGCAAGGGAGTCTTAGAAGCCAGAAGATGTGGGGAAAATCGAAAACTGAGACGAGAATCTCTACATCTGTGTTTGAATCTACTCAAGTAATGAGCTCACACCTCAAGTTACCCATATGTAGAAAAATGCCCAAAGAAGTATAATAAAACTTTAAGAACTGAATTACAGTTCTTGGGTGATAAAGTCACCCAAGTACCAGAGCTGGCCCTGAGGGGTGCATGTACCCCTGACCTATATAGCATAAAAATAACTGAAAATTGAATTGACATTGAAACTAGTATCATAGAAGAAATGAGCAGACCATGCAGGTCAATTGCCTATTCAAACAACAAATCAATATTTGCCAGAGAATTTTAACAGTACACCTACTCTGACAATGTAATCTTCAAAAAGTCCAAGATACAATCCAAAATTACTTTATATACTAACAACCATGAAAATCTGACCAATCCTCAAAGGAAGAAGCAATCAGCAGAAGCCAATTCAAAGTTTCAGATGTGTGAAATAGTGGACAGACTTTAAAACAGCTATTAGAACCACTTTTTATAAACTAAAGTGAACACTTTTGAAATGAACAAAAAGGTAGAAATTCTTAGCAGATAGAGTCTATGAAAAACAACTAAATTGAATTTTAGAATTGAAAAATACAATATCTGTAATTAAATATCCATTATGCAAGCTCAATGGCTGAATGGAGATGAGAGAGGAAAGAGCAGGTGAACTTAAAGAACAAGCAATAGAAATTATCCATTCTGAACAACAGAAATAAAAGAGATTGTGAACAAAAATGACTATATAGAGTCTCAGAGAATTGTGGAACCACATCAAATGATCTCATATTTGTGTCATGGAGTCCCTAAAGCAGAGGCAAAAAATGTCAGTGCAAAAAGAATATTTAAAAAAAAAAATCCCTAAAACTTTCCAAATTTGGTGAAAAATAAATTTACAGGTTCAAGAAATGCAACAAATTCCAAAGAGGATAAATTCAAAAACTCAGCCCAGACACATCAGAAAATTACTGAAAACCATGGACAAAGAAAAAGTCTTGAAAGCAGCCAGACTGTGGGTGAGGTGTGGATGTCAATATTAAATGTATAGACCAACAGTCCCAAGGACTGAAAGTTTCCCATGAGAAAGGGTGACTGCCAGAAGATATCTTTAAGATGCCAGAAGAAAAGACCTATCAACCTAAAAGTCTGCTTCTAGTAAAACATGCCTTTGAGTGATGAAAGTGAAAGAAAGTCATTTCTCAAGTAGGCAAATGGGATTTATCTCAGCAGACCTGCTCTCCAAAGATGTGTGAAAGGAATTTCTTTAGGCTGAAGGGTAATGGTACCAAAGTTTACTTGAAACTTCCAGAATAAAGTAAGCAATAACAGAAAAGATGAATATCTGCATAAATATAGAAGACTATTTTCCTCATCTTAATTTATTTAAAATATATTGAGTGTTGAAATGTAAAAATACACTGTCAGCATAACACAGGAAAGATATATAGGTTTGGAATCAGAGTAATATAGTGTTTGCCATTTATACGTGTATGTAACCTTGAACTAACCAGGTCCAAATGAACCATGAAGCCAAGGTCTCATGCAAGCAGGAGGGAGGAATTATGAATCAGGCTACAGAGAAGACAGAAAAAGCAGGACACATCTCCACAGAGAGACTGTAAGAAAGAGAGGAAACACCTGGAGAAGGAGACTGAGACAGAGCCAGACAGAAAGAGGGATAAATGTTCCCCAGAGCTGCTGTCACCCCTGACAATGCTAGCTCCTGTCCTTTCATTTTCTCTAACAAAATAGCCTGGCTTTTCATTCTGTGTTCCCTGGAAAAGGCAGGAGCAACGGATTTGTGTTTAAGGGAAAAGGGGATCTGGCTGTCTGGAGACACAGAAATAGCTTCCAAGTGAGATTCCTTATTGCGGTCACCAACAATGTGCTTTTCTTTCCTGCCTGTGCTTCAGCTTTCAAAGTTGCTCAACTTCAAGACTACTTCAAAATGTCTTGGAACGTCCTTTTTCTTAGCTAATGATATCAGCTAGTTGGCATATGTGGCACACTTTGATTCCAGAATTACCATGTTCAATTATAATGAAGAATCGTCATGTGGAATTGGGTAGAGTCCTTTCACTGGGTGAAGTAAAACTGAGGCCTTCAGAGAATCTTCAACATGAAGAGAACTATATGATATTAGAGGCCCAATGTATGAACTTCGTGCAAGAAAGGCCTTCCTTCCCCCAGCTGCCGGCACTGGCTTCCCTCCGGCACCCAGGACCCGGGCTTCCCTCACAGCTCAGGCTTTGTCTGGAAGGACATCCGAAAGGACCTCAAGTCTAATTAGCATATTACGCTTTTATTATTATAGACTAGAGGCACGGTGCATGAAATTCATGCATGGGGGGGTCCCCTCAGCCCAGCCTGCACCCTCTCCAATCCAGGACCCCTTGGGAGATGTACAACTGCCGGTTTAGGCCCAATCACCCCTAACTGCCCCCCTCTGCCAGCCTAGTTGCCCCACGCAGCCTGTTGCTCAGTCGTTGGTCATCCCTCACTAACCCTCCTGCCAGCCTGGTCACCCCACACAGCCTGTTTGGTCATCCGTTCAGTTGTTTCAGATGTGATGGTCACTTAGCCTTTTATATATATATATAGATTGGAGCCTCTCCCCTTACTAATTTTTACTTTGATGGACATCAGTTTTCTAATATAGAAAACAATATTCTTCACCTAAGTTTATAGTAAGGATTCAGGAAATATATAAAAAGTAGCATGCAGTAAGACTTCAAATATGTTTGCTGTTATTACTACATATCTGCACTTGGCACTTAAAAAAATCTATCTAC
Organism: Corynorhinus townsendii; assembly: GCA_026230045.1. NCBI lineage: Eukaryota > Metazoa > Chordata > Mammalia > Chiroptera > Vespertilionidae > Corynorhinus > Corynorhinus townsendii. The sequence goes on along the minus strand of JAPDVU010000007.1, from coordinate 98,064,384 downwards.
TAATCTTATGCATCTGAAATGGGAACAAGCTTTCAGTACTAATATATAGAACTGTAAAATTTTGGTGGGAAGGTTGTTTTTGTTTGGTTAGGATGTTTTTGTGGTTTATATTTTTAAGACTCCTAGGTCTTAAATGTGTCTGAGAACCTTAGTCTGTTTCCTTGTTCGTTATATGAGCCATTAAAACAAAAAGGCTTTCCCTGAAAGTTTGGACTGTGCCAAGTGAAAATATCTCTAAAATCCATCTGTGCTATTAAATACAAGTCAATGCTTAACTTGAGCAATATTGAATTTCTATTAATTCCTATTAGAACATGAAGCAAGATTTATAATGTTAAGTGGGTTTACATGTACTCTATATCATCACAATTTGGATCAATCAAAAGAAAGTCTCATTTGAATCTGTGAAAGGCAAGAATTAATGGCTATTTCCAAAGAAATGAAATTCTGTTGATTCTAGAAAATGTGGTGGTGACTTGACTTAACAAAGTGTTCCTTGGTCAAGTGTGTAAACACAGAAAAAAAAGGCACTTACCAGGAAGAGCTGCTAGTAGCTAACTGGGCTCAAATTTTAGAAAACGGAGCCTAGCAGCCATTTCTGCACAGAGGCCTCTCAGGCAAGATGCATTCATGGAAAAGCCTGTGCTGAACTTCCTGGGCTGACCAGCAGACCCTGAGCAATGGTTGAATGGATTACTCTGATACAACATTTGCTGTGAAAGAGAGGGCTAAGGGACTACCGGCTAAAGGAACCTGACAGCCTCTATCACCTGACTCGTTAGGCTTTTATTGTAACAGCACTTTGAGATAAAGTTTATCTTTTAGATACAATCAGTAGGGTATGTAATATTGGGAGGACATATGTGTTTGCAGTGTCCTTTAAGCAAGGACACCCAAAGATTAAGCATAAGGATTCCAGTAAACACCCAGGGGTCTGCAAGTGCACAGACTTGTTTAGAAAGGTCAAGAAATAATTAGGGGCCCCACCTTTGGCACATCCCTTTTCTCAGAATGTCTTCCTTACAACCTTTCCAACCAAGTCTCCTGTGCTCCCCAACACTGAACTGCCTGCCTGCCCTGTGTTTCTGTCAGCTGAGCCAGCCCTTATAAAGGTTTCCTAGAATCCTATTTCAACCAATAGGATTGAGTCTTCCCCCATCCAATCAGAGTTGCACAACCCTGGCCAATCAGAGTGGCTCTATTCTGACCCACAGTGCCTTTTGCACCAATCAAATTTGAGGATTTGGAGTCCTCATTTGCATGAGAACAGACCAATCAGAGACCAAGGGCAAGGACTTCAGTCCATATAAACCGCCTCCCCTCTGGCTCTAGGAGTACACTTTCCCTTTTCACTTAAGACTTAAGAGTGTGGTTCCTTGGCTGAGCTGAAACACTAAGATACCTCAGCAGAGCAGAGCTGTCTAGAAGGAGAGGGCCTGGCCCCAGGACTGCCTCACAGCTGTGCTGTATCAAAATTGAGCTGTTCTGCATTGAATAAAGCTTCCTCCTTCACAGCACCCCAAATTGGAGGTTTTCCTGTTGGTGTTGAATTGGCATCAATGACCATAGATTGACAAGTGTAATGAGGAGGATAACTAGTAATTATCTAACAACAGATGATATAGAAATGGTTCTCCCAGTGTCCTCAGTTTGTTTTCCTGAGTAAATTTTTAACCTTACAGTATTACTTTTACCAATTTGCTTAGTAATTTCATTCTAGTAGCTCAGAGTATGCTGAAATTTCCTAACAATATATTCCATATAAATATTTCATTTCATATTACAGTAGGTCCTTGGGTTACATTGGAGATCCATTCCTATGGCCAATGTAATGTGATTTTCATTGTAAGTTGGGACCCACCTACATAAGTACTTATGTCATTCACATGGAGCACATACACAGCAGTAATGAAGTGAAACAGTAAAAAAAATTTATAAGAAAGGTAACAATTCCTGATATTTACTTGTGGTAAATAAATAATAAAAAACATAAAGCACATATGTACATACGTCGACATGACGGAACTTTTTTTTTTATAAATAAATGGGAGATGGCGACATAACCACAAAATGATGTACACCGAGTCTGACATAACCCGAGGACTGCCTGTATTACAATATTTTAACTTCTATGAAGTATTTTCTAGTTTTCACTTGAGAATGATCCTGTTGCTTTTTTTTTTTTAGTGGAAAAAGACATCAGGTCATTGAGATCGTCTAGTTCGTTAAGTAAAAGTGTATATAGAATGCAAAGCTATGTTCCTGATGTCTCTGGGTTTTTTTTGTTTGTTTGTTTTTTAATCCTCATCCAAAGATATTTATTGATTTTTTTAAAGAGAGAAGGAGAGTGAGAGAGTGAAATGTGATGGGAGAAAGAAACATCGATTGGTCGCCTCCTGTACACATTCTGACCAGGGATCTAACCCGCAACAACCTAGATATGTGCCCCAACTGGAATGTAACCTGCAACATTTTGGTGTGCAGGACAATGCTCCAATCAACTGAGCAACCCAGCCAGGGCCTGATGTCACAGTTTTATTTATAAAAAATACATTACATATAGAATATTGACTTCATTGCAAATTCAAATTTCAGATTCAAATATATATCAAAGGAATTCATATCTGGGGTATATCTAAAAGGTTAAATTTCAAAGAGGCATAAATAGGAAGTGTAGGGAGACATCCATTAAAAATCCTTCAAGCAGGAAACATAAAAATCATCCAAGCCCAGCTCTGGTGGTTCAGTGATTGAGCGTTGACCTACGAACCAGAAGATCATGGTTTGATTCCCTGTCAGGGCACATGCCCGGGTTGTGAGCTCAATCCCCTGTGCAGGAGGCAGTTGATCAATGATTCTCTCTCATCAGTGATGTTTCTATCTCTCTCTCTCCCTCTCCCTTCCTCTCTGAAATCAATAAAGTATAGATATTTAAAAATCATCCAAACCTTCAGGACAGGGAAGGCTGTGAACAGAGTGGACTAGTAATTGTGCACATTAAATATGTGTGCACGAGCGTGTGTGCTTTTGTGCCTGTGTGCAGACCAAGGTGGGAAGCTAATGCCAGAATTGGCATCTGTTCTTAGTTGCATGTAAAGGGTTAGAAAAATAAAGCCCTGCCCTATTTCTTTTTCCAGTAGGAATGTAATAAACAAGCAGACACTAAGACCTCATTAATTGAGACAATGGCAAAAGCAGAGGGGGTTTTAACTGAGGATTGTTTGAGAATAAGTTCCATTCAGACCACTCGCACGCAGACAAGAACTCCAACTAGTGTTTCTCAGGGACATGGGTAAGCCCCCAGCTTGCTTGAGCAATGTGCGCACTGCTGACCGCCTGAAGCCACCGAACTTAGCAGATATACCTCCAGTCTCTCCAGGTGCCTGGAACAAAAACTGCCACGTAAGATACACACAGCTTGGCCCTCAGAAGTGAGTCCAGAGAAGGAAAGCAGCCGTTTAACCCTGGATGGCAGGCGCCCTGGCGGAGGAACACAGAGGAGCCTTAGGCCTTGGCTGCTGCGCAGAGACCTGGGGCGGGGAGGGCGGAGCTGAGCTGACCTCTAGCAGTGCACTGGGCTAGAGGCTATGGCATCCCATCGCAGGAGCATTCCAGAGAATGGGGAAGAGAAAGTGGCTCCCTGCAGCTGTCCCAGGTAGATGAGGGGAAAAGAAAATAGGGAACCTAGACAGGTAGTCAAGGCCTTCTGTCCACACCTTTATCACTCAGGCCTCCATGTATGCGGAAGGTCAGCCCTCAGAAATGAGTATAAGAGCCTCGTCTGCATCGGAACAGCATCCTGGAACTGCGTGGAGGATGGACTGGCGGGACAAGCACCGCAGCTATGACAGCAGCCCCTGGAGCTGGAGCGGCACCGCATGGAGAGAAACAGCTCTGGGGCTGCTGCTCCAGGCGCTGAGAACCCAGCAGCGTGAACCGTTTGTTCTGTAAGGATATTAACAAACCTCTGACTTCATAAGATCATACTTTACACAACAAACCTTCCATATAGAGTCAAGGAAAAATGTCAACCCAAATGACTACAATTCCAAATTCAGAGTTTTTTGATAAATTATTCTGTGTGTATAAAATGTAAATTATTTGCAGTTTAAAGATGCACTGATGTTACTCATTCTGCAAAGCCCGTGTCCTGCCTCAGACAGCTCACCAGCTGGTTGATGAAGCTAATAATGTGTGTTCACTACTCAGGCACCAAGGTGTGAAGTCCCCCCTCCCCCCCACCACACGCGCGCGCACACACACACACACACACACACACACACACATCCTACCCCCTAACTCCCCTGACCTGGCTGTGGGGGCCCACACCAGCTTGCCCTGCCCTGCCCTGCCCCATAGCTGGCTTTGGCAGCGCTGCCAGGTCTAAAAGTATGGCCATGTCCACCCAAAGCAGAAGGAAGACTGTAGGTGTGGGCATGCCCGTGTCCCAGCTGCGTGACTGGGGACCTGCCAAGCCACGTGACCTGCACAGTCCACCGGTTTCCCAGGAGGAAAGAGCGAGGAGGGGCAGGACCGAGGCTAGTCACCTCCCAGCGGTAAACACTGGCAGCGAGGGAGTAACGAAGCGAGGAGGTGCGCGCAGGCTGGGGCCTTCCCCTTCCCTGCTGGTTGTGACCTTGGGTGGTCCCTGGAGCAGAGAGAGGGGTTTCTTCACAGGGTGAGAGCTTCCCAGGTGTGGGAGGAAAGCCAGAGTCAGATCTCCTTTGCCCGCCTGATGGTATTGGAGCTCACAACCTGGGCATGTTCCCTGACAGGGAATCAAACCATGATCTTCGGGTACGTAGGTACACGCTCAACCACTGAGCCACAAGAGCTGGGCTTTAGATATATCCCAGATATGAGTTCCTTTGATATATACTAGGTGTACCAGATAATAATACGGATTTTTTTCAATAAATGGAGTTACGCACATGTTGATATATATGCAATTTGATATGTATGCTATTTTGTTATGTTAACAACAAGCTTTAAAACTTGAGAGACAAAATGGCGGCGGAATAGAAGGATGTGTTCTGAGCCTTCTCCCGGAGCAAATAGAGGAGGCAGCTGAGACGAGCGGAATCCAGCCCGAATTGGCAAAGGAGGCACAGCTGGTGAGACAGTTTGCAGCTGGGAAGAGCAGGGATCCCCCGGATAAAGACTGAAAATTATTTTGGAAGGAAACAAAGAGAAGTTTCCTTCAAAAGTCATAAGGAATGTAATTGAAAGTCAATATATTTGGCCTCTTGAACTAAAGTAAGTAATTTGTGTTTTTGCCTCCCTGACAAAGTTTATATAAAGCTACAAAAAGAAATTGACAGCCAGTTTGAAATGGAATTGCCAGGGCCTAGGGCAAAGAATATCCTTACATGATATTATTCTACAATGTCATTATAATTTTAGATATTTTACAACAGCATACTTTACAATTATCCCAAACAAACTTACAAACTAATTCTTTGAATGGTTGGCAGCAATTTAAAAAAAAAAAAAAAAAAGGGACATGAAAGGATTTAATCCCTTGCAGAAGGAATAAAGGCACTGGGAAGGCACTTGAGCATCCTATATTGGCCCCTCTTGCCTTTGTGCCAAGAGGGACCCTCTTCTCACAATCTAGTTGCCCTCAGCTGTTACCTGAGCTTTCTGTTCATGCTGAGCTTGAAGCCTCGTGGGGGCTGGTACCATGGATCTGTCTCACATCCAATTGTGTGAGCTGGGCCCTCACTGGAGAAGAAACCCGAGTTCCCCGAGATATGTGATCAGCACCGGGACCCTGCCAGCAGGCCAGGGGTTCCCAAGGCAGGTGCTGGGTGTGGAGGCCACCGGGTCATAGGCTACCAAGGAGACAGAACTGAACCTCACAGCACCCTGCTTGGCCCCGGAGGATGGCTGGTTAGCCAGAGACGGGTAAGATTCCTCAAGGAAGGAACAACCTAAGACAGGCACAGTCGCAGAGGGGCCATCAGGAGAGAACTTGGGGGGGCAACAGAAGTGGGGCACAGACCCTCACCCCCCCAACATTGCAGGGGCTTGAACCCTCACCCCTTCTAAAGGAGGTCTCCTGCCCCCATGGCTGCTTCGCGCTTCCCACACCCAGCTCAGATCGGGACCCAGGCAATAGAAAGAGACCTGGCCCAGCTCACATCGAGATACAGGTGACAGACAGAGACTTGGTCCAGCTCAGATCGGGACCCAGGTAACAGACAAGAGACTTGGCCGACAGCAGTTGCCCTATATCTAAATTCAGCCGAGCATTTGGAATGCTCAGGGCCCACTCAAGAATGCAAATAATCCTTCCCACTAATATTTACAGGGTAAACTAAGATTGTTGGTAGAGTATTAAATTTGACAGTAAAATAGTAATCAAGTTTTCAGATTAATTTAAATAGGCTAATTGAAATAAGTGAATATTCAAGTACTGGACAAAAAGCTGTTCTTAAAGTAATAACTAAAATTTCTATTGGTAGTTCATCTCATGGTAAAATTCCTGAATATGCAATGAACCTAAAGCAGTCATATGTGTGGGGGAAAAAAAAAATTTAAAGTTATCAAGACTGCATTATAAAATTTACAAAAACCTCCATTAATAAAAAAAAAAGGGGGGGGGATAGTAGGGCAATATCATGTAAGGAAAAATATCCTATAAGTAAATTACATCTAGAAAATTTTTACTTTACCAAATTAAGTTTCATTTGCAATGCTAACAGCAAGACGGCCATTAAAAACACACATGGTGTCTAAATAAGACAAAGGAAAATCATTTGAACAAAAATAAAAAGGATCCCAAATCAATTCTATAGAAAAGATTCCTTTATTAACTTGTGGTCGAGAATATATTTGTATATTTTCAGAAAACAACCCCAAGACCAGATGGATTCCTGTAACAGAGAGGAATTGACAGGAGTGCTCCAACCACGAAGACAAGAGGAAAAAACAGTCCAGAGATGGAAGACGCTGACAACGCCTTGCCATGGGAGCAGTCAGCAGCTGTGCACCGCTGCAGGTTGCCTAGGACCAAACCAGAGAGGGTCGGACCTGCATTGCCACCATGTGCCCACCATCCAGATATCACTGCTGACATGTACACATAAGGAACTGTTGGACATTGAAATTGGGACTCAAACGTTTTTTTGTTTTGTCTTGTTTTGTTATTATATGTTTATTTCCAGTCTGCAAAGGCAAAACTTTTTAAAGGAAAGAAATGGTGGGAAAAAGATACAGAGGCAAAGAAGCAATGAACAGACTGTCAAACTACATTGGGAAGACAGGGGAGGTTGGGCGAGGAGGGCTGTAAGAGACCAACCGAAGGACTTGTACGCATGCATATAAGCACAACCAATGGATATAAGACACTGGGGCGGGGGGGGGGGGGTGGGCAGGTGAAGGCATGTCCTGGGGGGTAGGGGAGGTCGGGGGGAGATCAAGGGGGAAAAAAAAGGAGACATATGTACTACTATTTGTAATACTTAAAACAATAAAAATAAAATAAAATTTAAAAAAAATTAGAAGAAAAAAAAGTTTTAAAACTTCATATGTCAAATTTGCTGAAGGTGTTAACATCATAGATATTTTTACACTTAAAAATGTCAAATTTCGTGCCAAAAAAAAAGAGCATTTGCGGGAAGTTTTAATTCATTATTTTGAAGAAAAAGTTATCATATACTTTGGGAAGCTTATGGTAAACATGGTCCATCTCAAGATACTTGTGAACGCTGGTTTAAAAGTTTAAAATTGATGATTTCGATGTGAAAGACAAAGAACGTCCATGTCAACCAAAGAAGTTTGAAGACCAACAATTACAAGCATTATTGGATGAAGATGCGTGTCAAACTCAAAAAACAACTTGCAGAAAAATTAAATGTTGCTCAGCAAGCAATTTCCTATCATTTACAAGCAATGGGAAAGATTTTAAAGGAAGGAAAATGGGTTCCACATCAACGGAACAAAAGACAAATGGAAAACCAAAAAGTCATCAGTGAAATGTTGCTTCAACGGCACGAAAGAAAATCTTTTTTGCATCAGATTGTGATTGGCAATGAAAAGTGGATTTATTTTGAGAATCCCAGATGCATAGAATCATGGGTTGGTCCAGGTCAACCATCAACATCAACTGCAAGGCCAAATATCTTCGGAAAGAAGACAATGCTCTGCATTTGGTGGGATCAGGAAGGTGTGGTGTATTATGAGCTTCTAAAACCAGGTGAAACCATTAATACTGATTGCTACTGACAACATATAATCAATTTGAACCACTCTTTGATTGTGAATGACTAGAATGTGCCAGAAGACACGGCAAAGTAATTTTGCTTGATGATGACACACCATCACACACTTAAAAACCAGTTAAAGACACGTTGAAAGATCTTGCCTGGGAAGTATTAGCACACCTGCTGTATTCACCAGACCTTGCTCCTTCAGATGACCACTTGTTCCGATCGATGCCGCACGCACTTTCTGAGCAGCACTTCAAAACGTACAAAGAAGCAGAAAATTGGGTCTCTGAATGGTTTGCCTCAAAACAAGAAAAGTTCTATTGGGACGGTATCCACAAATTACCTGAAAGATGGGGGAAATGTGTAGCTAGCGATGGACATTACTTTGAATAAAGCACTTCTGATGTTTCTCTTGAAATTATCGTGTTTTCTTTGATTACAAAATCCTCCATTATTAACTAGTACACCTAGTATTTGAATCTCCAGGGGCTGCTGTCATAGCTGCCTAACATGTCCCTGCAACGGCGCTTGTCCCGCCAGTCCATCCTCCACGCAGTTCGAGGAGGGAGGCCCGGGTGCCTGGGCAGTAGCAGGGGTGGAAGAGCCCAGGCTGCCGCCCAGGAGTGGGGGATGGGGATGTGCTGAACAGCGGCAGCACTGCATCCTCAAGGTTGCAGTCTTTAGGCAGGAGGTCTCCGAGTGAGGTGCAGCAGGTCAGAATATGCCCTCCCAGCACATGCCACTCTGGCATAAGAATTCCTTTAATCTGCTCTAGAAATAATTGGAGCAACTGAGAATCAACATGTGCAGAAGAAAACCTTCTAGGAGTTTTCCTTCGCTAACCACAAGCAGGAACTTCGGAGAAATGAGAACTGCCATACATTCCCTCTTCCTGGGGGGCTTGGCATGAGGAAGACAGACAACACCAAGAAGGGTCTGCACATAGCCCTTATGAAATAGCCCTTACATGATAGCCCTTATACAATAGCCTTTACATGATAGCCCTTATACAACAGTCCTTACATGATAGCCCTTATACAATAGTCCTTACATGATAGCCCTTATACAACAGCCCTTACATGATAGCCCTTATACAACAGTCCTTACATGATAGCCCTTATACAATAGCCCTTACATGATAGCCCTTATACAATAGCTCTTACATGATAGCCCTTATACAATAGTCCTTACATGATAGCCCCTATATATACCCCTTATATGATAACCCTTATGCAATAGCCCTTATATGATAGCCCTTATATATACCTCTTATATGATAGCCCTTATGCAATAGCCCTTATATATAGCCCTTACATGATAGCCCTTATACAATAGCCCTTACATGATAGCCTAGTGGTCGGCAAACTCATTAGTCAACAGAGCCAAATATCAACAGTACAACAATTAAAATTTCTTTTGAGGGCTGAAAACTGACTTCTGCGCATGGGCCATGAAGTTTCAATCGCACTGTACGTGCGCGCTCGCACGTGGTATTTTGTGGAAGAGATATACTCAAGGGGCCAAAGAGCTGCATGTGGCTTGCGAGCCGCAGTTTGCCGACCACTGTGACAGCCCTTATATGATAGCCCTTATACAATAGCCCTTATATGATAGCCCTTATACAATAGCCTTATACAATATTCCTTATACAAGAGCTCTTCTCATGCATTCACTTCCCCACTTACTCCCTAGTCCCCTTCTCACAGTTTACCGCCCCAGACCAAACTCCTTTCCCTTTGTCTTGTCACAAATCCACATTTATTATTTTTTTGTTAAAAAGGTATAAAAAAATCTCAGGCCTACGTGTGTCTTCCCTATGTGTTTGTAACAATTGCAGGGTCCCAGTCACTGAATCTGAGAGGGCAGAGGGAAAAGCCCTCCCTTCCTTACAGAGCTGTTGTGTACAGAGCCACTCAGATCCTGGCACAAGGCAAGGTGAGTACCCAGAGCTTACCCTCCAGCTCCCAGGTTCTCCCGAGGCCTGCTGCCTGGATTGGGGGCTCCCACCCCCGCCTCAGTGTCAGAGCCAATTGGTGGGCTTTAACACCATTCCCAAACCAGGGTTCCAAACCAGACATCTGAGTGAGACTCTCTGAGGGTGGGCACCAGCAACCGTGTTGTTGAAGTCTCCAGGAGAGCGGTCTGTGTGGCCAGCTGAGATGCACTGCAGCCCAGCCTCCCTGGAGCTCCTGGTTTCATTGAGAAGTGCTGTACCTATGCCATGGCCCAGCCTTTCCAGGGCATCTCCCTCTGTCATCACAGCAATCCCTGGTGTGTATGTTACAAATGAGGCTCCAAGAAGTTAGATGAAATTCAAACATTAAGTAGCCAGGAAATGGCAAGGCAAAACTTGGACTCGGGCCTCTCTGCGCTCAGCCTCAGACATCTGGAGTGTCTGTGTTTGCTGTGCATTCAATTAAATTGTCACTGCTCCATCTAAGTGTTCTAGGCTCACATCTTCCCCCAGGCTGCTCCTACCTCATCCTGCAGAAACACTAATGGACCCTGACATTGCTGCGGGGAAATGCTGTCACCGTGCTTCTAGCCGTGTGTGATGTTCTTTCTCCGGCTGCAATAAACAGCCTCTCACTTGTCCTTCCTTGTCCAATCATGCCTCCCTGAAGGGACATAGTGCAGCTACCCCGTCATCTCCACCAAAAGGCAGGAGAGTGTGGAATCAGTAGGAATATTGACTCAAGAGTTAGAACACCTCTCACCAGGTGTGTGACCTTGTGTAAATTGTTCCTGCCTCACTTTAACCTTTATAAAATGTGATAACAATACCCATCTTTCAGTGCTGCTAAGAGGCTCAAAAAAGTTAACACAGGTCAGCACTAAGCAGAATATTTGGTCTCCGACTCAGTCAGTGTTCTTGACACATGCCAGCCACTGGACTAGCACTCTGTACTATCTTTCCTTCCTTTCATCTCCACCTCACTTCTTGACTATGAATTCCTTAAGGCAGACACTCAGTCTTATTCATCTGTCTAACCCCAGGGGAAGCTTTATGCTCAATAAAATGTGAATGAGTGAATAATCAGTAATGAATCACTCAGTTCCCACTGAAATCTCAAGGTATGCAGCCAAAGTTGGTGGAATAGTTAATAGCCATGGAACAGAATGAAGCTAACACATTCAAAACAGAAATGCATCACGATCTTGACCTCATGCAACTATTTAACAGTTGGAGAGCCTTTATCACTTAAATACCTACTAGGGAAAACCAGGTACTTAGAAGAACTGAGGAATCAGTGGTGAGATGCTATCACCAAGGTACCCAGTCAGAGTGCTGAGGCCTGTCCATGCTCCTGAATACCAGGCAGCAAGCCAAGAAGATCAAGAATTTCTGTTAAGTGTTCCTGCCCAGCTCTGAAAATGCCAGAAGACAGACACATTTCCTCATTCACCGATTCCCTCTAAAAAAATCTTATCTGTCCCTGAGAAGACCTGTTATCCTTTATATCAACCAATGAGAAGGACATTTGGAGGACATTTTATCCAGTGCTTTTTTGACATTAGATTTGAACCTGCTCACCCACAGCTTTTTTAGACAAAATTGAAAATAAACATTGCAAACTAAGTTGTAAGTATTCTCTGTGAGTCTTCATTTTTATGCCAGGATTTGTCTCTATAAGTTTCTAATACCCTAGAAATCACATTTCTTTCAGGGATTCTATAGTGTTTTATAGCAACCTGCATCCAGGTTGCATTCCTTCTCGCAGGGACAGGACCAAAAGTAGGTTCAACCACTTCTGCATAAGAAGAGTTAGTTTAGAAATTCCATGGCCTAGAATTATTTGCTTATCATAAAACACCCAATAAAAGAATGATTGACAACTAAATTGGATTCCACTCTTGCATCCATTTATATTCAAATTTGTGATTGATTGAAAAACAATCTACCTTATGTCAGGCACTGTGCTAGGTATGCACGTATTGTTGATATGACATAGAAAAGTACAATGTGCGCCATCAACAGTCTAATAGGAGAAGAATAAATACACAATCAGATGACTGTAGCTATGCCAAGTGCAAGGAGAAAACTCTGTGTATATTGAGTTTTGGCACACTACTAATGGCTTCTTGGAGGAGGTGGTTCTTAAAAGGGAGAACAGAAGTGTAGGAAATGGAGGCAGAGAGGAGAAAACACAGGAGGGCAGCAGCATGTGCAGGCAGCGGGCAGTGGGAAAGCGTTAGTGTTAGAGGAAGTGGCCAGAGGGGGCAGATCATGGTGGTCCTTGTAGGTCATTTCCATTGGAACAATTCACCCACCTGTATGAAACTTTCCTATAAATCATGAATCACAATAACTGAAATTAATATTGGCTTTTTATTCACAAGGAGCTTCAACCTATCAATATTCAAACCATGGGCAACATGTTTGCAGTCTGGGTTATTTTTTTTTGGGGGGGGGGGCGGGGGGTATTTCAGTGGGAAAGAAATACAAACAGAAAACAGAAAAACATATATTCCATTTTTTCTTATAGAAGTTTATATTTCCTAACATATTTTTAAAGGGGTAAAATACTATGAGATAAAGCCACCAAAAAAATCTGACAGTTCTTCACAGTAACTTCCCTGCCTTGTAGGGACAATGAAATGGGCAAAGAAACCTTATCAAAGAATTGGAAGGAACCAAACACATTTCTAGGAAGAAAATAAAGGTATTACAATGAGAGTAACCATCAGCTACCTGGGCAAGAGGGCTGTACCAGCAAGTAATGCCCTGTCCCTGGTGGCAACTACCTTGAAGAATGCTCGGCCAGCTCCTGTGTAATATGAATGTGAACCCTGCGTGCAAGCAGTGCTAGCTCAGCCCATGTAAGATGAGTGTCTCATGGGGACAGACAAGATTGCTAGGATACAGCTGGCATCTCTGGCAGAGCAAGCATGCCTTGTTTATTCCAGAACAAACGTTCTCACTTTGCTTATTCACAACAGATTGAGAGTCATGATTTCCCACTTTGTACGAAATGTGATCCTTGGTGTTCAAAGTCAGTATTCACCAAGTACAGTACCTAAAGCCTCTGTGTGTGGGGCAACTGGTGGGATGGGGGCCTTGGCCTGGAGCCACCTGTGTCCCCTGCTACCCATCCCCAGTTCCCCATTCACCATTGGGTGGTCAGAACCTGCCAGCCAGGGAAAGGGACCGAGAGGTGGTCAGTGCACCTCATAGTGACTGGTTGAGCGGTCGTTCTGCCCTTAGGGTCAATTTGCATATTACCCTTTTATTATATAGGATTTTCAGTGACAGGGCACTTCTTTGAGGACTTCCCTCTTTAGCTACTCAATGTAAGGTGTTAGAGCAAATACAGGTCCCATTGCATGATATTAGCTGTTGCTCTGAAAACAAGTTAACATTTTGACTTCCATAAAATGTTTCGCTCCCCTTAACAACACTGAACCAATGCTTTGTTGATGTGAATAGTAGCCTTGGCTACTCCAAGACTGGAAGCAATGAATTTGAGTACTAGGAAAAACACTATTAAAATCTATCATATTTTTAAAATAACTATATTTAAAAGTCACTTTAGGAGGAAACCAAGATGGAGGCATAGGTAAACACCTAAACTGCTGCATTGCACAACAATATCAAAACTACAACTAAAAGACAAAATGGACACCATCCAAAACCACAGGAATGCTGGCTGAGTGGAAATTCTACAACTAGAAGGAAAGAGGAAAGCACATTGAGACTCAGAGGAGCTGCAAAAGGCTGAGGTATGGAGATGTGCGATCGCAGAGAGGACGGGCGGCTAGTGCACAGGCAGCTGAATGCGTGGCTGGCTTTCCCAGGTGGGAGGGAGATGGAAGCTCCCGACTGCACTGAACTCCAGTCCCAGGCGAGACTCTGGGAAACCAGACTCATTCGGGGGGAATCTGGACTGTCAGGAAAAGAGAAAGCACACTGAGACTCAGGGGAGCTGTGGAAGGCAGAGGTTCTGAGGTGCATGCTTGCAGACAGGACTGACTGCTGAGTGCATGGGTGTCTGAGTGTGCAGCTGGCTTTCTAAAGCAGGAGGGAGACAGAAACTCCCAACTGCGCTGAACTCCAGCTTCGGGCAAGTTTCTGGGAACCCAGACTCATTCGAGGAGAAACTGGACTGTCTGGCAGTGAGTGGAACTTGAGGGCAGCTTTCTCTCAGAGGTGCTTGCAGCGATTACTGAGGGACACTGAGACCCAGGGGCCTCATAGGGCAGGGCTGATGGGAAGCCAAGGCTGTCTGCCCCACCCTGAGACTCCACTCCATCCAAGCTGAGCACAGAGGCTCTTGCAATTTTGCAAGTCTTCTCTCATAAGGGTGTCTCCAGCACAGAAGTTCTCCCAGCATAGACACAGCTGATCCTCACAGCCAATTGGCCTGGATGTCAATTCCTCCCAGTGATACCAACAACAATCAAGGCTTAACTACAACAAGGCTGTGCACATAGTCCACAAAGGGGTGCACCAAAAGTGTCCACCTCAGGTAACTGGGGGAGGCTGAGCCACTGGGCCTTATAGGACATCTACCACACAAAACTACTCTACCAACTCAGGGAAGCAGCAAAAATGCAGAGACAAAGAAACAGATCACAAATGAAAGAAATGGAGGAAAGCAAATGACTGGATATAGAGTTCAAAACCACGGTTATAAGGTTTTCCAAGAATTTCCTAAAAAAGGCTGATAAATTTAGCGAGACCCTCAAGGATATGAAAAAGGACCAACTAGAAATTAAGCATACACTGGCTGAAATAAAAAATAATATACAGAGATCCAACAGCAGACTAGAGGATTGTGAGAATCAAGTCAAAGATTTGAAATACAAAGAAGCAAAAAATACTCAACTGGAAAACCAAAAAGAAAAAAGAATCCAAATATTTGAAAATAGTGTAAGGAGCCTCTGGGACAACCTCAAGCATACCAACATCCAAATTATGGGGGTGCCAGAAGAAGAGAGAGAGCAAGATGCTGAAAACCTATTTGAAGAAATAATGACTGTAAACTTCCCCCACCTGGTGAAAGAAATAGACTTGCAAGTCCAGGAAGCACACAGAACCCCAAACAAAAGGAATCCAAAGAGGACCACACCAAGACACATCATAATTAAAATGCCAAGAGCAAAAGACAAAGAGAGAATATTAAAAGCAGCAAGAGAAAAACAGTTAATTACCTACAAGGGAGCACCCATACGATTGTCAGCTGATTTCTCAACAGAAACTATGCAGGCCAGAAGGGAGTGGCAAGAAATATTCAAAGTGATGAATAGCAAGAACCTACAACCAAGATTACTCTACCCAGCAAAGGTGTCATTCAGAATTGAAGGTCAAATAAAGAGCTTCACAGATAAGAAAAAGCTAAAGGAGTTCATCACTGCCAAACTAGTATTGTATGAAATGCTGAAACGTATTCTTTAAGAAGAGGAAGAAGAAGAAAAAGGTAAAGATAAAAATTATGAACAACAAATACATGTCTATCAACAAGTGAATCTAAAAATCAAGTGAATAAAAAATCTGATGAACTCAATAAACTGGGGAATATAATAGAATCAGGGGCATAGAATGGGAGTGGACTGACAATTCTTGGGGGGAAAGGGCTGTGGGGATGTGGGAAGAGACTGGACAAAAATCGTACACTTATGGATGAGAACAGTGGGGGGGAGGTAAGGGCAGAAGGTGGGGTGGGAACCAGGTGGAGGGGAGCTATGGGGGAAAAAAAAGGAATAATTGTCATAATCTGAACAATAAAGATTTATTTTTAAAAAAGAAAAAAAAAGTCACTTAATTTCGGTTCTATACCCCCAAACTAGTTTGTAAAGAGTAATAAATAGTAAAAGAAAAACTGATATTGACTCATCATACCAAAACTAAGTAGTAAAATAATAGGACTTACCAATTCTTCTCTAGTTAACAAGTAGATTTTGTTTTAAAGTATATGTTGCTTGTTAGGTACATGAAACAATTTTCCCTATAGTGTTATCAAGAAGGTGATTATGGAAATGCACACAGCTCACTGCAAAGCACAATCTTTGTGTTGAGAAACCTAGACAATCTCAGATTCATCAGCTTTCAACTGGTGGCAATAAACTCTAGCTCACAGTTCTGTCACCAAGATCCAAGGGGCAATATGTGTACAGCAGGTGGGCCTGAACAGTGACTTCTCACAATAGGAGCTGGCATATGCTCCCATTAATCCACTTAACTTGTAATAAAAATGAAGTAAGCCACTTTGCTGTGACATTACTGATTTTGTAAGATAAAAAATAAAAGGTCTCTTTTTATACAGTTGCCAATAGATTAATAGGTTTTGCTCCAAAAGTTTACATTTCATATTCACAGGGTGATTTCAACTTAACATGTCCAAATACTACCTCTTTAAAGTCAGCCTGCCCCATCTCTAATTATAGCAACTTCATCCTGCCAGTTGGTAAGGATAAAAAAGGGTCATCACTGACTGTTCTTTCCTTCACACCCTACACCCAACCCATTAGCAAATATGGCCAGCTGCTCTTCAGAATAGAACCAGATACTGTGAACTTCTGTTTCCAGGAAGATGAAGCAGACATACTTTTCCCTATATTTTCTTTTATTCACACCTAAAATCCTTGGAGATTACCTATGAAATAAACAAGAAAAGATTCGAATGATGAAGAGAAGGGGCAGACCAATTAGGGACCTTGGAACCCAAGGAATGACGCAGTGGTGAGTTACCTGGGATTTCTTTTGGCCTCATTCACTAGTATCTCATACAGAAGTTAGAGGAGTCAGACATGGACAACAAAAACCTGGGTTATTTAAACCAACTACCAGGAAACGGGCATCATATCAAGACAGAAAACATTTATATAATGACTGCTCACTGCAGTCAAACACCACAGAAGAAAACTTCAAAAAGTCTGAGTGGAGGGTCTAGTAGTTCCACCCTCAGCAGACCATAAGGAATATGCCAGCACCCCCTGCAGGGGTGGTGTCAGAGAAGGAAGGGAGGTGGGGTATCAGTGGATATGAAAAGCAGCAACCAAGAAATGCCAACTATCACAGACCCCCCCCCCCAAAAAAAAATCCCCAACAAAACTATTTAACCAAAAGATCATCTAACAAGGCAGGAAACTTTTAGAAAATAACTACTCTATACCAGTCGAACATCACAGAATAAAGCTGTGGCCCTCAATTGCACTCAGATCAGCAAAGACCAAGAGGAGAGGCTATCAACCCTTGATAAGCTATAACAAGGTGCCCCCTACACCACCATCAAACATGCACACAACGATGTGGCAGAAAAGGCTGGATAAGGAATCAGGACTTTCATCTCTGCAGGGGTAATGAAGCCACCATTCACAGAAACAGTAAAAACCACGTGGAGAACTGGACTACAAAATGGAAATGAGGCATCCCTGCCCTATTGGGGATTTCCGAGCAAGCCTCATAGAGAGTCAAAATGTTCACCACCACCTAGTAGTAATGGGGCCACCCCTGGATACCCACCATGT
This sequence comes from Corynorhinus townsendii, assembly GCA_026230045.1. Classification (NCBI taxonomy): domain Eukaryota; kingdom Metazoa; phylum Chordata; class Mammalia; order Chiroptera; family Vespertilionidae; genus Corynorhinus; species Corynorhinus townsendii. The sequence continues at coordinate 98,046,703 of JAPDVU010000007.1, read as the reverse complement.
CAGTGGAAGCTATAGTAGAAGCTGTAATGATCCAAGCCTCAGCCTACTGGTCAGGATGGTATCAATGGAACCATAGTAGGAAGCCAAAATTCTCATCATTTGGCTCAGCTGTTAGAACATCAAACCACAGCCTGAAGGGTTGTGGGTTTGATTCCCAGTCAAGGGCACATACCTCAGTTGCAGGTCAATCCCTGGTCTTGGCCAGGGCATGTGCTGGAGGCAGCCTATCAATATGTCTCTCTCACGTTAATGTGTGAGAGAGACATATTAATGTGTGTCTCTCTCCTCCCTCCCTTCCACTCTCTCTAAAAATAAGTGGAAAAAATAGCCTCAGGTAAGGATTTAAAAAAAAGAAGAAAGGTTTCTCCTCATGTCAACACAGAACAAGTGGGGAACCTGGAATTCCATTCCCACCCAATTTTAATGTCCACTCTTCCTAGGATCAGTATCAAAAAAGCCAACCAAAACAGAAGTTCCAGAGTCTTATAGCGTAATACTACCCAAAGTTCCAAGTTTTAATTGAAAAATAAAAAAACTATTCATACAGAGAATGAGAAAAATATCAACTTTGATGAAAATGATTATGCAACAAATGCCAACAAATAGAGAAGTGTTAGTATTATTTAACAAAGATTGTAAATAATTCATGACAAAATGTCTCAAAGAGAAAGATGAACATACTTTAACTAAATTGAAGAAAAAGTCTTGGTACACAAATAGAAAATATAAAGAAGACCCAAAAGGAAATTTTAGAAATGAAAAAATATAATAACCAAAAATAAAAACTCAGTTGGTGTTCTGAATAGTGGGATGGAGTGAAGAAAGGAGATATACTAAAAAACACAAGATAAATCAAAATTAAATGCAATTCCAAAATAACAAACAAACAAGTAACTTATTATAAGAGAGGAGAAAGAACATGGAAAATTAAAAACAGAATAAAGAGAAAACAAAAATTAAAATGGCAGAGTTAAGTCCTAACACATCAACTATGAAATCAAATGTTGATGGTAATGATACACTAATTTAAAAAAAGTTTTGCTTTAATGTATATGTACCTAACAAGAGAGTATCAAACTACATGAGGCTAAAACTGAAGAACTGCAAGTGATAGCATTATAATTAGCTAATCCTAATATATAAAAACCCTGGGTCATAAGGACCAGTAACAACCAAGGCTCAACCAACTGGGAGTCAGTCCTGCAGTCAGCACTGGGTTGCTTGCTGACTGCTTCCTCTGCAGGTCTGGTGCCCCTGCACTGACTGCTGATGGGGCTGCAAGTCAGGGCCAGAGAGAGGCCTGAAGCGAGAAGCAGGGATTGATCTGTTGCCTCTGTGGCAGCTTTTGATCAGCACTTGCTTCTCTCTTTCTCTCCCAGTCTGGCCAGCAGCCTGGCCTTCATTTCACTCCAGGCCTCCACCAGGGCTGCTGATCAGCCCCGCCTTTCTGATCAGGCCCCATTGATAGGCCCAGATATGCTGACTGGCCTAGGAACCGACCAATCAGAACCAAATGTGCATGCTGTGGGGAGCCAATGGCTGCCTAGGAGGTGGAGCTTCTGATGCTGACTGGCATTAAAACTGACCAATCAGAACCAAATTGGCCAGCAGAGGAGGTCAGTTGGAGGTAAGATGGGGCCTGCAGGGGAAGGCAGTTGGGGGCAACTAGGCCAGCAGGGGAGGGCAGTTAGGGCAATCAGGCAGGCAGGCAGAGGCAGTTAGGAGTGATCAGGCAGGCAGGCAGGTGAGCAGTTAGGAGCCAGCAGTCCCAGACTGTAAGAGGGATGTCCAACTGCCAGTTTAGGCCCATGGGATCAAGCCTAAACTGGCAGTTGGACATCCCCCAAGGAGTCCCAATTGGAGAGGTGCAGGCTGGGCTGAGGGACAACCCTCCCCCCCACCCCCCCGTGCAAGATTTTGTATACTGGGCCTCTAGTCTATAATAATAAAAGCATAGTATGCTAATTAGACCGGACGTCCTTCCAGACGACCTTCTGGATGAAGCCAGGCTGTGAGGGAAGCCTGGGTCCTAGGTAACTGCAGGCAGTCAGAGGGAAGCCAGTGCCAGCAGCTGGGGGAAGGAATGTCTATTCTTGCATGAATTTCATGTATCTGGCCTCTAGTTATAAATGATAGAAAAGGAGTAAAAGGAAAAGCCAGACATTACAGGCATGTCATTTGGGCAGCTATACCAGGAAGCTGCAACTTTGCACTCCCCAGGAAATCCCTGGTCTATTCCTTGCAAAACAATGGGGAAAGGATCCAACGAAGGGAAGAAAGATGCATGCCCAGTCAAGTAGGGGTGACATAGGGAAGGTACTTGCCTATCAGTCACACCTGGGAATAAAGATCATTAGCCAGAATGGGCGTGGCCATTGTAAATGCATGAAAATTTGGGACTGCATAAGCTCCTAAACAAAGAAAGTTGCTCTCTTGTAGCTCTTGTTGCTTTTGTTACTCTCGTGCTCTTGGCTCATTCTTGCCTTCCTCGCATTTGTCTGTGTTCCCTCCATAGCCATGTGGCCCTGTGGGCCCTATATGCAATGGACTGAAGTACTACAGAGGGGAACACAAACTATGCTAGCCTGATGTTGGATTGTACCCTGCTCCAACATGGAAAGGAAACTGGTCACTGGCTCTGATTTTAGCTCTACTGAAGCCACTTCTTCTATGACTGGACAAAGGGAAATGGGTATTTGAAAATTCAGGTGTTTGATTTGACAGAAGTGAAGCTCTTATAATATTGCATCCTTCTGTGCAAGTTTCAAAAAATTCTTTTTCTTGGGATATCACAAAAAATCCAGACCCACTAGCAACTGGAGGAGAGAAGGAACTCTTTCCTCCATTAACAAAGGAGAAAAACTGAATTTGCTACTGATGGAAGTGGGAAGTCCTCCTCCCCACCTGTTGTTCATGGGAGTGGAATTCTTGTGATATCCCAAGAAGGAGAATTTTCTGAAACTTGCACAGTAGGATGAAATATTGTAGAAAGCCTTATTTTCGTAGAACTAAACCACTGCGTTTCCAAGGTCCCGCTCCCTCAGTCCCACATAGAAGAAGTATAGCTAGGGCTTCAGTGGAGATAAAATCAGAGTCATTGTCCAGAGTTTTCATTCTGCATTGGAACAGTGTCCAATCAAGCATCAGGCCACCTTACTTTGCAGTCGCCACTGCAGACCTACCAGCCCATTCCATGTGGTGTCTGCAGGGACACAGGGCCATAGAGGAAACATGGGAGAATGCAAGGAAGCAGGAAAAAGAGTGCCCCATGAGCCTAGAGCCAAGAGCAACAAGAGAGAGAATTCCTTTGTTTTGGGGATTATGTATCCCCCAATTTTTATGGACTTGCAGTGCCCCCACCCATTCTGGCCAGCCAACTTTGTCCCCAGGTTTGACTGACAGGCAAGTACCTTCCCTTTGTCACCCCAAAGTCACTAGGCATGCATCTATCTCCCTTTTTTTGGACCCCTTCCCCCATTGATCTGCAGGGAATGGGCCTGTGTTCCCTGGGGAGTGTGAAATTACAGCTTCCTGGTGACGCTGCCCAAATGACACACCTATGTCTGGTCTCCCCACTTACTCCTTACCTATTATAATAACTAGCTAATTAATGGTATCAAGTTCACTATCATAGCTGGAGATTTTAACACCTCTTTATCAGAAATGGAGAGATCCAGAAGGCATAAAATCAGTAAGGAAATAGTTGGACTCAGTAACACCATCAATTAATTATATATAACTGACATTTATGCACTTCTTGACTCAACAAAAGCCGAATACACATTTATCTCAAGCTCGCATGGAACATTCACTAATGTAGAACACACTCTGGGCCATAAAGCACACCTTAACAAATTTAAAAAATTAGAGACCAAACAATGTCAGCTCTTAGACCACAGTAGAATTAAATTAGAAATCAATAACAGAAAGATAACTGGAAAACCCAAAAATATGTGGAGTTAAAAAACACACTTCTACATAGCACATAAGTCAAAGAGGGGATCTCAAGATACCTTTAAAAATATTTTCAACTAAATGAAAATGAAAACACAACTTATCAAAATGTGTGGAATGCTGGGAAAGCAGTGGTTAGAGGATATTTATAGCACTGGATATATGCATTAGAAAAGAAGAGAGATCCAACACCAATAACTTCATTTTCTACCTCAAGAAATTAGAAAAGGTAGAGCACAATAAATGCAAAATGAACATAGCAAATAAATTATATTAATTAGAGCAAAAAACATTGAAATTGAAAACAGAAAATTGATAGAGAAAATCAACAAATTGGAAAGAATTTTTTAAATGATCAAAAAATTATTATTCTCTAACCAGGCTAAAAAAAAAAAAAAAAAAACTAGAAAGGACACAGATCACTGGTATTTGAAAGAGGTGATATCACTACATGTGATTAAAAGGGTAATTAAGGAATACTATAGAATACTCTATGCCCACATATTTGATAATGTAGATAAAATGGACTAATTCCTTGAGAGACAAAATCTGCCAAAACTCAACCAAGAAGAAATGGACAATGTAAATTTAGGCCTATATATATATTAAATAAACTGAATCTATTGTTAATAACCTCCCAAAGAAAAAAGTACCAGATCTAGATGGGTTCACTGGTGAATTACACTAAACATTTAAGGACGAAATTATACCAAGCCTCTATAATATTTCATATGCTAGAAGAAGAGAAAACAATTATACACCAGGATCAATAGAGATTTGTCCTAGACATACAACATATAAAAGACTGTTTCAACATACAAAAATCAATTAATGTAACCATGACATCAATAGGCTAAATAAGAAATATCACAAGATTCTAACAATACATGTAGAAAAAGCTTCTGACAAGGTCCAACACCCATTCATAATAAAAAACTCAGGAAACTAGAAATAGAGGGGAAATTCCTCAAATTGCTAATGCATATATACAAACACTCTACAGCTAATATACTAAATAGTAAGAAACTTGAAACTTTTTCACTAAGATCAGGAACAAAGCAAGGATGTCCCCTATCATCATTCCACTTCAACATCACAGTGGAAGTCCTTGATAATGAAAATAGATAAGAAAAGGAAATAAAAGCAATATAGATTGTGAGAAAATAAAACCATCTTTATTCATTTGATGACGTGATTTTCTGTGTGGAAAAATCTTTTAAAATCAATGCAAAAAACTCAGGGAACTAATAACAGCAAGGTTGAAGGATGCATAATTAATATATAAAAGTCAATTGATTTTCCTATACACCAGGAATGAACAAATGGAATTTAAAAACATAATACCATTTATATTACCACCCCCCCAAAATGAAATATTTAGGTCTAAATATAAAAAAATATGTAAAGATCTACATGAAGAAAACCACAAAACTCTTATAAACAAAAATAAAGAGGAACTAAATAAATGGAGAGATTTTCCAAGTTTGTGAGTAAGAAAATTTAATATTTCTAAGATGTCACTTCTTCCTAACTTGATCTATAGATTCAATACAATCTAAGTCAAAATCCCAGCAAGTTATTTTGTGGATATCAACAAACTATTCTAAAGTTTATATGAAAACCCAGAATAACCTACACAATATGAAAGGAAAAGTACAAGATTGGAAGACTGATACTATCTGACTTCAAGACTTACTATAAAACTGCGATAACCAAGACAGTATGGTAATTGCAAAATAATAGACATATATAGATCAATTAAACATAACAGAGCGCCAAGAAATAGATGCATATAAATATAGTCAACTGACTTTTGACAAAGGAACAAAAACAATAGAATGGATCAAAGAAAATGATGCTGGAACAAGTGTGCATCTGCATGCAATAATCTGAAACTAGATACAGCCTTATACCCTTCACAAAAATGAATTCAAAATAGACCCAGACCTAAAATTAAAACACAAAACTAAAAATTCCTAGAAAATAATATAGGAGAAAACCTGGATGCCCATGGGTATGGTGATGGCTTTTAGATATAACACTAAAGGAACAGTCCATGAAAGAAATAATTGATAAGCTGGGCTTTGTTAAAATTTAAAATTCTTCTCTGCAAAAGACAATGTCAAAGAGAATAAGAAGATAAGCTTCAGGCTAGGACAAATATTTGCAAGAGATACATCTGATAAAAGGCTATGATCCAAAATATGCAAAGAACCCTTAAACATTAAAAAAATAAAAAAACAAACAGCTCAATTAAAAAATGGGCCAAAGATTTTATTTAACAGACATCTCACCAGAGAAGATATAAAGATGGCAAATAAGCATATGCCATCAAGGATGATCCTACAATCACTTTCCTTGGTATTCACCCAAAGAAGTTGCAGACTTGTGAACTTGAGTACACACAAAAACCTGCACACATATGTTTATGCAGCTTTATCCATAATCGACAAAACTTGAAACAACCAAGTTGTCCTTCATCAGATTAATGGATAAATAAGCTCTGTACAACCAGTCAATGAAACACTATTCAGTGCTAAAAAGAAATGAGCTAACAAGCCCTGAGAAGACAGGGAGATAACTTAAATGCATATCTTAAAAGATAAAATACTGTCAATAGGCCATCCTGGAAAAGGCAAAACTGTGGAAACAGTAAAAAGTGCAGCGGTTGAGGTGAAGGGGAGGTGTCAATAGGCAGAGCACAAAGGATTGTTAAGGTGGTAAAATTACTAGGATGCTGTAATAATGGATTCATATCATTATACTTTTTTCTAAACCCACGAGGCCAAGAGGGAGTCGTAAGGTAAAATATAAACTTCGGGTGATTATAATGTATCAGTGCAGGTTCATCAATTATAACAGATGTACCAGTCTGATTTGGGATTGATCATAGGGAGACCTGCATGTGTGAGGACAGGGAATATTGCCCCTGCCCCCGACCCCTTATATATGCATGTTTACGTCCATTGGTTATGCTTATATACATGCATATGCTTATATATGCATGTATATAAGCATAACCAATGGACACTGTGTCCATTGGTTATGCTTATATACATGCATATAAGTCTTTTTTAAAATATATTTTATTGATTTTTTTTTACAGAGAGGAAGGGAGAGGGATAGAGAGTTAGAAACATCGATAAGAGAGAAATATCAATCAGCTGCCTCCTGCACGCCCCCTACTGGGGATGTGCCTGCAACCAACGTACATGCCCTTGACTAGAATTGAATCTGGGACCCTTCAGTCTGCAGGCGGACGCTCTATCCATCGAGCCAAACTGGCTAGGGTGCATATAAGTCTTTTGGATGATCTCTTACCTGCCACCACCTTCCCCTGCCTTCTCTTTGAGGTTTAACGGTCTGTTCGATGCTTCTATATTTCTTGATCTATTTTTGTTCATCAGTTTATGTTGCTCATTATATTCTACAAATGAGTGAGATCATGTGATATTTATCATTCTCCAACTGGTTTATTTCACTTAGCATAATGCTCTCCAGGTCCATCCATGCTGTTGTTAATTTGATTTGACAGAAGATTGTTAAGATGGTAAAATTACTAGGATGTTTTTTTTTACAGCAGCATAGTATTCCATTGTGTAGATGTACTACAGTATTTTAATCCACTCATCTGCTGATGGGCACTTAGGCTGTTTCCAAATCTTAGCAATTGTAAATTGTGCTGCTATGAACATAGGGGTGCATATATTCTTAGTCATTGGTGTCTCTGATTTCTTGGGATGTAGTCCTAGAAATGGGATTACTGGGTCAAATGGGAGTTCCATTTTTAATTTTTTGAGAAAATTCAATACTGTTTTCCACAGTGGCTGCACCAGTCTGCATTCCTACCAGCAGTGTAATAGGGTTCCCTTTTTTTCCACACCCTTGCCAGCACTTGTCATTTGTTGATTTGTTGATAGCCATTCTGATAGGTGTGATTTGATACCTCATTTTCATTTTGATTTGCATCTCTCAGATGATCAGTGAGTTTGAGCATTTTTTCATGTCTCTTGGTCTTCTCTATGTCCATTTTGGAGAAGTGTCTATTAGGTCCTTTGCCCATTTTTCAATTGGATTGCTTATCTTCCTTTTGTTAAGTTGTATGAGTTCCCTATATATCTTGGAGATTAACCCCTTCAGATGTATCATTGGCAAATATGTTCTCCCATACAGTTGGTTCTCTTGTCATTTTGCCGATAGTTTCTTTTGCTGTGCAGAAACCCTTTATTTTGATGTGTAGTCCCATTTGTTTATTTTCTCCTTATTTTCCTTTGCCCTAGGAGATGTATCTGTAAACATATTGCTATAAGAGATGTCTGAGATTTTGATGCCTATGGTTTCTTCTAAGATTTTTGTTGTTTCACAACTTACATTTAAGTCTTTTATCCATTTTGCATTTATACGTCCAGCAAACAAAGACCCTGGTCTATACAGCTTCACAGAGGGATTTCATAAAACATTTAAAGAAGAACACCTATCCTCCTCAAACTATTCCATAAAATTCAAGAGGAAGGAACACCTCTAAGCTCTTTTAATGAGGCCAGCATTAACCTAATTCCAAAACCCAATAAAGACACTACAAAGAGGGAGAATTGCATGCCAATATCCCTGATAAACATAGATGCTAAAATTCTCAACAAAATATTAGCAAATCTGATCCAACAATACATTATAAAGATTATACTCCATGAAAAGTGAGATTTATTCTGGGGATGCAAGGCTGGTACAATATTCACAAGTCCATAAATGTGATACAGCACATTAACAGATTGCAAGACAAATACTACATGATCATATTAATTGATGCAGAAAAAGTATTTGACAAAATCCAATACCCTTTATGATAAAAACTCCCAGCAAACTGGGAATAGAGGAATCATACCTCAACATAACAAAAGCCCTATATGACAAACCTACAGCCAATATCATACTCAGTGGGTAAAAACTAAAACCATTTCCCCTAAAAACAGGAACAAGATAGGGAAACCCACTTTTGTCACACTTATTAAACATAGTACTGGAAGTCCAAGCCATAGCAATCAGACAAGAAGAAATAAAATGCATCCAAATTGGAAAGGAGGAAGTAAAACTGTCATTATTCACAGATGACATGATATTGTGCATAGAAAACCCTAAAGACTCCAACAAAAAACTATTAGATTTAATAAATGAATTTGGCAACCTAGCAGGATACAAAATTAACACCCAGAAATCTATGGCATTTTTATACATCAATAATGAACTCTCAGAAAGAGAAACTAAAAAAACAATCCCATTTATCATTGCAACAACAACAAAAATTAAGATACTTAGGAATAAACTTAACAAAGGAAGTAAAGGACCTATACTCAGAAAATTACAGGAAGTTGAAAAAGAGATAGAGAAAGATATAAACAAGTGGAAGAATATACCCTGTCCATGGATTGGTAGAATCAACATCATTAAAATTTTCACACTACCCAAAGCAATATATAGCTTCAATGCAATCCCCACTAAAATACCAATGGCATATTTCACAGATCTAGAACAAACACTCTAAAAATATACACTGAGTGGTCAGATTATTATGATCTCTGAACGCATAACAATCTGGCCACTCAGTGTATATCCTATGTAATAAAAGGCTAATATGCAAATTGTCCCCTCGCCCAGGCGTTCAACCAGCAGACAGGCCAGCCAACTCTCTATGTCCTCTCCCCCTGGCCAGGCTGGCCGGACCCCACCCATGAACGAATTCATGCACTGGGCCTCTAATATATGTATATATATATTCACTGAGTGGCCAGATTATTATGCATTCAGAGATCATAATAATCTGGCCACTTGGTGTAAATGGAACAAAAAAGAAAAGAAAAGAAAAGAAAAAACACAAAAAACGAATAGCTGCAGCAATCTTGAGAAAGAAAATCAAAGTTGGAGGAATCATAATACCAGATTTCAAGTTATACTACAACACCACTATACCGAAAACAGCCTGGTACTGGCACAAAAGCAGACATATAGGTCAATGGAACAGATCAGAGACCCCAGAAATCAACCCAAGCCTTTGCGCTCAATTAATGTTTGACAAAGGAGGCAGAAGCATGGCAATCTCTTCAATAAATGATGTTGGGAAAATTGGACAGGTTCATGCAAAAAAAATGAAACTAGACTACCAACTTAGAGCATACACAAGAATAAAACCTAAAACTGCTTTTTAAATTTTTTATAATTTAAAAAAGAGAAGCTTAGTAGATTTAATTTAAAATTCATCCAATTATATGCTATCTATATGACACTTGAAAGCAAAAACTGATAGAACAAAAAGAGAAATAGATAAACCCATAATTATTTTGGAGACTTCAATATATGTAGAAAATATACCACCTCTAACAATTAATAGGACATGAGGCAGGAAACCAGCGGGATACAGAAGCACTCAGCAGCGCCGTAAGCAATAGGTGATAGGCACGCACTGACACTCCTAGTGCATTCCATCCACATCAGCTCCACAGAACATACAGCACAGCAGAACACAAACCTCATTAAATTTAAAATAGCAAATCATATAGAGTATGGTCTGTGATCACAATGGAATCAAACTAAAAAGTAATAACAGAAAGATTAAAGAAAAATCCCTAACTCTTGGAAACTAAACAACACACTTCTAAATAATCTATGAGTCATAGAAGTCTCAAGAAAAATTTAAAAACACATTAAATTAAAATAAAAATGAAACATATCAAATGTGTGGGAAACTACTAAAGCATCACTAAAAGTGAAATCTATACCAGTAAATGCTTAGAATAGAAAAGAGAAAAAAATCAATAATCTAATCTTTTATCTCAAGAAACTATAAAAAGAAGACAAAGCTAAAGCAAGCAGAAAGAAGTAAATATTAAATATAAATGCAGAAATTTATGAAATTCAGAAAACATAAAAAACAAGTGGGATCTTTGAAAAGTTCCATAAAATGAACAAGCTTCTAACAATATTGGCCCAGAAAATGTATGAAACAAATGACCAATATCAGGAATGAAACAAGGAATATCATCACAGACAGTACATATATAAAAGGATAATAAGAGAATATTGTGAACAATTCCATAGATATAAATTTGACAACTTAGATAAAATGAATCAATTCTAGAAAACTCCTATCACAACTCACTTAATATTAAATACACTAGAGGCCTAGTGCATGAAATGTGTGCACAGGTGGGGGTGTCCCTCAGCCCAGCCTGCACCCTTTCCAATACAGGACCCCTCAGGGGAGGTCTGACTGCCAGTTTAGGCCCGATCCCGCCTAAACTGGCAGTCAGACATCCCTCTCACAATCCGGGACCACTGGCTCCTAACTGCTCACCTGCCTGATCACCCCTAACTGCCACCCCTGCTGGCCTGGTCATCCACAACTGCCCCCCCTACCAGCCAGGTTGCCCCTAAACTGCTCCCCAACTGGCCTGCTTGCCCCTCACTGTCCCCCCACTATCCTGGTTACCCCCAACTGTCATCCCCCCCCCCACTGGCCTGGTCACCCCTCACTGCCCCCCCTGCAGGCCGGGTCGCCCTACAGAGCCTGCTGTTTGGTCATTTGGTCACCCCTAACTAATCCTCCTGCTGCCTGGTCGCCCAACACAGCCTGCTGCTCAGTTGTTTGGTTGCCCCTCACAAACCCCCCTGCTGGCCTAATCACCCCACACAGCCTGTTCTGTCATCCATTCAGTTGTGATGGTCGCTTAGGCTTTTATATATATAGATAGTCTTAAAAGCCCTGTAACTAATGAGGACATTGAATTTATAATTTTAAAGTCCCTGAAAGTTAAATCTCCTGGCTCAGATGGTTTCACTGCTGAATTCCAACAGAAATTTACTTTTAAAGAAGAATTAGCACCTTCCTGAAAATAGAAGAGAGGAAACTTCCTGTCAGAGCACTACCAGAGCACAGATACTCTGAGACCATATATTCTTCTGAATTCTGCTTGACTATGCCAACTGTCAGGACAGATTCCTTCTCAAACCCTGCCCATTGCACTAACTGTTGAGGTCAAGACCCTCTGCCAGGGACTGGATTTTCTTGGATGCCGGGTGATAGATGGAGAAGCCATAGGAAGTGTGGATGTATAAGAATGAGTCCTATTGTAGGAGCCAGTGGCCATATAGCCATCAGACAAAACAGTCCTTCACAGCAAAGCCCCATACAGGTAGCTGCACTCTGGTTAATAAATGAATACATCTTTCCCATTAAGCAGTAGCAGTCTCTGTACCCACAGCCATTATATGAGCAGCTGCACACTGCCTCTGGATCTATCACCTCACATAGCAGCAGCACCTGAGCTCTCCCTTAGAGCTATAGCCTCAGTAGCTTCTCCAGCCTCTCTCGCCTCTCCCTGAATTTTCCCCACACACTAGCTTCACATGGTAGTTGGTCAGTAATGTATTATACCACTTACACAAAAGAGGCCAGTTGCCAACAGTGACATCAATCATTTGGGTAATAGAAGGGCACAGTGCACAGTGAGATCATTGTGTCCTTGCACCCATATATTGCATCTTAGCCTTGAACATTCTGATTAAGATTTCTATGTTCAGAGTGGCCTTGGCCATCCGGTGTACCACCAACAAGGCCTTTCACACTCCATTGCTTTGACTATCCGGCGACTCTGGCATGGTTTCCACACTTCTCAATTCACTTTATAAAATTAGTATCACTCTGATACCAGACCCAAAGATAGTACAAAAATGAAAAAATACAAACCAATATCCCTCATAAATACAGATGCAAAAATCCTTAACAAAAATAAACAAATAGAATTCAGCAATGTATAAAAAGAATTATACATTGTGACCATGTGAGATTTATTCCAGGGATAAATTGCGGCTTTAATATTTGAAAAACAATAAATGTCATAGACCAGTGGTCGGCAAACTCATTAGTCAACAGAGCCAAATATCAACAGTACAACGATTGAAATTTCTTTTGAGAGCCAAATTTTTTAAACTTAAACTTCTTCTAACGCCACTTCCTTCAAAATAGACTCACCCAGGCCATGGTATTTTGTGGAAGAGCTACACTCAAGGGGCCAAAGAGCCGCATGTGGCTCGTGAGCCGCAGTTTGCCGACCACGGTCATAGACAATAATAATATGCTAAAGAAAAATAATCTTGTGATCATATATTAATTGATGCAGAAAAATATTTAACAAAAATCAACATACATTCATAACAAAACCTCACAGGAAACTAGAGGGAAACCTCTTCAATTTAATTTAAAAATCTGTAAAAATCCTACAACAAACCACCTACTTAATGAAAAAGGACTGAGTGATTTGTGAAGACCAGAAACAAGGCAAAGATGTTTGTTCTCACAACTGCTACTCAGAATGGCACTGGAAGTTACACCCAGTGCAGTATGACAAGAAAATAAAATAAAAGGCATGTAAAAAATAAAAAGCAAGGAAGAAATAAAACTATCCCTATATGCCAATGGCATGACTATCTATGCAGAAAATCCCAAGTAATCTACAAAAATACAAAATAAAGTAAACACAAACTTCCTAGAACTACCAAGTGAATTCAGCAAGGTCTCATAATACAAGATAAAAATCAATTATATTTCTAGCTCCAATAAACACATGCAAACCACAATTAAAAATACAATACCAGCCCTAGACGGTTTGGCTCAATAGATAGAGCATCGGTCTGCGGACTGGAGGGTCCCAGGTTCGATTCCAATCAAGGGCAAGTACCTTGGTTGCAGGTTCTCCGGTCCTGGTTGGGGTGCATGCAGGAGGCAACCAATTGATGTGTCTCTCTCACATCAATATTTTTCTCTTTCTCTCCCTCTCCTTTCCACTCTCTCTAAAAATCAATGGTAAAATATTATCGGGTGAGGATTAACTAAAAAAAAAGAAAAGGAGATAAAGATAAAGACTTTATAACAAACCAACAATACCAGTTATAATTGGTCAAAAAATGAGATACCTGGATGTAAATCTAACAAAGCACATAAGGCCTTATAAGATAAAAACTACAAAATGCTGATGAAAGAAAAAAACTAAGATCTAAATAAACTGAAAGCTATATTACATTCATGGATTGGAAGACTCAACATAATAAAAATGTTAATTCTCCCCAAATTGATATACAAATAATTCTATAATCCAAGAAAAAAATTTTAAGATATAAACAAGACTACTCTAAAATTTATATGGAAAAGAAAAGGATCTAGAATAGTTAGAACAACTTTAAAAAAGAGGAACCTTGTGGGAGAAATCGTTCAACCCAATTTCAGGACATATAGCTAAAGTAATCCAAATGGTGTGGGCTTGGCAGTGGGGCAGACACATGGGTCAAAGGGACAGAATACATAATCCAGAAATAGTCCCACACAAGTATGACCAACAATATTTTGACATAGATGCACAGCAATTCAATGGAGAAGAGTTTGTTTATTCAACAAATTAGGCCAGAGCAATGGGATGTAAATTCGAAAAATAATATGTCATACCTTATACAAAAAGCAACTCAAAATGATTCATAGATTTAAATCTAAAATATCAAGCTATAAGACTTTTGAAAGAAAACAGGAGAAATTCTGTAGGCACTGAGGCTTGGTCCTGCAGATAAGACACCAAAGGTATATTCATAAAATTCCATAAATTGGACTTGAACAAAATTCACAACTTTTATTATGTGAAAAACCTTAGGGTGATGAAAACACAAGTTGCAGAGTGGGAGAAAATATTTGGAAACCATATATGTAGTAATGACTCAGCTAGAATATATAAAGGACACTCCAACTCACAGCAGCAAAATTTACTTAGAAAATATGTGGATAATTATTGAAACTGGGTGATGACAATACATGGGTTTACTATATTCTTTTCTGCATTCCTATAAATGTTGAAAATGTCTATAACAGAACAGTTTCAAACAAAGTAGGACATAAATGGAATCTAGGACTGATATTGTAAGGTATATAATAGCCAGGACATAGGAGTTTTTGTTTTGTTTTGTTGTCTTATGTTACAGGTGTTGTCAATTTGATAATTTCCTTACTCGTTGTTAAATAATTTTAAAAAATTCCAGAATCAGACAAATGTCCCCATTCTAATATCCTTACCTTAGTTACCTAAGGTAAAGCAAACCTCCTGGGCTCCCTGATTCCACCCTTGCCTCTCTGTAGCCTGTGAAGATTCATGTACAATATACAGCAGGTCTCCTCTCACAGCCTCCCTCTCACTTCCTCTCCAGGTGAAAGTGGTCCCTACACTGGCCCACCTCTCCTGGAACCTCCGTCTCTCTAACCATCTCCTCTGCTCCTTCCTCGCTCACTCTTCTGCTACACACACTTCTCCTGTGCTCTTTGCACACATCAGGTGTCCCGGCCTCCAGGCCTTGGCTTCTGGTATCCCTCTCTGGAAAACGCCTCTCCTGGACACGTTTTCCACGTGGCTCGCCTCCACATCTCCACTCAAATGTCCCTTTCTTATAGGCATGTGTCCCTCTGATCACATTAAAGAGCTCTATCACCCCCACTTGTGCCACCCCAGGCCCTTAGTCTCCAGTCTCTGTCCATGTTTCCTGTTTCACCAGAGCACTAGTCGTTTTCCAAAGTACTAATTTATGTTGCTCTGTCTCTCTCCTCTCACTAAATGTCAGCTCCACAGTACAGAGTTGTCCTTCCCTTTTGCTCCCTGCTGGTCCCCAAAACCTATAAAAGTGTCTGGCACATAGTATGTGTTCAATAAATATTTGTTGAATAAATTTTAATCAATATCACCAGATAAACAGTTGTAAATCTTGCACTACAGATGGTAATGTTAACTATCTTGTACTAGGGTGGTGGTGATCATGATCATGATAATGAACATTATTTTTGAAGTCCTTCCTTTTTGCCAAATACTTGATGTCACACACACACACACACACACACACACACTTCACAGAGCAGAAAGTGTTCACTAGAGAGAAGCCATGGTGAATCCGCATGTCCTGAGCATGGCTTACTTTCAGTGCTCTAAATTGGTGCACTGTCATAAAGATAGCTGACATTTATGTGTTACCAACTACACGGCCACCGCTCTGCTAAGCCTTTGCATTATTATCTCTTTTCATTTTAACAACTGGGTGAGATTGAGACTATACTCATCTTCCTTTTACAAATGAGTGCAGTGAACTTCCGGAGATCAGGAAGCCAGGCCAGGCCGTGGTTCCAGGTCACCAGCACAGACACCTGGCTGGACAGGCTTACAGCCCCACAAAGCCTCCCAGGGCCCCGGCCTGTGCTCAGCACTCACATGGCGCCCATCTTGTCCCCAAAGGAGAAATCAAGGAATTGTGATGGCTCTGCCCAGCTATTTTCAACCCTTTTCATCTCATGGCACATAAACTAATGACTAAAACTCTGCAGCACACCAAAAAATGTGTTTTTTGCCAATCTGACCCACAAAAAGGGTGTAATTTTTTTTACTCATTCACACAGGACAGCTATTGATGCACTGGCTATTGTCATTTTTCTAAATTTGACAATCTAAAGGAAAAGATGTTAGTGCTCCGACTACATAGTCAGGACTTGCATGTTTTAAAAATCTTTGTGGCACACAGTTTGAAAATCGCTGGCTTAGCTGGATGGCAGCACCCATTTAACCCAGGCCAGCAATCACAAATGGGCATCGTTTTCTCCATGAGGCCTCCTTAGTCACCCTACTTAAAACGGGCACCCTCTCCACACACATTCCATTCTTTCCTATGTCTCTGAAAATATTTGACTGACATTTTATTTTCTGTCTCCCCACTAAAATGAAAATTCAATGAAAGCAAGATTTTAGGGCTGACTCTGAAGCACCCAATAACAGTGTACAGCATAGAGTAGATACTCAATATTGTTTTCCATTTCATTTAATACTCTCTTGTAAAAAAAGATCCAGAGCTTGGAGCAGAGGCAATAATGTTTAAAGAAAAGAGAGGCTTAGGCCTCTCCTTTATGGTTTGGATATTCTGCATGAAAAAAGGCAAAAGGAAACTAACCCATTATTTAGGTGTTTGGGGGCCCAGAACTAGAGCTGAGCACAGAGTGGAGGCAGTATAAGTATAATTCTGAGGAAGAGCTTGGGCCCTGGGTCAGAAGTGCTAGGAGTAAAAGTCTAGAATGTCCGAGTGGTTCTCATCAGAGGTAATTTTGTGCCCACTTTCCCCAGGACATTTGGCAATGTTTGGAAATATTTTGATTGCCATGATTAAGGGGTACTACTGGCATCTAGTGAGTAGAGAGGCCAGGGATGCTGCTAACCATCCTATGGGGCACAGGACAGTCCCACACACATAATGATATGGCCCCAAATATCAACACTGCTGAGCCTGAGAAACCCTGGCCTAGAGCACCAAGAGGTGCCCTGTCACTAGAGGAGATGTTTCCTGCTGAGCATGGCCATCACCATCACAGATAGATAGAGGCTGGGCCTGTCTTCCATGAAGGAGGGCAGTCCACACCGTTATAAGTAAGCATGCAGCCTTGTTTACAGAAAGCGAGTGCCTCCTTTACTGGGAGGACATTACATAAACTGCCAACGAATCCTTAGATGTCCATGAATAAATTGTAGAAAACAAAAAATAACTTCCTCTGAATAACTGATGTTTAATTACAGCTTTGATATTGGGACTGAAAAGCCAGCTGTACCCTCATGAACTGCAGCCCTGGGAAGTGGAGCAAGCACCTGTGAGTGCTCCAGCTTAGAGGCGAGGAGCCTGCACTGGGACCAGTGAAAAGCCAGCCAGACTCAGGGACTGCTGTGTCTGTGGCCATGGCCATGTGATCCAAATGTCTCAACCAGCAGGAGGAAAATAAGTGGGTGGTATGGCATTTGTAAATATCTAGATACTTGACATTTCTGACCCCCCAGAAAAAGACTGAAATGTATTTTCCATTATAGATTGCAAGGTATGTCTTTTTCTACACAACTAAAGCTGAGTAAAAGTACTTAAAACTATTTGGTAAATTTAAGACAGTTTCTAGACTCCCTATACCTGAATATTAAAAAATGATAACACCCAGCTACACCAGTGTAATGATCTGGAAGCAAAAGGCCATCCCAATAAAATTAGATATGTCTCCTCAATTATTTACATATTAGAGGCCCGGTGCATGAAATTTGTGCATGGGAGGGGGGTGGTCCCTCAACCCAGCCTGCATCCTCTCCAATCTGGGACCCCTTGGGATTGGGCCTAAACCAGAAGTTGGACATCCCTCTCGCAATCCGGGACTACTGGCTCCTAACCACTCACCTCCTGCCTGCCTAATCACCCCTAAACACCCTCCCCTGCCAGCCTGATCACCCCTAACCACCCTCCCCTGCCAGCCTGATTGCCCCTAACTGCTCCCCTGCCAGCCTGATTGCCCCTAACCGCCTCTACCTTGGCCCCCACCACCATGGCTTTGTCCAAAAGGAGGACCGGATGACCAGAGATGTCTGGTCAACCCAGTCTAATTAGCATATTACCCTTTTATTAGTATAGATTTATATTAACTTTAGACTCAGATTTTAATTCATTTCTATGCTGTTTAAAACTGTGGAGTTTTATATTTCATTTTTATATTTGATCTTATTATGCCTTGCATAGTAGAGCAAGATGTTCTATGTATACATATGTGATGACTTTATAAGGACTTTGTACTCTGTACTGCTGTGCTCTTTTGGTAGCTATCCAAGTCCAAATGTTGACTAATTGCAAAGGTCTCACATTTCTCACTGCCCAGTCCCTGAGGCCCCAGTGTGAGGTTTCACATTCCCAGCATTCTGTGGCTCCACCCCTTTAAGATCACTGCTTTCTGACCTTTGCTCTTGGGAGAAGAGAAGGAAGAGGACGCCTGGGGCAGGGCTTGGCTCTCGGGAGGGTCCTCAGGTGGCAGAGTGTACAGAAAAATGGAATGGCTTCCCAGGGAGGAAAGGGGTTTCCAAGAAAGACAGCAGGGCCCTCCAGTCCAATCCAACGAACTGGCAGTGAGCAGGAGTGGGACACAGGGCGGAGGGTCTGGAAGTCTCAGGCCACAGCAGGGCATGTGGGTTTTCATGCCCATGAATGGAAAGATGCCTGGAAAGAGCTGCCTCGTGGGCCTCCATGGCTGAGCCTTTGGTGGGAGGAGCCATCAGGGGTCACCGAACTTTTGCCTGATCATTCTGTTCTGATCTCCATTCACGTGCATTTGGCACTGAGGAGAGCATCTCCTTCCCAAGACTGTC
This sequence comes from Corynorhinus townsendii, assembly GCA_026230045.1. Classification (NCBI taxonomy): domain Eukaryota; kingdom Metazoa; phylum Chordata; class Mammalia; order Chiroptera; family Vespertilionidae; genus Corynorhinus; species Corynorhinus townsendii. Next base: position 98,027,528 of record JAPDVU010000007.1, on the reverse strand, counting down.
CCCTTCAACAGCCCCTCTGACAGCACACCAGCCTGCTTCTCAAGCTTCATTCTCTTCCTCTTCGGGGGCTGCCTTCTTTCTTTCCTTCTCCCACTAAGAACTGTTGATATTTCGCTGCCTTCTTTCCTATTGTTTTTCTTAAAGGTTATATCTGATATCAAAAACCACTCTTGAAATTCCTCACTAGTATCTGCTGTGCTAATTAATGTCTCTCAGGAAATTTGCACATCAAGCTATTTGCTAAATTATTTCAAGCTTGTTTTCCACCATCAACCCAAATTGAATATATCTAAATCCAAATATATCCTCATCTTCCACTCAAAGCATTCTCGGCCTCTTGTCTCATGCTTAGTCCTCCTTACAAATCGCTTAGTTGAAGTCACCCACAGTTCTGTGCCCCTTGGCAAACCAGCTGCTAGTGTGGCACAGTAACAACAACAACAAGCCCACTCCCATCTCCTGGTTCACCATTCACACTTCCGGAAATATATCACCCAAACAATTAATACAAATTATGAAAAATGTTAATGCATGTAATTATTTTTAATATGGAGGTAGCATCTAACATTTAAAATAAAAGAAACTGTTAGGTAAAAACATGGAGAAATGTGTGCTATCTTAAAAATAGAAAAGTGAGATATATGTTGGTATTCCCAATGATTACAACTATATACAATATGCATATAAAAAGGACTGGAAAAAATACACTAAAATAATATTTATTGCTTGGAAAGTAAGCATATTACCTTTTATTGTATATTGTTTAAACTTAATTACACCTTCTTCAAAAGGAAATTTCTTTACCATCCAAGATTCCTCCAGCTCTCTATTGTTTAGCTATTAAGTTTTGTAGACTAACTCTTTACATATCATTTATGTGCATTATTTTATGTTCGCCTTTGCTGTTCCGCCCTCCTTGGAGCCCTGATAGAGTCCCTGAGGAGGATGCGCTCACTCATTCCCAGACCTGCGCCCTTTCCTGCTTAACAGACCATGAGACAGCGCTCTGATGAAGAAAGCATTGGGGGGATAAGGACACATATGTAATACCTTAATCAGTAAAGAAAAAAAGAAAGAACACAAAGGGATTTGGAAAAAAAGAAGAAGAAGAAGAAGAAAGCATTGGCAGAAATCTACTGGAGGGCTCTAGGGACGCTGCTGCTTTTCTGGAGGTGGAAGAACATGACGATGACTGCCCCCTGCCGAGGATGGTGGGAGGAAAGTCTGAAAGGGCTGGGTCCCTGACAGTATCATTATGGCAGCTGCTCTGAACTTGTTGTGGGAGGAAAATAGTCCTTATATTGTAGCTTTTGTCTGTTTTCTGTCGCTTACAGCTTACTGTGTTGCTGACCAATATCTTGCCTAGCTGCCTTCCTGATTCTAGTCTCACATCATTCACTTCACCCTACATTTATTGCATAAGAGTGAAGGAAAAGAAGACCAGGGAGAATAGTAAATAAATAAACACTGACAATAGAAGCAAAGGGCAAGCTGACGTATGAAAACAACTTGGGAGACATTAAAATTAAAACCATATGAATAAAAAATTTGAAGAATCACTGAGGTCCACTTAGTAAAGTTTTTAAAAATCCCTGCATAGCTCCATCGTTACTTAGGGTATTACTACTACTTCCACAGTACAGGATAGTAATGAAGACTCCCAAGAAATAGCCATTCTACAAAAATATTCAGCCTTCACTGGATAGAATGGTGAGCCAAACATAAAAGACTTTGCTATAGGAGCTTAGAGTTAAATTGGGAAGAAAATAAATGAACAAAATAATTATACAATAAATAATTACAATCTGTGCTATGAATGGGATAAGTTTTATAAAGGAGAACTGGTCTAGTACAAGTATTAGTGGGGTAGAGGCTGCTGGCAAGGAAGGCTTCCTTAGAAAACTAAGGACAAACCTGCATTGTTAGAGAAATGGAGGGAGGCGGGTGCAACGAGAGCAATAGCACTTGGATAGAAGGGCTGGCTGCGAAGGCCTTGGGGCAGGAGGATGAATACTGCCTCTGAGGAACTCAAGGTTACTGTGGCCAGCTGTGTGTGTGTTCCAACTCAGTGAGAAAAGATGAAACTAGGTTCAATATATTCTGCTCAAGAGAAAAGCCAAGTATGAAATCAGTTTTTAAAATGTTCCACTTCAAAAAATAAAATCAAAATAGTTAACTGCTGAAAATACTATCGGTAATTTTTGCATTGTCATTTTTTTCCAAATATTTAAGCATCCACTAAGCACCAGCCACTATATTAATTTCTGGGAATATAAATGTGAGATTACAGTCTGTACCTTAGGGATTGCAATAGGTAAGGAGGAAACTGAGATTAACAAGAAATTACAGTTAAGCCCTAGCCTGTTTGGGTCAGTGGACAGAATGTCGGCCTGCGAACTGAAGGGTCACAGGTTCAATTCAGGTCAGGGGCACATGCCCGAATTGTGGGCTCAATACCCAGTGGGGGAACTTGCAGGAGGCAACTGATCCATGATTTTCTCTCTCTCCCTCTTCCTTCCTCTCTGAAATCAATAAAAATATATATTAAAAAAAATTACAGTTAAGTGTAAGGAGGACTTTTGTGGAGGTGTGTGATCAAAGGCTGAGGCGGGGCAAGGTGGGAGGGGGAGCATCCAAAAGAAATGATTAGTTCATTCAGGAGTTGAGTTATCTAAAAAATGCATCTATGTTCATCACATCATTATCAAATGAAACTAAATAAATGAACTGTGACTGAGTTTAAGCATGAGACAAATCAGAAAATCTAAATTCGGAAGATATCAAAGGCAATGGAATTGTCTAATGGACTTCAAAGTACACAATCCTACCTCAAATACAATACTTAATTAGATCACTCCCTATAGGCTTGGGCAGCCATTCAACTAATAGATTTGAGCATAATTGAATTTTAGTTAATATATTTGATATTAAAAAATAAAGGAAACACTGAATTAGACTTGATTATACACAGGTCAGGATCAGAGAGAAAGGTAGAGAAAATCAACATGAGTTTAATTTATTTTTTCATTGAGATGAAAGTAAAAGACTTACACTTAAAATTTTAAGCATTAAAATTAGCCGTTTTATTCACTATAGCTTATAAGATTATCAGTATGCAAAATCCAGACACTTGAACCTTTGATCAGCTCTGGCAATGAGCAGCTGTCAAGACAGTCAAGTGGTTTCTCTGAATCAGTCTTAGTCTCCGTATTAGGAAATAGAATAACTTCATTAGTAGCTCCAATGATTCTAAAGCCGTTCTTCCAGAAATATCATACAGCACTATATTATGTTCACTGATTTCAGTTTGGCTAACTGTAACTGTAAAAACTCAGGAGAATACAAGGCCATTTTACCAATTATTTACCAGACAGGATACATCAGACTTTACAAATGATGAACTGGTCATGTATAATGCCTGATGTTATAAAGCACACAAAGGTCCAGTGAAGACTCGATGACTAGGAAACACATACTTGGAGGCAGGTAGAAACTTCATGAAATCCATGCCCTTGTCTTGGATAAAGAAAATAATTAAAAAATCATCCAAATATAATGTCAGATATTATATGATATAATTAAGTAAATGATATGTGATTATACTGTCTCAGTTATAGGACATACCTCTTCCCATCTCAGTCGTTTTTTACTTAAAGTATTTGATTAAATTGCTTAAAGTGAATGAGCCAAAGAGGAGTTTAATAATTTTTTTAAAAAAGTGGAATATGGTTTTGTTATTAGATCCAAAAATGACACAGTAATTATATGCAGTGCTACATAATAGTTCTAATTGCAATTGCAGTGTAATTACTTTGACATACATTTACTATCCATCTCCATCATAATTATTATGCATGGATTATGTTACCTGTTTTTCAAGTACTCCGCTATCTTCTGGAGGTGCAGACTTTTCAATTATGTAGATTCACTTTAAAACATAATGCCTACAATACTACCTCATCTCAGGAGCTCAACATATAAATATCAACAATAACAATACTAATATTTGTACAAATAGATAATGTTCTGGAAAGCCAACCCTATACTATTTCTTAGTTTATTTAATTAAAGTAAGAATGTCAGGAAAGGAATGCCTTTTTTGTAACATAAAATGGTTTATTCCTTTCTATGCCATCTCTTCTCTTAGCAGTGAAAAGGTCCACATAACACAGGATGCAGGAGGTTCCAACAAATGTGAATGATATTCCTCATGCAGTTTTTGTTTGTTTTTTAGAGAAACAGGAAGGAAGAGGGAGACAGAGAAAATAAGTCAACATGAGAGTGAAACATCGTTCAGCTGCCTCCTGCACGACCCCTACCCAGGATAGGGCCATAACCTGGGCATATGCCCTGACCAGGTATTGAAAGGGCAATCTTTTGGTGCACAGGACAAGGCTCAACCCTCTGAGCCACACTGGCCAGGCACCTCATGCAGTTTTTAATGGGAAAGAGTATCCATGCCACACACATTTGCTAGACCAGCAGTCACAATCCTTTCAACTATATTGTGGCCAGCAACCTTGGTGGACAAGCACAGCTGTGGGTCAGTTCACCTCTTTTCCTATGTAGACCCCAATCTACTCCATAAAATGTCCTGTTAATATTGTGATAACACCAAATGCTACAACCTCTGACAAGCTTTAAAAAAAATTATAACGTATGGAAATACATAATTTTATAGAAAGATGAAAAATAGATGAATAATGGAAGTTCTGTGATGGTTAATTTTATGTGTCAACTTGATTAGACTATGATGCCCAGTTGTTCGGTCAAACACTCATTTAGATGTTGTTGTAAAGGTGCTAGCTAGATGTGATTACCATTTATAATGTAAAGCAGATTATCCTCCATAATGAGGGTGGGCCTCATCCAATCAGTTAAAGGCTTTAAGAACAAGGACTATGGTTTTTTGAAGAAGAAGGAATTCTCTTCAATACTGAAGCAGAAATTTTACCAGTTTCTAGCCTTCAGACTCAAGACAGTAATACCAACTCATCTGACTCTCCAAGCCTACAGCTTGCCCTACAGATTTCAGTTTTGCCACCATCTACAATTGCATAAGCCAATTACTTAATGTCCCTTCCTCAATATCTCTTTTTTATATTGATTCTCTGGAGAATCTTTTCTTTCATTTTTTTTTTTTAAATCCTCACCCAAGGATATTTTCCATTGATTTTTAGAGAGAGTGGAAGAGAGAGGAAGAGACAGAGAGAAATATTGATGTGAGAGAAACACATCAATTGGTTGCCTCCTGCATGAGCCTTGACCAGGGCCCACACCAGGGAGGAGCCTGCAACCAGGTACCTGACCTTGACCAGAATCAAATTTGGTACCCTTCAGTCTGCAGGCTGGTGCTCTATCCACTGAGCCAAACCAACTAGGACTCTCTGGAGAATCTTGACTAATTTACATTTATTCAGAATATTAAATATATTATGTATTCTCTTTGAAAAACAAATATTTTTGGCTCTGTTTATGACATTATCAAGTTCTGTACCAACTCTTAGTTTTTTGTTTTTGGTTTGTTTTTTTGTTTGTTTTTTAACTTGAGAGACATTTATTTATTTTCTAACAACATGAATCATGGATATGAGCAATTAAATATTTTATCTCCTCAGGAAAATACAGCATTATTGAGTGACAGTTACAACATATGGAGAACTTCAATCTTTGGTCACAGTGTTAAGAGCTCCTGGTTTTATTTCCACAAGCTCTCTCTGAAATGACCTACCAACCCTTTGTTTTTTTAAAATTAGGATGAACACTCTTTATTTAAAACTTCATGAAACCAGCTGAGAATAAAGTTGACATATTGACAACTTATATACTTTCTATAAAACTAGATCTACGTACTACATATTATGTACTTTCCATAGAAACTATGTTCATCTACTTTCAATAGAACAAATAGTATGAAAACACACACACAAAAAAAAACACTAGATGATCATAACTCCCAGTTAATGACACCTGGCTATTCCTCAGTGGGTTGTCACATGTAACCAAGTGCATTCACCTTGCAGGAATACAGCTACAAAATCATATTCTTGTGTGTAGCAATTGCAAAAAAAAAAAAAATTGCTCTAAAAGCAGAGTGTACACTACAGTTTTTTTCTGTTGTAGAGCTAGTCATTCGATCAAAGCCTTACAAAACAGTTCTTCCTAACAAACAGTACTATTTCTACATCAGAAAACATACTTTTAGAAAGTTATTTTTATAAGTGGCAAGTAAATTATAGTAGCTTATAAATAGTGTTTAAATGATACCCTATTCTTCTGTATGTAAAGGTGTTAAATTATTTGTAACAGCCCACAAAAATGCTGTGGGGGCATCCTCCAGGGGGCATGTCTTCGAGGTACTTACTGACCGCAGAGTCATAGGCGGTGGCGTTGTGCTCGCCTCTCATGAAAGGGTATGGGGACAGGTAAGCATGTGTGCAGGTCTTGGATGCTGGCTGATTGCCTAGGAAGGAGAGCAGAACAATGGTATGTTATTGAGCACCTGAGTGAGCACCGTTCCTAATAGAAGAGAAGCAGGGAGTCTGGGGTTATATCAGCTAAATAAAATGGCAGGGAGATCAACAAATTCAGAGAACTGCTGAGTGAAGGGGGAGACTTCCTAAAAATCTTATATAAAGAAGCACAAGGAACCTGGAACCTGGACGCATCCCAAACATCTGACTCATGACATAATTCAATGCAGACAAGGGCTTTCTTATATCACCTTAAAATCAAAGGCACTGCTGCTCACTTATTTTCAGGCCCATATTTTCAGTTCCCAATATAATGCCTAGCACATAGTTAGTTATTAAAAAAGAATTGTTATGAAAGTCCAATAAGCTTAGATTTAACCTTGATCAGTTCCAATCAATATAAAATTTATTCTATAACTTGTTTCTAGGGAAAAGATGGAAATAATAGATCACAAGACTTAATAATTCAAATACATTTCTAGCATTTGAAGAAACCACAAGAAAGAACTTTTATGTTTGAAGACTTCATTGTGTACATTTTAAGGGGCGGTGAAATATTCTTCTTTTCTCTAAGTCCTTGGCAAAATCTTCTTCTTGCACAGTCTTATTCACTCCATTTTACCACAATCTAAATAATTTTTGACAAGTCGCATGCTTATTTTCCTCCCTGAAATGACTATAAGATAGTGTATCAAATTTTTCTCTCAAAATGCCATTTACACATGCTGTTCCTTTTACATATGCCTACTTGCCATCAGTTTGCTTAAGTCTTCCACATATTTTTATTATCTATTCCATCATCTTGACTGTTGTGTCAATATCATACTTAGGTTTATCACAGTAATATTTCATAAGGAGTCTAATAATTTCAACCCACAATAAGCTTTAGGGTAATAAACAGTTCTTTTCTTTGTTGGATGCAATAAGATAAAGGCTAATTGTTTTCAGTAAATTTATTTTTGAAGATTAATACAATATAAGGAATAAAGTTGAAAGAATGCATCACATTTTTAAGAAGCTGCTCAACTTCAAAAAAAAACAAAACAAAACAACTTAACATGTCTATGAGAGAATTTGAACATCAAAAACAAGGCATTTCTTGCTATTGCCCACAAACCTGATTGAAGCCCAAATTGAGCAAACTTTCATCTGCCAGAGGTGGTAATTAAGTTTCATTATTTAAAAAGAGGTTTTTTAACTTTTAAAATAATACATTTCTATTTCTGGATATTTTTAAAAAGAAAGACTTTTATTTGCAATATAACAAAGGACACTCAAAAATACTATAAATAATACCTCTTTGTTAGTTAGGGTTGGTGTATTTTAAATATGAACAAGGAAATGGCAGATATTTCCTAAACTCCTACTTATATGATAGAATAAAATAATGATTGCTACAGCCATTTCTACTCACTGAACCTTTTGAAGATACCTACTGAAATTCTACAACTAAGAATCCAATCCTAATTTGTGAATGACATGTACTAAATAAGAAGCTGCTCATTTTTATTTTAAAGGCAAAGGAGAAGGTATAACAAAAGCGCACTTACCATACCAGAACTTCCAGAGATCGGGCTGGTTTTCTTCCGCAATCCCATTGAACCAGCATCTCCAGAAGAACCCCTCGTGGTGGAAAGTCACGTTCTCTATCTGCACAGAATACAAACAGGGGCACAAGGAGCACAATCTTAATTCTCATGTCCAGGGGACTTTGTAAGCAATGAATTTCATTCCAATAATGATGGTCAGTAGCTTTCTACGTGTCTCTTCTATGAAGAAATAGACACTCCCCTACTATTCTCCAATTTCAAGAGAAAGCAAAAGGCTATCCTCACCAAATACACAAATAGTTGGAAAAAGAAACGCACATTCTGGTCACCTGAACACTTCCCCACTTCCATCACAAGAAGCCAATAGTCTGATCCAAATGCCACCAAAAAGAGTAAAACCCCTAAAGCACCAAAGAGAGCCCCAAAGAAAATGGCAATATTTAGTCTCATTTTCAACTCACTGGTTTCCCTTTAAATAAAACAAGAAATTTTAAAATAGCAAACACCTAGCTTCTCAACAAAAAAGAATAAAGATTTCTGAGAAGACAGAATTGTCTTGAGAAGCCTCTCCTAGCTCATGTTTTGGCGGTGGCTTCTCACTCACAACCAGCCGGTAGATTGTATTCCCTTTGCTCACCCCTAAGGGACTCCAGCCCAGCAGCTGAGAATGGCCAGCTATTTTAGGAAACTGATTGAGGAGCTTTCTCTCTCCCATGGGAATCAAAAAATAGCTGACCTTCCCCTGACTGTAGAGAGAGGTATCATGAGCTGGAATGATCATTATTGCTGTTGGGTAATCCATAGAAGTGGAAGGAAGATGGAATGGTACAGCCTTGTCAGTATTGGCCCAGTCTTAAGTGTCTGACAAGCTCCTCTTAGTCTAGAGTGGCCATTACAACCCCAAAGACATGTAAGACTTTTTTTGAAGATATATAAATTACAGCTATAAAAAAACACAAAGACTTCTCTTGAATACAACTGAAGTTGTAATTAATTTCTTAATTTATTTTGGATGTTTTGGGGATAGAAAATAATTTGTGGGTCAAATGGTCTAACATAAAACTGAATACAGTCCAGGTTTATAACCTAGAGATTTAGATGTGTACTTAAAAGATCCAAGAATATGGTAACAGAAACTGTTTAAAGTATTAAAATGTACTCATAGATAGAGAGTGGACAGACAGCTCTGGGGGAAGGGGTGCTAGGGGAGGATAGAGGGATTGCATAAAAAAGAAAGAGAAAGAACTCGTGGACACAGACAACAGTGTGGTGATTGGAGAAAGGAGTGGGGGGGTAGAGGTGGAAGAGGGGGATAAATGCTGATGGAAAATAAAATAAGATGTACCTCTATGCAGCACACAGTATTGACATAAAAATAGCATTTTCTACAGCAGCTTCCTGATCTCATACAAGTCATTCCAAATAATCATCCCCAAAGTGGACTGATGAAAAAGAATTCTCAAAAATATATTGTTTTCTGGATTAAGATAAAAGGATCTGGTCCTCTCTTTCTTTTGCCTTCTTCATTGTAAGTATTCAATTTCCTCAAAAGATGAGTCATACTTGATACCCATACAAGCCACCTAATAGCAATGAACTACACTTTATTCATGCCTTGTCTCTATGGTTTGTGTTTTCTTTTCATGTCTGAATATGCTAGAGAATATTTTTAGGTATTTGTATAACATTTTTAAACTTGACTGTCCCTATGACAAGTGGTTTTATATTCTCAGTGGTAATGAGGAACTGCATCTTCTAAGAGGCATCTGAATTATCCTGGCTTCCTTCACCACTTCTTCTGTTTGGCATCTTCAGGTATATATTTGGTAAAAGGACACAAAGAGGACTCCTCAGTAAGGATGTAGGGCCTTGGCCAGCTCCAGCTGTATGCAACTGGAGATGCTCAGAGGTCAAGAATGGAATTCTAAGTCACGGAACCAGTGACTGTGAAGGTTAAATGGAATTTGAGAGTTCATCTCAGCTGATTCCTCATCTAATACCCAAATCTCCTTTAAAAGACTCCCTACGTCATCAAGCCATGCCATTTCCAGCATGTCGGATTTAGGACATCAGTAATGTCCACACAGCTCTGCCTTAATTTCTGCCAAAAGCTGTTTCCCTAAAGTTAATTGACCCTATTCTGTCCTCTGATTGCACATGACAGGACTTCCTGATATTTTGAGGAAGTAATCATCTCGTGCCTCCTACAAGTGCAACCTCCATGCCTCCCCTAAATATAGGTCTTTTTTTCTTCTAAAGTAAACATCCTATTCCTTTAAGCATACCTTAGATCGACACAACTCCAAATTTCCTTGCTGCTCTGCTTCTTTGCTACAAATTTGGAGATCGAAGTCAACAGAGTGAAATACTCTGAGTATAGTCTATGGTCTTCATACCACCACTTTCCTTATTTGGATGCTGTGTAATAGCCTCCCAAAGGTGTCCAAACTCTGATCCTAAACATAGTCACATAATCTGTGAACATGATTCCTTATATGTCATATCCTGGGCTATACAGGTAGGCCCCGCCTAAATGCATGAATCCTTAAAAGAAGAATTCTGCCTGGTCCGTGTGGCTCAGTGGTTGAGCATCAGCCCATGAACCAGGAGGTCACGGTTCCACTCCCCGTCAGGGCACATGCCCAGGTTGTGGGCTGTATCCCCAGCAGGGGGCGTGCAGGAAGCAGCCGGTCAATGATTCTCATCAGTGATGTTTCTATCCCTTTCTTCCTCTCCCTTCCTCTCTCTGAAATATATATATATTTTTTTTTAAAAGACAATCTTTCCAGACAGAACGGTCGGAGAAAGAAATATAATCAGAAAGGGTCAGAGAGTTGCTGTTTGGAAGAGGGAGGAAGGAGGACAAAGCCAAGAAATGTGGGGCTTCTAGAAGCTGGAAGAGGAGAGAAGACAGCTTTTCCCTGAGAGCCTCAGGAAGGAATGCCAACATCTCAATTTGGGGGATTTCTGACATTTGGACATACAGGGTCATACATTTGTGTTGTTGTAAGCCACTATTTTTGTGTCAATTTGATATAGCAGCAATACGAAATGAATATAGATGCTATTTTATAATTAATGCAATATCAGATCAAATTAAGATTTTAGCAGGGGGGGGGGAGAATAAATTTGCAAAAAGTGCTTATTGAGAACTTGTGAGGGCCCAGGCCTTTATCAGATTTTAAGATTACAATACACAGTCCTTGACCTTGAGGAGTTCCTGAGCTAGGTGACAGAAATGGTTCCTTAGAGTTAAGTACATAGAGGTTGTAATGATGGCCTTCTGGCCCCAGACACATTCTCCTGCTCACCTCACACCGTCTCCCAGGATTAGTGTGATGAGTTCGTGGTTGTGCAATGTGGTTGTAGGTGACATCTTTGCTATTGGGAGAGAAAGGAGAATCTTTTTAGGAAATAAATAAAAATCTTCCTAAAAAGATTCTCTCTCTCTCTCTCTCTCTCTCTCTCTCTCTCTCTCTCTCTCTATATATATATATATATATATATATATATATAGAGAGAGAGAGAGAGAGAGAGAGAGAGAGACTCATCAATGACTAAGATTTTCTCACCATATCCTAAAATGTATAAACATCATTATTAAAAATGTATATTAAGCCAGTTATTAATGTGACCTAATTATTTCCAATCATTCAATCATGTGCACCTATTTGAGAAAAATATAATGCAATACTTTTATATCATAAAACTGAAATCTTTTAGCTCAATCATCCCCAGTGCTTCTTATAGTACTTGACACATAACAGGGACTAAAATAAAATAAAAATCGATGTGTATTAGGACTCTTGGCTGAGATTCAAATGCATGACTTCCTGAGCTACCCAACCAGAGACGGCCCCCATCTGGCCTGGCCTGCTCTTTGTGAAATTTGGAGAGATGAAATTTATCAGGGTATGTGCTTCCTCTGCAGATGCCCACAAACCATCTTTTTAAAAATCTATTTTAGACTCTTACGAAAAAATAAAATAAAACTTAAAATCCAAGGATCAAAAAGTATCTTCTTCAGAAAATGAGATCCTTTGCCAATCATTTAAAACTCCTCTAAGGTTCCATGATTCTCAAATATTTCTACCAGCCATTCAGCGTCTCTCCCCTGCACTCTCTCAGCAGCCTAGAAAGTTGCCTGCGCAGCAGGAAAATTGCTAAAAGCTGTGTTCTCATGATCTCTACAAATCTAGGCACAGGTTCCCTTTTCACTTTCTTCCTCCTTCTAGCGAAAGGCCAGGAGATGAGGAGACAACCACATCTGGGCACCAACCTCAACGCACAAGAATCCTATAATGAAACAACTCCACTGCTACTGCACATACCTATCCCTTGCATGAATATTGAACCCACTTTCATGTTGATATGACTGTCACACTGACTCTGCAAGGCCACAAGCATAAGTGTGGTGTCTCAGGGTCCCACCTGTGGGAGAGCTACAAATTTGGAGATCGAAAATGTAAACCAAGATGAATAATAGTAACTAATACTCATGAGCACCCACCATGTGGCAGACACCATAGTAAGCACATTAAATACTTTGAATACAACTAAATCTTCAATAGGCAGAATATGAAAGGACCAGTTTTTTAATGGGTGTCCACTCTCTTGTCAGAAATTTTAACATATAAAAGTCTTGATTGTAGGAGTTAAAGATTTCCTTGGTCACATGAAGAAATCCAGAGGTTTTATTCTTTCTATGGCCAAATAATACTCCATTGCATATATGTATCATTGTGTTCTTTATCTGATCATCTATCGATGGACACTTAGGCTGCTTCTATATCTTGGCTATTATAAATAATGCCACAATGAACATAGGGGTGCATATGTCTTTTTTAATTAATGTTTTGGAGTTCTTTAGATAAATATCCACAAGTGGGATTGCTGAGTTATATGGTAGTTTTAATTTTTTAAGAAACCTCCATACTGTGTTCCATAGTGACTTCACCAATTTGCAATCCCACCAACTGTGCACGAGGGTTTCCTTCTCTCCACATCCTCACCAACATATTTGTTTGTTGATTTACTGATGATAGCCATTACAAAATTTTACCATTTGTGACAACAAGAATGGACCTCAAAGTTATTATGCTACGTGAAAGAAGTCAGACAGAGAAAGACACTCTATCATTTCATATGTGAAATCTAAAAACAAAATAAGCAAACAAAACAGAAACAAACCCATAAATGTACAGAATAATCTGATGGTGCCAGGTGGGTGCCAGGTGGGTGCCAGACTTAGCAGGGGAATCACATAGTAAGTTATTGAAAAGGGTTTTAAAATAAAAAATAAAAAAAGGCCAGAGGTAAGCAGAGAGATCTGCGTGGACCCTCACTGCCAAAGGTAATTCACAATGCTTTATGGGTTATGTTCTATGTTTATGTCCTCAATGTTAGTCATGGCTCCACCACAGCTTTCAACCTTGAGTTCCCTGTACCTCCGAAGCTAAATGAAGGGGCAAGGAGCTGAGTGGGGACGTGGCAGTGACCCTCCAGGACATGGTGAACCGGGGCCAAGAACAGGAACTGCAGGCACCAACTCCCTTGCCACATCTCCTCTCCCCGACCACCCCCTCCCCCCCCATCCCCGCCCCATGGACAGTCTTTCAGAATGATGATTTCAAGGAATTAAGAAGAGTGAGCGTTTTCTTTCTAGATGAGTGATCTTGGGCAAATTGTTCAACTCTGTAAGTTTGCTTTTATAGGGAAAATGGGAACAATGTTTCAGAGGATGATTGGGGCTATCAGGTAAGAGGAAAAGTGCCAAATAGGTTGATGCATCATACATTAGGCTTCTTTCTCTCCTGCCATTAGCTGAAGATCATTCTTGATGAAAAAGTTTTAAAATGAATAAAATAAAATATAAGTCCCTATGTTAGCATTCCAGATCTGACTCAGGTTTAGTTTATTTCACAAACTAACTTCTCACCAAGTGCCACATTCATGTAACCATCCTCCCTCTCCAAACCTGTGCCTAACTGTGTCCCTGTGATTAGAAGCCATTCTCTCCCACCTCTCTGACGAACTCCTCATTAAGCCTTTCAACAAATATTTACCAAGTCTCTACTGTGTGCTGCACATTCCAGTGTTGAGTTTTAACAAGACTGTGTTATACAACCTATAACACTTTTCCATTTTGTTTAATTCAGTAACATAGACAGTTTCTTAAACCCTGCTTCATAGGAAAAAATAAGTCACGAAATGATTGGTTCATTAGCCAATTAATTTAATAATGACTGAACAAGTGAATCTCCCCATAAAAAATGTGTCCCATTATTTTTCAAGATGTTACTGGGGATGCTAGTCCCTTCATCAAAGTGACCCTGTGAAGACCAGTAGGGAATTTCTGAATGCCATAGAGAAGTGTTTCCATAGAACACTGCTGTCACTTTTAACCTTAGAGACACTGCCAGTTCATCAATGTTTATCACTTGCCCATTCTGAGACAGAGTGCTGTGTCTCAGAGCAGAGACAGGGCCTGAGATGTGCTCTAACCTTAACAAGCTATATTCTCAGGGCACTGTGAGTGCTTCTCTCCACTTTGGTACCTAGAAAGTTGGAGGCCAATGGATAAAAGGCAATGGCCCCTCCTCAACCCTGACTTCCTTAGTTTCCTTCCCAGGTGCCCCTGACTTTCTCTCATACACACCTTTTTAACCTGCTATTTAGTATGCATTTATGTAAGCTCCTTCAAATACTTTTGAGAACAACATGAAAATTAAACAATGAAGCAAAACAGACATTTTGCGAAATCAGATATTAGGAGGTGCGTGTCCAACTAAAAATGCTGGTCTCATTTTGTTTTTTCATCAGAAAGATCCTTGAATTATTTAGTCATCCCCTCCCCCCTTTCCCCTCATCCTGCTTGTTTCTCCTCTCATGCCCTTATGTGAGATCCTCCTGACTTCCTGCAAACTCCCCTTTTGGAGTCACTTGTCACTTAGAGAAATTGTGGCAAAAATGTTTTTATTTAACTGTTAAATTAAAACAAAGCTTAAAAATGAATCTTTTAAAATCTGTATATGAAGATCATTAGCATTCCAGGATACCGGAGTAAATTCCCCCCTTATTCTTGTTACATGTTAGGCAAAACTTGACAACCAAAGGCTGAATGACTGTAAGTAATTATTTTCATCTAATGTCCTTTTATTTAGTTAACTGTGTGTGTATGTGCTTTCCCCCTAAGGTCATAATTTCCTATCCTGATATTGCAATAGTCTTAATTATCTCAAAATATCTAATGAAACTATTTTAACATTCTCAAAACAAAATTAATTCCAGTTCACTTTAGCTTAAAAAAATTCAAGAGCACTCAACAATGCTGAACAAATTTGTAAACAAATGTAGAAACCAAACTCCCAATGCTTTTACAGAATAGGAATCATTTCCCAGAAAACTAGAATGTTTTTTGGAGATTTTAGGGTAGATTCTTTTTCATCATGAAGTAATGTATTATAGATCCACAATACTTATATCTGCCACTTCAACATCTAAAATCTCTGAAAATCAAAAGCTTTAGGCAAAGCAGCCCTGACTGGCATAACATGTGGATAAACTATAGCGTGAGGTTTCATTTGTTTGATTGCTGAAGTATGAGTGTGTTTGACTAAAGGGCTCCCCAAGTTCAACCAAGAGTGTTAGGCAATGCACAGTATGTGCATAGAGTTACTTTTCCGAAATCCCCAAATTCTGAGTTCCAAACACATCTGTCCTAAAGGCTACACATAAGGGAGTATGGTCCTGTAGTCCTACATACAAGATGGTGGACCGAGTGATGACCCTAAAACCAATGGTTTCCCCATGATCATCATTAAAACAGATTTTTACTCCCAGTGAACCATCACCATGTGTCTCTACCACTCTAATGAACTTGTTTAATCTCTGTTTGGTATTACAGTTCTTGGTTCTTGTGTATCATCCTCTGTGCTACCTCCCTCAGCAACATGACAATAGGACCACAATGTTAAAAGATTATTCACATGCCTTCTCATCTTACACATAGTACAGGAACAACAAACAAACTCTATAGCAGCAACAATTCTCAGTGATTCTGTTTTTGTTTATGGCTACACACAATGCTTTAGGTAGGTGCTCAGTAAAAACTTAAGAGGATCAAATACTTTTACTGCCTTGAATTGAATTGGGTTGAACACTGCCATCTGCTGGCCACAGGTAAAATTTGCATTCCATGGACTACTATGATCAGTTAGGGTTTTGATATAATGCAACACTGAAGTCAAGGATTTGTTATTTTCATAGAATTTGATGCTTTACAGCTTTAATTAAGATGGTACCATCAAAGTATCCAGGCCCTGAGGAATAACTCACACTGAACACACTGTTACAAGATTCAGAGACTCATTCACCTCATTAATTCAGCAGTTTACAGTCCATTCAATTGAGAGCTACACACACAAGTAACTCACACAGAAACAGTTATATTACAAAAATGTCCTTCACTTTGAAAAATGTTTGCTGCCCAACTCTGGGTTCAGTTCCATAGGGAACCCTTATTAGTGCACTTAAGTGCATTGACTCCTGAAAGGGAAAAAAGTTGGAACATATTTCTTTTAAAAACTGCCCTAATTTGCAATCAATTTACAATAAAACATTTCAAAAACAAAACTGGAGACCAAAGTGGAAATCTTTTGATTCATAAAACCAGAAATGGAAAAAAGTGTAACTTGTAGGAATGTATTTATTATGTAAATAAAATTTTTAAAGAATTGTAATTTTTATTAATTTACTCATTCCTTCGTTTTGTTGTAATTCTTTCTGAGGGGATATATATATAAAATTCCATCTGCCAGAAGCCACACTAATGGAAAGGTTTCCTTCTCCTGTCCCTTGGTGGTGAAAGTGTTTTTCATTAATTTGAGTGCAAGAACTTAAGCCTTAATTTAAAGACAGACATTTTTATTTCACCTTGGCACTGGAGTATGCTACCTTCTCCTTAAATACCTTTGCCACTAGGTCCTTTTATTGATAAAGATGAAGATGGACTTTTAATTTCCATTCCCAACTGCTTTCCCAAGGAAAGGGTCCGTGAGTCAGGTCGGGTCCTGTGCCCCAAAGGAAAGACAATTAATCAAGAGAAAGAGATTGGGGGAGGTGAGGAGACACATTCATATGACCTCACTGCCCCAGGTCTCCATGAGGAGAAAATAGCTGGTGTTTGTGTGAAAATGCAAACAGAAGTAGTAGGTGGAGAGGGAGAGGCCCTTGTCTTCAGGACTGGGAAGATGCCACCACAGTTCCTGAATTGATGGCTCCACAGCCTTCTCTTCTTGTTCTGCTCAGCCAGGTCCTTTTCTAGTAATGTAGTTGCACGTGTGGTATGGGGTAAGTGCTTAAAAATTTGGACATCTGAGGATACCCTAATAACACACAGCTAAATACCAAATGTGACAGCAGCAACAAAATAATAATGCCCAGCACTTAGAGTACTCACTTTGTCCAAGGCAGTATTCTAAGTGCTTTGGGTTTATTAACTCATTTAACCTCCACAATAACCCACTGCAATAAGTGACACTTTCCCCCATTTTATCAATGAGGAAACAGAGGCAATTCTGAATCTCTCTGTGGCAAGATTTCTTATTATGGACTGTTTTGCATACCACAAAATTTATATCTTGAATCCCCAACCCCCAATGTGACTGTATTTGGAAATAGGGCCCATTTGAAGGGGATTCAGGTTAAGTGAAGACTTGAGACTGGGCCCTCATGTGTCACCCCAGAACATGGAACTAAGGCCAGAGGTTAGATGCTCTAGGCAGATTTCAGTTCCACTTCAGTTGTCAAAGAATTATTTGTGAAAGACGTGATAGCCACGTCCTGCATGGCTTGGGTTCAGGACCTGGAGAAGGGCCACACACAAATGTGACTAGACAAGAAATACAAATTTGGAAATTACAGGGGGCCAGGCGGAGAGTCTTTCTCAAGAGGAGAGGCTTCACTGGCCCTGTCAGCTTTTTATTCAATTTTAGATACACATCTTACCCATAGTCAGGTAGACAATTCTGGTAGCAGACAGACTATCTTAAAGGTCAGCAAATATTAGTAAAGATTTACTTTGAGACTATTAGGTCAGGAAATTGCTTGAGCCACCATTGTCTCGAGTAAACAGTCAGCGCATAGCTTTGGCCCTTGCCAAAGCTCAAGGTCCACCAGCCTTCTGGGTTCCTTGTTTATACTTTCCTGATAGTGTAGACAATGGGTTGCTTCCAGCAATTATTACAATGTGAAAAAATAAGGTTTCCACTTTTATCTTGGAAGTGTAGAAAGCTGCAAAGAGCATTCTGCCCAAATTTTGTACAAACAAAATGCTAGACAAACTTCAAATTAATGACTTTTCTTGAACTCATGAGAGAATTGAGTTCTCAGGTAAAAACCAACCTTCTTGAATTGATGGGGAAAACAAGGGCCTGTAGGGAGAAACAGGACCCAAGTGTTTACTAACCCATAGCAGGAAATGCTGAATGGCCTATAAGCTCCTACAGATATTCAGCTAAAAATTTCTAATGACTTCTTATAGGCCAACTGTGTCTGTTGTGAAGACCCATTATAGGCTTCCCATTAGAAGGTTTTGCATCCACTTGCTTTTCTTAAACAAACCTACCAAGAGCTTACTGAGAAGACAGGTGAACCTTGAGAATCACCTTCCATCTCGTTACTGACTGTGGGAGCAGAAAAGTAGGCACTGCCAAATTCTGCCTACCTATCTCCCCTATGGAACAAAAGCTGTAATCTGTATAGTGAAGTACAACAAAATTGTCTCAGTGTGGAAACCCTTTGTAGCTGAGTAAGACAAGAGGTTAGGAAAGAGAGGATTGGGGAGAGAGGGAGAGAAATGATGGGGAAAGGAAAAAAGGAAGAAAATTTCCCCTGAGAGAGAAGCAGGGTTATGGTTCAGAGCATCCAGAATTTTAAAGTAGTAAAACTACTCTGTATGATACCATATGGTGGACACATGTCATTATCATTTGTACAGACTCACAGAAGGTACAACACCAAGAGTGACCACTAATATAGACTGCAAATAGGGTGATAATGATGTGTGAATGTAGGTTCATCGATTATAACAAATGGACCACTATGTTGGGGATGTTGATAATGGAGCACATGTAGAGTCAGGGGGGATATGAAAACTCTCTGTACTTTATGCTCAATTTTTCTGTGAACCTCAAGCTCTAAAAAAAATAAAGGACATTAAACAAGAAAATAAACAAAAAATGCTTTCTACCTAAGAGAGGAACTGGATTATCTGATGTCACTACAACTGAAAAAGGGTTGGGAGCACTTGTGAAGGCCACACCCCAAGACTTGGGTTCACAGTGCCTATGTAAGATGGTTCCTGTCTAAGACTGTGCCTGGATGAGACATAGATCAAAGAATGCTCTCCTCCCCAGCCAACCATTTCCCTGCTCACAAGTGTCAGGTAGAAATAACAATGACTATACCTAGAACTGCATGAGGAAGACTGTCTCTGATTCACAGTGCAAAGAGGTGACCCAAAGCCAAGAAGGAGCAGATACAATGAAAAACTGACCTGATAGACCATCTCACACCTTAAAAACAAGGTGAAAAGGGCAGTGTTTCTTAATCTCATTACTACAGACATTATGTAAAGAATGATTCTCTGTTGTGGAGGATAGGGTGCTATCCTATGAATTGTACAGTGTTTAGTGTATCTCTAATCTCTACTCACCAGATGCTAGTAGCACACCTCTACTTGTGACAATCAAAAATGTCTTAGGCCAACATGGAGGGTCCTGGAGTGTATTATGCTAAGTGAAATAAGTCAGTCAGAGAAAGGTAAGTATCACATGATCTCACTCATATGTAGAATCTAATGAGCAAAATAAACTGTTGTACAAAATGGATCCAAAACATAGAAGCTTTGAACAGACTGTCAGATCTCAAATGGAAGGCAGGAGTATATGGATTGGTGGGAAGAGATCAACCAAATAACTTGTATGTATACATGCATAACCCATGGACACAGACAATAAGGTGGTGGAGGCCTGGGGCAGGGGGCAGAGGAAGGCTATCAGGGATCAAGGGGAGAAAAAAGGGTACATATATTATACTTTCAGCAATAAAGATGTTTTTAAAATGTCTTAGGAAAGAGGAGGGTCCAAGATGATAGCTAAATTTTCCCCTCCCACACACACACCAAATATACATCCACATATAGAACAATTCCTCCTTAGACACATGGAGGGATGATTGAACAGCTCTTGCACAATAAACAAAAGAGAGACTGCATAGAGAAGGTTGAATAACCATGGGAGTTCTCTGGGATTTGTGGGCACTCTTCAGACTGAGGCATATGGAGGTACCAGTGAGCACCACTGTTTACATTCCCCCTCTACCTACATAATGCAAGCCAGCTATCTCCAGTGATCTGGCCAATGTGCAAGGCCACTGCAGTGCATTCCCAGCTGCCTGCTCAGAGCCAGCTCTGACCTGAACAGCAAGGCACCTTTGTGCACATGCACACTAGGCTGCACGGCCCAGAGCTCACTTCGGCCCCAGTCAGCTGGACTAATAGGACACCACCACACACTCGTATGTATGAGGCTGCCCTTTCCCAAGCCTGCTGGTACCCCAGGTGCCACACATACACTCCAGCTCCAACCAGCCTGCCAAAACCACTGAGCACAAACAGTCTACACAGAGGTCATTTCTACACAAATCCATTTTTTCAAGATTGGGTGAGACAGCTACTTATCAATTCATAGAAACAAACACAGAGAGTAAAACAAAATGAGAAGACTGATGCATATATTTCAAATGAAGGAACGCTAAAAAAAAAAAAAAAAAAAAAAAAAAAAAAAAAAAAAAAAAAAAAAAAAAAAAAACAGGGAAAAGCCTTCATGAAATGAAAATAAGTAATTTTTTATGAAGAACTAGGGGCCCGGTGCATGAATTTCATGCATGGGGCGAGGGGGAGGAGGAAGTCCTTCAGCCTGGCCTGCACCCTCTCCAATCTGGGACCTTTCGGGGGATGTCCGACTGCCTCTCACAATCCAGGACCGCTGGTTCCTAACTGCTCACCTGCCTGCCTGCCTGATCACCCCTAACCCCTCTGCCTGCCTGCTTGATTGCCATTAACCACTTCTGTCTGCCTGATGGCTCCTAACCACCTCTGCCTGCCTGCCTGCCTGATCGCCCCTAACTGCTCCCCTGCTGACCTGATCACCCCTAACCTCCTTTGCCTTGCCCCACACCTGAGACCCAGGATTCCCTCCTCCATCCAGCCTCAGGCACCCAGAACCCAGGCTTCCCTCCCTCTGGCTGCCCGCAGGCACCCAGGACTCGGGCCAGCTTTGCCCAGGCTGGCTGCAGCTGCAGGGGACCATGGGCTGGCGGCTTGTCCCTCTCCCAGGCCACAGCCTGGCTGGTCCCCATTCCTCTCTCATGAGCTCATTTGTGCCTGGCTGGTTCCCATTCCTCTTTCCCCAGTGTTGAGTGTCTGAGCCATTATGGTGTGGCGACCATTCGCAAATTAGATCTTTATTATATAGAATTCAAACTAACAGTCATAAAGATGCTCACCCAACTTGACAGTAGAATAGAGGACTTCAGTGAAAACTTCAGCAAAGAGTTAGAAAATGTAATAAAGAACCAATTAGCACTCAACCTAATACATAGAAACAAACACAAGGGAGCAGACAAAACGTGGAGACAAAGAAACACGTCACAAATGAGAGAACAGAAGAAATCTCCAGAAAAAGAACTAAATGAAATGATAGCAAGCAAACCACTAGATATAGAGTTCAACAATGGTTATAAAGATGCTCAAGGAACTTAATGAGGGCTGCAAAGAACTTAATGAAAATGCCAATGAACTTAGTGAGAATTTCAAGAAAATTAATAAGAACATCAAAGACATGAAAAAGGACCAGTCAGAAATGAAGGACACCCTAATCAAAATGAAGAATAGTTTACAGGGAATCAATAGTAGAGTAGAGGATGCTGAGAATCAAATCAGCAGTTTAGAATATGAGGAAGTAAAAACAAAACAAAACAAACAAACAAACAAAAAAACAACAATAACAAAAAAACCAACCAGAAGAGCAAAGAGAATCCAAAAATATGAAGATAATGTAAGGAGCCTCTGAGACAACTTCAATCATAGTACCAACATTTGCATCATGGTGCTACCAGAAGGAGAAGAAAGGGAGCAAGAAATTGAAAACCTATATGAAGAAATAATGAACAGAAAACTTCCTCTACCTGGTGAAAGAAATAGACATACAAGTCCAGGAAGTGCAGAAAGTCCCAAAAAAGATGAACCTAAAGGGGCCCACACCAATACACATCATAATTAAAATACCAAAGTTTAAAGACAAAGGGAGAATTTTAAAAGCAGCAAGAGGAAAGCAGTTAGTTACCTACAAGGGAGCACCCATATGACTGTCAGCTGATTTCTCAATAGAAACTTTGCAGCCAGAAGGGAGTAGCAAAAAATATTCCAAGTGATGAAAAGCAAGGAACTGTAACCAAGATTACTCTACCCAGCAAAGATGCCATTTAGAATGGAAGGTCAGATAAAGAGCTTCCCAGATGAGAAAAACTAAAGGAGTTTATCACCACCATCAAACCAGTATTACAAGAAATGTTGAAGGATCAGGAGGAGGAGGAGGAGGAGGAGGAGGAGGGGAAGGAGTAGGCAGGGGAGGAGGAGGAGAAGAAGAAATATGAACAATAAAATGGCAATAAATACATATCTATCAATAATTGAATCTTAAAATCAAAATAAACAAACAAGGAATCTAATAAACAAAATACACTGATGAACAGAGTGGATCCAGAGACATGGACGCATGGAACAGAATGCAGAATCTCAGAGGGAAGGCAGGGGAGGGTGGGTGGGTGGGAGGCAATCAACCAAAGACCTTGTATGTGAATATGCATAACCCATGGACACAGACTGTCCATGGGTGCTGAAGGCCTGGTGTGGGGGGGGGGGGGAGGGGCAGCTGGGGCATGCTGGAAGAGGTCAATGGAGGAAAAAATGACATATGTACATATGTAATACTTTCAACAATAAAGATTTATATTAAAAAATGAAAAGAAAACCAAAATAAACTGATGAATAAAATAGAACTAGAGGCATGGAAACATGGAATAGACTAACCTCAGAGGGAAGGGAGGAGAGGGGGTGGGAAGAGATCAACCAAAGAATTTATATGCATATATGCGTTACCCATGGACACAGACAATAGGATGGTGAAGGCCTGTAGCAGGGCGGGATCTAGGTTGAGGAGGGCAATAGGGGATGGGAGAGGGAGGGGGTGCGGAAAA
Organism: Corynorhinus townsendii; assembly: GCA_026230045.1. NCBI lineage: Eukaryota > Metazoa > Chordata > Mammalia > Chiroptera > Vespertilionidae > Corynorhinus > Corynorhinus townsendii. The sequence continues at coordinate 98,004,184 of JAPDVU010000007.1, read as the reverse complement.
GCCAGGGATATCTGTAATACTCTCACAAATAAAGATAAATAAATAAATAAAAATTTAAATATAAACTGAAGAACCAAGTGGGTGGGGCCAGCAGCACCAGGAAGGAAGCCAGGGCCAGGGCAGAGACCTTGGCACATACTCTGCTGACCCAGACTGCGTTCAAAGCAGCATGCACTGAGCAGCAGCTGTGCCAGGGCCCCAGAGGACTGCACTTCAGCAGCAGCTCTACAGCCCCTCATGAGACTGCAGGTAAGGTTGTGACGAAGGCCAGAGGGACCTGTACCTCAGATGGGCAGCGGAAGGGCAGAACCTAAGGTAAGGAATATCTTGGTCTCTGCAGCAGAGTTTTGTGACACTCACAGAGCGTACTGGTTTCTTCTCTCAGGGCTGGGGCCTGGTTCCTCTCCCCTGGCAGAGGGGTTGGGCCCCTCTTGCATGGAAGCAAGGCTGCTCGAAGCCAATGTGTTCAATGTTGTGATTGGGGTTCAAGGGCTTCCCTCTGCAGAAGAGGAGGGGCTGCTTCCACCTCTGCTCATGAACCACAAAGACCCTGGACTACTCCAGTCTGGACCATTTCAACCTGCCAAAGAGGCACGCTCCCAGAGCTGGCCGCCAGCAACCCCAATGGACTAGAAGGCTAGAATGTACTGACCTACCCCTTGCCAGAGCAGAGGTAGAGGCACAGCATCTGTGGCCCCGCCAGTGATGGATAGACCCAATGAAGCCATAAGCAGGGGCCCAAGTGGGGAGCTGCTCCTGCCCACGTGCTTTCTCCTTACCTCGAGAGAGGGTGTGGCATAGACTCCTGCCCCTGTCCCCTCTGCAGCACATGCCTGTATGCCTTTTGCACCCAGGGTCAGAACAGGCAGGCTAGCTGTGGCTAGCCCGCCAGGAGGCTGGGGAAGAGGATGGCCACAGTGACACTGGCTGCCCACCGGGCTGGTGATCCAGCTTCCCAGGGCTTCACTCCGTGAAGTGTGCCCTGCGGGTGTGGTTCCTCTCCCTGGCCTTCCTGCTGGTGTTCATCGAGTCACTGCTCTTCCCCTATTCCCACCACAGCATGGCCACTCTGCCCTACTTGAACTCGGGGCCCTTGGGGCACACACCAGGTGAAGCTGGTGCCCTGATACGCTGGCCTACAGCGCCTCAGCAAGGAGGGACTCACTAGCAAGACCTGTGCCTGCTGCCGCTGCGTGGGCAAGGCCAGAGCTTCCTGTGGGGTTGGCAGCTGCTTGGAAAGCGACATCTCCCCTGTCCAGAGGCGAGAGAACTTGGATCTGCCCCCTGATGTCCAGAGGTGGTGCATGGCGTTGCAGCCCCAATTCAAGTCACACAACACCAGCGAGGTGCCGAAGCTGTTGCAGACAGTATCAGGCGAGAAGCCACAGTTTGGGGACCGCCAGCAGTGCTGACGCTTGCGGAGGTGGGGAACTATGGCCAGATTGGATGAGCACAGCTTTATACCGGGTATGAATCAGCGCCAACTGTGGGCTTTGAGCAGATGTTGGCAGCCGAACCACCCACCACCTCACGTACTCTGCGAGTGCCAAGAACCTGCCCTCCGATGTCAGCTTTGTGCTGGTGCCCTCCGAGCCCTGGACCTGCCGCAATCGCCAGCGCTCTGCTCACGGGGCAGACCCATCCCCCCATGCCCCGTGAAGTCCTTCCTTCCAGTGGACAAAGAAAGGGTCCAGACTCACAACCTGGCATTCTTCAGGTACATCCACGACAGGGTGCGCCGAGCACCACGCAGTCCCCTCCTGCTGGGCTGCCTGTGTGGTGAGGTGAAAGTGTCCATGTTGGGCCCACCGCTGGGGCAACTGGCACCACTACTGGGAGAACAATCAGTCGGTGTGCGGATGAGTTTGGGGAGACCTGCGTGCATGCACGACGCCGACTTGCAGGCTCACACCCTCGACATGCTGGCCGGGCCAGCCAGGGACAGTGGCCTGGCTGCTGAGAAAGCTGAGCTGCTCTGGGCATGGGTGTGCGCAACCCCTGCAATGTCAGCTGCAGTCTGGAATAATCACGCTGCAGCCCAACCCAGCCAATCACAAGACTCTGGGGCCTGACACCAATCAACGCTTCAAACGGGTGGAGCCTATGTTTCTTTCAACCAATCATGCCACTCAGCTCCTTGAGTCAGCTTCTGACTGTGGGCCTCTCTCAGTGGTTTGGAGACTTCCGAGGCAAACTCTCGAGGGTAGGGTTTTGTTTCTTTTTTTTTTTTAAGGCGTGGAGGTGGCTTCTGGCCCCGAAGAAGTACCTTCCTGACCCAGTCGAAGCTGCTACAGTTGCTGGGGTTTGACCCCGCCGGGCACACCTGGAAGAAAACGGAGGCGCGGGCCGGGCGCTGCGGCTCAGCTTCCTGCCCCGTCCTGCTCCCACGTGGCCTCAGGTGGCCTGGGTGGTCCAGGTGGCGTCCAGGGCGCGCTATCACGCTGAGGAGGAGCCAGGGCCCTGCCACACTGCTCCTGCCTCCGACAGAATTGCAGGCCCCACATTTCTTTTATCGGTGAGGCCAAGATGGGTGAGTGTCAACCCACCAAAGAGATTCCCTCCTCCCTCTCCCACCTTTGGCCATCCTGTAGGATAGCCTTTCTGACCAGAGCATTGAGTGTCTCACCAGAAGATGCGCCGTGTTCACCCCTTGTTGGGGACAGAACCGCCCAGGGCCTAACTCTGGAACATAGGGAAATTGGGTGGGGACAAGGAAGCCCCTCACAGCAAGCGTAAAGGGCTTCTCATTCACATATATGCTTGGCTCCTACTGTTCACTACAACCTTTAGTGTCTCTCCTGAGAGCCTGGGCCAGTCTACTTGCTCTGGGGGAAAAAAATCAAAACTTGCCCTGGGATTGATTGGGGCACTACTGCTTTACCTGTTCTCTCTCTCTCTCTCTCTCTCTCTCTCTCTCTCTCTCTCTCTCTCTCCTCTCCACACACACACACACACACACACACACACACACACACACCCCTTTGATATAGGGAGCCACATGTGGGAAATAAGACTGAAGATGGGGAACCCAGCACCATCACCACAAAGAGAAGTAGGAAATCTCTTGCTTGGGAGTGAAATTTGCTTTGGGCACTTAATTTAGTTAACCTGAAGCTACCAGGTATGGCTGACCAACAAAGATTCTTTAAAAATTCTAGGCTGGCCATCGAAATAGCTGGGAGCTTCACTCAGGAGGAATCACTTGCACTTCTGCATGTCTCCTCCCCGCCCAAGTCCCTGCCCCGCCTCACATCCTGCCTCCTGTACTAACTAACTTTCCATTTCCAGCTCTGGAATAGGCTAGGAAGCAAACAACCAGGTGTTAAAACTGGTAGCCACTTGCATGAACTAAACCCAGCTAGGTCCCTACAGGAAGCTGCTGATTGTAATTACCCTTCAAGGTTGGGGAAGTTTAGGAGGGAAAAGAGCTTCTGTGAAGTCTCCAAACCACTAAAAGGACCCCACTATCCAGCAGGGACAACAAATACCACCCTCTTTTTTAGTGAGCTGGTACCAAGCAGCCTTCTGGCCATTGGTGTAGCTCCTGCTGGGGGGACATAACCAGGGGAGTTTTGGGAGGCACTTGGCACCCCCCCAAAAAATTTAATATATTGAAAATTTAGTTTAAGTCTGTTTCTTCCTCATTGCAAAGGTAGGTGGAATGAAAAATGGGGTGGATTTGGGGGGCCTTTGGTGGATTTCCTCTCAGAGCTTCCACCCAAATATTAGAGAGCCAAGGCACCAGTAGCCATTCTTGCTGGTCTCATCTCAATGCTTCCTGAAGTGGCTGTTCTAAGTGTTTAAAGCATGAAAAAACAATACAGTTATGCCAAACAGTACTGAACAAAGCAATTATTTCTTTTTTTTTGTTCCTTTTTGTTTTGTTTAAAACATTAATAAATCCCTACCCATTCTAAAAGAGGTAGGTACAGCCCAGATCTCCTTTCTGCAATAGTTTTTTATTTTTATTTTCTTTTTTATTGAATTTATTGGGGTGACATTGGTTAATAAAATTAATATATGGTTCAGGTGTACAATTCTATAATACATCAACTGAATATTGTATCTTGTTTTCTTATTTAAACAAATGTGTTTTTATTTACTTTCTTTATGAAAACACTAAAAAAAGAATCAATTAGAGGTAAAAATATAATAACTGAAATGAAAAATAAACTAGAAGCAGTCAATAGCAGATTAGATTATACAGAAGAACAGATTAGCAACCTGGAAGACAGTAGTGGAAATCACTCAAACAGAACAGCAAAAGTAAATGAATAATAATGAAAATGAGGGCAGTTCAAGAGACTGCTGGGACAACATCAAAAAACTAACATTCACATTATAGGCATTCCAGGGGGAAAAAAAGAGAGAGAGAGAACAAAAGGGGCTAGGGTGGACAGTTTAATTGAAGAAATAATGGTTGAAAATTTTCCCAACCTGGGGAAGAAAACCCAGGTCCAGGATGCACAGAGAGTTCCAAAGAAGAGGAATCCAACAAGACTCAAACCAAGACATATTGCAATTAAAATGGCAAAAGTTAAAGAGATAGTCTTGAAGGGAGCAAGAGAAAAACATCTAGTCAAAAACAAAGGAAATCCCATAAAGCTTTCAGTTGATTTCTCTACAGAAACTTTATAGGCTAAAAGGGAGTGGCAGGTTATATTTAAAGTGCTGAAAGAAAGGAATCTACAACCTAGAATACTCTATTCAGAACTGAAGGAGAGATAAAGAATTCCTCAGATAAGCAAAACTCAAGGAGTTCATCACCACTAAACTGGCTTTACAAAAACATGCTAAGGGTTTTCAGCAGAAAAGGTCATAACCAGAAATAAGAGAATATATGAGACAATTCCGTTTGCTCCACATCCATGCAACAGGTATCATCAGACTTTGAAGGTAGATTCCCACAGCAGCTCTTACAGTGATTCCCTTCATAACTGGAATAACTCTGTTGGTGGTGTTCTTGCCATCTGCCACTGCCCTTTGGCAAGAGTGAGTCCAGAATTTCTCTGGCCAGTAGCCTTCCCTGAGTGCTTAGCTTGGCGGAGCTTATTATTACTAAGGCTGGATTTTCTCCGGGCACAGTTCTTTCCCAGGACTCACAGTTTCCTTACAGCTGGTGAAATACCCATTAGTTTGGGAAAACATAGTATCTATACCATGGGCCCTCAGATCACTCACATCCAAACATTACTTTTTACCCAACCAATGAATGCATTAAATATCTGCTTCAGTACTGGCAGGCTGCCATCCAGACAAAGTGTACCATTTTCTGTTCCTGCTCATTGGGAACATGTCTTGGCTACAATTAATGAAAGCTGGCCATCTTTTCAGTTTTTTCCAGGATGGTACTGGAAGTGGTATTTTGTGCTTGTTTACATTGATCTGACTTTTAGTGAGGTTGAACTTTTATATATATAAAGAGAGAGAGTATATCCACCTCTTGTATTTCTTCTTATGTGAATTGGCTGTTCATTTATGTGACTCATTTTTCTGTTTGAAGACTTTTGTTGATTAATTTTTATAACAGTTTTACTAAGATTTTCACTTACTGTACAATTCATCCTTTGAAAATATACAATCCAGTGGTTTTTAGTATATTCACAGAGTTGTGCAACCATCACAATATCTCCTTTCAGAACATTTTTATTATTCCAAATAGAAACCCACTGCCCATTAGGAGTCACTCTGTCTCCACCTGCCTCAGAAACCACTTTCTATCTTTATGGATTTATCTATTCTGGGAATTTCATATAAATGGAATCATGAAAAAAGAAAATATGTGAAAAGAAAAACCTCACCAGTAAAGGCAAATCTATCTATACATATAAAAAGCCAGCGACCGGAACACTAGAACGACCGGAACAACTAGTCACTGTGACGCCCACTGCAGCCAGCAAACCCGCCCAATGGGGGGGCAGCCAACCCTTCGTGGCCCTTCCCCTCTGGCTCTGCCCCTGATCGGCCCACAGGCCCTCTCCTCCCACCAGTCCCACCCCTGGTTGCCCCCCATGGGGCTGGCCAGCCAACCTCCTATAGCCCTTCTCCCCAGCTGGCCCTGCCCCTGATGGGCTCCCACCACCCAATCAGCCCACAGCCCCTCCCCCTGGCCAGCCCTGACCCTGATCAGCACCCCCACTCAGATCAGGGCAGGACTGCCAGCCTACCACCCATGGCCCCTCCCCCAGGCTGCTAGCAACCAATCGCCCCCCCCATATTCAGGGGTGGGGCCAGCTGGCCCACTGCCCACAACCCCTCCCCATGGCTGGTGTCACCCCCATTCAGCCCCACCACCCCAATTGGCCCCTGGCCCCAGCCAGTTTCACCCCTGATCATCCCCACACACACACCAATCGGGGGTAGGGCTGGCCAGCCAACCTCCCACGGCCCCTCCCCTGGCCACTGGCCCCAATTGCCCCCCCTCAATTGCCTGCAGCCCCTCCCCCCAGCTGGCCCAGCCCTGATCAGGTCCTATCAGGGTGGGACAGCTGGCCAACCTCCCACCATCTCCTCCTCCCAATAGGCCCAGCCCTGATCCGCCCCAATTGGGGCTGGGCTGGACAGACCCCACCAGTGCACGAATTCATGCACTGGGCCTCTAGTATATGGTAAACACAGTGAATCAGACACTTAAAAGAGTAGTATGGAGATTAAAAGACAAAGGAGCAAAACCAATAATTACAATAAGTACATAGGGGATACACAAAACAAAAACATCTAAAATATAACATTACAACATCTTTTAATTCAATAGAACCTTTGCTGTGGCATCTGGTGGACACACTGCCCTCTTGGGATCAAAGTCCTCAAAATGAGAGGTCAACATTATCAAAATGGGAAGCAAGTCTATAATAATAAAAGCGTACTATGCTAATTAGACCAGATGGATGAACAGTGGAACAACCATCCAGACAACCTTACGGACGAAGCTGGGACTGCAAGGGCCAAGCCCCTTGCACGAATTTTATGCATCAGGCCTCTAGTGTTCTATAAAAGAGTTATCTATGTATATATAAGGCTAATATGCAAAGTGTCCCCTTGGAAGTTCAACCAGGAGACTAGGAGTTCGATTGCTCACTATGATGTGCACTGACCACCAGGGGGTGGTGCAGAATGAAGGAAGGCCCCAGCCAGCAGCTGGCAGTCAGGGGAGGCCCTGATCAGCCCTGATCACCGACCAGGCCTGGGGACCCTACCCCTGCACGAATTTCATGCACCAGGTCTCTAGTTAGGTATAATAGTGAGAGAATCCACTACCACTTTTACTGTTTGATTCCCAAATTATGTCTCCTGGACATAAGGGAGACAGCACCATATAATGGTCTCTAATTCAAAGACTATGCCACATGCTTTAAGATAGCACTCTATTGTTTTAGGGTGTTGTCTCCCATTTAGCACTGTAACTGAGCCTGCAGTAAGTCATTTCTCCATTTAACTAAGCCAGCCTCTTCTGGGTGATGTGTGATGTGATAAGATCAGTTAATAAGGATGAACTCATTGCTTTATTTCCTTTGCAGTGAAATGAGTATATTGATCAGAAGCAATGCTATGTTAAAATGCCGTAGGGGTAGATCAGTTATTTTGTGAGTCCATGAATGTTTTTGTCAGAAATATTAGAAATATATGCAGAATATTTATTTATTCTACTAAGGATGAATCTGCCTCTTCCATAATAACCTCCCATTAAGTTGCTTCCCCAGAGAATGGTGGAGCAGGAACTAAATGTTGGTCTCTGCTGTTGGTAGATTAGAAATTAAGCTGTATCATTGATAAAAATAAAGCCATGCTGTTGAGTCATCATCTCTACTGCCACAACTATAGCCATCATCTCTACCGCCACAACTATTTTGTTCATGGACCCATTGAAGAAACCCTGGTGTGGGAGAGGAGATCCAAAGAACACATCATTTTGTCCACCTGATTATTAAGAGCCTCCTCTGCAGTAGATACCTATTGGCAAACATTCCCAGGGGACAAAAGTATCTTCTGCATCATGTATATATATGTTTTTATTGATTTTAGAGAGAGGGAGAGGAAGAAAGAAAAACATCAATGATGAGAATCATTTGATCAGCTGCTTCCTGTATGCCTCCTACCGGGGATCAAGCCTGTAACCCAGGCATATGCCCTGACAGGAATCGAACCATCACTTCGTGGTTCGTGGGTCCATGCTCAACCACTGGGCAACACCAGCCAGGCCATCCTGTGCCCCTTTGAGACATCCATCCACATCTCTTTTCCAGATTTCTTTGTCATTAATCTTCCAGGTCTGTTACATATAGCCTGTTAGGTACTGGCCATGAATAGTGTAATTTATTTTTGGCCATTTCTCACTCCAGACAAAGTGAACTACCAAAATACCACTTGGAGTTCCAACCAATGGTAAGATTTTCCTTCACCACTATCCTTCAGAGTCACCCCTATGTCAAACTAGTGATATTAAGTGATACCAGAATATTATGCAGATCTATTTGTACACCAGACTCAAGTATTTCCTTCTGCAGTCAACTGGCTGTAAGGAACTTCCCAAGAGGCCAAAAGACCGCCAAGGTCTGTACTGATTATATATTAGCAGAGTCTTTCAAGTATTTTGGTGTCAGCAATGTCCTCCTTGGTCATTTAGTGACTGCCTGCTCCCTGGAGCACACTAGCGTTTACCCCAGCTATTTCTCTAATAACCACAGTAGGTGGTTTTGATAGGTCTTGAAGAACACTAGCATCTCCCTTAAAGGCATCTACCCCAGATGTGGAAATCACAAAACATGGCAGGCCTGACAAACTCGACCAAAAGTAACCACACTGGATGATCAGATCATAAATTCCTAACTGGAGTCTATTTCTCCATTGCACTTTTTATCCAATCCTAGAGATTCCCCCCAACCCCCCCCACCCCCGCCCTTCCTCTGGCTTCCTTAATCCACCACCAGTGGATTTCATGCACCTTTTACAACTCCTTTGATTCTAATGTATAAAATAAACTGCAAAATTGCCATTTGGCAGGGCTTTTTCTCAAATCCATTGAGATTTTGTTTCTAGGTATGTCCTCAAAATTGAACTCAAACTCTTGTAAAACTTCTCTACAAGTTTCAACACTCTCTCATTGACAACCCCATACCGTGAGCTGGAGCTTATCACAACTCCCTCCCACCCTCCAAAAGCTGGGACAATAGGGTCTGTACCCAGAGAAAACAGCATCATCAATACCATCACACAAACTGGCGCGACCATCAGGGGCCTTAGCACAAGGAGAAGGGAAGGAGTCCCACTTCCAGCCTGGCCTAGGGCCAACCACGCCTTCGGGCTGAGCCCAGCCAGCAGCGCCCCTCTGCGCAGGCGCACGCCGCGTCCGTGTCCGCATCCGCGCCCGCTGGGGGCGGGGCTGAGTGAGGCTGGGGCGGGGCGGCGCGCAGCTGTGAGTTCTGCGCTCGCGGGGGCTTTGGCGGGCGTCTACGCCCCTGTTCTTGTCTGCATGGAGCTGGGGGCCTCCGTGTCCTGGGCTCGCCCACAGGATGGCCCAGGGAACACCGAGGCCGAGCGGCAGGACACCAGGACAGGGGCCGAGGCGGGGGCCCCCGGCCCTGGTGCGTTGCGAGCCCCCCTCTTCCTGCGCTGTCTCTACCTGGTGGGCTTCCTGGTGAGTGCGGGGCTGGTGCCCGTGCAGACCTCTAACCTAGTTAGGGTGCTTTTTCTTGAAGCTCTGGGTGGTTGGGTTAACCTCAGAGGGCACCAGGTGTTAGACCCCTGTCTTGGAGTTTTGGCTAAGAAAAAATTCAGAGCCAAGATTCAAACATAAGCACACACACAAAATTTATTTTAATGAGTAGCCACATGCCAGGGGGAGGAAAGGTCAGGGAAGTATTCTGAACCTATGACCAGCGATATGAAAGGTCAGGGAATCCTAACCGCTTGACCAGTGATATTCTAAGAGAGGAAAAGGTCACCCTGGGGTCAGGTCCCACCCTTATGATACTTTCCCTTTGTAGGCACGTCCCTGGTGACCTTCCCTATCCGGCGTAATTACTGTTCCCACTCCGCCTAACTGCCTGGGAGGCTCAGCCCGGGCTGCCAACCTAGATCCACCTGGTGGTGCCTCCCTACCAATCAAGCCTCCTGTGTCCCCATAACTCCCTTCATTCTGTACTTGGCCCCCCACACTGATGTCCCTGGAGCCTTCACCCAGGCTTGGTCCCACCCTGATGGTTAAGCTCCCGAGCCTCCACAGAGGTAGATCCCAGGTGTTGGTTGACATGGTAGGTGCAAGGTGGAGAGCAGGCATTCCTGGGCAAGCTTGGCGGAGCCCTGCTGTGCAGTGGCTGCCTTAGGAACACACAGGTCTTTTTACCAGTCCAGGTCGGGGAGTTGCTGTTGATGACCCCATTTGGCACATTTTCATTAGGGTTCCTGGTACACTGGAATGTTTAAAAATGCAAGTCACAGTGAATTATACTCTTCTCCCTTTTGACAAACTATTTATATGTTGTGGGGTGCAGGGCTTTGTCATAATGTGTGTGTGTGTGTGTGTGTGTTCTGGTTTAATAGGACAGTTAACAATTTCATGTCTAATGGAAAGCTTAGAAAGCCGAGTATGTGGTGAGGTAAATTCATTCATCCACCCACTCATTTATTATTCATGGGATTTCTAGATTCCTGCTGTGTTTTAGGTGTGTGGAGCTCCCATTACTATATATACAACCTGTGCCTGGGAGAACTTACCGCCTTACTGGGAAGCTTGTGTTGGTAGTTTGTGGACCACTATCTGTAGGAAGCCCAGATCCACCTTTTCACTCCTCTGTTTCCAAGTTTAGACCTGGTTCACTTGCCCTGGTTGTGAGCTAATCCAGCTTGCGACAGAGACCCAGTAGGATTTTCTCTTTTGGGCCCCAAACTGTCTTGACAACAAAAGGGTGCCTCGCTTGAGTTAGGACCTGAGTCACACTTAGCTAGTTGAGGAGCTGGGAGGCAGTCTGCCTCCCCTCATCAGTGCAAGTTGTTCAACAGCCCCAAAAGGCTTAATGTTGAATTCATAGCTGTTAAGACAATGAAAGCATATTTCCCATATTGCTGTAAGCACAGAACTGAGAGCCTGTCAGGGAGGATAGCTTTTCCAAGGGATCCCAGCCTCCCACTAAGATTGCAACCACCCCCAGGCTTAATGCCCTTGAGTTCAGAGCCTGGCACTTCTTCTGACCCAGTTTCTTTCTTTTTCTTTTGTTTTTTGTTTTTAATTTGTTGATTTTTTACAAAGAGAAAGGGAGAAGGATAGAGAGTTAGAAACATCGATGAGAGAAAAACATCAATCAGCTGCCTCCTGCACACCACCTACTGGGGATGTGCCCAAAACCAAGGCACATGCCCTTGACCAGAATCGAACCTGGACCCTTCAGTCCGCAGGCTGACGCTCTATCCACTGAGCCAAACCGGTTAGGGCCCAGTTTCTTTCTTAGTTGAGACTGAGGATGCAGGTTCCTCTTCCTCCTACCAATCCAGTCACCCAAAATCCAAAACCATTGAGTGTGAGTGGTTCTTCAAATTTGGAAAGGGGGTTGGCCACCATCCACCTTCTGATAGAAGATGGGGACCCCAAGCTACTGCTACCCTACCCCAGATGGCATGCTGATCTGGTTCTGCTAGGTGGACAGGATTTGGACCCTCATCTAGAAAGTCCACAATGGAATTCGGCGAATTTTGGAAACCAACATGACCTAGAATTCAACATAGTTTGAGATTGTTCCTGATGGTTGGCCATGGGATTCAGATTTGCAATCAGAGCTCCTCATATGCTGTCTGCGTGGCAAGCCAATCTGGCAGATCTGATGTAAAAGTTTAATTTTAATAATTAACGCAAGAGAATTATCAGGTCTCTAATATCTTCAGGGGGAAATGTAAGATTTCCCCAAAGTTAAAAGTCGGGATTTTTAACATGGAAAGTGTTGTTAACAAAATATATGCAACTTGAAGCACCTAATGGCTGTGTTAGGTAACAGCTAAGGAATATTATACATATCTTAGTTATGGTTTTTAATACAGAAATGTGAAGACCCCTAAGACTTTTGGGAAAATGATTTCCAATTGGGAGAGGAAATGAACAAGTTTAAAGAATTCATTTGCGCAAATGTTCTGTTTTCAGATCTTCGTCTGCTAGGTTTTAGTTGGTGTAGAAAGGAAGTCTAAGATGAGGAGGTCCTTCGTGATCAGCACACTAAGGTGGTGCTAGGACCTACGATTTCAGTCTCTTCTTCCCTCCAGGTGCCTGGGAGATTTATATTTCATTTCATCATGTTTAGTCAGGTGAGAATTCATTTTTAAAAGATCCCAAAACCCTGTAATGTATTCATCAGTTTGCATTGAGATGTAGATGTTCTGTGGAAGGGTTAAATGGCCCCTTCTCACCTGGTTTCCAGGTCCCAACTTTGAAGTCCCCTTTTCTATTAAACTAGGAGACAATTTTAGAGCAGAACTTCCTCAGAGGAAGGAGCTACGGCCAGCCTCCTTGGAAAAAGATAGTATTTTTCAGGCTCACAAATACTAAAATAATACTAATCACCCATATTGCTTATGAGTCTATGTTTTTATATCTTTCTTCCATAGATGTTGGCCTAACTACTGAAATATTTCTCTCCCAGCCCTTATTTAGAATAACCATCCCAATATTAAATACAAACAGTACTGGGAATTTTTTTGGATAACATATCTTGTTGGATAGTTGAGTTTCCTTGTATTAAAGATCCAGAAAATGTATTTTGAGTCTTTTAAATGATATAAAACATCAGTAGGCTGATGGGACAAAGCTGACAGTAAAGCCCCCCAAAAGTTGGCTCGGACTCAAAAGAAATTTTAAGTGCATTAGTGTCTCCTTGCTGGTAGCTTTGTTTTCCATGATTTCAGTTACCTGTGGTCAACATTGGTCCAAAAAATTTAAGTGGAAAAATCCAGATGTAAGTTGCATGCTGTTTAAAATCTCCCGCTGCCCCTCTTCATCCAGGCCTGGCCGTGAAGCGTCCCATTGTCCTGTGTGTCCACGCTGGACACTGCACCTTTCCGTTAGTCACTTGGTAGCCTTCTCGGGTATCAGGATGACACAGTGCTTGTGTTCAGGTCACTGTCATAGTAGCCCAGTGCTACATCACAATGCCTTCATCCCGCCTCACTTCATCTCCTCACACAGGCATTATACCATCCCTCAGCAGCACAGGAAGAAGGGTGGGCACAGAGCAATCAGATGTTTATAGAGAGACAGCATCACATCCCCTTTATTACAATGTATTGTTATCATTGTTCTGCTCTATTAGTTACTGTTGTTCATCTCTTACTGAGCCTGATTTAGAAATTAAACTTGATCATAGGATGCATGGGTAGGAGGACATATCTAGGTGTGGGCACTCAGGTTTCATGCCCTCTTGGGGCGCATCCCCTGAGGATAAGGGAGCACTACTGTAATCTTAAAACCAAAATAGTGTGCCATAGTTCTGGTAGTATAGGTTTATGAGCTATTTAAGGTCACTAGATAGTATATTTATATGGCCATCTAAAGCTGTAACCATGGGAAAAACACTGAAAAGCATATTGGGAAGTTTATGTTTCTATAATTAGATGAATGTATTGCTACCAAGAGAGGCAGGAGCGAGAGATGAATTATTGGGCTGAAAAAAAAAACAACTTTTTCAAGTATTTTGTTTAGGATTACAAGAAAGGTATTCAGGTTGACTATAAAAGACACTGTGTGTGCTGTGTGTGTGTTGTAGCACATAACCAAGTGAAGTAGGAATGAGAATGACATTTAAAGGAAAAATTAACAATCTGTTAAAAAAAGAAGGATCAATACTTATCTCAGAACTGAAGAGAAAATATGTTTGAGCTTGTATTGTGTGTCAACTTTTCTCAGCCGCTGTCTCTTAATGTGCATCATGTTTCTGCCAGGCAGGTGACAGCAGTGATGCTTGGTAGCATTAAATAACTTCCCAAGGACACACACAAGCTTCCTAGTAAGTGGAGGAGCTGGAGCTGAGAACTGTCTGTCTGATCCCAGAGCGCATGCACTCCCTGTGACCTTGTGTTAACACACCAGCCTCTCACTTCACTGCGACTTTCTTTTCAGCATTACCTTGTTAGGCTGTAAGTCACAGGTCAGTTACCTTCCCCAGCTACAGGAGGAAATGCGTATTATTTAGTATGTGCTGCTTTGTCAAGAAACACACATCACCCCTTCCTCCTTTCTCGCTTTATTGCTCACAAAAAATTGTTTTGTTTTCTTATTGGAGGGACTTCTGGTAGCACATCCTTCTCGAATATTAAAGATCAGTTACAGAGACGCTGAAGTTAACATGGATTCTAGGTCAGGGTGACCCGCACATTTACAGATAGCCTCTACTACAGCATATTGCATTGGGATCCTTGACAACTTGGATCTAATGAGTATAGCATAGGGAATGCACTTAGGATTTCTTATTTGCTCAAGTTTAGATAGTGGTCCTATTTGGAAAATCAGTGTATAGTTAGGATCGCCACTTTAAAAACACTTAAAACAGACTTGTTTCTTACTAGAGTTAATCAGTGCTCTGTTGTTCAGGATTTGTTTGGTGTCAGCATGGTAGTGCCTTTATTGAGCCTTCACGTCAAATCTCTTGGAGCAAGTCCTACCGTTGCTGGAATAGCAGGTGAGTGAATGCACTGCACATTTTCAGAGCACGGCACTTTACATCCCTGGACTGAGTATCTGAAAGCAAATCAGCCTCCTAGCTAAATGCTACCCAAAAGTAAATGGAAAATGCTATGAAATGAATTCTCAGAATATTTCATTCATCTTTTCCTAGACCTCCTATATACTGAGAAGCTTTGAGACATGCAGAAAGGGGATGTGGGGCAAGCCTTCCCAAATCAGTTGCAAACTTCCTGCACCAGCACCAGCACGTTAGAGTGCTGTGAGGTGTTTCCACCTGTGTGCCAGTCTCCATCCAGGCATCACTGATGTTCCAGAGAGGCAGGAACTAGCAGGGCTTTGGACTGTGCTGACTAATGAAAAATTAAGGTTTCTAGTCCCTGATCATTCACAAGCTCAATAAGCAGGTGTTTGGGGACAGTTTTGGATGCAATATTCAGTAAGCCCTGGCCCATGCCAGCATTGTATTCTCTCAGAAAGGGTATCTGGAATTATACTGGACCAGATGGCAGCACAAGGGTTTTATGAAGAGCAAACACAAGGGTTTTATTTATGAGACATGTTATGTGATGTAATGGAGGTCAAAGCACTCTATAAACTTTGTAAGTTCTTCATAAAATGAAAGCACCTTGAGAAAACAGGTGTGTGTGCATGTGCTGATGTTAACAGCTGAAGACGTGGTAGACTACCAGGTTCGGTTCTGCTCCCCTTGGCTCTCCTTCGTCTCCAGGAACCTCACACAGAGGAAGGACTGTCTCAAGGTCCTAAGGGAACTTGCCTGTAGTCTCTCTTCTGCTTACTTTTCATTTTATTTTGAAGACCTTTTATTACTAACTAGTGGCCCGATGCACGAAATTTGTGCACAGGGGGAGGGGGTTCCCTCTGCCCAGTCTGCACCCTCTCCCAATCTGGGACCACTGGCTTCCAACTGCTCACCTGCCTGCCTGCCTGATTGCCCCTAACCACTCTGCCTGCCTGATCACCCCTAATCGCTCGCCTGCCTGCCTGCCTGTTCTCCCCAAACTGCCTCTGCCTCAGCCCCTGCCACTGTGGCTTCGTCTGGAAAGTCGTTCAACTGTCCAGTCTAATTAGCGTATTACACTTTTTTTTTATTACTAATTAGATTACTTACACTCTTCCAATTGAAAAAAATTGTGGGGTGATTTCTTTTTTGAAATCATCTTTTTCCTGATGTTTTCCTGTTAATTTCTGTGCATTGTCACCCATTGTCCAGTTCTGTGAGCGTCTGGCTGATCTGGCTCTTGGTATTGATGTTTTGCAGGCTCCTCCTATGGCATCTTGCAGCTCTTGTCTAGCACACCCATGGTAAGTTACCTTCCATCTGACAACATGGCTGGCAAGCAGGCTCATGCCCTCTGAGTGTACCCAGCGCCGCGGCTGCAGAGTCGGGGCTGGGGGCTTCCAAAAGTGGGTGTGCAGATGATTGGGAGATCCCTACATTAGATCAGAAGGTTCCTTCAGTCCCCTCCCTTCCTTGTTGGACCCCGGTGTACCAGAGTCGATGGCTTCTGGAAGAAGCACCTTGAATTAGAATGAGATCCCACTTTTAAACTGTGCCATGTCCCTTCCATGATTCCCTGCTGACCTTTGACTGGGAAAGAGAATGGTTATTACCAATTTTAGCATTTTTTTCAATTAATTGACAATAATCAAATCCAGCCATGCTTCTAGGGTTCTGTTTGAAGTTGTGCATCTTGAACTACGTGGTTTATTAATTCTAAAACTGAAGTGTGCAGACAGGAGCCATTTGGAGGGTTGATATCTGCCTACAGCATGGGGTGGAAGTAGCCAGAGCAGCACTTGTCACTCCCACTGGGCCACTCATGGTTTGAAATTCAGAATTCTTAGCTGAGCCTCCCCTTCTCCTTTCTGACCTGCACGCTGCCACTCTGGTCTTAGCCTCGGTGTCCAGTGGCCCAGGAATGCCAGGCAAAACTGCCAGGCTAGTCCACTGATTGATCAGCTGTGACCTTGGTTAGTGAACACAGAGTATGGAACTGTGCTTCCCAAGAGCAGCTTACACGTAAAATGTGTTTTAAAAGATCAAAGAAATTTGGTCAGATTTTGTAATGAATTCTTTGGAAAGTAAATAGCTACTCCCTGATTTATCTTATTTTCAAGTCTTTCATAGATTAAATTTGTATAACAATAATAATTTTATTCTCATTTAATGAAATGACCCAGCAAAGTATTTATCTCCCTTTATTATACAGGAGGAAATCAAAGCTCACAAACATGAAATAATTTGACCAAGTGACCTCATCTTGTACCCAGACTTTAAGCCTGGGTTCTTCTCTCCCTAAAAGTCTTAGTCTTAAAGATCCAAAAAAGTAAATAGATAACCAGCCTCAGGTTGCACAGGAGACAGTGCACTTGCTTGTAGGGCAGCATGGTCCCTGTGAAAGAATTTGCATATGCTTAGTAAACGGCTTCTCTTTCTATTTGGAAACTCACTGCCCAAATACTTGCTAGTGTGTATGTTAGCCTCCAGTGGCAGGTGGGAGTGAGCGGTAAGCAGCCAGTGCCTCCTGCTGGGCTCTGATGGTCTGAGTGAAAAGCATTGGCAAGTGGGAGCACTGGCAAATGGGAGCAGTTGGTGACTGAAATTTTATCACAGCTGTGGCCCAACCCTCTTTTTCAATTAAGCCTTTGCTTTATCATATTTACGCTTACAAAGCACATTTCATAAACCTTCTAGCTGTAATGTCTATGGAGAAACTCCTTAGAAATCATTCACGTGAAATACCAAATAAACATTTTCTTGTCAACCTATGCTTTTATAAATCTTTAATAAGTTCTTTAGAAACATTTTAATTTTAAAAAGAAGTCTTTATGAAGGAAATTATGTGTCAGATTTGACTAATAATTTTAATATATCTATTTTAATAAAAATGACTAGTGTCTATTAAGTACTTACTCCGTGTCAGACCCTGAGCTGAGCATTTGATTTCATTCAGCCCTCTTCCTAACTGCTCACAGCCACGTCTCTGGAGGTCCTGCGGCTTTAACGACTGATTTTACATAAAGCACCGAGCCACTGTGGAGGGGGAAAGATTCCCCAAGGCAGATACCATTATTATTACTAATTTACAGATAGAGAAGCAGGGCCCATGACCTGCCGCCATGGGTGATATGTCTGTGGCATGTGGAATGGTAAGAGTTCAGGTTGCATCCAGACGTCGAGTGCAGGGCCCTGGCATACCTGCCAGATCACAGCACTGCCCTGCAAACACAGGAGAGAAGTGTGAATTCTAAATTCACTGAAATGAGAACCAGGGAAGAAGTTGACAGTATTTTAGAATATTTACCCTTAAATTTTTTATAAACACACATGTCCTCTGTAAAAAGATCTTTTGTGTGTTTTTTTAGAAAAATCCTATCTAATAAAAGGGTAATATGCAAATTAGCCATCACTCTGTCGCAAAGATGGTGGCGCCCATAGCGGCTGGGGTGCTGGACTCTGGAGGCATCGCCCCGGCGACAGGCCCCAGTGTCCCGCACACCCTGGCCTGTGGAGAGAAGGAGGGCAGGCCTCTGGCCAGAGGCCGGCCGGGGCACGCAGAACCCTGGTGTCATTGCAGGCCAGGTTGAGGGACACCCCCCCACCCTCCAGTGCACGAATTTCGTGCACTGGGCCTCTAGTATAAATATAAAAGTGGGGGAAGGGCAGGACAGAGATGGCTGCTGCTGGCAAGGCAGAGATGTAGGCTTGGTGTCGGTGTTGGTGTGGCGGCTCCTTGGCGAGGGTGGGGGAGTCATTGAGCAGCCTGGGGGGTAAAGAAGCAGGAGGCTGTGGACCACCTTCTAGCCAGTGCCAGGCCACGTGGCCGGAGCCCTGCCCTTGACCTTTCTCCAGCAGTGCTCTGTGGCTCTGAGTGTTCAGTGATTTTATTCTGACACTTCTTACAAACAAGGCCTCACCCAGAACCTCAGTATCTAAACCGGCTCAGTGTGGCAGTGCTGTAGCCAGGCTGGGCTCCTCAGTCAGGCATGTGTCTGTCTGCACAGCACTTCCAGCGTATAAAGAGTAAAACGTGCCGCTGGCTGCCGAGGCTGGCAGGAGTCTGAGGAGCTGCTGGAGACCAGCGTGCATTGTCTTGCCCAGCTTCCTTACTAGGCAGCAGCTCAGCCTCCTGCATGGTGGGCAGGGCCTCAGCAGGAGAGGAAAGGAGGAAGAGGAGACTGCCAGTACCCTCCCCACCTCTAAAGAACTTTCTCAGAAGCCTCACCAATGGCTTCTGGTTGCATCTCTGAAGGCAAGGCCTCTAAGCTACTGGGAGGTGTGTTTTGGGTTAGCTGTTGCTGTGGAGACAGAACACAGGGAAGTGAAGGATGAGCTGGGAAGGTGGCCCTTTGCTCCTGAGATATCTATGGCCCTCCCCGCACCACCCCCCAGACTCCATATCAAACTTAAAAGCCTCTGCACAGCAAAAGAAACAATCATGATGGAAAAGGCCACTCGAATGGAAAAAAAATATTTGCAAACTATATATCTGCTAAGGATTAATATTCAAATATATAAAGACCTTACACAACTGAGTAGCAGAAAAAGAAATAATCCAATTAAGAAGTTGGCAAATGATCTGAATAAATGGTAAAGCTGTTCAACATCACTAATCATTAGGGAAATACAAATCAAAACTGCAATGAGGCATCACTGCACACCTGTTAGGATGGCTGTCACCTAAAATACAAGATAAATGATGGTGAGGATGTGAAGAAAAGGAAACCCTCGTGCACTGTTGGTGGGGATGCCGATTGATGCAGCCACTGTGGGAAACCATATGGAGGTTGCTCAAGAATTAAAAACAGAACACGTGTATGATCCAGCAATTCTACTTGTATATCCAAAGGAAATGAAATCACTATGTCGAAGAGATCCCTGCGCCCCCATGTTCACTGCAGCTATATTTATAACAGCCAAGACATGGAAACAGCTTTTGTCCATCAAGAGATGAATGGATAAAGAAAATGTCTGTATATGCACAGTGGATGCTGTTGGTCATGCAAAGAGGGGAATACTGCCATCTGTAACCACATGGATAGGCCTAAGGGCATTCTGCTAAGTAAGTAAGACCAAGGAAGACAGCTACTGTATGATCTCCCTTCTATGTTGAATCTATAAACAAAGTCATTTTTGAATGAGATTTTTAACAGATCAGATTTGTGATAACCAAAGGCAGGGGCAAGCAAATTGAGTGTAGGTGTTCAAAAGGTATAAACTTCAGTTATAAGTAAGTACTAGGGATGTACTATGCAGCATGGTGACTGTAGTTAACATTGCTGAATGATGTATTTGAAAGTTGTTATGAGTAAATTCTAAAAGTTCTCATCACAAGGAAAAACATTTTTTCATTTTTATTTATATCTATTTAAGATAATGAGTGTTAAATTTATTATGGGAATCATTTTGCAGTACATGTAAGCCATATGGGTTGACAAAATTAATAAGCCCTGGCCTGTGTTGCTAAAGCGTTGCCCGCACGCCAAAGGGTTGCAGGTTTGATTCCTAGTCAAGGATACATGCCTAGGTTTCAGGTTTGCTCCCCACCCTTAGTCAGGTCATGTGTGGGAAGCAACCAGTCGTGTCTCTTACATAGACATTTCTCTCTGTTTCCCCTCCACACCCCTCTTTGCAATCCCTCCCTCCCACTTTCTTAAAAGCAATGGGAAAAATACCCTCAGGTGAGGATTAACAGATCAAAAAAATTAATGATAAAATCCATGGTTGTCATAATGTTAGAAAATAGATACTCTTAAGCCAAAGAAAAAGAAAAAAAGGGGGGGGGGGGAGAAATTTTTAATGGTATGAAATAATGTTTGAGATTTATTGTTAAGTGGAAAAACAAGTTAACAAAATACAGTATGCTATATTTTGTTAGAAATATCATTTGTAGATTTGGGGCTTGTGAAGCTTTTTTATATTCATTTTGTTTTTTAGTATTTCCTAAATTTCTAAATTGAATATTGCTCTTGAGGAGTTGAGATGTGTAAAGTGATAGTGAAGATAAAAATGAGCCTTGGCTGGTGTGTCTGGGCAGTTAGAGCACCCCCACTGAAGGGTCACGGGTTCAAATCCTGATGAAGGGCATGTACCTGGGTTGCAGGTTCAAACGCCAGTCCTGGGGTGTGCAGGACTCAACCAATCAGCAGGTTGCAGGTTTGGTCCTTATTTAGGGCTCATATGGGAGACAAATGATTGATCTCTCCCTCTCTCTCTCTCTCTGTCTCCCTCCCCCCCCCCCCAAAAAAAAAAATCAGTGAAACATATCCTTGGGTGGGGATTTAGAAAAAAAAAGAGAGAGAGAGAGAAAACTATGTTGTATTTTCCACTTAACTTGTGGAAGACCAAAGAAAATACTCTGACAAATGGCATAATAGAATTGAGCACCTAAGGATCTTAGCCCCAATGCCCTGCTGTCTCCCACTGGTTTGCATTTGGGGGCATTTCGAAGGTGGTGATTTTATGGTGAATCAAAGGACTGTTTGTTTCTTGCTTCCTCAGGGCTGCTGGAGTGATGTGATTGGAAGACAGTTTTCCTTGCTGGTGTGCATTCTCTGCAGTGCCCTGGGTTATCTTATTCTTGGAGTATCTACCAACATGTTCCTGTTTGTCCTTGCTAGAGTCTCTTTGGGTGAGTTATTACCCCTGTGTGTGTTTTCCTTCAAAATAAGTCACTTATATGTATATGCATAGAGAAAACCTGTCCCTGCTTGTCAATGCCTCTTTGATTAGAGCTTATGTATAGAGGGCATAATGGCGATACAAATTAGAACTGTAACACCACCATCAGTCAGGCTCTGCTGACTTGTCCAGGGTGTCAAACCTCCTGTGTGATGGAGCTGGAACCAGCGCCCAGTGTCTGTCAGAGTGCACAGCTCTCTTACTGCAGCGGAGCCTAGCTCCTTCCCGTTGATCTCTCTCAATCAGGATAATTTGTTCATTGTCTTTGACCAGCACTAATAGTGACTACTATTCTGTCCCTCAGCGAGCTTATAGTTTTGAAGTTGGGCTTCCTGATTTCAAATTGATCCTGACCACTATAGCTTTCCTGCCGCCTTCTGTAAAACTGGCCATTGCTCTGTGGGGGGATGCTAGGGTTATGATGTAGTGGCTCAGTGGTTAGTTTTATTCCAGACTGCTCCTGAATGTTTCTTCCAATTTTGAAAAAGCTTTTATTTGTCCATCATTAAAATATTTTTCCATTCTTTGAAACACTACCTGTGAATGCTGGGTGTTGAGATGGGTGGGTAGTTACTCTTAATTCCCTCTTTGCCTTTTTGATGACTAGAGCTGTGGATTTTCTGTTTCTTTCTCACCTTACTCATGAGAGCACTGACAGGTTCTGCTACTCTGATGGACAAGTCGTCTGTGTTCACCCTCCAAAATCCATGCTGTTTGTTGTTGTTGTTTATTTAAGAAAATGGTTTATGAATGCCTTTTCTCTAAACGTGATCAGTCATCCTAACAAGCACCACTATCACACACAAAATCCAGCTGACAGCTGTTTCACATGCACCTGGTGTCCAACTTATTTTATGTTCTTGGTTTGGGAGGCAGTGTGTCCTTGTATGGTATAATATACTCCACCATTTAATGGTAAGGCTGTTCAGAATTCAAAAGGAACAGATGATAGATAAATAGTGTAACTGGAACCAAGATTTGACCACCTGCTGCCACGAAAGCCAAATTTGTGAGACAGGTGCTGGTGGAAAAGGGAAGTGGTTTATTCAACTGCTAGACACTTGAGAAGATGGAGAACTCTTGTCACAAAGGCCATTGTAACATCTCAGTGCAGGTAGAGGTTTTTATAAGGAGGGAGAAGGAAAGCAGAACAAAGAAATCATGGGGAAGGGGTTGAAAAGTTCGCTGTGGGCAGGCCAGCACAGTCCATCCCGATAAGGACCTTGCAACTGGTCACGTGATGGACTGGTGTGCATCGTCCTGGTCTTCGTCATCCTGGGTCTATGTCATCTGGTTCTATGGTTGAAGGTCAGCAAATCTCCCAGAACTGGGATGACTCAATATTGGAGTCTGCATCTTCTGAGGTTAGTTCCTAGGATTCTTACACAAACATGATGTTCATCTACACGCTGCATATTAGTCAGAGTCAGCATTCACAGAGACAGTCACAAGAATGGTGGGGCAGGTGACAATTCCCCACTGTACAATACCACCTATATATTTGTTACAAAATGTGTAGAGATTTATGTGGAGGATAATAATGTTAATGTCAACCAACCTGGTTTGAGTAGTGATATGCAACTGCTTCCTTCAGGGAGATCACTGGAAACCACTGTGTTCCATCACGGTTAGGAGCAATCAGGCAGACCTGCCAGCAGCATTTATTAGTAGGACCTACTATCTATAATAATAAAAGCCTCAGCGAAAGCAACCATTGCAACCGAACGGACGCCCGAACAGGCTGCGTGGGGCGACCAGGCCAGCAGGGGGGTTAGTGAGAGGCGACCAAACCACTAAACAGCAGACTGCTTGGGGTGACCAGGCCGGTGGGGGGGCGGGCAGTTGGGGGCAGTCAGACCGGCGGGGGGGGGGGGGGGGCAGTTGGGTGACCAGGCCAACGGGAGGGCAATTAGGGGCAATCAGGCAGGCAGGCAGGTGAGCAGTTAGGAGCCAGTGGTCCCAGATTGTGAGAGGGATGTCTGACTGCCGGTTTAGGCCCAGGATTGGGCCGAAACCGGCAGTCGGACATCCCCCGAGGGGTCCCGGATTGGAGAGGGTGCAGGCTGGGCTGAGGGGACCCCTGCCCCCCATGCACGAATTTCGTGCACCAGACCTCTAGTGTCTTGATAAAATTAGTGGGCAACCTAGGTCACCAGAATTCACCAGTCTGTTTATGAGTGTGTTTGTTCAATGTGTGGGTGCATACAGTCAAATACATCAGTAGAAGTAAAGTCATATCACAGCTTTCAATTTGTATAGTCAACAGTTTCGCAAGCCTATTGCTAGTAGAAAATCAGTGGTATCATCATATCTTTATGTTTTTACTCACTCCCTGTCATTCTTCCCTGCTCTGTTTCTCTCCATAGCACTTAACTTATAGAGATATGGAGGCTCTGTGAGGACAGGTTATTTGTCTTTTTCCTGCCTTTCTGTTCCTTGCATTACCCTCAGGGTCAAGGTTCGTGCTGGACATATAGTAGGCATGCAGAAAATGTTTATTCCCTGAGTTTATGAATAATGAAGGATAACTTTCTATATAGAAGCCACCATGAATTGTACTTGGATCACAGAGATGACTGGAGACACTGGGATGTCCTGATGGGAAGCTGAGGATTCAGGAGCTTGGTTGCCAGGGACAAGGTGGCCAGCCATGATGGTGGGCTAAACCAGGAGTCTATCACAGTGGCGGGGAACATAAGGCCTTAGAGGTTCAAAGAAAATGGATGTGAACCCCATCAGGGATAGAGGTGAAGCCCCTGCTTTTAATGTGGAAAATGTTACAGAATATGTTACTTGTCTACTTGCAGGTATCTTTAAACATACACTCTCCATTTCAAGGGCTATGCTTTCTGATCTGGTTCCAGAGAAGGAGTGGCCATTAGTCATTGGACATTTAAATACAGCATCTAGTGTGGGCTTCATCTTGGGCCCCATGGTCGGTGGCTATCTTAGTGAACTGGACGATGGATTTTGTCTAACATGCTTCATCTGTTTCTCTGTCTTCATTCTCAATGCTGGTAAGTTGCCATTTAATCATGAAAAGACTGGTTTATTCATTCATACTAACTGATCTATCTACTTTTATCTCCTTATAATATTTTTTTTCATAGAGTAGGTAGGTTCATTATTCAGAAATGAAAAACGTGCCACCCCTGTGCAGACCCCCCGTGGCTCCTCCTGCTAAGGCACGGCTCCTCTCCCAGCCTCACAGTGCTGCCCTCCCCCGTTTTCCTCCAGGTGCTTCCCCACACTGGCTTCCTGGTCAACCTCACACAAACCAGGCTTACTCACACAGGAGGGCATTACCACATGCTCTCTCTTCCACCTGCAGAGTTCTTCGCATATTTCTTCACTGACTCTTTCTTGTCATCACTCAAGTTTAAAATGTTTGCTTCCTCAGAGAAGCTTTCTTTGATCACATTGTCTAAAATAACTTATGTTTATAGCTCTTCTGAAATCGTATTACTAATGTGTTTTCTCCCCTCCCCCCAATATACACAATTAGAAAGTCAACTCCGCAAGAGTTTGTATTTGCTCACTGCCCAGAGAGGACAGGCACAGGTAGCCGATGTTCAGTGATATTTGATGAATAAAAGAATGCATGCTGAACAGGAGCCCCATGGGTGCCTGGCCAGTTGCTTAAAACCGAGAGGAGGAACCTCTTTGCCCAGAGACTGGTGCATGGCCAACCCTTAGATAAACAGCTTTATTAACAAGAGGTTTCATGCTATTCAGTTGTCCTAAATCTAATTATATTCTACATTCCTTGATATCATTTTGAAGACTTCAGACTGAGTGATGAATTCCATGCTGGGTTGGGATGTCAGCCTCGAGAAGCAAACTTCATGAGCTTACTAATCTCAGTCCTCATGGGAATGCTGTGTGGTTTTCTGTCAGAAGTGTAACCTGTAACCTCAGCCAGGAGGAGAGATCTGATGGATCAGTGTGAGTCTAGATGAAATGGCTTTAAGCACATGACTGGTTGGTATGAACAGGTTTCCGATGTAAAGGAAGGTACATACGTGTGATCACTCGAAGTCAGAAGTGAGTGTATAAACAAGGAGCATGAGTATGGTGTTCTGTTTTGGAGTTTTCAATAATAGTGCTATCTAATGTTTTCCCGAACCGAAGCCTGTGAGTGGACCTGAGTCAGTGAGGAATGCATTTAGCTGCCAGTTCCCCAAATCCAATTGCTTAAAGTGATAGGGATTTATTTTTCCCAGTTAAGACCTGTGGGGTCACAGGCTGCAGCCAATGCAGAGACATGCAGGGGAGGAGGGAGAGGGGACACAGACATTGTCCACAGAGGCATGCAGGGGAGAAGGGAGAGGGGACACAGACAGCATCCCACATAGACCTGCAGGGGAGGAGGGAGAGAAGACACAGATAGTGTCACACAGAGACATGCAGGGGAGGAGGGAGAGGGGACACAGACAGCGTCCCACATAGACCTGCAGGGGAGGAGGGAGAGAAGACACAGATAGTGTCACACAGAGACATGCAGGGGAGGAGGGGAGAGGGGACAGAGACAGTGTCCCACAGAGACATGCAGGAGAGGAGGGAGAGGGGACACAGACAGTGTCCCACAGCGCGCTGGGCCTTGCAGGGCGGTGAGCAATGTATGGCTGTCGTCTCAATCCGTTTTGTCACACTTTTGTCCTCAACGAGGCCGTTTTCCTCAACCCGACCCCTTCTTATGTACTTGCTCTGATCCGCTACTTCCCTGACAATGACTTATTTTCTCCTGGGTAAGAACTCAGGCTCCAGTCTGAGGGATTGGGCGCAGTCCCTGCTCTGCCCTGCTCAGTGTGGGCCTTAGCTGGGTTGTCTCTGTCTCCTCGTTGGAGCTGGAGAAACAGCCACCGTGGACTTGTTGTGAGAATGAGTCGAGGTTGGCGCAGAAGCATTTTACCCCCCACCCCCGGTGCACATGGTAACCACTGAGTAAATGATAGTTGCTGTCTTCATTATCTTTGTATTATTATTTAATTGTACTTCTAGTCCATTAGCAACAGTTCTTCACTTCTTATCAGGATTCTGTGAGCTGTCCCAGGGAACTGGCATACATAAGAGCGAGGGAGAAGTCCAGGCCTGCTCTCTCATGTGATCAGCTTTCTGTCCTAGACTAGTGCCTGGCTAATCGGCCCCTTAGACTGTGGTTGGAGAATGCACACCGCAGACGTAGCTTGGGAACAGCAGGAAGCAGCCCTGACCAGCAGCCATGGCCAATGGGACTTGTGCCAAAGGACTGAAAACCACAGGGATGAGTTAGGTCCTGTGTGGCGAACTTGAGTTCAGTTTTAAGAAAACTTGGGGCAGGGATTGGCACGAAGTCATTGTACTGGATGGCATGGGATCATACAGCGGAGACCAGACCAGCCTGTCACCTGGGGGCAGAGGACATTAGCTGAGCAGGGACAGAGCTGCTGGGTAAGGGTGTCATGGGCGATGGGAATGGTGCCCCCAGAGGTTGCGACGTGAGACTTGAAAAAGTGCAGATCCAAGCAGGTGCTTCCTGACGGGCCCGTTGGTGCGGGAATCCTGGCCACGCCCTGCCAGGGCTGGCTGGCCTAGCACCCTCTGCCTCCCCCAGCATAGCGCTGACCCTGCAATGGAATTGCCCTTTGAATGTCCGCACCTCCTCAGGTTTAAGTTCCTTGGGGACAGGGATTGTACAGGCCTAGCCTTGTGTGTGAATGTCGTGGCCAGCATGGGATTCAGCATTTAGAAGCATGAATATTCAGTATGGGGTAGGTGGTCAGATGGTGGATAGTCAGAATTAGCAAAGTAGTGAGGGAAAAAGTTAAATGTAAAGCCTAAGAACTTAGATATGAAATGGTGGGATATAGGAAACCCTCATCGGCTCTTGAGCTGGGGAAAAATAGTATTACTTAGGTATAGATTTTTCCTTAAGATGAATTGCAGAATACTGATATTAATATGGAGTAGAAGTGGCTGTAGGAATGGTCAAAAACTGGATTCAAGAATACAGATGAGTAAATCTGCTAATAAAAACTGCAATAGTGACCTAATACAGTCATTGCCTGTCCCCGTGGGAGGCGAGTATGACCATGAAGTCAGCCCACTTTAACAGACGCGCATTTCAACAGGTCTCGTTTGGCTGTTTCCATGGAGTGAAGTAAGTGTCCAAACAAAGAGCAGCCTGCGATTGGGTGAGAACCATACCCCTTTGGGAAAGAGCGACTGTGCCCTGCAGGAGGCGAGTGTGGGGCCTGGGAGCGTGGAGGGCGAGAAGGCCCGCCAGCCCTGGGCCAAAGGCGTGGCGGCGCTGCGGTGCCTGAAGAGCCTGGTGTTCTCTGAGATGTGGGACGTGTTTCTGGTGCGCTTGCTGATGGCCCTGGCGGTCATGCTGTACTATAGTAATTTTGTCTTGGCCTTTGAGGAGCGTTTCGGGGTGCGGCCCAAGGTGACGGGCTACCTCATCAGCTACAGCAGCGCCCTAGGGGCCCTGGCCGGCCTGGTCCTGGGGCCGGTCCTGCGGCTGTACAGGCACAACTCCCCCAGGCTGCTGCTGCACTCCAGCGCACTCACCTTCCTGCTGCTGCTGCTCTTCTCCACGGCCCCCACCCTGGGCGCCGCAGTCGTCCCCTCCATGCTGCTGTCCTTCTCCACAGCCGTCGGCCGGACGTGCATCACAGACCTTCAGCTGGCTGCCGGCGGGGCCCAGGCCAGGGGCACCTTCATAGGTGTGGGGCAGTCTGTGACGGCCGTGGGCCGGGTCGTTGCCCCCCTCCTCTCCGGAGTTGCCCAGGAGTTCAGCCCTTGTGGCCCCCCCAGTCTGGGGGCTGCATTAGCATTGGTGGCTGTTTTCATAATGTTGCTGAACAAACCTCGCTATGGTGGGGACGGGAGCAGCAGATTAAAAAGTGAATAGAATAGATTTGGACAACACAAGCAAAATCCGAGGGTGTGAGTGGAGACAGAGGCCAGGTGAGAGGGTGCGTTGGGAAGGAAGGGTGAGTGTCTAAGAGACATTTCCATGCGGGTTCCTCCAGGCCAGCTCCAGCTCCATGCCTAGGTCTGTGGGATGATCAGAGCCCATCAAGGGGATAGGAAAACAGGGATGGGATAAGAACCTGTGCAAGAAGGGCAGAGACCCAAGGCTTCCCTCCTCAATAAAAGCAGACTGCGGTCAGCTGGGACACTGTGCCTGTTCATTGTGTGAGCGAAGAGGGGCTTTTCTACTCTCTGACCCTGGAGATTGAAGGAGCTGCTGAAAGCTGGTTTGTCACTTCCTCAAGTCAGAACAAGGTCATGGATGCTGGTTCCACCTGGGACCTGGTTAAAAGTCAGATGCCAGCCTCAGCCCTAGAGACTGATCCACGGGCCCCGGTGAGGCCAGACATCTGTCGCATTCGGTAAGTACCATGTGCAGTTCCTCGTGGAGGCAGAGAAAGGAGCTCTGAGACAGGCTGGTTTTGATTAGAGTAAAACCCAGAGAGACGTGGCTCCCTTTATTAGGCGCTAACTCCCCCCTTTATTGGACTGGACTCCCCAGCTCGGCACTGTGGCCCCTAACACTGGTGCAGAATCAGTGTCAGGCGTCACACCTTCTCAACGGACTTAATTCTGCAGTGTCTTGTGTTGAAGGTCCTTTCCTTTATTTTGCTGTCACACCTGTGAACGGAAGAGCTGTTTTTCTCCAGGGACACGGTTTGGTGAGCCTTTTCCAGGGCCTAGATGGCTGCCAATCCAAGATCAGTGCCCAAGGGGTGAGGGCCCATTCCAAGATCAGTGCCCAAGGGGGCTCGGATGGCTCGGAGGAAGGCACTTGTGGGCACTGACTGTTTGGATGACAGCAGTCACTAATGAAAGTCATGTAGGTGCTCCCACTCTTTCCTCACACAAACGACCCAAGTCCATCTTCTCAACCAGCCCACTAGGGTATAAGTCCTGCTTTCGCCCCCACGCCAGAGAATTGTGAAGAAGGTTCTAGCACACTTATTTTTATGGCTTTATTACTTATTTTAGGCAAAGCAGAAAAATATTTCTGTAGGGTTAGAACTTGGATGTAGGGAAACTCAAATTTTTATGATAAAGAATCAGAGTGTGAGGATCGTCCTCTCTTCTATCTAGCTGCAAGGGAAAGGTGGACTTTTTACTAAGCGTTGTCATGATGACCCGCTCTGCAGTGCCCAGTGCCTTGAGGAGAACACACTAGGATGTACAGAGGCCTCCCCTGGAGTGACCAGCTCGCCACGTGGGCTATACCAGAAGGCAGCGACCAGCCAAGCTCTCTGTAATGAAGGAGAATTTCTCTGCATTGTCTTTCTCCACTCAGAAGTAGGTTTCTTAGAAGCTTAAAGATAGCCTGGCTGTTACTTTTAAAACCACAGCACTTTATTTTTGAAGTTAAATACAAGCCTCTAAATTAATGAGGCTTTACAGTTACTTGGATACATGTAAACACTGTAAAGTGGAGAAGGCCTTGGAGAGAGACACTGCTACACTGGGGATTCAGTTCTTGTTCGCATGATTTTTAGATAAACATTTACTTACAGCTCCTCTTAAGTGGTTGAATGTGCTGCTGCTGTGCGGGTGTGTTTTGGGGACCAGCAGTGCCAGGACCCCCTGGAACATGCCCGCCTCCGACCTGCGGGGCCTTCCACAGGATGCCCACTGCTCTGTGTGCTCTGTGAAAACCACTGCTGGGATGGACAGGGTTTGGATACTAGATGGAATATGACCTCAGGGAAATTAAATCTGCTCAGTTAAAGTCCGTGTTGATTTGTTGTTTAAATCCTTTGGAGTAACATTTGTAACCCTTTTACATGGAATCGTGCTTCAGAGGCGTGGCACCTCCTGCAGAGTTTATAAAGGAAGTGGCACCACTTCAACCTGCAGCCCCAGTTGGTAGGTGCTGGGAACAGCCGGGGTGGGTCCGAAGGCTGGCCTTGCCCGCAGAGGAAAGTGAAGGCAGGCTCGGCCCTCGACCCTCGTGCCCAGAGGCCTGAGCGAAATCCAGAGGGAGCACGAAGCCTGGCCGCCAGGGTGCCGAGCGCACTCCCATCTCAACTCAGGACTCCTAGACCAGTGAGGTCTGGCAGGTTAGGCCTGGAGCAAACGGAGGGGCTGGAGTCAGTGGTTTCTGCCCGCTGCGTGTTAGTCACGGGTGCCCAGGCCTGCCCTGACCCCGGGAACGGGCTCTGAGGGCCCGTGTTTGTAAGGCACACAGGATGGAGAAAGGCAGGTGGGTCTGAAGGGCTCCCCCTACTCAGCCGGAGCTTCTCTGACAGGTGAGGGAGGGCCACTGAGGATCCTGCCGGGCTGCTCTGTGGGCGGTGATGTTTTAGAGATGCTCTGGCTGCAGCAGGAGGTGTGGAGGCCTAGAGGGAGCAGCCCCGTGTGGAGCAGGACCTGGAGGTGTGTGCAGGGGTGGGGTGGGGGTGGGGGTCCTGGCCCTGGGACAGAGAAGGGGGGTGTGATCCGGAAGGCTGGTGACTCAGGTGTGGCCTCTGGGGGGATTCTGGAAGGGGTGTGAGTGGCACCCAGACGCCTGGTCTAGGCACAGCTCAGGCGAGGTTAGAAAGGCCTTGGGCTGACTGGTTTGGCTCAGTGGATAGAGCATCGGTCTGTGGACTGAAGGGTCCCAGGTTCAATTCCGGTCAAGGGCATGTACCTTGGTTGCGGGCACATCTCCACTGGTAAGTGTGCAGGAGGCAGCTGATCGATGTTTCTCCATCCCTCTCCCTCTCTGTAAGAAATCAATAAAATATATTTAAAAACAAAACAAAACAAAAGTCCTTGGGGAGCATGGAGTGCGTCCTGCCCACCAGTGGGCACCCGCAGAGGGCGTGTGGCAGCACTGGGCTCTGGGGCTCAGAACACTAAGTTTTCTCCTGAGGACCCGTCCCTGAGACACTGAGAGGGCTGTGCGTGGGGCGTTTCAGGCCAGCAGCTGCAAGAGGGGAACAGTTCGCTGGATGCGCAGCGGGAGCTCGCGCGGACCCCCTGGGGCTCACGTGGCCTCTCATACTCAAATGGGGCGCCGCCCCCGCAGGAGAAAAGCTTGTGAGCAGCGCCCAGAGCTGGGAGCCATTGGGCAGGGCCTGGTGTGTGATGCACCACGCTGAGAGTCGGGGTTAGATCTGAAAAACAAAACAAAAACCCTCTTCAGTCCTAAATTTCTTTTCCCTGAAGAATTTGCCAATTACATGTAATTATTTTCTTTATTAAAATCCCTTTAAAATTGTAATGAAATGTTATTTATTCTCATTGTTACTTTTTAGAAGCCATTCTTTTGTATTCTGGGTGTTTTAAAGCAGAATCCTGAAGTGCTTGAAAATCCCAACCCCCAGCACACAGCTCAGAGGTAACCACAAGCCCAGTCTTCCAGGGCCGTGTGCTAGCACCAGACGTAAACACAACCTGAAGTGCGGTCTACACTGCCGGCCAGCAGATGGGCTCAAGGTAACATGTCATTTCACACTAGGATTTATTTCTAATTAGGCACACAAATACTGCTTGACTTTAAAACATTACTTTACTCCAGATGTCTTGTTTTTCCCAAACACATGCTCTAAACTCACCCTTTTATAGTGTTTGTGAAAACAGTCACAAAATTTCTACTGTGTCCTGTTTCACCACATTGTAGGAAATAGCACCAATTCTTATTTTGAAAGGGCTGCTGCCAGCTTGTTCCTGCAGGAAGAGATCATAGAAGCATGAGAGAAGGCCTGTTCCTACTGCTAACTCACTGGCATGGAAGTGGACTGTAAGGATCTTGTTCCAGCAAAGCCCTGTATTTTGATCACCCTGGTTTAAAACACGCCGCACATTAATACTAGTAAACAAAAACCTATTTTCCAAATCATACACTGCAGAGGACAAAAAAAGGAATTAAAATACCTAGTAATAGTTTAAATTTACCATATGAGATGAGAGATGTTCTTTCTTCTGGCTTAGCAAGGAGTCTGTTGTGTTTTGAATAGCTGGGACTCAGGTTCGTATGCAGACAGAATGACCTTTCTTGTGATAGCTCACCACCAAACCTACCCCGAGTTTGCTCAAGGTAACTGAAACCACGTTGTGGGAGCAAGTTTCTCCTCGATCCTGCTGGACTGTGCCAGCTGTGGGAGCACAGGTCCTCAGAGGCTGGGCATTAGATGGAGAAGACATGAGCAGCCGTAGGCATATAAGAGAGGCTTTACTGCAGACCAAGCAGCCATTGCTAACAAGGAGCCAGCAGACAAAACAGTTCTTCCAAGTAGGATCACAGGGCAGCTGTAAACAGGAGCCTCACAAAGCAGTGACGCCAAACAGGAGCTGTCGGAGCAGCTGCGCACCAGCTGGTCAACACATCTTTATACCAACGTAGACAAAAGAGGCTTCTTGCCAAATAGTGACATCAATATCTGGGTTAGAGAGAGGCACACCTGTGCAGTGCATACAGTAAGATTGCTGTGTCCTTGCTTTTGCACCTACATATAACAACTTGGCCTTGAACATCCAGCATACTCTAATTAGGATTCCCACACATGAAATACCCAAAATGAACCTAATGCAATAAATGTGTTCTGCTATGGACCAGGCCTGGCCCTGTGGGTCTGCGTCATGGTGGGTTTGCTCTGTGCTTAGGGTGGAGGCCCAGGCCAGGGTATCCTGGAGGCTGACTTCGGACAATGCCAGATGGTGATGTCAGGGCCAGGGTGAGCATTTTCTCCTGGCCCCCTTCAAAGCACATTCACTGTGCCATTTCTAGTGACAGGACTTAGCTAGATGTCTGAGAGCCAGAGGCAGTTACAGAAACAGATATAAGAAATGGTTGTGATCAGGTGACCCTAAAAGTTTGGTGGGTTGACACATAGCTTGCATCTTAAAAAATCATTTGGTAGGACAGTGTGGGACTTTTTATGGTTGGCTTGAGAAGGCAGCATTTGCCCTTCAGAGCACACATTGTCTTTCACCTAAGCATCGCCTTACATATAGAGAAGTTAGGACCAATTGTAATCTTTATGCCTCTGATCCGGTTTTCTAACACAGTAATAGTGTTAACCTCATTTTAGATGTGCGTATTGGAGATGAAAAGAATTGAAATGTTTAATACTCTTCAAGTCTTTCATGACTTTCAGCCATCATGACCCCATTTTAGTACAAATGAGAGTGGTTTTGATACATAAACTAAAAAATTGAATTTCTGGGACTGTCCTGGTTTCATGTTATATATTATTTTCTCCAAAAGTTATTAATTGCATATCCCCATGTGATTAAGATTTAAACTTTTGTACATTTCACAAGAACCAGGAAAAACCCTTGTCAGTGTAAATACATAAAATCCGCTTGGCAAGCTGAGCCACTGTGAGAGAGCCTTGTGCACATTATGAATGTAGTGACCACTTGCAACCATGATGCAACAGGACCCAACTCAATAAAAAAGGAAACGTTTGAATGTTTAGTTCAAGTTATTTTGTTACAAGAGTGAAAGTCAGAAAAATCACCACAGGTGAGCTCGGCTTCTGTCCACTGGGCTTCTCCTAGGGAGACATCGCCCACGAGGGTCATGGCCATAGCCCCTGTGAGGGACTTACTGAAGGTCCTAGCTGGGCTCAGCCATTCCGAATAACAGGCTCTCTCTATTGAAAAGTCGATAACCTGTTCATAGTCCATATGTTAACTCTGCACAGAAAACTGAGTCTCTGACCATGCAGGTCAGAGAACTGACCCACAATTTATTGACTATACTTAAAGGCAGTAAAATAGAATTTTATTTGAATAAAATTTAAAAAATTAGAAAACAAAACAAAAGGGATCAGAAAACTGTGCCCATGCAACATTTAAGAAGACTTTGGAAACTGACCATGTGGGTGTTTTGTCTGCACCTGTGGTGGCTGGCCCTTCTGAGGATGGCAGCCACAGCGCATGGGAAGTGGATGGCATTGGAAAAGCATTTGCAAGGAAGCATCATTTCTCTTGGATAAAGAGGTGTGGTCACTGCCAGGCAGCAGTTACCCAAATGAAGCCTCACTTGCTTTACAAGTGAGTTGAGGAAAGGGCCTGGTTAAAATGTGGGGTATAAAGTTCTAGCAAGCTACATGTTTTGTTCTAAAAGTAAGAAAAAAAAAACTGTAAACCCCAGGTCACCAGACTTCTGAAGCTTGAGCCTTCCTTTTTCAGGTTGAGGAACAGAACATTAGTGCTCACTGTCTGGCTGGTGTAGGTCAGTGGTTAAGCATCGACCCATGAACCCCAGTCAGGGCACATGCCTGGGATGTGGGCTTGATCCCCAGTGTGGGCATGCAGAAGGCAGCCAATCAATGATTTTCTTTCATCATTGATGTTTCTATCTCTTTCCCTTCCTTTCTCTGAAATCAATAAAAACATTTTTTTTTAAAAAATCAGTGTTCAGGCCTCAGCAGCTCCTTCAACTGCACACAAAATCTCTTCAATCACTCAAGAACAGTCAAGTATGTACTGTAAAGTAACAATAGTACATATCTCACAATTAACTATGTAATGCTAGTTTTCACATAAGCATGATTTGGGCAGTGCAACAAATGCAGACCACACTGAGACACATAATACCTGTGCTTCTTTAGGCTTCTTACACACACCCACACCAGGCAGAATGGCATGCCCCTACTACAAAGCTTAACAAAAACCAAAGGGAATTTCAGCCAAATATCAGATTCTGCAGGCCAATTTCTAGTTGTTTGCTAACTGGCTTAACTGTTTCCAGTCGTTGGCCCTTAGAATTATATATGAAGAAATAAGTCCTGCCGAAACCAGTTTGGCTCGGTGGATAGAGCATCGGCCTGCGGACTGGGGGGTCCCAGGTTTGATTCCGGTCAAGGGCATGTACCTGGGTTGTGGGCACATCCCCAGTGGGGGGCTGCAGGAGGCAGCTGATCAATGTTTCTCTCTCATCGATGTTTCTAGCTCTCTATCTCTCTCCCTTCCTCTCTGTAAAAAAATCAATAAAATATATTTAAAAAATAGAAATAAGTCCTGAGTTTTCACTCATAGGCAGTAAAAATTAAATTTGTTATAAAAACCACAGATCCATGACCTTTCTATAGTCACATTTGAACTTTGGTTGGACCAAGTGTTCCAACAAAGGGAGTTATTATCAAAGGCTGAGGATCTTTCTATATTACAAAAATGTAGGTTGTTATATTTAAAGAGTTTCAACTCCATACTCTCTCCTTCATTAGTATATAAACTTCAACAATTTTATTAAAAAGAAAGTATAGAGAAAAAGCTAAATGAAGTCAAATTTATTTTTCATTGATTTAATCAACAAAAGAAAAATATACTGAGAATATGAAATGATGTATCCCTTTTTCAAAATTTACACAATGTCATGAAATTTCTTTATCTGATTTTTAATACAGGAAAGCTGAATTTGGTCTACCAACTTAAGAAGAAGTAGTGTTATTAAATTTCATTTTATTCTCCTTCAGCTTCAGAGAGTTCAATTCCTTATAATATTTATTAATATAGAACACCAGGAAAAATCAGGAAATTTCTTTCTAAGGTCATTTTTCATTTTAACTTTCCTTTTAAAATATCATAAACTAACTTCTTAAAATTTACTCTTGGTAGTCTCAAAAACACACATCACATCTCTTGAATCATATTCCTATCATAAAATTCCAAAGTAAATTAGTTTTACAATACAAAAAGTTATGCTATTTAAGTGCTCAGAACTGAATGTTTCTGCAGATCTTGTGGCATATGTATAAAGGTGAAATTAAGACAGATTTCTGTTAATCTAATCAAGTTTGCTGTTAGTTGTGCATTAACAGTATAAAAGCTAATATATACCTAATAGAGGCCTGTTGCATGAAGATTCGTGCAATAGGCCTTCCTTCCCCTGGCTGCTGGCACCCATTTTCCTCCGGCACCCGGGACCCAGGCCTTCGTTCCAGCCACAGCGGAGAAGCCAAGCCTCTTCAGTCTTCAGTCATCTTCAGTCTTCGCTCGGGCCTGTGTATGCAAATTAACCCTCCACCTTTGTTGGGTTAATTTGCATACCCACTCCTGATTGGCTGGTGGGTGTTGCGGAGGTAGGGCAATTTGCATATTTCTCTTTAATTAGTGTAACTATGGTCTTGCAACAGTTTTAAAGCCTCTGTATAATTAATAAAAATATACGACATTTTTGTTTTTAATAAACTTTCAAAATTATAATTTTAGGTTTGACACATAGATCCTTGTACAGTTCACTTTTTTGACACAGCAAGGCCAAAAATAACTTTCTGAATATTTTTATGTTCTGCATAAGTGGAGAGGGCATTTTTCATACCATAAGTGGGCTAACCAATATTCTGTAAAAAGCTTTATCATTGTGCAGCTAACAACAGTTACTAGCCCTTAATTATGGTGACAGTTCCTTGTCGGTGTGTGTGAGATTACTCTAGTGACTATTACAGTATAACACAATTGAATGATTCCTTTCCCCTGCCCCCATACCCTAACACCCAGAGAATTTACAGTTCTATTAACAGTGAGTTTGATAATGTATTAGTGATTAAAAATAAAGATTATCTAAGGGAAAAGAACAAAATTATTTGGTGTGGCCATATTACATGCTTATGGGTCCCTAAAAGAAGCTAAATATTCTAGCAGTGGTGTAATGGTATGTTATATCTTACTGTTGATGTCTGTATGCTCTGGTTCAAGGTGTCACTTTATTGTCAGAGCACTACAGTGACATATACAAATAAAAATTTAAAATAAGCGTTTGGAAGGAAACCGTGCTCTCAATGGCCTGCATCTTGAGTGTGTGAACACTCCCCTCGGCCTCCCACCCGCACCCTACCAGTGTTCCCAGCCTCAGAGCTGAGAAGAAAGGCTAGAATAGTTGCTTCTGCACATCAGTGGGGGAAGAAGATGGTGAGAGAAAGCCACTGCCAAGGGTTTCTAAGTGCTGTGTCTTTTTAAATGTATGCATGTCTTCCATCAGTAATACTGTGGCCACACGTACCCTTTGCTGTACCTCCAAGTGTGGCTTAATTTCATGTCCAAACCCAGACATTTAGAATCTTGTTCCAGTCACGTTTTAAAGAGGGTTGTTTTATTTTTTTCCAGAAAAAAGTCCAATAAAATCTGCAGTATAAGAGACAGAAACTCAAGTCATCTTTAATGCTTATGTCCTACTGCTTGCTCTTCCTGCTGTGCTTTTAAAAGTACTCAGGTGAGTAGAATCAATTTTTATGTGACGAATTGAGTTACCACTTTATTTGGGGTAGGGGGTAAAAAACTAGTGCAAAATAACAGATCTCCCACATTCTCCAAAGTGCTTCCTGCCTGAATAAAATTCAAACCTGAAGTCTAACCAACTTGTTAAACACTGGAATACTGTTAATACAAACTTTCAACCTTGTCTGCTAAAGCCTCTGGATTCAAAGTTATCCAATGCTCTACAGAAAAATTCCGAAGCAGATGGTCATAGGTGGGCGTGAAGGGGACTCTCCTGCCTCCTCCTCCTCCCAGCATCTTACACTGTAACCTGCCCACGTGTTTCAGCAGGTGCTGCCCTGCTCCCCACTCGCCAGAGGCCTCACAGTGTAGCTTCATGGAAGCTGCCACCCTGTCTGTCAACCCACAAACTGGTGTCACCCACAGCCTATCTCTCTGCACCGTTGACACACAAAGAGGCGATGGAATCCATGTCGCCCCAACACATGTAGAACGAGGAACAAATAAAAACCAGCTGATTTTCATTCTTCCTGGGTGGGGCTCAGAGCCAGTCACCAGCTGCTCGTGAGCTCAGGATGGAGCCAGGAAGCGGGGCTCTGCACGATGGCCACCAGGAGCCCTAGCCACCAGGAGCGCCAGCCACCAGGAGCACCGGCCACCAGGAGCCCCAGCCACTAGGAACCACCCAGCCACCAGGAACCCCGGCCACCAGGAGCCCCAGCCACCAAGGAGCCCCCTGGGCACCAGGAACCCCAGCCACTAGGAACCCCCCAGCCACCAGGAACCCCCTGGGCACCAGGAGCGCTGGCCACCAGGAGCCCCGGCTACAGGAGCTGCCGCTGTGCCTCGGGAAGATCTTCAGAGTATTTTTAGGGCCATTCACTTAAAAACTGACCACAGATAAACATATTTTTTTCATAAATAAAATTTGAGGCATATGCATATATTAAAATTTTCACCAACAAGGGAGAGCTAAAAATGTCAAATTCAGTCATTCAAGTTCAATGAAGGCACACATTGTTTTTACTCAGCTCTGCAAAGACTACAGCTGCTCACAACTCATGAAAGACATGTCATGGGGCTTTTACTCGTTGGTTTTCCTCCTCTTGTGATGAGCAATCCTCTCATTAATCAAGGGCGTGACTCCACCCCCCAGGAGGAGGGTGGACCTGGGTCCCTGCGTCTGTTGGGAGCAGTGACAGGGATGCTGGCTGCCTGGGCCTTTCCCGCTAGGGCCGATCACTTCCCCAGCGAGCCTTGCGGCCTCCAGGCTCTAAGGCCCTTCGGACCAGCCTGGGGGGTGGCCTGGGTTGCTGGCTCTGGATCATGGGGCCCTCCCATCCCAGACCCAGTTGGCCATGGGGAAGCAGGAGCTGCCGCAGTGTGCCTGGGGTCTGTGTGACCCCCCTCCCTGCGGTGGGGCGTCGGGGTTGGGGGTGAGGGTGCGGGGGAGGTGCAGGGCTTCCTGGGCATTCTAACTACACCCACCTATGAACCTCGCCGTCACCCATCTCAGGTGAAGGGACTGAGGCTCAGGTGTCAGCGTGGTGGAGCCTGTTGGCACTGAGAGCGGCCGGGGCTGTGCACTACCTGCCCCAGGATCTGCCCCAGGGACCTGCCCCAGGGGGCTCTGCCCCACGCAGGGAGACACCGAGAGTTAGCTGCTATCAGGAAGATCTTGCCTTGACCTGATCTCGTGTACAGCCTTGTTTATTCTCTTCATATTTTTACAAAAGGGTCAAAACCAGCGTGCACTTTCCAAACAGAGGGAGGAGTTAAGATTAGAACCAGCTCTATCAAAACTGGGGTCCTGGACTACTGGAGTTCTCCACTGCTGGGGTCCTCTACTACTGGGGTCCCCCACTGCTGGGGTCCTCTACTACTGGGATCTTCCTCTGCTGGGGTCCTGGACTACTGCAGTCCTCCACTACTGGGGTCCTGGACTACTGCAGTTCTCCACTACTGAGGTCCTGGACTATTGGGGTCCTGGACTCCTGCGGGGAGGAGATGCTGGGACGCTGGGAGCTGAGAGTCTTGGAAACAGCATTTCTGCTGGACCTTGGTGGTCACATGGCCACTGTCCTGCATGCCCAGCATTGCCTTCCCTCTCATTTCCCACCTCAGTCTCCACACACAGGCCATCCTTAGACTTTCCTCTTCTTGGTTAAATAAATAAAGAAGGAAAAAAAGGTGGGATATTATTGTTACATCTACATTTTAAGAACATGATATCCTAACATATTTCTTCTGGGGTTTCACAGAAAATGACTTGGAATCTACATAAAGATATCCTATATAATAAAAGGTTAATATGCAAATTGACCCAACAGCAGAATGACCAGTTGCTATGACACGCACTGACCACCAGGGGGCAGATGCTCAATGCAGAAGCGGCCTCGGTGGTCAGTGCACTCCCACAGGGGGACCACGGCTCAGCCAGAAGCCAGGCTCAAGG
Source organism: Corynorhinus townsendii (assembly GCA_026230045.1). Lineage (NCBI taxonomy): Eukaryota > Metazoa > Chordata > Mammalia > Chiroptera > Vespertilionidae > Corynorhinus > Corynorhinus townsendii. The sequence continues at coordinate 97,964,206 of JAPDVU010000007.1, read as the reverse complement.
CTGGCAAGCACAGTGGCAGTGGCAGGAACCTTGCCCGCCTCCGAGACAGTGCTAAGCTGTCAGTTGGACATCCCCCAAGGGCTCCCAGACTGCGAGAGGGCACAGGCCGGGCTGAGGGAATACCCCCCGCACCCGAGTGCACGAATTTTGGGCGCCAGGCCTCTAGTCATAAAATAAAGAGATATCAGACTTTATGTCAAAATTTAAATAATTACAGAAATAAAATATATGGTTGCTTTATGAAAATATATTACAATTACTCTAAAAATTAAACACACCTTTGCACATATACAGCTTTTCTGTTTACCTGTTCACTAACCACATGTTAACAGTATTTGCTTTTGCTGTATTAAATAGAATCATTATGAAAAATAACTGGTTGAATTCTGGAATGTGCACAGAACTCCATTCAAAAAAGTTGCAATGCTAATAAAGGCCACTGTATTGTTACTTTAGATTTGCAAACTATTGAACTCATTGTGCGTAATGAAGCAGAATAGAAACATCTTCATATTCTATATACATTCGTAACTAAGTACATGCATTACAAATATTCTTTTTCTTTTCTAGCTTTTCTGGAACCTTGGTATTTTTGGGTAAGGACAGGTATCAGAAGTAGAAGCCTGTACAACAAGCATGTCAAACTCAAAGGCTAATGCAGGCCATATAAACAAGGTTGAAGTTTATGTGGGCGGCAAAAAAACAAAAGCCTCAATTTTCATAGAAATGTAGGTTTATTTCCATAGAGAATGCTGAATACAAAGGGCTGAAATAAATGAGTCATCGTTAACATAAAATAATAGAACATTTTAATAAAAATTAATATTTTTTTCTTGAACATTAACTTACCAGACACTGAATTACTGTACAAATTAATAAGCATAATGCAAATAAACCTATTTTTCTTGTTCTCCGAAAGCAAAATATTTCCTGTTGCGCACACCAATCAAGTCAGTACAAGACTAATGATATGGCCATCGGCTGCTGAAATATTCGCTGCTAGTATTAGTGGAGAGAAATGGTGCACCTGCGCATAAGGGAAATGAATGCAACACGATTATAGTAATCAGTCATTAGTGAACGTTGTAGTTCATTATTAATAATTATGTATACAGGATATTGTAAAAATTAAGTTATGAAATTTTTGTTAAAACGTTTCTTACATACCGTTATATTGGCTGGGCCGCAAAAATATTTGTTGTGGGCTGCACGTGGCCCATAGGCCATGAGTTTGACATGCTTGACCTAGAGCCGTGGTTGGCAAACTGCGGCTCGTGAGCCACATGCAGTTCTTTGGCCCCTGGAGTGTGGCTCTTCCACCAAATACCATGGCCTGGGCGAGTCTATTTTGAAGAAGTGGTATTAGAAGAAGTTTAAGTTTAAAAAATTTGGCTCTCAAAAGAAATTTCAATCGTTGTACTGTTGATATTTGGCTCTGTTGACTAATGAGTTTGCTGACCACTAGCCTAGAGAAACTGTGCCGAGCCCTGCCCAGCACTCTTACGGAAAAAACTGATTGCCTTTCGCACCAGACCTATGCCTTCTGGTACACAGAAGGAGGTTCCTTCTCATCAGACTCCGTCCTCACTACCCACTTGGTAAATGACCTCATTCTAGCACAGGCTACCCCTGTCCACAGAGTCAGAGCTGAGGCATGAGGGGCCGGGACTGAAAGGCAATGGGAAGAGGAGGGAGAGGAGAGGGCTGGGTGGAAAGGAGTGAGGGAGGAGGGCAGGCAGAACCTAGGAGAATGCCTTTCTCCGTCCAGGAGCTACAGGCTCAGAGAGGCTGCTGGCCTCCCTCTCCACGCGAGCTGCCTCGCCTGGGCCACTTGGCTTTCCTGCAGCTGCCCGTTTCTCTTCAGCATGAAAGGGCATTGCTGAGCATGCTCCGCACAACTCATAACATGCCTTCACCCCACAACCTTTACATGTGTTTGCAAGCTGCAAAAGAAAGTGCAATTAGCATGAAGTACGACAGGGATTTCTAACCCAGCACAATTCAAATGCAGAAAGATTACTAGTTCTAGGGAAGAAGTGCACACGGACACACAGCTTTAATCGCATCACTGCACTGGGCTCCCTGTCCAACGTCCCAGGGAATCGCAGGAGAACATACAGCGCCCTTTCCCGGGGAGCAGGCGCGTCTGTGCTGGGGGCCATCCACGAGCATCACATGTGGCCGAGTTGGGAACATGACACTAAGTGCCCACATCAGAAACAGGCATGGCTTCTCAGAGCACACTGCGGATGGGTGTGCGTGGAATGCCAGATCCCGAGAGGCTCACCCCTCCTGTGGCCACACACGTTAGACGAGCTTATGATTCAGTGCACTGTGTGCGAGGGCCGTCGTCGCTCGCATGTAGCAAAGGCCTCTGCGCACTAGGTTGTGAGCTAAAGGGTTTCTTGGAAGTGGGAAACAGAAGTGATGCTTTCCACCTGTCCACCAGTGTGGCCCTACTTGTCCCTGGTCCCGGTCCCAGAGTCCCGGAGCCCCTGAGCCCATCTCCACAGCAGGTCAGGACTTGCAGCTCGTCTCTGGCCTCTGTGGACCTGGCCTCGGGCATTTCCAAGCAGGGACGCACTGGGACCCCAACCCACCAGCACTCTCTGCCCCACCTGCTGGCCATCCCACCCCAATCCCTGCCCTGGAACCCAGGCAGATAGACGCACCTCGGTAACTGTGTGGGGTTCCAGAACATTTACGTATGCACATGGGAACATACAGTCAAGGCTCTTGCCCAACGTGCTCCAGATTGCTCTGGGAAGCTAGACACAGAGTCCCAGCCCGTGATTACTTCAGAGACCTTGCAACCAGCCGCCACGCACTTCCAATGACACTGTAGCGAACACCAAGGAGCTGGAAGGCACAGATGATATGCATGGCAACAGGAAGATGCAGAAAACTCCATCACTGGGTCACACTGGATGGAGTTGCTTTACTTAGAACCTAAGTACAGGACCTGCTGACCAAAAGGTGTGAGAGGAGGCAGAACAAACAGTCCTTAATCGAAGCAGCACCTAAGTCAGATGGCGAGAGAAAGCGTCCAGGAGAAGTAGACCTACGCGACGGCAGCAGAATCTAAATCTGCACAGCAGGCCCTGCCTGCAGACCAGCACACAGCAACCTGTAACAGTATCTGTCCAATAAGCACGCGGGCAGCCCATCGCTGCGCCGGGCTCCCTGACCGTGTGCGGGTGTGGCAACTCCAAGAGGCTGGGTTTGGACGCTACAGGAACATCCCTGCCCAGTGAGGAGTCTCCCTCCAAAGGCTCCGGGTCCGAGCCCTGCCATCCTCCAGCCCACGTGCGAGAACCCTTCCGAGTCAGTTCGTGCCCGAGGCACTCACTGTACCTTCAATAAAGAAATAACCCCCTGCTTTATGCATTTCCTGCTTTATGATCAAGTTTCTTTATTTAAAATATAAACTAAAAGTACACGAGTATGTGCCTTATCCATTGACTTTTGCTGGGAATGACATTAAGCTATTAGTTAAAATAACATCTCCCACCAGAGAAGGTTTTCTCCGCTAAGATTACTAGACTGGGTTCACATGAGCAATCCCAGAACAAGCGCATTTGGGTGATGGCACCTTGGAGTCGTGTACAGCCCGCGCGGACACCATGGATTGGACACCAAACTCGGAAACTCGTGGCCCCTGGCAGTCAGCCCAACAGCTGATTACCATGTTTCACGTGAGACCAAACAGGCACCTTTTAAGCAGTTTTCCATTTTAGCACCAGAGTGCTGTAGTAGGAATCTGGCCGCTGTACATTTTCATTTCTTTGAAACAAAGAGTAAGAAAACCTGTTTTTAATTGTTCTTAAAAGAAAGTAAGGAAACCTACTTTTTGTATAACTTAACTTTAACACGTTTAGCTTAGATACATGAATCCGATTAAATGCCACCGTTAAGTGCTTTTAATGAAAAATCAAATACTTACGCCATGATACCTGAGAGGTGAAACATTTCGGCTGTGATATAGGACAAATAACTGTACAGGAAGACAAAGAGTGGCTCGATCACCCGTATGTTATGTGTGAACCGAGTGGTAAATGCTGCTATAAATCCCAGGAAGATGCCAATCAACATGCCACCGATGCCCACAGCAAAGAAGTTGGCAATCCCGGCAAACACGTCAACAGTCTCAATGGTCTTCATCTGGCAGAAGGACTTGAACAGGTTGTACAGGACCTGGGGGGAGGGAGCGCATGGTCAGCTCTTCCAGCCGCCCCCCCCCCCTCCCCACCACCACCACACAGGCCTGCCTCTCAGAGGACGTGCCTCCTGGGCACCCAAGCGGTGGTGTGGCAGTTCCTACACATCTGCTTATTTAAATCATATTCAGTAGCTTTAAACCAAAACCACTGAGGTCCTCACGCCTAGCCTCCCTCCTCTCCTGCCCATACATGCACATGTGTGGTGTAACATGGGACCCAAAGGAGTCTTCTCAAGAGGCAGCAACCTGTGTTGTGGGAGTGTGTGTATGTGGGTGCATATGTGTGATTGTGCATGTGTGTGCATGTGTGAGTGTATGAGTGTGTATGCGTGGGTGCATACGTGTGAGTGTGTGCTACAACTTCACACATATTTTGTGCCTCTAAAGTGACAAGAGCACACTGTTGCTTGGTTTCTGAAAAATCTACAGTCTTTACATAGTGTTAGTTTAATACACTTCAAAAATGCCAGGCACTTCCTGTCTGCTGGCAACATGCCTTCAAACACATCGCTGAGGGCCTCTGAGCCGCTGAAGTGAGAAGAGATGGGTGACCCACCCCTTCCCCTCCAGAACCAGCAAGGAAAACGCAAGGGAAGCAGGTGCCCTGCTCCTTCTGACTGAGACTGACAGGCAGCATCTCTAGGAAAACTGGCTGACAGGACATTTGGGCACACAGGCCTGTTAGAGTAGAGGCCATGTTAGCTCTCACTTGGGTTGTGAGGAATTGAAAATTCACCCTCAATCACACCAATGCCAGCAGTGATCCTAGAACCCAGGGCGCCAGGCCTTCTGGGCAAGTCTTTCAAGGTCGCTCATGGGAGTCAACCCGAGTGTGTCCTAGTGAAAACCCATCTCACCTCTCCCTCCCACCGATGGTCCTTAGAGCTACACGCTGCGGGTTTGGTGTAATGTTTTACTCTCTTCTACGGGGTCATAAACCCTGTAGGCGAGGATCACCTTAGCAGGATTTACTTCTCCAGGTCGCCCAGTAGACGACGAGAAATGCCCGCTGGCCTTGAGACAACAACAGTGGCTTATTACTTAGCGAACAGGGGCTTCCCTTCTCCCGGTTATAGGTGTAACACTCAGGAGCATCGGGCATAGCAGGAAACAACTGGAACAAGAGAGGAGAAAAGCAACTCACACGCCTGAGGACTTAAACATCTTGCTGGTATCATCACTGGCCAGAAAAGAAACTGGCTCAACACAGCAGCTGCTTCCTACTTACCACCCGAGGTCTCTGCACACCTCGGGTTTCATCAGCATCAACAAGCCTCCAGCTTCCTGAGAGGCTCAGAGAGGTGCTATTTATACCCCTTTCCTCCGAGCAGCCAAGGCCAAGGTGGGTCCTACTTCCCTTCTTGCCTTCTTTTCCTTTCCCTGCTACCCAACCCCAGGACCCCCGTGCTCCTGTGTGGGGTGCCATCTATCCCTGTGTTGGAAGGAGATCCTGGTTCCAGGACGAAGGTGGGGACCCAGCGGAGAGAAGGAAGGAGCAGAGACTGCGCAGTTGCCCCACACAGGCAAACACCTGCCACGCTCAGGTGCATCATTGATCCTGGACCCAGCCGCAGGTGCACCAGGGAAGGGCGTGGACAGCCGCGGGGAGGGGCAGGACAGCAGCAGCCTAAACACAGGTGGGAGACCCAGAGGCCAGGAGGAAGGGCTGGAGGAGGCGCAGAGGGAGTGAGGCCGCAGATCTGGTAACAGCAAGGAGCAGGAAGAAACATTTACTTAAGAAACCATGTGTTTATGTTTTTAAAGTGCTGCTCTCCTCTCTTGTAGGAAGGCTTAGCCCGTCCACGTTGGTCGGAGTGACCCGGGCTTGAACTTGGGCAGCAGTTTGAACCTGCCCCGTTGCCCCACAGGCAGGGAGGGGGTGAATGAAGGCCTCACAGGAGCTTCAGCTCGTGCTTTGGGGGAGCATAGCAGACACTGAATTTTACAACACACACGCTATGCTGGCACAAACGGCTTTGTGCATGGATGTCCATACTTTTATGAATGACAAGCATCACACTTTTCAGCAAGATAATTATTCAAAACAAAGCCAAAAAGGCTTCTTACACTTAATTATTCACAGAACAAAACAAACCAACCAACGTTTACAAATGGGTATGCACTTCTGGCCATCCTCTCCCCACCGGGTATTTCCTGAGAAGGGTATGAACGGGAATACACAAAATTTGCTTTCCTCGGGTCATTATCCCAGCTAATACTATCGGGAAATATGTCAGTTATGGGGGGAAATCAACTAAAGTGTTTCACCTAAAGGCTGACTATGAGCTCCTGCAGGCACGCTCTATGCTTAGTCGGGGCCACCCACCTTTTCTCTGTGAAGGCGCCGGAAGTCCACCTGCAGCTTGCAGCCATCCTCCGCTCTGCTGCTGAGAGGGCCAGAGGCAGCACAGTGCCTGAGCCTGGCTGCGTGCCAGTGGAATGCTATTTGTGGGCGTGGAACTAGAATGCAGTTTTCTGTGTCACAACATATTATCTTTGTAGGATTTGTTTAACCATTTAAAAAGATTTTAAAAGCCATCCTCCCCCACAGGCCATCAGGACCAGGCTGGGCTGTATTCGGCCCTGGGGCTGAGGCTCACCTAACCCGGTCCAATTTGTTCTTTATATTTCCTGCTTATAGTGTTCACAGCATCGTACCGTGCCCTGCACTGATGACCGGAACACCGAAGTCTGTGAGAATGTATGCTTCAACACGTATTTTATTTTCATTGCAATAGAAATTCACTTATGGGAAGGGACCACGATTAGAGGTCTCCTGTACAAAACACATAGTTAAATATTCCTCTCTTGGAGTGAATCTACTTTAATTTCTCTCTGCATATATTTTTCAAATTAAATGAGCTAAAAACATAAAGATATAGCACTGTCTGGTGTTTCTCGGGGTTAGAGCGTTGGCCCGCACACCGAAGGGTTGCAGGTTTGATTCCCAGTCAAGGGCACGTACCTGGATTACAGGTTTGTCCTGGTGCCCTGAGGCCCTGGTCAGGGCCCTTGCAGGAGGCAACTGATCAATGGGTTTCATCTCTCTCTCTCTCTCTCTCTCTCCCCCCCCCCCCCCGGCTGATGGGTTCACTTATGCCCTCAACGGGTACAAAGGACAAATGCACCAGGCCAGGAAAACCATCAGCGCTGGTCTGAGGTGAGAGCTGGCCCACACCCATGACCCGAGGTAACTCGGGTGGGCCAACTCTGGGGTCTCAATGTTTTCACAGGCCCAATCCCAAAGAAATCTATACCTCAATCCTCCTGACCAGGCTCCTGGAGGGTAGAAAGCAGACTTCTCATACTTGTGGGAATAGTAGAGGAACATTCTCGCTGTCCTTGCATTTTGCTTGTTTTGATGGTTCACTAGCTGCCACAGGTATCCTGAGGAGCAGTCAGCTCCACTGTCTTTGCAGACCTGGTCTGATAACAGAAGTCGCTCTCCCCAGTGATGCAGTCTTCAGTACTGTTGGACATGGGCCTGATTCAGTGCAGCTGCCATGTCAGCAGGGCTGCCCAGAACACTGAAGTGTGTCGGAATGGACTGTGTTAGGGTGCTCTGGCTGCCAAAACATAGGACCACACTGGGTGGTATCCGCAGCAGACATTCGTTTTCTCACAATTCCGGAGGCTAGGAGTGAGAGAGGAGCTGTCAGCAGGGCTGGTTTCTCCTGAGGGGTCTCTCCTCAACTTGTAGATGGCCGGCTTGCCTCCGTGTGTCCCATGGACGCCCCTCTGTACAGCCATGTGTCCTCCCCTCCTCTTCTAAGGACACTAGTCATATTAGATTGAGACCCACACCACTGACTTCACTTAACCCTAATTGCTTGCTAATGACTAAAACTCAAATACAGACACATTCTGAAGTTCTAGAGGTCCCAAAGCCATGGAATTAGGGGGACACAATTCAGACCCCAATATATACTCTCCCCCACTGGAGACGGATGCCCACTGCTGATGGAAGGATATGCACGTGTAACATTTTTTTGTTTAGTCCTCACCTGAGGCTATGTTTCCCATTGATTTTTAGAGAGAGAAGAAGGGAGGGAGAGAGAGAGAAACCTCAATGTGAGAGAGACATTGATTGGTTGTCTCCCACACACATCCCGACCAAAGCCAGGGATCGAACCTGCAACCTAGGTATGTGCCCTTGATCGGGAATCAAACCTGGACCCCTAGTTGGCCAATTCTCCAACCACTGATCCACACCAGCCAGGGCACACATGTACAATTTTAAGATCTGCAGGCAGATTTCAAATCCAAACGTCTGTAGCAGTGATGTTGCCAACAGCAGTTTCTGATGTTGGCTGCTGCCTCACTCCCAGCCTGGCCCCCAGCCCGGCTGGGGATTTCTAACTCACTGAAATTTTCACCTGCCTGACGTCAAGCTGTCCAAGGCAATCACAGTGCTCCTTCATTGGCAATTGCTTCACAGGGACTTTGAGTCACCTGTCGCTTTTCACCCACCACATGGATTTGCTCCTTCCTGAAGCATCTGCTTGGGTCCCTGCCTGGTGGCAACCTTTCTCTAGCCTGCAGTCTCCAGGCATTTGCCCCTTTGCAGAATCTGGGATCTCCATAATGTGGGTGTCAGAATGCCCTTTAGTGTGAAAGGAAGAAACATAGGTGTCTTTTTGGAAGTCCATAGTTTTCATAGGCCATGTCTATCCTGTACACATTCTCCAAAGTGGGGAGGGGCAAGGTTCCCAGACCCTTTGTGTCATGCCAGGGGCAGAGAAGTCCCAGGCAGCCAAGAGGGAATGCCATGTAGTCCTAGCTTTGGGCAGTTCTCTGTTCTGATCTACAGGACCTTGAGCAGCCATTTGACATTCCTAAGCCTCTGTATTCTCATCTCTATAATGGATGCTTTTTGAGGATTCACAGGATAATGCTTTTCATATAGAGCAGGGATGGGGAACGTCTAGCCTGAGGGCCATATAAGGTCCGCAAAATCATTTGGTCTGGCCCTGCCAGGCATTAGGGATGAGTTAAATGTTTGACTAAATATAGCAGGCTAATTTTTAAGTTGATAATTTCAATGTTTTAAATATCCAAATGGCCCTTGGCAGAAAAATGGTTTCCTACCGCAGATACAGACTATTAATACAGGGATGTCTGTTGTTCCTGAGCTAAAAAAACATGCCTAGAGGGTAACAATTATATAAACACTAGAGGCCCGGTGCATGAAATTTTGTGCACTGGGGGGGAGGGGGTCCCTCAGCCCGGCCTGCACCCTCTCACAGTCTCACAGTCTGGGACCGCTCACTCCTTACCGCCCGCCTGCAGTGGAGGTGGGAGAGGCTCTTGCCACCGCCACTGTGCTCACCAGCCGTGAGCCTGGCTTCTGGCTGAGCGGTGCTCCCCCTCTGAGAGTGTGCTGACCACCAGGGGACAGCATCTGCATTGAGTGTCTGCCCCCTGGTGGTCAGTGCATGTCATAGCAACTGGTCATTCTGCCGTTTGATCTATTTGCATATTAGGATTTATTATATAGGACTAGAGGCCCACTGCATGAAATTAGTGCATGGAGGAGGAGAAACCAAGATGGCAGCATAGGTAAGCACCTAAACTGCTGCCTCGCACAACAATTCCAAAACTACAACTAAAAGACAGAACGGACACCATCCAGAACCACAGGAAAGCTGGCTGAGTGGAAATTCTACAATTAGAAGGAAAAAGAAAGGCTCACAGAGAATTGGAGGAATGGCAAAGGGTTGAGGTATGGCAAAGGATCTTTGTGCACGCAGAGAGGAAGGGCGGCTGAGAGCCTGGCTGACTTTCTCTGGCGGGAGGGGGAAGGAAGCCCCCGACTGCACTGAACCCCAGTTCCAACTGCACTGAACCCCAGTTCCGGGCAAAACCCCATGGACCCAGGCTCATACAGGGGGCGTCTGGACTGTCAGGTAGAGAGAAAGGCACTCGGAGACTCGGAGACCCGGGGGAGACCCAAGGGAGCCCCAGCGGGCAGGGGTCTGGAGGTGCGCGCGCCAGTGTGCACAAAGACTGTGGAGGTTGCCACAGGCTTTCCCTATTAGAAGGGAGTCAGAAGCTCCTGACTGCACTGAGCCTCAGTTCTGACTACACTGAACCCCAGTTCCAGGCGAGCCCCTGGGAACCCACGCTCTTGTGGGGGAATCTGGACTCTCGGGCAGAGGCTCGAGAGGCAGGGAAGGCAGAGGTCTGGAGGCTTGCGCGCATGCAAGGGCAGGGCTGACAGTAAGCCAAGACTGTCTGCTCTGCCCTGAGACTCCACCCCATCCAAGCTGAGCACAGAGGCTTTTGCAATTTGGCAAGTCTAATCCTATAAGGCTGTCTGTCTCCAGCAACGAACTTCTCCCACCGTAGACACAGCTAATCTTCACAGCCAACTGGCCTGGAGGTCAATTCCTCCCAGTGATACCAACAACAATCAAGACTTAACTACAACAAGGCTGTACACACAGTCTACAAAGAGGTGCACCAAGAGTGTCCACCTCAGGTTAACTGAGGAGGCCAACCCACTGGGCCATATAGGAAACCTAGCACACAAAGCTACCCTACCAACTCAGGAAAGCAGTGAAAATGTGGCAACAAAGAAACAGATCACAAACGAAAGAAATGGAGGAAAACAAATGACTGGGTATAGAATTCAAAACCACAGCTATAAGGCTTTTCAAGAATATCCTAGAAAAGGCCGATAAATATAATGAGACCCTCAAAGATATGAAAAAGGACCAACTAGAAATTAAACATACACTGACTGAAATAAAAACCATTATACAGAGACCCAACAACAGACTAGAGGAACGTAAGAATCAAGTCAAAGAATTGAAATACAAAGAAGCAAAAAACACTCAACCAGAAAAGCAAAAAGCAAAAAAAAATCCAAAAAGTTGAAGATAGTGTAAGAAGCCTCTGGGACAACTTCAAGCGGACAAACATCAGAATTATGGGGGTGCCAGAAGAAGAGAGAGAGCAAGATACTGAAAACCTATTCAAAGAAATAATGACTGAAAACTTCCCCCACCTGGTGAAAGAAATAGACTTACAAGTCCAGGAAGCACACAGAACCCCAAACAAAAGGAATCCAAAGAGGACCACACCAAGACACATCATAATTAAAATGCCAAGAGCAAAAGACAAAGAGAGAATATTAAAAGCAGCAAGAGAAAAACAGTTAATTACCTACAAGGGAGCACTCATACGATTGTCAGCTGATTTCTCAACAGAAACTATGGAGGCCAGACGGGAGTGGCAAGAAATTTTCAAAGTGATGAATAGCAAGAATCTACAACCAAGATTACTCTACCCAGCAAAGCTATCATTCAGAATTGAAGGGCAGATAAAGAGCTTCACAGATAAGAAAAAGCTAAAGGAGTTCATCACCACCAAACCAGTATTATATGAAATGCTGAAAGGTATTCTTTAAGAAGAGGAAGAACAAAAAAGTAAAGATAAAAATTATGAACAACAAATACATATCTATCAACAAGTGAACCTAATAATCAAGTGAATTAAAAACCTGAGGAACAGAATAATCTGGTGAATATAATAGAATTGGGGGCATAGAAAGGGAGTGGACTGATAATTCTCAGGGGGAAAGGGGTATGGGGGGTTGCAGGAAGAGACTGGACAAAAATCGTACACCTATGGATGAGGACAGTGTGGGGGAGGTAAGGGCAGAAGGTGGGGTGGGAACCGGGTGGAGGGGAGCTATTGGGGGAAAAAGGAGAAACAATTGTAATAATCAGAATAAAGATTTATTAAAAAAAAAAAAAGAAATTAGTGCATGGGGGGGGGGGGTTGTGGAGGCAGTCCCCTCAGCCCAGCCTGCACCCTCTAGCAATCCGGGACTGCTGGCTCCTAACCACTCACCTGCCTGCCTGCCTGATAGCCCCTCACCACTCACCTGCCTATCTGATTTCCCCTAACCACTTGCCTGCCTGCTTGATCACCGCTAACTGCTTGCCTGATCACCCCTAACCCCTCTGCCTGCCTGTCTGATCGCCCCTAACTGCTCGCCTGCCTGCCTGATCCCCGCTACCCTCTGCCTGCCTGCCTGCCTGTCTGATTGACTCTAACTGCTCGTCTGCCTGCCTGATCACCCCTAACCACCTCTGCCTGCCTGCCTCATCACCCCTAACCACTTGCCTGCCTGCCTGATCACCCCTAACCACTCTGGCTACCTGCCTGATCACCCCTACCTACTCGCCTGCCTGCCTGATTGCCCCTAACCGTCTCTGCCTTGGCCCCCACTGCTGTGGCTTCGTCCAGAAGGATGTCCAGAATGATTTCTGGAAGGTCATTCAGCTGTCTGGTCTAATTAGCTTATTATGCTTTTATTATTATAGATATTCCCTCACCCATGAAACTTAAATGATACTTTTATTTGTTAAAAATTTTTATTTATTAATGAGAAAGAGGGATTTGTTACTCCATTTATTTATGCATTCATTGATTGATTCTTATTTGTGCCCTGACTGGAGATAGAACCTGCAACCTTGGCAATTGAGGATAAGCAACTGAGTTACCTAGCCAGGGCCTTAAATGGCACTTTTGAAACCTAGAACCTAATTCAAGCTGGGCACTCCTGTCCTTCCTCTTGCACATGTCCCTGAGGGGCTGGAACCTCCTGCATGAGCTCCATACCTGTCCTCCTGGGATTCACGGAGATGCCACTGACTGAATGTCCCTCCTTGTCCCACCCAGTGTGCAGGTGAGTTAACTCTGAAACTACATGAGTTCTGCAGGATGCAGGCCCTCCAGAAAGGCACCTTGGAGAAGGTAGCAGCGTCCATGGTACCAGCTTTCCCAGGTGGAAACATCCCCCACAGGTCCATCTTCATGCCCATCCACGGGGCCTTCTCCAGAGCCCATTGGTTCTTGGACTAGCTGTTAGCTAGGTGAGACCACCTCCTCAGCACAATGGTGTCTCTGCCCACTGCTAGCGATGTGTCTTGAAAATGTCACCACATCTCTCTGATCCTCAGTTTGCACCTCTAAAAAGTGGGGTGGTAGAGGATAAATCTCATAGGGTTGTTGTAGGGACTACTGTGGGGACAGGTCTTACCTGGTACCTGGCTTTGCTGAAAGCACTGCTGGACATGCTGTGGTTGTTGACAGTAATTATATATCGCTCTGTCCCCAATGAAAAGTCACCTGCTACACCCATCAACAGTCTGTGGCATTTGTGAGTGTGGAAAAGTACATGGAAAACAACCAGTCAAGGAGTTTGTGAATCCATTTAACTGGTCCTTGTCCTTGTTTTTGGTGTTGCCACATTAGGAATCTCTGGGGATAGCAGGGTGCCCAGGCCCACTGACACCTGGGATGGTTCTGGTTGGAGCTCAGTTACTCAACAATGTGGATGGAGCACCTACTACCAGCTGGCATTTTTGGAGACACTTAGCCTGACTCAGTGAATGAAACAGACACAAATCCTGGACCTCAGTTCTAGTCAGTGAGTCAGACAGTTACACTGTCCATCATTCGCAGGTCCTGTCCACCTTTAATGAGATCGGATGCCATCAAGGTGTTTTCTACATCTAGAGGCACACCTCCTTATAATGACCGGGGTAGCACACAAAGAGAACAACCTGCGGGGAGGCTGGGCTTCTTGTCCCCTAGAGTCGCAACCTACCACCAACCTGCCCTGCTGTCCCCACCCCTCTCCACAGTCATGTCTTCTGACATCATCACCAGGCTCAAAACAAAAGAGGTGCTTGCTCTTTGCCTGGTTGGAGATTTCTCACTCATTGAAATTTTCACCTGTCCAATGTCAGGTTGTCCAAGGCAGTGACAGTGTTCCTTCATTGCCAATTGCCTCACGGGGACTTTGAGTCACCTGTCACTCTTCACCCATTACATGATTTGCTCCTTCCCAAGTCCTCTGCTCAGGTTCCTGCCCAGTGATCGGCTTTCTCCAGTCTGGAGTCTCCAAGCATTTGTCCCTTTGCTGAACCTGGGATCTCCATAATGAAGTTCCCAAAACACCCTGTAATGTAAAAGGAAGAAACATAGGTATCTTGTTTGAAGTCAATGGTTTACATAGGCTATCTCTGTCCTGTACACCAAACATGTCAAACTCATGGCCCATGGGCTGCATGTGGTCCACAACGAATATTTTTGTGGCCCAGCCAATGTAACGGTATGTAAGAAACATTTTAATAAAAATTTTGTAAGTTAATTTTTACAATATCCTATTATACATAATTATTAATAACAAACTACAATGTTCACTAATGACTAATTACTATAATTGTGTTGCCTTCATTTCCCTTACATGCAGGTGCACTATTTCTCTCCACTAATACTAGCAGTGAACATTTTAGCAGCTGATTGCCATATCATTAGTCTTGTACTGACTTGTTTGGTGTGCACAACAGGAAATATTTCGCTTTTGGAGAATAAGAAAAATAGATTTATTTATGATATGCTTTATTAATTTGTGCAGTTATTCAATGTCTGGTAAGTTAATGTTCAAGAAAAAAATATTAATTTTTATTAAAATGTTCTATTATTTTATGTTAACGATGACTCATTTATTCTAGCCCTTTGTATTCAGCATGTCTCTATGGAAATAAACCTACATTTCTATGAAAACTGAGGCTTTTGTTTTTTTGCGGCACACATAAATTTCAACCTTGTTTATTTGGCCCATGTTAGCCTTTGAGTTGGACATGCTTGTCCTAGCTCGTCCGGGATCTACTGTCCACATGTTTCCAGAGCAGGTCCTATGCCTCCCCCTAGTGGACACTGGATTAACCCTGACATTTGGGCAGCGCAGGGCAGGAGAGATGGATCCATCACAGCCTCCCCAGTTCAGGTGTGTCTGGAGGACTCAGCCTCATACCCACATCAGAGGCAATATCCCCTCAAGCCTGAGGCTCGGGGGTTATAATAGACAACCTAAGGAAGCAAGGTCTGTTAAAAGCATGTAACAGCCCTTGTAATACTCCCATATTAGGAGTAAGAAAACCTAATGGTGAATGGAAGCTAGTTCAGGATTTACAACTAGTAAATGAAGCAGTGATGCCCAGTCACCCAGTTGCCCCTAACCCTTACACTTTGCTGACTCAGATTCTGGAGGATGCAGAGTGGTTTACTGTACTAAACCTCAAGGATGCCTCTTTCTGTGCCCCCCTGAATCCTGGCTCACAGTTCCTATGTGGCTGCTACGATCCCAATAACCAGGGACAGTGCTGCCCCGGGGTTTTGGGGATAGCCCTCCTTTATTCGGGCAGGCCTTATCGAAAGGCCTCGGGCAGTTTCCTTTCCCCAGGACTAAGGGCCTCCAGTATGTAGGTGACCTTTTACTTTGTGCCCCATCAGAGGAAATCTCCGAGGAACAGACTAAGGCTTTACCAAATTTCCTGGCAGAAAAGGCTATAAGGTCTCCAAAGTTAAGGCCCAGTTGTGTTCCCGTTAAATACCTAGGCCTTAATCTATCAAAGGGAGAAAAAGCTTTAGGAGGGACCAGATAGGCCCTATTCCCAGCTTCACTCAGCCCTGAACCCTAAAGCAACTGAGAGGCTCCTTGAGCATCACTGGATCCTGCAGGCTCTGGATCCCGGCTATGGAGAATCTGCACACCCACTTTACCAGCTAGTTAAAGAGGCACAGAAGGACAGCCTCTCCATTTTAGTCTGGGAGCCTGAGGCAGAGCAGGCCTTAAACAACTCAGAAAGGCCCTTTTACAGGCACCGGCTTTAAGCCTCCCAACAGGCCAGGAATTCAACCTATATGTAACAGAAAGGGGGGTAGCCTTGGGATCCAACCTAGAGGACAGACCCCACAGCCAGTAGGATATCTGAGTAAGGAAGCTGATGTGGCTAAGGGCTGGCCCTCCTGCCATGGGCAGTGGCAGCTGTCACTCTCCTGATCCCCGAGGCAGTTAGCTAACTTCGGGACTGGACTTAGCAGTATACACTCCCCATATGGTGGTGTCTCTTTTGAACACCAGGGGAGGCCTATGGCTTTTAGGTAACTGACTGTGAAGATACCAGGCCCTCCTGCTTGAGGGCGTGGCTATTCAGATCAGGACTTGCCCTGCCTTAAACCCTGACTCATTTCTTGCTGAGGAGAGTGGGGAGCCTCTGCATGATTGTGAATAGATTATTTTACAAACTTTGCGGCCAGGGAAGACTTGCAGGAGGAGCCTCTAAACGATCCTGACCTAGTTCTGTTCACTGATGGCAGCTCTTCTGTTGAGCAAGGAGTCAGAAAAGCCGGATATGTAGTGTTTCTTTAAATGACACTGTTGAGAGCCAACCGCTTCTCCCGGAGACTAGGCACAATTGGCAGAATTAGTTGCTCTCACCATAGCCCTAGAGTTAAGGCCAGGGAAAACGAGTTAACATCTCTACTGATTCCAAATATGCCTTCCTAATGCTCCATGCCCATGCAGCCATCTGGAAGGAGAGGAGTTATTAGCCATCTGGAAGGAGGAACTGCTAATGGTTAAGGAAATTAACCACCTCCTAACGGCCGTTTCTCAGCCAGCAGAGGTCACAGTCATACATCCAAGGGGCATCAAAAAGGAACAGATGAAATAACAGCAGGAAATCATCCAGCAGATGTGGCAGCCAAGGCTGCTGCCCGAGAGCCTGGAAAACTATAGAAGCCCCTCTTGTCTGGGAAGACTCCCTGTAGGATAGTAAGCCCTACTATGCCTAGAAGGAAAAGGAATGGGCTGAATCCCAAGGGTATACCCCCCTTCCTAAAGCCAATCAGTGGAAGGTTATTGGGGCGTTGCACCAGGCATTTCATCTAGGGGAGAAAAGACCTATCGAATGACCCATCAATTATTTACAGGAAAGGGTCTCATGAAGACCACCCAACAAGTAGTAAGATCTTGTGAGGTCTGCCAAAGGAACGATCCTAGCAACCAGGAATTAGTATTACCCTGTCTTCAAAGAACTGGAGGGCATCCAGGGGAAGACTGGCAGATAGGCTTTACCCACATGCCTAACGCTAATGGATTTCTATGCCTCCTCCTGTGGGTAGACACCTTCACTAACTGGGTGCAGGCCTTCCCCTGTAAGACTGAGAAGGCACAAGACATAGTCAGAACTCTAATTTCAGAAATTATTCCCCACTTTGGATTGCCACACTCTCTTCAGAGCAATAATGGCCCCTCATCCTGGGGGGCCATTATTGCATCCAGGTCACTCAAGTGGTCTCAAGGACCCTAGGAATAAAATCCACCTCCATTGTGCCTAGAGGCCTCAATCCTCTGGGAAAGTAGAAAAAGCAAATGACAGCCTAAAAAGACACCTTCACAAGCTTGGCCAAGAGACTCACCTCTCCTGGCCACTGGTTTTGCCTATAGCCCTGCTAAGAATTAGAAATTATCCCCGAAATTCAGGCTTAGCCCCTGTGAAATGTTATATGGCCATCCTTTCCTTACCAATGACTTCCTAGTAGACAAGGAAACCACGCATTAGTACAAGATATTACAGCACTGGCCCAATTTCAGCAAACTTTACAACTCTCTGAAGCCAAGCCCAGGGATCCCCAGGTTCTATCCCTAACACCTGGGGATCTAGTACTCATTAAGGCTCTCTGCCACTATGAGACCACGATGGGAGGGTTCCTATCCCATAATTTTATCCATCCCCACTGTGATCAAGATCAGTGGAGTCAACTCCTGATCCATCTGTCTCAACCAAAGCCCTGGATGCCAGCACAGGAGGAAAATGAAGCCGTGTTGCCACCATCTGATTCACCGGACTCCGACTCGTGTGAGCCTTTCGAGGAACTGAAACTACTCTTTCAAAAGGATCCTAGAGAGTCGACAAGTGCCAGATAAGTAACATGCTCTGGTATTTCTGGATAATCATTGTTTTCATCTTCCTAATAGTACTTGTTCTGTATTTTTTTATGAGTATCACCAAAACTCTAGGCTAGTACCTGGAGGAGACCTTTTCTTCCCTTATTGGGACACAGAAACACCATAAAATGCTCCTGCTTATAGCCCTTTTCTGTATCCCCTGTACAACAGAAGACTGGGGTGGAAATCTTTTAGTGAATTTCTCTCCCCACAGCCCAAAGGCCCTCACTTGATACAAACGGAAGCCGATTACTCTTATCTTCTTAGTTATGGCTATTGCAGGGTTAACTGTAGGAGTCACCTATAATGCTATCACTACCACCAACCTGACCAGAACTGTCTCTCATGTCTCTGAGGACTCTGGCCAAAACTTTAGGGACATTCAAAAGTCTATAGATTCCCTAGCTCATATGGTCCTTACTCACAGAGAGGCCCTAGATCATCTGTTAGCTGAACAAGGAAGAGTCTGTGCCATGATCAACAGTTCTTGCTGTATCTATATAAACACCTCTAAAGAGGTAGAGGAGCAAACCGCTCGAATCCTCCAACAAGCAGCCTGGCTAAAAGAAGAGCCTCACAATCTCTCCCCAGAGGTTTGGGAGCAGATCAGGGGAATGATGCCATCCCTAAGAAGCTGGTTGGCCCCTTTTCTTGACCCTCAGTGTATACTATTCTTATTACCCATCTTTGGCCATTGCCTGTCTGACCTTTTGGTATGTTTCATATCCTCCCACTTAGAAACCCTGAAGCTAAAAATGGTCCTGCAAATGGAACCGCAGATGGAGGCCATGGATTCCTTCTTCTGTGGACCCCTAGATCGCTTACCTGCAATGGAACCCTGACTGCTGCCCCAATTACTGTCCCTGTCCAGCAGGACGTAGCCAGATGATCAATGCCCCCTGTCCTCAATGGCAGTTGGGGTTTCCTAAATAGAGGGGGGACTCATAAGGACTAGTTAGCTACTTTAATTAGGCAGAAAGGAACGGGGGGCGGGTCCAGAGAGGATAGAGGCATCTCTGGCCTGAGCAATTAAAATAGCCATAAACCAAGGACAGAGGTATCTTTGGCCTGAGCAATTACAGTGATCATAAGTTAGATCAAAAGCAGCCCTGACATGCGCAGCTGGGAGAGAGCCATAAGGGATAAAACATCTTCGGCCAGGACAACTAGGAGCAAGCCATCAAAAGCAATGCCAATCTGAACAGAGAAGATGATCAAAAGGAGGAGAAGTGGGAATGTGGGGGAGATAGGAACTGATTACAAGGCTAAGGTCCCACAGTGGGAAAGACACAATAAGGCAAAGGGTGGTCTCCAGGATGTATAATACCTCAGACAAAGCGAGCAGTGGCCACCCTCCTTAGGGGACCCCTCTGTCTCTCTGTGCCAGGAGAGAAAGAGCCTTAGGATTAGAAACTTAATTAGAAGTTTTAGAGGCAGTATCTGCTTGCAATAAAGCTTCTGTACTTCTCACCTACCACCTTTTGTCCATGGCTTCATTCTTTGAATCCATCTGGACAGGAACCTGGGGAAGAAGTCACCTTTGCACTAAGAGACTCAATCTGAAATGTTCTCAACACACAAAAAAAGAAATTATGATCATGTGACATGATAGAGGTATTAGCTGATGCTACAGTGGTAACCGTATTGCATTATATAAATGAATCAAATCAACACCTTAAATTTACATACAGTTTTATATCAATAATTAGGTCACAGTCAAAAAAACATTTCTTAGCAACACGCAAAGCACATATTTCAGCTTTGACTACAACAAGTTTTCCAGTTAAAGCTCTCAACTTAATAAAACCAGGGTACAAATCAAATATTAAGTCAATCAGCAAAGGACCAGACACTATTTTCTATTTTGAGAGGGAGACAAGCACCCTGTAGTGCAGACCCTCCTAGGCCATATTAAAGATTTTATTTTTCCAAATGAAAGAGTTTAAGTCAGTGAATCCCAGGATCTGATTTGGGTTTTGAAAGATTACTTCAGCTACTGGATTGAGGATAAATTCAAGGTGATAAAGAATAGATTACGAAGATCAGTTGGGGCAACTGTAGTGTGTGTTCTCAGATAAATAATAGTTGAATATGTGAAAACACATACACACATCTATCTATTTTCTATCTATCTATCTATCTGTCTATCTATCTATCTATTCATCTACCTGTCTGCTTATTAAACAATATACATTACATATGCAACTGTCTTATATGCCAAATGAAGTTCTGAAAATGCAGAGACCAGTCCATCCACTCTTGCAGTCGACTCAGACTTGCATTCCTCACCCCTTGGGCCTGAATGGTGTTTGGCCCTTGTTTATGGGAGGGCTTCCTTCTCCTGGACTGTGTCCTCATGCAGGTGCTTGTTAGTGCAGCTCCAGCCATGGCATTCTCCTTGATGCCTTCACGCTCCGGCCAGAGCAGCTCCTGCTTGGCTTGTTTGTTCAGGTCCTGGCGTTGGCCCATCTTTGACTGGTTAAGTCTCTGTGCTCAACATTCTCAGGATTCTGGAGGTGAAATACAACATGTAATGATGAACTTGGGATGTGAACCTCACACAGGTGAATCCACACGGGCTTCAGCAACTCATGGAAACTGGTGGGCTGTGGGGTGATCACAAGCCCCATGGCCTGGGAACCTGTGCTTTGATGCTTACTGAGGCTAAACTTAATTGCGTAGATATTTAAGTTATATTTTAATGCTTCGGAAGCTTAAACACTGCAATGGTTTGGCAGTTCTGAGAAGTAGAGTTTCACAGGAGGAGCTACGCAGTGGGGTACCCTCCTCTTCCAGGCCCGAGTGACAAGTGTTCTGAGACACTGTTGCCTCGCCCACGCTGGTCACTTTGGGGCAGGAGCTGCCTCATCTGGCCGCCCAGCAGGCTGCACAGATGTCTGTCATTTCTGTGTGTGGCCACAAAGACAGTCTGCACACATGGCTTCACGACTCCATAAGCCAGTGCGCTCTGGGCTCTGGATGCACAGGCCCAGCACGACGGCTGCTTCTGGGATGCCTGGGGCACAAATACCTCAGATGTTTAGAGAGGTATCCTGGGAATATCCTTCTATTCACGGCAAGTTCAACTGGCCAAGAACAGGGAAAATAGCCCATGAAAAAGGAAACATTCCTGTTCTCCACTTCTTACCATTCCCAATAGGGAGCGGGGTCAGTTGAACTATCTCCAGCCTGAGTCTCATTGTCAGTGTCCCAAGGGTAAGTGACAGCGTCTGACCCACACTGTGTCCCACAGCGCATTGTCGCTTTGATTACTATCACTTCCTTCTCAGAGAACTAATAGATGTGTTTGCTTAACATGTTTTTCATGCTTTGCTTTAAAAATAGCAGAATTTTGAAGCTGGGATAAATCTTATCCAATTTTCTAAAGTGTCACATCCTTTTAGAGGTGAGGCAACTGAGACATGGGGATCAAGGGACTCGCCTGAGGCTACCTGCTGCATTTGCTGCTCCTGTGTGTGGGGGGCGGGGCCGGGGAGAGGGAGGGGGAAACATTTGCAGCCCCCAAACCAGCTTGGAGTAGACGCCTCCCTGGCAGGATTTGATTTCAAGCTCTACATTTCAAATTCAGACGAAGGTGTTGGATCAATGTTCCATTTAGCTGAAGTGTCTTTTCTTTTAGACAGTTTTTGAGAAAGTGTGTTAAAGGAGTCCAGGTCTTTATTGCACATGTCTCTCTCTGAGGGGGGAGGGGTAGACATTAATTTGAAAAACAATAAATAGACTCTATACTACATGTGCCTTGGGAAAACTACCATTACTCTTCTTTCCCTAACCTCCCCCCACCCCAGCCCCCCTTTTCTAATAAGAGCTGCCAATTATCCCCCTGGTATTGTTCCAGACACTTTGTAAGTATTTCCACCTCTCATTATAACAATTATAATAATAAACGAGTCTCTTTAACATGGAGCTGCCATTCCAGAGGAAATGGCTTGAATGTCTTACGTCTCCAATCTTTAGAATGTTAAACAGAGGAAACGCACCTTTGGTGGACCTATGTAAAGCACACTGTGTCCCAAAGAACTGTGTGCAAAGGTAACAAGAAAGCAGACAGGGGAGGAGAAAAATGGCGGCAGAATAGACAGACGTGTTCCGAGCCTTGTCCCGGAGCAGAAAGAAAGAACAGCTGAGGGTCGCACGAGGAGTGTGTGTTGGCAAGTTAAGGGACAGCTAAACTCCAGGAGAAGGTGGGGGACTGCTAGATGGGGTCCCCCTGACCGGGAAGCCCCCACTGCGGCTGGGTGCCCTCCCGGAGCTACAGGCTCAGACATGGAGACCGCACATCTTGATAGGGAAAGTGGAGCTTATTGGAAGCCTGAAAATCCACAACTGCAGCAACCACGAAACAGTTGCGAGCCCCAGAACACCAGTCCCCAATTGGCGCAAACTTGCAGATTCAAAGGAGCTCTTCATTCCACCACAGAAAAGTCAGATTTTGCCTGGGGAAAGGTGAGGTCTTTGGTCCCAGTGGGAAAGAGAAACGTGCTTTTTGCGGGAGCTGGAGGACCAGGGAAGTCTGTGCCTAGAAAAATCCGTGGCTTGTGGGGCTGGCATATTGGTCCTCAGAGCTGCTAACAGAAGGGATCCCTAAAAAGCAATCCATTTTGATCTGCTGTGCAGGGACAGCCTAAGAATTTCAAAGGTGTGCTGGCTGCTTAGACTTGCGTGCAGACCCATTGTTTGCGCACTTGGGCTTTTTCCTCTTCAAATCCTTGCTTTTGATTACTAAGCCCAATACATAGGATCACCCAGTTGGGGACAACCTGGGAGACTGCAGGGGAAAGTTGTTTTCTGGAACCTGGGGGTCGGAGCTTGGAGTAACCATTGGAGAGCCAGCTCTGAGGCAGCCTACTCCCACAAACCAGTATTGAGTGCCACAGGGATAAACACAGGCTAGAGAGGCCATATATAGACCCGGAAGTCAATCCAGAAACACTGCCACCCAGGGGCTGAATCACAAATTGACTCTTGTGTAATCAAAAATAAAGGAATAGGAGAAATTAAGACACCGCCTGCTTAAAAATCAGGACTGGCTTACAACACTGAGGAACAGTAGAATGCAGGGAACTGCAATACTGTCCAGACTGAGAAACAGGCGTGCCAAACAGAACAATAGAGGAAGTGAATGACCTTCACTACTGCACATTATATTTTATTTTTTACTTTTTTATTTTCATTTTTTGCATCTTTTACTTAAGAAACTAATTTTTTTCTTTTTTCCTCACTTGATTTTACCTTTTTAATTATTACATTTTTATTTTCAAACAGTATTATTACTACTACTATTTTACTTTTTTTTTTAAAGTGTCATTTTATTTTCTCTTTATTTTACTTTGGACTAGTGTTCTACATTCTATTGTCATCTTTCCTTTAGCATCATTTTACTCTATCTCAACTCTACCTTTATGCCATCACTCTCTTCCTAACTTTTCCCCTTTTGCTGTCCTGTTTATCTTACCTCTTTCCTGCTTTAGATTTTCCCTATTCTTTCTGTTTACCCCCTGTTAAAATTTCATCCTACATATATATCTAATTTCCAATCCCCTGCTCCAAGTCCATATACACCTCTCTCTTTGCTGTCTTAACTACCCAAAAAAATGTTTTTCTCTCTGTCCTTCAGTTATTGCTTGCTTAAATGTTGATTATATTGAATTTTTATGCTTTTTTGTGAGATTGTTTTGCTTATTCTTTTTGTTTGTTTGTTTCTTTGTTTTTGTTTGCTTTCTTTTTGTTTGATTTTTGCTTCTGTTTTCCCTTGCCTTGCTTGATATTAGTTGGTGTTGTAGTTTGCATTAATCCCCAGGTAGTTGTTGCTAGCATTTGCTGGGATTAGTGGTTGTTCTATTGGATTTTTCTCCCCATATATATAGTTTGTTCCCCTTTTTCTCTTAGTCTCTTTCTTGTCTCTCTTATTTTTTTTCTCTTTCTTTTCCCAATTTCATTTTGACACTCGTTTTTCTTTTCTTTCTTTTTCCTCTTCTTCTTTCTCTCCTATCCCCTAATTTGCCTTTCTCTGGTGGTCACCTTTATTGGAGGTTATTAATATCATGAATACATTTCTGTTCAGTGCCTTGTGTGTTGTACCTGGTTGTGTTGTATTTTGTACCTTTAAATCAACGCAGGAGAGAGAAAACTACATAACCAGACATCTGGAGAAGAGAAAACATGGGGAGATGAAGAACCAGCCCGCATATGAAAGAAAAGCAGGCATCACCAGAAAAGGAAGTAAATGAAATAGAGGCAAGCAACCTGCCAGAGAAAGAATTCAGAGAAATGGTCATAAGGTGGCTGAAAAGAATGGAAGACAAATTTGACAATATGAGTAAGAACCAAGAGGAAATGAAGAAGAACCAAGAAGAAACAAAAAATGACATTGCTGCTGTAAAGAACTCAATAGAAAGCATCAAGAGTAGACTAGAAGAAGCAGAGGACCGCATCAGTGAGCTAGAACTCAAGATGAAAAAAAATACCCAAGTAGAGCATCTTCTAGAAAAAAAAAAATTAAAAAGCAGGAAGAGAGCCTAAGGGAACTTTGGGACAACATGAAACAAAACAACATCCTCATAATAGGGGCTCCAGTAGGAAAGGAAACTGAGCAAGGAATAGAAAACCTGTTTGAAGAAATAATGACAGAAAACTTCCCTGATATAGGGAAGAAAAAACCCATCCAAATCCAAGAAACTCACAGAGTCCCAAGCAAAATGAACTCCAAAAGACCGATGCCAAGGCACATTATAATTAAATTGGCAAACACCAACGACAAAGTATAAATCTTAAAAGCGGCCACAGAGAGACAGAAAGGTACATACAAAGGAACCCCCATCAGACTAGCGACTGAATTCTCAACAGAAACTCATCAGGCCAGAAGGGAATGGAATGAAATATACAAAGTCATGCAAAGGAAGGGTCTGAATCCAAGAATAGTGTACCCAGCAAGGCTATCAATCAAAATTGAAGGTGAAATCAGGAGCTTCACAGACAAAAAAGGACTAATGGAGTTTATTACCACCAAAACAGCAATGCAAGAAATGCTAAAAGGTCTGCTGTAAAAAAAAAGAAATAGGAAGCAAAGAAGGAACACAGGGGTAAAGAATAAAAATGCCGACAAATAAGCACCTATCAATAATAACTTTAAATGTAAATGGATTAAATGCCCCAATCAAAAGACATAGGGTAACGGACTGGATAAGAAAACATGACCCATATATCTGCTGTCTACAAGAAACCCACCTCAGAAAAAAAGACGCACACAGACTGATGGTGAAGGGATGGAAAAAGGTTTTCTAAGCGAATGGAAGTGAATAAAAAGCTGGGGTAGCAATACTTATATCTGACAAATTAGATCTCAAAGTGAAGGACACAACAAGAGGTAAGGAAGGCCACTTCATAATACTAAAGGGAGAAATCCAACAAGAAGAAATAACTCTGGTAAACATATATGCACCCAAAATAGGAACACCCAAATACATTAAAAAACTCCTGGAGGATGTCAAGGGAGAGATTAACAGCAATACAATCATGGTAGGAGACTTTAATACCGCACTATCACCATTGGACAAATCCTCTAAAAAAAAATCAGCAAAGAAACATCAATCCTAAATGACTCACTAGACCAGATGGAATTAATTGATATCTTCAGAACATTTCACCCCAAAGCCACAGAATATACATTCTTCTCAAGTGCACATGGCTCATTTTCAAAGATAGACCACATGTTGGGACATAGGCAAAGTCTCTTCAAATTCAAGAAGATAGAAATCATATCAAGCATCTTCTCAGACCACAGTGGCATAAAACTGGAAATCAACTACAATAAAAACAATGCAAAAAAAATAAACCACATGGAGACGAAACAGCATGCTATTAAACAATGACTGGATTACCAGAGAGATCAAGAAAGAAATAAAAGAACATCATGGCAACAAATGACAATGAAAACACAACAATCCAAAATCTATGGGACACAGCGAAAGCAGTCTTGAGAGGGAAGTTCATAGCTCTACAAGCATACTGCAAAAAACAAGAAACAATGGTAATAAATTACCTAACCCTACAACTCAAAAAGTTAGAAAAAGAGCAACAAGAAAAGCGCAGCATAAGCAGAAGGAAGGAAATAATAAAGATCAGAGCAGAGATAAATGACATTGAGACCAAAGAAACAATGCCAAAGATCAACAAAACCAAGAGCTGGTTTTTTGTAAGGATAAACAAGATTGATGAACCTCTAGCCAGGCTCACCAAGAAGCAAAGAGAGAGGACCCAAATAAACAAAATCAGAAATGAAAGAGGTGAAATAACAACAGATCCCGCCAAAATACAAAGGATTGTTAAAAAATACTACAAACAACTCTATTCCAACAAACTGGACAACCTGGAGGAAATGGACATATTCCTAGAAAAAATATAATCTTCCAAAACTCAATCAGGAAGAATCTAAACAGCTCAATATGCCAGTAACTATGGAAGAAATTGAAGCAGTCATCAAAAAGCTTCCAGCAAACAAAAGCCCGGGGCCAGATGGCTTCACAGGAGAGTTTTACCAAACATTCAAGGAAGAACTAAAACCCATCCTCCTCAGACTATTCCAAAAAATTCAAGAGGAAGGAACACTTCCAAGCTCCTTCTATGAAGCCAGTATCACCCTAATACCAAAACCAGATAAAGACAAACACAATGAAAGAGAATTACAGGCCAATATCCCTCATGAATGTAGATGCCAAAATCCTCAACAAAATTCTAGCAAATCAGATCCAGCAGTACATCAGAAAGATCATACATCATGACCAAGTAGGATTTATCCCAGGAATGCAAGGATGGTACAATGTCCACAAATCAATAAACGTGATAAAGCACATAAACAAATTGAGAGATAAACATCACATAGTCATATCAATTGATGCAGAAAAAGCATTTGACAAAATTCAACACCCTTTCTTGATAAAAACTCTCAACAAGGTGGGAATAGAAGGATCATACCTCAACATAATAAAAGCTATATATGATAAACCCACAGCTAACATCATACTCAATGGGCAAAAACTAAAACCATTTCCCCTAAGAACAGGAACAAGACAGGGATGCCCACTCTCACCACTCCTGTTCAACATAGTACTGGAAGTATTAGCCATTGCAATTAGACAAGAAGAAGAAATAAAAGGCATCCAAATTGGAAAAGAAGAAGTAAAGCTGTCCTTATTTGCAGATGACATGATATTGTACATAAAAAATCCAAAAGACTCCATCAAAAAACTAACAGACTTAATAAATGAATTAGGTAATGTAGCAGGATACAAAATTAACACCAAGAAATCTATGGCATTTCTATACACCAATAATGAACTTACAGAAAGAGAGACTAAAAAAGCAATCCCATTTACCATTGCACCAAAAAAAAATTAGGATACCTAGGAATAAACTTAACCAAGGTGGTAAAAGACCTATACACAGAAAACTACAGGACACTGAAAAAAGAGATAGAGAAAGACGTAAACAGATGGAAGAACATACCATGTTCATGGATTGGTAGAATCAACATCATTAAAATGTCCATACTACCCAAAGCAATCTATAGATGCAATGCACTCCCCATTAAAATACCAACGGCATATTTCACAGACCTAGAAAGAACTCTTCAAAAATTCATCTGGAATTAAAAAAAAAAAAGACCCCGAATAGCCACAGCAATCCTGAGAAAGAAGAATAAAGTAGGAGGGATCTCAATACCAGATTTCAAGCTGTATTACAAAGCCACTGTTCTCAAAACAGCCTGGTACTGGTACAAGAACAGACATATAGATCAATGGAATAGAATAGAGAATCCAGATATCGACCCAAACCACTATGCTCAATGAATATTTGAGAAAGGAAGCATGAACATACAATGGAGTCAAGACAGTCTCTTCAATAAATTGTGTTGGGAAAATGGGACAGATACATGCAAAAAAATGCAACTAGATCACCAACTTACACCATATACAAAAATAAACTCGAAATGGCAAAAGGACTTAAACATAAGATGGGAAACCATAAAAATACTAGAGGAATCCACAGGCAGCAAAATCTCGGACATACGCCAAAAGAACTTCTTCACTGATACTACCCCTAGGACAATGGAAGCTAAAGAGAAAATAAACAAATGGGACTACATCAAAATAAAAAGCTGTTTCACAGCAAAAGAAACCATCAACAAAACAACAAGAAACCCCACTGTATGGGAGAACATATTTGCAAATGTTATCACTGATAAAGGTTTAATCTCCAACATGTAAAGAGAACTTATACAACTTAATAAAAGGAAGATAAATGATCCAATAAAAAAATGGGCAATGGACCTAAATAGAACCTTTTCGAAAGAAGACAGAAGGAAGGCCAAGAGACACATGAAAACATGCTCAAAGTCACTAATTATCAGAGAGATGCAAATCAAAACGACAATGCGGTACCATCTCACACCTGTCAGCATGGCTATCATCAACAAATCAACAAACGACAAGTGCTGGCGAGGATGTGGAGAAAAAGGAACCCTCGTGCACTGCTGGTGGGAATGCAGACTGGTGCAGCTACTGTGGAGAACAGTATGGAGTTTCCTCAAAAAAATGAAAATGGAAATCCCATTTGACCCAGTAATCCCACTCCTTGGAATATATCCTAAGAAACTAGAAACACCAATCAGAAAGGATATATGTACCCCTATGTTCATAGCAGCACAATTTACAATAGCTAAGATTTGGAAACAGCCTAGATGCCCGTCAGCAGATGACTGGATCAGAAAACTATGGCACATCTACACAATGGAATACTATGCTGCCATAAAAAAGAAGGAATTCTTACCATTTGTAGCAACCTGGATGGAATTGGAGAACATTATGCTAAGTGAAATAAGCCAGTCAATGAAAGAAAAATACCACATGATCTCACTCATTTGTGGATAATAAAAAACACATTATAAACTGATGAACAAAAAGATAGATACAGAGGCAGTAAAGCATCAAACAGACTATCAAATTACAGCGGGAAGGTTAGGGAGAGGTGGGGGAAATAAGAGATCAACCGAAGGACTTATATGCATGCATATAAGAATAACCAACGGATGCAAAACATTGGGGGGTGAGGGCATGTATGGGAGGGAGTGGGGTGGGGGGGCAATGGTAAGATATGTACACATATGATACCTTAATTTAAAAAAATGGGGGCGAAAAGGGGAGAGGTTGATAAGATGGCTGCAGAATACTGATGGAAGCTAATGCAAAATTACTGAGGTGCTGAGGGTAACAATGAGAACATTGTCCTAAGAGTGGGGACCATTGCTAGACTATTGCTTAAGTAGTTAAAGAAGTATTCGTAAAAATGGAGATTACAATAAATTATATATAATGTTCTCTTTGCACATATATTCTAACTTATTGTCTTTTTAGCTGTGTTTAATATACTGTTAAACTTCTATCAAGTTTTTAATATTATATTTGACATTTTCAATTTTTTGGTTTTAGAATTGCCTTTTGGTTCTTTTTAGAATTTCCAATTCTATACATAAGTTCATAATTTTGTGTGCTATATCCTTAAATGCATTGAGCATAGTTACTTTAAGATAGTGTCTGATAGTTATTATCTAGATCACTCCAGATTCTGTATCTATTGTCTTTTATTTTTATTTTTTTTGAAATTACATTCTTATATGGTTGGTTAGCTTTTATTCAATGCCAGATATAAATAAAAAAAATTAAAGATTAAAAAAAAAGTAAGCAGACAGTGCAACTACGGCATGGGTAACAGGCGACTGACAGTTATAGACACTGCTTAGAATCAATATCACTCGTTACCTGCACCAATAAAAGTGTCTTCCTTCTACTGATACAGCTCCGCCCCTCCCCTTCTCAGAAATGCCACTGCCTGGTCTCCTCATCAGAACACTATTTGGGCTGAATCAGTGCATCTGAGTGGCTCTTCTTAATGATCTCAATAAGTCCTTTTTGCCTCTCACTTTGAAAGTCCTTTTTATTTTTAGGTTAACACTCCAATAACCCTATGAGGTAGAAATTATTCTCATTTTACAGGTAAGAAAACAAAGAAAAATGAATCACAGTGACTGGTGGCATTTACTGATCTAACTCCAAGGGCACCTGTGCTTCCCACTTCACCTTGATGAAGACACCACTTTGCATCTTAGGATCTCAGGGTCCGATTCAAGTCACTTGACCCAGAGAACACCTTCCCACTACCTCCCCTCTATGCCCCCTCCCACCCAGCCTCTCTGCTTTATGCAGAGGACCTGTGTGGGGGAGGCCAAACCCCTGTCTACCTACAGAACTCTCCTTCGGATTCCTGCAGCAGGAGTGACGCCATGGGGTTCTTCATCAGTACATAGCAAATGCACTCACTTTATCAAGTCTGAAGTTACTAGTACTTGGGGAGGGAAATGAAATTTATGGAGGGCTATTAACACCTCTCCCACAGCCCCCCTGGAATCCCACTGGCTTTACTGCTTCCCCAAGTTTTAGGCAACTTTGGGGTTAGGATTTAAGTTTTAACTTTGACATCTTACCTTGTCTTTGGACTCCAGGCACTTTCTATTATTGTTTCTTTTAAGGGCCACACCACTTTCTCATGAATCAGTCATATTTTAATTTTAATCAATAACATTTCATTGCCCTGGCCAGGTTGCTCAGTTGGTTAAACATCGTCCTGACACACCAAGGTTTCAGGTTCAATCCCCAGTCAGGGCACATACAAGAAGCAACAAATGAATGCATGAATAAGTCAAAAAACAAATAGATGTTTCTCTCTCTTTCAAATCAATTTTTAAAATTTCATTATATAATTCAACAACTTATGGGAAATTGGTTTTTCATCCTTTTAGCTTAAAGGAAGTCATGGACCTGTGCTATGCCAGTTTTTGTTCACGATCATCTAGGAGAGAGGGTGAAATGCTCAGACACACATCAATATTTCTCAGGTCCTCTCGAGCCCTGCTGGGCCCAGCATCCCCAGCAGCTTCTCCCTTGCACAGTGTTCCTCAGTGTAACTAAGCTCAGAAC
The DNA here is from genome assembly GCA_026230045.1 of Corynorhinus townsendii. Taxonomy (NCBI): domain Eukaryota; kingdom Metazoa; phylum Chordata; class Mammalia; order Chiroptera; family Vespertilionidae; genus Corynorhinus; species Corynorhinus townsendii. The sequence continues at coordinate 97,933,122 of JAPDVU010000007.1, read as the reverse complement.
TCAGGGGTTGTCTTTGCCTCTGAAATGCTGCATGACAACATTATGCAGAATTGTGATAAGGGAAGGCTTGAATCTTTAAGAAAACAAAATGTTAGAGTCCTTCAAAACAGCAATGTCAGTTCATTCACAGATTCTGTTTTTCAGCTAGTTACAAATTGCCTAGAGTGTGCTCGCACACATGGCAGGCACTCGGTAAGTGTTCTCTTAATTCACTGAGTTTGGATTAAATGTCAATATAAGAAGGGGAACTACTAAGGAAGCTAAGAAAAGAGATGTCAAAAGTCAAAATATCTTTAATACATTAATACTAGACTTAACTGCTTGAAATGATCTGAGTTTCAAACCAAGATCAGCTTCATATTTAAGCCTCCTATCTTCTTCTTAAGGTGTGTCTTAGGAGCCTAACATCACTGTCAAAAACCACCTGGGTGCTGTGAGAGAGGGTGAGATCATTGCCATAATCAGAATGAGGCTGCCATTAGATAACATTTTTACACTAAACAGTGTCTTCAAACTACCCAGTCAACTATGTGAATTCCTAGACAAGGACAGCAAAGTGGAGAACCAAGTGATCTGGCCAGTCTCAGAGTAGGTGAGACCCATGCCTGGGGCAAGAACCTGCTCCCTGGACAATGACCTGGACATTCATACAATAATTTTTTTGTCATGAAGTAATAGTTCACATTACTATCCTGTAGAAAACCCCTTCCATCTCTCTTAATAGCCATAACAGCCATTTCTGGAGGATGTATGCCTGTGGATGGTAAGCCCTGCTGTGGATGGTAAACCCTCATCAGTTAGCCATGTCATTTCAGCTTCAGGTAGAATCAGGCCTAACAGGTGAGTAAAACATTTGTGAACTGAACAATTTGTGAACTGAACAAAGCTGCAGTGGATAACAGCTCATTCCAGCATCTACACATTTTTTTAAATTTAATTAAGGTATTACTTGTGTACATATCTTCCCATTGCCCCCCCCCACCCCCACCCCACTCATCTACACATTTTGCACATTAAGCCTCCTTTCAGGAAAAATTCTTGAGTGCCCTGCTGGCACCGGCCGCGGGCTACGTGATCGTGAGCTTAGTGTCCAGGGCCACCGCCAACTAGATGGGGAGCTGGACCGCGCCTCCACCCATTTGTTTTGTTTGTTTTCCTTTTCTTTTTTTAATGTAAATTGCTGCCAAGACCCAGGTGATGTCTTTGTCCCAACCCCCAATTTGGTTCTGTGTTAGTAAGTGCCAGGTGTATTGGCCGGCGCTAAGACCTGGTTTCAGGTCTCTGGTCAGGCGCTGGTTAACTGTTCCTCTCTATGCGCATTTCATGGCTGTGCTTCAATCCTCATCCGCCTGGCAGGAAGCCTGGCTGTCCGCCCCCTTCCCGCCTGCCCCTTTGCCAGGCGAAGGGAAGCACAATTAGGTTCAAGCACAATTAGGTTCCTACAGGCCAATCCCCGCCACTGGGCACATCTGTTAAACCTGGATCCCAGTACTGAGTGGTTGCTAGCATCTTCCTGTCCCCTGGGTTCGTCGCCGGAGTGGCAGGCCACTGAGAGGCACGCACCCGCCACCGGCTTCCTGAAAGATGGCTTACCTTCTGCTGCGCCTACACGGAGGCCAGACAGCCCCAGGCGCTGGCGTGGGCCAGGAAGCGGGCGGTGCCCTGGCACAGCCGAGAGCTACTCTCGCGCAGATAGAAGAGCACCCTGGGGGCGTGGAAGGCGGCCGAGGCGGGCGGTGCCCATGGGGGGCGGCAGGTGCGGGTCTTCCTTGTGCGCTGAGGTCTGGGAACTCCGCTGCCAGAAACTTCCCGAGCCCTCCAGCAGCGCGGGCGTCGCCTCCTCGGTGGAGGCGCGGTCCAGCTCCTCATCCATCTAGTTGGCGGTGGCCCTGGACACTAAGCTCACGATCACGTAGCCCGCGGCTGGTGCCAGCAGGGCACTGCAGCACAGCAACCAGGCGAGGCTGGGCCTGGGCGGTGCGGGCTGCTGGCCTGGGCGCACGGACATCTCGCAGACAGAGCCGTGCTCCAACTCTGGCCAGAGCTGCAGCGCCCCGGGTGGCGGATGCGGGAGGTGGAGCTCGCGTAGCCTCCACGCAGGAGACGCTCCGCCGCGGGGATGCCTCCCTAGAAGCCACAGACACGTGGAGAAGTCGAGGCTCCCGGAAGACCGGATTGCGCCTCGAAACTGCACGCACTGCAGTGGCCGTGGGCAGAGCTCCCATTGTGTCAGGTCTGGGATGGGCTCGGGTCCCGCTGTGGGGCTCAGGGTCTGCAGCCAGACAAGTCGTGACTCACTCACCCCTCCACTCTTCTTCCAGCTGTGTGACCCTGTGGAGTCACTTAAGGTCACTGGGACTCGGAGAAATACAGTATTTAACTCACAGGGGTGATGGATGGGAGGATTAAAGGAGTTAATATTTGGAGAGGCTTACACCAGCGGTGGCATGGTGCGAGCATTGTGTTTTGACATGACAAAGGTAGAGATGATTATTATTTTACAGAGGAGGAAACCTAGTACACGGTGACTGTAAATTAGCACCAAGTCCGCCTGATGCCAAAGCTCATTCTCTTGCTCAGTAAGGACAAGGACCAGCTTACGCTTTGCTAGGACAGACGCATTGCTGCCTGGTCTTCTAAAAGCAAAACCATGTTGTTCGCATGCAAACTGAAATAAAGTCTACCCAGCGCCAGAGAGAATGTGACTGGGACCAAGTGGACAGAGAAAATCCTGGGTCCTGGGTGTGGGGTAAGGCACAGGCAGTTAGGGGTGATCAGGTTGGCAGGGGAGCAGTTATGGGAGATCAGGCAGGCAGACAGGCAGAGGTGGTTAGGGGCAATAAGGCAGGCAGGCAAGCAGTTAGAAGCCAGTGGTCCCAGATTGTGAGAGGCAGTCAAACATCCCCCGAGGGGTCCCGGATTGGAGAGGGTGCAGGCTGGGCTGAGGGACACCGCCACCCTGCACAAATTTCGTGCACCAGGCCTCTAGTAAGTGTACAAGTTTTTTTACTACTCTCTTCTTGTCCCCCCAACCACACAAAGTCAGTCTGTTCCATACCTCCCTGCTTCAGGTCTTATTTTGTTGGTCAATTCATTTTGTTCATTAGATTCCACAAATAAGTGAGATCACATAATATTTGTCTTTCTCAGTTTGGCTTATTTCACTTAACATAATAGTCTCCAGGTCCATCCAGGCTGTCCCACAGGGTAATAGATCCCTCTCTTTACAGCTAAATAGTATTCCATGGTGTAAATGTCCCACAGCTTCTTTATCCATTCATCTACTGATGGGCACTTGGGCTGTTTCCAAATCTTAGCCTTTGTAAATTGTGCTGCTAGGAACATAGGGGTGCATATATCCTTTCTAATTGGTGTTTCTGTTTTCTTGGGATATATTCCCAGAAGTGGGATTACTGAGTCTAACGGGAGTTCCATTTTTAATTTTTTGAGGAAACACCATACTGTTTTCCACAGTCGCTGCACAGTCTGCAATCCCACCAGCAGTGAATTAGTGTTCCCTTATCTCCACATCCTTGCCAGCACTTGTTGATTTTTTTTTTATGATAGCCATTCTAACAGGTGTGAGGTAATATCTCATTGTGGTTTTCATTTGCATTTCTCTGATGACTAGTGACTTTGAGCATTTTTTTCATGTATCTCTTGGCCATCTGTATGTCCTCTTTGGAGAAATGTCTATTCAGGTCTTCTGCTCATTTTTTAATTGGATTGTCTTTCTTTTGTTGAGTTGAATGAGTACTTTATATATTTTGAATATTAACCCCTTATCAGATGTATCATTGGCAAGTATGTTCTCCCATTCAGTGGGTTCCCTTTTCATTTTGATGGTGGTTTCTTCTGCTGTGCATAAGCTTTTTATTTTGATGTAGTTCCATTTGTTTATTTTCTCCTTAGTTTCTTTGCCCTAGGAGATGTATCTGTAAACATATTGCTATGTGAAATGTCTGAGATTTTACTGCCAATGTTCTCCTCTAAGATTTTTATGATTGCATGCCTTACATTTAAGTCTATTAACCACCTTGAGTTTATCCTTGTGTATGGTGTAAGTTGGTGGTCTCATTTCATCTTTTGCATGCGCCTGACAGTTTCCCCAGAACCATTTGTTGAAGAGACCATCTTTACTCCACTGTATGTTCTTGCCTCCCATGTCAAATATTAATTGACCATAAGGGTGTGGGTTAATTTCTAGGTTCTCTGTTCTGATCCATTGGTCTATATGCCTGTTCTTGTGCCAGTACCAGGCTGTTTTGGTTACAATGGCTTTGTAGTACAGATTGATATTTGGTATTGTGATCCCTCCTACTTAATTCTTCTTTCTCAAGATTGCTGTGGCTATTTGGGGTCTTTTATAGTTCCATATAAATTTTGAAGTATTTGTTCTAGCTCTGTGAAGTATGCCACTGGTATTTTAATAGGGATTGCATTGAATCTGTAGATTGCTGTGGGTAGAAAAGACATTTTAATGAGCTTAATTCTTCCAATCCATGAACATGGTATACACTTCCACTTATTTGTGTCTTCCTCTATTTATTTATTTATTTATTTATTTATTTATTTATTTATTTATTTCCTATAGTTTTCCAAGTACAGGTCTTTTACCTCCTTGGTTAAGTTTATTCTTTGGTATCTTACTTTTTTTGTTGCAATGGTAAATGGGATTGCTTTTTAGTTTCTCTTTCTGAGAGTCAATTATTGGTATATAAAAATGCCCTCAATTTATGGATGTTGATTATGTAACCTGCTACCTTGCCAAATTCATTTATTAAGTCTAGTGGTTTCCTGGTGGACTCTTTAGGGATTTCTATGTACAATAACATGTCATCTGAAAATAATGACAGTTTTACTTCTTCCTTTCCAATTTAGATGCCTTTTATCTCTTCTTCTTGTCTGATTGATGTGGATAGGACTTCTAGCACTATGTTGAATAAGAGTGGTGAAAGCGGATGTTCTTAAAAGAAACACTTTTAGTTTTTGTCCATTGACTACTATATTGACTGTATTTTTGTCGTAATATGACCTTTATTATGTTGAGATATGATCCCTCTATTCCCACTTTACTGAGGGTTTTTATCAAAAAAGGGTGCTGGATTTTGTCAAATGCTATTTCTGTATATATTGATATGATCGTGTGGTTTTTATCTTTCAAATTACTTATGTGATATATCACACTTATTGATATGCAAATCTTGTACCAGCCTGGAATAAATCCCACTTGATTATGGTTTATTATCTTTTAAATATATTGCTGGATCGGATTTGCTAATATTTTGTTGAGGATTTAGCATCTGTGTTCATCAGGGTTATTGGCCTGTAATTTTCTTTCTTTGTAGTATCTGTATCTGGTTTTGGAATTAGGATAATTCTAAGTTCATAAAAAGAACTTGGAAGTGTTCCATCCTCTTGAATTTTTGGAATAGTTTGTGGAGGATAGGTATTAGTTCCTCTTTGAATGCTTGGTAAAATTTACCTATAAATCTATCTGGTCCAGGACTTTTGTTTGCTGGAAGTTTTTAAATTACTACTTCAATTTCATCAGTTGTTTTTTGCCTACTCAGGTTTTCTGATTCTTCCTGATTGAGTTTTGGAAGATTGTATGTTTCTAAGAATTTGTCCATTTCATCCAGGTTGTCCAGTTTGTTGGCATACAGTTGTTCATAGTATTTGCTTACAATCCTTTGTATTTCTGTGGTGTCCATTGCTATATCACCTCTTTCATTTCTGATTTTATTTATTTGGGTCCCCTCTCTTTGTTTCTTGATGAGTCTGGCTAGGGGTTCATCTATCTTACTTATCTTTTCAAAGAACCAGCTCTTGGATTTATTGATTTTTGTACTGTTTTTTAGGCTTTGTGTCATTTATTTCAACTCTGATCATTATTTCCTTCCTTTTACTTCCTCTGGGCTTTTGCTGTTCTCTTTCTAGTTAATTTAGTGTTAGGGTTAGATGGTTGATTAGCACTTCTTCTTGTTTCTTGAGGCAGACCTGTAGTGCTATGAACTTCCCTCTCAGGACTGCTTTCATGGTATCCCATAGGTTTTGTGTAGTTGTGTGTTCATTTTCATATGTTTCCAGGAAGTTTTTAATTTCTTGCTTGATCTCATTGGTAACCCACTCATTGTTTAATAACATGCTATTTAGCCTCCATGTATTTGAGTGTTTTTAGTTTTTTATTGTAGTTGATTTCTAACTTCATGCCATTGTGATCTGAGAAGATGCTTGGTATTATATCAATCTTCTTGAATTTATATAGACTTGTTTTGTGCCCCAACATGTAGTCTATCTTTGAGAATGTTCCATGTGCAGTTGAGAGGAATGTATATTTTGTTGTTTTGGGGTGAAATGTTCTGTAAATATTGGTTAGATCCATCTGATGTAGTGTATTTAAGGCTTCTGTTTCCTTGTAAATCTTTTGTCTAGAAGATCTATCCAGCGATGTCAGTGGGGTGTTAAAGTCTCCTACTATGACTGTATTGTTGTCAGTCTCTACCTTAAAGTCCACCAAGAGTTTTTTCCATGATGGAAATATAAAATGGTGCAGCCACTTTGGAAAACAGTTTGGCAATTTTTAAAAGGTTAAACATAGAGTTACCATATGAACCATCAACTTCACTCCTAGGTGTATATATCATAGAGAACTGAAAACATACATCCACACAAAACCTTGCCACAAATGTTTATATAGACACCACTCAAGTGGAAATGACAATAGTCATTTTTCCCATTATGTGAAAACAACCTAATGGTCCATCAAATGAAGAATGAATAAATAAAAAGTGGTATACCCATAAAATAGAATATCACTTGTCAGTAACAGAAGTGGATGCCAGTGGCTGGGACAAAAGTTGCTGAGACAGTGACAGTTCTCCTACTCTGATGTGCTCTGCAACTTCATTATTCCCGGGGGGGGGGGGGGGGGAAGGGCAGGAACACCTTACTTCTGATACCTGAAATGTTCAGCTCTTTGGGTGTTTCAATTTATGAAGTTTGCCATTAGACACCCCACCCTGGATGGGTCCAGTATTTGACTTTTGCCATAACATTAAGAAAAGTCATCAAGCTCGAAGCTCAAAATTGTGTGGATCAAAAAGGTAGCCTTGGTGCTTAGTTTAGCTGTCTATATTAGATTTTGACCTGGAGATTTTTCTATCTTCAGCTTTTTGATGTTTTTAATAAGACATTTTATATATTTTTTTTTCAAGATGTATAATTATTTTCACCTGATGAATTGGTTCAAATAAATGAGCTTGCTACATTCCTGAAAACCAGGGATTTTAAGTCCCTTAATCATTTAAAAGTCATGGCCATTAACGTCAAGTGGTCATGGGGCTGCCGGGTAGTGCTGCTCACTTCTCTAATTTGTTCTCCCACCTTCTCATTTTTTTCAGATCTCTTTTCAAATTGCTCCTTGTGAGAGAGACCTTGCTTTAAAGCCAGCATCACCCTCACTTTCTATCTCCCTCATTGTGTTATTTTTTTTTTACTATTACACTTAGTAATTACCACCTAAGATATTAGACTTTTATTTTTCAACTGGTTCAGTGTCAGACTTCCACTTGGAATATAAACTGCCAAAGGGCATGGATTTGCCCAATTGTTCATTGTTGATCCTCAGTGCTTTAAGACTATTCAATAAATGAATAAATACATGACAAATAATTTTGGAACATTATATTGAGTTGAACTTGATTAGTTGGATTGAAATCAGTGACTACAGTTGTTTGACACTTTCTTGTGTCCACACCATTTACTATGTTCCCACCCTCTCTGCTTTGCTTCGGCCAAGGGGACAGGAACACACTGTCACAAGCAGAAGCATGAAAACATGCTTGTGTGTTTCCACTTTCACTCTCTTGGGTCCCACCTCTGCCATAGGAACATGCACGGGCTAGCCTGATGGAGAGATGTGGGGGTCACACAGGGAAGAGCCAGGTCATTCTAGTGGAGGCCCAAGCTTGTCAGGAGCAGCAGATAGTTGAGCAAACCCAGACAAGGTTAACCAAGTTCAGTCCAGATCACCAGAACTGTCCAAGCAACCCGTGGGCTGATAAGAAATATTAAGTAAATTGTGGCTGTTTTAAGTTATTAAAGATGAAATTGTAATGCCACAACCGTGAACTGATAGATGGTACAAACAGAACACAATTCTTGCACCTGCTCTGTGTGTTATTTATGGCTCTTGGCTAAAAATCCAAGTTTGGGGGAGGGGCTAGAGGAAGTTCCTATTCACATTAATGTTCACTTTTAAATAATAGAAGACTACCAGCTACTTTCAGTCATAAAAACTGTTCCTGTTAGTAATTAGAATCTCAAGCCCAGTGCAATAATAAAAATGTCAAACTTTATTAAAGATGAATTCTTCTCTCTTCTCCTGGGTGGAAAGTGTGCCAGGGCTTAAGACCTGTGTTTGCTAGGCCTTCCGCCTCCAATCATGAGATGGGAGGGAAAATAAAATACAGGTGGCAGTGCCAGTCTCACACCAATGCTTGTTGGCCCTGGCAACCTATCAACCCAGCTCACTTTCTCTTGGAATCTGTGTGCTTTCTAGCCCTTCTCCTACCAGCAGCCTCCAAAACAACCCCCATGATGTATGCAATGCTTTTTACTTTAAAAAATACATCTTAAATACATAACATATGCAGAAAGGCAATCAAATCATATTGTAAGCTTTGTGACACATTTTCATAAGATGAACACACTGTCTGACCACCCCCCAGATAAAGAGCTGGAACACCATGAGGGTCCCAGAAGCCCACCTTCTCCTGTTGCTACGCAGCCTCATCTCCTCTCCTAACTTCTAACCCCACAGATAAGCAATTAAATTTTCTTTGATAAACCTGGTTGGCCTTTCAAAGGTAGAGTGCCCTCTGCTAGCTCTCAGGTAATCCGTTTACTCCAAAATATGCCAAAAAATATTTCACTGTTCCCAGATTGATAATTCTTGTTGTTGTCTTTGTTCCTTTCCTCAGTCCACCACCTGTCTACTTACATGTGAGCAATCAATGATATGCAAAGACACAGAACAGTGAGAAAGGAATATCTCTGAGTTATTCTTTGACAAATAACTACTCCCAGAGAGCTTAAGAAATGAAATAGCATATTAAATGTAGTGGTGAAAGGCCTAAAATACTACTTTTTAAACCATAAAGACAAATCATTCTTAATGAATCTTGTGACATATAGTTCTTATGTTTCTTTAGAATTTTCAGGCATTTAGGGAAATTTAATTTGTTATGGAATGTGAGATCAGTAAAATATTTTCTCCTTATTTTTATTTATACCAGTAATCATGTTAAGCATGAATTTTTAAATTTCTTTTAAATATTATAACCAGTTGCATAAAAATGGATCTGGTTTAATAATGGTCTGTTCCTTAGTTTCAACGTTTTTCAGGATTTTGTTACAAAGAGAGGAATAAAAAGTGATTTAAAGTAGGACATCCTCATTTGCTGCAGATGTTATTAGATTCAAAATTGTATCTCACTTTAAGGAAGCTGTGATGGTGAACCAAAAAAAGTTGGGATGGGTTAATGGACCATTGAGTAAGTCTAAGAGTGCTATCAAATTTTGTTTTATTCTTCACTGACTCAGGAGATCTTTCTACAAATTCTATTTCAATTGGGACACTACCAAGGTAAAGGAAAATAATATTACCATTGGCCATTTACTGCTTGTACCAGTTTGCATTCTTAAAACTTTACCTTTCTCTGGAAATGTATCTGCGGTAGCAGTTAGACAGACATGAGCAGAGCAAGGATGCTGGGCCAAGTACAGAAGGTCATCAGGGTGGACAGCCACAGGTGCCTAGCAGACAACTGTAGGGTGGGACCTCATCCCCAGGGTGGGCTTTCCTCCCCAGCATATCGCTGGTCTTACAGTTTGGACCCCTGACCTTGCCTCCCTAGAGATAATATCTAGGCCTCAGTTGTACTTCAGCTTCAGGCCCAGAAAAGCCAGACAAGTGACCCCACTGTTGACTTTGGGACCAGCTGCATTGGGTAATGATCCCCTGCACTGGCACTGACCAATCGTGGAGACCATGACCTTGAAAGGACACACCTGGAAAAGCTGCTGACTATTCTATTGAGATCTTCCCTGGGACCTCCCCTAAAGTCTCCCCCCTTAAACCCTTTAGGATGGAGGACCCAGCTCCTCCCTTCCAGGAGCACACTGGCACCTTCCCCTCCCCTCTCTCCATAGGCAAATTACCATTCTCTTCCTCACTCCCAAGCTTCTAGGGCCCTTCCTTTGCCTTTATGGCTTGTTTCCTCAGCCCATTTTTTCTAAGAATTGTTTCTTCCACCTCTATGATTTTCTAAATAAATGTTCTCTTATAATTTGAGTCTTGGCTCTGAATTCTTTCCTAGATAGAACTTAAATACCAAGGTTGCTGAACCCAGGTCCGGTCTGACCCCACCAGTCTAACACCTGGTGCCCTTCCAATTGCCCACAATATATCAATTTCTGTACTCCCAACAAGATTTATCTTCTGCGAAGTCCCCAAATAGAAATACTTGGAAAGCCCGAAGGAGAAGCAAACAACTACCAATATTATTCTCCAAATCAGTTTATATGTTTCATCAAAACCAACTCCTTGAAATACACATAAACATAAAATAGACAATACTACACTCTATTATGTACATAAAATCTGTTTTCTTATCAATTACAAAGGTTTTAGCATTTCATATATTTTTAAGAATGAAAATCTATGTGTGTTTTTTCCTGTCCTATTCAAATAAATAATCTTACTTATTAGCACTGCTTTCTCTGAAATGAATATTTTCAGAGCTTTGGGGTACATCTGATATGTGAATCATAAACTTTTGTCCATTGTTTAGTGTGATGAGGGCCTCTTGTCTCACAGGGAGACTGAGTTTGATGGTGCTTTCGTTGGCCGTGTCTTCCAACAATACCTGGACGAGCTGCAAGAGGGAAATTTTTAAAAGCAAAAGATAAAAAAATGCAGGGCCCACCATCTGAATTCTTCTACCACACCCTCGCCCCACGTTGGGAAGCTTGTGGATTTATTTCTGCTACAGGAGATCCTAATTTCCCAGGGGAATGCTCAAGGTCTGGTGAGGACTTCATGGAAGGAATCTCCACCCCGGATGCTGCCAGAGAGGCCAGGGGAGTGGGAGCAGGTGAGCTCTCTTTAGGAAAAGGAATGGGGGCTGCCTGCCATTGTTTGTGAGACACTGGTTAAAAAACAACACTCTCCTATTAAAGATGTGGGAGAATGAGACTCAAGAGGAAGCTGTGAACTTCATAGCTGTAATTTTGCTGCTGTTATGAATCGTAATGTAAGTATCTGTGTTTTCCGATGGTCTTAGGCGACCCTGCTATGGTCTTGACCCACAGGTTGAGAACCGCTGCTGTAGAGCCTGAGACCATCGGAAAACACAGATATTTACATTGCGATTCATAACAGTAGCAAAATTACAGTTATGAAGTAGCAACGAAAATAATTTTACGGTGGGGGGTCACCACAACATGAGGAACTGCATTAAAGGGCCGTGGCACTAGAAAGGTTCAGAACCACTGCCCTAAGGGAAGGTGACCTGGCCTGAAATAATTCACTCTTTTAACTTCTTAGTCCCACCCTTTTTCTGCCTATAAAAACCTTCCATATGTACAACTCCCTCAGAGCTCTTTTAGTTCCTAGATTGGATGATGCCTGATTCATGAATTGCTTAATTAAAGCCAAATAGATCTTCAAATTTAAAAAAAAAAAAAAAAAGAGGAAGCTGTGAAATACCCATGGGCTTCCCTGTGGCTGTAGCGCACATCACTTTGCCTGCCTTCCAGATGGGTACCAATCCTGCATTCTTGTCAGTTCTGGGCTAACATAATTGGGTCAAGTTCTCACATAGACCCTCCCTCCACCATCCATCAAATATACCAGTAGATAAGGAGGAAAAGATTTGTGAAAACAACCATCGAGTAAACTGGCACTCAATAGTGCAGTAATAGATTTGAGAGGTTCATAGACTCAGATATGAAATGAAGTGCCAGCTCTCACATAAGGCATCTGACTTGCCTGAGTGGGTCTTCCTGTCAGAAGGAAAAGGATAAAAATGCTATCCTTCCCTTAGCTCAGAGGGAGGACAGGCAAATCCTGCACATGATTACTTTAGAAACCAGCAGTGATATATTTTCTTGGTCTAATTCCATTAATAAGCCCCCAACAAGCTACTATATTTTGACAAGATAACTTCAAATGCAAGGTTCATGAAAGTATATTTCTCACCCTTCCTCTGTAAATTTGATAATAACCATTATCACCCAATGGAAAGATGTTTTCCTTTTCTAAAAAATCATTGTCTTCACCTTTACCCTACAGCTGAAGTGTCATTTATTATTTTTAATACTTTTGCTATGCTTTAATCCTTGAGTCACATGACCTAAAGTAAAAACTTTATTTATAAAACTATATTACTTTAATATCAAAAGGATATTCTGAATACCACCTAATATCAGTGTAATTTTTTACAGTATTCTTAAAACACGTTGGTGTCTTATTATTTTGAACATTGCTAGAAGGTAGAAGAGTGACAGATGGCGATGCAATCTGAGTGCTGACCTGGATTCTCACCGCAGGTGCAGGGTAATGCTAATTGTTCAATGAATGCAGCTGACACAGATGTGCAACTGAATGGGCATTAGTCATGGCAGATGAGTGCAAATGGGGCACTTTGTTGATGAGTGCAATGCTGAATAATGAATGCAATGAAAATTAAATGAGCATAACATTTTGTCATTAAATTAAGTCACTATCGCTAATTCAGTGAGCATTCACCAAGAGAAGCAGGTTTAATTAATTTCTAATGCATATTACCTTGGATTATGTGACATTCATCTGCTTTTAATGCTTTAATAACTTCTCTATTGTTTCCACCAATTAAATATACAGTCATGCACCTCTTAACTATAGGAATACATTCTGAGAAATTTGTCATTGGGCAATTTCATCATTGTGAACCTCATAAAGTGCACCTAGATGGTATAGCCTACTACACAACTAGGGTGTACTGGTTAGCCTATTGCTCTTAGGCTACATAGCTGTACAACATGTTAATGTACAAAACAACATGAGATTAAATCAAATACAAGAGAAAATGATGCAATGGAGACTCTGAGACTGTTGCCAGTCTGACACAACATGCCATTTTATAGCAAATGTTCTTTTATAAGTAGAAAGAGTACACTCCAAAGTAATGATAAAAGATATAGTATGGTAAATACATAAACTAATAGCAATTGTTTATTATCATTATCAAGTATTATGTACTATACATAATGCATATGCTATGCTTTTCTACAACTGGAGGTGCAGTAGATTTGTTTATATCAGCATCACCATATACACATGAGTAATGCATATGTTGTGCTATGATGTTACTAGGTGATAGTAGTTTTTCCACTCCATTCTAATCTTATAGGACCACTGTTGTACATTGTTGTCCAAAATGTCATGTGGCACATGACTGTAGGTCAAACCCCAATACAATGAATTTCAGAATTGCTAGTGGGTTGGGTAGGGAGTGTTGGATAGAGAGTGTCAGGAGGTTTTGTTGGAGAAATAATAACAATGATTACTTACATGATCTAGGCGTTTCATGTTCTAAGAATGATGATTAACTTATTTAAACCTCATACTGGCCCATGGACTTAGAAATTATTAGTACTGTTTTGTAGATGAGGAGACTGAGGCCCAGATAGATGATGCGACTTTTCCAAGGTTCTCAGTGGAGGATGTAGAGTTTAAACACAGGAAGTTATGTACCAGAAATGCCTACTTATTTCCCCAAATCATTAGACTTGAAGATATTTTTTCATTTACTCCCAGCTCACTGATTTTGGAATGAAAACACATGGTCATACCCTTTAAGAGAGAGAAGGTTCTAGAAAAGGTAGTCTCAGAAGATTTATGGGTGTTTGAATCCCTGCTCTGCCGATTATTGGCAAAGTAACCTTGAGAGCATTACTCATCCCCTTAGGAGCTTCAGGTTTGCTATCTGAGAAATGGGAGCAATGATAACACCATCTTGTTGGGTTGCATTGAAATGCCCAATACAGGGAGCCCTTCAGTGTCTGTTCTCCAGCCACTTCTAACTATGCCCCAGAGGTGAAAGTTTATTCCCAGTTACCTTGGTGACTAAATTGTCTACCATCTGAGCTCTTGCTCCAGCCAGTGATGAGAGAGATCAACACTGTTGGAGCTGAATGCCCAGCACAATGCTTGTCTTGTTAGGGCTGTACAGAATGTTTCAGTGTATTTAGTTGAGCTTCTCACTGGCCAGCCTTGCAGGGCCCTCTGCCAGGATGGGATACATTCTCCATAGGGTCAGGGAGCAGGGAGAGACATTCTCCTGGGCACAGCACAGCCACCTAGTCCCTTCTTAAAATTTGACTGGGCCTTTTCTCTGCCAAGAGCCCTGAAACACCAACTGGTGAGTGATGCCTTACCTGCCTGCTCCAGCTGTTCCTCTTCTAAGGAGGCCCAGTTCCTCCCATCCCCATCCCTTTGCCACTGGGTCCATGATCAGTATTTCACTATTTCAAGCCTCATTAGTATGTCTGCTTTACACACACACTCACAAAAGAGTTGAGTTTATTATTTACAGACACATGTCTGAATCTACTGTACCAAGGTCATTGCAGACAGCTGGATATATGAATTAGCCATTGGAAAATAAGACCAAATACAGACAGAGAATTAATAAAACCGAGAGATGCATTTCCTTCTCTCCAGTCATAGTGTTTTTGTCCAGCACAGAGTCCTTTTCGAACAGTGTTCCATAGCAGCTTGTACAGGTTATTTGTACTCTGGAGAACTTGGAAAGAGTCTTTGTGCTGGAAGGAGAGGGCTCTGGAAGGTTCCAGTTATTTTGAGAACTGTAGGGTATGAACACTTTCAGGCTGTGACTCATCCCTTAGCCAGGACCACAGTTAACCCAGATCAAGGGCAATGCCCTGCCTTTAATGGTCTCCTACTAACCCTCTCATCTACTCAAAAGAGGAACTCATGGGTGCAGAAGAGATACTATGTAAACTTGCTAAATTTCCAAACATAGGTATAGAAGTTTTAGAAATTAGTACCAAGACAATTGTTGTCAAGATTTTGTAAACTAGACATTCCCCTCAATCAGCGGAAGTGCTTCAGTTGCTTCCTGCATCAGTATGGCTCCTAATTTTGGTATTCCGGGCCAGATCTCTGACCTTGGTAACCTGTGTTCTATACTTCTCAGGGCATGAATTATGCTCCTAGTGTTGTGAGAGAAGAATGGACTTGAGATCAGGCAGGCCAGGGCTCCAATCTCTGTGTCTCAATTTGCTTACTGTATGACTTTGTACAAGTCACCTCGCTTCTCTGAGCCTCAGTTTTCTCATCCATGACATGGAAGTGATCAGAATAGACACTCTGTAGTATTGTATGGCTTCAAGATAATGTATATAAAGGTTGTACAGTAAGTGTAGGATAAATAGCAATCCTTAATTTTATGTCTTTCAATTCCATCTCTTCAAATCCTTTCTGTTTAGACCACCCAGTTTTCCCTTCCTTGATACCAGAGGCATTTTCAGTGCATACCACTCAGTGCAGCGGCCAGTGGTGATCTATTTTTCAGTTAGCCTGACCATGTCAGGGAAACTCCTGGAAGGCAAGACCCAGGCCATCCACATATTCTGCACCATAATCGTGCCAGGCTCATATTAATGCACCCCAAACTGAGCCAAACAGTGACCAACAGATAAGCTATTATAACCACTCCTGCAAAGTCACCCAAAGCAAAGATCACTCTAGAGTCTATGTCATTGTTTGTTGGACAATGGGGTCTTTATGGGTTTCCTAACCACCTGGTGGTTCTTACTACCCTTGAAAAAACTGATCAGGAGTTGGTGCCCGACCTCAGTACCTTATTGCCTGTGGCAGTGTCTACCAGGAAGCCCAGGACCCTGAGAACTACGCTGCTCACTCCCATGGGACACTGGCTCTGGCTCACGTGTTCCAGCAACACCAAGCGGGGAGCCACACGGGGGCTTTCATCCTCCTGAGATAGTGAAGAATCTGGAGGTTGGCAAGGTGCCTGGTCTGGCTGGATAGGAGACTGGTCATCTGGTGGCATCTCCTTTACATTTCCCCCATCGTCCTCCACTTCCTCTTCTAAGCATGACTGCAGGATATGAGTCACATATTCCAAAAGCAGCAAATGAAACAGGTGCCAAGACCCTACATATAAATAACAACCAAAGTAAATAACTCAATAGACAAATGACATTCACTGTGAAACTAACAACTTTTCTGGGGCTTTTCACTCCTGTTCCCTGGAGGCTCCCCTACCACTGATCTGGGTCCTGGGTGGGCCCACCACCCATGTGGCCTTCCAGGTCCAGAGAATCCCAGTCACCTCTGACAGGAAGCACAGAGAGTTCACTAGCCTGAGCCATGAAAAGGAAGTTAAGCCCCATCTGCTATGAAAGAGGGAGAGCAATTCCTACAGAGAAAGGGGTGTCACTCTCAGAACAGGAGGATGCACCCCTCAGCCTCCTGTAGTTGGCACACAGGGAAGCAAGGGAGATGGTGGAAGGGAAGGTGTGGGCAGCGTGCAGAGGGCCCTGTTGCCATCTGTGGGGATCAACATGCAGCCCATGCCCATTTCACTCTGCATGCTGCATCTCCTGCCAGGTTGTGGGTGAGGGATGGTGGCAGGTGCTCCGCATGGAGAGACATTCTCCCTCGGGGACCTGCAGGGACTGTCATGGGGGAGACTGGCCAGGGAGACAGGTGCGCTGACTCGGCCGACTGCTCTCAACCCAAAGGCATTTGATCATCCAGGAGACAAGAGTAAGTAATGTCCAGCTGAGAAGCAGAGGAGAGATCTGGCGTATTGAAATTTCTTAAAGTTAATTTTTTAATTCATGTAAAAGCACAAATCTTATACAGATATAAAATGAACTTGTGTCAAAGATTTTATGTAACTCATGAGTGGATGAAGGAACTGGTAAGTTGTTGCAACTGGTTCAAAGGAGAAGTCTAAGTACCAAGCAGAGGTGGACAGCAGAGAGTTACAGAGACACACAAAGGGTTCTGTCCCCAGGTGGCCATTAGCTGTAGCCACTGGAACCAGCTTGCAGCTCTGGGGCAGACTACTACCAGTATTTGCATTATAATTGTGAGAGTGAACCAGCAATCTTTTCTGTCAAAGAAAGGAGCTTGCTGCCATTTTAGCTTCTGCCATTTTGATATGACCTTCAGATTCTTGGGAGACCACCATCTTAGGCTTCACCTTGCCCCTCCCCTTCCTCTGAATTAACCAATCACACAATAATGTGAATCAGAGCTCTGAGCTCTGACCAATCAAGTCAAAGTCAGAGTGAGGGGCAGGGTAGACCATGTCATGGAATAACATCTGAACAGGCTTCCCATTTGGTGTGCTTTGCCCATGATTTTCAGCCGGCAACTGCACCCTTCTTCAGAAGTAAATTTGCCTTGCCGATCCAGTTTCAAGTGTTTGTCTTATTCTTGTGACACCATTGACAAGCATTTCTAACCATTTGGGGGCTCGTCCGAGATTTCGCCACTTAACAGAGTTGTTTGGACCCTCTCCCTCGGGGAGGTGTGCCCCACCATCTCGTCATGCTGGCCTCTTGGAGAGGGAAACCTACAAAACTCCAAACTGGTGACAGACTCTAGAGGGAAGTTCAGTTGGCAATGCAGGGGGGAAGGGCACAGGAAAGGAAACTGGGAAACCAGGTGACTCTATGCATAAACCAAGGTACAGAAAATCTTTAGAAGGGAGTAAGTAAAAACTTGGTGGTCATGTGTGAATGAGACGCATCCCAGATGGGAAGCCAGTTTGGAGCTCTGATCTGCAGTTCCATTCTCCCCCAAAGGAAGTGGCCAGAGAGGGAGGAAGCAGATCTCGGAGAGTGCAAGAAATCTCCAATATCGGAGTTTGAGTGCAAACAGACACAAGGAACTTTCTGAGGATGGGAAACAAAATTTTAGGCCTAGGGAATACATTCCCCCAGAATAGCCCATTGGGAGAATGTTGAGGTTCTGGGAAGGGGCAGTCCCCAAACCAGGGACAGAAGACATTACTCTGCTTTGGTGGTTTTGTTAATGCAGGGCATTCTGTGGTGTCTGTGTGCCTGTAAATATTGTATATGAGAGTGTTTCTGCTGAGGGAGGAGAGAAAAATGGCAGCCAAATAGGCAGACATTCCTGAGTCTTATCCCAGAGCAGATAGAAGGAGGAACTAAATCGAATAACATCCAACCAGAATTGGCAAAGTAGACACAGCTGGTGAGACAATTTGCAGCCAGTAAGGGCAGGGGATGCCCAGAGAATGGTAGGATTGGGATCTGGGCTGGAGAGAGAAACATGACCACTGAGCCAAAAAGGTCAGAAGGAAGCTGCACAGCACCAAGTCCACATCCCTTGGGGACAGGTGTAACATCTGACTGTGGAAAGGAAATCCACAGGGCTGCTGTCAGCTGGGGATTCTAGATCTAAGTCCACAGCTGTGAGAGGCTGCGCCCAGAAAAGTGGCCTGAAGAACTTCCTGAGCCACACAGTGCCAGGGGGAGAGAAACTCATATTCGAGTGATTGTTTTGCCTCTGTTTGGTCTTTGCTTTTACTCACTAAACCCAGTTCATAGGACCCTTCAAATATAAACACTGACCCATGGCTGAGGTGCAGGTGGAGGTGCAGACTTTTGGAGTCTGGGGAGAGGCTATAGAGGAGAGCAGGTCAGGGAGAAATTACCAGAAGTCTGACACTGAGACATTCCTGACCCTCCAGACCTAAGCAGCCATTTTTCTCCTGAAGAGCCAGGCCCTCCCAGCATCCTCAAGGCAGCAAATACAGCCACAACTAGCCTACACCCTGAGTGGTACAAAGGACACAAAAACTCTGAAGAGCCCTCAGGGACTGGGTTGAAGAGAGGCCATTCAGTCCCAGAAAGTGATATGGCACCACCCCCACCTAAAGCCCTGTCAGAAAGAGACACTTGAGAGATTAAGATTGACAGCAGGCAGATAAGCAAAGGAGGCAGGTTGGTCCCGCCTGCTTGCAGCCAAGGCTGTGAAGACAGACACAAACAGAGGAGGAGTGAATTGCTTGGAATTTCAACACAGTGCTGACTACCTAACAGGACACTGAGAAGTGGCAGACAGAACATAAGAATGGGGTCTTAAACCAGCCCCCATGGGACATTAAAACTCAGCTGAAGCAAACAACACTTCACTTTTTAGTATTTTTATCTTTCATTTTAAAACAAAAAATGTTTCTTCATATTTTTGTTTTTTTTATTTTTTGTATTATTTTTCTATATTCTATTTTGGATTTTTATTATTTTATTTTATCTTTTTTTTTCTTTTTTCCCCACTCCTTTCTTCCTCTCTTCTCCCTCTGTCATCCTGTTTTCTCTTCTCCTATCTCCACTTTAGTGTTTCTCTTTCCTTTCCTTTTATCCCTTGTTAAAAATTGATGTTTTGCCCTAGCTAGTTTGGCTCAGCGGATAGAGCATTGGCCTGAGGACTGAAGGGTCTCAGGTTCGATTCCGGTCAAAGGCACATGCCTGGGTAGCAGGCTTGATCTCCAGTGGGGGGCCTGCAGGAGGCAGCAGATCAATGATTCTCTGTCATCATTAATGTTCCTCTCTCTCTCCCTCTTCCTTCCTCTCTGAAATCAATAAAAATATATATTTTTAAAAAATAGCTGTTTTTATCTGTTTTATTGACGTTATTATTATTGTAGTCTCTATTGGCTTACTCATATATCTAATTTCCTCTCCCCTGCTCCAAGTCCATGCACCCCTCTCCTTTCTCTTACTTTGCTAATAAATTTTTTGATGCTTGTTTTTCCTCTCCTCTCTTGCCCTCTTCTTCTCCTAATTGCTTAGTTTCACTCACAAACTCAAGCCTACCTGTTCTCTCTTCTATTCACCTTTTCAAAAAATAGATGAATAAATGAAGAAATTTTAAAATCTTATTTTTTTGTTTTATTTATTTATTTGTTTGTTTGTTTATTTATTTATTTATTTATTTATATTTTCTTCTTACCCACTCATTCTCTTTCTACATCCTCTGTACTGAACCATGGTCCTTCCCCTATTCATTCAATTCCTTAATCTTACTTTCTGTATATAAGCTCTGCCTCTACATGTCCTGCCCTCCCCTCCCCCATTTTTCTGGGTGTTTGTTTTTTGCATCTTTTGGTTTATCTGTTTGTTTTGTGGTGTTTTCTTACCATTTATATTTTTTCTTCTTTTTCTTTTCTCTCTCACCTTTTTTCTTTTCTCGATATCATTTTTCCCTCTTTTCTCTCTACTACTACTCCTTTCTCTGGTGGACACTTTTATTGGGGTGATCAGTGTCATGAGTACATTCATGTTTTGTTCCCTTTGTGTTGTGTCTTGTCAAGTTGTATTTTGTGTTCAGTCAATGTGGTAGAGAGTAAGCCACATAACTAGACAACCTGATAGGAGACTCAATCTACAAATGGGACAATAACACTCAAGACCTAACCACACTAAGAAATAGGGGACATCCCTAGAATACCCAGTCCAGAAGACCAGAGAGATTGCACCACTGGGTCCCAAAACACATCTATATAAGATAACTCAAAAAATCTGGGTGGCATTGCAGTTTGATCTAATACATAGAAATAATCACAAAGGCGTAAATGGCTGAGTATCCTCAGAAGCCCATCATGCTGCACTGCTGATACCCTGTGCTGATGTCTGGTGTGTCATGAGGAACCCTGACTTGTGGCCTTGCCCAGAAAATGGAGTGGAACTTGCCCGCTGATATAATCAGCTATCCCTTTCACTTTGGCATATCATAAACCTTTTTCAATGGACAGACAGACTAGGAAGAGGAGAGAGAGTCCAGGGGACTCCTTTGATCCCCAGATTTATATGGATCCCATTGGGGTTCCAAGAGGAGTCCCTAAAAAATTTAAAGCTAGGAATCAGATAGCAGCAGGATTTGAGTCTGTATTTTTCTGGTGGCCAACTATTAATAAGAATGTAGATTGGATAAACTATCTATACTAATAAAAGGGTGATATGCTAATTAGACCAGGTTGACCGACCATCTTTTGGACATCTGACTTCCTTCTGGACAAATCCATGGTGGTGGGGGCTGAGGCAGAGGCAGTTAGGGGCGATCAAGCTGGCAGGGGAGGGCAGTTGGGGGCGATCAGCCATGCAGGTAGAGGGGTTAGGGGCAATCAGGCAGGCAGGCAGAGGCAGTTAGGGGTGATCAGGCAGGCAGGTAGGTGAACAGTTAGGAGCCAGTGTTCCCAGATTTCAAGAGCGATGTCCCTGAACGGAGAGGGTGCAGGCTGGGCTGAGGGAACACCCCGCCCCCCCACCATGCACAAATTTCATGAACCAGGCCACTAGTCCTATATAATAAAGAGCTAATATGCAAATGGTTATCAAGCCCTCGACCCAGGGCCAGGGGACCTGAGGTCAAGCCCCCAATCCAGTGGGGCTTGACGGGGAACCTGAAGCTGTGCCCCCTGCCCGGCGGGGCTTGACAGGGCTGGGGCCGGCCAGGTCTGTGTCTTGTGTGATTTTGAGGTGCACATGGGTGAGCGGGGACTTGACTCTGGGTTCCACAGAGTGCCCCAGACTCTGACAAGAGGGATATTTTCATATATATTTTACTAATTTTCTTTCATCTCTGATATTTCTATTATAGAGAAAGGGCAACTAGCAATATTGAAATATTTCCTCTAATTAATTCCCTTTTAATGTGCACAACTTTTGTGTACCAGGCCACTAGTATTTATTATAATCAGCAGAGTTTGTCAATTACATTAGAAATGCTATCAAGGGAACAGCTAAGCAATTAGATGCAATCAGCAGAATGACCTGGGAAAATCAATCTGCCCTGGATATGATTTTAGCAGAAAAGGGCGGAGTATGTGTAACAATAGGAGGTCGGTGCTATTCTTTCATCCTTAGCAATACAGTGTCTGATGACACCATAACCAAAGCCCTCCAAGTTTAACAAACCTTGCCCATGAATTAGCAGAGAACTCAGGGAGAGAGGCCCCTTTGCTAGTCTAATGGAGCAGTGGTTTGGGAAATAGAAAGGAACAATGGCTTTAGTCTTGACCTCTCTTATTGTGTAATTGGGGTCATGACAGTAATAGGATGTTGCATTACTCTATGTATGAGAGGCCTTATCCAAAGGTTAATTGAGACTGCAGTAACCAAACAAACCCAGTCACATACCAGCAGAATAATCTCCTTCTCCTAGATCCTACAGAACATGAAGGTAAAGACTGCTAGCCAAATTTGAAGAAAAGAGTCAAATCAAAAAAAGGGGTAAGGGATTTTGAGAGTGAACCAGTGATCTTTTCTGTCAAAGAAAGGAGCTCACAGCCATCTCAGGTCCTGCCATTTTGATATGACCTTCAGACTCTCAGGGGGCCCCATCTTAGGTTCTGCCATTTTGATTATGACCTTCAGACTCTCAGGGGGCTACCATCTTAGGCCCCACCTTGCCCCTCCCCTTTCTCTGAATTAGCCAGTGGCACAATAATGTGAATCAGAGCTCTGAGCTCTGACCAATCAAATCAGGGTCAGAATGAGAAGCAGGACACACCACGTCAGGGAATAAAACCCGACCAGACTTCCCATTTAGTGTGCTTTGCCTATGATTTTCAGCCGGCAACTGCACCCTTCTCCAGAAGTAAATTTGCCTTGCTGACCTAGTTTCGAGTGTTTGTCTCATTCCTGTGACACTGCTGATGAGCATTTCTAATGTTATCAGTTGATACAGGGTACAGAGATGTAAAATAACTAAGACAATGAAAGGTGGAGACACTCAGAAGTGGTGCTAAACCTTTTTGCCCATTTCAAAGCCCTTTACTGCAGTGGTCGCCAACTGGTGGTCCGTGAGGTCTGAAAGTTTAGCAACCGCTACTTTACTGCATATTACTCCTGGATGGCCCTGTGGTGAACATACTGGCTTGGTGGAATGGCATGACCTGGTCTGGAATGAGGCTGACTAACCTGTTTAACTTGGAACCCACAGTCCATGTGATGAGGAAAAGTCACTGGTGCTTTTACTTCATGGGGAGTGAGGGCAAAGCAACAAACACAGACTGGATTTCTTCCCATGACTGCACAGTAATCGCTGTCACTTTAGTGCAGAGGAGCATTGGCATAAAGCAGAGTCTTGTTGGGCACCATTGAAAGGGAGGGCCTCACGCAAAGGGTTGTCACCTACATGGCAGCTTACAGCGCCACCTTGGACAGAGCTCCAGAGTGTTTGCAAGACTGACCCAGAGTAGTGCTGGCCTTGTCTTCCTGCTGCACCTGCCCACTGTGAGAGCATCGGCAACCTGTGGAGCAGGGCTCCTCCCCTGATGAGTGTGCAAGCTCACAGGGCAAAGACCACCAGTCTTCCACTGCTCTCTGCCCAGTGTCCAACAAGGCGCCTGGGACTTTTGGGGAACACAATAAGTATCTATTGAGATGAATGATCCTTTTGTGGACCAAAGGCCACATGCTACCCTGACAAGCTCAGGGGAGGCCTGCATGGCAGTCTCACAAACTTAAAGACCTATAGTAACCACAAAGGATGGTCTGAAATTAAACATTAAAGGTAGGTAGTCATATCCTAGGCCGGTTTTTCCCTGACAAGTTTAATTTTTACCTTACCTGAGCCTATTGTCTTTTTGCATCTATGATAACATACCTATGAAATGTCAGAGTAATTTGTAACTTCCCTTCCCCCACCCTAACCCCTGGGGCACAACCAAATGAGCCTGGGCACGGGAGAGACATCATAAATTCCTTCATTGTTATTGTTATCATGTTAATTGTTGACTGTTAACTATCCTGTATCCGCTAAAGTAATGTGTCTATCATTTTACTTCTTACCCAATCCCAGAGCCTCCCCACCACCACCACCACTTTGCTTTCTCCTGCCTCCCTAATCTATCACCAGTTGATTTCATGTAACCCACTCACATCTCCTCCCTTGATATAAAGTATAAAACAAGGTGAACAACCACCATTCTCTTGAGCATTATCCCAATCCAATCCATTGAGATTCTGTTTTCCGGGCAGTTGTTGACAGTTTGGCTCAAATAAACTCACAAAAATCCTTTACAGCTTTGAATAGTTTTACGTTAACACTTTTCTTGGGGCTGGAGGGCTCTGTGGTGAGGCTCTCTTCCTACAAGTCTGCTGCTCTGCATCTGAGCCATGGAGGTGACAGATGTGAGCTCCGACAGAGAACGGTCATCTATTCGACCAGAAAGTTTGCAAAATAGATACTACTTCACTCTTTCCACCATCTGCAAACATCAGTGACTTTACCAATTGTTACTCCTTAAAGTTAAATATGGGTGCACCAATCACTAATTTTTTCTCCATTTCATTTACCTACCTTGGTGCTTTTCTCAAAATGTCCCAAAGCACACTACTCAAAAGCAAGGGGGTGCTTCCTACCCATCCAACAACGAGGAATGGGAAGCAAAATGTGGCCAGACTGTTGGGTAGGAACTATTCTCATGTTGCTATTTTCAAAAGTTGCTATAGTTTTGTACAGTTTTCTGTGTCTATGTTGTATTTCACATAAAAAGAAAATGACTGTATCCTACATGGCAATATGAAACATTCTTAAAGGTGGAACAATGTTTTGCATTCTCTGACTCACCAAAACTGTCTCTGTGGCAGAGTCATGGCTTTGCTCACTGTGGTGAGAACAAAATTCCAGTGCAGCTGGAAACTGGCAGCCAATCTGATGAACTCCTCTTTGCTTCTGCTTGGCTATTACATTTTTTCAAGAAAAAAATTCAAGGTTTTATGATAAAATGAAGGAGAACACACTTTGAAATGCACACATTTGCCAGGTACTGACGTTCAAGTGGTCCGATTAGAAGAGAAAGAAGAAATAAGGCAAGAAGGGAGCAGTGACCCACCAGCCCTTTTCTTATTTTGATCCATCTCCTCAGAAATGGTTCCAGGGCAGAACCCCTGATGTTGGTGGAGAGAAGGAAGGAGGTGGAAAACTGGCCTCTTTTTCTTTCTTAAAAAATTATACACAAGTTTTAAAATGAGTTCACTTGTGAATTGTGTCAAAGAAATCAATCCTTCAGGGACAGCCTTACCAGATCTACTTGGTAGTTGCTATCCAGAGGGTCAGTGGACATTTTGTTCTTGCCAAGTCTGCTATTGCGGAAAAGTGACCGCATCCCATAATAATGAGCAGCAGTGGTGCTGACTTTGGAAAGCGCAGAACTGACCACTGCACTATGTGAATTATCTGAGGACTGGAAGGTGCCACCAGTGTGTCTAGTGGAGCCGAGGCCATCTGGCAGCTGGAGTGGCACTAAACTGGACCAGTGAGATACTTCTGCATGCAGACAAAGAGACTCTTCATGTAGATGGAGAGTAGCCTTGGGCCACACTTTAAATGCATTACCAGCAATGGAATCTTATTAATCTCACAGGCACGTGTTGGGATGAATGGCCCTGAAGGCCCCCTAAGTCTCATCATATGAATGTAAACCACCCACTGGCTCAACCCAAGTCTCTGAAGAAGGGATGGAGAGACTAGTTAGACATGAGGACACCCCCTTTCTCATCTTCCCATCAGCCCCCACGGAACCTCCCGCTATGTACTGAATGAAGGGTTGTCCTGGGCTTTGGGTGCACGTGGACTTCCTTCAGTAGCAGCATCCTCCACACATGACTCTGACCACCTGGTCTGGTGTTTCTGATCACCTGGTATAGGGCTCCTGGAAGGAACCGTGGGCTCAGCAAACACAAGGACACTTCAAAAAGCACCGCTAGAAGGAGCTCTGGTGGTTGGCATGCTCTGCATTGAGCACTCCTCTGCCCACACCAGTGTGGCACCTCAGGTCCTACATTTAGAAGTTCTCTTGGGCCCCACAGCGTGAGATCCAGCAGGATGGAACACGTGACACGATTGAACTCCCCTCTAGCAGGCTGCCAGATGGGAATGGCTGGAGCCATTTAGTCACCTCTGCCAAGCCCAAAGATTTACATTTTAGCTGTTTGAGTATTTTATTGGCAGTAGTGTTTTGCTTTGTTTTATCAGCCAAGCTGTTTTACAAGAACAAGCTCTTCAAAGGCATGCAGGTACAAAATACCATCTTGCTAACATGCCTCATTTGTGAGGCTGAATACGTGATGACGACTTGGGAGACATGTGGTGTTACATGATTTAGATGGGGCTGCTTGGAGGTAGGGTTGCTCTTAAGGGGCTCAGGGGCTCAGCTTGGTGAGTTAGAGGCTGAGCAAGAGGAATGGAAGGTTTGATCAGTGACAACCTAGCCAATGAGTGAACGTCTCAGCAGCAATGCAGCTCCAGACATGTTACCACTGCTTCCAAGAAGCTCTGCCAGAGATCACCAAGGACCATGCATACCACTCAGAATCTGCATGATGGTTTCCAAGAAGCAAAGCAGACACAGACACCTGCTCAGAGTGTGAGCCAGCTTTCCCGTAGAGCATTCTCATTCATCTCAATGAGGTTTTCAACCCCAATGCCCCCTGCAGTCTTTATGAATGAGCCCAGATATTGACTCTGCCCTTTCTCATGGACTGGGAGGACAGAGATACGGGCAAGGCCAGGTGGGGAGGGAAGGAGAGAGGAAGAAATGTGACCGAGGCTTAAAGGAGGGTGCTCCCCAAGCCCAGCTCTCAGGGCCTCACCTCCAGTGTTGGTCTGCTCCTGGATGTCCACTTCCTCCCTACACAAGCCCTCCACGCTCCGCACACTCACTGTGCCCAGGCGCATGCCTTCTCTTGGGAATGATGTCTTGTTATGTTATTTTCATCCCATCTGCCCTTCTTGTCCCAATTTAAACCACCTCCTTCATCAAGGCCCTTCATAACTGCTCAGCCTGCAGAGGGCAATGCCTCAGGCAGGAGGCCCCTGACTACCTTGTTTTGGTCTCCAATCTAATGCACAGCCCCAGGTCTCCACCCACCCACCCCCATGTGCCCACTGGGCCAAGGGTGCTGTGGCTTTCTCTGATGGCATTTTCAACTCTGGAAGTGTGATTGCTGATGCAGTTGGTTCTAATGATTGTGCCCAACAAGGACCCTGTTGAAGTAACTCCCAATTTGGTCATCCAGAAGGACCCAATTCACCCACATTCAGCACCAATTCTTCTCTGATCCTGTAAAATCAAGCCTGATGCTGTACCGGGATATTTCTGCAAAATTCACAGACAAGTACTGTTCTTCCCAAACAGAGAAAAGCACTCCTCCTATACGCTCTCGCTTGGTGCACTCACACTCACCTGTGGCCACTGCACACACGCTCATTTACCTCACCTGCACATACAGGCCCATTGCACACATACAGTACACACCTGAGCCAGCACGTGTGCACACCTGCACACACACCTGCCTGACATACCAGCTTTTAATCCCTGCCTGCCGCAGGAGTGAGACACTGCTTTTCTGTCCTCGGCACCCACACCAGCCTTGACACACTATGGCCAGAGAAACATCTTTTCATTCCACTAGGTCATGGGCACTTGGTGCTGTTATGTAGCTAGAATGATCAACACCCACTTATCCCCCTAAAAAAATATGGTTTTGTACCTGGAAGACAAATGTTTGGAGACTTGAAGACAGACAATTCAGGAATACATGGAGGTCTGTCGATGTTCCCAGCAAAGAAATTAAACTGCTTAAACCTGTAAAGACAAAAAACAAACAGAAAGACTGCTAGCCTTCCGAAGGGCAGCCATAGAGTCTGTGACACCACCCCAGGAGGCCCAGCTGTTGTATCCCCTCCTTTTCCACTTCCCATTGCCACCAATAAAGGCCATTCATACTGTTGTAAAATTAAAAGAAATAAAAAAGATTGCTAGCTACGCAACAGAATTTTGCTGTAGGTATTTGTAGGCTGGGTAACCCAGGGACACCATCTGAGCAATAGTTCAAAAGCACCCCTTGCAGCTTCGCACCCATTTTGAACACAAAGGATACATTCTAAGTCCAGATTTGTCACATCTGTGGTCATACAGTTCAGAGTTATATGGTCTTGCCTCCTAGGAAACCGCTGCCACTTGTTGAATTGGAAAGGAATATTTCGCAATAATAACTACACCTTGGAATTAATTCCGCAGACCTGGCTCCAGATGAGCTCATTGCATGATGCAGACATGACCTCGCCTATCCGTGTCATTTTCATTGAAGTAGTAGTCTATTCATGTCCTTCACTGAGGGATGTTCAGTGCCTTGCTGGGCTGCAGACTCAGTGCGGACATGAGGGGTGGAGCTTGAGCATGTGTGACATGGGGACTGGAGTCTGTCAGCTGCATGGGCAGCAGTGAGTGTGATGAGCCAGCCTTTGCTCTCCTGCCTCCTGGTGCTGTTGGGTGCCAAGCAGAGTTTAGAAAACCTGCTCGGTTGCCTTAGCCCTGGCTGAGGCTTGGTCAGGGTGCACCTGACAGATCTTCCAGGCATACCTCGAGCATTTGTCTGCCAGTGACTACCAGCATGCCAGGCTCCCTGCTGGCTCTGTGTCCTAGAGGAAGGACCCCCAAGGATGCCAACAGGCACACAGGAGCTCTGGGCAGGCCGCAGGCATCTCAGCAGGCACCTAGGAGAAGGCCTCATGTATTCCTGGGGTCCCCTGGGGGCAAGATCAGGGTTGGAGCAACCACCTGAGATTTCTGGGGGAGCCAGTAGCCCAGGAGGGGACCCTTTGAGTTCCTATAATCAGCATTGCTCTCCATAGCTTTAAAACTTGCTGGCTTAGGTGTTCACCTATTTTTTTTTTTTTTTTTTTTTTTTTTTTAGAGATTGAGAGTGGATGGGAAAGGGAGAGACAGAGAGAAACATCAATGTGAGAGAGACACATCTATTGGTTACCTCCCACACATGCCCCAACCAGGGCTAGGGATCAAACCTACAACCGAGGCATGTGCCCTTGACCAGAATCGAACCTGTGACCCCTCAGTCCGTGGGCTGATGCTGTAACCTCTGGTGTTCACCGTTTAGTTAGTGGTTTGGTCCATAGGGGAATACCTAAGAGAGGAGCTAAGATTTGGGATAGTGACAGAGCAGGGGAGATCATCAAGGGAAGCGGAGGCTGGGGTGCATAAGCAGAGGCTGCTTACCAACAGGAATGGACCTACTTCAGTATTTCACTAACTGGTACAACCTACCAAAGTCAGCCCTATTTCAAGGTCAAAGAAAGAGGACAGGAGAACCTGTACTTTGCATGCCTTGTTGAATCCGTGTCCATCAGCTCATGAAATACGGAAGTGCTCCCATGTGTTGGGTGGACAAAGATGAAAAAGACAGCACTGACCCCTGAAGGAGTGCGCAGGTACGCAGGTACGGTTCGGGGAGGCAGCTTATGCAGGGCTGAGTGCACTGGGGTGAGGTTCCGCCCACTAGGAAGAAGCTGCTAGACCTTCCAGGACATCAGGCAGGCATATCTACAAAGGGCAGAAGAGGGAGCATAGTCCCCACAGCCGTGTGGCAGCACCCTCAGACAAAGGCCTAGGGATGGGCCTGGAGGCTGACAAAGGCCTAGAGATGGGCCTGGAGGGGCGCCAGTGCTCTGCAGCTCCCTCCTGAAGCAGCTCTCAGTGTCACCCCCTCTTCCCCCAGCTCCCTGGTGGCAGTGGGGAGAGCGCCTTCTCTGGTCCAGGCTCCTCCCAGGAGGACTGTGAGCAGCTCGCAGAGCTCTTTGTGGAAGAAATATTTTTTGTTGAAAAATAATTACAATTATCAGATAGTAAAGGGGCAAGAATATACACCTGTGTCATATCACTGGTTTGCAAAGTAGTGAGATACAGTAAAAGCACATGGTTCGCATTGTTAAGTGATCCTAACAGTTGTGCCAGCAGAATCCGCCTGGCAAAGCTGATGCAATCCCATTCAGACAGGAGAGCAGAGGTGCTGTGCAGTACCAGCCTGATGCAACCTTCCCCCCAAAATGACGCTCCAGGGTGATTTCCAGAAACAATCGTTGTCAAGCAGCACCACTAATCTGCTCATTTATTCACTCAACAAACATGTGCCAGCACTGACTACTGGATGGACACAGGGGACCCCTTGGAAGAGCATTCTCGGGGCATTCCTTGCCTCCTGTAGGGGAGATAAATTACAACAGCAGTGAGTGACCTGTGTTCTACCTCTCTGAAGAAACTCCTAAATTAGTGCAGGCTCTGCAGCCCCATATACCACACAGTCCATAAAAAGGAAGAAGGATGCTCACTCACATTTCACCTCCATGCTCTCCAGGCCATCTGTGCTGCTCCTGTGACTTGCCAGGGCTTTCGCAGAAACCTCCATGATGCCCTGCAGGTCCGACTTCAGGAGGCTGACTCGCCTGTTATTTTCCAATACCATTCTCATGGTCTAAGCAGAACGGGAAGCACACTTCATTGAATTTTGTCATTTTACTTCCCTAATCCCCCATCCAAATTAGCAAGAGGTATTGTTATTGAGAAGGAAAAAAAGGTGGATTTGGGTATTACCCACTAAAATAGAATCTTCAGTGATAGTGAAAAGGTTCCAATTCACACATCCTAGAGCTGCTTTTCTGAAAAATAGCACTTAGAATGCTTCTCCTCATAGCAAACATGATTAAGGCTCTGAGGACTCTGAATCTCTTCCTCTCCCTGCTCTCCACGCCTCTCCCTATTCTCCTCTCCTCTCCCTGCACTCCACTCCCTGCTCTCCACTCCACTCCACTCCCTGCACTCCACTGCCTGCTCTCCACTCCCTGTTCTCCACTCCCTGCTCTCCTCTCCACTCCCTGCACTCCACTCCACTCCCTGCAGTCCACTCCCTGCTCTCCATTCCCTGCACTCCACCACCTGCTCTCCATTCCCTGCTCTCCACTCCCTGCTCTCCACTCCCTGCTCTCCACGCCCTGATCTCCACTCCCTGATCTCCACTCCACTTCACTCCCTTCTCTCCACTCCATTCCACTCCCTGCTCTCCACTCCCTGCTCTCCACTCCCTGCTCTCCACTCCCTACTCTCCACTCCACTCCACTCTACTCCCTATTCTCCACTCCACTCTCTGCTCTCCACTCCCTGCTCTTCACTCCACTCCCTGCTCTCCACTCCACTCCACTCCACTCCTTGTTGTCCACTCCCTGCTCTCCATTCCCTGCTCTCCACTCCCTGCTCTCCATTCCCTGCACTCCACTGCCTGCACTCCACTTCTGCTTTTCAAGCCTGCACTCCACTCTGGAGCCTAAACTCCTCTCCAGTGGAAACAGTGGTGGAGGGAGGGTCTGGAGTAAAGTGCTGAGGATTTGGAAGGGCTGCTGTGGGGCTTCTGAAGCTGGCCCTGCACTCTCTTCTTGGGAGGCTTGGGCAATGCATTTAGATCCTGGGAGCTGGTTTCCTCAGCTGTGCAATGGGAACAATCTTGCCCCCTACATTTTAGGGCCTGTAGGTTGTCCTCAACCCCTTAGAGTCCCCTCATCTTACAGAAGAGAAAAGCAAGGGTGCTTGTGGGCATGAAGTAAATCTCCCCAAGTGACAGGCAGTATAAAGATGGACCTGAGTTGGCCACCCAATGAAGGTGCTGCTGCAGAGCCATTACCAGCTGAGCGAATCAGGAATGGAGACAGTAATCCGGAGGCCAAATTGAGCACCCCTTGAGCTGAGGCTGATTGGGTCCAAGGTGACAATCCTTGACTCTGTCCTGATGGCACCCATAGGATTTCCAAGCAGATTCCTGAGTGGCCCACTTCCAGCATCTATAGCCTTCTTCTCTCCTCCTTCTAACACCAAGTGGCATAATTAATCAAGAAGAGAAGGTTGGAGTCAAGGCACCTGGCAGCCAGGACACACCATGCCCACAGGTCCACGTGCAGGAAGAAGGGCTCCATCTGCCTGTCCTGGGCTCTGCTGCAGGGCCCATCACTCCCAGACCTCTGCCTGGCTGACCTCTCCCCAGGTCTCCCTGTGAAACTTTAGAATGGTGGCCTGCGCGCCCCGCTTCTGTCCGAGCAGAGAGCTGGTGACTGGGGCCCTCTGAGGAGGGGAGGTGAGGCTGGGCTTCTGTGGCCCAGCAGGCCTGCCAGTCAGTGGCCAGAAATGTCCTCCTGTCTGCCTTCTGGGTGGAGGGAGCACCCCCCTTGTTCTGAGGACAGACTTGCAGCTTGCAGCATTCACTGCAGAAAACTGCTTTGTGCCCTCCTGTCTGGTTGGAAGGAACCTACCTTTGCCATGTTGGAAAGGTATGTCTTTCTTCCTAGTCTTTTGACAAACACAGTAACTTCTGTTAAGAACAATACACACGACCATTACTGATACTATAGCGCCATGTCCTTACAGAGTATAGCGGGGAATACAGGGCCTGCCTCCCACCTAGGGAGGCCTCCACACAGCCTGGCCTTTCCACTGCGCCTGGGCTCTTTCCCAAATGGCTGGGAGGTCTTGGCAGGGGCAACTTGACTAAAATGCTCTCCATCCATTCCAGAAAAATTATGTAATCCCAGTGTCTGTCATGTCTGCTTAAAGGAGTTTAGGATTTTTGCCTGGAAACCCCGAGTCCCCAAAGTTTCTCATTTCTACAGGGCCCACTTCAGAAAATGGCCAAAGGAAAGCAAAGGATAAAAAGAGAAAACACACAGAGAGGAGCATGCTCCCCTCTTGAACTTATTCAGTGTTTGCCTCGAGATGTTGGCCAGCTGTTTGCTGAATTGTTGGATGAGAGGAGGGCAGCTTCCACCCTCAAAGGGTGGTAGGTAACTATTAGACATGGTCCTATTCTGTGGCCCTCTGAGAAGCCAGGAAACAATGTGTAAAAAGTTAGAAAAGAGGAGTGCGATAACTGGGAGGGCATGGTGATGGCGTGGCCCCGAGGTGGCCCAAGAACAATAGGACTGGGTGAGGACTGGCCGCTGGAGAGAACTCTGGCAACGATGGAAAAGCTTCACAAAGGCAGGAGGGGGACATGGCTGTTGCCAGGACCATAAACATGGCACCCACACAGCAGGCATGTGCTAGTGTTTAAAGGAAGCCATGGCTGGCCTTGAACAGACAGGTAGCCTGGTGAAAGGTGTATCGGAGACCATAACCTAGCAGCCAGACAGAAAGAAAAAGTATTCTAGAAAGTCTTTTGTGGAGAGGAGACCACAAAGC
Organism: Corynorhinus townsendii; assembly: GCA_026230045.1. Lineage (NCBI taxonomy): Eukaryota > Metazoa > Chordata > Mammalia > Chiroptera > Vespertilionidae > Corynorhinus > Corynorhinus townsendii. Next base: position 97,899,967 of record JAPDVU010000007.1, on the reverse strand, counting down.
TGTGAATGCCTTGGTAGCCCACCGTGTGAGAAACTTAGGGATATGGGGGTGCTCTAAGGAGAATCTATGCTCTTTGAAGCCTCTCCAAGAGGCCACAGAGCGCACAAAAAGGTGGGAGGATGTTGGGGCCTGAGCCCCAGCCAGCTCTGCTCAAGGAACCAACAGTGAGGACTGCGGGCTGCCCCAAGGTGCTGGCACAGGAAAGGTGTGCAGCAGCTGCCTGGAGGCAGCAGCCAGGTTCTCCCCACCTTTGACAGTCAGGCAGCTTTTCTACACCTTGTCCTGTCCAAATTCCATGCTATTATTCATTAGGGGGACTGGTAAAAGGGCGTGGGTAGATCAGCACAGGAATACACCACTGGCACTAAAATGCAAGCCGGAAGGTCTGAATAGGGTTGTATGTCTGCATGACGGCGGGGCAGGTGGTGGGGAGGGGGAAGGGGGAGCATTACACAGCTGAGAGTCCTGCCCCATCTCAAAGATTCTGAATCTACTCTCACAGAATTTACTTTTTCCCACTGAAACCTACCTTTCAGTTTGGAGATCTGTAAGAGGGCTAGAAAACCATCCAAAGCATTAAGTAGCCACAGCTTAAATTTCTTACTAAATAGCCGGACAGATTTCAGGTGCTGAATAGAAACATCTTCCAGAAAATCATTAAGGAGGACATCCTCGATTCCCTGCAACATAAGTGTGGAGACAGCGTGCCGGCCAGTGCACGTGTCCTCTAGTTACAAGTGGGCTAAGGCCGCCTAGGCCACAGACTCAGAGAGGAGACCCCACCTGATCCGAGGGGCCGCCACCAGGCAGCCCTTGCCACAGCTCACTGTACAGGAGCAGAATTTGAATCTTTTCAAAGAGCTTAAAATACTGATAATGATCCAAAATTTTAAGAAACACTACACAGTCCATACTAGGTGGGTCAAATCAAAGTATTTTCATGGCTGAATCCAGGTGCTGGCCTTCATCCTCAGTGTAAAAAACTTAGAAGCACAAATTGTTTCCCAGGAAATAAAAAGTAGCCCTAGCCAGGTGGTTCAGTTGGTTGGAGCATTGTCCCATACACCAAAAAGTTGTGGGTTTGATCCCCAGCTGGGGTGTGTATGGGAGGCAACTGATCAATGTTTCTCTCTCACATTGATGTTTGTCTCTCTCTCTAAAAATTAATAAAAACATATCCTCAGGTGAAGATTAAAAAAGAAAAAGGTTCATGACTAGCTTAAAAAACAACAATATATTTTCACCACAGAAACTGTAGTGAAAATATAACTGACCTCCAAATTACAATAATCAGTCCAGAGATAAAAAAAAAAAAAAACTTTGACTCAGTTTGGAGTTCCCTGGTCACTGAAACCATAGGTTACCATGTACATTGGCTTTTTCTTTACATGAGGTAACTCGGACTCTCACTGAATTCAAAAGAAAAGCTGAGTTTCAGGGAAGATTACAGCTTGTGATCCATCCGCCCCATTGTTTGCTCCTCAAAGACCTGAAGCCAGGGACCTGCAGAGAGGAGACTGTGGTTCAACCGCAGGCTCTGGACAGCCATGAGCCCAGTGTCTTCCTACCTTGTACATCTGTATGTCATAGCATTTAAAGAGCTGGCACACTTTCGGCAATGCCATAAGCACAACTGTATCCTGTGGCAGAGCTTTCCAGAAGGAAGTGAACAAGTCCTCCACCTGAAGTAAGGAATAGAACAGATCTCCAAAATCTCACTTTGTGCCTGGCGAGACTAACCCCCATATATACTTAACCAGCCCCAAGTGATAATGGAATGAATTTCATTCCAATTAATGTAAAGCTTAACCTATCAGCTTTTCTAGGTGGATGGAATAACATGGAACATACTTTCATCAAGTTTTCTGGAAGGAAAGATGTTTTAACCACCAGGGGGCCCCTGTTGATTATAATAGGATAAGGAAATGGCCAGAGGGCACAAACCAGAGTTTAGAATAAATGTTCATTGATGATTGGCCCTCAGTTGTGTCTCAGCTCTGAAAGAGGGTAATAGTACGTAACCAGAGAGGCATCCTCCTTGACACCGAGTTACAATTCATCTAAGGACTGTCCAGGCAAAAGAGGCCTGGAGTCTGTCTACACAGGAGCCTTCTTTACGGAGGAAACGGCAGCTTCCTTCCTTTTCTTTAGTTTCCCCCATGTTGACTTTACAGATCCCATGATTGGCCAGTCTGCGTTGCCAGTTAATACTCTTTACTACTAGTGATTTCTGCAGGCTCAAGTGTGCTAGGGCACCCCAGCCCTGACACAGACCTACCAGTGACCTCAGTCAAGGAAGTTAGGGCCACCTTCTGAGCCACCTGATGAGGAACCCCTGCTGTCAGGTGCATGAATTCTAGAGAAGTCATCTCCATAGAAACTCAGACAGTCAACAAAAAATACAATAATGGGATGAGCGGGATATATTAGTCCTTTTCTTCTCAGGTGGGTAAGTTTGAAGCATGACCTTTTGGAGTTAGTGGGTTTGAATGAGACAGCAGCCACAGTCTCATCTCTGCTAATTCTCTTACCACCCATGTCCAAAGTCATCAAGCAGTGCTGCACGGACTCAGAAACATCTCTCTCTGATGTCATTGTCACTGCTCCAGATCTGATCACCTTCCTCACTTCTTACCTGCCTAGGATAATACCTCCTCACCACCCTCTCTGCTACACTAGGACAGTCTGTGTCACTGCTCCCACAGCTTTCTCCATGAGTCAGAATTCATCACAGGGCATGCTAGGCCCTCTCTCACACCAGCCTGTGTTCCCACCTCCCCTCTGGCTTCTCTCCTTTAATGACAATGAAATCTAGCCGGAGTGACTTTTGTCACATGCCTGTGAACATCCTGCTGCCCTTGCTTGCACCCACTGTTCTACCTGGAATACCTTTCTTACTCCATTTTGTCTGTTGAACCTCTGCTTTTCCACTAGAGTCCAGCTACATTGCCTCCTCTTGGGAGCACTCTCTAGTTTCTATTAACTCTTCCTCTGGGCACCCAGAACAGTCTAATCATACTGCTATTCTAGGACTTGCCATATTATATCATATTTATTGGCTTATATTGTTCCTTTGAGTACCAGACTATCAGCCTATAAAGCCTTATGGAGAATACCTTCCTAGTTCCAGAAATGATACTGGTCACAAGGTAAGAATTAAGTTAATATTAATGAGTGAATAAAGAAAAGGAGAAATAGGCATCTAATGTGGATATCCTACATAATAAAAGCCTACTATGCTAAGTGGCTGGTAGTCCAGTGACCAGTAGACTGTTCAACCAATCAAAGTTTAATATGCTAATGATATGCTAAGGCCACTCAACCACTCGCTATGATACGCACTGACCACCAGGGGGCAGACACTCCGACCAGTAAGTTAGCTTGCTGCTGGGGTCTGGCAGATCAGGACTGAGTGAGACAGGTCAGACATGCCCTGGAGCCCTCCCAAGGTCCTCCCCAGGCCTGATCATGCACTGGTGGGGTCCCTTGGCCTGGCCTGCACCCTCTCGCAATCCAGGACCCCTCGGGGGATGTCAGAGAGTTGGTTTCAGCCTGATCCCACAGGCCACTCCCCTCAGGAGGGCGTCAGATGCAGGGCTCATGGCAGTTGGCGAGCACTGCTGTGGATGTGTGAGTCTCTCCAGATCAGGACTGATCAGGTGGCTGGCACAGTGAGGCCGGGATGAGTGGGAATGCATGGTAGGAGCTGCAGGTGGCGTTGGACTGTGGGTTTCAGCCCAATCCCTGTAGGCCACCCAGAGGGACCCCACCCGTGCACTAGGTCTCTAGTCTATTAATAAATATTACATTAATAAAACAGGGGCCATTCTGAAGACATCATGGTCTCTATTCTATCAGGCTTTACACTAAGTACTAAATGTATTTATGCTGAATGAATATTATCATCTAAAGTTGAAGTACTTAGAACACTAAAGCATCAGAAAAGCTTTTATATAACTGTGTAGTAGTTTCCCTAGATTTCCATTGCAAAAGATAAAACTCAGAATGGTTAAAAGATTTATTCATGTTTTCCACAATCCAATCATTACAATATCCATGTCAAATCACCCTGCTTCAAAGTCTTACTTCTTTTTCAGTTGGCATGTATCAATAAAATAATTCTTTAGCATTATTAAAACTTCAAGGTGAATAATATTATCAACACTTTATTCAAAATCAGCTGAAATTAGAGCCTAAACATGGCTAAAGTATATTTATTTATTTATTTATTTTTATCTTTTTAAATTGATTTTAGAGTGAAAGGGAGGAAAGGTGGGAGGGAGTGTGAGAAACATTGATTTGCTGTTCTACTTATCCATGCATTGATTGGTTGCTTCTTGTATGTGCCCCTGATCAAGGATTGAAACCACAATCTTGGTGTATCAGAATGACACTCTAACCAGCTGAACTACCTGGCCAGATTATCAATTATATATAAAGCATAAAGATAGTTATATTAGCACCTTGGAAAATTCTCAAATGATTAAATAATAAAAATATCACCCTCAATAACTCACTCATTATAAAATAGCTGAATTCTAAACCCTTTAGTGCAGTGAATTACCACTAGATGTCCCTTGAGTGGTCTTTTCAAACAAGTCATAAATTCTTTTATCTATCTATATAATAGAATATGCAAATTAGCTCAGATGCCATAATGTCACGACCAGACAGCAGAAACCTGAGGCTGCATGGTGCCTAGCCGGGACTAGAGACTTCAGGCAGCACCCCCCCCCCAACCCATAGGGCTTGACAGGGGACCTCAGGCTGCACCCTCCACCTGGTGGGGCTTGATGGGGGACCTCAGGTTGCACCCCCTGCCTCAGCGTGGAGCCGGGACACCTCAGGCCATGCCCCGCACCCTGGCAGAGCTTAGCTGGGGACCTCAGGCAGCGCCCCCCGACCCAGCAAGGCTTGACAGGAGACTTCAGGCCACAGCCCCCACCTGGCACTGGGCCAGGGCACCTGAAGCTGCACCCCCCCACCCGGAGGGGCTTGACAGGGGTGGGACCAGCCAGGTCTGGGTCTCCTGTGTTTTCAAAGTGCATGCAGGTGGTGGGCGGGGACTTGACTCTAGGTCCCAGGGCACACCCCAGACTATGACAGGAGGAAGATTTTCACATACATTTACTAATTTTTTTTCATTTCTGACGCTTCTTATTATAGAGAAAGGGCAAATAGCAATATTAAAATATTTCCTCTAAGCAGCAGTCATAAGAGCAGCCCGCCCACATTTGAGGAGTGGCAGCCCTGCACAGTCCGCCTCCATCTGAGGAGCAGCAGCTGCGCAGAGCCTGCAACCTGCACCTGTCTGAGGAGCAGCAGCTGTGAGAGCAACCTGCCCCAATCCGAGGAGCAGCAGCTGCATGTGCAGCTCACTCCTGCCCAAGGAGCAGCAGCCACACAAGCAGCCCATCCCCTGTCCAGGGGGCAGCAGCTGTGTGAACAGCCCACCCCGATAAGAGGAACAGCAGTGTCACAAGCAGCCCACCCCAATTTGAGGAGCAGCAGCCACCCAAGCAGCCTGCCCCAGACCAAAGAGCAGCAGCCACACAAGCAGACTGCCCACGTCTGAGGAGCGGCAGTCCTGGGCAGCCTGCACTGCTCCAAGGAGCAGTAGCCACACTAAGCCTGCACCTAACTGACAAGCAGCAGCTGGGTGAGCAACCTGCCACTGTCCCAGGAGCAGCAGCCGCAAGAGCAGACTGCCCACATCCAAGGAACAGCAGTCCTGTACAGCTCACACTGGTCTGAGAAGCAGTAGCCATGTGCAACCTGCACCTGTCTGACGAGCAGCAGCTGGGTGAGTGGCCCGCCCCCATCTGAGGAGCAGCAGTCACACGTGCAGCTCACTCCCACCTGAGGAGCAACAGCCAAGCAAGCAGCCCTTCCCCCACCCAAGAAGCAGCCTCTGCACAACTCGACATCTAGATCAGTCGGTGAGACCAAAAATGGGTAGACAAAGAAACCCCCAAAGGAAAGAAAAGGAGGAATCACCAGAAAAGCAGCTAAGCAAAACTGACGCAAGCAATATGTCAGAAAAATAATTCAGAATAAGTGTCATACAGTTTATAAACCGGATAGAGGAAAAAATAAAAAATTTATGTAAGAATCAAGAAGAAATGGATGAAAAAATCAATAACTTATGTAAGAATAAAGAAGAAATGAAGAGTGATATAGCTGCAATAAAAAACACCATAGAAAGTTTCAACAGCAGACTAGGAGAAGCAGAGGACTGAATTAGCGAATTAGAAGACAGGGAAGCAAAACACACCCAAACTGAACTGCAATTGGAGAAAAAAATTAAAAGATAGGAGGAGAGCCTAAGGGAGCTATGGGACAACATGAAACAAAACAACATATGAATAATAGGGGTGCCAGAACAACAGGAAGAGGAACAAGGGCTAGAAAACCTATTTAAAGAAATAATATCAAAAAATTTCCCTGATGTGGGGAAGAAAAAAGTCAGAAGCACAGAGAGTCCCAAACAAGATGAACCCGAAAAGACCCACACCAAGACACATCATAATTACATAAATGTTCAGGACAAAGAGAGAGTCTTAAAGGCTATAAGAGAGAGACAGAAAGTTACATACAAGGGAGCTCCCATTAGATTATCAAATGATTTCTCAACAGAAACACATCAGGCCAGAAAAGAATGGAAGGAAATTTACAAAGTGATGCAAAGCAAGGGACTGAATCCAAGAATACTCTATCCAGCAAGGCTATCATTCAAAATTGAAGGGGAAATAAGGAGCTTCACTGACAAAAAAAAAAAAAAAAAAAAAAAAAACCTAAGGGAATTTATCACTATCAAGCCAGCAAAAGCAAAGCTAAAGGGACTGGTGTAAAAAGAAGAAATAAAAAGATAAGAAAGATCAAAGGCACAAAAAATAAAAATGGCTACAAACAATTACCTTTCAATAATAACTTTAAATGTAAATGGACTAAATGCTCCAATCAAAAGACACTGCGTGAGTGAATGGATAAAAAAACATGACCCATATATATGCTGTCTACAAGAGACCCACCTCAGACTCACACAGACTAAAAGTGAAGAGATAGAAAAATATCTTTCAGGCAAATGGAAATGAAACCAAGAGCTGGTTCTTTGAAAGGTTAAACAAGATTGATGAACCTCTAGCCAGGCTCACCAAGAAGCAAAGAGAGAGGACTCAAATAAACAAAATCAGAAATGAAAAAAGCAAAATAACAACATACCCCACAGAAGTACAAAGAATTCTTTAAAAATACTATGAACAATTCTATTCCAACAAACTGGACAACCTGGAGGACATAAACATATTCCTAGAAAAATACAACCTTCCAAAACTCAATCAGGAAGATTCTAAAAATCTCAATAGGCCAATAACTATGGAAGAAATTGAAGCAGTCATCAAAAAGCTTCCAGCAAACAAAAGCCCGGGGCCAGACGGCTTCACAGGAGAGTTTTACCAAACATTCAAGGAAGAACTAAAACCCATCCTCCTCAGACTATTCCAAAAAATTCAAGAGGAAGGAACACTTCCAAGCTCCTTCTATGAAGCCAGCATCACCCTAATACCAAAACCAGATAAACAAACACAATGAAAGAGAATGACAGGCCAATATCCCTCATGAAAGTAGATGCCAAAATCCTCAACAAAATTCTAGCAAATCAGATCCAGCAGTACATCAGAAAGATCATACATCATGACCAAGTAGGATTTATCCCAGGGATGCAAGGATGGTACAATATCCAAAAACCAGTAAATGTGATACAACACATAAACAAATTGAGAGATAAAAATCACATAGTCATATCAATTGGTGCAGAAAAAGCATTTGACAAAATCCAACACCCTTTCTTGATAAAAACTCTCAACAAGGTGGGAGTTGAAGGATTATACCTCAACATAATAAAAGTCATATATGACAAACCCAGAGCCAACATCATACTCAATGGGCAAAAACTAAAACCATTTCCCCTAAGAACAGGAACAAGACAGGGATGCCCACTCTTACCTCTCCTGTTAAACATAGTACTGGAAATTGTAGCCAATGTGATCAGACAAGAAGAAGAAATAAAAGGCATCCAAATTGGAAAAGAAGTGAAACCGTCCTTATTCGCAGATGACATGATACTGTAGAAAACCCTAAAGACTCCATCAAAAAATTATTAGACTTAATAAATGAATTTGGCAATGTAACAGGATACAAAATTAATGCCAAGAAATCTATGGCATTTCTATATACCAATAATGAACTTACAGAAAGAGAGACTAAAAAAGCAATCCCATTAACCATCACACCAAAAAAATTAAGATACCTAGGAATAAACTTAACTAAGGAGGTAAAAGACCTATATGCAGAAAAATACAGGACACTGAAAAAAGAGACAGAGGAAGACATAAACACATGGAAGAACATACCATGTTCATGGATTGGTAGAATCAACATCATTAAAATGTCCATATTACCCAAAGCAATCTATAGATTCAATGTGCTCCTCATTAAAATACCAATGGCATATATCACAGACCTACAACGAACTTCCCAAAAATTCATCTGGAATAAAAAATTATCCCAAATAGCTGCAGCAATCCTGAGAAAGAAGAACAAAGTAGGTGGGATCTCAATACCAGATATCAAGCTATATTACAAAGCCACTGTTCTCAAAACAGCCTGGTACTGGCACAAGAACAGACATATAGAACAATGGAATAGAATAGAGAACCCAGAAATCAACCCAAGCCACTTTCTCAATTAATATTTGACAAAGGAAGCATGAACATACAATGGAGTCAAGACAGTCTCTTCAATAAATGGTGTTGGGAAAATTGGACAGATACATGCAAAAAAATGAAACTAGACCACCAACTTACACCATACACAAAAATAAACTCAAAATGAATAAAGGACTTAATCATAAGACAGGAAACCATAAAAATACTAGAGGAATCCATAGGCAACAAAATCTCAGACATATGCCGAAGCAATTTCTTTACTAATACTGCTCCTAGGGCAATGGAAACTAAAGAGAAAATAAACAAATGGGACTACATCAAAATAAAAAGCTTTTTCACAGAAAAAAAAAACCATCAACAAAACAACAAGAAAGCCCACTGTATGGGAGAACATATTTGCCTATGTTATCACCGATAACGGCTTAATCTCCAACATTTACAGGGAACTCATACAACTTAACAAAAGGAAGATAAACAGCCCAATCAAAAAATAGGCAACAGACCTAAATACATACTTTTTGAAAGAAGACAGGAGGAAGGCCAAGAGGCATATGAAAACATGCTCAAAGTCACTAATCATCCAAGTGATGCAAATCAAAACGACAGTGAGGTACCATCTCACACCTGTCAGAATGGCTATCATCACCAAATCAACAAACGACAAGTGCTGGTGAGGATGCAGAGAAAAAGGAACCCTTGTGCACTGCTGATGGGAATGCAGACTGGTGCAGCCACTGTGGAGAACAGTATGGAGTTTCCTCAAAAAACTAAAAATGGAACTCCTATTTGACCCAGTGATCCCACTTCTAGGAATATATCCCAAGAAACTAGAAACACCAATTAGAAAGGATATATGCACCCCTATGTTCATAGTAGCACAATTTACAATAGCTAAGATTTGGAAACAACCTAAGTGCCCATCAGCAGATGAGTGGATTAAAAAACTGTGGTATATCTACATAGTGGAATACCACGCTGTGGTAAAAAAGGAGTTCTTACCATTTGCAACAGCATGGATGGAACTGGAGAGCATTATGCTAAGTGAAATAAGCCAGGCAGAGAAAGATAAATATCACATGATCTCACTCATTTATGGAATATAATGAACAACATAAATTGATGAACAAAAATAGATCCAGAGACAGAGAAACATCGATCAGACCTTTAAACCTCAGAGGGAAGGTAGGGAAGGGTGGGGGTAAGGGGGAGAGATCAACCAAAGGACTTGTATGCATGCATATAAGCCTAACCAATGGACACAGACAACAGGGGAGTGAGGGCATCAGGGGGGGAGTAGTGGGGATAATGGGGGAATAAGGACACATATGTAACACCGTAATCAATAAAGAAATTAAAACAAATATTTCCTCTAATCAATTCCCTTTTAATGTGCACCAATTTCGTGCACTGGGCCACTAGTTTTATAGATAAAATCCTACCCGCTCAAGTTCTTGGTTCCTCATACTTTGTAGAATGTCTTGACAATAGTTGCAGTATTCATCAGCAAAAAAGGCCATCTAGAAGGAGATGGAAAGTTATTTCATTTTGCAGGCTACTTTAAGAACTAACTTCTCCTCAAATGCCTTTCTGAGGTCCTTGGAGGCAGTTACACTTCTGATCTGACAGAAGCTGAGTGCTTTCTTCTGTGGAGTAATGCATACTTTATTGGCCTAAAATTGATGTAGTTTCAATTTTGATGTCTGTACCAACCTTTATAAAGGTCACCAACCATTGACATCTTTCTCCCTAAACCTTAATTTTCCCCCCTCCATATTCCCTAGTCCCAGGTTCTAGAAAATCCACATATCTGTTCTCTTCTTAGTCATGGGAGGCCCTCACTCTAGAAGATGACAGAGTGGTTCCAGGTGCAGCCTTTTTATAGGACAAGAGAGGAAGACCTAAATATCCTGATCACCACCAAGTACAGGAGGAAATGTTGGTCCTCATGGGTCTGGGAGAAGGCAAATATTACTACATCTGGTACAATATTAACAGACAAATAAGAAGACATGCACTGCCTGAGCTATCAAAGGTATAAAAAGTTAGTCTCCTCATGGTGTGCAAGCCTACCATTTTGTAGGAGTACTTCCTTGCCAGTTCTTGCTCCCAGAATGGAAATTTCCTGAATTCAAAGGTGATCCAATTGGGTCTATTTTTAGTGAATGATTTTCACACTAGAATACCATTTACACACTGTATTATTTCTTTAAAATAAAATGCATTTTCTCACATATAAGCCATATAATAATCACATCGCTTCTATGTTATCTTTTATCCATACCTCTGTACACATTATGGACCCCAGCAACTTTACCCCTCACTTCATTTCAAAAGATACTAACCTTCCTTTATAATTCTATGAATTATGGTCATCAAGAAAGAGTTAGAACTTAATATATTACCCAAATGTATCACTCATGTGGACATGTATTACAAGTGCTATATAGTAATGCACAATAAAAATATTATCCATACACAATTTAATGCCACAAATACATTTTTACAACCCATGTCCACCTAATTGTTTCTCCTTGAATCACCATATATATATTATAAAAATGGCTAGTTGTATCAGAAATCTTGGGCTCTAAATAACAAGGAAAAGGAGGGGTGTGGACTTTTCTTTAGAAAAGCAATTTACAGAAAGGTAAACTTTCTATCAAGGAGAAAAAAAGGTAATGATTAATGATCAAAGCCAATATTTCTTGAGTGTGGTCCTGAAACCATCTATATTAGAATTCCTGGGGGTGAGGCCAGAAATCTGTCATTGTAACTAGATTCCCCAGTGAGCCACATGTACATTCAAGTTGAGAATATCAGCTCTAGGCAGACTGTTCTTTTTCCAGCTCTGCATAAATCTCTACATTGGAACATGGCAAATGCAACATAGTTTTACCTGGTCAGAAGAAGTTATCTGAAAATACAGTATTGTAGTAATTTAAGAAATTATTACAAGGGTAATATAAGAGTAAGCTATTACAAAATAAACTAATAAAAGTAAATTTATGTGTTTCTGAAATCAATTCCCTCAGGCCTTTTCCTGTGAAAAGAACTGGTATTGCAGTAAAAAAAAATGTTTAAATCATGAACTGAAAGCTATTCTTCACAATATAAACAATCAGAAATCTAAAAAGGTATGGTAAGAACTCAAGTTTGAATTCCGCAGCAAAGAACCAGAGGGATTCTCATTCTGGAGGTCATTCAGCATAAAAACAAAGAAAAGGGTGAGAAATTCTATTTAGATTTCATAGGTATATTAAATGCAATTTGGGATTTTCAACAGATCCAAGAAATATTATTAGTATTAGTCATTCACTTATTCCACCAGCCTTCAGTGCACACATACCATGTGGCAACACTTAGAGATACAATGGAGGAGCCTTCCTTCCTGTCACGGCCCATTCCTCTAGGCACCATCTGCCTCCCCTGAGTTACTCCATCGATTCTCCTCAATGTCTTTATTCTTCCAGCATCCTTGAAGACACTACTTCCAGAATTATCACTCCCAAAGTAAATGCATCCTGTCACTCTCCTTCTGAAGATGCCTCACTGGTTTCCTACAGTCTTTTGGGTGAAATCCAAATTCCTCAGCCTGGCATTGACAAGCCGTCCACCATCTGGACCTCACCCAGAGTCTCCTGCTCCCCAACATTCTCACCTCTGGCTCCTCACTGCCCACATACATCTCAGCACAAATGCAAGTTGTACTCTCAAGATAAACGTCTCCTAAAGAAGGATCCTTGTGACCCTTCCAAAACCAGCTCTAGGGCAGTGTGGCAAGCAGAATAGGCCCCAAAAGATGTCTATATCCTAATCCCTGGAACCCTACCTAGCAAAAGAGACTTTGCAAGTGTGATTAAGGCTAAGGACCTTGAGATGGGAAGCTTATCCCGGATCATCCAGATGACCCCTAATATAATCAAAAGGGTCCTTAAATGCCAATAACCTTTCCCAGGTGCAGAAAATCATAGAGAGGGAATCATAGCATGGAGAAGGACTCAACCTGCCTTTGCTGGCTTTCAAGACTTAGGAAGAGCCCCAAGCCAAGGAACAGGACAGCCTCTAGAAGCTGGAAAAGTCAAGGAATAGGTTCTCTCCTAAGTCCCCCAGAATGAACACAGCCCTGCGAACCCTTTGATCTTAGCTTAAACAAGAGGAGAAACTGTTATTGGACTTGTGACCTGTAGAACTGCAAGATAATAAATTTGTGTTGTTTTAAGCCACCAAATTTGTGCTAATTTATTACAGCAACAATAAGAAATGAACACAGACTACCTTTTACAGGAAAGCCCACCACAATCTTTTTTCCTCCCTCCTACTTGGGAGCTCCCAACCCACTTATGGCTTGCACTGCCTATTGAACACAGTTGTTTCATGTCTATCTCAGTTCCCCAACTATAAATCTGTGTAGGCTGTGTGCAGTCTTTTGTTGAGCCTTGATTGCTAATGGCGTATCTGGGAGGAATTGACCTCCGGGCCAACTGGCTGTGAGGACCAGCTGCGACTATAGTGGGAGAGCTGCTATGCAGCAGACACCCCTATGGAGGAGGACTTGCTTCAGTAGGGCTTTGGTGCTCACTGAGTCTTCCCCTAGAGTGTCATTTGTGGATGCATAGAGTTGTAATCCAATATGGTCTGAAGCTGTTCACCAGGTGCACTGGCTCTAGGGCCTCCCAGGAGGTACAAAATCAGCCACTAACTGGGGCCACCTGGCAGAAGCTACAGAGAAATCTGTAAATAGTTGATACTTCTATTGGGCTAGGAAATGCCAAGGTGAGGCCCAGCTCTGAAGCAAGGCAGGCTGGTGCTAGTGCTGGATCTTGGGCCTTTTATTGATAGGTTTGGGGCATGCTGTCACCAGCTGCAGCTTGTTTGAGAATTTTAACAAACTATGAAGCCAGAGCCAGGAGATGCCATTCATAAGTAAAAGCAGCTGCCAACAGCTTGGGTGGGGCTGCAAATTGGATGGGGCAAGATCTCAGGAAATTACCAGGGTGGAGTGAACAGTGTTGGCCACTCATGGAAACTCAGATATGGCTGCCAGTCAGCTCTACAGTGGAGGTGGTCCCAGTACAGGAACAATGACCCCCAGAGCACTCCTGTCTGGGACAAAGCTGCCCCTGAATTTCTGCCCCAATTCCAGGGAGTACAGCTCCTCCTCAAATGTCCATGGATTCCCCAAAAGCCACTGCCCAGCACTGGAGCTCAGAGGAAGCAAGACTGTGTAAGTTCATGTGTGGGCCCTTTAAGAGGAACATCTGGGACTCCAGTAGTCTCTGCATCACTCAGCCACAATCCTTTCTGGTTTTTACAGCCCAAAGTTGTGGGGACTTCTCTTCCCAGCTCTGGAACCCTGGGCTGAGGGTTTGGTGTGAGCCTGGGACTCTCTGCTTCTCATGGGAGGCCTTGGAGATATCCTTCCCGATTAAAAAAAACAACAATGCACGTGGATGCTAGACCAGCTTGTTCAGTGATTCCTCTCCTTCTACCAGTCTCAGTGTGCTTTCTTCTTTACTTCTCTAATTGTAAAATTCCATTCAGCCAGGTTTCAGGCAGGTCTTAATGATGGTTTTTCTGTATTATGATGTAACTTTTATTTGCTTGTAGAGCCAGTGAGTTCAGGCATTTACCTATGCTGCCATCTTGGTTCTTCTTTGTTTTTTTATATCCCAAATCACTAATTTGACTTTCAGCATCATCTACTCTACTTTTGATTCCCTATAAATTATTCTTCATTTCCATTAGTGTATCCTTCATTTCTGACTGGTTCTTTTTTGTGGTTTTTATGTTCTTTTTCATGCTGTTGAAGTTCTCACTAAGTTCTTTGAACATCCTTATAACTATTCTTGTGAACTCTATCTCATAGTTTGATTGCCTCCATTTCATTTAGTTCTTTTTCTGAAGATTTCTCCTGTTCTTTCCTTTGGAACTAGTTTCTTTGTCTCTGCACTTTGGCTGCTTCCCTGTGTTTATTTCTATGTATTAGGTAAAGCTGCTACATTTCCCTGACTTGGTAGAGTCTCCTTGTGTAACCAGTGTCCTGTAGGGCCCAGTGGTACAGCCTCCCCAGTCACGGGAGCTGGGCACTCCAGGTGTGCTACTGTGTGGACTGCATGCACTGTCTTATTGTAGTTGATTGCTGTTGGCATCACTGAAAGGGATTGACTCTCAGGCCAATCGGCTGTGAGGACTGGCTGAGACTACAGCAGAGGAGCTTCCATGTAGAAGTCAATGCAGTCTCAGTGTGGCTTCTTCTTTAAATCCCAAGTTGTAGAACTTCCATTCAGTTAGATTTCAGGTCGTTCTGAATGGTGTTTGTTTTACAAATTAGTTGTAATTTTGATGTTCTGAGAGAATTTGAGTACCACATTTACCTATGCTGCCATCTTGACCAGAAGTATCCAAAACTGTATTCTATTAAAATATAGAGGGTATAGTTTTTTTATTTGTGTTTTTTGTTTTCTTTCATATCTCAATCAGCCTTCAAGAGTGCTAGTCACAGAATATGTTTTCAAAAGGTTGTCCATTCAATGACAATTGTCAACAAGATAGCATCAGAGAGCTATCATGTTGTTTTGGACAACTAAAGTAAAATTCAACTCATGATGTCATAGCTATTAATAACTCTGGTGTCCCAATTTAAAGAGCTATCATTGTAATATAGAAACACTTCAGCATAGATTTATCATTCACAAAATTACCACCTTTTTAATTATAGTGAAAGAAACATATTAAACAGCTGATGGGCAGCCACACAGTATGGCCCTTAAAGACAGGACCTCATCTGTCCCCATATAATGTGTGCCACACAGTGGACACTCAACAATCTGGTTGAATTGCTCAGTGGTTAGGACTATACATAAGAACATTACACATAGGAAAATAGTTGTATCTAGTTAAGATATTACTAAATATTTCTGGGTCCATTATAGTAAATCTATTTTATTCAGCACTCACTGTTCCATCTTGTTGGATAATGCTGCCATAATTAGTAGATTTTTCAAAGGCAATGACGTCTCCACTGTGACAGAACAGATAACAGAGTAATAATTTTAGTAAGACACTTATTTCTGGGCATAGGAATAAAGTTTCTTTTGCAGTGAGGTAATTTGTATGGGGAATAACTTTTATTTCAAAACCATTTTTGAAGTTTATATCCAAAACTGGTAATTATCTCCTGATTGCAGTTATAAAACAAAATAAACCATTTCTATAACTGGAACAACTACATATTAATATTAAAGGTTTATTCATTACAGAAGGAGGATAGTATGTCATTATGGGTAGAAGAAAAATTATTACAGACATAAAGTCTTATACTTTCATCAATTAGGGGAGGAGAAACCAAGATGGCAGCATAGGTAAGCACCTAAACTGCTGCCTCGCAAAATTTCAAAACTACAACTAAAAGACAGAACGGACACCATCCAGAACCACAGGAAAGCTGGCTGAGTTGAAATTCTACAATTAGAAGGAAAGAGAAAAGCTCATGGAGAATTGGAGGAACGGCAAAGGATTGAGGTACAGCAAAGGGTCTTTGTGCATGCAGAGAGGAAGGGTGGCTGAGAGCCTGGCTGACTTTCTCTGGCGGGAGGGGGAAGGAAGCCCCTGACTGCACTGAACCACAGTTCCAACTGCACTGAACCCCAGTTCCAGCGAAACCCCGTGGACCCAGGCTCATACAGGGGGAGTCTGGACTGTCAGATAGAGAGAAAGGCACTCGGAGACTCGGAGATCCAGGGGAGACCTGGGGGAGCCCCAGTGGACAGGGGTCTGGAGGCACGCACGTGAGTATGCACAAAGACTGTGGAGGTTGCCACAGGCTTTCCTTAGCAGAAGGGAGTCAGAAGCTCCTGACTGCACTGAACCCCAGTTCTGACTGCACTGAACCCCAGTTTCAGGTGAGCCCCTGGGAACCCATGCTCTTGTAGGGGGAATCTGGACTCTTGAACAGAGACTCAAGAGCCGGGGAAGGCAGATGTCTGGAGGCTTGTGCGCGCCCAAGGGCAGAGTTGATGGGAAACCAAGACTGTCTGCTCCGCCCTGAGACTCCACCCCATCCAACCTGAGCACAGAGGCTTTTGCAATTTGGCAAGTCTAATCCTATAAGGCTGTCTGTCTCCAGCACCGAACTTCTCCCACTGTAGACTCAGCTAATCTTCACAGCCAACTGGCCTGGAGGTCAATTCCTCCCAGTGATACCAACAACAATCAAGACTTAACTACAACAAGGCTGTACACACAATCTACAAAGGGGTGCACCAAGAGTGTCCACCTCAGGTTAACTGGGGAGGCCGACCCACTGGGCCATATAGGAAACCTAGCACACAAAGCTACCCTACCAATTCAGGAAAGCAGTGAAAATGCGGCAACAAAGAAACAGATCACAAATGAAAGAAATGGAGGAAAACAAACGACTGGGTATAGAATTCAAAACCACGGTTATAAGGCTTTTCAAGAATATCCTAGAAAAGGCCGATAAATATAATGAGACCCTCAAAGATATGAAAAAGGACCAACTAGAAATTAAACATACACTGACTGAAATAAAAACCATTATACAGCGACCCAACAACAGACTAGAGGAACGCAAGAATCAAGTCAAAGAATTGAAATACAAAGAAGCAAAAAACACTCAACCAGAAAAGCAAAAAGCAAAAAAAAATCCAAAAAGTTGAAGATAGTGTAAGAAGCCTCTGGGACAACTTCAAGCGGACGAACATCAGAATTATGGGGGTGCCAGAAGAAGAGAGAGAGCAAGATACTGAAAACCTATTCAAAGAAATAATGACTGAAAACTTCCCCCACCTGGTGAAAGAAATAGACTTACAAGTCCAGGAAGCACACAGAACCCCAAACAAAAGGAATCCAAAGAGGACCACACCAAGGCACATCATAATTAAAATGCCAAGAACAAAAGACAAAGAGAGAATATTAAAAGCAGCAAGAGAAAAACAGTTAATTACCTACAAGGGAGCACTCATACGATTGTCAGCTGATTTCTCAACAGAAACTATGGAGGCCAGACGGGAGTGGCAAGAAATTTTCAAAGTGATGAATAGCAAGAACCTACAACCAAGATTACTCTACCCAGCAAAGCTATCATTCAGAATTGAAGGGCAGATAAAGAGCTTCACAGATAAGAAAAAGCTAAAGGAGTTCATCACCACCAAACCAGTATTATATGAAATGCTGAAAGGTATTCTTTAAGAAGAGGAAGAAGAAAAAAGTAAAGATAAAAATTATGAACAACAAACACATATCTATCAACAAGTGAACTTAAAAATCAAGTGAATTAAAAACCTGAGGAACAGAATAATCTGGTGACTATAATAGAATCAGGGGCATAGAAAGGGAGTGGACTGATAATTCTCAGGGGGAAAGGGGTATGGGGGGTTGCAGGAAGAGAATGGACAAAAATCGTACACCTATGGATGAGGACAGTGGAGGGGAGCTATGGGGGGAAAAAGGAGAAACAATTGTAATAATCTGAATAAAGATTTATTAAAATAAATAAATAAATTTGCAAGACTGCAAAAATAAATAAATAAATAAATAAATATAAAATGATCAATTCGGAAACAATGATGTCCTCTGAATTGATGGATATAGCAGAATGCCTTCACAGAACAAGGAAAGTGAGAATGTAAGTTCCATTTCACCATGCCTCTTGGATTCATAGATTATACTGGAGACATGTATATGTCATGGAGAACAAACTCAGTTTTACCCATGTGGTGTGGTACATTTTCCCTTTAATAGTGGGCATTTGAGAAACTGGGAGCATAGAAACCCCAACTTTTCACAGGGAATGTGCATTCTTCACATACCAGAAGATAGTTTCCTCGCTATCTCCAGAGCTGTGGCAGCTCTGTCCACTCCAGCACATTTCCTCCCACTTGATTGTTCCGACTTTACCTAAACACACACACAAAGAGAAGAGAAAGCCACCAGACTAACACTACTTTTGGAAGCAATGTCTTCAAGATAGAGATGGCCTGGAAGGGGGGTGGGAGTCAGAGAGGAGGTGAAAGGAAATAGCTTTTATCTCACATATAAAGGTCCTACATACTCTCCCAGTCTCTCCAAAGCCCCAGGAGCTCTCTCCTGAAGGTTTGTGTTAGTTCATTCTCCAACTCAACACATGAAAAACTGGGCTGAATACTTGACACCCATCTGGTCAATGTTTCCATGTAACACTCTATTTAACATAGGGCAGATAGATTTAGGTTCTGGAAGCAAATCCACTAAAAAGTCACTCCCTTTTTACCACTTAATAAGAGTTGTTATCACAACAGGAATTGATCTTTGGACTGCTCAATGGCAAGACATTGTTCAAACTGGAAGGAATATATATATATTTTTTTGGGGGGGGGCGGGGTGAGGGTTGATTGCCCAACACCTGTGAAGTTGAAAATCTGTATACAACTTAAGCTGGCCCTTTGAATACATGACTTTCCAACCACCAGTTGGCTCTTGAACAACTGGGCTTGAATTGCTCATGTCAATTGAACTGTTTAAATTTAATTGAGTGGTTCAATTGAACTGAGCAGGTCAATTGAAAAATCTACATATAAATGAATCCACACAGTTGAAACCCTCTTGAATCAGCTATATATCTACACATAGGATGATGCAAGGAGAACCAAAGGCTAAGAATTTAAAATGTTTTAGAATTCTATTTGTCGTTTCTCAATGGTATCTTCTTGGGTAAGTATGGACAATGGTGGAGTTTCTCCAGGTAAAATTCATAAACAGCCCATTGCCACACAGATTCTAGGATGTTATATCAAGAAAAACAAACAATAAAACAATTAATAAACTCTGGAATGAAAGAAGACAGAAGAAAATGTCAGAAATGAAAGTTCACTGAATAAAGGGCAGTCATCCACCTTTAAGAGATGTCTTAAAAATCACTTGAGATTTTCTTCAACTAAATTGGAGGTAGGGCAATTTCTCTATCATTCCACATGTCAACATGCTATTCCTAATATGTTTTATTTGGAAAATGAATATATTCTATTGCATCCATCCACCCATCCATCTATCTAACTGTCCATCCAACTGTCCATTTCTTATTCATTTATCAAATGGTTATTGCATGCCTACTCTATGGTAGGCATTGTTCTAGGCCCTAGTGGATATAGCTGTGGCAGATAAGGTCTGTTCTCACAGAAGTTATAGCCTAAGAGGAAGAAAAATGTTACACAAATAATTTCAAAGAGATTGAGGGAAGGTTTTGACAGATGAAATATAGGTTTTTGGACAACATATGTTCAGGGACCATCCTATTCTCTTGTTAGTTCGACAGTTTATATCCCTGCAAACTAGCAGCTGGATAAGCTCAAGAGAGCTTCACTTGTGATTAATTAGTGTGCTTTGGTTGGCACATTACACAGCACCATCTTTGGACAGCACTTATTAAACTCTTTCCCTAATGAAATAATCTTCATGAGACATGCCTTTGTACCCAGAAATAGGAATCTGAAAACTAGAAGGTCTAGTTTTTTATTAAATAAATGACATGGGAAGACCTCACATATCACTTCCCTCTCCCTCCCAACCCTGACCCTGGTAGCTGTGGAGGCCAATCGCCTGAGTGATGCTGTCTCGTATTTTTGGGTTTTTTAATGAAACTCCCATGTTTCTGTCATGTGTTCAATGCTGAATGAGTTTAATTCAATAGCCATTGAAAGGAGAGTGGTGTCAACCTTTCACTGTTATAAGGAAAACTGTGTGGCAGACAAGGGGGCTCCATCTTAATATAGTCACTGGGGAGCTATGTCATTTTTGTAGTTTCAATAATTGTTGTTTCAATGCTACATAGGGATTTTATCCATTGAAACAACTATAATGGGAAAATGAATATTTATCAACCCCATGGAGAGTTGAGACCTGTAAAATGGTCCCCATCACTACTTGCCCAGGTCATGACATCTGGAATGCCCTAATTAAAATGAATGGATTATCACATGGGTCAACATATAGGTTTAGTGATAGCCTATTTATTTATTTTTAAAATTGTCTGGTCTTTTCTTACAGAACATATGCAAGCAAAGATCCGTGAAGATACGCATGATTAAAAGGTGAGTGAGAGGCAATATTAGAGAAAGGCTACAAAGCAGATGAGCAGAGAATCAGTGACTCAGTGCTGGAGACCAGCCTCGGGCAAGAGGGTGATCATGAAGGGCCAAGTTAAAGGCATTAGCTTTTAGAGGTTCTGGCCAACTAGGTTGAATGAATACTTCAGGCAACAGCTGTGCTTTAATCTTGCAGGCAAGGCGTGGCTGGGTGAGAAAGTGAGACTATGCAGACAGTGTGCTCCCTTCTGCACACTGGGGACTACCCCCCAAGAGGAGGGTCAATGAGAGTGAGGAAGCCAAAGCAGTATTGGAGGTGACAGTTTCAGCTCTCAGGGTACTAGCCAGGATGGTCTCATGTTTTGGGGTCACTGCCTCTGTGTCATTTCCGTATGTGGTTCTGATTCAGTACTATGGAACATTTATTCAGTTAAGATCAAAAACAGTCATTACTAAAATATGGCTTTAATAAAAATACAGAAAACATCCAGAGTTGGCCTTGCTGTGAACAAAGGACTTCCAGTCCAAAGAGAAGTCTTCCTCCATGGTCCTCTGAGGGCCTGAGATGCTTTAAGGTGCTGAATCATAATGACAGAGAAAAGGCCCAGGGCAGAGAGGAGTGGTCTGAGGTGAATCAGCACTGAAGGTCCCTTGGGTTCCTTGTGAGCTGTCCCCTCAGCATCTGCACAGAGCCCAAGCCAGGCAGGCACAGGATGTTAAGATTCAACTACTGGGAGGAAGGGAAAGGGCTCAGAGGTTCCAGAAAGGGCCAAGGGAATGGAGGGGGAGAGGGCAGAGACAGAGTAGTCCCAGGGGAGAAGGAAGGCCCAGAACAGAGCAGGCTTCCTTGTCCAGCTATCCCACTACCTTGCTATGTGGCCTTACACACATTGCATAGGCTTTGAGAGCCCCAGTTTTCCATCCCTCTAAAGGAAGGGAATGGGATGTAAGGACTCCTGAGACACTTTCTAACTTGCAGAGCCTGTCCCCTGGGAACGGGTGGCCTCCAGTGCCCTGCAGGGCTTAAATGATGGTTGGAAGATGCTTTCTGGGCTTTGCACAGGGAGGGTGCAGAGACCTTCCTTCTGGGGTCTTGCAAATGATCCTTCACTTGGTGCAGTGCTGACAGCCTGACAGCCACATCTCACTTTAATTATTGTTATGATCAATTTGGCTAAAAAGGTGCAGTGTAAAGAGAATTGATAAATGATTTTATGGCACACAACTCATCTTTTTCACCCAATAAAATCTTTTTTATTTATTTTTTTATTGATTTCAAAGAGGACTGGAAAGGGAGAGAGAGCTAGAAACATCAATGATGAGAGAGAATAATTGATCAGCTGCCTCCTGCACACCCCACGCTGGGGATCGAACCTGCAACTCGGGCATGTGAATCCAACCTTGACTTTCTGGTTCATAGGTTGACACTCAACCACTGAGCCACACCAGCCGGGCCTCATAAAATCTTTTAAATGTAGTGTTAGCTTGATATGCTTTTTGGCATTTAACTTTGTTTTAGTCTAACTACAATTTGCATTCACATTCTCAGGTTTTGACATCATTTGTCATTAATCCAGACTTTCATTTACATCATTTTGGCATTGCAATTTGCCCTCTCAAATCACTCTAACAACAGTGAAACAACTTGAAGCAATTATAAAGGTAAGAGGATAAAAATGTAATAAAACCTAGTTCATGGACCAGGCTTGTTTAAAGTGTCAGACTGCAGGACAAAGGTGCTTCGTCTTCTAATCATTAAAAAATCTAATTTCAATATTTACTCAAACCACACTAATTATTTTGATTTTTGAATAGGAGAAGATATCCTTAATTTAATGAATATTTTTATAACTGAAGTTAAAATAGTAAATATATGTATTCATATAAGGACCCGTGTTGTGATTGCAAAACACTGTATTTAATATCATCTTGATTATACTAGTACTAATCAC
Source organism: Corynorhinus townsendii (assembly GCA_026230045.1). Classification (NCBI taxonomy): domain Eukaryota; kingdom Metazoa; phylum Chordata; class Mammalia; order Chiroptera; family Vespertilionidae; genus Corynorhinus; species Corynorhinus townsendii. The sequence continues at coordinate 97,877,209 of JAPDVU010000007.1, read as the reverse complement.
TAAAATATATTGAGCACTAACTCATTGCTAAGTGTTTTACTTGCATTACCTTAGTTCTCACAATAACCCATGAAGTAGGTAGGTAGTAATTCGTTATTATCCCCATCTATCTATAATAGTAAAAGGGTAATATGCTAATTAGACCAGACATCCTTCCAGATGAAGCCGGGGCCTGAGTGAAGTTCGGGTTCCTGGTACCTGCCATTGGCTGGAGCGAAGCCCGGGTCCCAGATGCCAGAGAGAAATTGGGGGAAGGAAGGCCTACTCTTGCATGAATTTCATGCATTGGGCCTCTAGTATATATATATAAAAGCCTAAGTGACAATCCAACTGTCCGACCATCTGGTACAGATGACATGCACTGACCACCAGGGGGCAGACGCTCAACACAGGAGCTGCTGAGCTGTGGTGACTTGGCAGCAGTGGTTGTCAGGTGACACACCCCAGACCAGGCAGGAGGGAGCCCGATTCCTCATGGGGCTGCATGATTCCACCTTCAGCTGTGGGTTATGTTGTTGCTGGGGCACTATCGGCCCTGAATCTGGTTTACTGCACACTTGTGTTTGTGTTCCACACCCTGTACAACAGCAACTTTGCAGAGTGACCTCTCACACTCCGGACCCCTATCCTAATACATAAAAACCCAGAGTCCATAATGACCAACCGAAGGCTCTACCGAATACTGGAAGTCAGTTCTGCAGTCAGTGCTGGCATGGCAACCCAGCACTGACTGCCGAGGGGGCTGTGGATCAGGCCCAGAGAAAGGCCTCGAGAGAGAGGTAGGGTCTGATCCACAGCCTCTGTGGCAGCTGTTGATCAGCTGTTGCCTCTTTCTTTCTCTCTGGGCTTCACCAGCAGCCACACCTCTGTTTTTCTCTGGGCCTCCGTAGGGGCTGCTGATCAGCCCCACCTCTCTGATTAGGCCCAAAGATAGGCCCGGATATGCTGACTGACATAGAAACCAACCAATCAGAACCAAATCTGGATGAACTGTGAGGATCCAATGGCTGCCTAGGAGGTGGACCTTTTGACACTGACTGGCATAGAAACCAACCAATCAGAACCAAATTGACCAGCAGGGGAGGGCAGTTGAGGGCGAGATCAGACCTGCAGGGGAGGGCAGTTGGGGTAAGATCAGGCTGGCAGGGGAAGGCACTCAGGGGTGATTAGGCAGGCAGAGGCAGTTAGGGGTGATCAGGCCAGCAGGGGAGGTCAGTTGGGGGAGAGATCAGGCTAGCAGGGGAGGGCTGTTGGGGGCGAAATCAGGCCAGCAGGGGAGGGCAGTTGGGGGCAACCAGGCCTGCAGGGGAGGGCACTTGGGGTGAGATCAGGCCAGCAGGAGAGGGCAGATGGGGCAACCAGGCCAGCAGGGGAGGGTAGTTGGGAGCAAGATCAGGCTGGCAGGGGAGAGCAGTTGGGGGAGAGATCAGGATGCAGGGGAGGGCAGTTAGGGGCGATCAGGCAGGCAGGCAGAGAGGTTAGGGGCGATCAGGCAGGCAGGCAGAGGCAGTTAGGGGCAATCAGGCAGGCAGGCAGGTGAGCAGTTAGGAGCCAGCAGTCCCATATTGTGAGAGGGATGTCCAACTGCCAGTTTAGGTCCAATCGGACAGTCAGAAATCCCCCAAGGGGTCCCCATTTGGAGAGGGTGCAGGCTGGGCTGAGGGAACCCCTCTCCATGCACGAATTTCGTGCACCAGGCCACTAGTCTATCTATATATATAAAAGACTAAGTGACTGGCAGTACATTCGACATGCACTGGCAATTTAAAAATAAATGTTGACTTGCCCATGTGCAATACATATAAAGCTCTTGCTGGTGCCAATCGCATGTGTGTGTTTTGATCTGTCATTGTGGTATACAGGGAGATATTAGAATAAGTTTAATCAATTTATCAGTCATTGTCTTTATCAATGTTGTTTTTATATCATGTTTTTATATCATATCTTTGTTGTTGTTTTATCATGTTGTTATTGTTTATTTATTAATCAATTTATATATTATTTTCACATACATTTTAGTAATTTTCTTTCATCTCTGACACTTCTATTATAGAGAAAGGGGGAGTAGCAATATTAAAATATTTCTTCTAATTAATTTCCTTTCAATGTGCATGAATTCGTGAACCGGACCACTAGTTTCACTATAAGGAAAAAAACAAAAGAATCTGTGGATCTGGAAACCCAGTCCTGACTCCATGGCTAGATCTCTAGTATCCACTCTAATTTGTCCGTGAAATACACGCGTGTGATAAAAGGTAATATATACAAGAAGGGCAAAGGAAGACAGTTTTGAATCTTAAAATAGAAAAGAGCAACCTTATTTTTAAATCTGGGTTGTAGGAATTGAGGATTAGTCATTTTCTGCATTGTGGTGGGTGCTTCTATACTGTTTAATTCTATCTTAACCCTTTCAATTTTATGAACAACTTAACTGCAAAATGACAACTACAGGGACACCTTTGGCAATGTTGAAATTCAAACTCATTCACATTCACTTTCTTGAGGCAAAACTCAGCAGCTGGGAGTCAGGGCTCACCAGCAGACCACAAACAGCATGTGCATCACAGTGGATATCTCTGGGCAGGCAACTGGCAAGGGAGGGATGCTTTAAACAAATGCAATGGTCACCTGTGTTAGGGAGCTTAGGAGTGTTACCAGCTTTTTAAACCTTTCCCAAGCAAGGGAGCAGTCCAGGGTGTAATTCTCCACACATATGCTTTCTGAGCTGCTAGAAAAAACCAAGTAATGCATATTTTTTAACCTAAACAAGTTTTAACAAGCCTTGAAAACTATAGAGTGGTTAGCCAAAAAGTGGATTGCAACTTGGACATCTGACTAATACCTGAGAGTTAGGCTCCCTGGGGTTCATCTGGGACTTTGCAGGGGTCTGAGACCCAAGAAGGAGCAGGTGCCATGGCTGCACAAACAGAAGAAAAAGCAGCTCTTTCCTAACTTTCCCCGCTGGGAACTCACTTGTAGCCACTCACCCTGGGGTGGGAAAGCGCCTCTGAAGGAACTGCTGGTGCTCTCCTGACATCAGGAGGCCTGAGTGGCCACCACTGCCAGGCTGACACTCCCTGTGGCCTCCCTCTCCTCTCTGGGGCGGCCAGCAGATGACCCCTGTGCCTTTCTGTTGGCACAATCAGCCAGCTGGACTTGTAGCCCCTGATCCCCACACCCCAGGGATCCAGGAAGCCCCCCCTGAGCTCATGAGCTGGCAAAAGAACAAAGGAACAGAAGAACAAAGCATGGAATGTTCAAGGCACAATTTTAGAAGCTTTTTAAAGGCCTTTAATATGCTAAGTTGATAAAGCTCTGTGTGTGTGTGTGTGTGTGTGTGTGTGTGTGTGTGTGTGTGCGCGCACTGAGGGGGTAGGAATGAAGGCAAGGGTTACTTTCCTTCTATCCTGAGAGAAACATGAGACTGTACAATTGATATCAAAATTTATATTAGATAGACTGGGGATTCATCTGTATGGAAAATGACAAACAAGTTTTCTTTGAAACATATTAACCAGGGATTTTGCCTAAAATGTAGAGAATAAAAGTGAGCAGAACTACTCTAGATGTGACACCCCCCCCCACACACACACACACACACACACTCCATTCCCTCTTCTCCCCAGACAATAAATAATAAAGCCCTCTCTACTTTGGCCTCAATTCCTCAGTAAGTTTCTAGGTCAGCAGTTATACCAGGGTCCAAACCTCAATCTGGCTGCCAGCTAAACAAGACTGGAATCTGGGGAGGTCTGTTCCCATGAAGGGATGTTACCTGGAGAGGGGAGCAGGGAGGCAGAATGTTCTAGATTTCATGAAGGAGACATTTTCATTTGGTGCACACTGCATAGAGTTTTTTTCAATTTTTTTTTTTAATGCCTCAAGCTTTACATTTGTTTTAAAAATCAAGCTTTGGTTTAGGGCAGGTACTGCCTCAGCACTTTTTAGTGAGATTCACCACAAGCCTCACCCCATCCCAGTGAAAGTGAAGCTGTCAACAGCAAGACTCCCAATCGTCTCCATGGCCACCTACGCAGGTGTCCAGTTTAAGGAAATCATTAGTACCTTGGTCCCTGGCTCAGGACCATGTCCTCCTGCTGCTGCTGCTGCTGCTGCTGTTGCTGGCATGAGATAGGGTGGTGGTGTAGATGGTGTTAGAGACCTAGGCACAGAAATTCTATACTAATGGGGCAGAGGAGGGGCACTATAGGGGAAGTAGGGGAGAGGTAGGGGCTTAGCTTGAGACTAAATTTATTTTAGTTAGAATATAAGCTAGTGGATGTAAGGAAGCAAAGCCTCCAAATATCCCCCAAATTCACCTCTTTGCTACCAACCCTGGTTCCAGACCAGGTCTCTCTATGCTCTTAGTGGTGTTTCCATTTCTTTCCTTAACACAAAGTCCAGAAAGAAAAAAAAGACAAACAAGATGGCAGCAGAGTAGGTGGATGTTATACTCACCTCCTCCCAGGACCAAACTGGAATTACAACTAAAATATAGAACAATCAATCTGAATAACCAACTGAAGACCAGCTGAACAGAAGTCTTATAAACCAGGATTTACAGAAGAAGCCACATGGAGACAGGTAGGAAGGGCAGAGAGGCCAAATGGGCCGCCCCACCCCTGTGTTGCAGTTGAGAATCCAGAGGGATATCTTAACTGCAAAGGTCTGTGGGGTCTGAACCCCACACCAGGCTCCTCAGCCCAGAGCACCTGAGCTGGGAAAAGGTGCCCACATAACATCTGGCTATGAAAATCAGTGGGGTTTCTGTCTTCCAGGGAGAGATGGGAGTCTGCTAGAGACCCAGCAAGCACACAAGAACTCGTTTGTAGTCACTCGCTTGAGCTCTGGTGGAGGGAGAATGGAGCTGACTAAAGTCGTGTGAAAAGAGCCTGGGGTTTGTGGCTCCTGAGAGAGAGCTGAAGGAATAGTCTCTAAGATCCCTGTGCTGAGTCCCTCTCCCACCCTGCAGATGCTGTCTTTCTTGTATGGAGCACAGCCTGGGTGACTGCAACAGCCCCACCCAATGGACTCCCTGTTCCCCCACTTTGGCACTCATGCCTTGTGAAGGAGTCAGCTGCCTGGGCCTGGGGTGTAGAGATCTGGGAAGACTCAGGGGGTGCCAGTGACTGAGTTGTGTGACTTGGGGGTGGAGGCCATTTCCTCCACCTTCCCATGAGCCTGACCAGTGCCTCCCCTTCATGGGAGACCAACTAGTCCTACCCTCCAGCTCCCAGCAGCCCCATCCTCCTGACTCTTGGCAGCTCCCCTGCCAAGCTCAAGTTCTCCAGAAGTGCCAGGCAGAATCGGGGACAGAGTAAGTTGTGTGGCTGAGCCTGACTGGCACCTCCACCTCAAGGGAGACACACAAGCCCCAGCCTCCAGATTCTCAGTGGCCTCGCCCTGCCGAGCTCAGGCTCTCTAGGAGGCCCAGCAGAATCCAGATCAGATTGAGTGGTGTGGCCCTAGGAGAGGAGCCGTTTCCTCACATCCCGACTGGCGCGGAGCCCTCCTTTCACAGGGCCCAATCTTGGTCTGTTTTGGACCTGATAACCTCTGTTGGCCTCACCCTGACAATTCTCTGACACCCCCCTCTCCCACCACTACCACCACAAAGGTCTGCGGATACCTGGTGGGTGGCAGCTAGACTTGGTGTATCCTGGAACTTTTGCTGAGTGGCCTCAGACCCAGCACTGTCACCGAATTTGAACCTGTATTAGTCAGATAAGCATCATCCACCCCCACCTGGTGACTCACTGGAACCTGCCTTTTACCACTCCAGTACTGCCAGAGGCTCTTCCAGTGACTTAGACAAATAGGCAGCCAGCAGGTGAAGGCTGACCAGGGTGCCTTGGCCTGTGCTGACTTGTCCCGAGCTGTGCTGGTGGGAGCCAGCCTTGCTGCACAGTTAGGACCTACCCAGGCACACCCAGGCCCAGCAGAGGCAGACACAAACTGTAGTTCACTTTGTAGTTCCAAACAAGTTCCCTAGGGCCAGTCACAAGGCAGCATTTGACATTGACTTGCACCAGAGTCTATCGTGAGGCCCCGCAACAGACACTCCCAGTGGTGAGCTTCAGACATCAGAGCAAGATTCAATTAGCTCCACAAGTGGCACATACAAAGGGAGATCTTAGCAGGTACCAAACCCTGAGGAGGCAAATTCCACTTTGAGTTCAGCACTTGCACAGCAGCTAATACATTGTAGTCAGGGTCGATCTTCACAGTCAGCCAGCCTGAGGGTTGACCCCATACACAAATGGGCCAATAGCAATCAGGACTCAATTACAAGAGGTAAGTAACAACTGACACTGCAGAAATACAACGGATTATAAGAAAATATCATGAACATCTGTATCCCAACAAATTGGACACTATGGAATAAATTTATAAATTCCTAGAAATATACAATCTTCCAAAACTGAATCAAGAAAAAAAAAAACAACAGAAAATCTAAGCAGACAAATTACAACTAATAAAATTGAAGCAGCAATTTAAAAACTTCCAACAAACAAAAGTCCTAGACTGGATGGCTTCACAGATGAACTTTACCAAACATTCAAGGGAGAAATAACAACTATCCTTCTCTAACTATTCCAAGAAATTCAAGAGGAGGGAAGATTTCCAAGCTCATTTTATGAGGCCAACATTATCCTGATTTCAAAACCATAAAGACACTAGAAAGAAAAAAATATATAGACCAATTATATATCCCCGATGAATATAGATGCAGAAATCATCAACAAAATATTAGCAAACTGGTCCTAGCTGTTTTGACTCAGTGATTAGAGTGCTGGCCTGCAGACTGAAGGATCACAGGTTCAATTCCGGTTAAGGGCACATACCTTGATTGCAGGCTAGATTCCTGGCCCTGGTCAGAGAAGCAACCAATCACTGTGTCTCTCTCAATCTATGTTTCTCTCTCTCCGTCCATCTCCCCTTCACTTCCACTCTCTCTAAAAATCAATGGGAAAAACACCCTCAGGTGAGGATTAACAATAACAAAAATATTAGCAAACTGAATTCAGCAATACATTAAAAATATCACATACCATGATTAAGTGGGATTTATTCCTGGGGTGCATGGTTAGTACAATACTTGGAAATCAATTAATGTAGTACACTGCATAAATATAATGAAGAATAAAAATGATATGATCTTATCAATAGATGCAGAAAAGGCTTTTGACAAAATCCAGCACCCATTTATGACAAAAACGTTCAGAGGGAACATAATGAAGGCCATATATGACAAACCCAAGCTAACATCATACTCAATGGGGAAAAAGTAAAAACATTTCCCTTAATGTTTTTCATTTCCCTGTACAGATCAGGATCAAGATAGGGATGTCCACTTTCACCACTCTCATTCAAAATAGCACTGGAAGTCCTAGCCACAGCAATCATACAAGAAGAAGAAATAAAAGGCATCCACATTGGAAAGGAGGAAGTAAAATTGTCATTATTTGCAGATGGCATGATACTGTATATAGAGAACCCTAAGGATTCCACCAAAAAATAACTAGAACCAATAAGTAATTTCAGTAAAGTAGCAGGATACAAAATAAATATCCCAAAATCATTTGCATTTCTATGCACCAATAATGAACCATCAGAAAGGGAAACTAAAAAACAATCCTATTTACTATTGCATTAAAAAAACACACCTAAGAATAAATTTAAAAGGATGTAAAAGACCTGTGCTCAGAAAATTATAAGATACTAAAAAAAAAAGAAACAAGAAGATACAAATAAGTAGAACCATATATCATGCTCATGGATAGAATGAATTAACATTGTTAAAATGTCCATACTACACAAAGCAATCTATAGATTCAACACAATTCCTGTCAAAATACCAAAGGCATATTTCACAAACTAGAACAAATAATCCAAAAATTTATATGGAACCAAAAAGACCCCAAATATCCAAAGCAATCTTGAAAAGAAGAACAAATTTGGAGGAATCATGCTACCTGATATCAAAGTATAATACAAGGCCATAGTAATCAAAACAGCATGGTACTGGCATAAAAACAGACATATAGAGTATGAAACAGAATAGAGACCCTAGAAATAAACCTAAGTCTATATGGTCAATTAACATCTGATAAAGGAGTCAAGAACATACAATGTGGTAAATACAGTCTATTCAATCAATGGTGTTGGGAAAATTGGACAGATACATGCAAAAAAATATAAAAAGAAAATAAACCACCTTCTTATACCATGAAGAAGAACAAATTCAAAATGGATTATAGACTTAAATGTAAGACTTAATACCATAAAAATCCCAGAAGAAAACAAAGGCAGTAAAATCTCACACATTTCTTATTGCAATATTTTTTTCTAATATATCCCCTTGGGCAATGGAAACAAAAGTAAAAAAAAAACAAATGTGACTACATTAAACTAAAAAGTTTTTGTGCAGCAAAGAAAACCATCAGCAAAATGAAAAAACAACCTTGAATGAGAGAACATCTTCACCAATGATACGTATGATAAGGGGTTAATATGCAAAATTTATAAAGAACTGCAACTCGACACCAAAGAACAAACAATCCAATTTAAAAATGGGCAAAGGACCTGAACAGATACTTCTCCAAAGAGGACATACAGATGGCCAATAGATATAGGAAAAGATCTTCAACTAATCATCAGAGAAATGCAAATTAAAACTACAATGAGATACTACTTCACACCTGCCAGAATGCCTATCATCAATAAATCAACAAACAACGAGTGCTGGGGAGGTTGTAGAGTAAAGGGAACACTTGTGCACTGCTGTCAGAATGGAGACTGGTGCAGCCCCTGTGGAAAACACCAATAGATGAGTGGATAAAAAAGTGGTGCGACATTTACACAATGGGATACTACTCGCCCATAAAAAAGAACAAAATCTAGCATTTTGCAACAGCATGGATGCACCTAGAGGGTATTATTCTAAGTGAAACAAATCAGTTAGAGAAAGACAAATATCACTTATGTGGAATGTAAAGAACAATATAAAAAAAGAAACAAAACTGACTTATAGATACAGAGAACAGACTAATGATTGCCAGAGAGAAAGGGGCTTGGGGGCCTTATTGAAACAGGTGAAGGGATTGAGAAGTACAGATTGGTAGTTACAAAATAGTCATGGGGATGTAAAGTACAGCACAGGAAATGTAGTTAATAACACTGTAATAACTATGTTTGGTGCTAGTTGGGTCCTAGAACTAGCATTAAGAACACTTTTGAAGTATATGATTGTCTAACCACTGTGCTTTACACCTGAAACTAATACAAAATATCAAATATACACTGTAATTTCAAAAAAAACAAAAGGACAAACAAGATGTCCTTGAACAGCCTGAGCACAACTCGGTGACTGGGGCTGCTGTTGGCAAGTGCATATACTCCACTTCAGGATGCCCCTAACAAGGCACACTATTTAAAACAAAATACCACACCACCAACCACCAAAAGCTCTGATTCCTATTCCTCCCTTAGGCAAGTAGCAGTAGAAACACTTTTTTTTTTTTTTTTTGGTAAATTAGGTCTCCATTGCTGCACATGCAGAGAAATTCCTCCTTCCCTGGGCCATTCAACTTCAGGAAACCATGGAAAGACTCATCTGTGCTTTGCTAGGGGCTCCCCTCTGGGTGTTTGACACTGGAGAGATGTGTTCTTAGCCAGTGGTGAGAATGTTCCCTCAGCTGCCCACAGTCGGGCCGGGGCATGGGGCAGTGGGCCCTCTTGGCACTGAGGAGCTTGGCTGGGTCAGGGCAGTGTGGACAATGCATGTGTTTCCAAAGGAAGAACAATGTGCTGCCATTTCCATTTATGACAGTTAAGAGTGCCGGACAGTGCTCAGAACTAAAGGAAAGAACTCTGACTTTGAGCAGAGGGAATGGGTCTGAGCAGAAGAAACAAGGCCTCTGGAGACGAAGCCCTGAGTCACAGTGGGGAGGTGGGGAGGTGGGGAGGTGGGGAGGTGGGGAGGTGCATCACAGGACCTGTCACTGTGGTTTTCCTGGATTAGCCTTGTTTTATTTTGTTCTAATTGGAATTTTTATTGAATAATTTTTATTTACATGCAGTTGTAAGAAATAATTCAGAGAGTTCCCTTTTATATACTCTGCCCAATTTCCCCTAATGGTAACATTGTTGCAGTACTATAGTACAATATCACAACCTGGATATTGACATTGACACAATTCACTGATCTTACTCAAATTGTCCAAGTGTTACTTAAACTCGTGTGTGTGTGTGTGTGTGTGTGTGTGTGTGTGTGTGTGTGTGTTTAGTTCTATACAATTTTATCACCTGCTAGAAGCCCAGTGCACGAATTTGTGCACGGGTGGGGTCCAACTGGCCCACCTTGATAGGGGCCCGATCAGGGCCGGGCCAGCTGGGGGAAGGGGTCGTGAGTGATTGGCTGGCAGGCCCCGCCCCCAATTGGGGTTGGGGGGCTGATTGGGGGCAGGGTTGGCTATGGGGAGGGGCTTTGGATGGTGGGCCAATTGGCTCTGCCCCCAAACGGGGTAAGGGCTGCCAATCAGGGGGCCAGCAGCCTAGGGGAGAGGCCATGAATGATTGGTCAGCTGGCCCTGCCCCTGATGGGGTGAGGGGGCCAATCTGGGGTGGGAGCAGGCAGGGGGAGGGGCTGCAGGAATTTGGTGGGCCGGTTCCACCCGCTATTGGGGGGGCGACCATACGGGGGTTAGCTGGGGGGAGGGGCTGTGGGCCGATCAGGGTGGTGGGGACCCACTGAGGGTATGTCCAGCCAAGGGAAGGGGCTGCAGGAGGTTGGCCAGCCAGCCACACCCCTTATAAGGGTAGGGGGTGCGATCAGGGGTGGGACGGCCAGGGGGAGGGGCTACAGGCCTATTATGATGGGACAGGCTGATAGGGGATGGGGCTGGCCCAGGGGAAGGGAGGGGGAGTTTGGCCATAGCCTGCTCTTGATCAGGGTAGGAGAGTCTGATCAGGGGCAGGCAGGCAAGGGAGAGGGGCCATGAGATTGCCCAGCCAGCCCCACCCCCTGATTGGGCCAGTTCACTGGCCACAGTGGGCATCATAGCAATTGGTCTTTATGGTCATTATGGCCATTACAGTCACTGGCTTTTTATACATACAGATGGAGATTTGTATATCAACCAGCACAGACAAGATACAGAACATTTCATTATCACAAGGATCCTTCCTTGTTGACCCTCTATAACCACCCCCATCCCTTGCTCCCCTCTCAAAAACCCTGGCAACCACTAACCTATCATCCATTTAAAAATTTTTGTCATCTCAAAATGTTTTATAAGTGGAATCATTCAGCATGAAACCTTGTGAGATAAAACTTTTTTTTTTTTTATTGATTTTAGAGAGGAAGGGAGAGGGAGAGAGAGATAGAAACATCAATGATGAGAGAGAATCATTGATTGGCTGCCTCCTGTATGCTCACACTGTGGATCGAGCCCATAATCTGGGCATATGCCCTGACCAGGAATTGAACTGTGACCTCCTGGTTCATAGATCAATGCTCAACTACTGAGCCATGCTGGCTAGGCTAGAACTATTTTCACTCAATTTAATTCCTTGGAGATTCATCCAAGCTGTTGAACAAATATTGTGTTCCTCTTTAATGCTGTGTAGTAGCCATAGCATGGATGTACAACAGTTTGTTTAACCTTTCACCCAATGAATCAGGACTGACTCCACTTTGTGGCTCTTACAAAGAAAGCTGGAAGAACATGTGTGAACAGGTTTTTGTATGGACATAAGTTCCTTTCTCTGAGATAAATGTCCAAGAGTGCAACTGCTGATTGGATGGCAATTGTATGTTTGGTTTTGTAAGAAGCTGCTAAACTATCTTCCAGAGTGGTTGGACCATTTTGTATTCCCACCAGCAATGGATAAGTGATCCGGTTTCTTGGTGACTTTTTTATTTAGTCAGTCTGATAGGTGTGTAGTTGTATCTCATGGTGGTGTTAATTTCATCTCCATAATGATGAATGATTCGGAACATCCTTTCATGAGCTTATTTGTCAACTGTGTATCATCTTCAGTGAGGTGTATGTTTTGTCTTTTGCCTATTTTCTAATTGGATTATTTTTTGCTGTTGAGTTTTGAGAGTTCTTCATATATTCTAGATACTAGTTTTTGTCAGATATGTGGCTTGAAAACACTTTCTCCCAATCTGTAGCCTCTCTTTCACAGAACAGAAGTTTTAATTTTGACAAGGTCTGTGGACAAAAAGGGGCCATATGCTAACCTGACTAACTCAGGGAAGGCCTGCATGGCGGTCTTGCAAACTCAAGAGACCTAAAGTGACCCAAAGGATGGTCTGAAATTAAACCTTTTAGTTAAAAGCAGTTATGGTGGGTAGTCATGTCCTAGGTCAGTATCTTCCCTGACAAAGATCAGCTTCGATCTTTATTGAGCCTATTGTCTTTCTGCATCTAGATAGCATACCTGCAGAAGGGCAGGGCAACTTGTAACTTCCCTTTTTCAGGACCCCTCAGGGCACAACAAATGGAGCCAGGGAGCAAACCACAAGTTCCTTCATTGCCTTGTCATCCTGTTAATTGCTGGCTGCTAACTATCCTGTACCCACCTTAGTAAAAGAAGCATGTGTCTATCATCTTACTTTGTGTAGATTCCCAGAGGTTCCCCACTTTGCTTTCTCCTGCCTCCTTAATTTATCACCAATGGATTTCATGTAACCCCCTTATGTCTCCTTCTTTGATTGTAATGTATAAAACAAAGTGAAAAACTGCCATTCTTGGGAGCATAACCCCAATACATGGAGATTTTGCTTCCCAGCAATTGTTGGCTCAAATAAACTCCCAAAAATTATTTACAGGTTTGAATGTTTTTTTACATTAACAGGCCTAGCTTATTAGTTTTTCCTTTTATGAATTGTAATTTTGGTGTCAAGCCTCAGAACTTTGTGTCTTTCCCTGTGTACCAAAGATTTTCCCCATATGTTTGTTTTCTAAAGTTAAGTTCAATTGTGAGGTTAATTTTTTTTTACTTGTGGACAACTAGTTGTTCCAGCACCATTTTGTTGAAAAGCTAGTCTCCTTCCATTGAACTACTTTGGAATCTTTGTGAAAAATCAGTTGAGCATATTTGAGTGGGTATATTCCTGGATTCTCTACTCTGCTCCATTAATGTATGTGTCTATCCTCCACAAAACCACACTGCTTCAATTACTGTAGCTACATAGTGAGACTTCATGTCAGAATTTCTTCCCACTAAATTCCTCTTTGTCAAGATTTTTTTAGCTATTTAGGGCCTTGCCTTTCCACGTAACTTTTATAATAAGCTTACCTAGTCTAAAAAACAACAAAAAAACAACACCTTGTTGAGGTTGTTTTTTTAACATAATTGGAAGACAATTCACATACCATACAATTCACCCATTCAATGTTTTCTTAGAGTATTCCCAGGGTTGTGCAACTATGCAGAGAAGAGATGACGGAGCAGTGCTGAGACAGCTGTGACCAGACAGACCTGCTTGCAGACTAGCCTTGGCTGGCCTGTGGGAACTGAGTTCCCACAATGTTCCCTAGTAAGAGAGGTTCACTGCTCCTAGAGTGTTTGTGCAAACAGTGTAGTCGTTGATGCTGAACAGCCTGCTTTCTTGGGGGAATCTATAGTGTTGGGCATACTAGGACTCATGTGAAAGTGAAGTTTCTAATGGGCTCCCTGGGCAGAAACCTCACACTCCTGTTGCTGCACTGCTGCTGTCAGGGCTGGTGGTGCTGTGTGACCCTTGAAGAAGGTAGAGGGCATGGGAAGCCTGCACACGGATTGTTTCAGGCTCTGTGTTTTCTCCCCTTATGATCCAACCATATTCCCTTACACATCTCGTTGAGAAATGTTAGTCATGGGTCTGCAGCTATTATTTTGGCCTGCCTGGTTTATCTAGTGTTCCTTCCTGATGCTGCCTCGGGGACTAGAGGACTGTCCACTCTATCAGGGAGGTTCCCTCTGCTGGTGTCCCTCTGCTGCCTTTGGCTGGGGTGGGGGACACAAAGAAGCTCCTTGGACCAGGTTACTTACTGTAGCTGAGTCTCACTTGACAGAGAGCTGACACTCAAGATCTCTGGGGAAAAGGAGTATCTCAGACCCAGCAAGGAAGAAGAGTGCTTCTCCTGCTGTTTATTTTTGACCAAGTCTCCATTGAATTCCCTCACTAAGCATGCTGAAGGAAGAATGAATCTACCTGAGATGCCTTCTCCTGCTGCATCAGGGATGGGAGACACTGGGTCTTGGCGGGTGGGTGGCTGCAGGATGCAGTGTTGGTTGTGCCATCCTGTGCCAAACAGCTCCGTTTCCTTGTACAACCTTTCACAGTTTTCTTTTGTATTATTTTCAGGGTTTACAGTTGTGCATAGCAGGGAGGAGCAGAAAGAAGTGGGTCTGTGTCATCATGTCACAAACAAAAGTCACCACCCTCATAGTTTAATTCATCATATTTAAATTTATTAGACACCATCATATAAAGAAGTATTCCACTCACTGGTAACACTGATTTATAATAAATGGTCTGATTTCAAAAGTTTCTGAGGTAGTTTGAATTAAGTACAGGGAACAAAATGGAGTAGACACACTTCTTCTTGCTCCTGCCCTCTAATACAAATAACTGCATCAGGAGACCATGATAAAAGGGCTCTGAATGCTGGAAACAAGAAGGGGACTGATCAAAGAACACAGAACTAGAGTGACAATGTGGTGAGTTCCTGGGTTTTCTTCTTCTCTCCCACATATGTCTGCACTGGGCACTGCAGAAACCTTTATTCCAGAACTGTCGACAAAGTCTGCACACAAAGGCCAAAGGACTATGAAAGGGAAGCCCAATGGAGACCTAGAGGGGCTACAACCCTTGCTTCACAACCAGACCATGGGGCTGGCAACCCAATCGGCCCACAGTGGCAGCTTCAAAGTCCTGATGGGCTGACCCACCTTCCCCCCAATGCATACCTGGGGCACTAAAAGTTGGGCTGGTCCACCCACATGGAAGCCACTGGCCAATTCAATGCCTAAGGTATACTTGGAACACAGAAAAGCAGGCATTCTACCCACAGGGGCAGTGCCAGCAGAACCTGGTATCGCCCTGCCCTACACCAATGTAATCCCCATTAAAATACTAACGGCATATTTCACAGACCTAGAAAAACTCTCCAAACATTCATATGAAATAAAATTTTTAAAAAAGACCCTGAATAGCTGCAGCAATCATGAGAAAGAAAAACAATGTTGGGGGAAATCACAATACCAGATATCAAGCTATATTACAAAGCCACGGTTCTCAAAACTGCCTGGTACTGGCACAGAAACAGACAGATAGACCAATGGAACAGAACAGAGAACCCAGAAATCGACCCAAGCCATTATGCTCAATTAATATTTGACAAAGGAGACAAGAGCATACAATGGAGTCAAGACAGTCTCTTCAATAAATAGTGTTAGGAAAATTAGACAGATACATGCAAAAAAACAAACATGAAACTAGAGCACCAACTTACACCATACACAAAAATAAATTCAAAATGGGTAAGATGGGAAAGCATAAAAATCTTAGAAGAATCCATAGGCAGTGAAATATCAGACATATGTCAAAGCAATCTCTTTACTGATACAGTTCCTAGGACAATGGAAACTGAGGAGAAAATAAACAAATGGGACTACATCAAAATAAAAAGCTTCTGCACAGCAAAAGAAACCATCAACAAAACAAGAGAGCCCACTGCATGGGAGAACATATTTGCCTATGTTATATCCAATAAGTGTTTAATCTCCAACATGTATATGGAACTTATACATCTTAACAAAAGGAAGATAAACAATCCAATAAAAAAAAATGGGCAAAGGACCTAAATAGACACTTTTTGAAAGAGGACATACACAAGGCCAAGAGACATATGAAAACATGCTCAAAGTCACTAATCATCCAAGAGATGCAAATCAAAATGCCAGCAAGTTACCATATCACACCTGTCAGAATGGCTATCATCAACAAATCAACAAATGATAAGTGCTGGCGAGGATGTGGAGAAAAAAGAACCCTCGTGCACTGCTGGTGGGAATGCAGACTGGTGCAGCCACTGTGGAAAACAGTATGGAGTTTCCTCAAAAAATTAAAAATGGAGCTCCTATTTGACCCATTAATCCCACTTCCAGGAATATATCCCAAGAAATCAGAAACACCAATCAGAAAGGATAGATGCACCCCTATGTTCATAGCAGCACAATTAACAAATTTAAAATGTGGGAAACACCTAGGTGGCCATCAGCATATGGGGGATTAAAAAACTGTGGTACCTCTACACAATGGATTACTATACTGTTGTAAAAAAGAAGGAACTCTTACCATTTGCAACAGCATGGATGGACCTGGAGAGCATTATGCTAAGCGAAATAAGCCAGTCAGAGAAAGATAAATATCACATGATCTCACTCATTTGTGGAATATAATGAACAGCATAAACTGATGAACAAAAATAGATCCAGGGACAGAGAAGCATCGAACAGACTGCCAAACCTCAGAGGGATGGCAGGGAAGGATGGGAGAGGGGTGGTAAGTGATCAACCAAAGGATTTGTATGTATGCATATAAGCATGACCAATGGACACAGACAGTAGGGGCATGAGGGCCTGTGCTGGGGAGTGGGAGTGTGTGAGGAGATGTCAGTGGGGGGAAAGGAGACATATGTAATACTTTAAACAATAAAGAATTTTTAAAATGATACACTGGAAGGAACAAACAATAAGGTCTATGAAGCAGAGTATCAAATCAGTGATTTGGAAGGCAAAGTGGAAAATAACACCCAATTGGAGCAACAAAGTAAATGAGTCAAGACCAAAAAAAATGAGTCTAGTTTAAGGGAACTCTGGGACATGAAGCATAGCAACATCCGTGTCAGGGGTACCAGAAAGAAAAGAGAGAGAGCAAGGGATCAATAACCTATTTGAAGAAATACTGTCCAAAAACTTCCCTTACCTGGTGAATGAAAAAGACATACAAGTCCAGGAAGCACATGGAGTTCCAGACAAGATGGATCCAAAGAGTCCCACACCAAGACATATCATAATTAAATGCCAAGCATTAAAGACAAAGAGAGAATCCTAAAAGCTGCAAAAGAAAGGTAGTTAGTTACTTGCAAGGAAGCTCCCATAAGAGTGTCAGCTGATTTGTCAACAGAAACATTTCAGACCAGCCCTAGTTGGTTTGGCTCAGTGGATAGAGCATCTGCCTGGGGACTGAAGGGTCCCGGGTTTGATTCTGGTCAAGGGCACATGCCTGGGTTTTGGGCTTGCTCTCCAGTAGGGGCCATGCAGGAGATGGCCGATGAATGATTCTCTCATCATTGACGGTTCTTTCTCTGTCTCCCTTCCTCTCTGAAATCAATTTTAAAAAAGGAAGAAAGAAAGATTTCAGGCCAGAAGGAATTGGCATGAAATACTCAAAGTGATGAAAAACAAGTACCTACAACAAAGACTAGTTTACCCAGCAAGGCTATCATTTAAAATTGAAGGGGAAACAAAAAACTACCTAGACATCAAAAAGCTAAAGGAATTTGTTACCACCAAACCAGTATTATAAGAAATGTCAAAGGGCTTAATTTAAGAAGCAGAAGATGAAAAAGAAAAAAAATAAACAAAGAAACATAGTTAAAACAATAAAATGGCAATAAATATGTGTCTATCAATAATCACTTTAAATGATTTGCCCTAGTCAGTTTGGCTCAGTGGATGGAGCATTGGCCTTTGGACTGAAGGGTCCCAGGTTTGATTCTGGTCAAGGGCATGTACCTCAGTTGCAGACTCCTCCCCAGCCCCAGCCCTGGTCAGGGCTCGTGCAGGAGGCAACCAATCTATGTGTTTCTCTCACATCGATGTTTCTCTTTGTCTTTCTCTTTCTCTTTCACTCTCTAAAAATCAATGGAAAAATATCCTCGGTTGAGGATTTTTTTAAATTAAGTTTAAGTGGTTCAAACGCTTCAATCAAAAGACATAGGGTAGCCCTGACCGGTTTGGCTCAGTGGATAGAGCGTCGGCCTGCAGACTGAAGGGTCCCAGGTTCGATTCCGGCCAATGGCATGTACCTTGGTTGCAGGCACATCTCCAGTAGGAGGTGTGCAGGAGGCAGCTGATTGATGTTTCTCTCTCATCGATGTTTCTAACTATCCCTCTCTCTTCCTCTCTGTAAAAAAATCAATAAAATATATTCTTTAAAAAAAGACATAGGGTAGCTGAGTGGATAAGAAAATAAGACCCAGGTATATGCTGTCTTCAAGAGACACACCGCAAAAGGAAAGATATACACAGACTAAAAGTAAAGGGATGGAAAAAAATATTTCATGCAAATAGAAAGGAGAAAAGCTGGGGTAGCAATACTTATATCTGATGAAATAGACCTTAAAACTGAGGCTATATGTATGTAGTAAGAGACAAAGAAGGACACTACATAATGCTAAAGGGATCAATCCAACAAGAGGATATAACCTTTATAAATATATATGCACGCAACACAGGCGCACCTAAATATGTAAAGCAAATCTTGATGGACATAAAGCAAGAGATTGACAGTAATACAGTCATAGTAAGAGATTTTAACACCTCATTGTCATCAATGGATAGGTCTTCCAGACAGAAAATCAACAAGGATACGGCAGCCTTAAATGACACACTAGATTATATAGACTTAATTGGTATCTTCAGAGCATTCCACCCCAAAGCAACAGAATATACATTATTTTCAATTGCACCTGGAACATTTTCTATAGTAGACCACATGTTAGGACACAAAACAAGTCTCAATAAATTTAAGAAGATTGAAATCATATCAAGCATATTCTCTGACCATAATGTTATGAAACTTGAAATCAATCACAAGAAGAAAACGGAAAAACACACAAAGACATGGATGCTAAATAACATGTTACTAAACATTGAATGGGTTAACAATGAGATCAAGGTAGGAATTCAAAAGTAACCTTGAAACAAATGAAAATGAGAACACAACCACCTCAAATCTATGGAACACAGCGAAAGGAGCCCTAAGAGGGAAATTCATAGCACTACAGGCCTATCTCAAGAAACAAGAAAAAGCTCAAATAAACATCTAATTTTATCCTTACAGGAACTTGAAAGAGAACAACAAACAAAGCTCAGAGTGAGTAGAAGGAAGAATATGATAAAGATCAGGACAGAAATAAATGAAATAGAGTCTAAAATAATAACACAGGAAGACCCAAGATGGCAACATAGTTAAATGCCTACACTCACTGCTTCCCACAACCACATCAAAATTACAACTAAATTATAGAACAATCATCATCCAGAACCACCTGAAAGCTGGCTCCTACACTAGAGAAGTAAAGAAGAAAGAACATTGAGATTGGTAAGAGGGGCGGGGGCCTGGGACGGGCTGGACTGGCACACATGTGTGCTCCTTTTTTAATTGGGAGGGAGATTGTCTCTGTGGAGGCTGCCTGTGAGGAGCAAGGGCAGCCATTTCAGTTTGCACCTCCCTAGTGATTCCCTGAGACACTGCCCATTCAATTTGCAGTCCCACCCAACCTCTGTGCAATGGCTTTTGCATATGAATGCCCACCTTGCTCAGGCTTCACACTTTGCTAAAATATCTCAGAAAAGCAGCATCTGGGTCAGGGAGCCCAAAACCTATAAATAAAAGGCCCAAGACAGCACTAGCATCAGCCTACCTTGCTTCACAACATGGGTCTCACCTGGGCACTTCTAAAACTGATATAAATAGGAGGAATCTGCAGATCTCTCTGTAGCTCCTGCCAGATGGCCTCAGCCAGTGGCTTACTTTGCATCTCCCTGGAGACCCAAGAGCCAGTGCACCCAGTGGTAAGCAACAGACCACAGCAGATTACAACTCTACAAACCCATAAGCAGCACACTCAAGGGGCAGACTCAGTGCACACCAAAGCCCCATTAAAGTAAATCCTGCTCTATATGGGTGTCTTCTGCACAGCATCTCTCCCACTGTCCTCATAGCTGGTCCTCATAGCCAATTTGCCTGAAGGTAAATTCCTTCCAGTGACACCAACAACAGTCAAGTCTCAACTACAGCAAGACTGCACACAGCCCACAAGGGATGCACCTGGAGTGTCCAGTTAAGGTGACTGGGGATGCTAAGCCTCTGGGCCCCATAGGAAAGCTAATAAACAAGGCCACTTTACCAACTGGAAGAGACACAGCAGCTCTACCTAATACATAGAAACAAACACAGGGAAGCAGCCAAAATGCAAAGACAAAGCAACATGTTACAAATGAAAGAAATGGAACAAAGCAAACTATTGGATATAGAGTTAAACCCAAGGTTATAAGGTTACTCAAATATCTTCATGAAACCTCCAAGGGACTTAGTGAGACTTTCAAGGATCTTAGTGAGAATGCCAAAAAAGAAAAAAGAAAAAAAAACGGGAAAAGACCAATCAGAAATTAAGCATACACTGACTAAATAAAGAATAATATACAGGGATTCAATAGTAGAGTACAGGATCCTGAGATTCAAATCAATGATTTGAAACATGAGGAAACAAACAAACAAACAAACAAACAAAAAAAAACAAAAACAAAAAACAGCCAATCAGAAGAGCAAAAAGAAAAAGAATCCAGAAATATGAAAATAGTGTAAGGAGCCTCTTTAACCAAATACTAATATTTGATTATGGGAGTGCCAGAAGAAGAGCTGAAAAACCTATTTTAAGAAATGATAGAAAACTTCCCCTACTTGATGAAAGAAATAGACTTACAAGTCAATGAAGCACAGAGAGTCCCAAACAAGAGGAACCCAAAGAGAACCACACCAAGGCATATCATCATTAAAATGCCAAGGGTTAAAGACAAAGAGAGAATCTTAAAAGCATCAAGAGAAAAGCAGTCAGTTACCTACAAGGGAGTGCCCATATGACTGTCAGCTGATTTCTCAACAGAAAATAGCAGGCCAGAAGGGAGTGGCAAGAAATATTCAAGGTGATGAAAGTCAAGGATCTACAACCAAGATTACTCTACCCAGCAAAGCTATCATTTAGAATTGAAGGTCAGATAAAGAACTTCCCAGACAAGAAAAAGCTAAAGGAGTTCATCACCACCAAAACCAGTATTCCTTGAAATGCTGAAGAGTATTCTTTGAGAAGAGGAAGAATAATAATAAAAAGATCAAAATTATCTATAATAATAAAAGATAATATGCTAATTAGACCAAACATCCTTCCAGACGACCTTCCAGACAAAGCCATGGTGGTGGGGGCCAAGGCAAAGGCAGCAGAGACCCCTGGTTGCCATGGCAGGTGGGGGCCAAGGCAGAGGCGGCCACTGAGACTGAGGTAGCCTCCACCATAGTGGGGGTCAAGCCCCCTTGCACAAATTTCATACATTGGTCCTTCAGTAAACAATAAAAACGTATCTATCAACAACTGAATCTAAAAAATCAAAATTAATAAGAAATATAATGAACAGAATAAACAGGTGAATAAAATAGAATGGGAGGCATGGAAATGGAACAGACTGACAATTCTCAGAAGTAAGGAAGGTGGAGGGGGGACAGGAAGAGGTTAAAGAAAGATCTTATGTGCATAAATGCATTACCTATGGCTACAGACAACTGGGTGGTGAAGGCCTGGGGTGGGGTGGGAACTGGCTGGAGGAGGTGCCTTGGGGAAAATGAGGGACAATTATAATACTCTCAACAATAAATATTTAAAAATGAAAAAAAAATGCCCTGGCTAGTTCACCTCAGTTGATAGAGCATCAGCCTGTGGACTGAAGGGTCCTAGATTAGTTTCCAGTCAAGGTCACATGCCTGGGTTGTGGGCTCAATCCTCAGTAGGGGGCAAGCAGGAAGCAGCTGAACAATGATTCTCTCTCATCATTGATGTTTCTATCTTTCTCTCCCTCTCCCTTCCTCTCTGAAATATTAATTAATTAATTAATTAACAATACAATAAATCAATGACACCAAGAGCTAGTTCTTTGAAAAGATAAACAAGATTGACAAACTTTGAACCATACTCATGAAGAAAAAAAGAGGACCCAAATAAATAAAATCAAATGTGAAAGACACCAAAGAAATACAAAGGATTAAAAGAAAATATTATGAACTATATAGCAACAAATTGGGCAATCTGGAAGAAATGGATCAATTCCTGGAAACATATATCTTCCAAAACTAAGTCAGGAAGACTGAGAGAATATGAATAGACTGATTACAACTAGTGAAAATGAAGCAGAAGAAAAACAAAACAAAACTCCCAACAAACAAAAGCTCTGGACTGGATGGCTTTATAGGTAAATTTTACCATATATTCAAGAAGAAATAACACCTATCCTTCCTAAACTATTATAAAAATTCAAGAGGAAGGAAGGCTCCCAAGCTCATTTTATGAGTTCAGCATTATTCTAATTCCAAAACCAGATAAAGACATAACAAAGAAAGAAAATTATAGACCAATATCCCTGATGAACATAAATGCTAAAATCTTTCTTTTTACTCATCAGCTTTATGCTAATGTACCAAAATGAGATGTATTCTCTTGTTTTAAAAATCTTTGTTGTTGGGAGTATTACAGATGTCCCCTTTTTCCTCCCCCATTGCCAGCCCGTCTCCCCAACCTGGTTCCGGCCCTGCCCTGCCCCAGGTCTTCACCATCTTGTCTGTGTCCATAAGTAAGATCTTTGGTTAAACTCTTCCACACCCTCTACCCCCTTCCCTCTATGATTTGTAAGTCTGTTCCATTTCCATGCCTCAGATTCTATTTTATTCACCAGTTTATTTTCTTCATCAGATTTCTTGTTCATTTATTTTGATTTTTAGATTCAATTGTTGATAGATATGTATTTATTACCATTTTATTGTTCATATTTTTATTTCTCTTCTTCTTCTTCTTCTTCTTCTTCTTCTTCTTCTTCTTCTTCTTCTTCTTCTTCTTCTTCTTCTTCCTCTTTCCTCTTCTTAAAGAATACCCTTCAACATTTCATGTAATACTGGTTTGGTGGTAGTGAACTCCTTTAGCTTTTTCTTGTCTGTGAAGCTCTTTATCTGACTTCAATTCTAAATGATAGCTTTGCTAGGTAGAGTAATCTTGGTTGTAGATCCTTGATTTTCATCACCTTGAATATTTCTTGCCACTCCCTCTGGCCTGGACTGCATAGTTTCTGTTGAGAACTCAGCTGACAGTTGTATGGGTACTCCCTTGTAGGTAACTGTTTTTCTCTTGCTGCTTTTAAGATTCTCTCTTTGTCTTTAACCCTTGGCATTTTAATTATAACATGTCTTGGTGTGGGCTTCTTTGGATTCCTCTTGTTTAAGAATTTCTGCACTTCCTGGACTTGTCAGTCTATTTCTTTCATCAGGTAGGGGAAGTTTTCTGTCATTATTTCTTCAAATAGGTTTTCAATATCTTGTTCTCTCTCTTCTCCTTCTGGAACCTCATAATATGAATGTTGGTACACTTGAAGTTGTCCCAGAGGCTCCTTACACTTTCTTCATATTTTGGGATTCTTTTTGCTCTTTTAACTGCGTGTTTTTGCTTCTTTGTATTCCAAATTGCTGATTTGATTATCAGAATCCCTTCCTCTACAGTTGAATCCTTGTAAATTATTCTTTATTTCAGTTATTGTATGCCTAATTTCTGATTAATCTTTTCTATGTCTTTGACATTCTCACTAAGATCCTTAAAAGTCTCACTAAGTCCCTTGAAGCTCTCATTAAGATCCTATTGGGAAAAACGGGACATATGTAATACTTTGAACAATAAAGATTTTTTTAAAATCCTTGAGTAACCTTATAACCATTGTTTTGAACTCTGTATCCAGTAGTTTGCTTGCTTCCATTTCTTTCATTTTTAACATGTTTCTTTATTTCTGCATTTTGGTTGCTTCCCTGTGTTTGTTTCTATGTATTAGGTAGAGCTGCTATGTCTCTGGAATTGGCAGAGTGGCCTTGTGTAATAGGTGTCCTGTAGTTCCCAGTGACTCAGTCTCCCCTGTCACCTGAGCTGGGCACTCTAGGTGCACCCCAGTGTGGTCTGTGTGCACAGTCTTGTTGCAGTCGAGTCTTGATTGCTGTTGGCATCACTGGAAGGAGTTGAAGTTCAGGCCAATTGGCTGTGAAGACCAGCTACAACAGCAATGGGAGAGCTGCTGTGCAGGAGACAGCCCTATGGAGCAGACTTGCTTCACTGGGGCTTTGGCGCTCATTGAGTCTGCCCCTTGTGGATGTGTAGATTTGTGATCTGCTAGGGTCTGAGGCTGTCCACCTGGTGCACTGGCTCTAGAGCCTCCAAGAAGGTGCAAAGTCAGCCACTGCATAGGGCCACCTGACAGGAGCTACAGAGAGATCCACAGATGTATTTGTACTGGGCAAGGAAGTGCCCAGGTGAAGCCCAGCTATGAAACAAGACAGGCTGGTGCTGGCGCCTGGGCCTCTTATTGATAGGTATGAAACATGTTCACTCCAGCTGCAGCTTGTTTGAGAGATTTTAGCAAAGTCTGAAGCTTGAGCCATTCATATGTAAAAGCAGCTGCAAACAGCTTTGGTGGGTCTTCAAATTGGATGGTGTGGGGGTCTCAGAAATCACCAGAATGGAGCAAACAGCATGAGCCAGGCTGATGGGACTAAAAATTGGCTGCCAGTCAGCCCTGTGACAGGGGAGGTTCTAGCACAGGAATAATGACCCCTGTGAGTACCCCCACTGGGAGAAAGCAGTTCCTAGTTCCTGCCCCAATGCTAGACAATCCAGTTCCTTCCCATGTATATCTGGGTCCCCCAAGTCTGCCTGTTGCTAGATCTCAGAGATATTGAGCCTGAATAAGTTCATGCACTGGCCCTTTAAAAGGGAACCCTGGGTCTCCAGCAACCTCTGTGTCACTCAGCCACAGTCCCCGCTGGTTTTTATAGCCCAACGTTACAGGGACTTCTCTTCCCAGCTCTAGAATCCTGGGCTGGGAGTTTGGTGTGGGACTGGGACCCCCTGCTTCTCACTGCCAGCCTCTGCAGAGACGATCTCCCCTCTGATTTAAAAAAGGGGATGTCAGACCAGCCTGGTCCACAACTCCTCCCGAGTCTCAATGTGCTTTCTTCTTTACTTTTTGAGTTGTAGGACTTTCATTCAGCTGGCTTTCAGGTGCTTCAGAATGATGGCTGTTCTATATTTTAGTTATAATTTTGATGTGGTTATGGGCGGTGGCATTTACCAGCATTTGCCTACGCTGCTATCTTGGTTCCCATATACTAAAATCTTCAACAAAATATTAGCAATCCAAATTCAGCAATGCATTAAAAAGATCATACACCATGATCAGGAGGGATTATTCCAGGTTTCAGTGTTGGTACAATATCAATAAAACAATAAACATGTTGTACCACATAAACAAATAGAAGGATAAAAAACACATGATAATATCAATAGGTGCAGAAAAAGCATTTGATAAAATCCAGCTCCCATTCATGATAAAAGCTCTCAGCAAAGTGAGATAGAGGGAACACATCTTAATGTAATAAAGGCCATGTATGACAAATGCACAGCCAACATCATACTCAATGGTCAAAAACTACAAGAGTTCCCCTGAAGACTGGAAGCAAGACAGGTTGTCTGCTTTCACCACTCCTATTTCAACATAGTACTGAAAGTCCTAGTTACAGCAATCAGAAAACAAGAAGAATTAAAAGGCATCCAAATTGGAAAGGAAGAAGGAAAATTGTTATTACTTGCAGATGACATGATATTGTATAGAGAGAACCCTAATGATTCCACCAAAAAAACTACTAGACCTGATAAATGAATTCAATAAAGTAGCAAGATACAACATAAATATCCAGAAATCAGTTGCACTTTTATACACCAATAATGAACTATCAGAAAAGAAAACTAAATATATATATATATTTTTTCACAATTGCTTCATAAACAATAAAATATCTAGGAATAATTTAACCAAAGATATGAAAGATCTGTATTCAGAAAATTCTAAGACACTGAAGAAAGAAATTGAGGAAGATACAAATACCATGTTCATGAATAGGAAGAGTTCACATAATTAAAATATCCATACTAACCAAAGCAATCTACAGATTCAACGAAATTCCTATGAAGATACCAATGGTGTATTTCACAGAACTAGAACAAATGTTTCAAAACTTTATTGAAACCACAAAAGATGCCAAATAGGAAGAGTGATCTTGAGAAAGAACAAAATTGGAGAAATCACACTACCTGATATCAGATTATACTACAAGGCCATAGTAATAAAACAGTATGCTACTGGCATAAAAGCAGACATATAGCCCTGGTCTGTTTGGCTCAATGGTTAGAGCATCGGCCTGAGGACTGATGGTCTTGGGTTCAATTCTGTTCAGGGGCATGTACCTCAGTTGTGGGCTGGATCCCTGGTCTCAGTCAGGGTCCATGCAGGGGACAACCAACCAATCCATGTATCTCTCTTACATTGATGTTTCTGTCTCTCTGTTATCCCTGTCCCTTTCACTATCTCTAAAAATCAAAGGAAAAAATATCCATGGGTGAGGATTAACCAAAAAATCCCCACCAAAACAGACTTATAGATTAATAGAAGAGTAAAGAGAGCCCAGAAATAAACCCACACCTTTATAGTCAACTAATATTTGCAAAAGAGGCACAAACATACAATGGACTAAAGATAGTCTATTCAATAAATGGTGTTGGGAAAATTGGAGAGATACATGCAAAAAAGAAAGAAACTAGACCATCAACTTATACCATACACAAGAATAAGCTCAAAATGGATTAAAGACTTACTAGTAAATGTTAGACTCAGAACCATAAAATTCCTAGAAGAAAGCATAGGCAGTAAAATCTCGGACATTTCTCGTAGCAATGTTTTTTTTCTGATATATCTCCTATGTCAAAGGAAACAAAAGAAAAAATAAACAAAAGGTACTACATCAAACTAAAGAGTTTTTGTTCAGCAAAGGAAACCATCAACAAAATGAAAAACAATACACTGAATGGGAAAACATATTCACCAATGATACATCTGATAAGGGGTTAATATACAAAATTTATAAAGAACTTATAAAACTCAATATCAAAAGACAATTAAATTTAAAAATGGGAAAAAGACCTGAATAGACACTTCTCCAAAAAGGATATACAGATGGCCAATAGATATAGGAAAAGATGCTCAACATCACTAGTCATCAGAGCGATCCAAATTAAAACCACAATGAGATATTGTTAGGGGCAGAAATAAAATATTGGTGACCAGCTATAATTATAAGAAATATTAGTCACCCTAACCAATTTTGCTCAGTGGATAGAGCATCAGCCTGCAGACTGAAAGGTCCCAGGTTCAATTCCAGTCAAAGGGCATGTACTTTGGTTGCGGGCATATCCCCAGTAGGAGGTGTGCAGGAGGCAGCTGATCGATGTTTCTCTCTCATCAATGTTTCTAACTCTCTATCCCTCTCCCTTCCTGTCTGTAAAAAATCAATAAAAATATCTTTTTAAAAAATATTAATCATGCTCTGTTAATCATGATTGTTTTGCTCTGGTTAAAGAAAGCACATTCTAACTTGTCTGGGAGTTGCATGCGACCTGGAGTTCTCATGGAAATTCAGCCCATGAGCTGCCTATTATCATGTAAAGATTAACAACTTTGTTGCAGAAGCCAGCGGTGCCAGCCCTTTGCATATCCTCAGGCCTTTGCATACCCCCAACCCTTTGCATACCCCCAGATCTTTGCAAACTGCCAGCCCAAATTTGCCTGTAAAATGCCCATTTTGCATACCCATTCTTATCCCTTTTGTTACTTCCCCATGTAATCTTTGTCCTTCTACCCAATATAAGCAGCTGGCTTATGGTAGGGGGCAGATTTTTGTGGATGACCTGCTGCTCTCCCATACTGCCAGCATTATTGGAATAAATACTCATATATGATTCAACCCTATCTCTAGTTAATTGGCTCAAGTAGTGACAGGCAGCCAAGACAGTGATTGTCCAGTTACAATATCACCTCACACCTGTCAGAATGGCTATCATCAGTAAATTAACAAACAAGTGAGGATGTGGAGAAAAGGGAATCTTCCTGCAACGTTGGTGGGAACGAAGACTGGTGCAGCCACTGTGGGAAACAGTATGGAGTTTCCTAAAAAAAACTAAAAATAGAACTCCCATTTGACCCAGTTGGAAGTTGGGGTGGGGATAGAGAACTCATGGACATGGCCAACAGTGTGATTACAGGAGGGAGGAGGAGAGATGGAGGTGGATAGATCAATGGAACAGAATATAGATCCCAGAAATAAACCCATGTATATATGTTTAATTAATTTATGACAAAAGAGCCCAGAATATACAATGAGGAAAGGGCAGTCTTTTCAGTAAATGCTGCTGGAAAAACTGGATAGCATCATACAAAAGGAGGAAATTGGGTCACTAACTTACACAAGCCACATAAATTAATTCAACATGTTTTAAGACTTGAATGTAAGACCTGAAAAAATAAAAGTCCTAGAAGAAAACACAGGCAGTAAGCTCCTTAATATTGGTGTTGACAATGATTTTTTGGATTTAACACCAAAAGCATAGGCAACAAAATAAAAATTAATAAGTGGAACAACATCAAACTAAAAAGTTTCCGCATAGCAAAGGAAACCATCAATATAATAAAAAGGCAAACTACTGAATGGGAGAAAACAGTTGCAATTCATAATTAAGGGATTAATATCCAAAATATATAAAGAACTTAGCTCAGGTGGAAAAATGGCAGCGAAATAGACAGACGTGTCCTGAGCCTTGTCCCAGAGCAGATAGAAAGAACAGCTGAGGGTCCCATGGAGAGTGTCTGTTGAAGAGTTAAGGGACAGCTGTACTCCAGGAGAAGGTGGGGGACTGCTGAATAGGGGTCCCTGACCGGGCAGCCCTCACTGCTGCTGAGTTCCCTCCCAAAACCACTGGCTCGAACGCGGAGACCGCGCCATCTTGAAGGGGAAAGTGGATGTTATCTGAAACCTGAAAATCTACAACTGCAGCATCCACTGAACAGCTGCGAACCCCAGAACACCGGTCCCCAATTGGCACAAACACGCAGATTCAGAGGAGCTCTACACTCCACCATGGAAAGGTCAGATTTCACCTGGGATAAGGTGAGGTCTCTGGTCCTGCCAGGACAGAGAAATGCGCGCACTGCAGGAGCTGGAAGACTGGGGGAAGTCTGCACCTAGAAAAATCCGTGGCTGTTGAGGCTGGCATGATCCATGAATGTGGAAAGGGGTCCTCAGAGCTGCTAACAGAGGGGATCTCTAAAAAGCAACCCATTTTGATCTGATGCAGGACAGCCTAAAAATTTTGGAAGTGTGCTGGCTGCTTGGACACAAGGGGGAAAAGGGAATTGCGCAGGCTTGCGTGCAGACCCTGAGTTCACTAACTTGCGCTTTCTCCTCTTTGAATCCTTGCTTCTGATTACTGAGCCCAATACATAGGATCACCCAGTTGGGGATGCCCTAGGAGACTGCAGGGGAAAGTTGTTTTTCTGGAACCTGGGGATCAGAGAGGGAAGTGACCATCAGAGAACCAGCTCTGGGGCAGCCCACTCCCACAATCAGGTATTGAGTGCCACAGGGAAAGAAGGATCTAAGCACAGGCTAGAGAGGACCTATAGACCTGGAGGTCAACCCAGAAACACTGCCACCCAGGGAGGAATCACAAATTGACTCTTGTTTAATCACAAATTAAGGAATACAAGAAAGTAAGACACACCACCGGCTTAAAAATCAGGACTGGTTTACAACACTGAGGAGCAGTGGAATGCAAGGAACTGCAATACTGTCCTGACTGGGAAACAGGCATGCCAAACAGAACAATAGAGGAAGTGAATGACCTTCACTACTGCACATTTTATTTTTATTTTTTTATTATTTATTATTTTTTTCTTTTTCATCTTTTACTTAAGAAACTAATTTTTTTTCTTTTTTTAATATATTTTATTGATATTTTACAGAAAGGAAGGAAGAGGGATAGAGAGCTAGAAACATCGATGAGAGAGAAACATCGATCAGCTGCCTCCTGCACACCCCCCACTGGGAATGTGCCTGCAACCAAAGTACATGGCCTTGACCAGACTTGAATCGGGGACCCTTCAGTCTGCAGGCCGATGCTCTATCCAGTGAGCCAAACCAGTTTTGGCTAATTTTTTTTCTTTTTCCCTCACTTGATTTTACCTTTTTAATTATTAATTTTTATTTTCAATCAGTATTATTACTACTACTATTTTACTTTTTTTTAAGTGTCATTTTATTTTCTCTTTATTTGACTTTGAGATTAGAGTTTTACATTCTATTTTCATCTTTCCTTTAGCATCATTCTACTCTATCTCAACTCTAATGTTATGCCATCACTCTCTTCCTAACTTTTGCCCTGTTGTTGTCCTGTTTCTCTTACCCTTTTCCTGCTTTAGATTTTCCTTACTCGTTATTTTTACTCCTGTTAAAATTTCACCCTACTTATATATCTAATTTCCAATCCCCTGCTCCGAGTTTATACACACCTCTCTCTTCTATGTCTTCACTACCCAAAAAATTGTTTTTCTCTCTGTCCTTTTGTTGTTGTTTGCTTGAATGTTGATTATATCGATTTTTTATGCTTGTTTGTGAGATTGTTTTGATTATTCTTTTGTTTGCTTTGTTTTTGTTTGTTTCTTGCATCTGTTTTTCCTCACCTCACTTGATATTAATTGTTGTTTGTAGTTTGTATTCATCTCCAGGTACTTGTTGCTGGCATTTGCAGGGATTAGTGGCTGTTCTATTGGAGTTTTCTCTTCATATGCATAGTTTGTTCCCCTTTTCTTTCTTATTCTCTTTCTTTTCTCTCTTACTTTTTTTTCCCTTTTCCCAATTTCATTTTGGCACTCCTTTCTTTTTTTTTCTTTTTTTCTCTCTTCTTCTTTCTCTCCTATCCCCTAATTTGCCTTTCTCTGGTAGTCACCTTTATTTGGGGTTATTAATATCGAGACTACATTTCTGTTCAGTGCCTTGTGTGTTGTACCTTGTTGTGTTGTATTTTGTACCTTTAAATCAACGCAGGAGAGAAGAACTACATAACTAGACACCCAGAGAAGAGAGACCATTGTCAGACAAAGAAATAGCCTGCATATGAAAGAAAAGCAGGCATCACCAGAAAAGGAAGTAAACAAAATGGAGGCAAACAACCTGCCAGAGAAAGAATTCAGAGAAATGGTCATAAGGTGGCTGAAAAGAATGGAAGACAAACTTGACAATATGAGTAAGAACCAAGAGGAAATGAAGAAGAACCAAGAAGAAATGAAAAATGACATCACTGCTGTAAAGAACTCAATAGAAAGCATCAAGAGTAGACTAGAAGAAGCAGAGGACCGCATCAGTGAGCTAGAAGACAAGATAGAAAAAAATATCCAAGTAGAGCAGCTTCTAGGAAAAAAAAAATTGAAAGCAGGATGAGAGCCTAAGGAAACTTTGGGACAACATGAAACAAAACAACATCTGCATAATAGGAGTTACAGAAGGAGAGGAAACTGAGCAAGGAATAGAAAACCTGTTTGAAGAAATAATGACAGAAAACTTCCCTGATATAGGGAAGAAAAAACTCACACAAATCCTAGAAGCTTACAGAGTCCCAAGCAAAATGAACCCCAAGAAACCAACGCCAAGGCACATTATAATTAAATTGGAAAACACCAACAACAAAGTAAGAATCTTAAAAGTGGCCAGAGAGAGACAGAAAGTTACCTACAAAGGAACCCCCATCAGACTAGCGAATGAATTCTCAACAGAAACTCATCAGGCCAGAAGGGAATGGAATGAAATATATAAAGTCATGCAAAGGAAGGGTCTGAATCCAAGAATACTGTACCCAGCAAGGCTATCAATCAAAATTGAAGGTGAAATCAGGAGCTTCACAGACAAAAAAGGACTAAGGGAATTTATTACCACCTAACCAGCAATGCAAGAAATGCTAAAGGGTCTGCTGTAATAAAAAGAAATAGGAAGCAAAGAAGGAACACAGGGGTAAAGAATAAAAATGGCGACATATAAGCACCTATCAATAATAACTTTAAATGTAAATGGGTTAAATGCCCCAATCAAAAGACATAGGGTAACGGATTGATAAGAAAACACGACCCATATATCTGCTATCTACAAGAAACCCACCTCAGAAAAAAAGACACACACAGACTGAGGGTGAAGGGATGGAAAAGGTTTTTCAGGCGAATGGAAATGAAAAAAAGCTGGGGTAGCAATACTTATATCTGACAAATTATATCTCAAAGTGAAAGACTTAACAAGAGATAAGGAAGGCCACTTCATAATACTAAAGGGAACAATCCAACAAGAAGAAATAACTCTGGTAAACATATACGCACCCAATACAGGAGCACCCAATGCATAAAAAAAAAAAAAAAAAAAACACTCCTGGAGGATATCAAAGGAGAGATTGACAGCAATACAATCATAGTAGGAGACTTTAATACCCCACTATCACCATTAGACAAATCCTCTAAAAAAAAATCAGCAAAGAAACATCAATCCTAAATGACTCACTAGACCAGATGGAATTAATTGACATCTTCAGAACATTTCACCCCAAAGCCACAGAATATACATTCTTCTCAAGTGCACATGGGTTATTTTCAAAAATAGACCATATGTTAGATTTTAGGCAAAGTCTCTTCAAATTCAAGAAGATAGAAATCATATCAAGAACCTATACAACTCAATAGCTAAATAAATAAATAAATAAATAAATAAATAAATAAATAAATAAATAAATAAATAAAAAAAAATGGGCAGAACATCTCAATAGAATTTTTCCAAGAAGACATATGGATAAGCAACAAGCACATGAAAGGATATCCAACATCACTCATCATCTGGAAAATGCAAATCTAAACCACAGTGAGATATCACTTCACACCTGTTGGAATGGCTATTGAAACACAAGAGCGAACAAATGCTGGCAAAGATGTGGAGAAAATAGAACGCTCCCGCACTGCTGGTGGTAATATGAACTGTTGCAGCCACCCTGGAAAACAGCCTGGAACTTCCTCAAAAATTAAAAATAGAACTACCATAGGATCCAACAATTCCACTGCTGGGTATTTACACAGAAGGAATGAAAAAACTAACTTAAAAAGTATATGCACTCCATGTTCATTGCAGCGATATTTACAGTAGCCATTCTAATAACCTAAGTGTATAGCAGCATATGAACAGATAAAGAAACTGTAGCACATGTGATAAGAGCAGAAATAGAATGTTGGGGACCCAGCTAGAATTGTAAGAAATATTAATCATGCTCTGTTAATAGTGATTGTTTTGTTCTGATTAAAGAAGGCACATTCTAAGCTTGCTGGCAGTTATACACAGGACCTGGGAGCTCACCTGGAAATTCAGCCCTTCCTCCCCATTTGGAGCTGCCTATTATCATGGAAAGATTAGCAACCTGTTGAGCCAAAAACCAAAGCTACCAGCCCTTTGAAGACCCCAGCCCTTGCATATCACTAAGCCCTCTGAAGACCCCAGGCTTTTGAATATCTGTAGACTGCACATTTGCCCTTTTGCCTACTTCCCCATGTCATCTTTGTCCTTCTACCCAGTATAAGCAGCTGGCATATGGGGGGTGGGGGTCAGAGCAGATTTTGGTGGATGACCTGCTGCTCTCTCATCCTGCCAGCAGGATTGGAATAAACTCTCATATATGATTCAACCCTGTCTGTGCTGAATTGATTCAAGTAATGACAGGCAACACGGACCCACTGATTGTCCAGTTACACATATATACCATGAAATATTATTTACCCATTAAAAAGAATGAGATATTGTCATTTGCAACAACATGGATGGACCTTGAGGGCATCATGCTAAGTGAAATAAGTCAGATAGCTTCCTGATAGTAGAGGCAGGCAGTTTGCTTCAGAGTCTCTGCTCTTATTAATGTGTAGTATCACATACTTTGTCTGCCTTTTTGAGAGAATTATATTTGTCAGTAAGAAATCTCAATGGGCTCTCTTTGCCAGGGCTGGTTGCCTGCTTCCTCTTTCAGCCCTGTCCCAGCAGACTGGCCTGGAGATCTCCATCTCAGACGCTAGTCAGATGGCATCATTCCCCAGCATGCGTCTCCAAGGCTCCCATCACACTCCGAATGGCATCCCTTCTCCTTCCTTAGACTTACAGGTTCCCTGCCTGTATTTTCAAATTCCTTTCCTCCTTTTCTCCTACTCATTCACCACCCACTTCAGCAGGCCTTGCTTCTCTTTGAACTTATCCCTGCCTTAGGCCCTTGCACTTGCTCTCTCCTTTGCCTAGAATGCTTTTCTGCCAGATCTTCACTTGGCTAGCTCCTTGTTTCCTTTTTCTGCTCAAAAGGCATCTTCTCAGGGAAGCCTTCCCAGGACTCCATTTAATTTGTTCAGACCAATCTCCATATCACTTCTTTTTTATTGTCTTTTCCTTCACTAAAACAGACAAGCAGAGTGGCCGTGTTGACCTGGTTTACCTTTTCATCACCAGTAGCCAGAACAGGGCCTGATTTATTGTAGGAGTTCAAATATTTGTTGAATGAACAAATAAATAAGTGGGTTAGTTATATAGTTTTCATTATCTGAAAAGTAGAGATAAAGTTTGTATTTTGAGATCTAATTTTTAAAAGGAATTTGTCACACAAGTCCTTATATAAAATCCTATATAATAAAGAGGTAATATGCAAATTGACCCTCACAAGATGGCTGCCTATGACCAGGCTGGCAGGGAGTTTAGTGAGGGTCGACCAAAAGACTGAACAAGCAGGCTGAGTGGGGCGACCAGGCCAGCAGGTGGGGGCAGTAAGAGGCAACCAGGCTGGCGGGGTGGGGGGTAGTTGGGGGAGATCGGACTGGCAAGGGGGGGCAATAAGGAGTGACCAGGCAGGCAGGCAGGCAAGCAATTAGGAGCCAGCAGTCCAGGATTGTGAGAGGGATGTCTGACTGCCACTTTAGGCCCAATGTGGGATTTAGCCTAAACCAGCAGTCAGACATCCCCCAAGGGGTCCCAGATTGGAGAGGGTGCAGGCTGGGCTGAAGGGACCCCCTCCCCCGTGCACGAATTTTATGCACTGGGCCTCTAGTCCTATATAATAAAAGCCTAGTATGCTAAGTGTCTGACCGTTCAACTAGAAGCTATGATGTGCACTGGCCACCAGTGGATAGAAGCTCTGACCAGTAGGTTAGCTTGCTGCTGGGGTTCAGCATATCAGAACTGGGTAAGACAGGCTGGACATGCCCTGGAGCCCTCCTGCAGTCCCTCTCCAGCCCTAATCATGAACCGGTGGGGTTCCTTGGCCTGGCCTGCACCCTCTTGCAATCCGGGACCCCTTGGGGGATGTCAGAGAGCCAGTTTCAGCCAGATCCTTGCAGGCCAGGTCGAGGGATCCCACTAGTGCATGAATCCATGCACTGGGCCTCTAGTATATAATAAAATAGAAGACATTTTCAATAGTATAGTTCATAGTTTAACAACAGAATACCACTTATTATGTTTTTGCCTTCTAAAATAGATATTTAGTATTTCTTAAAATGTGTAATTGGTAAGGAAGTTACCTTTAAATCTTGATACTTTAAAAAATTTTCTTAATGGGCCAAGACTTTAGACTTTATCAATGATCAAATACATGTTGAGCACAGAGTACTTGTAAAGTGTTTGCTGCTGGGCTTATCTCAAGAATAAGCCAATGCCACCTTTGTCCTTATCTTTGTCAGCCCTCCTCTTTCTCTCTAAGGATAAAGACTATCCCCCACCCCTTCCCCACAAAGGCCAGTTCCAGCCCCTGTTTCTGTGACATCAACCCAGAGGCCTCAGGATGCTAATGGCCTGTCCCCTTTGCTGAGTAGCAGCTTTGTCAATTGTTTTACTATGGTGACTGTGTGTGCAGGGCTACCCACACTGTCTGCTGGCCCACTGACCGATGGGTGCTCGGAGACAAACACAAACAGCTGCTTCTAGGCCTAGCCTTCCAGGACTGTAAGGGTCAACCAGGAAGAGAATATATCGCACACGTTGTCACTGAAATAAATCTCTCACTTCCCTAACTTCTCTATTTTGGTTCATGTAATTTTCCCATCTTTGTGACTGAGGGATGAATAAGAGATGGAAGAGGAAGAGCTGGCTGGAAGCAGAACATATTGACTGTTTGGGTTGGGATTGAGGTGTTTGTGGGACAGGCTGAGCTGAGTCATCTGTTTCCTTCTATTGACACAGACTCAACCAACTGAAGACCCTGAATCAAGAGCTCTTTCTGACCTGCCTCCTTTTGGTTCCGATGCTCATCTGAATAACCGGGTAGCCTCTCCGGCCCTCACTTTCTCCTTCTCAGTCTGGTCTTCTTCTTATACCTGAACTCAGACTTCTCAGTTTTTCACCCACTATTTCAGTGCCCATGCTATACTTCCAGGCAACATCGGGGATAGGAACAAGTAAAACTGTGTGGTTCCTGCCCTTGTGAAGGTTCCCATGATGATACCACCCCATTTTTCAAAGTAAGTCTCAATGGCTTTCAGACCCCTAGCCCCTTGCCTGGCGTTCAAGGCCCTCTGAACTCACCTTCCAGGTTTAGCCTGTGCTGCAGCTCCCTCCACACATTCCCACACGGCAGGACACCTCTGCCACCTCGGTCGTTCATCCTGCTCACACTCCTCCCTATGCCTGGACATCCTCTGCATTCCTGCCCTCTCTCCCCTCCACCTGTCAACATTCTAAACTGCCCTTTATAGCTTAGCTCAAAGCATGACTCGCATAGGCCCTTCATGACCCCCTGCCCAGGACATCTGCTGTGTGAGTTCTCATAGGACCTTTTGTATACTTCTATACCCATCACGTTGCCCTTGGTATCAAGTTCAATGTGTGTCCATCTCTGCTATTAAGCGACCAGAGAGAAGGGCCCATGTCTTATCTATGTTGGTGGCTCCACCTCAGCAGCTGCTGCACACATAGGCACCTTCTACAAAAGGTGACCATGTAGTTTGTTATAATTTGTTGTCCAAACTAGAACCCTTCTGAGAGTGAAGGGGGCATTCTTAATAATTATGCTGGGCTGCAAGTAAAGCTAAACATGTCCCTGTCTGCTGGGTCACATGTGGTCTCTTTATGCCAATTGAAGGTTCAGGGGATGGTTTCTGAATTAAGTGACCTTGTTTACAGTGGAGTCAGCCTAGTGGACAGTGTGAAAGGGTGAAGGAGGGTACCTTTCCTAGAGCTGGTATTGCTGGGGTGGTTCCACTGAGCAAGGGGTCCCTGAGGTATGTCTGGAGGGAAGGAACAGGATTCAGGAAGGTCCAATTAGACAGAGGGAAGAAGGAATGACATCATGGAAGGATAGGATGATGGAAGCAGACAGCACCAGATTTGGCTTAGTCAGAGAAAGATTTTAGGGCTGGAACTGATGGCTTCTATTGATAACAAATAGGCAGCATGCTGGGGAGTGGAGTGGGAAGAAACAGCGCTAGCACCAGGAGTGTGTATAGAGGGGTGTGGTCTTTACAGCAGGAGGTCAGAGCCACAAGCACCTGTGTGTTTCTGAGCAGAAAAGAGAAAAAAAAATGTAGCATTTTAGGGAGATTATTCTCATGGTTATGTTTAGAGAGAGGTGAGGCTGAGGAGAGGGAGGCTACATGGGATCCATGGAAATAATATCAATGTAAGATGTCAGGAATTTAAAGGAAATACCGATAACCAAAATGACTAAGTCAGAACTGAAAAGGTAGAATTGACAGCACTTTGCAACCCAAGGGAGCTGGCCTAGTTTTGGGGTAACGCTCTGTACAATCTATCTGTTGATACCATAGACTGCGATAAGGAAGCAAGAGGCAGAGATGATTTAGACAGAGCTGATAAACTGAGATTTTTACACACTAAGTATGAGAAACCGGTGTGCCATCTGAATGGAAGTGCCCAACAGATATCGAGAGAGGAATGCCAAGGGGGCAGGAGGGCCAGGACCAGGGAGAATCATTTAAGAGGAGGAGCCATCCATGGGAGCAAGCAATAGGTGAGCGATAGCAAAGGATGAGATGTCTTGTGGACAATCAGGAGGAAAATCCATTGATTGTCAAGGGTTAGATCTGGGGAAAACACCTGCACTTAATGGGGAAGAGAGAGACAAGAGACCAGGATCTGGTGGTTGAGATAAGGAGTAAGATGAAAAATATCTAAAGAAATGAATTTCTCTGGCCTGTTATATTACTAGACACTGATTTTCTGCCCATGTCAAAGGCATGTTGATGTGATGTGTGTATTTCCATCCTGAAAGAGGATGAATGGCAGAAAAGCCAAAAAGCCAGTTAAAGTCAACAAAAATATGAATGGTTCTAATATTAATAAGGCTGTGACTGATGAACAAAATACTTAAAGGATAGAAACTAACCTGTGATACCTTTTTTCATACAGAAGGTAGCAATACTGGGCATAAAAGAAAGAACTTTTCTTAATACAGATTCCATCATAATCATACCTGAAAAATAAAGGTTGTCTTTAAAGATATGTCAAACCACTGACATGCTTTATAGAACACACAACAAAACAGACAAGCTAATGAAGCCTCGGGGTTCTTCCCCAGGCGTTATCATTGACTCCATTTATGAGGGAAATTTAATAGACACTCAGCCTGTGGAGCTCTGGTAGGTAGACAATTTCATACCATTTCAAACCCATCAGCTTTGAAGCGGATTTGTGAATGTTCTGCTCTGCTTTTCCAATTTAGGGCCTTCTGATCTTAGGGATACAACAGGGGAAGCCTCCTGCTGCTGCGGGCCCTTAACCTCTTTAAAGTGCAGTGAAACCCCACCAAGGGAACCTGGGCTCGGGTTCTCAGCAAGCCCGTGCGAAAGCTGCCTCTCTCTGCAGCCCACGCTGCTCGGCCGAGCCCGAGCCTACAGCAGCGCGTCCAGGCCCATAGAAGTAGAACACAATTTTTCCAAATGAACTATTGCTCAGTGTTGTTTGGCAAACTCTTCCACTGTCTCCCACTCCTTTCCTAACTTGGCTTCCATTTCTTCCCACTGATTTCCTGATCTCTACTGATTTTTCTTAATTAAAAAAAAACCTGTAAAGTGATAATAATTGAGTGACAATTATAACAACGTGTACCATGTAACACTGTAATTTCTTGTGGTGTTAAAAGTATTGTGTGGGTACTTAGTTTCCTAAATATAATTTAAATATGTTAATTTAGCTCAAACAGTAATCAAAACAGTTCTGTTATTCTATGTGTGTAATTATTTAAGTATTTCAACAATTGGACATTTACATATCCAAAAATTTAAAGTTTAAGACACAAAGATATATTGTGATTTTTGTGTCTGAACAAAATTCCTGAAAAATTGATATTGATACCTGGTTCTAGCATTACCTGAGTTATTTTAGGCACTAGGGTTTCCATTTGAATTATGGGAACTCTCTGATAAGAGTTGATATTTATAATTTGTTTAGTTTTACATTATTTTGGTCAACTTATTTTGTGATCCCCCCCAAAATGTTTGTTTTAAACATTTATAATAAAACAAAATTGATAACCCTCCCTGGCACTTCCTCTCGTGCCCAGCCTCTGGGGGCCAAGACCAGGAAAAACCAAGGGCACCAGCTGAAAGATAAGGCAGATTAAATAAATTTAGAAATAAAACTTCTGCTGTCTCCTCTCACGCTATTTAAATTATATTTCCTCTTTTCCAGTGATAAAGAAAATATGTGTAAATAAAATTTGAAAAAAGATGAGAAGTATAAAGAAGAAAACATAACACTTGGAGGAAACCACCATTTAAACTTCAATGTAGTCCCTTCCAGTCTTTTACCAAAGTCTCGGTCCATGTATGTATTCTATTGGGTAACATGAAGTAGCTCACATCACACAACTAGCATGTCTGTGGTCTTGCTTTCCACTGTCCTCCCTGCACATTGAGCCATAAACAGCTGCCTTCAACATTATGAATTCTCTGGAAACAAGAATTTTAACAGCTGCATTATAGTCCATCATGTGAGTGTCCCATAATTTTACTGTTTTCCTCTTTTTCCAATGTGACCATCATTTTTACATTTTATTATTAATTTGTTTACCTAATATGTTCCTTGTACAGGTTTTGTTAGCGAAGGCTATTAATATGCTGAATAGCTTGGCTGCTTCTGATTCAACTTCTTATCTCCTGTTATCATTTTAATGCACATTATTAAATAGTACTAATATTATATGTTCAGGGTCAAATAAACATCAAAAAAATAAAAGTTTGTTCCATTTTTCTACTGATGAGAGGTCCAGGGCATGCATGCTGTCCAAGTGCATGGCTGTTGAAAGGGAAAATCCTGGCACGTGCGACACTGCAAACATACAGAGCAGGAAGGCACAGTGTCCCACAGTCATGTACTGGTTTCTGCCATTTTCCCACAGTCCCCTCCATAATCACTCAGCCCCACTCCGCTTGGTTTCTGTTGCATCCCTCTTTCTGTTTTTCTTAGCTTCTGAGCAGCAGGATTTGACAGTGCCATGAAACACCCCTCCTGCCTGTTACAGGTCCCACGTCTCCCATAGGGAGCCAGCTGCACCTGGTGTGGGGCAGCAAATGCAGGAACGGGGAAGGCAAGTCTCCCACAATTAAACATCAAATTGACAGGCTCCTTCAGGAAAGGAGAACCAAAATGTACAGAAGAAAAATACATGGTAAGAGAGAAAAGAAAAAGTCAGTGAAGTCTAAATGGAGAATTAGACGCCAGAAATTCCTCCTTAGAACAACAGATTCTGAAAATTTCATCTCCTCTTAAGAAAATCACTTAAACCTTCCTTATATTTCTAGTTTTAATATAGTAGGTATCTAATGGAATTATTATAAAGTATGCAGCAGGCTTAGATGCAAGGCCCTGGGAAGTAATCTGGTGTTTTTGGAGGAAGAAGCAGAAGTAAATTGCCTAGTTGTCTGGCAGTGTGATAACCTGCACAGTTTATTTTATTGAGTAATTCCAACCCCAGGGTACCCTATGATTCCATTTTAGATCAGGTACATCACAGTTAAAAATTTAAAACCAACTGAGATGATTATTTTCCAAAAATGTAATAAGTAAAAAATGTACATACCTAGAGAGAGAGAACTCACATAAATCAATAGGAAAACCACCAATAGAAAGTGGTCTGGTGATATTTTGTATACACACAATACACATGTGACCAAAGCACACTCGAAAGTGCTTACCTTCCCTAATCACCCAGTAAATGCAAGTTGAGACAGTTAAATACAGTTCTTAACCAACAAATGTTCTAGGTTAAGAATATTATGGATTTGGGTAAGAATATCAAGAACTATTATGAGGGTTGTGAATTTGTTACAATTGTCTAGAGTCTCTCCTAGGGCAATGACCAGATGCAGATTAAATTAATGTTACTTATAATAGAGAAAATTATAAACAACCTAAATTTCCAATAAAGGCAATGGCTAGATGAACATCCA
This sequence comes from Corynorhinus townsendii, assembly GCA_026230045.1. Lineage (NCBI taxonomy): Eukaryota > Metazoa > Chordata > Mammalia > Chiroptera > Vespertilionidae > Corynorhinus > Corynorhinus townsendii. Next base: position 97,835,725 of record JAPDVU010000007.1, on the reverse strand, counting down.
AATAATATTTTTAGCCATTATACAATGTGCATTGATAAGTATTTTAATGTGAAAGTATTTATGATATTCTAGGTGTAAATGGGCATCTATAATAATAAAAGCATAATATGCTAATTAGACCAGAAGACCTTCCAGAAGAAGCCGCAACAGCGGGGTGGGAGCGGGGGAGGAAAGGAGTTGTGTAGGGGGGAAGAGGGTCAAGGCAGAGGTAGCCGCCATGGCTGCAGAGGCCGAGCCCCTTGCACGAATTTCGTGTATTGGGCCTCTAGTATAACTATAAGAGTTAACATTTCTTGGATGCTTCCTATGCACCAAGATTATTCACTTTTTTTTTTTTTTACATATGCTTTCTTATTAATTTCTTTTTTATACTATTTTTTTCTTTTTTTATTGATTAAGGTATTACATGTGTACATATCTTCCCATTGCTCCCCCTACTCCCATACATGCCCTTAACCCCCCAGTGTTCTTGAGTCCATTGGTTATGCTTATATGTATGCACACAAGTCCTTCGGTTGATCTCTTATCTCCCCACCTCTCCCTAGCCTTCCCGCTGTAATTTGACAGTCTGTTTGATGCTTTACTGCCTCTGTATCTATCCTTTGTTCATCAGGTTATAATGTTCTTTATTATCCATAAATGAGTGAGATCATGTGGTAGTTTTCTTTCATTGACTGGCTTATTTCACTTGGCATAATGCTCTCCAGTTCCATCCATGCTGCTGCAAATGGTAAGAATTCCTTCTTTTTTATAGCAGCGTAGAATTCCATTGTGTAGATGTACCATAGTTTTCTGATCCAGTCATCTGCTGATGGGCACTTGGGCTGTTTCCAAATCTTAGCTATTGTAAACTGTGCTGCTATGAACATAGGGGTGCATCTATCTTTTCAGATTGGTGTTTCTAGTTTCTTGGGATATATTCCTAGAAGTGGGATCACAGGGTCAAATGGGAGTTTCATTTTTAGTTTTTTGAGGAAACTACATACTGTTCTCCACAGTAGCTGCACAAGTCTGCATTCCCACCAGCAGTGCATGAGGGTTCCTTTTTCTCCGCATCCTTGCCAGCACTTGTCATTTGTTGATGATTGCCATTCTGACAGGTGTGAAATGGTACCTCATTGCCGTTTTGATTTTCATCTCTCAGATAATTATTGACTTTGAGCAGGTTTTCATATGTCTCTTGGCCTTCTTTCTGTCTTCTTTTAAAAAGTATCTATTTAGGTCCTTTGCCCATTTTTTTTATTGGGTCATTTATCTTCCTTTTGTTATGTTGTATGAGTTCCCTGTAAAAGTTGGAGATTAAACCTTTATCAGTGATAACATTTGCAAATATGTTCTCCCATACAGTGGGCTTTCTTGTTGTTTTGTTGATGGTTTCTTTTGCTGTGCAGAAGCTTTTTATTTTGATGTAGTCCCATTTGTCTATTTTCTCTTTAGTTTGCATTGCCCCAGGAATGGTATCGGTGAAGAAATTGCTTCAGCATATGTCTGAGATTTTGCTGCCTATGGATTCCTCTAGTATTTTTATCATTTCCTGTCTTATGTTTAAGTTTTGATCCATTTTGAATTTATTTTTGTGTATGGTGTAAGTTGGTGGTCTAGTTTCATTTTTTTGTATGTATCTGTCCAATTTTCCCAACACCATTTATTGAAGAAACTGTCTTGACTCCATTGTATGTTCATGCCTCCTTTGTCAAATATTAATTGAGCATAGTGGTTTGGGTCAATATCTGGGTTCTCTATTCTATTCCATTGGTCTGTATGCCTGTTCTTGTGCCAGTACCAGGCTGTTTTGAGAACAGTGGCTTTGTAATACAGCTTGAAATCTGGTATTGAGATTCCCACCTACTTTGTTCTTCCTTCTCAGGATTGCTGTGGCTATTTGGGGTCTTTTTTTATTCCAGATGAATTTTTGGAGAGTTCTTTCTAGGTCTGTGAAATATGCCATTGATATTTTAATGGAGAGTGCATTGAATCTATAGATTGCTTTGAGTAGTATGGACATTTTAATGATGTTGATTCTATACCAATCCATGAACACGGTATGCTCTTCCATCTGTTTATGTCTTCCTCTATCTCTTTTTTCAATGTCCTGTAGTTTTCTGAGTAGAGGTCTTTTACCTCCTTAGTTAAGTTTATTCCTAGGTATCTTAAATTTTTGGTGCAATGGTAAGTGGGATTGCTTTTTTAGTCTCTCTTTCTGTAGGTTCACTGTTGGTGTATAGAAATGCCATAGATTTCTTGGCATTAATTTTGTATCCTGCTACATTGCCAAATTCATTTATTAAGTCTAATAATTTTTTGATGGAGTCTTTAGGGTTTTCTATGTAGAGTATCATGTCATTTGTGAATAATGACAATTTTACTTCTTTTCCAATTTGGATGCCCTTTATTTCTTCTTCTTGTCTGATTGCTGTGGCTAGTACTTCCAGTACTATGTCGAACAGGAGTGGTGAAAGCGGGTATCCCTGTCTTGTTCCTGTTCTTAGGGAAATGGTTTTAGCTTTTGCCCATTGAGTATGATGTTGGCTGTGGGTTTGTCATATATGGCTTTTATTATGTTGAGGTATGATCCTTCTATTCCACCTTGCTGAGAGTTTTTATAAAAAATGGGTTTTGGATTTTGTCAAATGCTTTTTCTGCATCAATTGATATGACTATGTGGTTTTTATCTCTTAATTTGTTTATGTGATGTATCATTGATTTGCAGATATTGATTATTGTTTATGTGATGTTTATTGATTTGCGGATATTGTACCATTCTTGCATCCCTGGGATAAATCCTATTTGGTCACAGTGTATGATCTTTCTGATATACTGCTGGATCTGATTTGCTAGAATTTTGTTGAGGATTTTGGCATCTATGTTCATGAGGGATATTGGCCTGTAATTCTCTTTCATTGTGTTGTCTTTATCTGGTTTTGGTATTAGGGTGATGCTGGCTTCATAGAATGAGCTTGGAAATGTTCCATCCTCTCGAATTTTTTGGAATAGTCTGAAGAGGATAAGTTTTAGCTCTTCCTTGAATGTTTGGTAAAACTCCCCTGTGAAGCCATCTGGCCCCGGGCTTTTGTTTGCTGGAAGCTTTTTAATGACTGCTTCATTTTCTTCCATTGGCTTATTGAGATTTTTAGATTCTTCCTGATTGAGTTTTGGAAGGTTGTATTTTTCTAGGAATATGTCCATTTCCTTCAGGTTGTCCAGTTTGTTGGAATAGAGTTGTTCATAATACTTTTTAACAATACTTTGTATTTCTTTGGGGTCTGTTGTTATTTCTCCTCTTTCATATCTGATTTTGTTTATTTGGGTCCTCTCTCTTTGCTTCTTGGTGAGCCTGGCTAGAGGTTCATCAATCTTGTTTATCCTTTCAAAGAACAAGCTCTTGGTCTTGTTGATCTTTTGTATTGTGTTTTTGGTCTCTATGTCGTTTATCTCCTCTCTGATCTTTATTACTTCCTTCCTTCTGCTTATACTGGGCTTTTCTTGTTGGTCCCTTTCTAACTCTTTGAATTGAATGGTTAGGTAATTTATTACCATTGTTTCTTGTTTTTTTGTAGTAAGCTTGTAAAGCTACAAACTTCCCTCTCAAGACTGCTTTCGCTGTGTCCCATAGATTTTGGATTGTTGTGCTTTCATTGTTGTTTGTTGTCATGATGTTTTTTATTTCTTCTTTGATCTCTCTGGTAACCCAGTCATTGTTTAATAGCATGCTGTTTAGTCTCCATGTGTTTGATTTCTTTGGATTGTTTTTATTGTAGTCGATTTCCAGTTTTATGCCATTGTGATCTGAAAAGATGCTTGATATGATTTTTATCTTCTTGAATTTGAAGAGACTTTGCCTGTGTCCTAATATGTGGTCTATCCTTGAATATGTTCCATGTGCACTGGAGAAGGATGTATATTCTGTAGCTTTGGGGTGAAATGTTCTAAAGATGTCAATTAAGTCCATCTGATATAGTGTGTCATTTAGGATTGCTGTTTCTTTGCTGATTTTTTGTTTAGTTGATTTATTCAGTGGTATCATTGGGGTATTAAAAACCCCTACTATGACTCTATTGCTATCAATCTCTCCCTTGATATCTTCCAGAAGTTGGTTTATGTATTTGGGTGCTCCTGTATTGGGTGCATATATGTTTACCAGAGTTATATCTTCTTTTTGAAATGCTTCTTTTAGTATTATGTAGTGGCCTTCCTTATCTCTTATTATGGCCTTTACTTTAAGGTCTATTTTATCAGATATAAGTATCACAACCCCAGCTTTTTTCTCATTTCCATTTGCCTGAAAAATGTTTTTCCATCCCTTCACTCTCAGTGTGTGAATCCTTTGTTCTGAGGTCTGTCTCTTGCAGACAGCAAATATAAGGGTCATGTTTTCTTATCCATTCAGCTACTCTATGTCTTTTGATTGGTGCCTTTAATCCATTTATGTTTAATGTTATTATTGATAAGTACATGTTTGTTGTCATATTTTTCCTTAATGTTTGTGTTTATTCTTGCCTTTCTCTTTCTTCTTTTTACAGCAGTCCCTTTAGCATTTCTTGCATTGCTGGCTTGGTAGTGATAAACTCTCTTAGCCCTTTTTTGTCTGTGAAGCTCCTGATTCCACCTTCAATTTTGAATAATAACCTTGCTGGGTATAGTATTCTTGGGTTCAGTCCCTTGCTTTGCATCACTTTGTATATTTCATGCTATTCCCTTCTGACCTGGTGTGTTTCTCTTGAGAAATCAGTTGATATTCTGATAGGAGATCCCTTGTAGGTAACTTTCTGTTTCTCTCTGGCAGACTTTAAGATTCTTACTTTGTCGTTGGTGTTTGCCAATTTAATTATGATGTGTCTTGGTGTCAGTCTTTTAGGGTTCAACTTGTTTGGGACTCCATGTGCTTCTTGGACTTGCATTGTTTTTTTCTTGCCAATATCAGGGAAGTTATCTGTTATTATTTCTTCAAACAGGTTTTCTATTCCTTGCTTTTCTTCTTCTCCTTCTGGTAACCCTATTATGAAAATTTTGTTTCATTTTGTGTTGTCCCAAAGCTCCCTTAGGCTCTTGTCTTGCTTTTTAAGTCTTCTTTCCAGTTGCTGCTGTGTTTCTGTGTTTTTTTCTACCTTGTCTTCTAATTCGCTGATGCGGTCCTCAGCCTCTTCTAGTCTACTGTTTAGGCTTCTTCCATTGTGTTCTTTATTGCAGCTATGTAGTTCTTCATCTCCTCTTGGTTCCTTTTCATGTTGACGACATTCTCATTCAGCTCTTATAATTCTCATTGAGTTGTGTGTATTTGTCATCCAGCCATTTGAGCGTCCTTAGAACCATTACTCTGAATTCTTTCTCTGGTATGTTGCTAGCCTCAGTTTCATTTAACTCCCTTTCTGGTGATTCCTCTTTTTCTTTCCTTTGGGGATTGCTTTTTTGTCTTCCCATGTTTTCCTGTAGTGTTTTAATTGTAGATCCAATTGCTTTGCTACCAAGGTTCTTTTGGGGATGGTGCTACTGGTGTAATCTTTCAGGTCTCCTGGGCTTGGTAATCTAGTGTAGCTCCCTACTTGAGTGATTTGGGTTCTCTTAATGTAGGCTTGCCAGCTAGAGAGGCACAACTGTGGTGTCTAGAAGTCAGCAGCCATGGAGGGGGGTGTCCCAAATTTTGCTGTCTTGCACCCTTGATTGAAATCACATGTGCCCAGTGGGGACTCACAGTAGGGCCCAGGAACCATCTGTTGGGGTAATGGGGCTCAGGGGCCTGCGCTCTGGAAAGGCATGACTGTGGTGTCCAAAGTTCTGTAGTTGTGGGGTGGGCAGACTCAGCTTTTGCTGCTGCACCTATGGTGGATAGGCACTCGCTCCCAGTGGTGGCTCACAGGGGCACCCGTGGTACGTTTGCCAGCTAGGCACACTGAAGCACTCTGAAGGGCCCTGACAGTGTAGCCACGTAATTGAAGTGTCTGTGGGCAGGTATCCAGGATGAGTGAATTCAGAATTTCTACTGCTGGTGGGGAGTGCACCCCTGTTTGTCCAAGATCACACCCAGGGAGAGCTCACAGTGGCTCCCATGAGTGCCCTGTGGATAGATGGGCTCAGTGTGCCTGCTGGTTGGAAATGTGCATCTGTGGAGGTACATTTGCTGGCAGGCGCAGAGCTCTGTCACACTCTGAGGTTCCCTGACACTGAGGTTGAGCAGCTGGGGTGGCTGTAGCAGTTATTCAGGAAGAGAGAATTCAGAATTTCTACTGAGGGGCAGCGTGCCCTTGTCTGTGAAGAATCACACCCAGCAGAGTCCCACAGCTATTCCCCAGAGCATGCTGTGGATAGATGGGCTCAGGGGGCCTGCCTATTGGAAATGTGCATCTGTGGAGGTGCATTTGCTGGCAGGTGCAGAGCTCTGACACACTCTGAGGGGCCCTGGCACGGAAGTTGCACAGCTGGGGTGTCCATGGGCAGTTATTCAGGAAGAGAGAGCTCAGAATTTCTACTGCAGGGCCTCACGCCCTTGTCTGTACAAAATCACACCCATGGGGGCTCCTAGTGGCTCCCAGGCTCTGCCTACGGAGTGGTGTGCCTTGGGTGCCTGCACTCTTGAAACTCAAGAATGTGGTGTCCGGAATTCTCCCGCTGAGGAGGGGAAGATGCACTTACTGCTGCCTAGCGGTGTACGTTTGGAGGTGGAGGTCCCCAGGTCCGCGGGTCTATGGGTGGGGCAGCAGGATTTTGGCTGGAGTGGCTTCTGGGTCACAGGGCAGTTCCAAGGCCTGTCTGGTTGGTGGTGCTGATGAGTTCCTAAAAAAGGCCGTTCTTCCCTTCAAGATGGCGTGGGCTCTGTGCCCAAGTCCTGCAGTCCAGGGAGTGCCCACAGTGGTGGTAGTCTCTCCTTGTCCAAGAGATCCTGGTCTGCCAACCCCTGCTGCTCTTGCGAGATTTAACTGTCCCTCACTCACTCACACACACACCACACACATCCACACACTCTCCTTTCATCCCTCACTTACTCCCCCTCACCTCCGTCCTGCCAGCCGCATCTTCCTATCCGATCTTATTAATTTCTTAAAAACAACTCATGATGAGGTACTGTTAACATTATGAATATTCTCATTATACAGATGACAAAGTAGAGGCACAAAAAGATTAAATAACTTGCCGAGTGTTAGTCTGATTCTAGGCTTAGTGGTGTCAAAAAGTCTGCCATATTGCACTCTGTCTGTCTGGCAACCCACCTGTCTCTGAACACCCATTTGTCTGTACATCCATCCATATATCAACCTTGCAATCCACTCATCTACATAGTATCCCTACAACAGGACGCAGCATGAAGACAACAGCCAGCAATGTAGACTGAGACACACATGGGAGGGGGCTCTCACCCTCAAGCATTTAGCTAATATTTGGCTTTAAGACTCTGAAAAGGCCTCAACTCAAATCATCCCCAAGTAGGAAGAGAGAAGAGAAAGTGTGAGGGCATTTTTTATGGCAAAACCAGCCTCTTCCCTTCTAGGAGGGTGTGACTGGCCGAGTCCAGGGGATCACAGGTCCACTAGAGGCCTATTGTGAGGCCTTACAGGTGGTGTCTGGCTGTGGCACAGGGGCCTTAACGATGAGAGATGAGCTGGCTAGTGGCTTTGGCAGACAAGCAGAGAAGAGTGGCTACTGCCCTAGTTTCAGCCAGCACACCCATAGTCTGCTAAAGTTAAGAATGGTTGAGGAGCTTCCCTGACCAGAAGTTGGCCATGAAAGAGAAAGAGCTGACATGTGGGAGAACCCAGCCTCTGCCTAACAAGGGCCCCAGGATGGGCAGCTAGGCTTCAGAAAGAGTCAGTCACCAAGGCAAGGGACGCACATGAGAACATTCCCAGGCTACTCGGAGGAAGCCACCAAAAGAACAGGTGGCAAGATCTGCCTGGCACCCAGGACATGAAGCTGTGCAGTAGGAACTTCCCAGCCACTTTTACCTCCTCTCCTGAGGTCTAACCAACCCCCAGGGATGTGGGGAGAGCAGGGCGAGGGAGGGAAAAAGAAGCCCACTACTCGTTCTCTGCTGTCAAGAAACCATACCGGAGGAGATGGGAAAAGATTCCACCTTAAACCCAGTTCAGAATGTGAAACGACATTCTAAGCATCAGACTGACACTGGTAAACTAGAGTGACAACAGGGCTTTGTGTCACCCAAGGGCTTCTGGAGAGGTCATGCTGCTTGCTCAGATGCTTATTCAGGGCAAAGGAAGGACCACTCCTTGAGCAAGTCCAAAGGGACACGGAAGCAAAGTCACTGTGATTTCTCCCCTGGCTCCTGCTGGTCATGTGTGAGCATAAATGCATGAGCACGCAAATGAACCACACAAAGAGCTGTATCTCTGGATGTGAGGCCATAGTCAGTATCTATTTTCTTCTTTTTACACACTTTTCTCTAATGCCCACATTTTCTGTAAAGGGAATATATTATTTTTACAATCAGAAAAACATGAGTAAATGTTATGTTTAAAAAGGAAGTCAGTGTTATGGAAATCCCCTCATCCATGTAAGATTATCACTGTACCAGGAATGAGGATCCCCTTCATATGCCCAGGACTGCCCAAAGGAGAAGCAGCATTTCAACATCTGCATAGGAACTGCTGTGGCATCTGGAATGCCCCATTCCCAGGGGATGGGGAGGAAGTGAGAATTGGGTATTTTGTTGTTTCTCTTGTAAACATGCTTTGGGACCATATCCTTTCCCCTTCCTTTCCCTTCTCTGTTTAGTCACAGATTAGGCAGCACAAGGCCCCTTCTCAATCCGGATCTGCTGGCCTGGCCCATTCTTCAGGCAAATTCCCAATGAGAGCTGAAAGTTGGTGTCTTGGGAATGGACTCTAAGGGAGTATCAAGGTGAAAATGCTAATTAAATGGCCATTTTCATACACTAGAATCTCTTTTTAACTCTTTATTTGGAATACTCTGCAGTGGGACTAAAACAACTTCTAAGAAAATCTAAAACAGATTTTGAAAATCAGTCTTTAGTTTCTTAGAAAAGGAAGTAGGGATCTTACGGAGCTAAAACATGCTATGCTAGAGTCACCCCACTTCCATGTGACAAAACTGTCAGGCAGGTAGATGAGGAGAAGGCTGCAGGGCAGGGAGCAGGCCAGTGGAGAGAAGCAGAGTCCCAGTGGCTGCAAGATACTCTGGAGGGACAGGGAGGAGGTGACTCACCATCTAGTCACCCACTGACCTAGATGGGAACCACCAGCCCCACATGGCTAATGAGCACTTAACATGTGGCTAGTCCAGACTGAGAGGGGCTTACATGTAAAATACATTGGATTTAGGGCAAGCATGTCAAATAGGCTTGCGGCCCACTGGCCACAAGTTTGACATGCTTGATTTAGGGGCTGTTGCTGGTGAAAAGAATGAAAAAAAATAACTCAGTGATTTTTAATATCAATTTCATGGTGAAAAGGTAATATTTTGGATTCAATTTAATACTTATAAAACATTGTTTTCACCTCTAAAATAACTTTAAAAATGAGGATACTAAAATATTTAAAAATTGGCTCCCAATAAATTTCTGTTGGCCAGCATGACCCGATTCTATGAGGGCTGGTCAAACTTGTAATTGGATTAGATGAGATATCCCTTTCCCTTAGGTCTTAGCTACTTCTGCTCTATATTATGCCTTAGCATTTGTCCCATCTAATATACTCTATATTTTATCTTCTTACCTGTCTCCCCCAACTATAATATAATATGTCTTTTCCATTGTCACATATAAAACAGTGCCTGGCACATAGAGGCTGCTCAATAAATATTTGTTAAATGTGGAGGGTCTCAGAAGACTATCCGTGTGTTAACATTTGCAGTATATTTTATAGTCTAAACAAAGTTCCCGGCAGAGGTCTTAACTTCCAGAAGAAAGCTTGAAAAGCCAATGAGTTCTCCAGTGCAACCGAATTGTGGGAAACATCAGTTGTCTGGAACCACAGAGTGGCTCCTGGAACTTGTGTGGGGCTGAGGTTGGGCATTGCTATGCAGGGAATAACGTCCCAGTAAACCTGGCTGAGTATTTGGAGCTGCCATAGTTGCGCTCTCTGAGGGGTCACCCCCTCCTTACCTTTTCTGGGCCCTAACTATGAAGTGAGGACAAAGAAAGAATGGCTCTTCCATGAAGATAAAGTAGTATGTGGGCCATCTGGTTGGCTTCCCCAAGCAAAGCCAAATTATACCCACTGAGAACCCATTAGATACAAACAAATTTTAACATTGCCTCGACAATTCACGTGGTACCGTTTTAACTCGGTGAATTCTGTACTTTTATCTTCACAACTTACCTTCCCAAATGTGGCTGGGTTGACTTGGTTCTGGGCATTTTGCCCACAGGTCTCCATGTAAATCTCATACATGAGGCAGTGAGGCACACTGCACCATTAGCAGATACAGAAATTGTCCACCCACCTGGGGGAGAGAAGTCGAGGAAGAAGAAATTAGCATCCATTTTGCTAGAAAAGGACATTTTGATAAGGATCAGTGTTCAGTACAAATGCAGGATCCAACTAAATGAATATGTTTATTTATTGAACACAATGGCTAACAATTAGCATCACTAATGTGTTATACTCCCTTCTGTTCTCAGTGCAGAGTTCATAGAGGGTGGGCGAAAGTAGGTTCCCAGTTGTGAGTATTCCCAAAACAGAGTTTATTCTTGTATTTCCTAAGATACCAAGTACCCCCCTCGCAGTCTATCATCCCTGCAGGTGGCTACAGGAGCCAGTGGGGATCGCAGGACCCCGTGTGCTGTATCCCCTGTGAGAACATAGCTCCCCTAACCCCACCTCTGAAGCAGATGTTTGCATGATTTTCAAACCCAAGTGGTTCGGGAAAGGCCACCATATTTTTGATTCTTTATATTAGAATGAGATGTAAAATGCAAGGCACCAAGAGACAGAGAGGCAGCACACTGTCACTCTCCTTCATTTCCTGCTGGGGACAAAGCTAGTGGCACTCAGCTGTGATGTGCAGGCCCTGGGCTTCTGTTCAGTGGCCCAAGTGTTCCTGGGCCTGGGATAGGTAGGGAGCCCCTGGGAGTAAGGGGTTTTGCTAGTGACTCACAGCTTACAGCCAGGCCCATAGGGATAGCCAGTGGCGCCTGTTCCAGCAACATGAGTGTATGGGGGCAAGCAGCAAGGATGACTGTGGTCACAGAGTGGTCCACAGTGACTTCCAATCATAGCTTTGCCTTCCTGGTTGAGGACACTGTCTGGTTTCTCCTCGTGCTTTTAAAGAAGTGCACAGAGCAAGCAGCATGACTTCTAACGGAAGAATTGTTCAGCAGCCTGTGGCAGCGCAACCCTTTCCTTCTGGCAGAGGACACACAGCTTGTTTTTCTGGGATGAGGCAGTGAGGCCTACAGTTACTTCCCTTGAGAGCTAGAGACCACAGTCACAATGGCTAGCCTCAGCGGCTTCCTCGAAGAAAGAAAACAACACATGGGGTGGAGAAATATTTAGCCCTGTCATGCTTTCCTCAGGTAACAAATTACCACATGCTGGGTGGCTTAAAACAACAGAATTGTATTCTTTCACAGTTGTGGAAGCTGAAAGTCCAAAATCAAAGTGTCTCTGGGGGAGAATCTGTTCCATGCTTTTCTCCTAGCTCTGGTGATGGCCAGAAACCCTGGCATTCCTTGGCGTGTAGATGAATGGTTCTCCGTGTGCCTGCGTCTTCACCCAGCCTTCTTCTGAGTGTCCTCACTCCTCTTCTTAAGGACACCAGTCATTGGATATAGGGCCCACCTAATCTAGTGGGATTTCATCTTAACTCGTTGCATCTACAATGACCCTGTTTTTAAAAGAAGTCACATTCTGAAATTCCAGATGAACATGACACTTGGGGGATGCTATTCCAGTGGTGAAGGCCCGTGGGGAGGATTTTCTGAGATTCTCGCATAAACCACAGTGGGAATCTGACCCTCTTGCTCCACAGTGTTTAACATCGCTGCTATAGCACCAATTACTTGGTTCAAGGTGGAATACAGGGTGATATCTATTGCAGTGGGGAGTAGCAAATTCAAATTGTAGGTGATATTTATATTTCTTTGGTTAAGACACCACTTGCTGATATGGAAAAAACCAAAGTTTCCCAGAAAAGCGTCAGCTAAACTTGGGCAGCTGCAGCGGAATGTGTCAGGCATTAAGTTCAAACTCACTTTTGTTTATTTATAACAACTACCGATTTAGTCATGGAATGGTCTCCTTAAAAAAGAAAGGTACAAAATATTTGCTCCTTAAAGTGGACACTACGTTTTTGTGAACTGTCACAGACATTCCATTGCTCTAGGCCTCTGTGAATGGTTACCCTCTTCCTTCGAAAGGCCCCCGTGAACCTGCTGTTGATGAAGTACCAGTAAAGCTCAGACAGGCCTCTGCCACCAGCAGGGAAGGGCTGCCTCTGGTTTGGAGCCTGCGCTGCCATGTGGGTCCCAGCTGCTCTGAGATTAGCCCATTGTGACCAGGTGCCTCTGGTCCTTTCGCCAGAGTTCCCAATGGGTCTCAGAGACTGGCTTGTGGCAGGCAGTGAGCATTCACTAGGACAGCGGACGTCTGGAACGTGGGCTTTATTTGGCCTGTTAGAGCATCTCAGCTTGAGCAGCAATGGCTTCACCATTTTGTCTCACACACAGGAGCTGATGATGGTACTGCCCAGCCTTTGCAGCCCACAGGACCAGGTTTAAATTCTCACTCTGAGACAACTCATCATTTCTATGATTGGAAAAGAAGCATGTGATGTGCCTAGTACACGGGCTGGCACACAGAAGCTCATGTGACCACTTTTATGTCTACCTCCAAACTCCTGAATGGAAGCAAGAGGCACGTCCGTGTTAGCAGGAGGCAGCACAGAAGCACCTGCAGGGGAGCTGGCCTTGCACCTACACATGGGTCCAAGAAGACTCTCAATGGGGAATGAGCAGGCAGTAGGGCTGCTGGATCTCCTGGCAGGTGACATTGGCCAAGGGTTCTACACCGTGCCAACATCATGCCTTTGTGTGGCATACCATGATAAAGCCTGTCCAAGTCTGAAGTGGCTCAGATCATTAAATTCCTTGCTTCACTGCATGACCGGTGAGGTTGATGGCTAAGATCTGGAGAATATTCATGATGTTCTCCTTATTTTCAGAGGCAGACAATCTGTTAATAGCCAACGTTAGAGGGCACACACCAAGCCTGCCATTCTCACATTTTCTGAGTACTCTTTTTTGTCATAAAGAGAAATGTAATGCTGGGAATTATAGTACCCTTTGGTTCAGCTTGATCAAAAGCTACTCGAAACTCTGTACCCTTCAAAATAAATGTGCATTTTATTAATTTCAGCAGAGTCTGCAGAACTTTGAAAAAGTCATATTTACATGCAGGAGATAGTAATTTAGTCTCCAGCCAGGCTCAGCATGTGTAGGGAGTGGAAGACTTGGAGTTTCGCTTGAGGTCTTAAGCCAGTCCACCCAGTCACACCTGTTGGGTCTGGACCCCTTGCAGGGGAAGTCAGATCACTGGTCTTCAGCCCTGTGTGTTCACCAATGATCTGACCACTCTGTCCCCATTTCTACAGCCCTTCCTGTCCGTGGAACAAAAACAATCAGTTCTGTTTCCAGGCGCTGTCACTTCTGGCAGGACCTCTTCCTCCTTGGCAAGGCCTCATAAGCTGGCGATGGTGGCACTGAAGTCTCGAAGAAACAGGGGGACCTACCTGGTGACTGACTGGAAAATGTTACTGTGGAGTAATGCAGAAAATTGAGCATTTCTTCCACATGACAACAACAGGCCTCCCTGGTCTCTCACTTAGAAGCCCGAGTCACCCCCATGCTGCTCTGCTAGAAAGCTGGTCTCCGTGGGCGCCTGCTAACATCCTCCAGGATGCCTAGGATCTGGATCACAAACTGAGTGGCTCGGTTGTGGTTTTTTTACTTATGTATTTCTTAATTATGGTAAAACATACACAGCATTAACTTTACAATTTAAAAATGTACAATTTGGTGACTTTAAGTACCTTCACGTTATAAAGAACTCTTCATCTTGCAAAATTGACACTCTGTTAGGGGCAGAATAGGACATTAGGGACCAGCTAGAATTGTAAGAAATATTAATCATGCTCTGTTAAATGTGATTGTTTGTTCTGATTAAAGAAAGGACATTCTAACCTGGCAGGAGTTGCAAGCAGGCCCTGGGAGCTCACCTGGACTATAATCATGGAAACATTAACAACTTTGTCACAGAAACCAGGGCCCCCAGGCCTTTGAAGACCCCCAGCCTTTGCATACCTGCAGGCCTTTACAAATATCCTATGTGCCTTACCCATAAACTGCCCATTGGCATACCTTTTGCCTCCTTTCCCATGTAATCTTGGTCCTTCTACTCCATATAAGCAGCTGGCTTAGGGTGGGGGGCAGAGCAGATTTTTGTGAATGACCTGCTGCTCTCCCACGTGGCTGGTAGGATTGGAATAAACGCTCATATAGGATTCAACCCTCATATATGAGATCATACATGTCTCTGCTGAATTGGCTCAAGTAGTGACAGGCAGCCTTGGTTGTCCAGTTACAACTCTGTCCCCATTAAACACTATCTTCCCACTTCCCATTCCCTCTTCCTCCTTTCTACTTTCTGCCTCAGTTAATTTAACTTTAGGTACCTCCTTTCTACTTTCTGCCTCAGTTAATTTAACTTTAGGTACCTCATATGAGTGGATTCATACAGTGTATGTGCTTTTGTCACTGGTTTATTTCATGTAGAACAATGTCTTCAAGCTTCATCCACATTGCGCATGGATCAGAATTTCCTTCCTTTCTAAGGCTGAGTAAGTCACCTTTGTCCATTCATCTGTGGGTGAACATTTGTGGTGCTTTTCCCTTTGGCTGTTGTGAATAATGCTGTATATGAACATGAGTAAGCAAACACCACTTTGAGTCTCTGCTTTCAGTTCTTTGGGGCACATACCAGAAGCAGAACTGGTGGGACACATGCTAGTTCTAGTTTCATTTTTTTGAGGAGCCTCCTTAATGTTTATCATAGTGGCTGCACCATTTTACATTCCCACCAACAGTGCACAAGGGCTCCAATTTCTCCACATCCTCACCAATGCTTGCTATTTTCTATTTCTGTTTGTTTAATAATGGCTATCCTAATGGGAGTAAAGTGGTTGGGTCTGTGTTTTAATGTCAGTGCTAATGCCACCGGTCCATGATCTGTCACACGCTCTCCTAGACTGGATGCCTGAAGAGCAGTCCTCCAAGGGAAACTAAGCCCCTCCTCAACTCCCTTGCCCCCACCCTCTTCTCTTTCTCTTTTTAAATGTTTTTATTGAAGAGAAAGCATGCATTCCAACCACTATTGAACCCACAACCTGAGCATGAGCCTTGACCTAGAATCAAACCCGCGACCTTCTGGTGCAGGGGAACACAATCAATGCGCCAAACAGGCCAGGACCCCACCCCCTCCTCTTGACAAGCATGAGCTGTAAGGGTAGGAATCTGTGGAATAGGTCTTGAATTATTCGCTCAACTCACTGCTGAAATGTTCTACACCATCCAGGTGACTCAAGGCACCTTCATCGCCTCCGTTCACACACACCCTTAGGAGAGTGTGCAGGTACTTTCTGAATCTCAAACATTCCTTCAACTCTCTGGAGCCGAAGTGCAAACCCCAGAAACTCTGGTTTACTGACGGGGACCTGCAACAGTTATAGAGGCATCCTAGAGCCCTCCTTCTGAGCAGGTGCCCATTGCTGAGATTGGAGTTAGTGAGCTGCTCTGAGATTCGCCCCATTTGTGACCATGTGCCTCTGGTCCTTTCACCAGAGTTCCCAGCAGATCTCAGAGACTGGCCAGTGGTAGGCGAGGAGTGTTCAGTAGGACCAGTGGAAGTCTGGGACGTGGGCTTTAGTTTGTGTAACACTCTGAAATGCTGTGTAACACTCTGAAAACATCATGTTATAATATTTATTCTTTTCACTTTTTCCCTTATGCAAGATAAAATATATCAAAAATGTTCCTTGGTAGGAAAGGAGTAGCCATTTGGTCATTATAATCACAAACTCATACTTCATTTTTCCATTTTACTCACCTAACTTTTTCAGAAAGTCTTTCCTGAGAAATATTCCTTAACACTTTTTAAAAAGTAATCAGATTTCTACTAGTTACTCACCTTGTAAAACCAAGGCTTTAGAAATGGTTTAAATTCTTTTCCTGCTTTGAAGAGTTACAGACCCAGGAGCTTCATCAGTCCAGAGAGCTACTGGTATTTCTCACCTCTATGCAGACAGCCTGAGCTGAATTTCACAAGCAACATTGAATGCACTGTTAAAGCTAAAAATTGCTTTGCTTTAAGTTCAGACTCATCCCATTCTGGATCTCAGACTAAGAAAACCTGTCCTCCCCTGGGCAATACTTTCAGAGCCCAGCTCAGCCCACAAGGCCCCACCTGCCTGCAATGGGTGGGCCGGCTGCGCTGCTTTCTGCAGGAAGTGTGGCCCTCAGGGCACCCCCAGACACTCTGACCTGGAGGCCTCTCCTGATTGTGTGTGTGTGTGTGTGTGTGTGTGTGTGTGTGTGTGTGTATGTGCGCGCGCGCGCGCGTCCGTGGCTCAGAGAACCAGCATCAAAAGTCACTGGTCCAGGTGGGAGTGACTGTCCTTTTAGGCCTTTTACTCCAGAGAGCAGGTCCACACATTGGCCTGAGGTCCTGGGGCAGCAAGAGAGTGACACTACCTCCTTTCTTCCCTTACCTCTTCCATTCTCGGGTCCAAAGCGACGCTCCCCTACCCCAGCCCGACCTCGAACCCTGTCACCCTTTGGGAAGGCGCTGGCCACTCACCACTGGATGACGCCCCAGTGCGGGCTGTGGCTGCCCCAGACACCTAGCCCGGGCGGGGAGGCAGGAGCGCCCTCAGCCATGGCTCAGAATTCACAGCTCCAAGCTGGGATGGCAGCTCTACAACCGCGGACTGACCTGGCCAACCAGCTCCTCCGTGTTTACTTTAGAGTGGGCCGTGGGGGTGTGTGGAGAGTGGGCCGGGGGAAAGTGGGCCACGGGGAGAGTGGGGAGTGGGGGTCCTGCGGGGAGAGTGGGGCGTGGGGAGGCCGTGTGGGGGCCTGGACGAGTGGGGCGCGGGGGGCTTGAGCGTGGAGCCCAGCACCTAAGCAGCCCTGCGCTTGCTGAGTGTTGGCGTGGTGTGAGGGGGGCAAGGGTCCCTCCCTGTGGGTCAAAATGTTGGAAAACAGAAATGCAGGGGGCACTCCTTCCACCCTCCTACCAACCAATCAAACAAACAAGGAAGCAACAAATACCATGAATATACATTTTCAAACCAGGTCTCAGTGTTTAATTAGCAGTGGTCCCATCCCTGACTGCCCTCCCCTGCAGGCTTGCTCGCCTGCAACTGCCCTCCCTTGCAGGCCTGGTCCCTCCCAACTGCCCTCCCCTGCTGGCCATCTTGTGGCAGCCATCTTGTGTCCACATAGGGGCAGCCATTTTTGACCACATGGGGGTAGTCATATTGTGTGTTGGAGTGACAGTCAATTTGCATATTACTCTTTTATTAGATAGGATAAGTGATGGGAGTCTCCTGCAGTGGGGGAGGTCATTCTCCATAATTCATGGATGCTGAGAGCATGGCTGCTTTCAATCTTCATGCTGGCCCTGCTCCCTGCCACCCAAGAAACTTCCTAAGATGCCCACACATTCCTACAGGGACTGGAAATAACCAAGAGAAGAAACTACTTCTATTTACAGCTTACTTGAGATCTTATTATATCACTGCTGATCATGTAATATTTGTATATTTTCTGAGTGCCCATCAGTACCAGGCACTGGGACAAACCTTGGAAACACAATGGGCCACCATGGCCTGCTGGTTGACCAGTGGTCTCCTTGCCATCGACTGCATGAAATAAAGATACTATGAAACACAAGCATCACCTCCCCTGGCTGCAGAGCTGGTGAGACCATTTGTTTAGAGGACTATGGAAATGAAGCCATGGGGTCAATTTCACACTCTCTACCCAAAGGCCCAGTTAGTTTCATCTGTGACAGGTGACAGCTTGTGCCCTCAGTCTGATCAGCCCTCTTATAGATGCAGACTCAGAGTCAGTGTGCACTAAAGCAGTGACTCTCAGGTTCATTGCAGCTTCCCTTACTAATGTGCTCTGTACATGACTCTTATAGCAGCACTAGAGGCCTGGTGCATGGATTCACACACCGGTGGGGTCCCTCAGCCTGGCCTGCAGGGAATCAGGCTGAAACAAGCTCTCTGACATGCCCCAAGGGGTCCTGAATTATGAGAGAGTGGTTCTCAGGTGACATACCCCAGAATGGGGCTCCCTCTTCTCTGGTTCCCGGTGCGTCACCCGCGAACTGCAGCTGCCAAGTCACCACAGCTCGGCAGCTTCTGCATTGAGCATCTGCCCCCTGGTGGTCAGTGCACATCATAGCTACTGGCAAGTCAGCCTGTTGGCCAGTTGCTTAGGCTTTTATATATATAGGCTAGAGACCCGGTGCATGGATTCGTGCACCAGTGGGGTCCCTCGGCCTTGCCTGTGCCCTCTCACAATCTGGGACTCCTCAGGGTATGTCGGACTGCCAGTTTTGGCCTGATCCCCGCAGGCTAGGCAGAGGGACCCCATCGGTGCACAAATCTGTGCACCGGGCCTCTAGTATGCATATAAGATCTTTGGTTAATCTCTTCCCGCCCTCCCCCCTCCCCCCTTCCCTCTGAGATTCATCAGTCTGTTTCATGTTTCCATGCCTATGCATTGAGTATCTGCCCCCTCCTTGGTGGTCAGTTTGTGTCATAGCTACTGGTCAAACAGTTGAACGGTCGGATGGTCGCTTAGGCTTTTATATATAGAGATAATTAACACATTAAGCACCAAGCCTGTTTTGTCTTCCTTTCCATTTAGCCCACGATATCTGATTTCACCAATGTGCTGGCAGCCGGAGACCTGTGTATGGCTGTGATAAGACTGCATGTATATCTTCAGATATATTTCTTGTGTGTACTTATTGCAATCTGTACTCTGTATTCTTTTAGAAATGTTTTCTCGTCAGTCAGTTGTCTGTGGTTCATGTTCCAATGCAGTTTAAAAATTTTTTCTTTACCCGTAACAGTGATAATGTCAGTAGAAGAAGCATATGAAAGCGATTCAAGGAAAATTAGTTTTCCTAAAAAACATCATAGAGTCCTTCTTTTTTCGTCATCAGAGGATGAGGATGAGGATTTTGAAGAATGGAATGATCTAAGAGGTAATCAACCAAGGATTATGCCTTTCACTTATCCGTCTGGCTTTAAGATTGAAGACTTGAATGTAAAGTCATGTGCTACAGTAGAGAATTCTTATGAACTATCTGTGCCTAATGAATTGTTTGAGGATATCACCACACAAATGAACTTATATGCATCGCAAAAACTAGGGGTTGAAAACTCGTAGCATTTGTGCAGGTGGACTGTGACAAACAAAAATGAAATGAAAAGATTTTTTGGGTTGATTCTGTGGATGAGACTAGTTAGACTACCGTCTTTATGCTTATATTGGTCCCATGATCTTGCATATGTGCAAACTTTATAATGTCAAGAAATAGATTTATAATATTATTAAGAATGCTGCATTTCTCAGACAATAGGAAAACAGATGTTTCCAAACATTTATGCAAAATACAACAACTGATAGATAACATGTAAATAAATTTTAAAAAATATTATGATCCATCCGAAGCTATATGTATCGATGAATCTTTGATACCATTTCATGGCCACATTATATTTAGGCAATATTTAAAACAAAAATGCCACAAATATGGTATTAAATTATTTAAGTTGTGCTGCAGATCTGGGTACACGTATGCTTTTCATGTATATGCAGGGAAAAGTTTAGAAAAGAAAATACGACACTATCTAATGTTGTAATGTCTCTTTGTAGAGATATATTCAATAAGGAACACATGTACACAGACAACTGGTACACAAGTAAATTACTTCTTAATAATACTCATTTAGTAGGAACATTACTTTCAAAACGATGGGAAAATCCTCATGAAGTAACGTCAAAGAAATTAAAACGGGGAGAAATTATAGCAAAAGAGAACAAAAAAGGAATAACCATTTGAAAATGGAAAGATAAGCGGGACATCTTATTTCTTTCAACAAAACATACGTCAAAAATGGTGAATGTTGAAAATAGATCAGGTCACTACTTGAAACCAAAAATTGTCGTGTATAAGGCAGGAAAAGCAGCAGTTGATATATCTGATCAAATGAGTGCCTATAATAATCCGTTATGAAAATCCATGAAATTGTATAAAAAGCTAGCCTTTGAGCTCCTACTAAATACTGCTAGTCTCAATGCTCATATTTTATTTAAAAATATAAGCAAGAAGAATATCAGTATCACAGAATTTTAGAAGAAATTAGCTGTCCATCTAACAAATTGTTGGGATGAAGAAATTCCAATTAGCAGTACTATAAATATACCTCAAATATCTCATCACAAACTGCAACAAAAAACTGGAAGAGTGTCTAAAGTTCAAAGATATTGTAAAAAAAAAATGCTATGAAGATAATGCAGCACAATTTGAATGAGATATTGCCAGAAAGTTGACAAAACAAGTTATAACATTCTGTGAAACCTGCACAGGACAACCATTTTTATGTACACCATGTTTTAATAATATTCATTAAATTTTTTTGGTAACAAGTAATATTTAGGTACATTCTTTTATGATCTCCAAATTATTTAAAATTTATTAATAGAAGAATATAATTTTTTTAATTATATATCATCAGTCACCAGTGACTGACGAGGTCCAGATGGAAAGTATAGTGTCAGTCACTGGTGACTGACATGGCACTTAACGTGTTAAGGCTTTCATTTGGGATGAGCATATAGCCACATAGACTCCTGAGTGGAATTAGGTATAAAAACCATTTTATTTTCAAAGGATGTTTACAACTAACATTTAAAAAGATTATTTTGTGTATTTGCTCTCTTGTATCTGAAAAGTCCAGTCTTCCTAGCTCAGGCCCAGCAAGGCCCAGCATCTTCCCTTTGATGCACTACACCATTATAAGGGGAAATAAATCTTAGTTTACCAAGTAGAGTTTCAATGCTTTGTGTCACATTTGATGCACACAAACATTTTTCTCCCTCTGCCAGAGAACATATCTCTTTTAACTGATCAGTGACTTACTTTGCCCACTTCAACCTAATTGGCCTGGAGATTATCCAATTATCCTAATTTTGCCTTCTGAAAGGGCACTGATGTGCTGTATCCTTGTACAAAACCATTTCTGGTTGGGGGTGCTTAATTTTACTCAATCCTTACCATTATCCACTTTCCTTGGGTGTACCGGGTGCCTTCAGACAATAGACATATCTATACTAATAAAAGCCTAGGTGGCCCTAGTGTGTGACATCATCACAAGATGGCCGCCACAAAATGGCCACCACAAAGATGGCCACACACACAGTGGAGGTGGGGCCTGGCAGCTGCTCCATGAGGTGAGGCCTGGGGGTCCCTGCTGCCTCACGTGGAGGAGGCAGGTCACGGCAGGGGAGGGCAGTTGTGGGAGATCAGGCCAACAGGGAGGCCATTTGGGGGTGATCGGGCTGGCAGGGGAGTGGTTAGGGGGCAATCAGGCTGGCAGGAAGAAGTGGTTAGGGGCAATCAGGCAGGCAGGCAGATGAGCAGTTAGGAGCCAGTGGTCCCGAATTGTGAGGGGATGTCCCAGATTGCAAAGGGTGCAGGCTGGGCTGAGGGACACCTCCCCCCCCCCATGCACAAATTTCATGCACCGGGCCTCTAGTTTTAAAATAAAGCTAATGAGTATAATTCATTCAGCTGAGAATGTAGAATGTAGGTATCATTCACCTGGACAGAGCATTACAGAGGGCAGATTTACAATTTATAACATTACAGTGGAACTGTATGTTCCATTTTCATCTGGAAGAGCCCCTAATATCATTGGGCTCTTAACCAATAGCTACGGAGACTTTCAAACTGTGCTAGAGCAAAATAATCTCATTGGAGAGATTCCAAATGGCTGTCACATGTTAAGGTTTTCCTGGGTCTAGATTCACCTCTGAGCGTCTGGCTCCTGCTCCAGGTGAAATGGGTGGGAACACCACATCTGCAGATGTGTGTGGATGGAAAACCCGGCTCCACGCAGAGCACATCTCTGCCATTTCTTGGTCTGAAATCCAGGATTTGGAGCCCCAGAAGACATGCCCTTCCTGTGGAGATTGCTTCCCACGCTGACAGGCTTCCTTTTCTCTTTTGCACAGGTCACACGAAAGGCTGCCACGTGTGGTGTAACAAAGAGTATTTTTAAAAATACGTAAAAAAAAAAAAAAACAGCATTTATTAAAACAGTACAAAGCCAATTTTTACTTCATTAAAAATTACTCATGTGAGCATTGTTACTGAATATGCTTCAAATACCTGATCTTAAATTCAGCTTTTATACTTGAATTTAATGGAAGCTATACTTAGAAAAAATCACAAAAACATATAAATCCAAATGAAAAAACAACCAGTATGATCTGCAGAAGAACTCTGAAAATGGGAATGGAAAGGAACAGCCTTCACTCATCTCAGGATGCCTGTAAATTGTCACTTACAGAGTTGCACGTTTGAACTCTTGTTCCATTAAAAGTGGGATTTTTCTGGAAGTGATAGAAAACTAAACTAAACAAAAATGAAATGTGATTTCTCCTTTTCTGCAAAGAAAGAGTAGGAATTAATGTCACCTTATTAGAGCTGTCACATAATCTCTAAAGGCACTTGTCCAAATAACAACAGTGTGCAAATACATAAATCATACCCTAATTCATTTAATAATGTTTCAGGAGAATGGGCAAAGGCATACTAAAGCAATCACTGTGTATTTATGTAAATACCCTTTTAAAGGTTTTTATTAGTGTGGAGGCATCTTTTAAAAGCAGGGTGTTCATTTTTTAATGTTTTTATTGATTTTTTTATAGAAAGAGGAAAGGAGAGGTATAGAGATATAGAAACATCGATGAGAGAGAAACATCATTGATTGGCTGCCTCCTGCATGCACACCCTCCCCCCCTCCCACCCCCCAACCCCCCACAGGGGATCAAGCTTGCAACCTGGGCATGCACCCTGAACAGGAAGCTAATCAGTGACCTCTTGGTTCCTGGATCAATGCTCAACCACTGAGCCAGGCAAAAGCAGTTTTTAAATAGTAGCTTTTGGGGCAGTTCATATTCTTCTTTGGTAAAAACATACCCAAACTGATGCATGTTCCCCACTGTTCTGAGGAAATTATCTCATGATGTCATTCCTACCATGAAATGATTTTCACTAAAGCATCCCCAATCCAAATATGTGTTTGACACAGTTTCTGACAACAGCTAAAGGATGATTGTGGGCACTTTTCTGCTGATTAGTAGTTAGAATTCCTGGGCAGAGAGAGGCAATGAACGTCTGTCTGTATGCTTCATAACAAACATCTGTCTGTATGCTCTGTGACACAACAAAAGTAGATATATCCCAATAGATGCCTAAAGATAAAGTAAAGCATGTTTTATGAAAAGAATCATGTCTTTACCTAGGTTAAAACCACTAATATTAAAGCTCCAAAGAGCCAGTCCAAGGCCAACAGCTGTCTAGGTTGTCTTTTTCAAATATACTTCTCATATGTCATCACTGTGCATAGCCTAGGTGCTTCCCAGTGCCTCACACCCACACCTACGTGCAGCTAAGCAGTCCAGCTTGTACTTATTCCACTTGTCTCAGTTCCCTGGCCAGACCACTCAACATGGCAACACTTTTTAGAACCTTGTAGAGGAAGCAGGAGAGCCAAGAGAAACTGAGGTAAGAGGCCACGGAGCCCAGGTGGGGAGAGCTGGAGAGGGTAGATGCCTGATCACCTTTGAGCTCCCAAGTGGCTTGGCTGTCCCTCCATGTGGAGAGTGGCTACAGCATTTGTACAGGTGCAAGCCTCAGACTAATGAGAGGATACAGTCCTCTCATGGCAAAGCCACATGCAAGTCCTAACTTGGAGGGCAAAGCCCTCCCAGCACAATTATAGCCAAAGGCTATAGTTGTAAGCTTGACCCATGGTCTGAACCTGTGGTCCCAGGAGGCTAAGTGTTATAGGCTGCAGGAGGTACAGTGAGTGCTGCCAAAACAAAGCTTTATAGAGTTCAGGTGCATGTAATTGAGTAGATTCGAAACCCACAAGAACATTGTAAACATCTTGACTATGCCCTTACTTTGCCTCGTGGAATCTGGCTATAAAATAAAGACTTGGCTTGCAGGCTGTGGCACTGTCTCTCCATCCAAGAGCAGCATCCCACCTAGCCCCAGCTTTATTCTCTTGTCTGTCTTCTTTAATCTTTCACCGCCCCCCAACCTCATGTTCACCACTGGCCATGCTAAGCCCTGCACACCTACAGAAGTTGAGTTCTGTGGGATTCTTCCATGTTCTCCAACAAACTACCTTTCCACTTGAGCTAGTTTGAGCAGATTTTCTTTTCTTATAACAAACTAGTGGCCCAGTGCATGAAATTGGTGCACATTAAAAGGTAATTAATTAGAGTAAATATTTTAATATTGCTATTTGCCCTTTCTCTATAATAGAAGTGTCAGAGATGAAAGAAAATTAGTAAAATGTATATGAAAATCTCCCTGCTGTCAGAGTCTGGGGCACACTGTGGGACCCTACCCACCCACATGTGCCTCAAAATCACGCCAGACTGAGACCAGGCCAGCCCCACACCCATTGGGAGAGACCCAGACCTGGCCGGCCCCACCCCCGTCAAGCCCCACTGTGACAGGTGGCATGGCCTCAGGTCCCCCATCCCTGTGCCAAGGCAGGGGTGTGGCCTCAGGTCCCCTGTCAAGCCTTGAACAGGTGGGGGTGCAGCCTCAGGTCCCCCATCAAGCCCCGCCAGGGCAGGGAGCACGGCCTCAGGTCTCCCAGCAGTGCCACGCAGCCTCAGGTCCCTGCTGACCAGTTGTTACAACCATTTGCATATTAGCCTTTTATTATTATGATAAATGTGTTTCTAATACTTGTCATTTATCTTCTCAGTGAGGATTCTGGGAGAAGCAGGTTGCTCCCACACCAACCTAGAAGTAACTGTTTAGAAGTATACTGGTGATCCATGGCTAAGCAGAGAGGGCTGGATTTGAGCCTTCACTCAACAAATATTTAGGAAGCACTTACATGAGCCGTATGCATGCAAAGGGTTGGGCAAACATCAGTAAGGACACATTGCAATGTTACCTGTCCCTCCTTCCCACCATCACCCACAGCAAAGACATAGGAATGAAAATAGAACACAAAAGATTCTGTAGAATAGAACACATTAGATAGTGATTGAAGGTTTAGCTAGGGACCTTGTCAGAACAGTCACGTAGCTCTGGGCCACAGGGTGGGCCTCTTGGCAGAGAACATGGGGTAGGGGAGACACAGCCAGACCTCAGGGGCCCACAGAGCCACTGAGGAGGGTGACTAAACCACCAGAGGGAATGGCACCATGAGGACAAGGGCATTGCCTTTGAGTACCAAGGCCAGGGAGGAGGGCAAGGCCTGAGAAGATATCTATCTAGGCAGGGTTGGCTTGGAACAGTGCCAGTTTATACCTGTTGCCCTTGTGCATGTGTTTCTGGCTCTCCTTTCCATTCTTCAGAGTGCCCTGGTTTAACCCATGACTTCTGTGGGCCTTCTGCACTGTAAGCTACCCCTCTTCCCCATGTGGCCTGGGGTTGTCTTTGGGGAAGACAGGAGAAAAATGAAAGAGATAAACACCTTTACCTAGGGAGACTGGGCATGATCTCAGATGACTGATTGAACCATTACATTGGTCTAACTCCACTAGATCAGACTAAAATTCAAATGTTTCTCCCTGGTACCCAGCCCATGCAGAGGAGAGTGGTACTCCTCAGGTTCTTACACATGAATTTGTGTTTAATAGAATTGTTTGCCTCATTAACATGGAGGAAAAGGAGACTAAAGAGACTTGAAGTGACCTTGTCCCCAAGTCAGACGGCCAGTTAAGTCACAGAGCACAAAGGGCCCGGGTTTAACCACTCTGCCAGAGACGTCTAAGTGGCAGTTTCTTTGCTTATGAAATGGGGCACTAAAGAAGCTACTGCTGAGTAAGACTGTGAGATAAAAAGAAAGTCGATAAGCTCTTGGCCCAGTGCCTGGCACATAGTAAGTGCTCAATACACTTCTGACTGTTGTCTGTTTTATAACTTTCCTTGAAAAGAAATAGTGAAAATAATTTCAGTTATTTCAAAACTTTTGGAGTAATGATAATATTATGGCTATGATTTTGGAGAATCCTTATCCACTTTAGAGACACACACTCAAATATTTACAGATAAAATGAGAAGATGCCTGAGGCTTCCTTCAAAGTCGGTAGGGAGGAGGAGAGGAAAGAGAGAGTAGGATAAAAGAAATAAAGCTGGCAGGTACTGAGGATCGCCAAGCTAGGTGTCTGTCTCAGGGAATTGTTATACTCTGCTCCCCACCTTTGTATGTGTTTGAAGTTGTCCATAATAAAAAAGCATGTATATATGTGTGTGTTCGCATGTGTGTGTGTGTGATTTTTGAAACTTTATTCTGGGGGTGATGCATAAAAGATACGTATACAAACATAGACATACACTAGTTTCAGATCTGTCTAAAAACCTTCTTCAACATGTAGAATACCCAAAGTATGATACTAATAGTGTAATTAGAACTAGTGTTTTATCAATATGGCATTATTAGTTTTCTGCTTTCGTGTTCTGCAGAACACTGTTGCAACTATGTGTTCTGAAAAAGAAACAGGACAAGGCTCCAACCAACTGAGCCATCCATCCAGGGCCCAACCAACTGAGCCATCCATCCAGGGCCACAGACTGTTCTTTTATTTCCTTCCTTCCTTCCTTCCTTCCTTCCTTCCTTCCTTCCTTCCTTCCTTCCTTCCTTCCTTCCTTCCTTCCTTCATTTCTCCTTCGCCTTCTTCTCTTCCTTCTCCTTCTCCTCCTCCTTCTCCTCCTCCTTCTTCTTTTCCTTCTTCTCCTTCTCCTCCTCTTTCTCTTCATCCTCCTCCTCCTCGTCGTTGTCCTTCTTCTTCTTTTATCTTTGTTTATCCTCACCTGAGGATATTTTTTTCCCATTGATTTTTTTAGAGAGAGTGGAAGAGAGGGGAAGAGACAGAGAGAGAAAAAAAACATTGACATGAGAAGGACACATTGATTGGTTGGTTGCCTCCCGCACAGGCCGACCAGGGCTGGGGATAGAGCCAGCAACCTATGTATGTGCTCTTGACTGGAATCAAACCCAAGATCCTTCAGTCCTCAGGTTGACTCTCTAACCACTGAGCAACCCAGCTAGGGCCAGACTCACCTTTTTACTTACCTGTCCACCACACAATTAGCACTTCCCCTTCAACACCTTCTGCAGCCCAGCCAAAGGCCTGTTTGCACCTTCCTCCTCCTTCAGGCAGGATTTCCTGTCAGCAGCCACCAGGCTGTCCAGATCCGGAAGTCCTCCTCTTCCTTCCCCTTTATCTTCTCTATTCTTCTTTTCTTTCCATTCCTTATGCAGAGGGCTGAGGCAAGTTATTAACCTTGTGGTAATGACGAGGAAGATTCTGATAATAATAATAATATTAATGCTAAATACAGTGTTCCTTAACATAGCTGGTTTTACCATTGTATCACATTTGCTCCTAAAACTCATAAAACACTTTTCTGCCTCTCCATCTATGGAGTAGATATTTTTATTGTTTTGCAGGTAAAGAAACTGAGTCCTTAGAGAAACTAAGCAGTTTGTTTAAGATCATAGAGTTTTTATTTTGTTGCAGCTATATCTGTGAGCTGCCTAAATTTTACTGTCATTCACATTTTCATTATACTCTGGATCCTCAGCTTACCAAAAAATGACTGCAATGATGTGGCCACACATCGGAGGATTTCTTTTCTTCTTCACAGGTGTAGACCTATAGTTTCAAATATTTATATAGAAATCATTCAGATTTGAACATCTGCTTCTCTAGCCTCATCACACTCACATCCTGAAGCACAGATCTTGCAGTTCCCTGAGGAGCTGCGTACTTGCATGCCTCAGTGCCTTTGCACAAGCTCCTCTGACTGCTGGAATCTCTAGACTTCTTTTCATCTTCTGCTGGCTAACTCCTGTCCAGACTCCCTTCTTCAATCAGTTTACTTTGGGGTTTCCCAGTCTCTTCCATACTTCTTTGGGCTCAATTCCATCCTGGCATTGCTCACAGTCTGTGTGCTTGGCTGTCCTTTCTTTATTAAATGAGCCCCTTCCTTAAGGCAGGGACTGACCAGCATGGTGCTAGACAGATGCTGGTAGGTGCTGAAAAGATGTTTTTGAATCACTCTACTAATGACAAATTTTCTCCAAGAAGAGATTATAGAAACTGGAATTTGTGTTTCTTAAAAGGACCATGTCTTGCATAATCATTTTTATTTCATAAGGTCGGATAGTGTTTTTGTTTGGACCCATCCGAAGACCCATCACTTGAACTTCCTGACTTTGTTGCCTTTGCCACATCAGATACAGCTCACCACAGAGAGCCTGCTGCACTTGATTTCCTCTGTAAGGAAGAAAAACAAAACAAAACAAAAGTCTCAATTTATCAGAAAACCCAGCACAGGAAAGCTTAAACAATGGCTCCCAAACTCAGCTCCCAGTTTCTCAAATCCAACAAAGGCAACTCTTCTTCCTGGAGAAGCAGCTTTGCCAAGAATGAGAGGAACAATCACAACGCAGGAGGATGGACGAGTGACTTTTGCCAACCTGCAAGCTGGTCAGGAGAGGAAGGACCCATTTAGTTTTGAGGGTGAGATGGACAATAGCAGATTACAGCATCTTCAGACAATACACATGTTTAAAAACACACCAGGAATAATAATTTTAAGTCCTGCTACTTTGCTGAATTTATTTATTAGATCTAGTAGATTTTTGGTGAAGTCTTTAGGGTTCTCTATCTATAATATCATGTCATCTGTGAATAATGGCAGTTTTACTTCCTCTTTCCCAATTTGGGTGCCTTTTATTCCATTTCATCTGATTGCTGTGGCTAAGACTTCCAGCTCTATGTTGAATAAGAATGGTGAAAGTGGGCATCCCTTCTTGTTATTGATCTTAAGGGATACAAAGGCATGGGTTTATTTCTGGGCTCTCTGTTCCCTTCCATTAATCTATATGCCTGTACCCAGCTCTTTTTATTTCAATAGCTTTGTAGGATAGTTTTTTAAGTATACCTCCAAGTTGTTCTTCTTTTTCAAGATTGCTGAGGCTATTTGGGGTCTTTTGTAGTTTCATATGAATTTTTAGAATATTTATTTTAGATGTGTGAAATACCCCATTGGTACTTTAATAGGAATTGCATTGAGTTTATAGATTGCTTGGGTAGTATGAACATTTTAATGATGTTGATTATTCCAGTTCATGAACATGGTATATGCTTCCACTTATTTGTCACTTCCTTAATTTCCTTCTTCAATGTCCTATAGTTTTCCAAGTACAGGTCAGTACAGGTCTTTTACTTCCTTGGTTAAATTTATTCATAGGTACCTTATTTTTTGTTGTTGCAATAGTAAGTGGGATTCTTTTCTTGATTTCTCTTTCTGATAGTTCATTATTGAAGTAAACTCATGCCTTTATGCTCAATTAATATTTGACAAAGGAGGCAAGAGCATACAATGGAGTAAACTCACATGAGGAAATCATTAAATATTTGTGAGGGAGCTGGGGGCCCACTGGGTCCTAAATGGTTGATAGA
Organism: Corynorhinus townsendii; assembly: GCA_026230045.1. NCBI lineage: Eukaryota > Metazoa > Chordata > Mammalia > Chiroptera > Vespertilionidae > Corynorhinus > Corynorhinus townsendii. Next base: position 97,805,946 of record JAPDVU010000007.1, on the reverse strand, counting down.
TGGTGAAAGAGCAATTATGTCTCTTCTCTCATCTTGTACCTTCCTCTGATAAGTGCTGAGGAAGCTTTTGCATGATTTAATAGAGACCTTCTACCATGATGTCTTTTGCTAGTTTCATTATTTGTTGAACACTCTCTGATTTTGATAAATTAAAAAATCTTTTTTATCTCTTATTTTTCTTTCTTTTGGATTAATTTAGTATTCTTAGCATTCTACTTTTATCCTCTAGTATTTGGGGAGAAAATGTCTATTTTTTTAATTACTTTAGAAATTATAAATATTTAACTTCTCAAAGTCTAAGTTAATTAATATAGTTAACTTACCCCTAGACAATAGAATCTTAAAAATACTTAACTCCATTTACCTTTCTACCTACTTACATATAAATGTTGTAATTTAATTTATTTCTATCTTTTTACCACTCTCCAGCATTATTATTTTGTGTAATACAAGCAATTATTTGAATGGTTTACCCATATGTTCTTCATTTTCTTTTGCATTTTGTGTTGTTCCTTCTTTTATCATTTTTTACTATTTTACCTGTTCTCACTCAGGGGATGTATTACTTTGCATGTTTGTTTGCTTTGGCTATGTGTTGGCCACTGTCTTTAAAAAAGAATCTTTGGAGATTTATCAGCAGGTGAAGGTGCTTTCTTCCAGAGACAATTTGTGCATATTTTTGCCAGTAGTCATAGAACACAGCTAATCCATGAAAAGTTTAAACTAACCTCAAGGCTTGAGAGTTATTGACCCACCAGGTGGATATGGTTATGGACTGCAAAGCCACACGAGGGCTGGCTTGTGGTTATAACATTAGAGAAATTTTTATTTGCAATATTCTGCTCAATATTGAATCAATTTTCCCTAGGTCCTTTGTGGATGGTTACTTAAGGAATAGCCTTTTTAAAAATACATTTTTTATTGATTTCAGAGAGGAAGGGAGAGGGAGAGAGATAGAAACATCAGTGATGAGAGAGAATCCACAACCCAGGCATTCAAACCCGCAACCCATGCATTTGAACCCAAGAATCAAACCCAGGACCCTTCAGACAGCATGCCGACACTCTATCCACTGAGCCAAACCAGCTGGGGCAGGAATAGCCTTTTTGGATCCCAGCTTTATGGAGAGAGGATCTCCTGTAAGACCAGCTCCACCTTGATCATGCCCTAGGTATTGGTTTTTCTCCCATTGTCTCAGGAGACCAGAAAAACCCAAGCTCAATTTTGACCAGATTGACAGATGCACCTAGGGCAGAAGGAATATTGGAACTTCTCTTGACTGTTTAGGTTTCCATTTAGATGTTTGGCTTGGTAATTCCTTGTTATCGTGTCAGATCTTTGATGTTATTAATATAGTGAAAATGAACTTGAGAAAAGTGATTAAAGGTCTTAGGGCTGAAACAATCTCAACCTATTCTCAAACTTTAACTGGGTAAGAAGCCTGGCTCCCTGGCATAGGGCCAGTTGTGGAAACCAAGCCTCGTGGACTAGAGCTGTGGGATTAACCAGACACCGGCTACGGTGCTCAATGCCAGCACGCATCAGACCCTAGCATGGTCTGGATAAAATGAGTGTGTTAAAAAGGTTATTAAAAATATTTCACATATTATCACATATTATTTTTCATTGATTTTAGCAGGAGTATTAGTCTGAGTAACCTAGACCACCATATTCTTAAAAGTAGAAGTCTATTATTTTTGTAAGACTGATTCTTACCTGTTAAGACATATTCAGGCTTCGATTCCCCAAATATTTCCTTATCCTCCTAGCCCTTCTCTTGTAACCCCAAACCTGTCTACCTGGATATGCTGCCACCATTGTACTAATCACACATTATTTTTTAACCTTTTTTACTGTGGAATTGATGTACTACATAAGTACATTAAATATAAAATATAGCTTTAACAAAAGAGGAGTTGGCAAATGTTTTTGTAAGGGGTAAAATAGTGTATTTTAGGCTTTTTGGTTGTTAGGATGTACTAACCTTGGCCTCTCTTGTCTGGATATGTTTTCTGAAATATATTGTTATAATTTTTTCATAGCTTGAAGCATGCAGACTGTACCTACAGAATTTAAGATACACTCCCCAACCCACTCAGGCACTTCCCTCTGCCTGACCGAGCTGTGTGCTCACCGGATATCCTGCTATCTTCCAAGGATGGCCAGTGGTTCAGGCAGCCCAGCCAGCTGCTGGTGCAGCCCTGCCCCAGCCCCTATATAAGAGAATATAACCACCCCCTCGGGGCTGACACCGACACACTGGTCTCAGCCTCCAGTGAGAAAATGCAATAAAATTTCTTAAACTCTCACTAGTCTCTGGGCCTGGCTTCTGTTGGCACAGACATAACAGTGGTCATATGGTCTCTGTCACAACCACTCAACTCTGTCATTACAGTGCAGCCCTAGGTAATAAATGAGCTTGGCTGTATGACAATAAAACTTTATTTACTAAAACAGTGGCAAACAGGATTTAGCCACAGGCCATAGTTTTCTAACTCTATATTAACTTATACTAATTAATAAATATTCTGAGTTAAGAAATGGATATTGCAATTTTTTGTCCCTTCTCAATCACAATCACTATGCTGACTTCTAGGATAAGGTCATCTTTACTTTTCTTTAGTCTTACCCAGTAATGCTGCTAAACTTGGTTTTTAAAACTTCCTCTGTAGATGATTTTGTATTTTCTATGATAAAATTACAGTATGTCAATTATGGATAATGGTAGCTTTTGTTTCTTCATTTACTGCCTTTATATATTTATTTCTTGCCTGACATCACTGTTACCTCAGTCCAATCCTATATAATAAAAGGCTAATATGTAAATTGACCAAACAATGGAATGACTGGTCACTGTGATGCACACTGACCACCAGGGGGTAGACCCTCAATGCAGGAAATGCCCCCTGGCTCAGCCAGAAGCCAGGCTCATGGCTGGTGAGCATAGTGGAGGTGGCGGGAGCCTCTCCCATCTCTACGTCAGATATTCCCTGAGGGCTTACAGACTATGAGAGGGCACAGGCTGGGCTGAGGGGACACTCCTCCCCCCCCCCCGAGTGCACGAATTTCATGCACTGGGCCTCTAGTATTGAATAAAAGAGGTACTAGCAAGAGGCCTTATTTTGTTCCCATCCCAAAGAAGAAGCTTTTGGTTTAAAACAGATAACACATCAGACTATAGAAGTTTCTTCTTGCTAAAAAATTTTTTATCATGAACTAATGCAATTTATCTAATACTTTTTCTACATTTACTGATATAATAATATGATGTTTCTTTTTTAAACTGGTTAATATAGCAAATTATGATCGTTATTCTTAGAATAAACCCAGGGTCAGATAGCAAAATACCTATGCAAGAAATATCTAAGCCAAGCAAATGAAAAAAAAATTAAATTATGAGCAAAACAGACAGGAAGAAAGCATGGGCTGTAACATAATAGGTAGGTAACATTCATTATCCTTCAGCTTTCAATAAACATGATTTTGTTGATTATGATTTTTTTCTTTTAAAAATGCTACGTATCATTGTTACAATAGTGCTTATGAGATAAATAAAATAGTTAAGAAAAATACAATAGTTAAGAAAAGTGCTCATTGATGCCAGGATACACATAATTGATTTGATGGCTCACATTGGACCCACTGGTGACCATGTGGCTTAACAGAGCACATGAACTTTGGAGTTGATTAAACCAGGGTTCAGAATTTAGTGCCCAGGTTGGCCACTAAGAAACCCACTGAGTAGAAGTGAGTCAGTGGCCATTGTGTGGTTATGAGCAAACTTCTCAACATTGTGAACTTCATTCCCTGGCCTGAAATGGGAATGAGACTAGCTTCTCTTTGTGGCTGCTTGGGAAGGTGAAATGATCTAAGATGTCAGTCAAGTGCTGACAGAGCAGGTGCTCATTGAGCAGTGTTCATTCTTGTCATCTCCAATGAGCTCATCAATGACCTGAACAGGCTATTGCCACTCCTCATGGTAGGTAGCACAGCACCTTCCAGAAACAGGCATTTAAATATTATTGTTTCACCTTGGAAATGAAAGGAAGTGTGATCCCAGAGCCTCTTCTCTTGGGGCCAGGTCCCTAGCTTTCAAACTGATTTCTATTCCCCACATTCCTTCTCCAGCCAGAAGGCACTCTGCCTCCAATTAGTGCCCATTAATTATTTTTATCTGTGTAACTTAAACTAATTATTTAATTAAATAACTAATAAATTAATTATTCTAAATTTAGTGACATCATTCTTTGCAATGGGCTAAATGCTTCCTTGTTGGCTCCTAGTGCTTTGAATATGCTAATATATGTAGAGAAACATATATTACTGAAAATTTTCCTAAATAAAAATGGCTACCTCCCTCCTCTTAGAAAGATTAAGCCTGTTCTCTGTCTTTAGTAAATTGAAGCCATTCAATTTCCCAGGGGTGATGTGGAAGAGCTGTTTTAGTAACATAAATAGGAATGTCAGATTCTGACAGATGAGATAAAAAATGAGATCCTAGATTAATTGAAAAGGGGTTCTATTAAATTTCATGTCTGCTGACATCACTGAATTATGCTGACACAGACATCCAATGTCATGCACTCTGCAGAACAGCCCCAGGGATGGGCCAGACTGACTCACTTCTACTCAAAGGCTTTCTTAAACCTGGAAAAGCCTCGGTTTCCCTTGCCTGCCTGTTCTCTTTAAGCATAGCTCATAGGCGCAGACAACAGTGTGGTGATGGCCAGAGGGAAGGAGGGGAAGTTGGGGAGGAGGTAGGCAAAGTGTGTATGTGTGGTGGGGGGAGGTATCTGTAATAGTGTAAGCCATAAAAATAAGGTAAGTAAAAAATAAAAAGCATTTCAGGGCTTGGGTCCTTCAGTGGCAAATATCTGTCCATTCCCTTTGACCTAAAGTAACACAAAGAAGGAAGGAGAATTATCAGAATGAGCTGGAAGGAGGTTGGCTACAGGGTACTGAAGTCCCAATGGGATGCTAAGGACAAGAAACATTGAATCAAAGCTGATGAGAATATTGGCTCACAACATACTGATTGATATCAATATGTTATCAGATGTCAAAAGAGTTAACTATGGGCCCTAACCGGTTTGGCTCAGTGGATAGAGCATCGACCTGCAGACTCAAAGGTCCCATGTTCCATTCCGGTCAAGGGCATGTACCTTAGTTGCAGGCACATACCCAGTGGGGAGTGTGCAGGAGGCAGCTTATCAATGTTTCTAACTCTCTATACCTCTCCCTTCCTCGCTGTAAAAAAAAAAAATCAATAAAATTTATATTTTTTTTAAAAAGAGTTAACTATGGAACATTTGGAAATGAGTACCCAGATGGAGTGAATGTCAAATAGGAAAACAAGGAAATAATTTTATGGGTTTTTACAAAATTTATGTCAAAGTATAATGTTTAAAATTTTAGAAACATGACTATCATACAAATATAGAAGGTTTATTTAGCACATTAGTGAGAGACTCAGCAGGACATTAAGGTTGTTTTAAAGAAGAATTCAGTAACTTAGTCAGGAAAGGCATGTTGAGACGACTTTGCTAAGTGTGTTAGTTTACAAAGACTAACAAGATACCTCAGACTGGGGGCTTAAACAACAGAGCTTATTTTCTCACAATTCTGGGGATGAGAAGTCAGAGATCAAGGGGTTGTTAACCATTTCAGTTGGATATTTTGCAAATATTTCCCTCTGCCTTTCCTTTAACTAATTAATTAATTTGGTGAATTTTTGCCATGTGCAAGTCCTATATTTTAAGGTGCCTCTTTGAAAATGTAATTTGTGATCCTAGTATCAAGATAAAATAATATATACACATTAGCAGCTTAATATTAAAAAAAAATTTCTTAGGCGGTTGGACTAATATTTATATTCTGGATATTGTGGAAATTGGGTAATTATTAAGCAGTAACAAATAGGTATGTAAGAAAAAATTAATTACATAGTAATAACTAATGGCACAATAAGAAAAAAATGACCTTACCAGAGAAACAAAAGACTGAATAGCTTCCAACAGTGTCTTTAAAGGAGAAGCAAGGTCTGCATGTGATGTAATGGGTAATGGAAGTCACAGTTAATTACATCCTGGATTTTTCCACAAGTGTAGTTGATTTTCAAGAAGTTGAAGTCCCTGGAAAAAAGAAATGAAAAGGTCTGGAAAATAAGATAATTTTGTTTTAAAATGCATGAAGCTGAAGCTTGTTGATCATGTAGCATGGTTGGAAAATGCCGGGAACTGAGATCTAGCCATAAGAATAAAGCTAAAGTATCTTATGTCATGAAGTGAAATAAAAAAGTCTAAAAGGAGACTTTCAGCAACTTCACAGCTCTTTTCCAGGAGATCAGTTACGACCACAGATCTGCAGCTGTGACCAGAAATTATCTGGGTTCCCGTCATGGGAGGAGAAAACAAGCGAGAGCTCTGAGGTCATACACACCCAAGTCCATAGCCACGAATAATTTAAGAACCTCAGCTATAAAAAATTAGCAATCTGCCTGGGAAATAGTGTGAAATGGAGTGTGTGTAGTCTTTTTAAAAACACCAACCTTCCTGGAGAGATAAAATACATATTGCTGCTGTTGCCAGATTGCCCAGAGCCTTGTGAATGTTCTGCCAGCAGCTCCTGTGTCAGGTGCTCTTGAGAACAGGCCCTCCCCTCCTGACCAAACCTCTCCCTGAAGTCTTGGTTAGCCTAGCTTGCCCTGACCTGATATCCACACCAGAAAGTCTCGGATTGCCTTGGGTTTCTCCCTTTTTCGTTCACTGCCTTGGGTTTCTCCCTTTTTCGTTCACTGCCTATCCAAATGGGGGAGAGATGACATTCCTTCTTCCCAGGAGTATTCCCGACCCCTGGTGGAAAAGCTCTTGCTGTGCTTCTACAGGAAGGGCCTTTCCATAGCTGCTTTGTCCTGTGGCTCAGGGACATCCTGGAACATGATAGGTGCTCACAATGTTTTCTTAAGTTGAAATTAAATCCAGAGGGCCAGTCACCCATATGATGTATTTTCTATGGCCCAAATGAGTCTCACTGCTGTGTTAGCACTGCTACTCCTTAATCCTTTCCATTTCTATCATCGTTTTGATAATTCTTCTCTGGCCCAGGACTCACAAGGATTTTTGCAGCTGTTAGTAATGGCCTGCACCATTCTAGACTGCACCTCAGGCTTGAATTAGTCTCTATAAACTAAGAGGCCACTGTGCTCACTTTTTATTTCCAAATTAAAGAGCCACATACGATGCCAGGCATTTTGTGACCTTTGTGCCGGAGTTCTTGTCCCAGCCTTACAAAGGGTTCAGTATTCTGGAGAAAGGGGCTGATGTGTAGATGATTAAAGAGTCAGGAGACTTCAGATAATTTTGAAAAGCATCGGGGGTCAAAGGATCTTCAGCTGAAGGAGCTAAAGACTCTTCCCTTGTCTAGGACCCCATGCTTTTATTATAACACAATTTGTCCCAAGGCAAGGTGGAAATATACACTTCAAAGGGTATGGTATCAAAGGGTAGAATACAGAAGCATTATCAGTTTGGGGAATAGCCTACAGCTGATCAGGTGTTGGCCAACAGGAGGCAATGAAATGCCTTGAGCTGTCTGGCAGTTAACAATCCTATTCAGGTTTGGGGGAAGTGCCATTTAGCCGTTTCCAGCAGGTAAACTACATACGTGGCTCACCCTTGTTGAGCCACCCAAGCTTCACCAACCTTTTGGTGAAACTCTTATAATTATTACATGCTGGAATTGGTTCCCGGCACCTTTGAAAAAATATTTCTGTAAGACATTCTTGTGCATCTCATGAGTGTCAAAATAAGAACATATATGCTTTTTAAAAAAATAATTATTCTTTTTAGTCTATTTGCAGAGGTAGCTTTCATATTATTTTACAAGGTGCATGTTAAATACTTCTGTGCTACATATACTGAAATAATGTTACTTGAGATAAGTTTGAAAACAAGCTGGTGGAACCAGGAGGCTAACCTCCTCTGAAGAAAACGTGTTTAACTCAGCTGTCAGAACCAGCCAGTCCTGGTTGGGTGGACAATCGCAGTGATGGGGAACACTGGCTAGATGGCTGGGATGCAAGATACATGGCCCAGCTCAAGTAGCCCTAAAGGTCCTGAGGCAGGGACTGATCCTAGCACCATTTTATTCCAGAATGCTCCCACAAAGGCCCTGGAAGCAGTGTACTATTTTTGAGATATACACAAGCTCCCTTTCAAAAAGGCTCTTCTTTGCTTATTGTCTTGGAGATGAGCAAGATTGCTCAGTAGGCAGCAAAGGGGTTTCCTGGCTTCAGGCTCAGAATAAGTATTTGGGAGAAATAGCAAGAACAAGAATAGATTTCCATTAATGCAAATTAAAATCACAATGAGATATAATCTCACGCCTTTCAGATAGTTATTATCAAAAAGTCAATAGTGAAAGGGGGCAGAAATAGAATGTTGGGGAACCAGATAGATTTGTAAGAAATATTAATCAGGCTCTGTTAACCATGACTGTTTTATTCTAATTAAAGAAGGCACATTCCACCCTGGCTGGAGCTCACCTGGAGACACAACCCTTCCTCCCCATTTGGAGCTGCCTATCATCATGGAAAGATGAACAAAGATTTGTTACAGAAACCAGAATCACCAGCCCTTGGAGGATCTCCAGCCCTTTTTGCACACTTGCAGGCCTGCTCACCTGTTAATTCTGGCACTCCCTTCGGCTATTTCCCCTGTAACCCCAGCCCTTGCATATCACTAAGCCCTTTGAGGACCCCTAGTCCTTTTCATATCTGTAACTGCCCTTTTGCTCTACAAGTGGCTGGCTTATGGAGACTACAGAGCAGATGTTTGTGGCTGACCTGCTGCTCTCCCCACTGCCAGCAATATTGAAATAAATGTTCATATATGATTCAACCCTGCCTCTGCTTAATTGGCTCGAGTAGTGGCAGGCATCATGGACCCATTGTTTGTCCAGTTATAATAGATCACAAGTGTTGGTGAGGATGTGCAGAAAAGGAAAATCTTATACGCTATTGTTAGGATTATATATTGGTGCATTTACTATGGAAAACAGTATAGAGGCTCCTCAAAAACTTAAAAATAAAATTACCATACTACCCAGCAATTCCACTTCTGGGTATTTAACTGAAGAAATTCAAAACACTGATTAGAAAAGATATATGCAACCCTATGTTCAATTTAGCATCTTTTACAATAGCCAAGATATGGAAGCAACCTAAATGCCCATCAATAGATAAGTGAATAAAGAGGTGGCAACATATGTTCAGTGGAATACTACTCAGCCATAAAGAAGAATGAAATCTTACCATTTGCAACAACATAGATGGACCTAGAGGGTATTATGCTGAGTGAAATAAGTCAGACACCGAAAGGCAAATACCATATGATTTCCTGTTTATTTGGTAGATCCCAAATACATACCTCTATAGAGAGAACAGAGAGTAGATCAGTGGTTGTCAGGGTCTGGGGCCAGGGAATGGGGAGTGACTGATGATGGGTAAGGAATTCTACTTTGGGTTATTAAAAATGTTTTGTAAGCAGATAGAGATGGTTATTGTATAATATTGTGAATGTGCTAAATGCCAATGAATTATACACTTTAGAATTATTTAAAATGGTACACTTATGTTTTATCTTTTTACAATAAAAAATTTAAGTCATAGGTGGTTTAAATCGCCAGCATTTAACATAAACCATATAACACTGTGATGGGCCGTTGTGACGGGCAACTGCTAAAGTTTGATTTTGAATAAAAAGAAACAGCCCTTCTTTCAAACACTGGCAATAAGCACTGAGAGCTTCACATCAGGTGATGAAATGGGGACCAAGCAAAGTCTGGTGGCAAAAACAGGCACCACACACTGTGAGGGCTGGTGGGGAGGACATGGGGTTTAGGGTATGGTCCCCAGATCAGTGCATCAGTATCTCCAGAAGGAACCTGTTAGATGTGAACATTCTCAGGCCCACCTTACACCTGAGTTTAAACTTGGAGGTTGGGCTTGGCAAAGTGAGATTTAACAAACCCTACAGGTGACTGTGATGCACACTCAAGTCTGAGAACCACTGGTAATGGTGGCTCTGATCCCTGGCCCATGGGACAGCTGGCATCACCTGAGGGAGGCCACGGGGTGAGGGCCAGATTGGCTGACAAGGAATGTAGCCAGCCCTGCCCTGGCCCATTTGCCAGGACCAGGCCTCCGCCCCTCTCGGAAGCAGGCCACCACCCTCCTCCTTTCTCCCTTCTCTCTCTTCCTCCAATGGGCCCTTTTTCTCTCAAATTCTCTTCCTTCCTCTCTGCCTCCTTTCAAAATGAGGAAAAGGCTTCTTATTGCCCTTCATTTCCTCCCTTCTACTCTACCCCCAGACAGGCCAAAAAGAGTCTCTCTTCTCGCAGCTGAATCTTCGCACCCTTGAGGAGCGAGCAGGACACCGGCCAGGTCCGTCCTTCTCAAGGCAACCACGCTGCTGTGCGGCCAGCCTGATACATGGCACTGACCCTTTACCAACCTCCCTTCAGAGGACCCCATCTAGCATCTCACTGTTCTCTCTAGGAATCTGAGGCAAAGCTGTTATAATCTTTGTATCCTTTTTTTAATTTTAAATATTTTTTTTATTTTTCAATTACATATTACATATTATACAATTGCATGTTATACAGTGGAACCTCGGGCTTGAACTTAATTTGTTCAACCATTTTTCCACATTAGAAATAATGTAAATTGAATTAATCTGTTCCAGGCCCCTAAATGATTCCGTGTTAACCTTTCTCATGCACAGTACATGTCTGATGCACTGTTTAATCTATAAACAAACACTTCTTATCTTACATTGATTGAACCACCTCCTGCTAAGCTTAAAGGAATCACTTCCAGCACCGGTCCCAGGGGTGTCTTTCAGGGCAGCCTGTGGCATCTTCGCTTGTTCATATGTCACTGCCTGGAAATGCTGCCACTGGCTAACTGCTTTTCCTTTATCCAAGTCAAGTTTTCCTACCTCTAAAATTGCCCGTGATCACTGCTTCTTTCACACCCTTAGCAAAATTAGCACTCTTATTTTTAAATATATTTTATTGATTTTTTACAGAGAGGAAGGGAGAGGGATAGAGAGTCAGAAACATCAATGAGAGAGAAACATTGATCAGCTGCCTCCTGCACACCCCCTACTGGAGATGTGCCCCCAACCAAGGTACATGCCCCTGACTGGAATCGAATCTGGGACCTTTCAGTCCGCAGGCCGTCGCTCTGTCCACTGAGCCAAACCGGTCGGGGCAACATTAGCACTCTTGATGCGTCTTTATGTTTTAAAGATTTCACCAGCGATAATAGTATCTCTCCTGTGTTGCTTGAGAGACCCTTTTAGTCATGCTGAGGTATCAGCATGAAAGGGTTGTCAGGTTGAAAACCAAAGTTTGGCTTGACAACGAGACAATTTTTCTGTGAACAACTTGGTCGAGAATGAAATTGTTCACGTTGGTAGATTTTCAAGGAACAGGTTTGACTGTATTAGTTTCAGGTGTACAAATCAATGACTAAATATTATATAACTTAATAAGTAATCAGCCCAATAAATCTAGTACCCACCTGACACCATGCATAGTTATTATAATTCAGGCAAGAGTAGTCCTTCCTTGCCCCAGCTGCTGACACCCGCTTCCCTCTGGCATCTGGTGCTGGGGTTCTTTTTCTGGCATTAAGAAGGGTTCAGCAATCTAGAGAAAGGCTGTGTGTAACTTAAGTAATTGTCCAGAGATGAAAGATAATTTTGAAAGGCATTGGGGGTCAGAGGAGCCTAGCTAAAGAATCTAAGTTCTCCTTGTCTCAGGATCCCTTTTCATTAACACAAATTGTCCTAAGGCAAGGTGGAGATATATACTTCAAAGGGTAGGGTTTCATACAGAAGCATTGTCAAAATGGGGAATTGCCTGCAGCTGTTCAGGTGTTTGGCCAACAGGAGGCAATAACATGTAGATTAAGATGCCCTGACCTGTCTGGCAGCAAACAATCAATTTAATGAATCCTTTTCAGGTTTGGGGAAATGCCTTTAGCCATTCCAGCAGGCGATAACATATGTGATTCAATCCTTGTTGAGTCCCCAAGTTCCATCAACCTTTTGATGAAACTCTTGCAATTATGACATGCTGGAACTGGCTTCTGGCAACCTGGGACCCAGGCTTCCCTCACAGCCCCAGCTTTGTCCAGAAGGTCATCCAGAAGGACGTCCAGAAGTTGGTCCAGTCTAATTAGCATATTTGCTTTTATTATAGATTACTGACTATACACCCTATGCTGTACTTTATACCCCATGACTATTCTGTAACTACCAATTTGTACTTATTAATCTCTTCATCTTTTTCACCCAGTTCCCCCAACCCCCTTCTCTCTGGTATCAATCAGTCTGATTTCTGTATCTATAAGTCAGTCTCTCTTCTCCTTGCTTGTTTGTTTTGTTTTTTAGATTCCACCTATAAGTGAAATCATGTGGCATTTGTCTTCCTTCTTTCACTCAGCATGATACCCTCTAGGTCCACCCATGCTGTTGCAGAAGCAGGATTTCAATCGTTTTTATGGCTGAGTCATATTACATTGTATATATGCACCACTTCTTCTTTATCTGTGTATCTATTGATGAGCACTTAGGTTGCGTCCATATTTTGGCTATTATAAATAATGCTGCAGTGAACATATGGATGTAGTGTTTGAGTTCCACCAGAAGTGGAATTGCTGGGTCCTTCTTTGTCTCTTGTTACATAGCCTTTGTTTTAAAGTCTGTTTTGCCTGGTATAAGTATTGCTACTCCAACTTTTTGTTCCTTTGTTTCTATTTTCATGAAATACCTTTTTCCATCTCTTTATTTTCAGTCTGTTTCTTTCTATCAGAAGTGAGTCTTTTGTAGATAGCATATGCAAGGGTCTTGTTTTGTTATTCATTTAGCCTCCATACTAGTATGTCTTTTGATTGGATCATTTAACCATTTGCATTTAAAGTAATTGTTGATATATATGTACTACTTTATTACCATTTTATTCATATTTTTATCTTTTTTTTTCTTCTTCTTAAAGAAGACACTTTAACATTTCTTGTAATATTCATTTGATAGTGATGAACTCCTTTAGCTTTTTCTTGTCTGAGAAACTCTTTATTTGTCATTGGATTCTAATGATAGTTTTGCCTGATAGAGTAATCTTGGTTATAGGTCCTTGCTTTTCATCACTTTGAATATTTATTGCCACTCCCTACTGACCTACAAAGTTTCTGTTGAGAAATCAGCTGACAGTTGTATGGGAGCTCCCTTATAGGTAACTAACTGTCTTACTCTTGCTTTTAAGATTCTCTCTTTGTTTTTAATTTTTGGCATTTTTATTATGGTGTGTCTTGGTGTGTGCCTGGTTCAACTTGTTTGGGACTCGTTGAGCTTCCTGGATTTGTATATCTATTTCCTTCACAGGAAAGTTTCTGTCATTATATTTTCCCATTATATTTTGCAATCTCTTACTCGCTCTTCCTTGTTCTTCCAACACCGACATTATGTAAATGTTGGTACATTTGGAATTGTCCCAAAGGCTCCTTAAATTATCCTCATTATTTTTGGATACCTTTTCCATTTTTTGTTCTTTTTGTGTGTTTTATGCTTCCTTATCTTCCAAATCTTTGATTTGATCCTCTGCTTCATCTATTCCACTGTTGATTCCCAATAATGTAGTCTTCATTTCAGTTTATATATTCTTTCTTTCTGACTTGTTCTTTTTTATGTTTCTAATTTCATTTTTATGTTTCCTATCTCTGTTGAAGTTCTCTAAGTTCATCTATTATTTCCCTAAGTTCATTGAGCATCCTTATAACCAGTGTTTTGAACTTTGCACCTGATAGATTACTTGTCTTCATTTTGTTGAGTTCTTTTTCTGAAGTTTTGTTCTGTTCTTTCATTTGGGACATGTTTCTTTGTCTCTTCATTTTGTCTTCCTCGCTGTGTTTGTTTCTTTGTATTAGGTAGAGCTGCTATGTCTCCTGGGCTTGGTAGAGTGGTCTTATATAGTAGGTGTACTGTAGAGCCCAGTGGCACAGCCTCCCCAATCACCTGAGTGGGGCACTCTAGGTGTACCTCTGCGTGGGGTGTATACACCTTCCTGTTGTAGTTGAGCCTTGATTGCTCTTGCCACCACAATGGGATGGATTTACCCCCAGGTTGATTAGCCGTGAGGACTCACTTCGACCACCATGGAGGATCAGCTGTGCAAGGACTGACCCCTCAAAGCAGGACTTACTCAGTGGGGCTCTGGTGCCCACTGAGTCTGTCCCTTGAGTATATTGCTTGTGAAGATGTTTGGCTAGTGCTTTGACATGATCTGAAGCTATATACCAGGTGCACTGGCTCTGGCATCTCATGGGAGGTGCAAGCCAAGGTCTTCCACCACCTGTGCCCTGGCTGGGGCCAACTGGCATGAGCTACAAAGTGATCTGCAGATGGCTGCTATTTGTGCTGGGCTTAGAGGTGCCCAGGAAAGGCCAACCTGTGAACCAAGGCTGGCTGCTGCTAGTGCACTTCATGCCTGGGGCACTTCATGAGAGTACAGGATTTGTCAAGACCAGATGCTGCTTGTTTGAGAGATTTTAGGAAACCTGAAGCATGAGCCAAGATAGGCTGTTTGTATGGGAAAGCCACTGGAAACAGCTTGGGTGGGTCCAAAAGTTGAGTGGAGCAAGATCTCAGGTACTCACTAGGGCAGCATGAACAGTGTAAGCCAGGCTGTTAGAGACTCAGGTATGGGGTCACCTGCCACCTCTGTGGGCAGAGGGCTTATCAAAGGAACAATGGCCTCTGCCAGCACTGCTCTCTGGGAAAAAGCTGCTCCTCCAGTTCTTGCCCTGATTCCAGACAACTGATTTCCTCCCCCCATATGTCCCTGGAGCCTTTCAAGCTGCTGCCCCAGAGCTGGAACTCAAAGGGAGTGAGTCTGAGTAAATCTGTGCATGGACCCTTTAAGAGGAACTGTCTGGGACTCCAGCAGCCTCTGTCTCCCTCAGCTGCAATCTTCGCTGTTTTTATAGCCAGAAGTTATGGTGACTTCTCTTCTTAACACTAAAACCCTGGGCTTGGGAGCCTGGTATAGGCCTGGAACCCCTCAGCGGGGATCTCCACAGTCAATTTTTATCTGCCACATGTGGGTGTGAGACCAGGCAGATTTTTTTTCCTTTAAAAAAGCATTCTGTGTGTGTGTGTGTGTGTGTGTGTGTGTGTGTGTGTGTGTGTGTGTTTAAATTTTATTTTCCTCTTAGTTTATTCTTCTTAATTCTATATACATTTTTGTTTTTAACTTTTTATGTTATGGATTTAACCTTTTGTCTTAATCTTTTCACTCTTGTACTTTTATTGGCTTTTAAAGCTTTTTTATCATTTACTTTCTTTTTTAAATTTCTTTATTGATTAATATCACATGATCTCACTCATTTATGGAATATAATGAACAATATAAACTGATGAACAAAAACAGATCCAGAGACAGAGAAACATCGATCAGAACATCAAACCTCAGGGAAGGTAGGGGAGGGTGGGGGTAAGGGAGAGAGATCAACCAAAGGACTTATATGCATGCATATAAGCCTAATCAGTGGACACAGACAACCGGGGGGTAAGGGTATGAATGGCAGGGGTTGGGGAGTAATGGAGGAATAAGGACACATATGTAATACCTTCATCAATAAAAAGGCATTCTTACCTTGTACGTATATATACATAAGCCCTTGGACACAGACAATAGGGAACTGAAGGCCTGGGGCAGGGGTGGGAGGGGAAGGGATGAGCGGGCTGGATAGAGTCAAAGGGGGGAAAAGGTAGACATATGTAATACTTTCAACAATAAAGAATTATAAAAAATAAATAAAATTAAATAAATAAATAAGTAAATAAAGAATAAATTAAAAGGCTCTCTTTGCTTGCAACTAAACTAACAGCACAGCTGATACAATCTTAGGCACAGAGGATAAGAATTGTAATGTTGGGTAGACCCCTGGGTGGAAAGCTAAGCAGCCCTTGATGAACTACTCAGGCTCTGTTGATACCAAGGCTGAGACCTTGGTGATATAGCTGTTTTCCTCCTCACTCAGTGCCTGCCACGTGCTGGGCACTGGTGTGTGGGTACAGTGGTAAGGAACACAGAGTCTCCAGACTCAAGGGGCTGAATGTGGAGTCCAGACAACAAAAGAAGCAAAGAACCATAAAGGAAAAACCCTCTTTATATAATGTTTGCTTACACACTCATTCATTTATTCGATATTTATGAAATCTGGATAAGGACCACAGGTCTGTGGGTCAGCCCAGCTGCTGGTGGGTGGGAGCCATGGGGAGCAGCATGGAGAGAATATGAAGCAGCTGCACGCAGGACTCCACAGGCCTACAGACAGGGACGTCAAGAAAGAAGTCTTTTCTAACAATGAAAACTCCTTAGAGCTTAGCCTTTTGACAGAGAGGAAACTGATGATGTTGTTCTCTCCTTTCTCTTCCCTAAGAGAATTTGATTTTTACCTGCATAGTTTCTCTTTGTGTGCTCTTCTTTTTTTAAAAAAAAAAAAATTCTTTATTGATTAAGGTGTTACATATGTGTCCTTCTTCCCCCTTTACCCCCCCATTCCCCCCACTCATGCCTTCACCCCCCTGTTGTCTGTGTCTATTGGTTAGGCCCATATGCATGCATACAAGTCCTTTGGTTGATCTCTCCCCCTTACCCCTACCCTCCTCTACCTTCCCTCCGAGGTTTGATGGTCTGATCGATGTTTCTCTGTCTCTGGAATGGTTTTTGTTCATCAGTTTATGTTGTTCATTATATTCCACAAATGAGCGAGAGAATGTGATACTTATCTTCCTCTGACTGGCTTATTTCACTTAGCATAATGCTTTCCAGTTCCATCCATGTTGTTGCAAATGGTAGGAATTCCTTCCTTTTTAGCACAGCGTAGTATTCCATTGTGTAGATATACCACAGTTTTTTAATCCACTCATCTGCTGATGGGCACTTAGGCTGTTTCCAAATCTTAGCTATGGTAAATTGTGCTGCTATGAACATAGGGGTGCATATATCCTTTCTGATTGATGTTTCTAGCTTCTCACACCTGTCAGAATGGCTAGCATCAACAAATCAATAAATGACAAATGTTGGCGAGGATGCAGAAGAAAAGGAACGCTGGTGCACTGCTGGTGGGAATGCAGATTGATGCACCCACTGTGGAGAACAGTATGGGAGTTTCCTCAAAAAACTAAAAATGGAACTCCCATTTGACCCAGTAATACCACTTCTAGGAATATATCCCAAGAAGCTTGTGTGTTCTTCTCTCTTCTAAAAAAAAAGAACTGCTTTTTTAAAAACCTAGTTCCTGGATTTTTTGTGATGTAGAATGGAAGGGAAGGGTAGGAGATAGGACTGAACAGGAGGCATGCTCTGGGCTCCCCTTTGTTGCAGACAATCTGCATGATGGTAGAAACACTAAAAACCTGGGAAAAAGCTAGGTGACTCAATCTACATAGTCCAGAAGGTGTGATGGCCAGGGAAACACGGGAAAATTGGCAAAACTGGCTGTTGAGATATTGATGGCCTTACGGTGGAATCCTGGAGCAATAAATGTTGCCAAGCTATCTCTAAATACACAGGTGCTGTGACATGTGCTGTGTAAGCCTTGACCCCTGGTACTCTGGGGCTTCCTCTCTCCTGGAAGCAAGTGTGGATAAGTGACCCTTGCCTGACCAATTAGATGATGATTTAACTAAAAGGAAACCTGCTGAGAGAGAATATGCTCAGAGCTGGGATGTAAGATCTCTTTTTCCAGCTGTGCAATTCTGAATAATACATCCTTCAAAGGATCTGACATCACATCACAGCACAGAGGCATATGATGGTGTTACCAACCGACTGCTTATGTTCCCCCCAATGCATATGTTGAAATCCTAACCCCAGCTGTGGTGGTATTTGGAGGTTTAGATGTGGTCATGAGGATGGGGCCTCCGTGATGGGATTAGAGCCTTTATAAGAAGGGGAAAAGAGACACAGAGTTTCTTTCTCTCTGCCACAAGAAGACACAGCAAGAAGGTGGTCGTCTGCAAGCCAGGAAGAGAGCTCTCCCCATGAACAGAATTTATGGCATCATGCTCTTGGACTTCCAGCCTCCAGAGCTGAGAGAAATCCATGTCTGTTGTTTATGCCCATCAGTCTACGGTATTTTGTTACAGCAGCCTGAACAAACTAAGGCAGATGGTAACCTGAGCTGCACTACTTATACTTTAACTATTTGGTACTATTAGTATTAAATTAATTAGGTGTTCATTTTCAGCAAAACTTTGCATTCTTTTGTTGGTAATTACCTTACTTAGAATTTTACCAGAAAACTTACAGAAGACTTGGCACAACCCTGCCCAACACAATTTCAGCTTTAATTTAATAAAGGGCCCCTTCATAAAGGAAAGGAGAGGGAGTCACAGATTTGGGATCAGGTTTCTGCTTGCTGCAAGAACCACCTGGTCTAGGGGATCTTCCTCCCGGGCTCTGGGCACTCAGGGGCTTCCCAGAGCAGAGCCCAGGGAGCACCCACTGCAGCTGCAGGCAGTGGAGATGATGCCCATCTGCAAAGAATTGTAAAATGAGAATGAAACTTACTAAAAGTCTGTCAGTTTTTATCACTGCACTTTAGTGATTCTAAACAAAGTCAGTGATAGAATGCTCCTCCCCACAAAAAAAAAAAAAAAATGTTTTTTGTTCAAGTTCTAAATAATTGATGCAATTGCTATAGATTTTTAATAACATTTATGTGAACTTTAGCATATTTGCATTTCTTACTCATTACATTTGTGTGTGTTTTTATTGTTACATAATAGGCTATCACAAATTTAGTGGCTTAAAACAACACTCCCTTCTGGGTGTTTAGCCAAAGGAAATGAAATCATAATCTTTTTTTTTTTTTTAGCAAAGGTGGAAATTTATTGAGGAACAAGTGCAGACTCCCACATGGGGAGAGGGAAAGAGTCCCACAGAACTGACTCCCATGTAGGGAGGGGGAAGAGTCCCTGAAATCAGAATCTTGAACACAAATCTGTACTTCCCTGTTTACCGCAGCACTATTCACAATAGCTAAGATATGGAAACAACCTGAGCTCTTTTGACAGATGAGTGGGTAGAGAAAATGTTATATTATTCATCCATAAAAAGAAGGAAATCCTGACATTGGTGACAACATGATGAACTAGGAGGATAATATGCTAAGTGAGAGAAGTCAGACACAAAATGACAAATATACATGAGCTCACTTATATGTGGAAACTAAAAATGTCAAGCAGAAGCGTAGGGTAGAATGGTGGTTGCCAGGGTTTGGAGGGTGGGGGGAGGAGGAGGTGCTGGTCAAAGAGCACAAAGTTTCAGCTGTGCAGAATGAGTAAGTGCCGAAGATCTAATGGACAGGCAGCATGGTGATGATGGTTAACCTTGCGTATTGTATACTTGGAATTTGATAAGTCTTGTGTTTACACCACAAAAAAGTAACTATGTGAAGTGACACTTGCTTGTGGTGACCATATCACAATGCATGCTGGTATGTCAAAACATCAAGTAGTTCACCTGAAATATACACAGTTAACTCTTGATCTGCACAAGCCCACTTATATGTCTATTTTTTATCAATAACATACAATATTGTAAATGTATTTTCTCCTATGATTTTTAAGTAACATTTTCTTTTCTCTAGCTGACTTTATTTGTAAGAATTTAGTATTAATACATATAATATACAAAATACGTGTTAATCAGCTGTTATGTTAGTAGTAAGACTTTTGTCAACAGTAAGCTAATAGCTAATAGGTTAAGTTTTGGGGAAGTTAAAAGTTATACTCAGATTTTCTACTGTGCAGGGGATGATGCCCCTAACATCCATGTTGCTTAGGGTCAACTGTACAATTTTTACTTGTAATTATACCTCAATAAAGGTAAAAAACTTAGCATTTACTTAATAGCTCATAGATGGGTAGGTCACAAGTTTCATACCGTGTGTCTCAGTGTGTTCTCCATTCCAGGTCATGGGGTTAAAGTCCATTTGGCCAGTCTGAGTCCTCCCCTGGAGCCTCTGGGGGAAAACTTATTTCTGGACTCATTCTTGCTGTTGGCGGAATTCAGTTCCTTGTTGTGCTGGGACTGAGATGCCCCCTTTTATTGCTAACCCTCACGCAGGGGCTGCTCTTGCCACCCAAGGCCACCCACATTCCTTGCCAGGGGCAACAGTGCATCAAACCTTTTTTGTGCTTTGAATCTCTGATTTTCTATGTCTCTTACCTCTGCACCCAGATTTAAAGGGCTCATGTGATTAGGGCAAGCCCACCTGGAAAATCTCCCTGAAAGGCCAACTAATTGGAGACCTTAGTTACATCTGCAAGGCCCCTCACAGTAGGGCCTAGATCAGTGTTTGACTGCATAACGGGAGAGGGTGCCTCTACAGCAGGGGTGGAAATCTTGGCAGCCACCAGGTCCTTTGTGAGCTCTGCACCCTGGGGAGAGTTCGCCAGCGCGTTCCAGTCATGCAACTGGCTGGGCTCAGCTGCACCCATTCCTTTTGAGAGCAAACTGGCCTTGTGTTTCTTCTGAGTAAATTCATAGCAAGTTCATGTCTAATCCTCTGTGAAATGACATATTCCTTCACTCAATTAGCAGATATAAAATTAGCAATGATAGAATGACTGCAAAGACGGAGAAACAAGTAGAGTGACTTCTGTTCTGGCATCTAGATAGTCACTGGAGTTGATGAAACAATGCAAACTGCAAGGTGCAAAGTTTCCCTACATGAAATATATAATTTAAGTAATATTTGCAAATGTGAGCATTTAAAATTCAAATTTGTTTTTTCTATTTATTTCACTTTTTATTCAATTGCTATTAAACTACACTATTGTTCATTCCCATGCCAAATCCAGGTTAGGTGCTCATTTTTCTCTTTTATCAAAAAAATACACTCACATAATTAAAAAGCACTAATTCCCCGCTTTTTTGTTCTTGCTGTACTGGAAATTTATTTCCTTTGTTATATTGGGTATCTATTTTATATTTTATTGTCATTATTATATATAGAAAGATCAATCAAAGGAAAATTTTACTGTATGCTTTCTGACCATTACTGTTATTTATTCCATGTAATAATAATGGCTAAAACACATTTTGCTGTGAATAAGGGAGGGGGATTAAATGCTAATCACACAGATGTCAGGCACTCGGATGCCCACCACAGGTGCTTCACATGCTTCCGATCCTGTTAGCTCAAGGCAGCATGACCTGCCTGTCCCTACAATAGGGGTCTGTGCACAGTGCTTTCTATACCTTACCTCCTTTAATCCTCACAAAGACGTCACTTCACAGATGATGGAACAGCCCAGAGTCAAGCACGTGTAAGTAGTGGAGCAGCTCAGCTCAAAAAAATGCCCAGACCATTAGCCAAGTCACTAACTGGCAACTCATAGGAAAGCTTTGGTTTGCTAAAAGCAAGTTTTGTTGTTATTTTTCCTATGTGTCTTGCCTCAGGGTGGTCAGCCTGCAACCTCTTGACACATCTTCTCAGCTGGTAAAAACAAAGGGGCCAACCCTCTCACTAGCACTGCTTTGTCCTGAGCAGACTGACCCTGCGGATGTGGACCCCCAGAAGAGCCCTCCAGGCCTTCTACCCAGCACAATATCCTTGGCACATACACGCGCTTAGGAAAGGTTTGCGGCACTTGCTTGCGGGGCTGAATGAAGAGTACTGGCAAAGAAGGTGTTTGGAAATTCTAGGGAATTTTGTTTAATAGGATGACTCTGATCTCGCATGAATGATGGTAAGTTTCTTCCTCTGGCAGGAAGAGTGGTCTGGCTTTCTCTGCCAGAGAGAGCTTCCCTCTGCAATTCTGGGCAGATTAAAACAGAAGGAGCAAGCAAAGCCGAGTGTCCGGTAGGATGACCAAGGTCAGCATGGCTGACAGACAAGTGCAATGGCATTGTCAATAAAACTACAGTCACTGAAGCCATGCACAGATATTCCTGTTTCGTTTCCTTCTGGGGCGGATAGAATTGTACTTCTCTGCACCCAGTGGAATTAGGCATGGCCATGTGACTTGCTTGGCCAATGAAATGTGAGCAGAGCATTAGGAGCTTGTGTGCAATTCACCATGTTGTCTTCTTCATGCCTCAGGGATCATGGAATTGTGTGTGGACAGGAAACTCAATCAACTTCGGTCTCTAAATGATTGTAATGAGCAGAAGTCCTCCATCAACCCAGAGTGCATTTGTAGCCTGAGCAGAAACTAAACTCTTATTGTATTAATGATCCTATGGAGGGGCACTAATAGGAAGAGAGCCACAGTTGTTTGATAATTACTCACTTCACTAATGATAGATGAGAAGTTTTCTTTATCACACATGTCCTGTGTAGGAAGCAGTGCTTTGCTGTTGGTGAGTGATCACTTTATCACACATGGACCCTGGGACGCTGAGGATGAAACGAGGCTGTAAAAAGATAAGATGCCTCGATGGGTCTATGACTCAGAGAACAGACCAAGGGCAGGACACACTTTCATTTGGTTGCTGTGCCCAGACCCTGACCCCTCTGGCGGTTTACCTCAGGAATGCTGACCATTCTCCAGTCCCAGGAACGGGCTGAGCATTTGTAACATCACAGAAGATTAGCCACCTTGTTATTGGACTCTGAGCTCCTGAAGGCCGACTGGGGACCCTCCCTCCCTTTCCCTGTGACACTGGCGCTACACGTAGCTGTCTCCCCTCATGTGTATAACCAGCAGCTGGCGAGGGTGTCAGAGCAGAATTTCCAGGGTGACCTGCTGCTCCCCATGCTGCCGGCAGGACTGGAATAAACGCTCAGATAGGATTCAACCCTGTCTCTGTTTGATTTGGCTCAGGAGGCCTCGAACCATGGTGTCTGGTTTCATTAAGAGTGATTATTACTGTAGCAGCACCTGGTGTTTTCTGATTGACACAGAGGATTTGAGGCTGAGGACATCCCAGACTGAAAAGTTAAGGAAAAGAGAAACAGGAAACTGGGTCAAGAGGCCAGGTGGCAAGGGGTCTGGGCGGACACTGAAGCTGAGACCATGGCCTATGGATTTACACTATGTGGAGCAGCTGGCTTCCTCCGAGGGTGCAGGGTGGGAAAGGTAACCGCAGGCCGTGAGTGACACCATCCAAGAGACATGCTAGTGCTTATTCTGTGACATATGCTGACACTTGGTCACCACTGACTGGGGAAGTGGTGGCAGGAAGAGGGTCAGGGAGGATGTGTGTCATGCACAGAGGAGTTTGATCCGGGAAATTCTAACTCCTCAAGGATGAGTAAATTGGGATGTTCACCAAGTAAGCATAACTCAGACTTCCTGTGTGGGAAGCAGTGCTTTGCTGTTGGTGAGTGATCACTTTATCACACATGTCTAACAGCTAGGACACTCACTCTGTGGCCACTCCTACAATAAAGAATTTCTTATGGGCCATTGATCATTATTCATATACTCTTTCTGCAAGTATTTAAGACCAGAGGCATTGAGCTTAACAGCCTTCATGGATATTATGGTCTGCTTTTAGCCAAGAAATTAATAGCAATTTACAACATGGATTCAGTATAGGCTGTCCAGAGGAAAGGCACATAAACCAGTCCAAGGGGTCCACAAAAAGGAGGCTGCAGGCCACGGAATGGGGTGAAGACCCAGCTGCTGCACAGCAGACATCCCCCACACTTGCAGGTGAGTGCAAAGCTTCCTTTCAAGAGCCAGCGAGAACAGGAAAAAATGATGGAGTTGTCCAAGGATTTTAACGCAGCATTAAAAGTTCTGAAATTCCAAAGTCTTGAAGAGAACATACATGAGCTGAAGGCTTATGATTCATACTCTTGGGTTCACTTTGTGGTCAAATAAACAAAAAACAAAAAAAATAAAAATCTGGGGAATTTGAAGAAAGCCAAGTATCTGGAATGAATTAACTTCTCTCTCTCTCCCTCTCTCTCTCTCTCTCTCTCTCTCTCTCTCTCTCTCTCTCTCTCTCTCTCTCTCTCTCTCTCTCTCTCTCTCTCTCTCTCTCTCTCTCTGAACAACAAGGGACCTGAGACTCTAGAAAATTAGAATAATAATGGTGCTGCAACTACAGTTAACTCTTCTTATTCCACAGAGTCCCACCACATCCTCCCTCTCCATCCTTTTCCACTGACCAAATATTTTCATCCTTTAAGGCCCAGTTTAAAATCACTCTCCTGGAATCATAAAAAGCAAATGTTAAACAGTCTGACCTGCTGAGAATGGAAGTTCATGGGGAGTGAGAGGATGGGCCACCTTTTGCTTCTTAAAAATCTTATAAGCATGTGTTATTTTGTTTAATTAAACTAAAAATAAGCCTATAAGGAAAAATATCCATCTCCCCCATGGAAGGTTCTATGAATCTCTATTGCATAGTGACCTCCTGGTCCTTGAGTCTTATTGCCTTCCATAATTAACCACCATCTCATAGCTAGTCTTTTTTTTTTTTTTTTTCATCTTTATTGGTGAAAGTATTATATAAGTCCCCTTTTTTTTTCTCCCATTCATCTCTTCTAACCTGCCCCCACTCCTGCCTCATGCATTTTGGATATTAACCCTTTATCAGATGTATCATTGCCAAATATGTTCTCCCAAACAGTGGGCTGCCTTTTCATTTTGCTGATGGTTTCTTTTGCTGTGCAGAAGCTTTTTATTTTTATGTAGTCCCATTTGTTTATTTTTTCCTTAGTTCCCTTTGCCCTAGGAGATGTATCCATAAACATATTGCTACAAGAGATGTCTCAGATTTTACTGCCTATGGTTTCTTCTAGGATTTTTATGGTTTCATGACTTACACTTAAGTCTTTTATTCATTTTGAGTTTATTTTTGTGTATTATGTAAGTTGGTGGTCTAGTTTAATTTTTTTTTTGTATGTATCCATCCAATTTTCCCAACACTTTATTGAAGAAACTATCTTGACTCCATTGTATGTTCTTGCCTCTTTTGTCAAATATTAATTGAGCATAATGGGTTGGGTCAATTGCTGGGGTCTCTGTTCTGTTCCATTGATCTATATGCATGTTCTTGTGCCAGTACCAGGCTGTTTTGATTATGGTGGCTTTGTAGTATAACTTGATACCTGGTATTGTGATTTCTCCAATTTTGTTTTTCTTTCTCAAGATTCCTGCAGATATCGGGGTCTATTTTGGTTCCATATAGATTTTTGGAAGATTGTTCTAGATGTGTGGGATATGCTATTGGTATTTTAGGGATTGCATTGAATCTGTAGATTGCCTTGGGTAGCGTGGACATTTTAATGATGTTGATTCTACCAATCCATGAGCACTGTATATTCTTCCACTTGTTTATATCTTTCTCTATCTCTTTTTTTAAAGTCCTGTAGTTTTCCAAGTACAAGTCTTTTACTTCCTTTATTAACTTCATTCCTAAGTATCTTAATTTTGTGTCGCAATGGTAAATAGGATTATTTATTTAGTTTCTCTTTATGAGGATTCATTATTGGTATATAAAAAAAAGCCATCAGTTTTTTGGGTGTTAATTTTGTATCCTGCTACATTGCCAAATTCATTTATTAAATCTAGTAGTTTTTTGGTGAAGTCTTTAGATTTCTATGTACAATATCATGTCACCTGTGAATAATAAGAGTTCCCTCCATTCCAATTTGGATGCCTTTTATTTCTTCTCATCTGATCAATGTGGCTAGGACTTCCGGTACTATGTTGAATAAGGGTACTGAAAGTGGACATCTTGTCTTGTTCCTTTTCTTAGGGGAAATGGTTTTAGTATTTTCCCATTGAGTATGATATTGGCTGTAGCTTTGTCATATATGGCCTTTATTACATTGAGATATGTTCCCTCTATTCTTGCTTTGCTGAGAGCTTTTATCAAAAATAGGTGTTGGATTTTGTTGAATGCTTTTTCTGTATCTATTGATATGATCATGTGATTTTTGTCTTTCAATTTGTTTATGTGATATATCACATTGATTGATTTGTGAATACTGTGTCAGCCTTGCATCCCTGGAATAAATTCCACTTGGTCATAGTGTATGATCTTTTTAATGTATTGCTGGATCTGACTTGCTAATATTTTGTTGAGGATTTTAGCATCTATGTTCATCAGGGATATTGGCCTGCAATTATCTTTCTTTGTAGTGTCTTTATCTGATTTTGGAATTAGATTAATGCTGGTCTCATAAAAAGAGGTTGACAGTGTTCCTTCTTCTTGGATTTTTTGGAATAGTTTGAGGAATATAGTTGTTAGTTCTTCTTTGAATGTTTGGTAAAACTCCCCTATGAAGCCATCCGGACCAAGGCTTTTGTTTGCTGGGAGTTTTTTTGATTACTGCTTCTATTTCCTCAGTTGTTATTGGCCTATTCAAGTTTTTTTATTCTTCCTGATTTAGTTTGGGAGGTTGTATTTTTCTGGGAATTTGTCCATTTTATCAACACTGTCCAGCTAGTTAGCATATATTTGTTCTTAGTATTTTCTTACAATCCTTTGTATTTCTGTGGTGTCAGTTGTTACTTCACTGCTTTTGTTTCTGATTTTATTTATTTAGGTCCTCTCTCTTTGTTTCTTGATAAGTCCGGCTAATGGTTTATCAATCTTGTTAATTTTTTTCAAAGAACCAGCTTTTGGTTTCATTGATTTTTTTGTTTTTGTTTTTGTTTTTTACTCTCTATGTCATTTATTTCTCCTCTAATCTTTACTATTTTCTTCCAGTTACTCTGGGCTTTTCTTGTTGTTCTCTTTCTAATTCTTTAAGTTATTGGGTTAAATAGTTTATTATTGAGTTTTCTTATTTTTTGAGGTAGGCCTGTAATGCTATGAACTTCCCTCTCAGGACTGCTTTTGCTGTGTCTCAGAATTTTGGATTGTTGTGTCTTCATTTTCATTTGTTTCCAGGAACTATTTATTTATTTTTTATTTCTTTCTTGATCTCATTGGTAACCCATTCATTGTTTAATAACATGCTATTTAGCCTCTATGTGGTTGAATGTTTTTGAGTGTTTTTACTATAGTTGGTTTCTAATTTCATTCCACTGTGATCTGAGAAGATGCTTGATATGATTTCAATCTTCCTGAACTTGTAGAGAATTGTTTTGTATCTTAACATGTGATCTATCTTTATGAATGACCCATGTGCGCTGGAGAAGAATGTATATTCTGCAGCTTTGGGGTGAAATGTTCTATAAATGTCAATTAAATCCATCTGATCTAATGTGTCCTTTAGAGTCACTGTTTCCTTGTTAAGTTTTTGTCTGGAAGATCTATCCAGTGAAGTCAGTGGGTGTTAAAATTTCCTACTATGACTCTATTGCTGTCAATTTCTCCTTTAAGTCCTCCAGAGGTCATTTTATATAGTTAGCTGCTCCTATATTGGGTGCATGTATGTTTACCAGGGTTATAGTCTCTTGTTGAATAGATTCCTTTAGTACTATCTAGTGACTTTTGTTGTCTCTTGTGATGGTTTTCATTTTGAAGTCTATTTTTTTAGTAATGAGTATCGCTATCCCCGTTTTTTTGTTTGTTTGTTTCCATTTGCATAGAAAAATTTTTTCCATTCCTTCACTCTCATCCTGTGTGAGTCTTTTGTTCTGAGGTGGGTCTCTTGTAGACAGCATATAATTGCAACATGTTTCATTATCCAGTCAGCTATCCTATGTCTTTTGATTTGAGCATTTAATCCATTTATGTTTAAGATTATTATTGATAGGTACTTATTTATTGCCATTTTAATACTGTATGCCTAGGTTTCTCTCTCTCTTTCTTCTTCTCATTACAGCAGTCCCATTAGCAGTTCTTATAGTGCTGGTTTGGTGGTGATAAATTTCTTTAGTCTTTTTTTGTCTGGGAAACTATTTCACCATCTATTTTGAATGATAGCCTTGCTGGATAGAGTAAGCTTGGTTTCAGATCATGGCTGTCCATTACCTTTACTACTTCATGCCATTCCCTTCTGGTCTACAGATTTTCTGAAGAGAAATCAGCTGACAGCCGTATGGGAGTTCCTTTGTAAGTAAAAAATTGCTTTTTTCTTGCTACTTTAAGATTCTCTCTTTGTCTTTAATTTTTGGCATTTTGATTATTAGGTCTGGCAAAGACTCAAAGCCTCCAGAAACCCACCTTTGCCTACAAACTAATTGGATTTAGTCTTAAGTAGTTTAAGACAATTGTCCACAGTTATGGCCAGAGAGTTTTCAACAGGGTTTGGAATTGCTTCTGTGTGGAGGCTAATTGTTATTCTCAATCTCTTAATGGGCCTCAGAAACCCCACAGGATGGGGCAAGTGGTTTTCCAATAGGGTGTGGTAACTGTCTTCCCCCCAGGCAAAAACCACCTGGATAGCAAGGGTCTGCCTGAGCAAGAGGGAACAACTCAGCACAAGAAACTGTGGTGTCTGCCTTCTGAGCTCTAACCTCAGAGCCCCCAACTATGGCTTCTGCTCCCACAGCTCCAGTCCACTCTTCCCTCCCTCTGCAGGAGTCCAAAGTGAGTGGCTGCACAGGAAATTTTGTGCATTGGTCTTTTAAGAGGGTGCCTGCATTTTCAGCCATCTCTTCCATGCAGACAGCAACCCTGCTACTTTTCAGTCAGATGTTATGTGAGCACCTTTCTCAGTTCTGGTGCTCTCTGCTGGGGGCCCGGCTTGGGGTTTAGATCTCAGAGTTCTCAGTGGCAACCCCCCATGGCTGAGATATCTCTTTGGAACTTCAGCTGCTGTCTTTGGGTGTCTGGACAGCTCTTTTATGCCTCCATACTTCCTATCAGTCTCTATGAGGTCTCTACTTTCCATCCTTGGCTATCAGGCTTCTCTCCAGCTAGTTTTCAGTTGATTATTCAGAATGGTTTCTTTGTATTTTAGTTGTAATTCCAGTTTGGTCCTGGGAGCTTGTCTGTGTAGCCTCCACTTACTCTGCCACCATTTCCATAGCTAAGTTTTTCCCTTCCTTTAGACTATAGGTCCCAACTAGAGCCATCTGTAGAGAGAGCATAATATTTCTTATAAACTGGCAACTTAATTAATATTTGGTTGATGATGACCTCCTAATGTTAGCACCCAAGTTTATGAGTGTGTGTATACACACTAGAAATTCATACCTTTAACTGAGTCCCAAAATTTATACAGTTATGTAGATGTAGCAAATGTTTTTTTCATTCTGTTCTGGTTTCCATATACTCATATCAGGAAGAGCCTAGCCCACCATCTTCCCCAAGAAATATGAAATGAGAGTACACAGGAGTTGATTGGAATTGAGGAAATCTACAGCTCTTCTTTCTGTGAGATAATGTGACTCTGAGCCAGTCCTGATCTGTGTGCCTGGGAAAAATGCCTCCCTCCCACACAGCTGTGCATTTGTTTTCCTTGGGGATCCACTAGATGGCCTGCAATGAACACAGTGACTTTGAGGAAGCACATGTTGGAAAAAGAAATACTTCCTTGCTTATCTATTCATTTGTTAGCTTTCTCTTTCACCATTTATACTCATAAATCCTTTGAAGTATAACTAACATTAAAAATGAATAAGTTGTGGACTTGAGAATGGGAAAAGTCCAGCTAAAACTATGAGTCTTTAGGCAGAAATTTCTGATTGTTGGGAGAACAATACTGATTTTCTTGAGTGTTGGCATTTTGTGAATCACAGCAAAAACAACTCTGAATAGAAAGAAATAAAGTAGTAAAATAAATCTAAGGGCCACTAGGTATCTATTAAACTACAGAAATGGTAAGACATAGCTCCAGTGGGTATGTGATAAAGCAGGCTCATTTGCACATTGCTAGTGTTCTGCAAAAGTTGTGGGTTTTGTAAAGCAATATGGCTTTATATAAGAGTCATAAAATAACTCTTACTCTTTAACCAGGAAACTTTACTCTGAGGAAAAATCTACAAGTTAGAAAAAAGCCATCATAAAAATGTTTAGATAAGAAAATTTGGAAACAACTTGAGGGATTAACAATAGGGAATGACTGAGTTGACTGTGGTATATCATATATTGGTATATCATTATGTATATGTGGACATTAAAAGTGGCTGCCTCTACCAAGACCCCAGGAGGAAGTAGACAGTCCCTAGATTGAAGACAGTATGGTACAAACATATGAGAAGAAGGGGTTCAAGGAGGTCTGAGTCCATTTGAGCTTCTATCCTATTTAATAAAAGGCTAATATGCAAATAGACTGAACAGTGGAACAACTGAACAACCAGTCGCTATGATGTGCGCTAACCACCAGGGAGCGCACATGGAACATGGTGGGCATTGGCAGCAGGCTGAAGAGTGCAGAACATGGCGGGCATCAGCCACGGTGGGATAGTGGAGCAGGTGAGTGGGGGCGCCAGACTAAGGCAGGGTGCCGGTCGCTGTCATAGAGGTAAGCCTCTAGTGGTTACTGAAAATTCTTTGCTCCTGCACACCACAGTCCCACCCGGTGCTCACACCTGCTGCGGGTGCCGACCCCACTTGTACCTGCTGCTGGAACCAGAGCCACCACTCCACCCACTGCTGGCTCCCAGTGCTGGCCCTGATCGCTCAGCGTCATCAGCGGGTGCAAGTGGTGGCTGCTGGCCCCGATCATTCCTCACGGCTTCTCCACCTCCCCCTGCTCCTGAGGAGCAATCAGGCTGGCAGCTGCTTCTTGCATCCATTGCTGGCAATGGCCCCACTTACATCCACTGCCAGTGCCAACCCCAATCGCTCCATGCCAGCGGGTGCGAGCAGGGCCAGCACCATTAGCATGTAGGAGTGGCAGCAGCAGGAGTGAGGCTGCCGGCAGACAGGGGACCAGGGCCACGGTAGGAGGGGCCAGTGAGGGCATGGAGGATGGGCCAAGACGTGACCCTGTGCCCACCACAACCTCACAGCCCACAGTTCCTTTCAAGGTGCACAAATTCGTGCACTGCACCCCTTTGTGAATCACAGCAAAAACAACTCTGAATAGAAAGAAATAAAAGTACTTGCTATGGTGACAAGTACTACAAAGAGAACAAAATTGCCATGAGATTAAACATAAGGCGTCCTATCCAAGTGGGAATGTGATGTGGGAGTAGAGAATTGTGAATGACTTTTTTAAGTAAATGTAATTTAAACAGATCTGAAGGACAGAGGTTAGCTGAATGTATCAGTCAGCTAGAGATGCCATAACAAAATATTACTAACTGGGGGGTTTACACAACAGAAATTTATTTGGTTCCTGGTAAGGACCCTGGCCCTGGCTTGTACACAACATTATTCACAACATTGTACAATTAAGGGAAGGAATGATGGTATGGCTGGAAAGACAAATAATTGTACAAGTATAGTAAAAATATACTATAGACTTGGTAACTAAACAACAGAAATTTATTTCTCATCATTCTGGAAACTCAGAAGACCAAGGTGCCAGCTCATTTAGTTCCTCACCAGGGCTTTTTTCCTGGCTTATAGATGGCCATCTTCTTGATATATCCTCATAGGAAAGAGAGAGAGGGCTCTGGTCTCTTCTTCTTCTAAGGGTACTAATCCCTTAGAAGTACCCTTATTTCTATCATGGGGGCCCCACCCTCATGACCTCCTTTGTACCTAATCACCTCCCAGAGGTTCCACCTCCAAACGCCATTTCATTGGGGCTTCAACATTTGAATTTTGATGGGACACAAAATTTAGCCCATGATAGGGGACAATTCCACCAGCAGATTGCAATGCACAGAAATAGCCCAGGCCAGAGGAATGTCTGAGAGTTGCTTCTTCTGTGGGACTAACTTGGTATAGTCCTTTAATGGATCTGGGGCTATCCCACACATGCACAGTTGAGCTACCATCTGCTCAGATTGCATCACTAACATCAATCAAAAAGATTTTCATTCAAACCACTGCACAATTACACATTGCACCATTTTGTATGTAACTCTGGGCCTAAGGCATAAACTACTTTAAGGGACAGTCTGGTGATCAAAGGAAAGAAGTCATGAGATAAGGCAGCATTTGATTGGATGCCCAGGTCCCACAAGGGATACTTTCCTGGCATCGTCTCCACTGTAGTAAAAATGGCAGAATATTAGCACTGATTACTGCAACATACAAAAATAGATTTGAGCACTGACAAGTTAAGCATTGCAAGTTAAGCAGGGTGATATAGAGTATAAGTTTTCTTTCCTTTCTCCTATAAGATAGCAGAGTTAAAAAAAATGTTTAACTGCTCCAGAAGATTTCCTCCAATTCAGGAACAGCTTTCGTGATCACATATGTATTAAAAATGTTTAGTGGGCACTTACTATGTTCTGTACCTTGTGACAACACAGACATTGCCCTCACCTTTATCAATAATAGTCTAGTGGAGAAAGACTCAATAGTTACACAATAAATTAATGCTATGTTGACAAGTACTACAAAGAGAACACAATTGCCATGAGATTAAACATAAGGCGTCCTATCCAAGTGGGAATGTGATGTGGGAGTAGAGAATCATGAATGACTTTTTTAAGTAAATGTAGTTTAAACAGATCTGAAGGACAGAGGTTAGCTGAATGTATCAGTCAGCTAGAGAGGCCATAACAAAATATTGTTAACTGGGGGGCTTACACAACAGAAATTTATTTCTCAGTTCTGGAGGCTGGAAGTCCAAGATCAGAGTGCCACCTGATTTGGTTCCTGGTAAGGACCCCGGCCCTGGCTTGTACACAACATTGTAGGCTCTCTTCTAGCTGTGTCCTCACATGGGGTGGGCAAGTTGTGCCAGTGATCTCAGGTGTCTCTTTTTATGTTTATTTTATTTTTTGTTGTTGCTGTTGATCCTCATCCAAGAATACCTTCTCCACTGATTTTGTACATAGTGCAAGGGAGGGCAGAGAGAGAGAAAAGAGAAAGAGAGAGAGAAATATCTAAGTAAGAAAGTCACATCAATTGTTTGACTCCCGCA
The DNA here is from genome assembly GCA_026230045.1 of Corynorhinus townsendii. Taxonomy (NCBI): domain Eukaryota; kingdom Metazoa; phylum Chordata; class Mammalia; order Chiroptera; family Vespertilionidae; genus Corynorhinus; species Corynorhinus townsendii. The sequence continues at coordinate 97,773,020 of JAPDVU010000007.1, read as the reverse complement.
CACATCCTGACCACGGCTGGGGATCCAACCTGCAAGCCAGGTACATGCCCTTGCCTGGTAATCAAACCCACAACCCTTCAGTGCATGGGCCAATGCTTTAACCATTGAGCTGCAGCAGCTAGGGCTTGGGTGTCTCTTTCTTTTTATATGATTATGAATTCTATTGAATTAGGGCCCCACCCTTATGATCTCATTTAATTTTAATTATGTCCATAAAGACCTTATTTCCAAATATAGTCACAGTGGGACTTGGGGTTTCAACCCAATTTGGAGGGAACACAAACATTCAGTCTATAACCCTGAAGATGGGAGATGGGGGGGAGAGGGGGTGGAGCGCGAAGGAAGGAAGGCTACTGTGAGCAGAGGGAGCAGCGATTGTAAAGGCCCAGGGGCAGGAAGGGAAGGAATGATGGTATGGCTGGAAAGACAAAAGTGGCAGGTGAAGGAGGAGGGACTGGGTTAGCCTGGGCCTTTTAGGCCATAAATATCTTTTTCTATTCCTAGAAACAATGGAAAGCTCAGAGGGTCTGAAACAGGGCAGTGACACTAGAGGACAAGAATGAATGTGGGGCAAGAAGTCAGAAGGCAAGAGATGATCAGAGCCTGAACTAGGGTAGTGGTTGTGGAGAAGGAGATAGATATGCAATATGTTTTGGAATTAGCAAGTCTCAGTAAAGGCTTGAATATAGGAATTGGAAAGAAGATTTCAAACAGGACTCATGGTGTTCAACATGAACAACTCCATAGATGTTGGCCATCTATCAGGAGAGCTTTGTGGATGGAGCAAGTTGGAGGGGAAATGGTGAGCTCAGTTAGGACATGATAAGTTGGAGATGCCTGTAAGGCCTCCAAAGATGAAACTGGACACAGAGGAGAGGTCATAGCTGGAGATACACAGTTAGAAACAAGTGAATAAGATCAGCTAAGGAGAGAGTAGAATAAGAAAAATAGAAAGCCTAGGACTGACCCCTAAAGAATGTCAGAATTTATAGGTTGAGGGGGAAGAGGGAGGCAGCAAAGGAAGCTAAGAAGTGATTGGTGAAGTAGGAGAACTTAGGAGAATAAGATGCCATGGAAGAAGATTGGGAGAAGATTGAGATGGCTCTTGTTTTTACCAATGTCTATGCCCTTCTTGGAAAGGCAGATTTTGTGGAGTTGTGAGGCATAGACAGTTTGAAGTGGATTGAAAAGTAAGTGGAAGATAAAAAAAAAAATTGACTGTAGGGTATAGGATTGGCTCAATGTGGGATTGAAGGAGGAGTTCCTCAAGATGCGAGAGACTTGATTGGGTTCCAATGATTGACTAGAAGGATCTATTATTTAGTAAGAGCAAGTTCAAGATATCTTTACAGAGAAAAATGAAGGGGGTGGGCCTGGGCCCAGGAAGAGTGCTCATTGAGGCAGAAGGACACACAGCTCCAGCTTGTCAAAGGAGGAAATGGAGAGGAGAAGATGGCTGTGTGGAGGAGAACAAGGATGACTGGATGTCTTGTACTGGGGTTGGGAGAGTGCTGTTAACTGTTAGCGTCTCAATGTGGTGATCTGCCTGGGGCCATGTGTTGGGGAACCCTGAAGTCAGTACTTTCAGGTCTCTTCTCTTGGGCCATCTGACTCCCCTAAAGAGAAGGCTCCAGCACCTCCCTGGAGGTAAAGACCTGTGTGCCTGTGTTCTGGGAGCTGAGAGAGAAGAGAGAGCTGCCCACTGTAGCTCCCACTGGCACTCTCTCTTTCAGTGTAGGACCCTTGTTCTCACTATGCCTGCTGCTCCCAGTTCCAAGACCCTCCATTTGCTTTCTCTATAGACTGACTCTCCAGGCTTCTGACGGGATTGTGAAGGGGTCGAGGGCACCTGCAGACCTAACTGCTTCTCCAACACTTTCCAGCTCTCCTCCTTTACCCCCACTTCCAAAAGTGCCTGATGCAACCATTTCCTGAACTTTCTGAGAGTGCTGAAATGTACATTGTGTAGAATCTCAGCTTTCTGCACTGCCAGATTTAACTTTCATCTGCCCTTCAGCTTCCCAAACCTTGTTGTCTCTGCCCATTTCCTTCATTACAGGTTAGCAGGGTTACAGGAGAGAACAAAATCAGAGGCATGTGTTGACCTGTCACCTTTATCCAGAAGTGAGCACCAGAGCCTGTCGGGGGTGAAAGAATACTTTTGCTTTGGTGAAAAACAGAAAAGTTCCCAGAAACTCCTGTCTCATCTGCTGCTGTGTGGACACCAACACCTCAAACCAACCTGCCCATCTGGCCCCACTGAACCAAAACCAAACAAGATAAACACAGATGGCAAACTGCAGCGTCTGAGTGGCCTTCAGCACAGATTTGGAATCATATGGACCCAAAGTCTTTGACCTGCTGATAGCCAAAGACAAAATGAGACAGATTTAGGAACTTGCTCTTCACCTTCCTGATATAGCGATTGATGCAATGTTCTTTAAGTCCAGAGAAATGGCTACTTTCTCTGAATTCTACAAAGAAACTTTATAAGAGTGTTTGCAGAAATCCAAATAAAAGGGAAAAAAAGGAAACTTAGACATAATCCTATCTGCTAGCCATGACACATGATTTTATTGTTGCTGTTTCTTTCAGGTTTTCAACAAGTTCTGGTTCGCATACATTCATAATATTACAAAAATAATCTATTTATATGTCAACTCTTGTTGGCTTGTAAAAGTGGGCTTTCCTGTAATCATTTCAGTGCCTAAGCCAGGCCTCCTTGGGGAGATCAGGAACTGTTTTGGGTAACATACAGAACGATGTTTTTTTCTAAATGGGGGGTGGGCCTTATTCCTCCTACTGAGAACCCCCTTGATCAGGTGCTTAAACAAACTAAGGAGGCAAACATTGATTTGCAGCTTGTGGAAAACCTTGGCTCTAAATCCCTCTCTACCCCCTATCTTCTGCCTCACAGCAGTCCCATTTCAGGGTTATAAGGGCCTTACAGACCAATACTCTGCACAGTGCCTGAATTTCCCTCATAGCACCCCTGACTAGGGGGTGTCCACCCTCTTGTTAGATGCTCCCATGGTCTGGACACTCACCTGGGAAACTCCAATGAAGTTCAGACACATCCCTGGAACTATGTAACTATCAAGCCCTTAGAACCTAACTTACATATTCTTATGAATTAACTAGGGGCCCAGTGCATGAATCCTGCACCTGGAAAGGAACTGTGGCTGTGGTGGGCACAGGGGTGGGTCTCAGCCCATCCTCGGCGCCCTGGCCCCTCTTGCTGTGGTTCCTGGTCCCCTCTCTGCCATCAGCCTTGTTCCCACTGCTGCCGCTCCCATGCACTGATGGCACCAGCCCTGCTTGCACCTGCTGATGGCACTGGAGCCGCCACTCACAACCACTGCTGACACCCGATGCTGGTCCCGGTTGCTCGGCACCATCAGCAGATGCCAGTGGCGGCTGCTGCCCTGATCGCTCCTCAGGAGTAGGGGGAGGTAGAGAAGCCCTGAGGGGCAATGGGGCAGCATCTGCTGCTCACACCCGCTTATGGCCCCGAGAGATTGGGACTGGCATCGGGCGCCAGCTGCGGGTGCACTGGTGCGGGACCAGCACTGGCAGTGGGTGTGAATGGCAGCTCTAGCGCCAGCAGTGGGTGCGAGCGCCAGGTGGGACCATGGCATGCAGGAGCAAAGAATTTTCAGTAACCACCAGAGACTCGCCCCGATGACAGCGACCAGTGCCCTACTCACCTGCTCCACCATCCTGCTGCAGCCAATGCCCTGCCATGTTCCGCGCACACCCCCTGGTGGTCAGCACACATCATAGCAACTGGTTGTTTGGTTGTCGGTTGTTCTGGTTGTTCCGCCATTCGGTCTATTTGCATATTAGCCTTTTATTATATAGGTTATGTTCTTGTAGTATGGCCAATAGAGGCCAGGCCAGGTTGGGCACCACAAGGGGGTATGAGGAACCCAAATGGAATGTGGGTTCCAGGCTGGTGCCAGGTAGTGAATAAGCAGGCAGGGGCACAACGAGAAAGCTTTGCATGTTACCCAGAGGTCCTGCCAGAAACCCTCCTGCATGTGCAGTGCTAATTTAGTACAGTCCCTGTAATGAATTTATCATCAGCCACCCTGTAGCTCCTAGCAACATTCTGCTTTTTAGTTCTTCACTCTTGCTGCTCATTCCTTACCCACCCACCAAGTTCCGGGACAAGGCTCTGACCCTAGATCCCATGGTCTTCTTTAGGGCACAGCAAAGACTTGCACTCCTGCCCCGTGGATACTATGGACTGTCCCATGGAATGGATGCCTTTCTGTTCAGAGCTATGGGAAAGTTAACGACACCTCCCTGGCCAGCGGTGGCAACTGCGGAACTTGCAGGAGACAAACTTTCTAGACAAGGCAGTTAAGGAGGAGGGAGCGATTGGAGCTGGGGTTGGCCTAACAGGCCGCACCTCAGGGATGTTATTGGTGGGGAACTGCTGTTTTTGGAGGACTAGTTCCCCAAAGAAAAGAGATTTGGTGCTCATTCAGGAGCATCTGTAATGTGCAAAGATGGAAGAAATTGCCAGCAAGACAAAAACAAAACACGTAATCATGTGGTAAATGCAAGGGCAGGACCCAGTCTAAAGACAACAATGAAACTGAAGAAAGTGGAAACTGTCTGGAAACAAAATAAAAAGCAACCAGACCAACAAACTGGTCGGAAGGCCACAGCCCTGAGGCTCACAGCAGTGCCTCCCGAGCCCGCTCCATCTTTCTGGGAGCAGCCCCTCAGATGCTGGAACAGAACTGGCTTCCCGCTTAGATTTCACATCCGGAAAAGACAGGAAATGTTGCGACGCACCTGGGGGCCGTGTGTGCGGGGAAGTCCTCATATACACAGATTGGAGCTTTGCCGTGGTAGGATGGCAGCTGCAGCAGCGGAGAGGGGGGAGGCGGAGAGGTGGAGCCAGCCCAGCCCCGAGGAGTGGAGACCCAGTTTATGCAGAGGGAGCAGAAAACCATTTCTACTGCTGGAAGCAAACCCACAGCGACAACATGACCTTCTGTTAGCCGGATGCCTGCTCTTCCGCCAGAAGACGACTTCCAGAGAATCTGTGAACTCTGTTCTTCCTCCCCTGCCGCAGGGCCCACGCTCTGAGGCCCATGTCTAGCTTTCTAGCAGAAAAGGGCGAGGACATGTGTTTAAGATGCTGAGTATTTCCCAGGAAGCTGACCGCTGCTGTAAAGTGCTCCTAAGTCTTCCTGTTAAGCCCCTTATAATGAATGAAATGAAGGGACCCAGGGGTTGGGATGGGAATTGTATGCTAAAGGTATGTAGCTTCAGTCCTCTATGAGACGCAGTGGTTGGACATTTTTAAAGATGTCTGACTCCACCTGTTTTCCTTAGTGACGATAAATTTGTCATGACTCAGTCACCTGGACTTGCTCCTAGAGGTAGCTGTTAATAATTTTGAAATATTGCGGTCTTCCCAAGGTTCTGGTGATTCCAACCTGCACTACTGAATACGGAGGAGGACAGACTAAGCTCCCTGGTGCAAATGCCTCTAAGGAGTAATTCCTAAATATGCAAAGAGGTCAGTGGGCAGTGTATGTTGTATCCTGTGCCGCCTCCCTCATAGTGACATTTGATGGAGATTTTAATTCATGTGAAACTTCTAAAGCAGACTCAAACCTCCTCTTGGGGAAATGCCAAGCCTTTAGGATAAGCAATCTTACATGAAGAGTAGCACAGCTTCACCACCTGGCAGAGAACACACTCTATTAATATTAAAAGTAATAAATTACCTAAAAAATAAAATGTGGGAGAATCCAAGATGGCGGCGTAGGTAAACACCTAAACTGCTGCCTCCCACAACAATTTAAACTGCAACTAAAAGACAAAACGTCTATCACCCAGAACCACGGGAAAGCTGGCTGAGTGGAAGTTCTACAACTAGAAGGAAAGAGAAATGAGCATTGAGAAGTGCACGAGCGCTGAAAAGCTGAGGTACGGAGGCGCATGATCTGGGCTGGCTGCGGGCGACTGGGTGCATTGCTTTTTTCCACCCAAACGGAGACAAGCCCCCGATTACTCTGAAATCCAGTCTCTGGGGAGACGCGGGGGACCCAAACTCCTACGGGGAGAAGCTGGACTGTCTGCCAGTGAGGGTGGCTTGCTTGCAGAGCTGCGCACAGGAATAATTGTTTACTGCACTGGGGCATGGGACTCGCGGATGCCCTTGGAGACTCAGAGCCGGCTAACTAGCAGCCATTGCTGTTTGCCACGCCCTAACCTAGTGACACCCTGAGGCCCCGCCCTGCACAACCTACAAACCCACCCAAGCTCCAAGCAGCTCAATTAGCATAAGAAAGGCCTGCCCTATCACAGCTTAACCTAGCAAACTTGCAGCCTGGGTCAGACAGCTCCAAAACCTCCAAACCCCAAGCAAAGAGGAGAAAACTGCAGCTCTCACTGTAGCTCCTGCTGAGTGGCCTCAGACAGTAGCTGACCTGCACCCCATTGGAGATCCAGAAGCCAGTGTACCTAGTGGTCAGTGTGAGACACCAGATTTCAACTCCTCACATCCATAAGTGACACATTCAAGAGGCAGACTCAGTGAGCACCAAAGCCCCACTGAAACAAGCCCTGCCCCATAAGCGTGTCTTCAGCGCAGCAGTTCTTCCATTATAGACACAGGGAGTGCTCACAGCTAATTGGCCTGGAGGTCAATTCCTCCCAGTGTACCAACAGAAATTAAGGCTTAACTACACGAAGACTTTGCACTCAGCCCACAAAGGGGTGTACCAAGAGCATCCACCTCATGTGATTGAGGAGCCTGAGCTACTGCCCCCTATAGATCACCTACCACACAAAGCTACTCCATCAACACAGAGAAGCAGCCAAAATGTGGAGACAAAGAAACATGTCATGAATGAAAGAAACGGAGGAAAGCAAACTACTGGATGACATAGAGTTCAGAACCACATTTATAAGGTTACTCAAGAATCTTCTTAAAACTGCTGAGAAACTTGATGAGACCTTCAAGGAGCTTAATGAGAATGCCAAAAAAATGGAAAAGGATCAGTCAGAAATGAAGCATACACTGTCTGAAATAAAGAATATGCAGAAACTCAACTGTAGATCAATGTATCCCAAGAATCAAACCAAAGATCTGAAATATGTGGAAACAAAAAACATCCAACCAGAAAAACAAAAAGAAAAAAGAATCCAAAAATATGAAGATAGTATAAGGAGCCTCTGAGACAACTTCAAGCGAACCAACATCCGAATTTTTGGGGTGCCAGAAGAAGGGAGAGAGCAAAATATTGAAAACCTATTAGAAGAAATAATGACAGAAAACTTTCCCTACCTGGTGAAAGAAATAGACTTACAAGTTCAGGAAGCGCACAGAACCCCATACAAGAGGAATCCAAAGAGGACCACACCAAGACACATCATAATTAAAATGCCAAGGGCAAAAGACAAAGAGAGAATATTAAAAGCAGCAAGAGAAAAACAGTTAATTACCCACAAGGGAGTACCCATACGACTGTCAGCTGATTTCTCAACAGAAACTATGCAGGCCAGAAGGGAGTGGCAAGAAATATTCAAAGTGATGAACAGCAAGAACCTACAACCAAGATTACTCTACCCAGCAAAGCTATCATTCAGAGTTGAAGGTCAGATAAAGAGCTTCACAGACAAGAAAAAGCTAAAGGAGTTCATCACCACCAAACCAGGATTACACGAAATGCCGAAGGGTATTCTTTAAGAAGAGGAAGAAGAAGAAAAAGGTAAAGATAAAAATTATGAACAACAAAATGACATCAAATACATACCTACCAACAAGTGAATCTAAAAATCAAGTGAATGAAAAATCTGAAGAACAGAATGGACTGGTGAATATAATAGAATCAGGGACATAGAAAGGGAGTGGACTGACGATTCTCAGGGGAAGCAGGTGTGAGGGTTGTGGGAAGAGATTGGACAAAAATCTTACTCCTATGGATGAAGACAGTGGCGGGGGGTAAGGGCATGGGGTGGGGTGGGGAATCAGGTGGAGGGGAGCAATGGGAAAAAATAAAAGAGGAACACCTGTAATAATCTGAACAATAAAGATTTATTAAAAAAATAATTAAAAAAAATAAAATAAAATGTGTTCACCTCGGGGTGGCATGAAACGCATCAAGGTGAATACGGCTGGGGCACGTCTGTCAGAGCTTGCAGGTGTAATTGACTTGTCTGTGCGCTGTGATTGGTGACTTCCTTGAGAACCCAAGAGCTGTTTCCGCTCTGGGTGACTCCACTTACCTTTAGGAAGGCTTTTTCCGTGTAGAGTGGTTGTTCGGCTTGTTTGAACCTTCGGGGTTGGGTTGTTTTTTCACTATAGTAAAATAAAATTCTAATGAAAGGAAAGAGCTGTCTTCACATTGAGTTGGTTTGTCTTGGTCTGGTTTTCTGAACATTGAGATGTTAGATGCTAAATCCTAAACATGGGGCTCTTCAGTTCTCAAATCTTTATTAAAAGCCTGTCACTTAAATCCAAACCAAAGAAGTCTCATTGCCTCTTTTCTCAAAGTTCAGAAAAATATTCCAGTTTACACTTTTCATAATGAGGGAGGATCAGTTGCCTAACCTATAATAAAACTAGAGGCCCAGTGCACAAAATTTGTGCACGGGGGTGAGGGGTGGGGAGGGGGGTCCTCAGCCTGGCCTGCACCCTCTCCAATCCAGGACCCCTCAGGGGATGTCCAACTGCCAGTTTAGGCCTGATCCCACAGGCCTAATCACTCTTGCAATCCAGAACCACTGGCTCCTAACCGCTCATCTGCCTGCTGGCCTGATGCCCCTAACTGCTCTCCCCTGCTGGCCTGATCCCCCTAACTGCTCTCCCCTGCTGGCCTGATCACCCTAACTGCTCTCCCCTACTGACCTGATCACCACTAATTGCCTCTGCCTCAGCCCCGCCACCATGGCTTTGTCCGTAAAGATGTCCAGAAGGTCTCCCAGTCTAATTAGCATATTACCCTTTTATTAGTATAGATGACTCAGTGCTCATTTTTAAAGCCAGATTTTAAAAGATTAGATGGTATAGACATAATGGACACCCTATGGTTTTGTAGTTCTTAATCTAAACTTAAAATGTTATATTCCTTTGGAAGAAACTATAAGCCACCATATGTACAGACCATACAGTGAGCAGGGACAGCTCTCCCACAGTCTTTAAGGTGGATTGCAAGTGTCTCAGCCACTATCATCTTCCTGTTGAGTTATTTTGAAGTGATTCTTTTGTGTGTGTGCATTATAGCTGCAGTGTTGATGTAGAATATACTATAACATGGATCATCACTTCTTTGGTATTTGTTTATTGCTGGACCTCAGCCACAATCTGCTTTTCCCCTTCCACCTCTCTCTGCCTGGAGGATGTACTGAATGTAGGCATGCATTTTGTATTAACATATTAGAAACCGACAAATCTGTTTTGTACTTTTTTTTTAATTTCAGAGAAGAAGGGAGAGGGAGAAAGAGATAGAAACATCAATTATGAGAATCATTGATCGGCTGCCTTCTACACGCCTCCCACTGGGGATCGAACCCACAACCTGGGCATGTGCCTTTGACTGGAATCAAACCTGGAACTCTTCAGTCCGCAGGCCGATGCTGTATCCACTGAGTGAAACCAGCTAAGGCAAATTTAGTCTTATTAGAAAATAAAAAACAACTACATTTCCCAGGTTTCCTTGCAACCTGGTTTCTGACTGTAACCTAGGCTCCACCAATAAGATGCTCCCAAGCAGGGACTCAGTGCAGACCCAGGCGAAAGCCCAGAGGGTAAGCCGTCACTTCGCCAGGATCTGATTGCTGTGAAGGCAGTGAGTTCATGGGGAGGTTTCTGCAGCGTGGGTGCTTCTGAGCCCAAGAGCTACTCCTGGAACCTCCCACTGGAATCAGCTTCTTCTGGTGATCCCTTCCAGCTCCTGCCCTTTCCTCAAACTCCTTCAGCTCTATACCTTCAATGCAGGAAATGCCGTACTGGAGGGTAGTGTGTCCTGAACCCATCACGTCGCACTCTTGACTTTGGATTTCATCTCTATCACTTATTAACAGTGTGGTAGGGTAACTAATTTAACAGATGTAACCTCTCTGAGGCTCAGGATCCTCATCTTTAAACTGGAGGACAATACATCGCTCTCACTAGAGAATTTAAAAGAATGAAGACAATAACATGAATTTGCTTCAGCCTCATTTTGGTGAGAATTGGAGGTACAGCCTCTATTGACAAAGAACATCAAAAATACCTTCCAGACGAAGCTGTTAAAATTTGATTTGGGGCCCAGCTGGAGCGGATCAATGGTTGAGCATTGACCTATGAACCAGGAGGTCACAGTTCGATTCCCGATTCCCAGTCAGGGCACATGCCTGGGTTGCAGGCTTGATCCCTGGTGTGGGGCATGCAGGAGGCAGCCAAACAATGATTCTCTCTCATCATTGATGTTTCTCTCTCTCCTTCTCCCTTCCTCTCTTAAATCAATAAAAATATACTTTAAAAAATTGAATTGGGGTCCAGATCATCTCAGGTTATGACATTAGCTCTAAGCGTCACCCAGGAAAAGCGATCTCAGTGAAATTCATCCAGGCCTAACTTTAGGCTTGTTTCAATGGTCTGGGAGACCTGTTCCTCTGTGGCCTCTGTTTAAAATGATGCCCAGACCTCCTTTAAACAGAGCTAGCGCCAGGACCAGGGACAATCACATGGGTGCCTGACGGTGCCCCAGGGTCACACATGCACATGATTACATGCAGCTTCAGAAACAGTCCCACAGTGTAGAGCCCAGTTCTTCTCCCACTCACTGAAAAAGGTGAAGCTCTGGCTACTTTCATACTGAGTGAATAAAAAGATAGGGTCCCATTACCTCAAACCCCAGCCCAGAAGAAAGCAGGCTCACAGGACAGTGGAGCAGGTGGTGGAATAGATTGTGTGGGGTTGGAGCAGGAGGAGGTGGAGCAGGAGGTGGTGGAGCAGGAGGCAGTGGAGCAGGAGGCAGTGGAGCAGGAGCTGGAATCGTGCTGGGAAGCAGTAGCCTCAGCAGGAGGCAGGCCCTGCGCTTTCCTCTCCTGCGACAGCTGGACCGTTAGCATATTGGAATGGAAGCCAACCGTTAATCTGTGGGGCAGATGGGACTCTTCTCTGCCTTTCTAAATGGTGAAAATGGTTTGTGTTAGGACATTTTAAAAATTAGTAGTAGGCATGGACTTTAATGGTTTATACAGAAGATCACAAGAAAACGGCCTCCGGCCTTCCGGGTTGGTGTTTATGCCTTTCAAGACCAGCGGTGCTCTCTGCTGACCAGAAGGCTTCAGGGCACTTTAATGTGAAAATTGAGAGTCAGCAAACTCTGTGTTCCAAGTAGAACTTGCAAAAGTGGCCAAATTCACAGCTGTCTTCCAGAATGCCTTACGTGGGTGGTGCTCGGGCAGGCTGACTAGCCATCTCAGATGGCGATTTAAGAAAACTGAATTTATTTAAGGAAAGGGGCTGGGAATGGGATACCCAAAGTGAAGGGCTGCACAGCCAAGGGAACATGGGCAGCCCCAGGAGCGGGAGTTCCATCCTTACATGTGGTCACTGGCAGGAAGCTTGTCCTCAGTGGGTCTGGGGGCGGAGGTGGGCTTGGAATGAGGATGGAGAGCAGGTGTGCGATAGGTGTCTCAGGACAGTTTCCATTTCTTGCATAGCCTAACTCCTGGTCTTTGTTCTCCTGTGGCCATTAAGGATCATATTGCCCTCTGGTCCTAACCTTTTCCTCCTCTTTCTATTTGTTACTAATTATTCTAATGGAGTCAGGGGGAAGGTCTCTATCTCCTGTCAGTCCTTCAAAGGAACAACCCTCCTCCCCACCCCCACCCCCCCCAACCCCCTCCCACCACCACCACCACCACCACCACCACCCCTCCCCCCCCCCCGTGCTACTGGCAGGAATATCTGAATAAACAATTACCCCACAAGTCAGAAGCCAACCAGATGGCAGCTTTGTATGGCCATTACTACAGGGGAGGGTGAAATTGTCAGAATAGTTTATATCGTAGTTGTTAGATACTGAAAGACAATAATCAGAACACCCAGTAAAAGTCAGACATTTGCCACAGGGGGCTACTGCAGCAACCTTTAGAGAAAACATCCTGCATCCTTTTCCAAGACAGTAGGTCCCAGCGCATAAAGGTCCCTGTATGTGACTTTCTTCCCAAAATTAATCGAATGAGTATAATTCTGTATATTAACAATAGGTATCCCAACTCCTACTAGGCAAGATGGAAAGGTCTGTTCTCCATAGGTTCCTCCTGAAAGGCAAAAGTCAAAGAGATATTAAGAACAATTTTTGCTCAATACACCCAAATATTTTTATCTCTTCCAGACAAAATTAGTTCTCCTTCAGCCAGACCAGCAGTGGTCAAAAGCATGATTATAATAAATGAGAGGGACAATGAGACCTGGACATGGAAGGAGGTTGTGATGGTGTTTAGGGGTGGTATTTCCTGAGTACAAGTAGAGCTTGTAACCTAATGGAGACAAACTGGTTATAAATTATATTATTATTAGGGAAAAACCTAGAACAATAAGAATTAATAACAAATAGTCTGGTGGAAGGAAAGAAACATTAGTTTGGATGGTTGTAGTCAAATATTTAAGATAAAATCAGGATAGAGTTTAATTCACAGGTAAAAAATAAAGCTTTGAGTCTAATATTCACCACTGTGTATTATAGAGTCTATTGAAACACAATTTTTCTCCCTAAAATTTACCCTCATTTTTATTAAAGAGCCAAATTAAGACTAATTTAATAACTGTATTAAGTCTAGTTTCAATTTGGCCTGAATGTTTGCATAAACACAATAACAGCAATTGTCATAATAAGCTTTTTAAAATCTGCTTTGCTGGAATCTCATAATTGAGCTTTAATTAGCCCCTCAAGGCAAAGAAGATGAGCTACCTAGTTGCCATCAGGTTTTCCTGCAATACCTGTAGACTTGGATGAATTCCTCATGTTCTTGAGATCCCCAATGATGCCTTGAGGTTCCTCCCTTGCCATCTCTCAGGAAATAAACCTTTGTTCCTTACCTGGAAAGACTGTGATCAAGCAAGGTACCAGGCATTGTCCAAGGGGCTCTTACTGGCTTCTTAAGGCTTTCTGGTGACATCCAGAGTCAAACAGTTTCTCTTAGACATGACATCCCAGTCAAAATCTTGGTTAATAAAACCCCAATTGACCCTAACCGGTTTGGCTCAGTGGATAGAGCGTCAGCCTGAGGACTGAAGGGTCCCAGGTTCTATTACAGTCAAGAGTATGTACCTTAGTTGCGGGCACATCCCCAGTAGGGGGTGTGCAGGAGGCAGTTGATCAATGTTTCTCTCTCATCCGTGTTTCTAACTCTCTGATTTTTTTCCTCTCTGTAAAAAATCAATAAAAAATAAATAAATAAAACCCCAATTGGACACTGGCCTAATTGAATTCATGCAAAGAAGCATATTGCCAGGACTCACTCATTAAGAATTGCCAAATTCTGCCCCAGCCAGGTGTGGCTCAGCTGTTGAATGTTGACCCAGAAACCAAGAGGTCACCAGTTTGATTCCTGGTCAGGACATATGCTTGGGTTGCAGGCTTGATCTCCAGTAGGGGACATGCAGAAGGCAGCTGATCGATGATTCTCTCTCATCATTGATGTTTCTCTTTCTCTCCCTCTCCCTTCCTTTCTGAAACCAATATAAATTATTTTTTTAAATAATTGCCAAATTCTGGAGGGATAAGATAGGGAGAAAAATATAATACCTCCATATTGTTTATGAAGGTATAATTTACCAAATTTTTCTAGGGAAATAAAAATAAGCTTTTATATATAACCTTTTGTTTGTCCCAATTTTTGCCAGTACTTTATGTTTTCAGTCATACTATAGAGTTTTATAAATTTTTACTTACTTTAAAGAGATGACCTGTTTAGAAACCTGTAATTTAGCATAAGTCAGAGTCCTTGTTATGCATTTTTTTCAATGACTTAACTAACAAATGTATCAATTCATCAGAGCAAAATAATGAGGTTCTGTAAATGACAAACTTAAATGATATGGTTACAGATTTGACCATAAAACAATTGACAAAGAATCTTGCTTTTCTATAAAAAATAACATTCCAAGATAAATTTTGGGTAAATAATTATTATGAAATTACATAAAAGAACATTATAAAGTTTATATTCTTAAATTCAATGTAGAGTTTTAAAATATATAAGAACAAAAAATGTGCAAGATTTTAAAATGTTGCACGTGGCTCATTGGAAGTGTGTATTGAGCACTGAAAACAATTCACAAACCCCCCAATGTGTAGATCAGAAACATCTGTAGTACTACTGACAGATGCCTCCCATAGGGAACCATTACTCTAGGCTTGTCCAGTGTCACTGACAAGATACCTGTTACTCTGGGGAATTTCCTGCTTGAACTCAGCTCTGAAACATTGCAAGTTCCTTCCTAGAGCAGACTGAAACTTCTAGAATATTAATTTTAATAAGAATATCTGTATATTCTTATTTGGCAAAGCTTCCCATGTAATTTTTCAAGCATATTAAATAGGCCTAATTAGTTTAAAAACTTGGGAAAGAAAATGAATCCTTGAGGTATTTCAGGGCCTGTTGGAGCAACTCAAGTCATTTCTCTGTTAAAAAAAAAAAAAAGGCAACCTTTGGGGAGGTTGTTAAATATACTTAGCCAAAAGATTATATTATAAATCTTTTTTAAATCTAGGTAAAACAAATGTATATGTTATGGTAAAGATTTTAAGGGATATTAATTAAACTCAAACCAGTTTTAATATTAAATATTTTGTCCAGACCATAGGATCCTATTTAATTTATATAAGTGTTTAATCTTTGTACGCCAATAAAACATTAAACCCTGTGGTGCCATCCAGAGGCAGAAAACACATTACATATAACATAGAGACAAATACATAAAGACCATATAAGTGATTAAAATTAGTAATTTTTGTAGAGAAGACATAAGATTTTTTTCCTTTGCTTTTGATGACTTTAAGAAGGCTAGAAAAGGGGTGAGAAGTTCCCAAATACCAAGCAAGAAGACCTGCTGAGATTCTTAATGATAGTGTCAAGGGCTGTGAATGAGCGGTGGAAACAGTCTGTGCTCCAATCTAAGGACATAAGCAACAGGAGAGAGCCTGGGTGGGGTTGCTTTGGGTCAATGAAAAGTCATAAACCCCGGTGACATAAGATGTGACACAAGGAGACTGGGGTTGTTGAAAATACTAGGAAAAAAGGGGCCCCTTCATCTGTCAGGGGTGATCAGATCCTGACTCACTGGGCCCTGTCGCCTAAGTATCGCCTGAGGATGGTCGTGTAGGTGGATCACTCTGTGTCTAAAGGGCAGGTTTACCTTTCATTTCTGCATTGATGATACGTGTCTTGAAGAAGGACTTACTCCACAGCTAGACAGGTAGGCTTCTCCCACCCCAAAAGGGCAAGAGAAAGGATAATGAAAGCAACTCCAGGTCCACGAGAGAGAAATTAGGTGGAGGAGGGGCACTAGAGCCTGACTGGGGTCTTCTTTCAAATTTAAAACTTTCATAAACTTTTACAATCTTCATAATCTTTTTTTAATCATTCAGAAATAACCATTATTAGAATAACTTAACTTCAATTCTTGTCCTGTAAAAATGTATCTTTATACTTTATGCTTTCTATTATTAAACCTATATAATTTTCCAGTTTAATTTGAATTTTTAATTCTTGGGAACCTTAATTTTCCAATGATAACCAAAAGTAAACAACCAGCTTTTCTTCAATTGACATTTATGAACACATTTTAAATACACTCTCACTTTCAAGAAACACACCTTCAAAAAAGCACAAGACATTGCATCAACTGTTCTAAATTTACTTTATAAATTTTCTGTAACAAAAGCTAAAATCAGGTGAACTTAAAACCTGTCTAGCAATCAATGTTTCAGTATTTTATGTTATATTAGAATGTCTAGATATTTATCACTTAGCCCAGCAATGCTCCAAAGCTTTTAAGTTACCAAAGACTTTGGAAAATTATGTACCGGTATATGAGGCTGGGGAAAGGCAGGGGGATGTGGGGGCGGGGGGGGCGGGGTAACACATGCCCATAGATTATTCCCGGGACTACAGTTTCCAGGTCTCCAGCTGCTGGGATTTAAAACTGCTACATTCTTTCCTTTGAGATGCCATACTTTTCCGTGTATAAGATGCCTCCATATATAAGACGCCCCCCACTTTTCCAACCCAAAATTTAAAAATCAATATTTTAAACATAAAACAGAACACATTTTTATTTAATAATTACCACAGGTAATGTTTACATAGTGGTCCTATGATACTATGCAGCATATCACGTTATCCAGCCTCTGCTGCATCACTGCTCTCTTCTTCATCACTACTAGTTCCAGACATATCAATTTCTTCAAATTCTATTGTATCACTGCTGTCTTCTGAGTCACTGTCTATATATGTGAGATCCTCCTCATAAACTGGTGGCTTTTTCTGAGCTAACTTGTTCATGTTCTCATGGCCAACCCTTCTCTCCTCATGAAATTGAAGCACCATTTT
This sequence comes from Corynorhinus townsendii, assembly GCA_026230045.1. Taxonomy (NCBI): domain Eukaryota; kingdom Metazoa; phylum Chordata; class Mammalia; order Chiroptera; family Vespertilionidae; genus Corynorhinus; species Corynorhinus townsendii. The sequence goes on along the minus strand of JAPDVU010000007.1, from coordinate 97,756,439 downwards.
GCTTTTCCTGTAAAATCAACAATGTTCATTCTGCTTGTAAACATTTTTGCTTGACATTGAATAAGCTTGGCTGACACACACAAGCCACTCTGGTGCTGCTCCATAATCCAAGTCTTAAGCCTCTGCTCCAAGTCTGTCCATTTTGCTGGTTTTCCTCTTAAGGCCTTCTTCTGTTTTGGCATCTTTAGGAGTTGTTCTTCCTCTTTTCTCCACTGTCTGATCATACAGTGGGAGGAGGTCCAAATGGTCTCTCTGCAGCTCTATTTCCATGCTCTTTTGCATAGCTGATTACATTCAGTTTGAATTTTGCAGTCAGACAATCACTTACCAGTATTTATCTTTTTATTTTTTAACATCTTTATGGGCTCAGAACACTCCAGTCCCTGTTGCATCTGCACACTCTCCACCTTCACCTCCAATTACAGCATCAGCTGATGTCAGTAACAATAAGGCCTGTGATTGGAGGAAGCCTATTTGACAAGCCATGAGGGCAGCTACTCGTGCAGCTCCCTCCTCAGCTAACTTCCATGTATAAGAACCCCCTTAATTTTCAGTCTAACAATTTTAGAAAAAAAGTAGTGTCTTATACATGGAAAAATACAGTAAGTTAAGGGTTGGGTGGTAATGAATTATACTTCTGATAGTAGCAGGACTGTTAAGTAAGTGTTTGCAGTTTTGTAGAAAAGAAAAGGTTAAACAGCAGCAGCTTACTCTTTTTGGGTGGGGCGGTGAGAAGGCAAAATCAGGGGTTTCTCCTGGTTATAAGGGCCTGGAGATGAGGCATAAAGGATGCCACAAGAGGAGCAGAGTTCATAGGGAATCTCCAACCATTTGCCGAGGCAGCGGCAATATAAATCCAATCGGAAAATGGTGTTATAATTAAAGGTGCCATTCTGGGCTAGATCTCCTGATTGTCTAATTTATATGGTGGCCATGCTGTATTGCAATAGACATGAGGCATTTGGGTCTAATTTCATCTCCTAAATTGAGGGCCTTAAGGTTTTTTAAAAGGCAGGCCAGAGGTGAATCCTGGTGAGGGGTGGAGATGAATTGTCCAGGGCACACTGCATTACTGCCATGAGGGCGTTGGCAGGAGGGAGAGTCACCCTTGAGAGGGAGAAGCCAATGGCTGGCATCCCAGTTTGGTTGCTGGCCCCCTTCCTTGTGCTGTGGCTTATTCTAGTGGGTGTCCCTCAGTGACTAGAAAGGCTCAGTTTGGGACCCAGAGGTCGCAGTGGCTAGGGATAAAGAGGGGTATCCCCACTATTTATTCCTTAGTAAAATGCTGGTCGGAACCAGCGCTGGGATTCCTTGTGCCTTGTGCCTAATGTGACAGGACCAGCCTGTGAATGAGCTATCTGCCCCCTGAAATATTGGAATTGGCAATGCCAAGACTCACATGCTGGGACTCACAGTCCCTAAAACAAAATCCTACAGGGTGTTTGGGGCCGGGGTTTGGGCGAATGTACGCATTTTTGTAGTGTGCAGTGTGCCTCGATTGCTTGGATGTTTGCTAGTGACCGGTGGCTGCCTAGTGCAATCTTGCCCATTCCAAGCCCATTTATACTGTCACAGGAGTCTTCTAGTGGCACCGCCCTAGTGGCTTTTAAGTGGCTGACATGTGCCCACAAGTGGTGGCCCCATGGTGAGCTGAGAGTCTCAGTCCCTATTGCCCTTTTCCCAAAATGAAAAGACCCACCAGCAGAAATCAGAAGGTCTGAAGATCTGGCACTCCTGCCTGGCCTAGGGAGTCCGGAGGCCGTGTTGGACCCGAGACTAAAAGTCTCGGGGGGGGGGGGGGGTGTGGGGAGGGAAGGAAGGGGACTTCCTTTCTGGATACCCCTGTGTGGGCCACCAAAATGAAAGGCTAGCCTGTGTAGTGCTGGGGCAGGCTGACTAGCTATCTCAGATGGCGATTTAAGAAAACTGAATTTATTTAAAAAAAGAGGCTGGGGATGGGATACACAAAGGGAAGGGCTGCACAGCCAAGGGGGCATGGGGTGGGTGATGGCAGCCCCCAGGAGTGAGAATTCCATCCTTACACATGGTCACTGGCGGGAAGCTTGTCCTCAGTGGGTCTGGGGGCGGAGGTGGGCTTGGAATCGGATGGGATACAGGTGCATGGTCAAGGCTCTTCAGGACAGTTTCCATTCCTTGCATGGTCTGACTCTTGGTGTCCAGGAGTTTTTCTGGGTCTTTGTTCTGCTGTGGCGGGAAGCTTACACATGGTCATTAAGGGTCATATTCTCTACATTCCTAACAACAGCAAAGAAGTGGGAATGGGAGGGTGGACTGTGTCTAGACAGTTGACAAACAAGAAGGAATCAGACACAGAGTGGATGAGAAGTTCAGGTGGGAACTGGGAAGTTCAGGAAGGACTAGGAAAAGATGGGTGTGTGTACATTTGGGCTGGTCGGGTGGAAAGAACAATGGCTTTGGAACTCACTAGCTGTATGACTTTGGCAAGTTTCTGAGCCTTGAGGAAGTACCAGAAACTATAAGACAAGTAAGAAAAATAGTACCAGGACTGGGTTGTTATGGAGATCAAATGGCATAATGCATGTCAAGAGCTTAGCATGTAATAAATAGAAATTACTATTTTTAAATGATACGTACATTGGTTTTTGGAGTTAAATATTCAGAGAAAATGGATCTGTTCAGAAAGCCCTGAAGATATAGGCAGGAGGTGTTCTGTATCTCTTCCCCTCCCTTCGTGCATACTAAATACGTTAATTACTGGTTAATTTTTCATAATTTACATGAACAGGGCAAACCTATTTTTCTTGTATTTTAGATACAGAGATTAACATAACTTACTAGAGTTGCCACATAAAACACAGGCTGTCCCCATGGGACATGTTTATATTAAAATTTATTTATCATAAAAAGTTATTTGTCATTTATCTGAAATTCAGTTTAACTAGGAATCTCTTTTTTATATTTTTGTGCTAAGTCTAGCAACCCTATACCAAACATCTATGTATCCAACATTCAGAGTTAACAAATATTAGTATTTTACTATGTTAGTGTGAGCTATTTTTATGTTTTAAACTAGAGGCCTGGTGCACAAAATTCATGCATGAGGGGAATGGTCCCTCAGCCCGGGCTGTGCCCTCTCGAAATTTGGAATCCCTCTCACAATTCAGAACCACTGGCTCCTAACTGCTCACCTGCCTACCTGCCTGCTCACCCCTAACTGCTCTGCATGCCTGCCTGCCTGCCTGCTCAGTGCGCATCATAGTAACCAGTCATTCCGGTCATTCTGACATAATGGTCACTTAGGATTTTATTATATAGACTAGAGGCCTGATGCATGAAATTCATGCAAGGGGCTCGGCCCTCACAGCAGCCCCAGCTGCCTCGCAGCCCCGCCCCCACCCACTGATCGTTCTGGAAGGTTGTCCCAGAAGGTCATTCCAGAAGGTCGTTCCAGAATGTAGTTCTGCCTTCTGGTCTAATTAGCATATTAGCTCTTTAATATATAAGATAGAAAGTTACAGATCACAATTGCAATCTCTTTGTAACCTTTGCCAAGAAACTCCCACCACCCAGCAGTTGCTCCTTCAAAGAAATAATTATTATATTATTGAGTATCCTTATGGGGTCTTTTTATGCTTTTACTGTGTGTGTATTCAGAACAAAATATGCTCTTGTTTTCTGTACTTTACAAATGTATGTAAATGTTATCTTAATGTACTTTTCTTTCTGCCACATAATATTTTCATACCTGGCCCTTTTGCATCCCTCTGTGTCTCGTGTATAACCTCACAGTTGCCAGGAGTGTGTGGCTAGCTTGGGCTGTCTCCAGCCTGTACTACACATGCACATAGACTCAGCTAGGGGGAATGCTTACCTCAATCACAAATCAACTTCAGGCTGACAGCACCACCACGGACCCAAGAATATCCCTGCCAGACTATGCAATAGCTGTAGGTGTCAGCCACTGCTCCACGCTGCAAAGCTGCTAGTACTCATGGCCTGTCCTGTGGGGACAGATGGAAGCAGACCAGGCAAGGATGCCACTGTTCTCAGTAGGCTCTCAGGCATAAGTCTTTGGTCACTTTCCAGTACACTTAACTAGTTTTTGTCCGATTCACCTAGCTGTATGGTTGCTTTTGGAAGGTAAGATCTGTTGACCTTTTCAGTGGCCAAGGCTAAGGTTATCAAAACCTATTTCCTTCAGGACAACCAGAAGTTAATATTGATCACTGCCTGTAAGATCCCGCTCTTACCTCATGTCTTACACAGTAGAGTTGCACAGTACCGGTCAATCTGCCAGCCTAAAATACACGAGTTTAGTTGTTGAAAAGGTAAAACACCATTTCCAGGGGCATTTTAGCAACCTAAATAGCAACCTTCAGAAGAGACTTGCAGGTGGTGTGCCAATGTATAAGGATAGATTTTTGTGTGTTTACCACTCATGAATTCAAGTTTCACAGCATCCCCCAAGTAGGAGATAGAAGGTAGGATTTCTTATGGCCCTTTTACAACTGGTGCAACTGTGTTATTAAAGATGACTAACAGTAACATTTGAATGCATAAGTACCTGGCACTGTGCTAATTGTTTCACTCACATTAACTGTCAGTTGGGTATTATTACAAACAGGAGTCCCCAGCTGATAACCGGGCTCTGAAACCAGGTGGCCAAGCACCAGAGCCCAAGTCTTTATTTCCTACACTTGGTGGCTTTGTGACAGCTCTTGAAACTTTCAGGTCCCGAAGTGACTAATCAATAGAAAGATGATAAGTTGTAACCTATTTCAACACTAAACACAAAAACAAGCCCAGCCTGTGTGGCTCAGTGGTTGAGCATCGACCTATGGACCAGGTCACAGTTCAATACCCAGTCAGGGCACATGCCCGGGTTGCAGCCTTGATTCCCAGTGGGGGGTGTGCAAGAGGCAGCCAATCAATTATTCTCTTTTATCATTGATGTTTCTATCTCTCTGTCTCTCTCTCTCTTCCCCTCTGAAATCAATAAAAAATATATATTTTTTAAAGACAGAAACGAGAGGGCAGTGTTTATACCACAGTCAGACATGGAAAGTATAACTAGCTTGATATAACTAATTCTTCCCTTAGTGTGCTTGCTGGCCACTCATGAGAGACTTTCAGCATGTCCGGCCCCTCAAGTGGCCCATACTGTGCATTATGACAGGGCTAGCGGAGGGCACCCTCTCTTAAGGACAGGACTCCTCTTCATGGGTGGGTGAGGCATCACTCACTGGGAAAGTCCTTCTCAATGACTTAAGCTAATAAGGAAATTGAAGCCACCCAGTTTCCTCATTTTAAAGATGAGGAAATTGAGTTTACAGAAATGACCCTTTCAAGGACACTTTAAACATGATCTCTTCCCTACAGCCTTCCTTGTTAGGACACTAGTCCTTACTGCTCACTTGCCTCTGAATTCCTTTAGGGGGACCAGCGTGCTTCCTTAGGGAACCTTGTTCTGGCTGGCGAATCTCATGGGCGATGTTAGAGCCACAGCACAGAGTGGACCCCAAACTGGGCAGTTACCTTGGCCCAGAGCACAAAGGATTCCCCTACCCTGCACACTGGGATGAGAGGCAGAGTGGCAGCCTCTTCTATTTCTGAGGAAACTGGCTTTCTAATAGTGGCATCAGCTTCACTTACACCAAGCATGTCAGACTCACAGCCCACAGGCCACATGCAGCCCACAATGAATATTTTTGCGGCCCAGCCAATATAACAGTATGTAAGAAACATTTTAATAAAAAGTTTGTAACTTAATTTTTACAATATCCTGTGATACATCCTATCTAATAAATGAGTAATATGCAAATTGACCATGCCTCTGCTACACCCTCAAGCCACGCCCACCGGCCAATCAGGAGTGAGTATGCAAATTAACCCAACAAAGATGGCTGCACCACAGAGGGAACAGGAGGCTTGGGTTTCCCTGGCAATGGGGGAAGCCAAGCTTCCTGCACACCCTGGCCGGCCCAGGCCTCCGCTCAAGGCTAACAAAGTTTCAATTATAGAAGATAAATAAATCCCAGATACCAGGGCCTCCACTTGGGTTGCCGGGGGGCGTGGCTGGCCTGCAAACTCCAACAGGCCCCTCGCCCAGGCCACCCCATGCCCCAAGGGAACCCCCACACTGATCCAGGACACCCTTCAGGGAAAACCAGCTGGTCCCCACCCATGCAGCAGGCCTCTATCCTATCTAATAAAAGAGTAATAAGCAGATTGACCATCACTCCAACACATAAGATGGCTGCCCCCATGTGGACACAAGATGGCTGCCACAAGATGGCCAGCAGGGGAGGACAGTTGGGAGGGAGCAGGCCAGCAGGGGAGGGCAGTTGGGAGGGAGCAGGCCAGCAGGGGAGGGCAGTTGGGAGGAACCAGGCCTACAAGGGAGGGCAGTCAGGGGTGATCAAGCCTGCAGGGGAGGAGAGTTAAGTGTGATCAGGCCAGCAGAGGAGAGAAGTTGGGGGCGACCAGGCCTGCAGGGAAAGGCAGTTGGGGGGAACCCAGGTCTACAGGGAGAGCAGGTCAGGAGAGGGTAGTTAAGGGTGACCATGCCTGCAGGGGAGGGCAATTAGGGGCAATCGGGCTGGCAGGGGAGCAGTTAGGCATCAATCAGGTTGGCAGGGGAGTGGTTAGGGGGTGGTCAGGTTGGCAGGCAGAAGTGGTTAGGGGCAATCAGGAAGGCAGGCAGGCAAGCAGTTGGGAGCCAGCAGTCCTGGATTGTGAGAGGGATCCCAGATTGGAGAAGGTGCAGGCTGGGCTGAGGGACACCCTATTACCTCTAGTAATTATTAATAATGAACTACAATGTTCACTAATAACTGATTACTATAATTGTGTTGCATTTATTTCCCTTACACACCTTATGCCCCAGCATATCATTTCTCTCCACTAATACTAGCAGCAAATATCTTAGCAGCCAATGAACACATCATTAGTCTTATACTGACTTGTTTGGTGTGTGCAACAGGAACTATTTTGCTTTCAGAGAACAAGAAAAATAGGTTTATTTGTGTTACACTTATTTGTGCAGTTATTCAGTGTCTGTAATGTTCAAAAAGAAATAATAATTTTTATTAAAATGTCCTATTATTTTATGTTAACAATTACTCATTTATTTCAGCCCTTTGTATTCAGCATGTCTCTATCGAAATAAACCTATGCTTCTATGAAAATTGAAGCTTTTGTTTTTTTGGGGCCCACATAAACTTCAACCTTGTTTATTTGGCCCATGTGAGCCTTTGAGTTTGACATGCTTGACCTACATGGTCATGTATATTGTTTCTCTCTCCCTCTCTCTTTCTTTCCTTTTGTCTTTCTCCAGCTCTTGAAAATATAGAGACAAACAGGATTGTAGGTTAATACAAAAGTCTCCCAAAATTGAGCTTCATCTCCCTGTAGCATTGGAGTGAGAGAATTTTTCCCTTCCCAGCCTTTGTCCTCCTCACTCTCCAAATTGAAAATGGGCAGATAAATACATCACGGGCATACTTACTCCAATGTCAGGGGCCCTAGGAGACACAGACCACAAGAATCTATTAGGGAAAGTTCCCTAAAACACAGATTTGCACCAAGTTGTCCAGTTACCTATGGTTAGTGGGTGCTGCCATTGTTACCTCAATTCATTCTTTCCTTTTCCTTTCTTCATATATTTCTTAATTTAATGTGATGATGGATGGAGTGGAGAAGAGCCTTTTAAAATAAAGAACCACATTTTCTATGTAGTTCTAGAAAGAGTTCTGCATTAATTATGTATAATATCATAAAATTAATAATTATGAGCCTATGCATTTGTATGACTGGAAAGGGCTCACAAGTATACTATTTTCTGCACCAAGGGGATAGTTAGGTTGATTCTATTGTAGTGGGCTGTAACTAGTTTCCAGCTGACTTTTGCATTACATGGACTGACATATGGATTAAACATGAACTCTGCTCTATCTCTCAATGGTGCAAACCACCTTGGTTGACCTTCATGCCTTACAACACTCATGGGCAGAGTATGGGCCCCTCTTTCACATTATGCACAATTTAAGAAAACATAAATGGTTCATGGAAAAAACTATTTCTCCCTTACCCTCTGCCTTTGCCCTTCCTCATTCCCTCAGGGGTATGGTAACTTCAAGCCCAAAGTTACTTTGTCATAACCAGGAACATTTCTGTGTCCAGAGGAAGCATCCAGAGTTTCCTAGTACCCAAGTCTTCTCTTGCCATGTCGTCTCATCCCTACATCTGTCTCCAACACTAGCTAGTACAGAATCTAGCCATGGGAGAGCTTTTAGCCCTAACACAGCATTTTCTTCTAAGACTTACTTCTGAATGTTAGCACTACTTATTGAACTTTTAGTAAGCAGGCCACTGCCTGGAGTCTTCTGGGCCATAAAATCTCTGTCTTGAACAACTCAGAGATGAACAGTAACCACTCATTGAGCTGAGGAAAATGAACATGTCCATGACCTTTACATGTGTGTAGTCATGGCTTTTGTTTGACGTTAAGATAGATTGTTATTTATTACTGAATTATATGAAGAGACATCAAGAAGAGCCAAACATGACCCAGCCCAGGCCATTCTCATAGTGCACCTTCCAGTGCTGGTGGTATGGCTTCTGATGGTTTTAGGGGGACAAGAGTACAGTATGAAGTACAGGTTGGTGCATGGCTTTTTCCTGTTTTCTCCAAGGCAATTATTCTCAGACACATGACAAAACAGTCCAAAGGGTTTGGGCCACCTCAGCCTAAGCATCATCATTTTGTGGTCTATGACAGTATGAGAAAGACTGGGTGGGATTAGAGTCACGTTAACTGCCATGGCAGTCACCAGTGACTACACTATACTTTCCTTCTGGAAGACAAAACAGGCTGGGCGCTGAACGTGTTAAAGTGGGTTAGGTACTGGGAGGAGGTTCAGACCATCAGGCAGAACACAACATTCAAAGGATAGAGCAACAGATGATAGACGGTGGGGAAGCCCAGGCAAGTCACACATTGTCCTTTGCTGCTGCTACTACTGGTGGCACCAGCAGAGGTGGTGGTCAGGGGGAGGGTATTGTTTATGTCAGGGATTGTCTAGCACAAGCAAATAAATATTATTAGAGCTAGGGAGAGTGTGGTTACAAACCCAGCATCAGGAAATCCAATGGGCAAGAGTCTCCAATTATCTATTAAATCTGGGGCATACATTGTGAATTGCATTTCAGGAAGTTATGAGAAGTGCAGCACAAGGTCATGGCAAGGTGAGTAAGGAGGGAAACTTAATGCCAGTACTGTGGTAATCTTCTTAGCTCTTGCTGCAAGCAGTACCCTTTAGGCAGTCTCCTGGGCCATCTGATATGGCCTTAGCCTGGAGCAGTAGCAGCAATTGGAGCTGAAGAAAGATTGACAGACTGGCTCAAACAGGTCTCAGTCCCACATCACAGTGCTGCATTTGGACTTAACTGTCAAGGCTTTTATGCTGCGAGAGAAGACACAGAAGAAAGAGGGCTGGCCACAGTGGTCAAATGTCAATTGACGACACAGGTTGGGCAAAAACACAGTTATCTGAAAATGAAGCCTGAGTTCAGTGGCTCCGTACTGAGGAGTCACTGAAGAAGAAGAGACTTAAAGCAAAATATTGTGGCACAAAAGTGTCAGGACCAGAGGTTCACTGACTGGCAAAAGAGCTGCTACAGATAGAGAGGAAAATAAGGAAAGGATGCACTTGCCCAGGTGCCATGGGGTCATGACAGGTTAAAGGCTACAGAGTGGCTGCCTCAGGGTGCAGAATATCATTTGAGTTTTTAAAAATTTTTTACTTTTTATCCAACATGAAAATATCCATCTTTCTTATCATTTCATTTTTTACTCTGAAGTTGCTTTTATTTTATTTTTTAATTTATCTTTATTGTTGAAAGTATTACACGTAGTGCCCTCGTTGGTCCCGGGTCTGTCTTCTGCTTCAACAGTGTTTGGACAGAACAGACCCAGCATCTCCAGCGTCTTATCCAGTCAGAACCACCTCCAAGACCAGCCAACACACTGTGTGTGTGTGTTTTCTACCTTAACTCCTTATTGCCAAACAACCATGAGCTCCCAAATTCATCAGCATTATTCATCAGCATTATCCCACCAGGTGGAGGCTGCAGGCACCTGCCTCTGGGGCCTCCACACCCACCTCTCTCTGGGCTTCTATTTCCACCCCAGGACGTGGCTCTGGAGGGCGGAAGCCACTTCTCCCTGGAGTTGGCGGAAAAGAAGCAAGCTTGTCTCTTAAAGATGCAAAAGCAGCGCAGTGACCGCATTCTCTCCAGGATGTGCTGAAGCCTCCCCAAGGTGAGTGGTAAAACTCAGGACGCCATGGAAGCCGCCTGGCCTTGGAGAGAAACCTGGGCTTCCTTGGACTATCAGTTACGTCTTTCAACATGGGGAGATTGGGGGGTCCCACCTGGATCCCACCCTTGTGCTACACCTGGACTCTCTGCAGTAAAAACAAACTTTGTTTGTTTCCCCCGCTAAGGGATCAATGACCTCACTGCCTGATTCCATTGTCTTGAAAACATGTTTTCTTCAGTGGTTTAATTGTTTCAAGTTCAAAGAGAAACCCAGGCCTTGCTACTTCATCATGGCCTGAAGCTGAAGTTCATTTGTGTTTCTGAATGTTTTTCATCCATGAGGCTTGTTGTTTAGGCTAGAAATATAAAACTCCTGAACCTCAATGCCCCCTGCTGAGCAGGGTTTGCTGGGGAAAGGGTATTACATTACCAGGCCTAGAAACCTGTTTTATTATCTATTGCTAACATCAGTGATCTGCATGTTTCTCCAAGCCTAGACTAACTTACTTGGCTCTTGCTCTATATCTTACTTTAGCCTCTGGTAACTAATATTCTTTACCTTCTTCCTTCTATGTCTAGAGAAAAGAAAATCCCTTGATAAATCTAGTATTTAGCTTCCCAACCAACAATACATATTCTACAACTACTAGTTTGACAACCTTTCTTTCTTTCTTTCTTTCTTTCTTTCTTTCTTTCTTTCTTTCTTTCTTTCTTTCTTTCTTTCTGTTTCTTTCTTCCTTTTTTTTAAAACAAATATTTATATAGTGTCTATTGCATAACAGGCATTCTGCTAGGTATCAGAAATATAATTGTAACCAAAAGTAGACACGGTCACTGCTTGCATAGCGTTATTCCAGATATTTTATGACCAAAGTAATCAATAAACATTGAAATTTATACACGTAGCCCTCTCTAATTCTAGACATAACCATGAGAGTTACAGTACATAGCACTTCAGTTCTTCTTTCCATGACTTGGCACCCGCTGTTGGAATGAGACCATGAACATTTGAGTGAACTTTTTTTCTTTTTTCCTGTAACATGATCCTCTTTGAGGGAGGGACATGGTATATTTTTCTATTTTTATTTTTATATTTTTATGTTTAATAAATCTTTATTGTTCAGATTATGACAATTGTTCCTCTTTTTTACCCCGTAGCACCCCTCCACCCAGTTCCCACCCCACCCTCTGCCCTTACCCCCTCACTGTCCTCATCCACAGGTATACAATTTTTGTCCAGTTTCTTCCCACACCTCCCACACTCCCTTCCCCCCGAGAATTGTCAGCCCACTCCCTTTCTATGCCCCTGATTCTATTATATTCACCAGTCCATTCTGTTCATCAGATTTTTTATTCACTTGATTTTTAGATTCACTTGTTGATAGATATGTATTTGTTGTTTATAATTTTTATCTTTACCTTTTTATTCTTCTTCCTCTTCTTAAAGAATACCCTTCAGCATTTCATATAATACTGGTTTGGCAGTGATGAACTCCTTTAGCTTTTTCTTGTCTGGAAAGCTCTTTATCTGACCTTCAATTCTGAATGATAGCTTTGATGGGTAAAGTAATCTTGGTTGTAGGTTCTTGCAATTGATCACTTTAAATACTTCTTGCCACTCCCGTCTGGCCCACACAGTTTCTGTTGAGAAATCAGCTGATAGTCATATGGGTATTTCCTTGTAGGTAACTAACTGTTTTTCTCTTGCTGCTTTTAATATTCTCTCTTTGTCTTTTGCCTTTGGCATTTTAATTATGATGTGTCTTGGTGTGGTCCTCTTTGGATTCCTTTTGTTTGGGGTTCTGTGCACTTCCTGGACTTGTAAGTCTATTTCTTTCACCAGGTAGGGGAAGTTTTCTGTCATTATTTCTTCAAATAAGTTTTCAATATCTTGCTCTCTCTTCTTCTGGCACCCCCATAATTCAGATGTTGGTATGCTTGAAGTTGTCCCAGAGGCTCCTTACACTATCTTTATATTTTTGGATTCTTTTTTATTTTTTCTTTTCCAGTTGGGTGTTTTTTGCTTCTTCATATTTCAAATCTTTGACTTGATCCTTGCGATCCTCTAGTCTACTTTTGGATGTCTGTATATTACTCTTTATTTCAGTCAGTGTATGCTTAGTTTCTAGTTGGTCCTTTTTCATATCCTCAAGGGTCTCACTAAATTTATCGGCGGTTTCTAGAAGATTCTTGAATAACCTTATAACCATGGTTTTGAACTCTATATCCAGTAGTTTGCTTTCTTCCATTTCTGTCATTTCTGACCTGTTTATTTGTCTCCACATTTTGGCTGCTTCCCTGTGTTGATAGAGTGGCTTTGTGTACTAGGTGTCCTATAGGGCCCAGTGGTTCAGCCTCCCCAATTACTTCAGGTGGACACTCTTGGTGCACCCCTTTGTGGGCTGTGTGCACAGTCTTGTTGTAGTTAAGCCTTGATTATTGTTGGTATCACTAGGAGGAATTGACCTTCAGGCCAGTTGGCTGTGAGGATCAGTTATGTCTATGATGGGAGAACTTCTGTGCTGGAGACACCCTTATGGGGCAAGACTTGCTTCAGTGGGGCTTTGGTGCTCACTGAGTTTTCCCCCTGAGTGTGTCCCTTATGGATCTGAGGAGTTGTAATCTGGATGGTCCCACTCTGACCCCTGGGTACACTGGCTCTTGGATCTCCAAGGAGGTGCAAATTTAGCCTCTGCCTGAGGCACCCAGCAGGAGCTACAGAGAGATCTGCAGATTCCTCTTTTTTGTTTGGGTTTTGGAGGTGCCCAGATGAGACCCAGCTGTGAAGCAGTGCAAGCTGCTGTGGAGCCTTGGGCCTTCTTTTGGAAGTTCTTGGGCTCTCTGACCCAGCTGCAGTTTGTTATGTAATTTTAGATTGCAAAGGGCCAAGCCATTCATATGCAAAAGCCTCTGTGCACAGAGGGGTGGGGTTGTAAATTGGGTGGGGTGAGGTCTCAGGGAATCAACAGGATGGAGAAAATAGCACTGGCTGACTGTCAACCCTACCCTAAGAGGCTCCTGGGTCTCAGTGTCCTGCGGTAATCACTGCAAGCACCTCTGAGAGAAAGCCGCCTTCAAGTTCCACCCAATGCCAGACAGTCCAGTTTCCCCCGTATGAGTCTGGGTCCCCAGAGTCTCGCCCGGAACTGAAGTTCAGAGCAGTCGGGAGCTTATGTCTCCCTCCCGATTGAAAAAGACAACCATGTCCTCAGTTGCCACCCCTTTTCCACGTGCGCGCACCTCCATACCTATGCACTTTACTTCCGCACTTCCTCTGAGTCTCAGTGTGCTTTTCTCTTTCCTTCTACTTGTAGAATTTCCACTCAGCCAGCCTTCCTGTGGTTCTGGATGCTGTCTGTTTTGTCTTTTAGTTATAGTTTTGAAGTGTGCAAGGCAGCAATTTCAAGTGTTTATATATGCCGCCATCTTAGTTTCCACATTTGTGTGAACTTTAAAAGCTACTCAAAGCTATGTAATTGCCTGTGTGTATCAGCTTAGTGCAAAAACCATCTCAGGGTCACTTATCCAATTGTGCTCAGAAGGCCTGAACTAGAAATGGGGTTTCCTTTTTGTCATCTGGCCTCATGTTACAAATGAATTCCACAAAGTTTCAATTTCACTACTTGGGATCTTCTTAGGAATAGATTCAGCAAAGTTACTAGTATAACTTACTAGGAAAAGGCCATCACTTAGTCATTTATTTGAAACAATAAATAACACTGCTGACATTAGCTATTTCTTGGTCTTGTTCCTTCATTAGCTTATGACCCCTAGGATAAACAGTTTGACTCCTAGTTTTATTTTTTTATTCCTTTACCCTGAACCCTCACTGCCACATCCCACCCACTCCTCACCCTTAATACACATTCACTTATTAGAAAGGAAACTAATACCTACTCTTCCCATTACCTATTGGGTGGTGTCCTCTGTAGTCTCACTCCTGGCCTGTTGCCCTACCCCTTACTCACTCCTCCACTATTCCTTAATTTATGGGCAACAAACATTGGTCTATGGGAGAACATAATCTACTAATAAGCTCTAAGAACTGAGGGACAATTTCTCTTCTTTCATCTCTCCCCAGACCAGTGCGAGACACGCTCTAATAAGGGCTTGATTGCAAACCCATGCTTTCCCCATAGGGCAAGCATGTCAAACTGAAAGGCTAACACGGGCCAAATAAACAAGGTGTAAGTTTATGTGGCCACAAAAAAAAAACCAAAAGCTTCAATTTTCATAGACATGTAGGTTTATTTCCATAGAGACATGCTGAATACAAAGGGCTGAAATAAATGAGTAATTGTTATCATAAAATAATGGAACATTTTAATAAAAATTAATATTTTTTCTGGAACATTAACTTACCAGACACTGAATAACTACACAAATTAATAAGCGTAATGCAAATAAACCTATTTTTATTGTTCTCTGAAAGTGAAATATTTCCTGTTGTGCACACCAAACAAGTCAGTCCAAAACTAACAACGTAACCATCAGCTGCTAGAATATTCGCTGCTAGTACTAGTGAAGAGAAATGGTACACCTGCACGTAAGGTGCATAAGGGAAATGCATGCAACACGATTATAGTCATCAATCATTAGCAAAAATTGTAGTTCGTTGTTAATAATTATGTATAACAGGATATTGTAAAAATTAAGTAACAAAATTTTTATTAAAACGTTTCTTATATTTATTATATTGGCTGGGCTGCAAAAATATTCATTGTGGGCCACATGTGGCCTGCGGGCCGTGAGTTTGACATGCTTGCCATACGGGCTTTCCCTGATCAGGGGAAAGAGGATGTGTGTGAAAGAGGGTGCTTCGTAAGCCACAGTGGGTTGCTCACCTATACCATATCCTTTGACCTAGCCATTATTTGGTAACAAAGCAAATGTCTGGTCACTATCTGCTGACTCCTGCATCTACTATTAAATAGGCTCTACACTCAAGAGAGAAAGAGAGCACTTCTCCCAGAGCACTGCCTATGGGGAATAGGTGATACACGGCAGTGACTAGCTAAGTGGCTGGACAGAGAAAAGTCAGTTAAGAGCAGGGCATGTCACCTAGATTCATGGTCTACAAGAATATGAACAAAGAGTCAACAAAATCCACCTCCACATAAGCCAGTCAGTGGGAACATTCCAGTCCAGAATGAATTCGCATGAAATATTCCAAGTGATAAAAAGCAAAGACCTACAACCAACACTACTTTATTCAGAAAAGCTATCATTTAAAATTGATAGAGAAATAAAGAGCTTCTAAAAACATAAAAAGCTAAAGGAGTTCATTACCATCAAACTAGTATCACAAGAAATGTTAAAAGGGCTTCTTAAAGGAAGAATAAGAAAAAGAAGAAACAAAAAAGAATACTCATAAAGAATAAAATGGCAATAAATAAAAACCTATCAATAATAATGTTAAATGTAAATGGCATATGTTCCTATCAAAAGATGTAGGGTAGAAATTTTAGAGAGAATCAAGATAGGGGCTTAGGTAAATGCCTGTACTTGCCACCTCCCACAATCACATCAAAATTATATCTAAAATACAGAACAACCATCATTCAGAACCACCTGAAAGCTGGATTAATGGAAGTCCTACAACTCGAGAAGTAAAGAAGAAAGCACATTGAGACTGGTAGGAGGAGCAGAGACATGGAAGGGGCTAGTCCAATTTATGGCATATTTTTAATCGGAGAGAGATCATCTCTGCAGAGGCTGCCTGTGAGGAGCAAGGGGTCCCAGCCCCACACCAGACTCCCAGGCCAGGGATCTAGAGCTGAAAAGAGAAGACCCCTATAACTTTGGGTTGTAAAAATCAGTGGGGATTATGGCTGAGTGACATAGAGGCTGCTGGAGACACAGGTATTCTTTTGTAAAGGGCGAGCACATGAACTTCTTGGGACTCAATCCCCCTGAGATCCAGCATCAGGCGAATTTGGGGCACACAGACATATATAGGAAGGAACTGGTTTATCTGGCATTAAGGCAAGAACTCAGGGGCTGCTTTCTCCCAGTTAGGGGGCTCATAAGGGTCATTGTTCCTGTACTAGGCCCTCCCCTGCCATAGGGATGACTGGCAGCCATATCTAAATATCCATCAGCCTAGCTCACTCTGTTTTCTCCACCCTGGTGATTTCCTGAGACCCTACCCCATCCAATTTGCAGCCCCACCCAAGCTGTTTGTAGCTGCTTTTACACATGAATTGCCTGTCCTTGCTCAGGCTTCAGACTTTGCTAAGATCTCCCAAACAAACTGCAGCTGGAGTCAGCATGTCCCAAACTTAAAAATAAAAGGCCCAAGACCTGGCATTAGCACCAGCCTGCCTTGCTTCACAGCTGGGCCTCACCTGGGCACTTCCAGACCCAATACAAATAGCAACCATCTAGAGATCTCTCTGGAGCTCCCATTGGGTGGCCCCAGGCAGTGGCTGACTTTGCACCTCCCTGGCAGCCCTAGAGCCAGTGCACTCTGTGGACAGCTTCAGAACATAGCAGATTACAACCCTACATATCCACAAGCAACACACTCAAAAGGCAGACTCAGTGAGCACCAAAACCCCACTGAAGCAAGTCCTACTCCACAGGGGTGTCTTTTGCACAGCAGCTCTCCCACTGTAGTCACAGCTGGTTTTCCCAACCAATTGGCCTGGAGGTCAACTCCTCCCAGTGACATCAACAGTGATCAAGGCTCAACTACAAGATTTTGCGCACAGCCCACACAGGGGCACACCTAAGATTGCCCAGCTCAGGTGACTGGAGAGGCTGAGCCACAGAACACCTACTATACAAGCCCACTCTACCAATTCCAGGAGATATAGCAGCTCTACCTAATACATAGAAACAAGCACAAGAGACAGACAAAATGTGTAGACAAAGAAATGTGTCACAAATGAAATAAATGGAAACAAGCAAACTACTGGGTATTGAGTTCAAAACCATGGTTAAAAGGTTACTCAAGGATTTTTGTGAGAGTTTCAAGGGACTTAGTGAGACTTTCAAGGATCTTAGTGACAATGTCAAAGACCTGAAAAGGAACAATCAGAAATTAAGCATATACTAAGGGAAATAAAGAATAATTTGTAGGGATTCAGCAGTAGAGGAGAGGATTATGAGAATCAAATAAATGATTTGGAATATGAGGAAGCATAGAACACCCAATCAGAAGAGCAAAAAGAAAAAAGAATTAAAACATATGAAGGTAGTATAAGGAGTGTCTGGGGCAACTTCAAGTGTTACCAACATTCACATAATGGGGATACTAGAAGGAGCAAAGAGAGAGCAAGATATTGAAAACCTATTTGAAGAAATAATGACAGAAAACTTCCCCTACTTGGTAAAAGAAATAGGCTTACAAGTTCAGTTGTCACAGAGTCCCAAACAAGAGGAACCCAAAGAGGCCCACAACAAGACACATCATAATTAAAAATGCCAAGGGCTAAAGACAAAGAGAGAATCTTAAAAGCAGCAAGAGAAAAGCAGTTAGTTACCTACATGAGAGCGTCCATTCAACTGTCAGCTGATTTCTCAACAGAAACTTTGCAGACCAGAGGGAGTGGCAAGAAATATTCCAAGTAACAGTTCTCCTAACAACAATTGAATCTAAAAATCAAAATAAATGAATAAGAAATCGAATGAACAAAATAAACTGGTGAATAAAATAGAATCAGAGGCATGGAAACATGGAACAGACTGATGAATCTCAGAGGGAAGGCGGGGGGGTAGGGAAGGATGGGAAGAGATTAACCAAATATCTTACCTATGGACACAGACAAGAGGGTAGTGAAGGCCTGGTGCAGGGTGAGAACTGGGTGGAGGGGAGCAAAGGGGGGGGGGAGGGGAACATCTGTAATATTCTCAACAGTAAAGATTTAGAATAGAATTTTTTAAAGCCCACTAAAAAAGACATATGGAAGCAAAATGGATAAGAAAACAAGACCCATATATATATATATATACTGTCTACAAGAGATCTGCTCAGACGGAATGAAAGATACACACAGACTAAAAGGGATAGAAAATGATATTTCATGCAATTGGAAAGAAAGAAAAAATCTGGGGTAACAATATTTATATCTGACAAAATAGACTTTAAAACCAAGGCTATGGTAAGAGACAAAGAAGGACACTACATAACACTAAAGGGATCAATACAACAAGAGGATCTAACCCTGGTAAACATATATGCACCCCATATAGGAGCATCTAAATATATTTTTAAAACTTCTGGAGGACTTTAAGGGAGAGACAGACAGCAATACACTCATAGTATAGTATTTTAAAACCCCACTGAGGGGGTGGGTGGAGGTATCCCAACCAGCCCGGCCAGGTCATTGGAGGAAACCCTCCTTCAGGGCCTCGGGAGGTGGGGGTGGGATGGGAGGGGAGAGGGAGGGGCCCTCCTGCCACACCCTGGGGCTGCACCTGAGTTGCAAGGATGGAGTGGGCACTACAGCCGCACTCACTTCTTTTTCTGTTTTTGACAGCTCGGCTCTGTTCTCTTTGTCGAGTTTTACAGAGGTAACTGAGAATTGGAGGCAATCTTGCTGAAGATAAATATACCATATCAGTGGAGGAGGATGAGGTGGAGGAAATTATTTTTCCCTTCATAAGTCTTGTTTGGTGGCTTACTTCTAGTTACCACTTTTCGCCTGAGTCTGTTTGCTTTAGGAGAAATGATTTCTGCAATCTGCAGAAAAAATATGTCCCAGAAATTGAGTTTACTGTTACTTGTATTTGGATTCATTTGGGGATTGATGTTACCACACTATACTTTTCAACAACCAAGACATCAAAGCAGTGTCAAGCCACATGAACAAATGCTAGATTTAAGCCAAAGATAGATTAAAGCTCTAGCAGAGGAAAATAAGAGCACAGTGGATGTCGAGAATGGAGCTTTGATGGCAGGATATGCGGATCCAAAAAGAATAATTGCTGTCCTTTTGGATGACATTTTACAGCAGTTGGTGAAACTAGAAAACGAAGTCCAATATCTTGTTGTGAACGGCTCAACAATCAACACTACCAATGGTACTGTGTGAATCTGGTGCCAGTAACCACAAACAAAAGGGTTAATGCATCGGGCAACATTGGATAGCAGTTAGAGGTCTCCTGGTGCTGCTGCATCCCCATGGGTTAGATCCGAGGGCAGAAAAGCTTTTAAACCGCTGGCTAGGATAGAGTAATACTTGGCAATTACAGCTCTCTGCATTTTCAAGGAATATGCTAGGTTCATGGAACTCTTGTTCTGTATATAAGTTTTCTAAAGTTATTAGTTTGCTTTCAGGCAAATCTCTTCAATGCTGAACTCTATCATTAAAGGGAATTTGGTAACATGGTTGATGTGGTATGCAGGTAGGTGATCTTTGTATAAACCTTCTGTGTTTGAAATCAAGCTGAAATCAAAACACTGAAAGACATGGCTTCATGTCTATAAAATTTTATTTAAATATATAACATGTTTTTCAGACAAGTGAAGAATATTGTTATTGAATCATTCTGTCATTTGTTCTCAATATATATAACTCTTAGACTGATACTGTTAAAAAGTGTGCTTATTTCCAGTACTATATTTTGTTACTCAGATTATGAACAGAGAAAGGAAGTATAATGTTGAAAATAATGTTTTGAAATCATGACCCAAAGAATGGCTTCATTTGCACTATCCTTCAGAATAACTGGAGGTTAATTATTGTATATTTTTGAAAATTACATTTGTATGAAAAATAATTTTGAAATGGGTAGTAGCCACTGTCTGTAACCTATTCTTAACATTGAGACAATTAAAGAACATTAAGATAGTAATTTCAAATCTCATATGTACCATTTTCTTACATGTATTCTAAAGAACAAAAGATATTTTTATGATGAGATAAAAATAAGTATTAAAAGTTTAACCCTTTGAGTGTCTATGTGTTCAGGGAAGCACATTATTTTCATATTTGGATAATTTTTGCCTTTACATTGGCAGGGGAAGGGAGATGGATATATTTGTGAGACTGGGGCTTTCAAGGGCTTTAGCCAGATGTATAGATGTATAAAGGCATTTGTTGCTTGAGAAATGTTAACATCTATAATAATAAAAGCATAATATGCTAATTAGACCTGACATCCTTACAGATGATCTTCCGGATGAAGCCAGGGCTGTGAGGGAAGCCCAGGTCCTGGGTACCAGAGGGAAGCCTACTCTTGCATGAATTTTGTGCATCGGGTCTCTAGTTATCCTGCTTTATGAAATTTTGGATTTGTATAATAGATACATTAGATGTTCATTTTATGTAATGACCACTTAAAATAATTAAAAACATTTAAGGTATAATTTAAATTAGAAGATTGACTCTTCTTTCAGAAGAGTCAATAGTTAATGTATATAGCACAGAAGATCCTAATCTTGGGTAATTTTAGCATAGAGCAAAGGACACCTTTATTTAAATGTCCCTTGTAGCAAATTTAATTACCATATGGTGCCCTATATTTCATAGTATTTATTCTCTGTAATAATTGCTAAGTGCAGCTAGCTTCTAGATTTAGACCATATTGAATTTAGTTTTGGATATTATATTGTTCATTATTATAATATGCTACCATACATAGTAGCAATAATAAAAATGTTTTATTAAAATAAATATGAAAAAAATTCATGAAAAGGGGTTTTCCAAAATTTCTCTGTATTCTATCTTTATGTGAATAAATGAATTATATACCATTGCCAAATGAAGTTTGGAATAATTGTCTTGTCTGTCTTATTAGATGTGGACATTTTTGTTTTTTATTGTTGTTTTCAGAGATGAAATAAAATATATTATTTGTACTTAAAAAAAACACACTGACATCACTAGATAGATCGACCAGACAAAAAAATTAAGAAGGAAACCATGACCTTAAACAACACACTAGATCAGATGCGTTTACTTGACATTTATAGAACATTTCATCTCAAAGCTGCAGAATATACACTCTTCTCAAGAGCACATGGAACATTCTCAAGTATAAACCGCATGTTAGGACACAAAATAAGTCTTTTTACCAGTTCAAGAAGATTGAAATAATACCAAGCATCTTTTCCAATCACAACAGCATGAAATAATAAACCAACTACACTAAGAAACACAAAAATTTTGAAACACATGGAGACTAAGTAGCATCTTATTAAATAATGAATGGGAATGGGTTGCTAATGAGATCAAGAAAGAAATCCAAAGCTTCCTGGAATCAAAGAAAAATGAGCATAAAGTATTCTGAAATCTATGGAACACAGTCCTGAGAGGGAAGGTGATAGCATTACAGGTCTACCTCAAGAAACAAGAAAAAGTTCAAACAAATTATCTAACCCTACAAGTAGGGGATTAGGGTTGGAACAAGAACAAGAAAGTTCCAGGATAAGTAGAAGGAAGGAAAAACTAAAGATCAGATTGGAAAGAAATGACATAGAGACTATACATATATATATATATGTATATATATATGTATAGTCTCTCTATATATATACTATACATATATATATATTCAGTGAAACAAAGATCTAGGTCTTTGAAAAGATAAGCAAGAAGAGAAACCAAGATGGCGGCATAGGTAAGCACCTAAACTGCTGCCTCGCACAACAATTTCAAAACTACAACTAAAAGACAGAACAGACACCATCCAGAACCACAGGAAAGCTGGCTGAGTGGAAATTCTACAACTAGAAGGAAAGAAAAAAGCTCACAGAGAATTGGAGGAACGGCAAAGGGTTGAGATATGGCAAAGGGTCTTTGTGCGCACAGAGAGGAAGGGCAGCTGAGAGCCTGGCTGACTTTCTCTGGCGGGAGGGGGAAGGAAGCCCCCAACAGCACTGAACCCCAGTTCCGGGCGAAACCCTGTGGACCCAGGCTCATACCAGGGGAAGTCTGGACTGTCAGGTAGAGAGAAAGACACTCGGACACTCGGAGACCCGGGGGAGACCCGAGGGAACCCCAGCAAGCAGGGTTCTGGAGGCACATGTGCCAGTGCGCACAAAGACTGCAGAGGTTGCCACAGGGTTTCCCTATCAGAGGGGAGTCAGAAGCTCCTGACTGCACTGTACCCCAGTTCCAGGCAAGCCCCTGGGGACCACGCTCTTACTGGGGGAATCTGGACTCTCTAACGGAGGCTCAGGAGCCAGGAAAGGCAGAGGTCTGGAGGCGCACATGCGCGCAAGGGCGGGGCTGATGGGAAGCCAAGACTGCTCCACCCTGAGACTCCACCCCTTCAAACTGAGCACAGAGGCTTTTGCAATTTGGCAAGTCTAATCCTATGAGGATGTCTCAGGCACCGAACTTCTCCCAGCGTAGACACAGCTGATCCTCACAGCTAACTGGCCTGGAGGTCAATTCCTCCCAGTGATACCAACAACAATCAAGACTTAACTACAACAAGTCCACAAAAGGGTGCACCAAAAGTGTCCACCTCAAGTTAACTAGGGAGGCCGAGCCACTGAGCCATATAGGAAACCTAGTACACAAAGCTACCCTACCAACTCAGGGAAGCAGTGAAAATGCGGCAACAAAGAAACAGATCACAAATGAAAGAAATGGAGGAAAACAAATGACTGGATATAGAATTCAAAACCATGGTTATAAGGCTTTTCAAGAATATCCTAGAAAAAGCCGATAAATATAATGAGACCCTCGAAGATATGAAAAAGGAACAACTAGAAATTAAGCATACACTGACTGAAATAAAAAATATTATACAGAGACCCAACAGCAGACTAGAGGAACACAAGAATCAAGTCAAAGAATTGAAATACAAAGAAGCAAAAAACACTCAACCGGAAAAGCAAAAAGCAAAAAAAATCCAAAAAGTTGAAGATAGTGTAAGAAGCCTCTGGGACAACTTCAAGCATACCAACATCTGAATTATGGGGGTGCCAGAAGAAGAGAGAGAGCAAGATACTGAAAACTTATTCGAAGAAATAATGACTGAAAACTTCCCCCACCTGGTGAAAGAAATAGACTTACAAGTCCAGGAAGCACACAGAACCCAAACAAAAGGAATCCAAAGAGGACCACACCAAGACACATCATAATTAAAATGCCAAGGGCTAAAGACAAAGAGAGAATATTAAAAGCAGCAAGAGAAAAACAGTTAATTACCTACAAGGGAGCACCCATACGATTGTCAGATGATTTCTCAACAGAAACTATGCAGGCCAGACGGGAGTGGCAAGAAATTTTCAAAGTGATGAAACCTACAACCAAGATTACTCTACCCAGCAAAGCTATCATTCAGAATTGAAGGGCAGATAAAGAGCTTCACAGATAAGAAAAAGCTAAAGGAGTTCATCACCACCAAACCAGTATTATATGACATGCTGAAAGGTATTCTTTAAGAAGAGGAAGAACAAAAAAGTAAAGATAAAAATTATGAACAACAAATACATATCTATGAACAAGTGAACCTAAAATCAAGTGAATTAAAAACCTGAGGAACAGAATAATCTGGTGAATATAATAGAATCAGGGGCATAGAAAGGGAGTGGACTGATAATTCTCAGGGGGAAAGGGGTATGGGGGGGTGCAGGAAGAGACTGGACAAAAATCGTACACCTATGGATGAGGACAGTGTTGGGGAGGCAAGGGCAGAAGGTGGGGTGGGAACTGGGTGGAGGGGAGCTATGGGGGGGGGGGGGGGAGAGGAGAAACAGTTGTAATAATCTGAATAAAGATTTAATTTTAAAAAAAAAGAAAAGAAAAGATAAGCTAGATGAACCTTTAACCAGACTCACCAAAAAACAGAGAGGTCCCAAATATATAAAATCAGAAATGAAAGAGGTGAAGTAACAACTGACACCACAGATATGCAAAGGAATGTAAGAAATAGTATGAATAAGTATATGGTAACAAACTGGACAACCTGGGGGAAATGGGAAAATTCCTTAAAAAAAAAAATCTTCCAAAACTGAACCAGAAGAATCAGAAAATCTTAATAGGCCAATAACAATTAATGGAATTGAAGTGGTAATAGAAAAATTTCCTAGCAAACAAAAGTCCTGTATAGGATGGCTTCACAGGCAAGTTTTATGAAACATTCAAAGAAGAATTAATTCCTATCCTCCTCAAACTATTCCATAAATATTCAAGAGGAGGGAAGATTTCCAAGCTCTTTTTACTAGGCTAGTATTATTCTAATTCCAAAACTAGTTAAGACATTACAAAGAAAGAGAATTACAGGCCAATATCCCTGATGAATATAGATGCTAAAATCCTCAATAAAATTTTAGCAAATCAGACCCAGCAATACATTAAAAAGATGATACACTATGTCAAAGTGGAACTTATTCTGGCAATGCAAATCAATAAATGTGATACATCACATAAACAAAATGAAAGATAAAAGTCACATGGTTATATCAATAGACACAGAAAAAGCATTTGACAAAATCCAGCACCATTTTTATAACAAGGTCTCAAAGTGGGAAAGAAGGATCATACCGCAACATAATAAAGGCCATATATAACAACCTACAGCTAACAGCATACTCAATGGGCAAAGCATTTCCCTTAAGAACAGGAAGAAGACAGGAATGTCCACTTTCTCCACTCTTATTCAACACAATACTGGAAGAAAAAATGAAAGGCATCCTAATTGGAAACGAAGAAGTAAAACTATCATTATTTGGAGATAACATGACATTGTACGTAGAAAATGCTAAATATTCCTCCAAAAACTACTAGATCTAATATATGAATTCGACAAAGTAGCAGGATACAAAATTAACATCCAGAAATTGGTGGCATTTTAATAGAACAATAATAAACTATCAGAAAGAGAAAATAAAAAGTAAATTATCAATGCAACAAAATAAGATACCTAGAAATAAACTTAACCAAGGAGATTTAAGACTTGTATTCAGAAAACTATAGGACATTGAAAGAAGTAACAGAGGAAGATACAAACAAGTGGAAGCATATACCATGTTCATGGGTTGGAAAAATTAACAACATTAAAATGTCCACACTATCCAAAGCAACCGATAGATTCAATGCAACTCCTATTAAAATACAATCAGAAAATTTCACAGATATCAAACAAAGATTTCAAAAATTTATACGGAACCAAAGAAGACTCCAAATAGCCTTAGCAATCTTGAGAAAGAGCGAAGTTGGAGGGAATCACAATACCAGATATCAAACTGTACTATAAAGCAATTGTAATCAAAACAGCCTGGTAATGGCACTAAAAACAAACAAACAAAACAAAACAAAACACCAGAATGGAGACCCTGGAAATTGACCCACGCCATTATGGGAAAATAATATTTGAGAAAGAAGGTGAGAGCATAGAATGCAGTAAAGACAGTTTTTTCAATAAATGGTAACGGGAAAATTGGACAGGCATATGCAAAAAAATGAACTAGACCACTAATTACACCATACACAAAAATAAACTCAAAATGGACAATATTATTAGTATAATAATCTCCAGGTCCACCTATGCTGTTGCAAAGGGTAAGCGATCCTTTTTTACAGCTATATAGTATTCCACTGAGTAAATGTACCACAGCTTTTTTACCCACTCATCTACTGATGGGCATTTGAACTATACCCAGATCTTAGCTATTATAAATAATGTTGTTATGAACATTATAAATATTCTAGAAGAAAACACAGGCAGTAAAATCACAGACATATCCCTAATCACCAATATACCTCCTAAGGCAAGAGAAACAAAGAAAAAATAAACAAATGGGACTAAATCAAATGAAACATCTTCTGCATAGCAAAATAAACCACCATCAAAATGAAAAGGGAACACACTATATGGAATAACATATTTGCCAATGATACATCCGATAAGACCTTAATTTCCAAGATATATAAAGAACTCATACAACTCAACAAAATAAAGACAAACAATCCAAAGAGGACATACAGATGGCCAAAAAACATATGAAAAAATGTTCAATGTCACTAATCATCAGAAAGATGCAAATTAAAACTACAATGAGGTATCACCTCACATCTGCCAGAATGTCTACCAAGAAAAAACAAGTGCTGGTAAGGATGTGCAGAAAGGGAACCTTAGCACACAGTTGGTGGTGCAGCCACTGTGGAGAACAGTATGGAGTTACCTCAAAAATTAAAAACGGAACTGCCATTTGACCCAGCAATTCTACTTCTGGGAACATATTCTAAGAATCCCGAAACACCTTTCAGAAAGAATATATGCACCCCTATGTTCATAGCAGCACAATTTGCACCCTATACAATTTACAACTTATATAATTTTATTAACTTACTCCAATGTTGTCAATTAAAAAAGAAGAAAGCTGTGCTACATTTACACAATGAAGTACTAGTTATTATACAGATAATGTGTTATTGAATCGTAAAAAAAGAAGGAACTGTTACCTTTTGTGATAGCATGGATGGACCTGGAGATTATTGTGCTAAGCAAACCAAATGCTATCAACAGATGAGTGGATAAAAAAGTAGTGGCATATACATACTACTCAGCCATAAAAAAGAATGAAATCTTGCCCTAGCTGGTTTGGATCAGCAATTAGAGCATTGGCCTGCAGACTAAAGGGTCTCAGCTTTTATTTCAGTCAAGAGCACGTACCTCTGTTTCAGACTCAATCCCTGGCGCCAGTTGGGGCAAGTGTGGGAGGCAATCAACCAATTTTTCTCTCTCTGTCTCTCTCTCTCCCTTCCACTCTCTCTAAACATCAATGGAAAAAAATCATTGGGTGAGGATTAACAAAAATTAAAATAAATAAAAAAGAATAAAATCTTGCCATTTGTGATAGCATAGCTGGATCTAGAGGATATGCTAAGTGAAATAAGCCAGTCAGAGGAAGGCAAGTACCATCTGATCTCATTTATATGTGAATCCAATGAATAAGGTAAGCTAACAAACTAGAAAGAGTCATGGATACAGAGAACAGACTGATGTTCTAAGAGGGCAGAGGGGTTGGTGGGCTAGGTGAAAAAAGTGAAGGGACTAAGCAAAAAAATAAAAAACAAACCTATAACATGGGCAACAGTATGGTTACCAGTGGGAAAGGTGGGGTGGAGTTAGAAAAGGGTATAGGGGGATAAATGGTGATGAAAGGACACTTGACTTTGGGTTGTGAACACACAATACATTATACAGATAATGTATTATTGAATTGTACACCTAAAACCCATATAATTTTACGTACCAATGTCACCCCAATACATTCAATAAAAAAGTTTTTTAAATCCAGTTCCCCTAGCAATGGGAGGCAAAAACTCTCCCACAAAATTAACCCCTTCTGCTCATCACTGCACATGCTCTGACATGGACCGGTGTGCAGGACACGCGGGGGAGTCAGAAGACTGGCCAGAGCATTGATGGGGCTGTTGTCATCCAGGAAACCCTGGATCCTGTGACCCAGGCCTCCATACTCCAGGGCTCTGCTTCCTGACTGAAGCCTGGGGAATTTTATGCGAAAAGCTAAATATAACCGTTGATGTAGTGTTTTTGGACAGGAAATGTTTAGTGAGGAAGATGATAAACATATTGACAAAGGCAACACAAACATAAAATCTAGCCAAAGGGAAAAGAATGGCTTCATTTTGCAGAGCCAGAGGAGCCTATGTGCAGTGGTTTTCTGTTTCTGCTTTTGTTTTAGGGAAGCCTAAAGCAGGATGTAATGCAAAACTGGAATAATTCAAACTTCAGTTTCCTTTGAGAAAACCATCATCCTGAACTTAAGTAAAAAATTTAGAACACAGTAGTAAGAGTTGCTTATAACTTTTGCTTTATATTTTGGTAGTGTTCTTTTTATTTTCAAATACCAGCATATTTATTTCATTTTAAAGGCCAGTTGACCCGATCTAATTAGCTTATTACCCTTTTAGTAGTAAAGATAGATTATATAGCATAGGATTGCTTAAATGGGGGTGGGGAATCCTTTTTCATCAGGAGGAGATGCTCTTGGCAGACAAAAATACATAATCCCTATATCTGGACTGATAGCCAGCCATATGCACTATACTGCCAAACCAGTCATTAAAAAATTGAAATGCTTTCTTATACCTTACACCAAACAGCTGTTGCCCTTAAAACCCCTCCTCAGCCCCCACCTTAGGTTCTGCCTTCACAGTTCACCCAGATTAGGTTCGGATTGGTCAGTTTCTATGGTAGTCAGCATCAAAAGCTCCGCCTCCTAAGCAGCCATTGGCTCCTCGCAGTTCACCCAGATTTGGTTCTGATTAGTCAGTTTCTATGCCATTCAGTGTCTCTGGGCTTATCAATGGGCCTGATCAGAGAGTTGGGGCTGATCAGCAGCCCTAGCAGAGGCCAGAGAGAAAGAGAGGTGAAGCTGCTGGCCAGGCCCGGAGCGCAAAAGAGAGGCAAGTGCTGACCAACAACTGCAACTGCCACGGAGGCTATGGTTCAGACCCTGCTTCTCTCTCCCCAGGCCTCTCTCCGGGCCTGATTCTCAGCCCCCTCTGCAGTCAATGCTGGGTCTGGGCTCCTGAAGCCAAGGTAGCTTTGCTGGATAGACTAGTTTTGGGTTCAGTCCCTTCATTTTCATTACCTTGTATACTCCATGACATTCCCTTATGGCCTGAAGTGTTTCTATTGAGAAGTCAGCTAACCGTCTAATGGGAGCTCTCTTGTAGGTAACTTTTTGTCTCTCTCTTGCAGCCTTTAAGATTCTTTTTTTGTCTTTAATGTTTTCCATTTTAATTAATACATGCCAAGTGTGGGTCTTTTGGAGTTCATCTTGATTGGGACTCTCTGTGTTTCCTGAACTTGAGTGACTTTTTCCTTCACCATGTTAGGAAAGTTTTCTGCCATTATTTCTTGTTACAAAGTTCCCTTACGCTCTCTTTCTGCTTTTTTTTTTTTTTTTTCCATTTGCTGCTCTGAATGGGTGTTTTTTTCTTGTCTTCTAATTCACTGATTCAGTCCTCAGCTTCTTTCAGTCTACTGTTAATCCTTCCAGGGTGTTCTTTATTTCAGCTAGGCCCGTGGTAGGCAAACTGCAGCTCGCGAGCCACATGTGGCTCTTTGGCCCCTTGAGTGTGGCTATTCCACAAAATACAACGGCCTGAGGAAGTCTATTTTGAAGAAGTGGCGTTAGAAGAAGTTTAAGTTTAAAAAATTTGGCTCTCAAAAGAAATTTCAATCGTTGTACTGTTGATATTTGGCTCTGTTGACTAATGAGTTTGCCGACCACTGAGCTAGGTCATTCCTCATTTCCAATTAATTCTAATTTATTGTTTCAAGCTCTCTTTTCATGTTGATGTAGCTCTCATTAAGACCCATATAGTTCTCATTAAGTTGCTTGTAGTTCTCACTGAATTTGAGCACCCTTCTTACCATTATTCTGAATTCTTTATCTGACAAATTGTTTATCTCCATTTCATTTAGTTAATTTTCTTTCATTTAGGGGTTGATTCTTTTTCTTCCCATGTTTGCTGTCCCTTTGTTTTTGTTTCTATGTATTAGATCAAACTTCAATGCCTCCCAGATTTTGTGGTGTGGTCTTATTAGTAGGTGTTTTGTGGGACCCAGTGGTGTAGTCTCTTAGATCTCCTGAGCTGGGTGTTCTAGAAAAATCCCTTAATTGAGTTATTTGTGTTCTTCTGTTGTGGTTGATTCTTAAAGGTTATTGTCCTGTTCATGGATGGAGTCTCCTCTCAGGTTGGCCAACTTTGTGGCTCACCCCCAATCATACAGTGCGAGCTGCTGTGGATATGCTGACCAAACAGAACAAAACACAACACAACAGAATACAAAATAGAAGAAACAAAATCAAACATCCACCAAGACTCCTACAGCACCAAGAAAAGCAACCACCAAAGAAGAGAGAATTAGGAAAGAGGAAACAGAGTAAGAATAATAGGGGGAAAAAAACAAAAGGAAAGAAAGAAAAATACAAAGAGAAAACAAAACAAACAAAAAAACAATAAGAAAAGGGGGAGAAAAATATGTAGATGTAGAGCTGAAATAAAGAAAATAAGAATAAAGAATTAAAGGAATAGAGGAAGGAAATGGTTTAAAATAAAGGACAGAGAAAAGAAATGAAAATACAAGAAAAAGTTGAAAGGGAAAATAGAGAAGAAATCAGATATACCTAAAATAAGAAGAATAAAAAAAGATAAGAAAGCAGAAGAAAAAGAAAAGCGAGAGAGAAAAAATTGAGCAGTGAAAAAAAAGAAACAAGAAAAAAATTGAGTGGGAAAGAAGAGAAAATTTAGATATATGAATGAAACAACAGAGACTAGAATAACACATCAATACAGCAGATAGATAAAGAAGATAAATTTTAAAAGGGAAAGAAAGAAAGGAAGGAAGGAAAAAATAAATAAATAAAAGAGAAGGAAAGAAGGAGGAAGAAAGAGAAAAGGAAAAAAGGGAGGAGGGGGGAAGTGTATTGGCATTCATTTCAGCGAGGTTAGTGCCCCCAGGGAGCTCGCTTTGAATCCCACTCTTCTGTTCTGCCTGCCAGTTCTGGCTTCCTGTGAGGCACTTAGGTGCTGACAGCGGTCAGGCACTGTCCTTTGGCTTTCAGCACCTGCTTGAAGCTCCGAGGGACCCACCGGTCCACCATTGTGTCGGTCTCCGAGCAGGAGGGCCAATCTGCCCTCTGAAGCAGGTTTGTTAGCAGCGTGGGCCCGGCTGGTCAGCACACTTCCACTGGTTCCCCAGGCCCCGTCTCTGCCCATCTTTGCCTGCTAACCAGCTGTCAATCTCTATCACTCAAAGGTCTGTTCCTGACGGGCTTTAAGCGGGGCGGGGTGGGGGGTTAGCTTCCAGGGAATGTATTGGGCGTTTTTCCCTGTCCCAGAGCTGGCTGGGCAGAGGTCCTGTGTGGAGCCCCTGGCCGGCTGGGATCCTGGCGTTTGTATGGGTTCTCCCTGCGGGAAATTACCGTCTGAGTCCCGGGATGGTGTGGGGACGGCCCCTCCCCCAATCCAGGCACTGAGGCTCCTGCAGCTGTTCAGACCCGAGGCTTGGGCTCTGCTTTTGTTCCCTCTGAAAGCTCAGTGCAGGTGCAGCGGGCAGGGCTCCTGGGGGGCGGGCTGTGTCACCTGGGCGGGTTCCCTTTCCCTGCCCCGTGGCTGCTGGGGACAGCCAGCTCCTCAGGAAAGATGGCTGTTTAGGTTGGGGGCCTACGACCTAATTACCGGCTGCTGCTTTCCCAGTCACCCCGCTGTGCTCCCAGCCCAGCCCCACCTTAGGCACCTCGAGGTCGGTCTCCCTCCCTGCACCGAAGCCTCGGGAGAGTAGCTGCCAATGAAAACTCCTGTGCTCTGGGTTAAAACAAAACAAAACAAAACCCCAAAAAACGAAGCTGCAGCTTTGTCTCCGACCCGCTCCAGACTCCCCTGCGGGCACCCTGCCGCTTGCCCGGCCGGGTGCTCCGTGGGCCAAGGGCCGGCAGCCCTGGTGCTCGAGGTTGTGAGCTCAGCCTGGGCTCTGGCCTCGACCTTCTGAGGGAACAGCCCCTCCACTAGCAGGGGCTCCCTCCTCTTCCCCCTCCCCCCACTGCCGCCCGGAGCTGGGTCCTGACCTCGCCCTTCCTGCAGTTTCCAGGGGTTTCTGTCCTTCCTTGACAGTCTCCTCCCGGGCTGGTAATTCCAGGTGAATGTTTAGGTGAATGTTCCCCGATTTAGTTGTATTTCCAGCCTGGCCCTGGGAAGAGGCCGCCATTTTTTTCCAGACTGCCTTTATTCTTTCTTAAAAGAAAGCTTCATTGGGGCATACTTGACATACAATAACCTGCACACCAAGCGTATGATTTGGTAAGTTTTGACATATGTACGCACTTTGAAACCATCACCATAATCAAGATAATAAATGCATGGCCACTCCCAGATACATTTTGCTCTCTGAATCTTAGTACACACTTAATTTCTCCTGATCTAAGTTTCTTTCCTATAAAAGGAAGGTTGTAAAGGATAGGTTAGATGATCATTCATGACCCGTGTTTAAATTTCTATTATTTTTTCTCTCTTCACTTGTCACTATATCAAATGTTAGATATAAAATACACAGATGGAGCCCATAGGTTAAATTATTTTTTAATATTTCAGAGGGTTGTTTGTTTTTTTAATTAAAATAAGTGGCTCTGCTTTCTCTTCTGCATACCCGGAAGATTCATAAATCTGCTGTTTCTTCATTGTTGAATGCTGGCGTCTCTGTCTAGGCCTGTGTCACAGGTTTCCCATGCCCAGTCTCTGCAAAGTCCCGCCCTTCCTCAGTGCCAAGTAGGCTCAGTGCCAGGCAGGCTCAGGCTGCCTCTACAACAAGAAAGCATATGGGAATGAGTATCAAATGCCCCCCAGGGAGGGGCTTAGGTAAGTGTTTATTTTAAAATGTTCAGATAATCAAAATGAACATGACAGAAAGTGTTTAAAGCTGACAAAATGGAAGCAAAGGCAGTTTGAATAGAGCAGTATCTGTATACTCTAGTCTAGTCAAAACTGCTGGCAGAGCATGAGCAAATTTGGGCCTATGGTATTAATAAAAAGCATGGTTAATATTGTCCTGGATATTTGCACATTTTAATGAGCTCTAAAGCTTTCTGAGTAACACTTGGTTTGTTCATTTACTCACCCACTTGGGGCTAGGTAGCAGTGGATCTAGGAACACTAAAATAAATAGTCCACAGTCCCCTATGGAACTTACTCTCACAGAGGAGATAAAAGACGCATGTTTGAATATCTACTATAACTATACCAAGAAGACCAGAATTAGGGCCTTAGTCTCCCTTCCTGAGAGGCTTCAGCATTTGAAAGACAAAATAGGTGAAGACAATTCAAACTGACATGTCAATTGAATTTTTGAAGATATTCTTTACTGTAAGAGGCTTTATTTCAAAAATGTCATGTAATAATTCAGTATTCATTCATTCATTCATTCATTCATTTGTTCATTCATTTATTCAGTCAGAATGCCACTAACATTCTGGGCACAGTTTCTTCTTTGGGGAAACCTTTCCCATCCTTTCCCTGGCTAATTCTTATTCACTTTTACGTCTTGGTTTAGGTGCCTCTTGTTCTGGAGATCCTGTCCAACTTCTAAGTTTTGGTTAATACTCTTCTCCAGGCCCCCATCACTCCACTTATCAAGTGCCCATTACTCCTTAGAACTACCCGATTGTATTGTGCGGTAAGAAGGAGAAATTGGCTAGAGCAGTTAGATGCTTCTGCATTAGATACTTCTCCACGTAAGTGCTTTACAGCTGCAACTATCTAGGTAGCTTATAATTCGGTGGGTGGGTTGGATGGTTCTGGTACGCACTGGCCTGGTTCA
This sequence comes from Corynorhinus townsendii, assembly GCA_026230045.1. Classification (NCBI taxonomy): domain Eukaryota; kingdom Metazoa; phylum Chordata; class Mammalia; order Chiroptera; family Vespertilionidae; genus Corynorhinus; species Corynorhinus townsendii. Next base: position 97,722,881 of record JAPDVU010000007.1, on the reverse strand, counting down.
TTTTGCCTGAGACCCTTGTGTATTTGTGGTCAGCTGGAAGCTGAGCGACCTTGGGGCCTCATCCTAGCCCCTCATCTCTGCTCTGTGTGCTCTCCCATTCGGCTGAGCTCAGAGCCTCTTCACAGGGTCTGTCAGCCACTCCATTGCTTAAAAGTCACAAGGGGATAGGAAATATACTTCACCTCTTTTTTCTTCAAATGTTTTTATTGATTTTAGAAAGAGAGGAAGGGGTAGAGAGAGAGACATCAACCAGTTGTCTCCTGCATGCACCCCCCAACTGGGAATCCAACCTGCCACCTTTCGGTACATGTGACTGTACTCAACCAACAATTTTTAAAGAGGGCAGAGGAGGAAGAAGGAGAGAGAAAAAAAAAAAAAAAACATTGATGTGAGAGAGACACATTGATTGGTGCCTCCCACTTGTGCCACAATTGGGGCCAGGAATGAACCTGCAACCCATGTATACGGTCTTGACCAGGAATCAAACCCACAACCTGGAAGGCTTGTGGGCCAAGGCTCTACCACTGAGACACCCTAGTCAGGGTGCAGCTTCACCTTCTGATGGAAGGAGTTGCAAAATACTGTGGTCAATTTTGCAATTCACTATCCTAATTTTTAAAACAGACCATTTCCTCAGGGAAAGAGTGTGCTTTGTGTAAGACTAGGAAAGGGGTTCTCAGGGAGTTGTCAGGTAGACTTTGAAAGAGGAAAGAGATTTTCTGAATACAAAATTGTTTTTTAATTGAGAGAACCAATATGGCAGCCTAGGTAAATGCTGGTACTTGCCACCACCCACAACCACATCAGAATTACAACTGAAATAAGGAACAACCATCATTCAGACCCACCTAAAATCTGGCTGAATGAAAGTCCCACACTAGAGAAGTAAAGAAGAAAGCACATTGAGACTGGTAGGAGGGGCAGAGGCACGTGTGGTGTTTTTTTTAATCAGGAGGTATATCTCCACTGTAGATGCCTCTTATGAGGAACAAGGGGTCCAGCCCCACACCAGACCCCCAGCCCGGGGTTCCAGAGCTGGGAAGAGAAGTCCCCATAACTTCATAACTTCAGACTGTAAAACCAGCAGGGATTGTGGCTGAGTGATGCAGAGGCTGCTAGAGACCCAGGCAGTTCCTCTTAAAGGCCCAGCACACAAACTTACATGGCCTTGCTCCATCTGAGCTCCAGCATTGGGGCAGCAGCTTGGGAGGATCCAAGAACATATGGTAGGACTTGGATTGTCTGGTATCAGAACAAACTCAGGAGCAGCTTTCTCCCAGACAGGGGTGCTCACACAGGGCATTGTTCCTTTGATGAGAACTCCCCCATCACAGAGCTGATTGGCAGCCATATCTGTGTTTCCATCAGCCTCGCTCACACTGGTGATTCCCTAAGACCCTGCCCCATCCAATTTGCAGCCCAATCCAGGCTATTTGTAGCAGCTTTTCCATATGAATGGTCCATACTTGCTCAGGCTTAGACTTTCCTAAAATCTTTAAACAAGCTGAAGATGGCATCAGCAAGACCTGGCCCTAGCACCAGCCTGCCTTGCTTCACAGCTGGGCCTCACTTGGGCACTTCCTAGCCCAATACAAGTAGCAGCCATCTGCAGATTGCTCTGTAGCTCCTGCTGGGTAGCCCAAGGCAGTGGCTGACTTTGCACCTCCTGGAAGGCCCTAGAGCCAGTGTACCTGGTGGACAGCTTCAGACCATACTAGATTATAAATCTACACATCCATAAGCAACACACTCAAGGGGAAGACTCAGTGAGCACCAAAGCCCCACTGAAGCAAGTCCTGCTCCATAAAGGTGTCCCTGCACAGAAGTTCTCCCACTGTAGTCACAGCTGGTCCTCACAGCCAATTGACCTGGAGGTCAACTCCTCCCAGTGACACCAACAGCAATCAAGGCTCAACTACAACAAAACTCTGCACACAGGCTACACAGGGGCACACCTAGAGTGCCCACCTAAGGTGACTGGAGAGGTTGAGCCACTGGGCCCTACAGGACACCTATTAAATACACAAGGCCACTCCACCAATTCCAGGAGACATGGCAGCTCTCCCTAACACACAGAAAAAAACACAGGGAAGCTGCCAAAATGCAGAGACAAAGAAACATGTCACAAATGAAAGAACAGAAGAAATATATGGAAGAAAAAAACAAACTAAATAAAATGGAAGCAAACAAACTACTAGATGCATTGTTTAAATCAATGGTTATAATGATGCTCAAGGATTTTCATGAGACCTTCAAGGGTCTTAGTGAGACTTTCAAAAATCTTAGTATGAATTTCAGACATGAATAAGCATGAGTCAGAAATTAAGCATACACTAATGAAATGAAGAATAATTTACAGGGATTCAAGAGTAGAGGAGAGGATTCTGAGAATCAAGTCAACGAGGAAGCAAAAAAAAAACCCAATCTGAAAACAAAAAAGAAAAAAGAATCCAAAAATATGAAGATAGTGTAAGGAGCATCTGGGACAGCTTCAAACATACCAACATTCACATTATGGGGGTGCCAGAAGGAGAAGAGAGAGAACAAGATATTGAAAACATATTTGAAGAAATAATGACAGAAAACTTCCTTCACCTAGTGAAAGAAATAAATTTACAAGTCCAGGAAGTACAGAGAGTCTCAAATAAGAGGAACCCAAAGAGGCCCACAACAAGACACATCATAATTTAAATGCCAAGGGTTAAAAACAAAGAGATAATCTTAAAAGCAGCAATAGAAAAGCAGTTAGTTACCTACAGGGAAATGCCCAGATGATTGTCAGCTGATTTCTCAACAGAAACTTTGCAGGCCAGAAGGGAATGGCAAGAAATATTCAAAGTGATGAATAGCAAGGACCTACAACCAAGATTACTCTACCAGCAAAGCTCTTGTTTAGAATTGAAGGTCAGATAAAGAGCTTCCCAAACAAGAAAAAGCTAAAGGAGTCATTACCACCAACCCAGTATTACATGAAATGTTGAAGGGTATTCTTTAAGAAGAGGAGGAGAAGGAGACAACGGAGGAGGAGGAAGAAGAAGTAGAAAAATAAAAGGAAGAAAAAGAGGAGAGAGAGGAATAAAAAATATGAACAATAAAATGGCAATGAATACATATCTATCAACAATTGACTCTAAAAATCAAAATAAATGAACAAAGAATCTAATGAACAAAATAAACTGGTGAATAAAATAGAACCAGAGGCATGGAAACATGGAACAGACTGACGAATTCAGAGGAAGAGATTAAGCAAAGAACTTATATGCATACTATAGACCCAGTGCATGAAATTCATGTACAGAGGGTCCCCTCAGCCCCGCCTGTACCCTCTCCAATCCGGGACCCCTCAGGGGATGTCCAACTGCCAGTTTAGGTCCTATCCCCTAAATCAGCAGACGGACATCCCTCTCATAATCCAGGACCACTGACTCCTAACTGCTCACCTGCCTGCCTGCCTGATTGCCCCTAACTGCCCCACCTGCTGGCCTGGTCACCCCAACTGCCCCCCCTGCCAGCCTAGTCACCCCCGACTGTCTCCCCCCCTCACCGCCAGCCTGATCGCCCCTAACTCCACTGCCCCCCCACTTGCCTGGTCACCCCCAACTACCTCCCACTCCCCTCCCCCACTGGCCTGGTCACCCCTAAATGCTCCCCTGCCAGCCTGGTCACCCCCAACTGCCGCCCTCCCCCTCCCCCCCACTGGCCTGGTCACCCCTAACTGCCCCCGTGCTGACCTGGTCACCCCCAACTGCCTCCCCCCCCCCACACACCGGCCTGGTCACCCCAAGCAGCCTGGTGCTTGGTCATTTGGTCACCCCTCACTCCATACAGCCTGTTCGGTCATCCGTTTGGTTGCGATGGTCACTTAGGCTTTTATATATATAGATATGCATTACCTATGAACACAGACAATAGGCTTGTAAAGGCCTGGGGTGTGGCGGGAACCATGTGGTGGGGGGTTTAATGGGGAGAAAAGGTGGACATCTGTAAAATTCTCAGCAATAAAGATTTAAAAAACTTTGCAGGCCAGAAGGGAGTGGCAAGAAATATTCAAAGTAATGAATAGCAAGGACCTACAACCAAGATTACTCTACCAACAAACTTTTTGTTTAGAATGTATTTTAATAAACACTGTCTTTATAATTTAAAAAATATTTTCTTAAATCTACTTTTAATTTCCACTGGTGCCCAGGTAGTGAGAGACCCTAAGGAGTAAAAAGGGAGGTGATATCTGGGGGATAAGAGCTGATTCTCTCTGAGTGCTGGTGCAGGCCTTGCACACTCACACACATTACTCCAGACTTTTACTAAGGTTCTCAGGCATTGAAACCTCAGAGAGTCAGGTGAGATGGGAGGTGTCCTGCAAGGTGACACAGATTGGCAACAGGGACTTTCAAGACTTACGCCTGTGTCACCTCTGATCTTTCCTTTAATATGGGCAAGTTTCAGGACATTACTGTATTCTATGTTATGCTTTAAGCAATTAAATCTTTTTTTTTTTTTCACAGTATATCATAGAATATTTCAACCATGTGCATAAAGTAGACAGAACAATCTAGGGAATCCCCTTGTACCCAATCCCTCCCAGCACGCTCAATTCATGACTGTTGTTCTTCCTCCAGGCCTCTCTCTTCCACCTACCACACTGTTTGAAGCAAATACAGGATCTCTCCTCTGTAACTACTTTCACATGTATTTCTAAAAGGCAGAAATTGTTTTGAAAGTGTATAACCACATACTGTTATCACAACTTTGAAAATTAACAACTGAAATATTCCCTGGCCAGTGTGCTTAGTGGTTAGAGTGTTGGCCTGTGCACCGAAGGGTCACGGGTTTGACTCCCAATGTGTTGCAGATATTATTCCTGGCTCCAGTTGTCACATCAATCTTTCTCTCTATCTCTAAAAATCAATGGGGAAAATAGCCTAGGGTGAGCATTAACAACAGCAAAAAATTAATGACAATTCCTTAAAATTATCAAATATCTAGTCAATGTTCAAACTTTCAATTATCTCCATACTAAGATTACATATTGCAACTGATCGATAGGTCTTAAGTCTGCTAAGCAGTGGTCCTCAAACTACGGCCCACGGGCCACATGTGGCCCGCCAAGGACATTTATCCAGCCCGCCGGGTGCCGCTGCCTGTCCTGCTTAGCAGCTGACTCGTCCCAGGCCCGCAGTGCGCATAGGAATTTGTTCATAGTTTTTTTTTAAATTATAGTCCGGCCCTCCAACGGTCTGAGGGACAGTGAACTGGCCCCCTGTTTAAAAAGTTTGAGGACCCCTGCTGCTAAGCAATCAGTTGCTATAAGTAAACTGATTTGAAAATCCATTGCTTAGTGCAGATCTCCTCTCTGTAATACACTTCGCCTGCAGAGGTCATGTGTCCTGAGTGGCCCTGTCTGATCTTGTGGGTGGCACTGCACACTGCATGTAACGTGTTCATCAGGCTTCTGTTTCCAGCCAGTGGGTGATGGGCCCAGAGGCTTGATTGTGTTATATTGGAATGACTACTTTATAAGTGCTGCTAAGGATATGCCTTTTATTCTGGAAGATTTTGTTCAGATTCCTGACTTTAAAATTCTGTGCCTCAAATTATGTTAGTTTGTATCTTGAATAAATCAAATGTCTGCAGTAATTTCTTCCCAAGTAATGAATGAACTTTAGTTTGTCCATGTTTACTACTCTGGCAGAAAGGAAGGAGGGAGGAATACACACGACTTTTTGAGATGCCCAAGCAATACATTTTTAAGTCGATATTGAAAGTGCATTCGGGGAGTACGGGCTCTACTTCCAGCAACTGGAAATTCCCTGGGTGAAAAGAGGCTGCCTGCCAGCACACAGGTGAGCAGCGCACTGAGGCCTCTGCTTCCAAGAGAGCAAACAACGTGGATGTGGAGGCCCAGACACCAGCTGGGAAAGAGAGAGAAGTCGGGTTGTCCTCTCTCTGGCCCAGCGTCAGCATCGGCCATCTGAATGAGCCATTTCTGTCTGTGTCTGCTGACCATCAGAAATAGCCCGACTAGCTGGATCATCCTGTCAGCTCAGAGTTCCTTTCAGTAGAATCTCCTTCTCTGAGCTATGCAGCTGTGCTGCTGTGACAGCAGTCGTTCATCATTATTATCATCACCCACTTCACCCAACAGTGCTTTTTACAAAGGACAATGACATCACAGCTGGTGAGAGCACCAAATATAAAGAGGACAAGTGTGGGCCAGAGCCCCTCCCGCCTGCTCACACGCGCAGGCGAGAATCTGCGTGGGGGGCCGCCCCGAGGCAGGCCTGGCACGCTGCTGCACCTGGGTTTAACATACCCGCGGACAGATTGAGGCTTTCCCTCTCTTCTTTATTTTCTTTCTTTGAACGATTGTAATCTCTTATTTTTAGGACATAGGAAGCAGTGGACAGAGGTGGCCTCCATGAAACTAGAAAGGGCAGCATCTGAACTTGATAACGTGGAAGAAGCTCCGCTGATGGCACCTCTGTGAGTTGCTGATTCCTGCCCAGAACCGTGCCAGGCGCGGTGCGGAGCGAAGGGCAGTGCCCTCCGGCCACCATCTAGCCTGCCAGAGGAGGGCAGAGGGTGAGGAAGGGAGGGCCGCGCAGAGGGACAAGGGCTGGGGTGGCCTGCCTCCCTAGGTTCCACACTGGGCGCTGAGCAGGGTCATGCCAGCCGCCCTGGGTTTCCTACCGCCTTGATCTATGGGCCAGGCGCAGGGGGGACCGCACTCGCCCGCCACTGCCACCTCCCTTTCTCGGCCAGAGTGCTCTGCAGCTTTAAGGACTCGTGGGCCTGAAGAGGGCCCACCCCATGAATCCAGGACAGTCTCCCATTTGAAGGTGCTGAACTTGAATCACAGCTGCAAGACTCTCTCCTGAGTCAGGTCAGGTAACGTCTGCGGGTGCTGAGGCTAGGGCGGAGCACCTGGGCGCGTGACTCTGCTCACCACAAAGATCACAGTCCCGAGAAGGAGGACCAGGAAACACGAGGAAGGAAACGTTTCCACGGAGACTCTCCCAGGCCACACTCCTTACCTTGTGGTTTAGGCACCTTCAGTCACCTTTCCAAATCAGGGCCCATTTTCTCCATTTGCAATATCCCACAGTTCTTTACCTGGACCAGACTCTGCATGATGTGGGCTTTGCCTCAAGCCTCGGTGCTTGGCTCCCTCGCCCCTTCGCAGCAGCACCGCCCCCCCTTCAACCTCCCCCCCCCCCACCACCACCACCACCGGGGTCCAGCTTGTACTGCTTGTCCAAAGCCTTCTTGAGCCCCAAGAAAGAAGCATCAGAGCTGCGTCTCCTCCTCTGCGTTAGGAAACCTTCTTCCTGGCCTTAGAGCTCCTCGTGGCCCACAAGAAAGAGCTGGGTTCCGCGGCCCTGCGCAGCCGGCGGGCAGGAGCTGCATCTGTGGGCTGGTGAGGCCGGAACCACTCTCCGTGATACCTCACAGGAGCAAAGGCCGGCGAGGGAGGCCATGGGGATGGTGTTCTGCGCCTCAGTCCTTGACCGGGGCATGCAGCTCCCCATTGGGTGTTTGCACCCAATGCAGGAAAAACCGCCTGTACACGGAGGACACGTGAAGCCTGACGAGAGGGAGCCCCGAGTCCCCTTCAGGGTAAACGGACGCCGTCTGACTATGGGTGGGCCCAGAGGGAGGAGAGAGAAGTAGAGATGCCCCACCCCTCCACTCCCTGTTTCCACCTCCGCTCTGCCCTCCCCTCCTCCCCCAAACGGGCAGTAGGAAGGCGTGTGCGGTTCTGCTGGGAGGATAGAGAAATGGGTCACAAAACAGTTGGGAATCATCCTACTCAACAACACTGTCCTGGGGAGAATGAGGTTGTCCTCCCAAGGCCATCATCGAAGTCCTCACCCTCAGACCTCAGAGGGGAGCCGTTTGGAAATAGGGTCACTGCAGGTACAGTTAGCTAAGATGAGGTCACACTCCGTGTGGCTGGTGTCCTATGGAAAGGGGAACTTTGGACAGACACACCGAGCACGATGTGCGTGCTCACTGGGTTCCGCTGCCCCAGCTCAGGGCCCGCCAGAGCCCGGAGACAGCCCTGGAGCCGCTTCTCCCTCCCGCCTTCGGGGGCTGCCCCCCAACACCTCCACCTCCGGCTCTTGCCTTCAGAACTGTGAGACAGCGTGACTGTGGTTCAAAGCCACGGGTGTCTGCTTTGTTATAGCAGCCCTGAGAACTAATACACACTCGTTCCCATTTGGGTTGTCTGCCTATGCATGCACGTTCCTCTAGGACAGAAGAAACTGCAAATGTTGTAGGAAACATCAAACATGACTAATCTTGGGGCTTCTTTTTAAACTCTCTAAACCCCAAATTTCTTATTTGTTCAAAAGAGGTAAAGATAGTTCCTACTTACAGGGTGGGTGTGAGGATAAGTATGACTTTACCCTTGAAGCAGTCAGCTTAGCCTGGCACGCTGCGGGGGGGGGGGGGGGGGGAGGGGGGGGGGCGCCATGCGGTACTGCGGTACTGCTCTCACCGAGGGGCGCTCCAGTGAGCAGTCAGGGCTGGAGCGGGAGAGCCAGGGAAGTGGGGTGGGGCTGGAAGAATAGGTGAAACCTTCTAACCTGGCACTCCTGAGTTCCTACCTGCTTCTCTGCTTCCTCACCTGTCTCCACCCCATCACCCCTTCTTCCTGTTGGCTGTTGTATCTGTGCTTGTGGCTGATGGCAATTCCATCCTCAGAAAAATGGGCTGGGGCGGCGGGAGGGGGATGGAGGAGGGGTTAGTGGGGGAAAAGGCATCTGTAATACTTTCAACAATAAAGATAATTTTTTTAGAAAAGAAAAATGGGCTGTATCAATCCACCCAATTAGTGGAACTTAGCTTTTAATAATATTTGTGAAATAAGTAAATAGATAAATGGATGTGTATTTGAATTCATGAGTAAGCAAGTGGATGAAAGTATCTCTCAGCTACACAGACTCTGTGTTTGTTCCTAGTGACCCCACTGAAAAGCAGGGCTGGGTTAGTACTGCTGTCATCATTCAGATGGGAGCGCCTTGTCCTTCTGAGAGCTTCAGCAGCTACCTAAGAAGAAGTATGTGAACATGAGAAGAATGGCAGTGAACTTGCGCTCTGCACATTTCCTGCTTCATAAGTTTCTGGCCTGGCTTTGCCGGCTTCCACACTAGCCTTCCTGGCCCACCTCTCCCTCTCTTTCCCACACGCAGCCTCCTACCTATCAACCACCCCCTCAAAAGTAAACAAAAAACACATACACACATTTGCTCTAAGGTGCTCCCTATCAACATAAATCTTGGGTCTCTGCTCCCTTCTACCTCTCTAAAGGCTGGCTGCAGCACCAGCCGGAAGCATAGTGCTCTGGTCAATGCTTTCTCCTAGGATCATGTCTTAATGAACTTAAAGCTTCAAATCCACACGCCTGATGCTTACACTCCAGTGCCTGTTCACTGCATCCTGACTCAGCTGCTAGCTCACCCCTAGCCAGGAGCCTGCAGATTCTGCAGGGTCTGCCATGCTAGCCCCAGCTTCCTGCCATGACTGCACGGGAACTCATTCTCCCCGGGATGCTGGCCCTTCTGTGTACTTAACGCATTCTCCCCTTTCTCCAGTCCTACCCTTCACTTCTTCCAAACACCTGAGAAGTTTCTTACCTCTGCTTCCCATTTCAGTTCATACCCTCATCCTCCCCTTGTACATGCGCAGCTTGCAGTGCACTATTTCCTGGTGTGGGTACTCATCGTCTTCAGGGGAACAGACATCCTACTCCATTTTCAATTATTCCATGTTCTTTGTCCATGCTAGAGAAAAATCTAAATTGGTCAACATACTCAGTCAGGGCCTGGCCTATCTCTGGAATGACAAAGAAATATCAGCCTGAGCACCACCCTGTTATTGGGGTGACTGTTGGAGTGCTGAGTGCTTGGGAGCCTCGGTTCACTGCTGAGCTCAGCCTGCAGGCAGTCAGTGATGTTGCCTAGGCCACCTGTGTGCTGGGTCCTGTCCCCTGGCTCCAGGTCCCTCCGTGCACTTGCTTTAGGAGGGGGTTTTGTGGCCCTGAAGGGTTGGTAGTCTCTACTGTTGCCCAGGAACCATGAGAGTTGCTTAGTTGAAAATGACCTTTGCCTGTAATATTAAACTTGCCCCATCTGAGGCCCAGGGCTGCCAGGAAAGTGGGTGAAGCAAGAGACAAAATGAGAGTCCCTGACTCCTGGGACAGCCATCAATTTGTCCTGGGGCCTTTGAACATCATGGCCTTCTAGACAGACTATCAGTGTCCCCTCTGCCCCAAAGCACCCGCCGCATAAGAGCGTCTTCTTCAGTCACGCTGTGCCTCCGAGCATGTGCCTCACACTTGGTAAATCAGGTTCATTCCCCTCTTGCGCATGGCTAGGAACCAGGTCTGGGCTTCGCTTTTGTGAGAAAGGTCTGGAAAGAAGGTAAATGAGTTAACAAAAGGGCGCTAAGAAGTGGAAAACAGAAAGAGCCCTCTTTATTGGTCTTTTAAACTCTTAAACAGCAATGAAGAATAAAGAAAACTCTCCCTTTTGTAAAATAAGGCAGCGTTTGTTAAAATACATTTTATTTTCAAAATTGAGCTTTCAGCTGTTAAAGTGTGTATACATTTCATCTTCACCCTGTAGTTGGTGAAGATGAAAATTTGTTTTTCATTTTAGCATCATCAATGAAGCACTAGAAACAGAGGGGTCCCTGTAGTAGCCTCTGGTTTGTAAAGAAGCATCCCCTCCCCGTCAGTCTCACAAAGAGAACCGAGGGCAGCACTGACTGTCCTGGCTTTCGGACAAGACCGCTGCTCAGCACAGAGGACTGTGCTGCCCAGTCCTCACCACGCTGCTGCAGGCCACGGTTTGGTAGGATCAAGAAACAATGCGAGGCAAGGCAAGGTCCTCCAGCTTTCCAGCAGCAGACTAAATATCTGCTTTGTTTGAAAGGAAATCTGGTCCCCTCCTTTCAATGATTCCCAGATAGGGACCCACCATGGCCACTGGGCCTTATCTCACCTTAGCAAGACCTCGCAGTGGGGAGAGCGGCCCAGGGGAGCCAATGAGCATGTCAGCGTCCAGCCCACTGTGGAAGGGCCCTCGAGGTGTCAGAGGTTCAGCGTCCCTCTTGCCTTCTCTTCAAATCACCTTTGTCACCTAGAGAAAGGGTGCAATCACCACACTTGCATTTTCTCTGAACCACACTCCTGGTTGTGGAAGAGAAATGGGTGCATTTCCCATCATGCAGCAGTGTGGAGAGAACCTTCCTTGTCTGACACTCAGGAGTCCTGAGTGTTGAAAGTGCCCATACCTTCTGAGCCATTTGCTACTGTGGTGGTCAGTTTTTCATATCCATTTGACTGGGCCAAGCTATTGGTCAGACATTATTCTGCATGTGTCTGTGCGGGTGTTTATGGGTGAGACAGACATTTAAATTAGTGGAGCAAGTAAGCAGATTGCCCTCCCCAAAGTGTGTAGGCCTCATCCAATCAGCCAAGGACCTGGATAGGACAAAAGGCTCACCCCACCCCCAAGAAGAGACTTCTCCTACTTGACTGCCTTTTTCCTGAGATGGGCTTTTTCCTGCTCTAAGACTGGAACAGAAGTACCGGCTCTTCCTGGTCTCAAGCCTGTCAGCTTGTAAACTGGAGCTCTGCGTTCACAGACTGCAGGACTTGGACTACACCTGCACCGTCATTTTCTCTGGGTCTCCATATTGTCTCCTCACCCTGCAGATCTGGGAACTTGCCAGGCTCCATAATTGAGTGAGCTGATTCTTTATGTAAATCCCTCTCTCTGTCTCTCTCTGTCTCAATATGGATATGGGTATGGGTATAGGTATAGGTATGGGTATGGGTATAGGTATAAGTATAGGTAGATATAGATATATATGGACATAGGTAAGGATATGGGTATGGGTATGGATATAGATAAGGATAAGGATATGGATATGGATATGGATATGGATATGGACATGGACACACTTCCTACTTGTTCTGTCTCTCTGCAAAACCCTGACTAATGCAGCAATAAATAAGACCAAAGAAGGAAAGCCAAGGACTTGATAAGCAGAAGGCTGAAGATTCTACTCCTTTTTTCTTTTTCTTTTTTTTTTTTTTTTTGTTTGTTAATCCTCATGTAAGGATTTTCCATTGATATTTTTTAGAGAGAGTGAAAGGGAGGGTGGGAGAGACAGAGAGAGAGAGACATCAATGTGAGAGGGACAGGTTGATTGGCTGCCTCCTGCACAGGCCCTGACAGGGCCAGAATTGAACCTACAACCAGGTCTGTGCCTTTGACCAGGAATCAAGCCCATCACCCTTCAGTTCTCAGACCGATGCTCTAACCACTGAGGTCCAGGCAGGGCTCTCCTCCTTTCTTAACCTTCAGCGTTCCAGAGACTAGAAACCGCCCCCCCTCAAGCCCAATCTTGGCTGACTGTCACCTGCTGACTCTCCTCCAGGGGCTCAAGTGTATGTTTTTGCTGGCCCACCACTACCTCCTCCCTAGAGGAGTTCCTGAGGACCACAGGGAGTCTCTTTGTATGCAAAATGGGGCTGACATTTTCCTATCAATGGGCACTGTTTCCCAAATGTCCTCTCTGTTTTGAGAATGGTCATCTTTGTGGGCCTTCTCCATTCAGAGTGGGCTCATGGGGCACAAGTAATTGAGCTCCCAGGGAAGCAGAAAGGACCCTGAGGTGGAATCCGGGCTTGTATTGTCTTTTTTTTTTAAGGCTTTTATTTATTAATTTTTTATTGTTTAAAGTATGACACATAGTAGTACATATATCTCCTTTCTCCCCCCCCCCCATTGACCTTCTCCCAGCCTCCCCTAACCCCTGTCGCATGCCCTCATCCCACCCCCCCAGTGTCTTGTGTCCATTGGTGTGCTTATATGCATGCATACAAGTCCTTTGGTTTATCTCTTTCCCCCCTCGATTTCTTTTCCTTTTCACACAAAAATCTGTAAAAAGAAAGGGAGGAAGGAAGGAAGGAAGAAAGAAAGGAAGAAAGGGAGGGAGAGAGGGGAAAATTTCTCTAAACTTGAAGCAAAGAATTACTAGCACATCAGCATATTTATCAGATATCAAGTCAAACATGGATCAAGTCAAACATGGATCAACTCACATTTGCAACATCTTAATTTTGACTAATTAAGAGAATTTTTGAGTACCTCCCCCTCAATAACACCTCTATTTGGGGCTACACAAATGTCTTTTCTACTTCAACTTTTTATTAGCACTTAGCTTTCCTCCACGGATCAAATTAGTTTGTGAGCAACTTTGGAATTCTCTAAAGGTGTAACTGGACAATCAATGGGTCCATGCTGCCTGTCACTACCTGAGCCAATTAAGCAGAGACAGGGTTGAATCATATGAGCATTTATTCCAATACTGCTGGCAGCATGGGAGAGCAGCAGGTGAGCCACAAACATCTGCTCTGCACCCCATAAGCCAGCTGCTTATATTGGGTACAAGGACCAAGATTACATGGGGAAGTAGCCAAAGGGAAGGCCAAATGAGCAGTGAACAGGTAAGCAGAGGGCTGGGGTCTTCAAAGGGCTAGTGATAGGCAAGGGCTCGGGTCTTCAAAGGGCTAGCCGCTCTGGTTTCTGCAACAGGTTGTCAATCTTTCCATGATAATAGGCAGCTCCAAATGGGGAGGATGGGCTGCATCTCCAGGTGAGCTTCAAGGTCCGAAGCCAGCTCAGAATGTGCCTTCTTTAATCAGAACAAAAGAATCAAGGTTAACAGAGCATGATTTTTATTTCTTACAATTCCATCTGGTTCCCCAACATTCTATTTCTGCCCCTATCAAAGGGAGCTTGGGCTTGATGCTATCTGGCTCATCCTGCCTCACGGGAAAGGGTTTCTCCTGTTAAAAACCCCCAGAGCCATGCCTGGGGTAGGGAGGGTGCCCTGCGGAGAGCAGATTGCTGGTTTACCAGAGGTAAGGAGGAGCCCTCCCTCCTCCGGGAATCTTAGCATCTACCCCAAAGGCAGGAGATATTGACCTCGAATGAGTCTCCTAGCATTACACGTGCCTTTTCCATGGTTCTCAGGGTCACTCGCCATTTGGGGACGGCCCTGTGCTTGAGACCTGCCCTCCTGGAGCTTTATCCACTGACCACAAAGATGTATTAACTCCATTTTCAGGCACAGATAACCTGTGTGTTTTTTTTTGTGTGTGTTTTTTTTCTCCAGTTCCTGTTACTCAGGATGGAGTCCATGAGGAAATGGCTGGAATAGTCCAAGGTTGGGCTGCAGGCACAAGGAACAGGGTACACGCTTTGATGGGATGGTGGCTGGCTTGGGCCTTAGAGAAGTTATGGGATGTGCATTCTTACCTCTGAGCTTGGCAAGGGGTGAGTGCCCATTTGGGTGATGGGAAAATATGAAAACAAAGAGCCTTAAGGCAGTAGGTGATTGGACTTCACAGGTGCTGAGGATTTGTGCAAGGCCACACTGCCCTCATTAAACATGCAGCTCTGGACTTGGAACTTGGCATAAATAGGTCCCTGGAAGGAGGTCTGATAAAACCCAAAGGGCAGGAGTTGGCTCTGCTTACGAGAGCACTGAGCTCACTGACCTGGTGCGAAGTAAGCACTGAGATGCTTTGTGCTTAGACTTCAAAGAGGCTCAAGGACTGAGCAGCTGTGTCCTGGCAGCTTCCCTTTGATGAGGGGACCCCAGTGTGCCCAGGGTAAGCCAACAGTCTGTGTGGAGAGGGAAGGGCCTCAAGGCACAGACAGAGAGAATGCAAATATGACAGATCAATACCTAGATTGCCTCTTATATAGGATCAAAGCACACAGTTTACACAGGCAAATACAATAAATCAATGCCTAGAAGCACTTTTAGAAACAAATGTGCAATTTTATGATAGCATGAGGTATCTATAAAACTCACAAAATAAGAATGTAAATATCCAGTTTGGTCAGACTCTAAATCATTTTGATTTTTCAGGACAACAGTGTGGCAGTATCATAATAAAAGCTACAAATTTATTTACGACTACTCACCCAGTACTCTAATTTGGGAGTTATACCACATAAAATTACTTATTTACAGTTGTAAAAAATAAGGAATCATTCCAGATGCTCAAGAATGGCTAAGTGGTTAAATAAATTACGACACCTGAACCCAGTGGTCAGCAAACTGCGGCTTGCGAGCCACATGCGGCTCAAAAGCCGCTATTTGCTGCTCTGTTGACTGAGTTTGCCAACCACTGCTAACCTAAAGGCATGTAGACCTATCCCATTATTGGCCAAAGGAGGACACCAGGGGAAGGGGAAGCTAGAGTGTTGAATAGTTTCCATCCTGATTCTCAGAGTCCTGACCTGAAAGGGCCCTAAGGCAGAATCTGGGTTCCTTAGAAAGTAAAGCTGATCAATAAGAGATTTCACCAGGGCGTGAGTCTGAGGCCTGCGGGAGTTTCTGTGAACGGGGGCCTTGAGCCCTGGACTGCCATCAGCAACGGAGCCATCTTCTTCTCTCCTTGCACTGGGGTTCCTTCTAGTGCTGGCGCCAACAGCACACTCCTTAGACTGGGGACTGAGGTTCCTGAGGGTGAGCAGACATTAGGGCGACTCTGGGAGTTTCAGGGAGATGTCCCTGAGTCTGTCTCTGTGTGTCCTCTCATACAGCAGCTTTGCAGGGATCTGGCCTGAGTTCTCCAAAGCCTGTCTCCCCCTAGAAATGCATCTGCTCCTTCACCATATTAAATCTCACCAGGAAGCACTGCTCAGGAGAAAGTTGTTGGGCACTAAACCTGCAACAAGATCTATTTCCCACAGACTCTGGCAGCCCTGCCTTTCCCAGGCTAGCTAGACACACCTTTGTGAAGGGGAAGGGCCCTGTATGGGTTAAGACACATGGCAGCGAGGATGGCAACAGTAGTAACAATCTCCATGTCACATCTTTGCTTTTTCCACTCCCCCATGACTATTAAAGCACTATTTTCTCTTGTGAGAATCCCTTGAAAGTGAAGAAGAGAGAACAATCTGAAGAAATGCTAATTGTCAAGAAGAGCTTATTTTCATACCTGCATGCTATCTTCTCAGCTCTCACCAGTTTCCATTCCCAGGAAGTGACATTACCTGGAAAGAAAGTGCACCAAACAGCCAGAGGAGCCTCAGCCAAGGCCACAGTGGTTTAAAGGCAGCTGACATCGCTGGATGCCAATGTTCTCATGACTCACAAATCTGCAGGTAAAATGGTTACGTTATTTCTTTCAGATTTGGCAAAAACTATTTCTATCAACTACTATAAAATAGTTACTTAAACTACATGAGCTCCAACTTTATTTTATTTTATAAAATTACTAGTGGCCCTAGTAATTTATGTTTATTTTAAAACAAAATTTGTGCACATTAAAAGGGAATTAATTAGAGGAAATATTTTAATATTGTTATTCGCCCTTTCTCTATAATAGAAGTGGCAGTGATGAAAGAAAATTAGTAAAATATATATGAAAATCTCCCTCCTGTCAGAGTCTGGGGCACACCAAAGGACCTAGAGTCAAGTCCCTGCCCACCACCTGCACACACTTCAAAAATGCAGGAGATCCAGACCCAGTCAGCCACACCCCCATCAAGCCCCTCCGGGGGGTGGGGTGCAGCCTCAGGTCCCCCATCAAGCCCTACAGGGTAGGGGGCATAGACTGAGGTCCCCATCAAGCCCTGCCAGGCAAGGGGCAGCCTGAGATCCCCATCAAGCCCCAAGGGGTAGGGGGCGTGGCCTGAGGTCCCTCACCCAGGCCAGGCACCATGCAGCCTCAGGTGCCTGCTGTTCAGTCATGACATTACAGTGCCCTGGATAACTTGCACATTCCTCTATTATATAGATAGACTAGAGGCCCAGTGCACGAATTCATCCATGGGTAGGGTCCGGGCAGCAGGAGGGGGTGTAACGCAGGAGATGAGGGGGGGTCTATCGGGGGCAGGGCCAGCCAGGGGGAGGGGTCGCGGGCTGTTGTCCAGCCAGCCCTGCTCCCTAATCAAACTCCTGGTCGAACTCCAGTCGAGGGGACAATTTCCATATTAGCCTTTTATTATATAGGGTAACTTTTTTTTTTATCTCCTAATAGGTATTGTTTACCTTTTGTTAAATGCATAGGAAACGTTTGATCATGGTTATCTGATGTAGATATTCATTTCCAATAACATTCTGCCTTTTAGGTTTCATTACATAATAAAATTGATATATTTATATTGTTTTGGTCATTTATGTTTTAAAATAATAATTATGATGAAAACAATCAAGAAAAAATGTGTAGGCTAATATGATCACATTGAAATCTAATATTTCAGTCTTTATACATTTGTTTTTGTCTGGTAGGATAACCAATAAGACATTTTCAAGAATAAGGATATGGCCCTGTCCAGTGTGACTCAGATGTTGGGCATCATTCATGCACCAGGAGGTCGCGGTTGCATTCCTGATCAAGGCACTTGCCTGGGTTGCGGGCTCAATCCCCAGTAGCAGACATACAGGAGGCAGCAGGTTGATGCTGAGCTCTCGCATTGATGTTTCTCTCTCTCTCTCTCTCCCTTCCTCTCTCTCTTAAAAAAAAAATCTATTAAAAAAAAAAAGAAGAAGAATATGGCATGAGGTTATAAAGCTGTAGAGAAAGTGAATTGAAAATACAGGTTTAAGAAGAACTAATCTACCTTAGTTCATTTTTTTATGGATGTTGGTGAGTATCAAATTTTTATAATTTTGAAATTTCATTGTAAACTTTTTAAAGATTAATGTTTTATTTTTGATGACTAATATTTGCATCAGAACATTTATCTAGACTTATGTAAATTCTTAAATGTCAACTTAAAATATGCAATGGGGTGAACAGTCTCAAAATTCTTTTAGGGAGTATGTGACAAAAATCTTTATAAACTACTTTTCTTCAAAGGTAGTCCTGTTAGAAACACCTCACAAAAAAGAGTAATTTGTTCAAATAAATTGGGGATGCTTCAAATCCTCATTTTGAAAACTTATAACATGTTTAATACTATGAGAAATCCTGTAATAAAGAAGCACATTTAACTTTATTTGATAGTGTCCCCCCACTATATTTGATCACCAATATATTTTCTCAAATATCTCTTTTAATGTCTATTGTTTAGTTTGGGGGTAAAGCTGCCCTGTCACATCTCCTTAGTTACTTAAATTCAATGAATTCCCTGAAAAAGAATTTGTGAAGAAACAGTGCATAAGAAAAGTAAAACAAAATAATATTGAAACACATAGTTTAATGGGGCAATGTAAATAGCTTAACATCTCTTGCCTTTTTTTTTTTTTTTTTTTTGGTAAAGTTGCTTAAGACAAAGAGGACAAGTCATAAAAGAAGGGAGAGAGGAAGGGAGGGCACGCATAGGCAGGCAGGAAGGGGTGAGAGCTGGTTCACAAAAGGGACTCTGGGTCCCGAGGGTTGTCCAGGTCCTGGAAGGTATATGGGGATCCACACCAAACATCAGTATCTGGGGAACCGTCTCAACCAAGTAGCTTGTTTTAAACCTGAAGAGCCAGCTCTTGATAATAACAGTGCAGCGCTATCTGGCAGACAGGGTAGATTTCGTGCGTGGGGACCAAGGGGACAGTGTCAGATTTAGATGGGAACAATTTATGCCATTTGGATAGATTGGGAAGAACCATTTTAAAATACACAATTGAATGGTATTTGGGATATTTACGAGGTTTTGCAACCACCAGCTCTAGCTAGTTTTAAAGATTGTTCACTATTCCATCGAACACCCCATAGCGGCTAAGTGCTCTCTCCCACTTACCCTGCCCTCAGTGCCTGGTGACTTCTCAGCTGTTTTCTATCTGTAGGAATGCATCTGCTCTGGACTTTCTTGAGCCTATAGCATAACCAGTATTGGTGAGTACGTTCTTGTGGCACTTTTGTCTGTCTTTGGCATCAGGCCAATGCTGGCCTCATAGACTGTGTGGAAAGTGGTCCTTTTCGTCCTGTTTTTGGAAGAGTTTGAGTAGGATTGGTGTGATTTTTTAAAAATGTTTCATAGAGTTCATCAGTGACACTATCAAGTTATGGGCTTTTATTATTTTTTTACACAAGTGTTCATAGAAGTTTTATTTGTAATAGCCAAAACCTGGAAATAAGCCAAATAGCCACCAACATATAAATGGATAAACAAACTGTGACATATGCACATAAGGGGCTACTACTCAGCAATAAAAAAGAACAAACTATTGATACACACAATAATATGAGTGTAGTTCAAAATAATTATGCTGAATGAGAGCCAGGCCAAAAAAAAATAGAGTATGTACTATATAATTCCATTCACATGAAACTCTAAAAATACAAACTAATCTACAGTGACAGAAAGCAGATGAGTGGTGGCTTTGGAATGGGGGATTGGAGGAATGGGAGGGAGAGACTATAAGGAAAAGGAAATATAAGAAAAATTTTCGTAGCAATGGATATGTTTGCTATATCATGATGGTTTCATGGATTTATACATATATCAAAATCTACCAAATTGTATGGTTTAAATATGTACAATTTATTGTATATCAATTGCCTCAAAAAAAAAAGCTGATAAAAAATAAAACTTCTAAGGATCAACCATGAGCGAGACAATAAGGTATAAATCTCTAAACCAGTGGTCGGCAAACTCATTAGTCAACAGAGCCAAATATCAATAGTACAACGATTGAAATTTCTTTTGAGAGCCAGATTTTTTAAACTTAAACTTCTTCTAACGCCACTTCTTCAAAATAGACTCGCCCAGGCCGTGATATTTTGTGGAAGAGCCACACTCAAGGGGCCAAAGAGCCGCATGTGGCTCGAGAGCCGCAGTTTGCCGACCACTGCTCTAAACTACAGTCTGCCTAACAGGAAAGGTTCAGCTAAAATGTAGAGATACATGCAATGCATAAGGGATAAGTGCATTATGAGAATACAGACACATATAGGGTGCCATGTAGAGACCCTACTCGGGAATCTATTTGGATTCTATACCAGCTCTGACACTAAATTACTTGGGTTAATTGGTTAAATTGTTTCTCCCAAGAAAAAAAAATATTGAAGTCCTAACTCTAATATCTCAGAATGTGACCTTATTTGGAAGTAGGTGATTGCAGATGTAACCAGTAAGACGAGGTGATGAAGCTGCAAGCCAAGGAATGGGAGAAATTGCTGGCAAACTCAGAAGCCAGGAAGCGTTCTCCCTCAGGTTTCAAAGAGAGCATGGCAGTTCTGGGCTTCTCTTTGTTGGGAGGTTTTTGATTCCTGGTTTAATCTCCCTACTTGTTATAAGTCTATTGAGATTTTCTATTCCTTCTTGAGTCGGTTTTGGTAATTTGTGTGTTTCTAGGCATTTGTCCATTTCATCTAGATTATAATTTGTTGTCATATAATTATTCATCATATTCTCTTTTGATTTCTATGAGGTCAGTATAATGTTCTCACTTTCATTTCTGATTTTAGTTGTATCTTCTCTTTATTTTTTCTTAGTTTAACTAAAAACTTGTCAATTTTTGTTTATCTTTTCAAAGAACTACCTTTTGGTTTTGTGGATTATTTCTATTGTTTTTCTATTCTCTATTTCATTTATCTCTGTGCTTAGTAATCTCTGCAAATAATATTTATTATTTTGTTCCTTCCATTGGCTTAGGGTTTAAATTGTTATTCTTTTCTAGTTTTTTAGGAAATACATGTTTGTTTGTAATAAAACTTCACTGTCCCTTCCTCAAGGGGTAGTGTCTGTTTCCCCTTATCCTGAATCTGGGTGGCACTGTGACCCGTTTTGACCAATAGAATGTGGTGGAAGTTATTCGGGGTCGCTCCCAAGGGGAGGCCATGAGATATTTGCAGTCTGCACTTCCTTCTTGGAATCTTGCCTCCATGCTGTGCAGAAGTCCAAGTAGTAATGTGGAAAAGCCCACAGTGAGAACTGAGGAACCAACTGAGCTTCCAGCCAGCAGCCAGCCCCACATGACATGAGGCCACTGTGGACCTTCTAGCCACCCCAGAGACCCAGCAGATGCCACATGAAGCAGAGCTGCTCAATCATGCCTCAGAATAGTGAGAAATTATTCATTGTGATTTTGAGCCATGACGTCTTGTGGTAGTTACTTATACAGCAGTTGATGACTGAAACAATAACCCAAGTCCTTCTCTTCCCACCACTCACGAGGGTTCCTTGAGCCATTAGGGTCAGGGAAACGGCTTAGGAGGGGAGATAACCTCAAGAATTCACTTAAATCCTTCACATGCACTCAAGCTGAATGAATCTCTGATTATTTAAAAGAAAAAAATGCTTTTTGTTTGCCCATGAAATTGGTTGTGTCTGGAGACTGCAAAGGCATTACAGTTCAGTCTAGAGTTCAAAAGTCAGTTCAGCTGTCTGCTCATTGGTTGTGTGATCTTCAACAAGACACTTAAACAGTGTGTTCAGTCAGCAGCAAACATGGGCATCTGGCATGGTTCTCCTGGGGATTTAGTAAGATGGCCTATCCAATGTGCCAAGCATTGTGATCCTTCAAAGAATCATCAGTTCTGCTATTGCTGCTGCTCTTGCTTCCTTCTCTACTTTGCTGACATTGCAGGGGTGCCACAGAAAGCATGAAAGTGGGTGTGTTAAATGTCTGGATGATTTCTTCTTATTTACCCTTCCTAAAACTGGGAAACTGAAGGATGGACAAAGTACCCTAGAGAAAAATTTCTTGAGACTTTTGGAAATATAGTAGACTTGTTGAAATGTCAAGAAATCCACTAGATGAATCATGAAATATAAATTTATTACTCTAATTTTTGTCTTGAAAGTGATAGAATTGTAAATTATTTTTTAAGATTAAAAAAAGAAATCAAAGAAAACACAGTCTGTAATATCAGTTATAGGATAAAGGGATTATATTATCTATCCTCCTGGCCTCATGACCACCTGACAAACTCCTTATACATATGTGTGTGTGCATGTATGTTTGCACATATGCCTGATGCATACATGTGTGCCTTTGTGTGTGTGCATGCATGTATGTGTCTGCATGTATATTTTGCACTGCCCTACACCTCAGTTGCTGGTGAGTCACAGAAGTTCACGAGTGAGAGAACTCAGTCCTGTCCTGTCTCTGCCCTGCATTCAGTAGACAACTGTTATTGGGGAGAGGACAAGACCTTGATTCTTGTCTTCTTGACAGAAAGATTTCAATCAAGAGACTGTTGAAGACCGGGTGTAAGCTGACACAGTCCTTGCACCTGAAGGAACTAGCAAGGCTGGGTCCCCTACCCACACAGTTTTCCCAGGCTTGTTTGGATGGCGGTTATCAGTAGAATGAGAGCAACCTTTCATAGCTTAACAAGAAGTCTTTAACTATTTACTGAGATTTGCTGTACTGAGAATTTGTCCTTCGGCTCTGTCTCTCCCTTAGAGATTAAGAGGAACAAAGAATACATTCCTCTTGACAGACCTCCTATTCAGTGTTTTGTGTATAAATGGCATTACGCAGTTAATAAACTTGCTGCAGTCTCTCAATGACCTGTAGTCCTCCCGATCCCGCTCTCCTGTCTTTCTTTCTTTTCTTAATTCCCACCTCCCTACCTCAGCCCGGTTCACCTGTCAGGCAGGCCCTGGCATTTGGCGCCCGAAATCAGGGGCCTGAGGACTTGGGAAGCAGACAATGAGGAACTCCTCCGGATAAAGAGTGCACTCGTTAAGGTAAGGGAGGAGCAATTTTTTGATAGTCGGGAGTAAAGCATTGGGACAGTTAGAATCTAGGGAAAATGCCCTTTATAGGCAAATGTTGAAGTCTATGTGATCATAAAATAATGTGGCTTCTTGTTCATATTAAAATCTTAGTTTGTATTTGGAATTTAAAATCTGTAATAAGTGAAACTCCACTGCTGAAACCTCCTCTGGTGCGGAGAAATTCAAAGGTGGCAAGAGAGGGCAGAGCTATCTGCTCTCCTGCAATAAGATTACTTAAGGTTTCATTTAAAAATTATAGAAGAACTCGCAGGGAAATAAATACAAATCTTGGCCAAATTGGGTATTAGTTATTACTTCAGGAAGTGAAAAAGAAAGAAAAAATTTAAGATCTGTATCTTTTAAGCATGAAAAGAAATTCGGCCAGATCTGTTACTAAAACTTCTCCCGAAGTAAGCAGGATATGGGGAAAGGGAGACACTTGGAGATCCAATATAGAAGTCCACTCTCCCAGTATGCTAATTTAAAGTTTCCTTTCTTGCCATGAAAAAGTAAAAATGGCATAAAGGAACCAAAAGGAAAAGACACAGGCTAGGTTCTAGCAGCAGGATTAGCATTTCCATAATAAAGAGTTTTTTAAAATGCTAATAAACCTTGTTAAAAAGTTAACTTTTAAGGCCTTCAAGAAAATAAGTAAATTTGTCTCTGTTATAGATTTATCCACAGTAAATGCTTTAAAATAATTATAATTGACTCTAGAATCTCAAAGAAATTATTAAAATATAGATAATGTATTAATTATAAAAATCTAAATCGCCCAGGTGAGGGCTGGCTATGCCTTTTGTTAATGGAGGAAGAAGGGTAGACGCCCTTCCCCTAGAAGGACAGGTAGACCAGTTCCTTCCAGTAATCGTTCTTTAAGGACAATTTTTGCATTTGAATACTTACAGGCTTGCTACTCAATTTCCCCAGGCAAAGGAAAATCATAGCCGTTTTAAAAGGTCAAGCGGCTAGGCTAGGCCTGTTAATCAAGAGATAAAAACTTGTTTAATAATCTGAGTTTACTTCCTCATAAAAAAACCTAGAGGACAGAATCAAAGCTATTAATTGATTAAGAAAATAAAAGTATTATTAATCTAAGAACTGCTAAATGTTTGACTTGCCAGCTTTAAAAGTTCAAAGTACAAATTAAATTAGGAGAAATTATATAGTTGTAGTAATTAAATGTCTAAAGTATAAACAATTATTGAGAAAATAAAATATTATGTTTTCTCTAAAAATAATTAGGAATTTAAAATAAGTTACTTATTAGTCTAATTAAAAAAGAGGATTAATTCTGTGATCCTAACCAAAATTTTTCTATACAGAAACTAGTTTAAAATCTAATTGATATCTTAAAATAATTATAAAAGGTATTATAATCTTTAAATCATATATATTGTTAACGAAAAAAAACATTGAAACCTGTAAAAAATTTTGTGAGTTTATTTGAGCCAAACTGTCAACATATGCCGGGAAGCAGAACCTCAATGAATTGAGATAATGCTCCGGAGAAATGGAGAGTTACATCTGTATTTATACATTGCAATCAAAGGAAAGGGATGTAGGTGAGTTACATGAAATTCATTGGTGAAAGATTAGGGAGGTGGGATAAAGCAAAGCGGAGAAACCTCTGGGGTAGGGTAAAAAGTGAAATGATGGACATGCACTTCCTTTACAGAGATGGATACAGGATACTTTAACGTAATTAACAGTTGACAATTAACTTGATAACAATAACAATGAAGGAATGTCCTGGTGCCATTTGTTGTGCCCTGAGGGGTCCGGGGTAAGAAGGAAGTTACAAGTTACCCAGACATCTCACAGATATGTTATCTAAGAGGCAAAAAGGCAAATGGGCTCAGTAAAGAAGATCTAAGTTGATCTTTGTCAGGGAAAATATCGGCCTAGGACATGACTACCCACTATAACCTGTTTGTAGTTAAATATTTAATTTTCAAACCATCTTTTGTGGTTATTTTAGGTCTCTGAGTTTGTAAGACTGCCACACAGGCCTCCCCTGAGCTTGTCAGGTTAGCATGTAGCTCCTTTCGTCCACTATATATATATATATTTGATAGTTTTTTCGATGTTAAAATTTCAAGGCTTTAACAGAGGTAATTCTTGGAAAGCTCCCAAGGGCCCGGAGTAATACAAGAAATTTATTCCCTCTTCTTAAAGGAAATCTTTTTAAATTTAACAGATCTAATATACTTGAAATTACATAGAAAGCCTTATCAAATAAAAATTAATAACTATATTTTAAATGTTATAAAGGTTTTAGCCTCTAAGGAAGGCAAAATATTTCTTAAAATTCAATAACAAAATTTTAAGACGGAATTTAAAGTGACAAAAAGCCCATAGCCGCCTGTATTCTTAATTAAGCTAAAGGCAGGGCAACATTTGCGGCTTGTGAATCAAACGTAAACATCAACTAAATTTGCTTTGCCTTTTAAATGAAGATACCTACTTTGATTACTTAAATAAATTAGCTTTTTAAATTATAATCAAGGTTTTCAGCTAAATAAAAAAACCAATATTTTTATAAACAATTCTAATAAAGACCCAAAACAGCTAGTGAGATTTTTGTTTGTCTACAGTATAAATTTAACTGTCTTTTAAAAGAACAAATTAGACAGCCACCATGATGGCCACATGGTTTACTGGTCCCCTTAGAAGCTGTAGGGGCCAACCCCTTCCTTTAGAATAAGCCAATGTCTTTATAAGCAATTTAATTAAGTATTCTAAGAAAATTTCCAAAAGCCTCCATTAATCAAAAAGAAGGGGGGATAGTAGAAAAATAGCATGTAAGGAAAAATATTCTGTAAGTAAATTACATCTAGAAAAAAAAATTAATTTTCATTTGTAATGCTAACAGCAAGACACCAATGAAAAACATACATAGTGTCAAAATAGTCCAAAGGAAAATTGTTTAGGCAAAAATAAAAAGGATCCCAAGTAAAATTTATAGAAAAGATTCCTTTATTAACTTTTGGTTGAGAATATGTTTGTATATTTTCAGAAAACAACTCCAAGACCATGTAGATTCCTGCAACAGAGAGGAATTGACAGGAATACTCCAACCACGAAGACAAGAGGAGAAACAGTCCAAAGATAGAAGACACTGATGACACCTTACCATGCTAGCAGTCAGCAGCTGTGCCTTGCGGCAGGTTACCCAGGACCAAACCAGAGAGGGTCAGACCTACACTGCCACCATTTGTCCACCATCCAGATATCAACTATTGTCTGTTTGCTTCCAGTTTGCTTCCGAACCATCGGATCCAGTATCCAATCCCTACAAATAAGACTACATAAACTCTGCCTAATAAACAAAGAAGGGGGATCTGTTGGAGACCGGGTGTAAGACACGGTCCTTGCACCTGAAGGGACTAACAAGGCTGGGTCCCCTACCCACACAGTTTTCCCAGGCTTGTTTGGATGGCGGTTATCAGTAGAATGAGAGCAACCTTTCATAGCTTAACAAGAAGTCTGTAACTATTTACTGAGATTTGCTGTACTGAGAATTTGTCCTTCTGCTCTGTCTCTCCCTTAGAGATTAAGAGGAACAAAGAATACATTCCTCTTGACAGACCTCCTATTCAGTGTTTTGTGTATAAATGGCATTATGCAGTTAATAAACTTGCTGCAGTCTCTCAATGACCTGTAGTCCTCCTGATCCCACTTACCTGTCTTTCTTTCTTTTCTCAATTCCCACCTTCCTACCTCAGCCCTGTTCAACCTGTCAGGCTAGCCCTGTCAAGAGACAAAGTGCAGCAAAGCAAGTGAGAACTTATTGGCCCCAGCAAAATACACTTAGGACAGTGAACAGGGCTTAGTATAGAAGCACCACGGGAGAGCCTGGGCCAGGCTGCTCTGACTCATTGGAAAGTCAGAGAAAAGGGGCCTTGGGCAGAGGTTCAGGGGGTGAGTCCACTATGAGCTGCTGCTGCCCACTGCTCCCCTGGTTGCAAGTCTCATGGGGTCCATAAGAGGGAAGAAAGGGAAGGGATTGGTGAGGGCATGCTCCCTGGAGGAGAGCATGGCTGGGTCCTTTGTGTTGAGGGTATTTATCTCTCTCCATATAAGGTGAGAACCTTAGGGGAGGTCTCAGGGGAGGGTCTCAATAGAATATTCATCAGCTTTTAGATGTGGTCTTCAGGGTCATGGTCAGCTCCAGATTAGTGGGTCATTAGTCAATGCAACTGGTCCTGAGGCAGCCATGGTGTCACTTGTCTGGTTTTGCTGTTTTTCTGGACCAAGTGCTAAAATACAACTGAGGCCTAGATGTTATCTCTAGGGAGGAAAGGTCAGGAGGTCTAAAGCACCTTACCCGTAATATGAGAGGTCAGGGATCCAAACTGCATGACCAGCGATGTGCTAGGAGAGGAAAGGTTACCCTGGAGGTGAGGTCCTTGTTTTCCCAGTTTTGTCCATTGCTAGGCACGTGGGGCTTTCCACCTTGGTGACCTTCTGTACCCGGCCCATCGTCCTTGCTCTGCTCATGTCTGTCTAACTGCCTATAACATAACCTTTACAGAGGATGTCTTTGGGTGCCAGCACAGCTCACAAAAATGTGGCTCCTCTCTGTGTACTGTTCCTCCCATTTCCTATCCCCACATGCAACCAAGTTTCTGTTATATGAGGCTCCTGCTCATCCCTGCCCAACAGCAACAGCTGATTCAATTAAGTTGGATAGCTGACCCATAGTGGTCCAATCAAATTTTTTCTTGCAGAAACTTGGTTTGAGGGTTGAAGATAGCCAGCCAGTTTCTTTGTAGGCTGAACATGGGAAGGGGAATGTGGATGCTCTGAGCAACAGAGAGCTAGGGTCAAGACCACCAAGCAGACGCAACAATGGTGTGAGGAGAGGACTCCTGAGTTCTCTGTGGCCTATTTGCAGCCGGCTTTACCTTCCTCTTAGATTCCACAGAATATCCCTGAGTCCTTATAATAAATAATATTTGTTTGCCTGTTTGTTTGAAGTAACTGATATTGGTTGCTGCTTCTAACCAAATATTCCTCACTAGGCCACATGGATAAGTCACCAACCTTAATTATATTTCCATGTCTTCACCTACAAAATGAGGGAATTTGGCCATATCTCTCTCTTTCCAGCTCTAATTTAGATTAAATGGCACCTTCATGAAGCCTGCCTCCGAGATGTGGATAGGGTTTTGCTTACCCACTGCAGAGAGGGATAGGAAAAGACTACAGTGACCTTTTATTGTCAGTCAGCTCCCTAGAAATTCCACACAGGTAGTAGACACCCTTCCTGAGCATGCTGGCTAAGAGAGTTCATCTTGAGATATTCCAGAGAAGGGCTCCACTCGCCTAGAGAAATAGAAATATCTGAGTGAGCAGGAGTCTTTGCAAACAAATCAGAATAGGATATATTTTTCCAGATAGGAATTTGGGGTATAACATTTTGGTCTCCATATCCTTTCTATATGTTCTTTCAGTCCCATAAATTATATATTACATAGAGAATTATATACTGTCTTATATTTTTGAGTATAATTTGTGATCATAAATCTTGTCTTCCTAGCTAAATTATCCTTTATAGTAAAGGTCAAAATGTATGCCTATTGTTCTGAATCCCTGTCCCATTACTGGTATTCTTGAAAGCAGTAAATTGCATTCATCACCCAAATAAACCATTGATTCAAAATGCTATTACGTCATCAAGAGTTTTGAAAAGCATATGCCATTTCCTGGCTGAAGGGACAATTGATTGAATCAATTAATGGTGCCAACATATTCATGAGTTCATGCAAAGTGTCAGAAAAAGTGTACCCGCTCAGTCACCCCATGCACCCACAGCAGCTTTCCGAGAGCAAGTGGCAGGCAGTAGAGGGGATGCTTTTCCATTTGTCACAGAGGGTTATCAAACAGGTCAGAAGAACACTGCATATAGTAGGTGCAGTGTTAACCCCAGTCACTGGAGACACAGATGGGGTTCAATGTGCAAACATACACTAGGGGAAATGCTCCTGTGAGAGAAAATAAGAAAGAAGCAGAGAAGGGCTGGGAGGGCAGTCGGAGCACAGTGCTGGTGGAGGAGAGTGGGAGGGGAGAGGGTGACCATCTCCTGGACTGCCAAGCAGTGTGAGGAAGAAGGTTCAGAAAAGCAGAGGCATCTGTGGCTGCCAGGAGCACCTGCCCTCATACTCTGCCCGGCTCAGTCACTGCCTGAGAGCAGCCCACAGGAGGCCCAGGTGTGGTACAAATCCATGATGGAGTGGAGCTGGGGTCCTTGTCAAATGCACCCCTGTGAATGGCAGTCTGCAAGATGTGGCCACCACAGGTGCTCATAGTTTTGCTTCATTGAGTTTATTATTTTACCTTAGAAAGCCACATCCCTTTTCTGTTCTTACCATGCCCATTCTGAGCAATACAGAAGAGGCTACAGATCTAGGGAGGTAAGCGACCTTAGCCATCCAAGTTTACAATCTGGGCAAGTCCCCATCAGGAAATCCATTAGGAAGCTTCTAGAACCCACACTTCTTTAAGTCTCAGAAAGTTCAGATCACCTGACAAACATCTCATTTCCTTCAATAGCCTATTAGTTGTTCTTCAAAACAGATAAATAGAAGTGCACATATGTGTGTGTGTGTGTGTGTGTGTGTGTGTGTGTGTGTGTGTGAGAGAGAGAGAGAGAGAGAGAGAGAGAGAGAGAGAGAAAGAGAGAGAGAGAGAGAGAGAGAGAGAGAGAGAGAGAGAGAGAGAGAGGTGGCCTAAGCTCCAGCCAATCTTTGAACCTGAAGAGCTAATGCAGCCAAATCCACTTAATATCAAGTCATTAATAATAATAAAAAAAAAAAAAGTCTGCTTCGTGAGGGTTTTTTTTCTTCAGACTCCAAGCAATTTGGCAAAATTGCAATACAACTAGCCAAATACACACTTGATATCAACACACCCCCTGGGTTAGAACTAAGTAAAAAATCACTTTCTGGGACTAAAAATTACTTGCTCTCAACCAAAGTAAACAAAACAATTATTTTAATAGATTAAAACTTGACATTTTGTTCCTTCTCTATGGGTGTATTGGTACACACAGCAGAGGCATTTGAGCAGAACAGAGTAACGATGTCAATTCTGTACAATTAAAGAGCTAAGAACTTGCTCCTGTTTTGTTGATGAAATTTTCTTCTACTTTTATTTTTAGAAAACCCTCTTTACACTATTCTGGAAGGAATCTAATCATATTAAAATCACATTCCCCAGTAGTTCTTAGTAGATTAAATGAGACTTGTACATGGTTTAGAAATAACAAGTGTAGTAACATTTGAAGATCTGTCTATGACTGGAAAACTAGACCCATTTTGTGTTCACATATGCTCTCCCTTTGTCCAGGGAAAAGCCATTTGGCTGTTTTCCTTGAACCTACATGTTTAAGCCTAATTTGGTCAAACTCAAAAGACTGCAAGAACCCAAAGTAAATTTATACTTATCACTTAGATCAGCTTTAAAAATTACCTTTCATTCAGAAATCTTGTTGAAAATAGGGGAATACCTTATCCCAACTTGCATGATTGTTCTCTTATTAGCACTTTCTTCTTGTACAGTCTTTCCTCCCTCTGTTCCTTCCAACATTTGCTCATTAGTAAGTACCTGCAACTCTGTTGGGATCTGTGAGGACACAAAATACATAAAACAGATTTTTTACTCCTACAAGAATTATTCTTTCTCATCATTGATGTTTCTCTCGCTGTCTCTCGCTCTCGCTCTCTCTCTCTCTCTCTCCGTCTTAACCTCTCTCTCTCCTTCTCCCTTCCTCTCTGAAATTAATTTTTAAAAATAAAAAAAGAATTAAAGTGATATCTGGAAAAAAAACCTGTGGTACATTTATACAATGGAATACTACTCTGCCATAAACAGGAAAACAATTTTACCCTTTTTGATAGCATGGATGGACCTGGAGAATATTATACTAAGTGAAATAAGCCAGTCAGAAAAAAGGCAAGTACCATATGATTTCATTCATATGTGGAATTTAATAAACTGAACTACCAAGCAAAATAGAGACAGACTCATAAATAGAGAGCAGACTGACAGCTCACAGGGGAGAGGGAGTTGAAGGGGGTTGGAGGGAACAAAGAATTGAGCAAAAAAAAGAGAAAAGAGAGTGAAAACCCATGGACAACAGCATGGTGATTGCAGGGGTGGAGAAGGATGGGTGGAAGAGGGCACAGAGGGGATAAATGGTGATGGAAAAATAAAAACAAAATATTTTTTTAAATAAAAACAAGGAAGACTTGCTCTACCAAATATCCAGAATTATTGTGAAGTCTAATAATTAAAATGGCAGGTCATTAGCATAAACGTATGGGGAATGGAGCAGGATAGTGTCGGAAAGCAGACTCATGCTTGTGTAGACCTGACAAGCCCGCCCCTGCAGAGGGAGTGCACAGACTTTATGGAAGCCTGCTAGGAAAAGTGGGTGCTCCTGTGAGGAGAATGAAACTTGGCCCCTACCTCACACCATATAAAAACCAACTTCAGGTAAATTACAAATTTAAATGTGAACGGCAAACAATAATCAAAATTATATATATATATATATATATATATATATATATATATATATATATATATATGGCTAATATGCAAAGTGTCCCCTCGGGAGTTTGACCAGGAGACTGGAAGTTTGATCACTCACTATGACATGTGCTGACCACCAGAGGGTGGTATGGAATAAAGGAAGGCCCCAGCCAGCAGCCGGCAGCCAGGGAAGGAAGGCCCTGATCAGCCCTGATCATCGGCCAGACCTAGGTACTCTACCCATGCACGAATTTCATGCAGCAGGCCTCTTGTATCTCTATATATATAAAGCCAGCAACCAGAAAGATATAATGACCAGAACGCCCGGTCACTATGACGCCCACTGTGGCCAGTGAACCGACCCGGTCTGGGGGTGGGGTCAGCCAGCCAACCTCCCACAGCCCCTCTCCCCAGCCAGCCCCGTCTTGATTGGCCTCTCCCACCCCAATAGGGGGTGGGGCCTGCTGGACAACCTCCTGCAGCCCCTCCCCACAGCCAGTCCCACCCTAGATTGGTCATCCCCACCCCAATCAGGGGCGGGGCCAGCCAGCCAACCTCCTGCAGCCCCTTCCCCCAGCTGGCCCCACCCCCAATGGGTCCCCACCACCCCGATCAGCCTGCAGCTCCCCCCCCACACTGGCCCTGGCCTTGATTGCCCCCCCACCCCAATAGAGTGAGGGGCCAGCCATCCAACCTCCTACATCCCCTCCCCTCAGCCTGCCCTGCCCCCAATGGGACCCCACCACCCCCATTGGCCTGTGGCCCTTCCCCCAGCCAGCTCCATCCCAATTGGCTGCCTCCATACCAATCAGGGGTGGGGCTGGCCAGCCAACCTCCCACAGCCCCTCCTCTGGCAGCTGACCCCCAATTGTCCCCCTCACCCCAATTGGGGGTGAGGCCCATCGGCCAATCACCTGCAGCCCCCAGCTGGCCTAGGTCTGATTGGGCCCCAATGGGGTGGGCCAGCCTCCCACCTTCTCCTCCTTCTGTCAGGCCCGGCACCAATCCATCCCGATTGGGGCCAATCCAGCCGGACCCCAACCATGCACAAATTCATGTACTGGGTCTCTAGTTTAATAAATAATAAAATTTCTAGAAAAAAAATGTAGGAAAATATCTTTTTGACCTCAGGGTAGGGAAACATTTCTTACACATGTTATAAGAAGCACAGACCAAAGGAAAAGCTTGGTAAACAGGACTTCATTAAAATTAAGAATTTCTGTTCATCAAAGGTGTTAGTCAATTGGCCATATCCAAAAGGACTCCTACAAATCCAACAATAAAAGATAGACCACTCAACAGACAAATGGGCCAAAAATAAGGACAAGCACTGAACAAAGAGTGTACCAAGTGGCCCAGGAGCACAGGATAGGGCTCTACCTGGTTCCCCATCCAAGCAATGAGCATTAAAACTACAAGGAGATCCCACTTCCCTGAAAAATGCCACATGCAAGCAAGGCGGCACATGAGAATCTCACGCACTGCAGGATGGGTAAGTATGGATTCCAATAACAGAACTGGAATCACATTGGTCCTGTCTCTCATATTCTATGACTCAGGAATTCACTCCTAGGAGGAATTCCCCACAAAAATACCTGCACACGGGCACCAACAGACACACACAGGAATGTCCAGAGCAGGGTTGCTCAAAGTAACCCAAACTGGAAACAGCCTGAGATTTAACAATCACATAAAGCAGGTGGTGGGGGGGGGGGGGGCGCTTTTTCCTGCCAACGGCCATTGGGATATTTATAACATCATTCACGAGCCACACAAAATTATCAGCTTAAAAATTAGCCTGCTCTATTTAGTCAAACAATTAATTAACTCACTCATACTGCCTTATAGGGCCAGACCACATGAATTCTCAGGCCTCATATGGGCAACAGGCCAGACGTTCCTCATCTCTGGCATCTATATATAAAACCCTAATATGCAAATAGACCGAACAGTGGAATAACCAAACAATCAGTTGCTATGATGTGTGCTGACCACCATGGGGCATGAGCAGAACATGGGCATCGGCAGCAGGCAGCAAAGCATAGAACATGGCGGGCGTCAACTGTAGTGGAATAGTGGAGCAGGTGAGAAGGGGCGCCAGACCAAGGCGGGCACTGGTCGCTGTCATCAGGGCAAGCCTCTGGTGGTTACTGAAAATTCTTTGCTCCCACGTGCTGTAGTCCCTCTCTGCACTTACACCTGCTGCCAGCACCCAGTGCCAGCCCCAATCACTCTGTGCCATCAGCGGGTGCAAGCAGTGGCTGCCAGCCCTGATCACCCCTCAGGGCTTCTCCACCTCCCCCTGCTCTTGGGGGGCAATTGAGAGTAGCAGCCACCGCTTGCACCCACTGCCAGCACCAGCCCCGCTTACACCTGCAGCATGCACCAGAGCCACCACTCGCACCTGCTGACAGTGCTGGCCCCACTCGCACCCACTGCTGGTGCCAGCCCCAATCACT
Organism: Corynorhinus townsendii; assembly: GCA_026230045.1. NCBI lineage: Eukaryota > Metazoa > Chordata > Mammalia > Chiroptera > Vespertilionidae > Corynorhinus > Corynorhinus townsendii. Next base: position 97,689,175 of record JAPDVU010000007.1, on the reverse strand, counting down.
CCAGCCCATCAGCGGGTGTGGGCGGGGCCATCACCATCAGCATGTGAGAGGGAACCAGGGGTTGCAGCAGGAGGGGCCAGACAGGGGCAAAAAAGATGGGCCGAGACCCACCCCTGTGCCCCCACAGCCTCGTGGCCCACACTTCCTTTCCAGGTGCACGAATTCGTGCACTGGGCCCCTAGTAAAGGATAAAAAAATTATATCCAGGGTGGAGAGTGCAAAAGAGGTGAAGGGAACCAAATGTATATTCTCCCAGTTATAAAATATAAGTCCTGAGGATGTAATGTACAACATAGTGCCTATAGTTAAAAATACTGTGTTGCATATTTAAAAGTTGCTAAGAGTCAATCATTAAAGTCTTCATCACACACAAAAAGAAAAATTTGTAACTATGAATGGTGACAAATGTCTATTATTGAGGTGGTCATTTCATGATGTATATACATGTTGAATCATTATGTTGTACACCTGAAACTAATATAATGGTGTATGTCAGTTAGTCAATTAAACCTCAATAAAAATAAGAAAGAAAGTGTGGTATATTTATATAATGGAATAATATATCGCATTGAGAATGAATGCATTCCAGATTTGTGTGATGACATGAATTAATTCATGAACACAATAGTAACTAAAAAAAAAAAAGCAGACAAATGTACACACAATATATATTGTGTAGTTCTCCTTCATGAAGTTAAGAGATTGGGCAAAACTAAACTGTAGTGTCTTCATGGTAAGACATAATTAACTAAACCTCAGGATAGTGGTCACCTTAGCAAAAGACAAAGCAATAGTGCTGAGGAGAGGGCATGAGGAGGACATTAGGGGTGCTGGAACATTCTTGTTTTGAGCCAGGTGGTGACCACTTGCAGGCTAGCAAGTGAGACTTCACGGAGCTGTGCACTTTTTGTAGATGTCTGTATTGTTTCATTTTTAGAGGGTTAAAAGAATCAATGATTGCCAGGCAGCATTGAGAGCAAAGTATAAGGTACACAGCATTACACTGAGTACACCCTAATTCTAGAGACTTCTGCTGCAGTGAGGAGGAGCCTGAGAGTGAGAGGAGGCAGCCAAGTGTGGAATGGCCAGGGTGGATGAGTGGTGGGAATTCATACTTGAAATGGTAGACTCTAAAGCAAACATTCAGATAGACATAAGCTCAGGTAGTCTAATTCCCTAGGAGAAGAGAAGGCTGAAAGAGCGAAAATCACAGTGAGAGAGGAGTGAGCTCGTAGACATGAGAGTGTAAAAGAAGTAAGTTATTAAACACATAATGAAAGCTTCAGTGGACACCTGAGTAGCATGCAGTGCACACAGAAGCAAGAATCTTTAGCCTAGTATTCATCCACTCATTCATTCATTCACTCAACAAGCATCTAGCAAGTATCAGGAACTATTCTAGGCACCTTAGAGAAAACAAGGTCTAAGACAGTTCTCTTCAGTTTTAACTACGATAAAACATGCCTCATGAGCATTTGCCCACAGGAGAAGCCTAAGCTGGCCCCCACCATTGTACACAGGCTCCACCCAAAATCGGCCCCTTGCCAGCGCCATCTCCTCGTGGGTCTCTGCTCACTTGATCACATGCAGGTATTCACTGCTTCTGTGACCACATGCCAGGCACCACTTGATGTACTTTACCTTTATTCACTTCACAGCAGCCTAGGCACTGCTATTTTTCACACTGTCCAGGAGGAACAGGCCCAGAGAGGTTAGGACTGCAGCCAAGATTCCTACCCTGGAAGTCTGGCGCTAGTAGATGTGCTCTTAACAATTAGCATGGGCCACAGCCATCGTTCTCTGCTCCCCAACAAGTCTGAACCCTTTCATCTCTCTGTGGCTTTGGATTTGCCCTTTGGTGGATAGAAATGCAGCCATCGGGAGAGATCTATTCATCTCCCTGAACGCACCTTAAAGTCTGCCTTCTCCATGCAGCCTTCTAGGGCCACCAGCTCAGGATCAGTGTCTGCCATCCTCCTCCATGGGCATCTCCTAACTCCTAATACATCCCTGCATGTCGTCAAGGGCAGGAACTTTGACCTGCTCATCTGTATGTCTTCTCCAGAATCTGTCACATATGAAGCCACAGGCAATGCCGAACTGGATGCAAAGAAGATGTAAACCCTAAAACGGGTGGTGTCAATCTTAAGAGCCATGAAAGGTGGAAGAAAGAGAGGACCTGAGTCTGAGGTCCTCCCCAGAGAAGGCTTCTGAAAGGGATGAGCCTTGGCTAGACATGAAGGGATGAACAAGACATGCATAGCTGAGGGTGACGTGGAGGGTGACAGGTGGAAAGTGCGAATACACAGAGGCCCGGAGTCTCCAGTGTACAGGATGTCTCTAGAAGCCAGTCTTTAAATGAAAGCTTCCAGAGCAAGGCTGCAGGCAATGCACTCAGGGGTCGGGAGGTACAAGTATCAAACTCCCAATATGAATACCTACCAGGAACTCTCGAAAGTTCTGCTCCTTAAGTAAACCCCAGAAACCAAAATACTTCAAAGTCCACAAGAGCTGGAAAAAATAGAGCTGATTGTTTTTGATACCTTTTATTAGCTAATAAGTACACAATGAGCTACAGGATTGGAGCTGCTCTGAACTAGACACTGTTTTAAGTAAGTCAATATAGGTGTGTAGAGATGTTATTGCATTTTCTCTGCAAGCAGGCCTTTCGTTGTTACCATCAGTCTGGACCCAGCCTGAACTACATGCGCCCATGTGATGCCTAAGAGTGAGCTCACCCCCCCTCCCCCGCAACTTCACATCCTCATGGCACAGATAGTCCTGACAGGCAGGCTCCCGCCAAGAAAGGGAGTGCTGGAAAAATATTCAAGGGCGTTTTTTAAAGTTTTTCAATATATTTGTTAAAAGTATATATATATATAGCCCTGGCTAGTTTGGCTTAGTGGATAGTGTCACCCCGTGGATTGAAGGGTCCCAGGTTTGATTCCACTCAAGGGCACATTCCCAGGTTGCAGACTTGAAACATCAATGATTCTCTCTCATCATTGATGTTTCTATCTCTCTCTCTCCCTCTCCCTTCCTCTCTGAAATCAATAAAAATATATATTTTTAAAAGTATATATGTTGCTGTCAAACATAATTGCCTTATAGTCAGAGATATACTAGATATTTATTTTATTATTTTTGAGGTTTGCCTTTTTACCTAATATATGGACAATTTTTATAAATGTACAATGCCTTGAAACATTATTTTATGTATGCCCTGTCTCCTATGTGTCTGTTAAATCAAAATTAGTATTTTTGCCATCAAATCTGTTATACTATTGTTAATGTTTTGTCTGTTTGATCTATAATTTTCTGAAGGAAATGTGTTAAAATATAACACTAAGAATGTGGATTTGTCAATTTTTACCTGTAATCTGTACTGTTTTGCTTGAAATATTTTAAAGTTAAGATGCTGGATACATACAAGTTCATAATTGTTTTATTGTTTTATTTCTGTGTTGTTGTTTTTAATCTTTATTATTGAGAGTATTACAGATGTCCCTCTTTTTTCCTCATTGCCCCCCTCCACCTGGTTCTTACGCAACCCCAGGCCTTCACCAGCCTACTGTCTGTGTCCATAGGTAATTTAAATCTCTTCCTACCCCCTAACCTCTTCCCTCTGAGATTCATCAGTCTGTTCCATGTTTGCATGCCTCTGATTCTATTTTATTCAGCAATTTATTTTGTTCATTAAAATCCTTGTTTGTTTCATTTGATTTTTAGATTAAATTGTTGATAGATATATATTTATTGCCACTTTATTGTTCATATTTTTTATCTTTTATTCTTCTTCTTCCTCTTCTTAAAGAGTAGGACCCTCATTCACTGCTGGTGGGAATGTAGACTGGTACAACCACTATTGAAAGCAGTCTGGCTATTCCTCAAAAAATTAAAAATAGAGCTATCATATGATCCAACAATCCAGGTCCTGGGTATATACCAAAAAAACTTGAAATCATTTATATGCAAAGATATATACACCCTATTATCATTGCAGCATTATTCACAGTGGCCAAGAGTTGGAAACAGCCAAAGTGCCCTACGATAGAGGACTGGATAAAGAAGATGTGGTATATATACACAATGGAGTACTACACAGCCATAAGAAAGGATGAAATAGCATAATTTACAATATAGGTGGACCTTGAGAACATTATGCGACATGAAGTAAGTCAAACAGAAAAAACTAAGAACTATATGATTTAACTCATATGTGGAATATAAAACTGAAACTTATGAACACAAACAACAGTGTGGCAGTTGCCAGAGGGAGGTGAGTGGGGGAAGAAAGCGGTCCTAATATGAGGTGACAGATTTGACTTTTGGGTTGTGGGAACATGGTTCTATATACAGATTTTGTAAATTAGGAATCCACACATGGAACCTATATCTTCATGTTGAGTAATGTCACCCCAATAAAATTTAAAAATAAAATATACAAAATAAATAGATAAATAAATAAATAATCTCTATATATAAAAGCCTAAGTGACCGGTCAACCCCTCGACTGCTCGACCAGTAGCTATGACATGCACTGACCACCAGGGGAAGACGCTCAATGTAGGAGCTTCCCCCTGGTGGTCAGTACGCTCTTACAGTGGGAGCACCGCTCAGCTGACCAATGGGTGCCACAAGCCAGGCTCACAACTGGCGAGTACTACTGTGGCAACACGATCCTCTCCCATTTGGGACTAACGAGGTGCAAGCCAGGATGAGAAGGACTGGCAGGCAGGAGCAGCAGGCAGTGTTGGACTGCCAGTTTCTGCCTGATCCCCGCAGGACTGCAGATTTCAGCCTGATCCCCACAGGCCACCCTGCGGGGATTGGGCTGAAACTGTCAGTCCTACATCCCCCGAGGGGTCCCAGATTGGGAGAAGGCACAGGCCAGGCTGAGGGACCGCACCAGAGCACAAATCCATGCACCAGGCCTCTAGGAAATAAATAAATAAGAATACCCTTCAACGTTTCATATAATACTGGTTTGGTGGTGATGAACTCCTTTAGCTTTTTCTTGTCTGTGAAGCTCTTTATCTGACCTTTGATTCTAAATAAGATCTTTGCTGGCTAGTTGTAGGTCCTTACTATTCATCACTTTGAATATTTCTTGCCACTCCCTTCTGGCCTGCAAAGTTTCTATTGAGAAATCAGCTGACCTGAAATCACATGGGTTCTCTCTTGTAGGTAACAAACTGCTTTTCTCTTGCTGCTTTTAAGATGATCTCTTTGTCTTTTGCCCTTGGCATTTTAATTGATGTATCTTGGTGTGGGCCTCTTTGGGTTCCTCTTGTTAGGGACTCTCTGTGCTTCCTGGACTTGTAAGTTTATTTTTTTCACCAGGTACAGGAAGTCATTATTTCTTCAAATAGGTTTTCAATATCTTGCTATCTCTCTCTCTTATGGCATCCCCATAATGCATGTTAGTATGCTTGAAGTTGTCCCAGAGGCTCTTTACACTATCTTCATATTTCTGGATTCTTTTTTCTTTTTGCTCTTCTGACTGGATGTGTTTTGCTTCCTCATATTCCAAATCATTGATTTGATTCTCAGAATCCTCTACTGTTGAATCCCTGTAAATGATTCTTTATTTAAGTTAGTGTATGCTTAATTTCTGGCTGATCCTTTTTCATGTCTTTGACATTCTCACTAAGATCCTTGAAAGTCTCACTAAGTCCTTGGAAGCTCTCATCAAGATCCTTAGTAACCTCATCCCATGGTTTTGAACTCAGTACCCAGTAGTTAGCTTGCTTCCATTACTTTCATTTGTGAGATGTTTCTTTGTTGTCTCATTTTGGCTGCTCCCCTGTGTTTGTTTCTGTGTATTAGGTAGAGCTGCTCTGTCTCCTAGAACTGGTAGAGTGCCCTTGTGTAGTAGATGTCCTGTAGGGCCCAATAGCTCAGCTTCTCCAGTCACCTGATCTGGGCACTCTAGGTGCACCCCTGTGTGGGCTGTGTGCACAGTCTTGTTGTTGAGTCTTGATTGCTATTGTCATCTCTGGGAGGACTTGACCTCCAGGCCAATTGGCTGTGAGGACCAGCTGTGACTACAGTGGGAGAGCTGCTGTGCAGGAGATACCCTTATGGAGCAGGACTTGTTTCAGTGGGGCTTTGGTGCTCACTGAGTCTGCCCCTTGAGTATGTCCGTTGTGTATGTGTAGAGTTGTAACCTGCTATGGTCTGAAGCTGTCCAATGGGTGCACTGGCTCTAGGCCCTATATGCTTTTCACGTCCCTGGAGGCACAAAGTCAGCCACTGCCTGGAGCCACCTGGCAGGAGCTATTTGTATTGCGCTTGGAGGTACCCAGACAAGTAAGGCTGGTACTAGTGCCAGGTCTTGGGCCTTTTATTGATTGGTTTTGGGCACTCTTACACCAACTTCAGCTTGTTTGAGAGATTTTAGCAAAGTCTGAGGCCTAAGAAAGGACAGACCATTCATATGAAAAAGCTGCTGCAAACAGGTTGGATGGGGATGCAAACTGGATGATGTGGGGTCTCAGGGAATCACCAGGGTGGAGCAAACAGTGTGCTCCATGCTGATGGAGACTCCAGACATGGCTTCTAGTCAGCCTTGCAACAAGGTGGTCCCAGCACAGGAACAATGACCCCTGCAAGCTCCCCCGTCTGGGAGAAAGCCACTCCTGAATTCCTTCCCAGATGCCAGACAATCCAATTCCTCCCTTTATGTATTTGGGTCCCCCAAGGCCACCCAGTGCTGGGAATGCAGGTAAGATAGTGTGCCAGCCCTTTAAGAGGAACACCTGGGTCTCCAGTAGTCTCTGTGTCCCTCAGCCACAAACCCCCCTGGTTTTTACAGCCTAAAGTTATGGAGACTTCTCTTCCAAGCTCTGGAACCCTGGGCTGGGGGTCTGTTGTGAGGCTGGGACCCCTTGCTCCTCATGGGAGGCCTCCACAGTGGAGATATCCCTCCTGATTAAAAAAAACACACACATGGGTTTCGGACCAACATGTTCTGTGCCTCCACCCCTCCTACCAGTCTCATTGTGTTTCCTTCTTTACTTCTTTAGTTGTAGAACTTCCATTCAGCCAGATTCCAGTTGCTTCTGAATAATGGTTGTTCTCTCTTTTAGTTGTAATTTTGATGTGGTTGTGGGAGGTGGCGAGTACAGGAGTTTACCTAAGCCATCATGGTTCTTCCTCACAAGTTCATAATTATTTTAAAACAAAGAGGACACTGGCCATACAGAAAGAATATTTCTTGAGGAGAATGTGGTGGACTTGTGTGTGGTCTGTTTGGGTTTGCCTTGTGGATACACATCTCTGACTGCCAGGCAAATGGATTAGGAGACCAGAGCTCCACCATCTGGGTTCTACCCTCAGGCCCTTTAGACTTTGCTCTTTTTCTCTTCTTCTAGGAATATAGTAAATACTATGTTCAACAGATGTGTAAAAAACAAAAATCTCCCCAGTATTCCACAGAAGACCCCGACCCATCTTGCCTTCCCTGAGGTATGTCAGAGGGGCCTCTTGCCTACACCAGCCTTCCCATCACTAACAAGCAAACAAAAGGTAGTGAGGGGGTGGTCACATGAAAAAATCTTTCCTTTCACTTCTACATATTTGCCTTAGATTTTTCACAGATAAAAATAAAACAGCATTTCATTGGCACTTTTATATCTAACAATTACCTAAAATGACCTTGATCTTATTTAAACTCCTTTTGCAAACATTGTTCCATGAGTTTTATTGATTGCCTAAGACAGCGAAGTTAATAAGTAGGGGAGTCAGGCCCTAGTCTAGGACCTCAGTGTTCAGTTCTTTCCCATTTCATAGCAAACACATTACAACATTTTCATATTCCACAGAGCATGCAAATTTTTGTTGTATAATTTTTATAATTCCAATTTGGAGTTTTCTTATCAATGTTTACTTGTGATTCAAACAGTTACATTTTTATGTGATCATGCAGAGTTTGAGCTGAGTAGCAGCTGACTCATTGATATCATGTCACATTTCTCAGACTCTTAAATATTTATTTCCCCTTTAATGCTTTATTTTCATGCTTAGGAGTCAACACTATTTTCCAGATCTGAAACATTGTTGTGGGGGGTCACAGGCCATGAGCAGCAAGCCGAGAACGCCCTGGCTAACATAACAGCCCTGTCCTGGCTGGGCAGGCCCAGCCTCCAGTGGGGGCAAGGGAGGGGGTGCTGTGGAGTGGGGTGGAAGGAGGGGCTAAGCAAAGGTAAAGGCACTGCCTCAGGTTTAGCTGCTGGGGCAGAAAGGTCCATCTCTGGCCTGGTAAACTGCAAGGGTTATCCCTGGACTCTTCTCTGGGACAGGCGGCTGCCTGCACTCTGGAACAGCCTGAGCCCCAATGTTAAACAGCTATGAATCCACAGAGTTTAGCTGGCATCCAAGAAAACTTCAAAGACCATCTATTATTCTGTTAGTAGAGCTCTCCCTAAAGAAACCACATGGGATTCAGGGATCCGGTCCTGTCTAAGCTCATCTTCAAACCCCCAACTGTAACCAGACAAACAAGGGGCCCGTGCTGCCTGTCACTACTTGAAACAATTAAGCAGAAGCAAGGTTGAATCACATATGAGCATTTATTCCGATATTGCTGGCAGTGTGGGAGAGCAGCAGGTTATCCACAAAAATCTGCTCTCTGCCCTCCACTATAAGCCAGCTGCTTATATAGCAAAAGGGCAGTTACAGATATGAAAAGGACTAGGGGTCCTCAAAGGGCTTAGTGATATGCAAGGGCTGGGGTTACAGGGAAAATAGCCGAAGGGAGTGCCAGAATTAACACGTGAGCAGGCTGGAGGTTTGCAAGGCCTGCAGGTGTGCAAAAAGGGCTGGGGACCCTCCAAGTGCTGGCGATTCTGGTTTCTGTAACAAATCTTTGTTCATCTTTCCATGATGATAGGCAGCTCCAAATGGGGAGGAAGGGCTGCGTCTCCAGGTGTGCTCCAGCCAGGGTGGAATGTGCCTTCTTAATGAGAATTAAACAATCATGGTTCACAGAGCATGATTAATATTTCTTACAAATCTAGCTGGTTCCCCAACATTTTATTTCTGCCCCCTTTCACAACCCCAAAGAGAGGTTGGTTTGGAGAGGAGCTGAGAGGTGGAAGGGAGCCTCCTCTTCTGTTGCCATGGGGACACACCCTTGACCCACCAACTCTTACCAATCCTGGGACTCCCACTGGCCAGCTGCCCTTTCTAGGTACCATATTTCCAGTAATTCTGAGTAAGTTGAGTTTTTTTAAAATACATAGGCCAGGGAAACTTAACTATTTAAAGGCATAGTGCTGGAGGTGGAAAAATGGTGGTTGAATAGACAGACGTGTCCCAAGCCTTATCCCAGAGCAGACAGAAAGAACAGCTGAGGGTCTCATGGGGAGTGTCTGTTGGAGAGTTAAGGGACAGCTATACTCCAAGAGAAGGTGGGGGACTGCTGGACAGGGGTGCCCTGACCGGGCAGCCCCCACTGCTGCCGGGTTCCCTCCTGGAGCCACCGCTTGGATGCGGAGACTGCGCCATCTTGAAAGGGAAAGTAGATGTTATCGGGAGCCTGAAAATCTACAACTGCGGCACCCACCAAACAGCTGCAAACCCCAGAGCACCAGGCCACAATTGGCACAAACACGAGGAGCTTCAGAGGAGCTCTACACTCCACCACAGAAAGGTCAGATTTCGCCTGGCATAAGGTAAGGTGTCTGGTCCCGGCGGGAGAGAGAAACGTGCACACTGTGGGAGCTGAAGGACTGGGGGAAGTCTGCACCTAGAAAAATCCATGGCTGTTGGGGCTGGTGTGATCCATGAATGTGGAAGGGGGTCCTCAGAGCGGCTAACAGAGGGGATCTCTAAAAAGCAACCCATTTTGATTTGATGCAGAAGGACAGCCTAAAAATTTTGGGAGTGTGCCGGCTGCTTGGACACAAGGGGGAAACAGGAATTGTGCAGGCTTACATGCAGACCCAGAGTTTGCACACTCATGCTTTTTCCTCTTTGAATCCTTGTTTCTGATTACTGAGCCCAATACATAGGATCACCCAGTTGGGGACCCCCTAGGAGACTGCAGGGGAAAGTTTGTTTTTCTGGAACCTGGGGATCAGAGTGGGGAGTGACCATCAGAGAACCAGCTCTGGGGCAGCCCACTCCCACAAACCGGTATTGAGTGCTACAGGAAAGCAGGATCTAAGCACTAGCTAGAGAGGACTTATAGAGCCAGAAGTCAACTCAGAAACACTGCTACCCAGGGGCTGAATCACAAATTGACTCTTGTTTAATCACAAATTAAGGAATACAAGAAAGTAAGACACACCACCTGCTTAAAAATCAGGACTGGTTTACAACACTGAGGAGCAGTGGAATGCAGGGAACTGCAATACTGTCCGGACTGGGAAACAGGTGTGCCAAACAGAACAATAGAGGAAGTGAATGACCTTCACTACTGCACATTTTTTTTTCATCTTTTACTTAATAAACTATTTTTTTTTATTTTTTCCTCACTTGATTTTACCTTTTTAATTATTACATTTTTATTTTCAATCAGTATTATTACTACTACTATTTTACCTCTTTTTAAAAAAAAGTGTCATTTATTTTCTCATTATTTGACTTTGAGATTAGCATTCTACATTCTATTTTCATCTTTCCTTTAGCATCATTCTACTTTATCTCAACTCTACCTTTATGCCATCACTCTCTTCCTAACTTTTGCCCTTTTGTTGTCTTATTTCTCTTACCCTTTTCCTGCTTTAGATTTTCCCTATTCTTTCTTTTAACCCCCTGTTAAAATTTCACCCTACTTATATATCTAATTTCCAGTCCCCTGCTCTGAGTTCATACACACCTCTCTCTTCTCTGTCTTCATTATCCAAAAAATTGTTTTTCTCTCTGTCCTTTTGTTGTTGTTTGCTTGAATGTTGATTATATTGATTTTTTATGCTTGTTTGTGAGATTGTTTTGCTTATTCTTTTTTGTTTTGTTTTGTTTTTGCATCTGTTTTTCCTTGCCTCACTTGATATTAATTGTTGTTTGTAGTTTATATTCATCTCCAGGTACTTGTTGCTGGCATTTGCTGGGATTAGTGGCTGTTCTATTGGAGTTTTCCCCCTACATATACAGTTTGTTCCCCTTTTCTTTCTTATTCTCTTTCTTTTCTCTCTTACTTTTTTTTTCCTTTTCCCAATTTCATTTTGGCACTCCTTTCTTTCTTTCTTTTTTTTCTCTTTTTTCTCTCCTATTCCCTAACTTGCCTTTTTCTGGTGGTCACCTTTATTTGGGGTTATTAATATTGTGAATATATTTCTGTTCAGTGCCTTGTGTGTGGTACCTGGTTGTGTTGTATTTAGTGCCTTTAAATCAACGCAGGAGAGAGAGAACTACGTAACCAGACACCCAGAGAAGAGAGACCATGGGGAGACAAAGAAAGAGCCCACATATGTAAAAAAAGCAGGCATCACCAGAAAAGGAAGTAAACAAAATGGAGGCAAGCAACCTGCCAGAGAAAAAATTCAGAGAAATGGTCATAAGGTGGCTGAAAAGAATGGAAGACAAACTTGACAATATGAGTAAGAAACAAGAGGAAATGAAGAAGAACCAAGAAGAAATTAAAAATGACATTGCTGCTGTAAAGAACTCAATAGAATGCATCAAGAGTAGACTAGAAGAAGCAGAGGACCACATCAGTGAGCTAGAAGACAAGATGGAAAAAAATACGCAAATAGAGCAGCTTCTAGGGGAAAAAAAATGAAAAAGCAGGAGGAGAGCCTAAGAGAATTTTGGGACAACACAAAAGGAAACAACATCCGCATTATAGGGGTTCCAGAAGGAGAGGAAACTGAGCAAGAAATAGAAAACCTGTTTGAACAAATAATTACAGAAAACTTCCCTGGTATAGGGAAGAAAAAACTCACACAAATCCTAGAAGCTCACAGAGTCCCAAGCAAAATGAATCCCAAAAGACCAATGCCAAGGCACATTATAATTAAATTGGCAAACACCAATGACAAAGTAAGAATCTTAAAAGCAGCCAGAAAGAGACAGAAAGTTACCTACAAAGGAACCCCTATCAGACTACCAACTGATTTCTCAACATAAACTCATTAGGCCAGAAGGGAATGGAATGAAATATACAAAGTCATGCAAAGGAAGGCTCTGAATCCAAGAATACTGTACCTAGCAAGGCTATCAATCAAAATTGAAGGTGAGATCAGGAGCTTCACAGACAAAAAAGGATTAAGGGAATTTATTACCACCAAACCAGCAATGCAAGAAATGCTAAAGGTCTGCAATAAAAAAAAGAAATAGGAAACGAAGAAAGAACATGGGTAAAAAATAAAAATGGCGACAAATAAGTACCTATGAAAAATAACTTAAAATGTAAATGGATTAAATGCCCTAATCAAAAGACATAGGGTAACAGATTGGATAAGAAAACATGACCCACATATCTGCTGTCTATAAGAAACCCAGTTCAGAAAAAAAGACGCACACAGACTGAGGCTGAAGGGATGGAAAAAGTTTTTTCAGGTGAATGTAAATGAAAAAAGATATAAGTATATAGCAATACTTATATCGACAAATTAGATCTCAAAGTGAAGGACATAAAAAGAGATAAGGAAGGCTACTTCATAATACTAACGGGAACAATCCAACAAGAAGAAATAACTCTGGTAAAAATATATGCACCCAATACAGGAGAACCCAAATACATAAAAAAAACTCCTGGAGGATATCAAAGGAGAGATTGACAGCAATACAATCATAGTAGCAGACTTTAATACCCCACTATAACCATTGGACAAATCCTCTAAACAAAAAATCAGCAAAGAAACATCAATCCTAAATGACTCACTAGACCAGATGGAATTAATTGACATCTTCAGAACATTTCACCCCAAAGCCACAGAATATACATTCTTCTCAAGTGCACATGGGTCATTTTTAAAGATAGACCATATGTTGGGTCATAGGCAAACTCTCTTCAAATTCAAGATGATAGAAATCATATCAAGCATCTCCTCAGATAACAGTGGCATAAAACTGGAAATTAACTACAATAAAAGCAATCCAAAAAAATCAAACACATGGAGACTAAATAGCATGCTATTAAATAATGACTGGGTTACCAGAGAGATCAAGGAAAAAAATAAAAAACATCATGGCAATGAGAACAACAAATGACAATGAAAACACAACATTCCAAAATCTACGGGACACTGTGAAACAGTCTTGAGAGGGAAGTTTGTAGCTCTACAAGCCTACTGAAAAAAAAAAAAAAAAAAACAAGAAACAATGGTAATAAATTACCTAACCCTACAACTCAAAGAGTTAGAAAGAGAGCAACAAGAAAAGCCCAGTGTGAGCAGAAGGAAGGAAATAATAAAGATCAGAGCAAGATAAAGGACATTGAGGCCAAAAAAAAACAATACCAAAAGATCAACAAAACCAAGAGCTGGTTCTTTGAAAGGATAAACTATGTTGATGAACCTCTAGCCAGGTTCACCAAGAAGCAAAGAGAGAGGATCCAAATAAACAAAATCAGAAATGAAAGAGGTGAAATAACAACAGACCCCACCGAAATACAAAGGATTATTGAAAAATACTATGAACAGCTCTATTCCAACAAACTGGACAACCTGGAGGAAATGGACATATTCCTAGAAAAATATAACCTTCCAAAAACTCAATTAGGAAGAATGTAAACATCTCAACAGGTCAATAACTATGGAAGAAATTAAAGCAGTCATCAAAAAACTTCCAGCAAACAAAAGCGCAGGGCCAGATGGCTACACAGGGGAGTTTTACCAAACATCCAAGGAAGAACTAAAACCTATCCTCCTCAGACTATTCCAAAAAATTCAAGAGGAAGGAACACTTCCAAGCTCATTCTATGAAGCCAGCATCACCCTAATACCAAAACCAGATAAAGACAACACAATGAAAGAGAATTACAGGCCAGTATCCCTCATGAACATAGATGCCAAAATCCTCAACAAAATTCTAGCAAATCGGATCTAGCACTACATCAGAAAGATCATACATCATGACCAAGTAGGATTTATCCCAGGAATGCAAGGATGGTACAATATCTGCAAATCAATAAACGTGATACATCACATAAACAAAATGAGAGATAAAAATCACATAGTCATATCAATTGATGCAGAAAAAGCATTTGACAAAATCCAACATCATTTCTTGATAAAAACTCTCAACAAGGTGGGAATAGAAGGATCATAACTCAACATAATAAAAGCTATATATGATAAACCCACAGCTAACATCATACTCAATGGGCAAAAACTGAAACCATTTCCCTTAAGAACAGGAACAAGACAGGCATGCCCACTCTCACCACTCCTGTTCAACATAATACTGGAAATATTAGCCTTTGCAATTAGACAAGAAGAAGAAATAAAAGGCATCCAAATTGGAAAAGAAGAAGTAAAGCTGTCCTTATTTGCAGATGACATGATATTGTGCATAAAAAACCCGAAAGACTCCATCAAAAAACTAAGACTTAATAAATGAATTTGGCATTGTAGCAGGATATAAAATTAATGCCAAGAAATCTACAGCATTTCTATATACCAAGAGTGAACTCACAGAAAGAGAGACTAAAAAAGCAATCCCATTTACCACTGCACCAAAAAAATTAAGATACCTAGGAATAAACTTAACTAAGGAGGTAAAAGACCTATACATGGAAAACTACAGGACACTGAAAAAAGAGATAGAGGAAGACGTAAACAGATGGAAGAACATACCATGTTTATGGATTGGTAGAATCAACATCATTAAAATGTCCATACTACCCAAAGCAATTTATAGATTCAATGCACTCCCCATTAAAATACCAATGGCATATTTCACAGACCTAGAAAGAACTTTCCAAAAATTTATCTGGAATAAAAAAAGACCCCGAATAGCCACAGCAATCCTAAGAAAGAAGAACAAAGTAGGTGGGATCTCAATACCAGATTTCAAGCTGTATTACAAAGCCACTGTTCTCAAAACTGCCTGGTACTGGCACAAGAACAGACATATAGATCAATGGAATAGAATAGAGAACCCAGAAAATGACCCACATCACTATGCTCAATTAATATTTGACAAAGGACGCATGAACATACAATGGAGTCAAGACAGTCTCTTCAATAAATGGTGTTGAGAAAATTGGACAGATACATGCAAAAAAATGAAACTAGACCACCAACTTACACCATACACAAAAATAAACTCAAAATGGATCAAGGATTTAAACATATGATGAGAAACCATAAAAATACTAGAGGAATCCACAAGCAGAAAAATCTCTGACATATGCCAAAGCAATTTCTTCACTGATACTGCACCTAGGGCAATGGAAACTAAGGAGAAAATAAACAAATGGGACTACATCAAAATACAAAGCTTTTGCACAGCAAAGGAAACCATCAATAAAACAACAAGAAAGCCCACTGCATGGGAGAACGTATTTGCCAATGATATCAACGATAAGGGTTAAACCCTTTTGATAAGGGTTTAATCTCCAACATTTACATGGAACTCATGCAGCTTAACAAAAAGAAGATAAACAACCCATTCAAAAAATGGGCAATTGATCTAAATAGACACTTTCGGAAGAAGACAGAAGGAAGGCCAAGAGACATATGAAAACCTGCTCAAAGTCAGTAATCATCAGAGAGATGCAAATCAAAACAATAATGCGGTACCATCTTACACCTGTCATAAAGGCTATTATCAACAAATCAACAAATGACAAGTGCTGGCAAGGATGCAGAGAAAAAGGAACCCTCGTGCACTGCTGGTGGGATTGCAGACTGGTGCAGCTACTGTGGAGAACAATATGGAGTTTCCTCAAAAAGCTAAAAATGGAACTCCCATTTGACCCAGTGATCCCACTTCTAGGAATATATCCCAAGAAACTAGAAATGCCAATTAGAAAGGATATATGCACCCCTATGTTCATAGCAGCACAATTCACCATAGCTAGGATTTGGAAACAGCCTAAGTGCCCATCAGCAGATGAGTGGATTAAAAAACTGTGGTACATCTACACAATGGAATACTAAGCTGCAGTAAAAAAAGAGTTCCTACCATTTGCAACAGCATGGATGGAACTGGAGAGCGTTATGCTAAGTGAAATAAGCCAGTCAGAGAAAGAAAAATACATGATCTCACTCATTTGTGGAATATAATGACCAACATAAACTGATGAACAGGGACAGATCCAGAGGCAGACAAGCATCAATCAGACTGCCAGACCTCAGAGGGAAGGTAGGGAAGGGTGGGAGAAAGGAGGGGAGATCAACCAAAAAACTTGTATGCATGAATATAAGCCTAACCAATGGACATGAACACTAAACGGGTGAGGGCATGAGTTGGGGGGCAGTGGGAGGCAGTTGGGGGGTAATGGAGGGATGAGGACACATATGTAATACCTTAATCAATATAAAAATTAAATAAATAAATACATAAATAAATAAATAAAGGCATAGTGCTCTGAATCCTTTTAGGGAAAAAAGAAAGAAATCTAATGTGAGTAGTCACTCTCTAAATTCTCCCTTTGGATGTTCACATTTTCAAGCTCTGGGAGTGTTGCTGACTGGATCACATTCCCACAGCATTTGCTAAAAGCACGTGCTTCCAGCCTTGGGAACAGTGAGTGTGGTTTGTGCTCACCGCCTTGTCATCAGTACTTGAAACAAACTTGAAGGCCGGGAGCAACCTGGGGATTGGGGCAAAGCTCTTCACTCAGTTTTTCCTCTGGATGCCATGGAGAATAGCAGTTTTAAAGGCATCCTTAAGCAAAGCCAGCCCTGAGCTAACACCTCTCTTCTTGGGTGAGAAACTGTGGGGGAGCACAGGAGACTTGGTTGGAAAGTTTGTAAAATTCCAAAAAAAGGAGTGAGCTGAAGGCGGCCCTCCCTTGTTTATCAGAATTCTGACTTAGGGGAGTGTCGAAGGCAATGCCTCTAATTGTTCCTTGACCTTTCCAAACAAGTCTGTGCACCTGTGGACCCTTGTTTGTTTACTGGAATCCTTATGCTTAATCTTTGGGTGTCCTTGCTTAAAGGACACTGCAAACACATGTGTTCTCCCAAGATTACTTACTCTACTGATTGCATCTAAAAGGTAAACTTTATCTCAAACTGCTGTTACAATAAAAGCCTGAAGAGGCAGGTGAACGGGGCTGTCTGGTTCCTTTAGCTAGGCAGTCCCTTAGCCCTCTCTTTCACTCGAACCTGTGTCAGAGTAATCATTCATCCATTGCTCAGGATCTGCAGGTCAGCCCTGGCAAGAAACACTAATGGGTGGGGTGCAGGGCAAGTCTCTTTGCTGCTCTAAACAGCAAATAAGCTAAATCCCTGAACTTTGTGCTTATCCAGAATAGAAATTCATGTGGGACATGGGCATGGTTCTGGGCAGTGCAAGGTCAGGGCTTCCCGCTCCCTCTCCCTCAGAACCCAGGTTCTAACTCCACTCCTGAGCCTACCAGAGGTTTCTGAGAGCCGGTTCTCTCTCCATGTTCATTAGGCTTCATTTAGCAAATATTCTGCTGTGTGTCACTTGCTGTCTAGAATTCCTGCAAACGTGGTCATTCTTCTCCAGAGCCTACAGATGGCTTCCTTTTGCTCATCTGTCCACCTTCTCCCTCTGCCCCTGGGGACCTCCTTTGCACTGTTTATCTTAATAAAGGAGGGGATTGGCTGATAATAATAATGGAGATTTACTAAGCACCAGAAGCATTTAACATAGGCTACCTCTTTTTATCTTCCAGTAATCTTAAGATAGGTCTTATTTCTACCTCTATTTCACAGAGGAGGAAACAGTCTTAGGGGAAAGAATAATTTGATCACATAAATGGCAAGTGGCAGTTAGGGTTCACCCAGACTGTCCAACTCCAAAGTCTCTCTTCGTATTGTCTCTCCATCTAATCATTTATTCATTTATCCAAACAATATTCATTGAGCCAGGCACTGTTCAGGGTCTACAGCAACAACAGAGGCAAGAGAGGTTTCCAGAGAGACAAGAAATGGTTCAAATAGGATTAATTTCTGAGTGCTGGGAGCTGTGGAGAAAGACTTCAAGGAAGGGCCATGGCAGTGGTCCTCAAGCTTTGATGTTCATGAGCTCACCCACGGCTTATTGAGTCATTCACTGCTGGGCTGCACTGTAAGGGCTCTGGGTTCAGCAAGCCCCACATGAGGCTCCCAGGTGAGCTGACAGGGCTGGGCTGGGCTGCACCTGGAAAGGCACCAGGATGGTGATGGTTAGGATTAGAGTGGGAATGGGAGAACGCTCCAAGGAGGCATATGTTGAAGTTGAGGCCTGAATGATGAAAAGGAGTAAGCAGCAGAAGCCAGGAGGGAAGGATCCCAAGCAGAGGTACAGAAAGTACACAGCTCTCCTGGCAGACATGAGCTCTGGGTGCAGAAAGGACAAAACAAAGGTCTGCTGGGTGTTGATGAGGAATTGAAGAGAGACAGACAAGGCCAGCTCAGATCCAGAAAAGTTCCATTCTTTCTTTTCCTCCTGCTCCACTGGGCTATGTTGTTTTAACGTGAGAGTCAGAATGTCTTTAACCAACAAAATAGTGGCTGTTGACATAGAAAATAAGACCCAATATGAGGTTACTTTAAATGGCATCTTCTGACACTAACAATGGGGTTTCAGTTCCCCTTTATGCCACTACTACTTTCAATTGTAATTTTTCAAATAAAAACAATCCATTGTGTTATATGTAATGTACACTGGTGTTGTATACTATTTAATCATTATTTTTAAAAAGCTGGTAACTTGTCAAATCGGCAAGTTGTTGAAAAAGGTCAAAGACCAGATCCATGCCTTTTCTTTTGTGCATAGAAGTGACCTTGCTTAACAGGCTTCTGGAAAGGGCATGGCCTCCCCAGCCCTGTGGGAGCAGGGGCAGGAGCGCAAGCTAGGACCGGATGTGACTGGGCTTCTGTGGGTTCTCAGCCAGGGCAAGCTGACTATGTCAGGACAACTGGCTTCTCTCTCTCTCTCTCTCTCTCTCTCTCTCTCTCTCTCTCTCTCTCTCTCTCTCTCTCTCTCTCCCCCTCAGCTGCTTCTGCACAGGGCTTCTGCTTTCTTCTTTTCCTTTGATCTGTTCCTATGAAGCAGTGGTGGCCTTCATGATCAATAAAGGGAGCCTCTTCATCTCATTCCTAACATAAATGGGGGCTCTCAAGGTTTCAAGTTTCTAAACATTACATAATCGATAGTTGTTTGGAGCATCCAGAAATTTACTGTTGGTGAGTATTGAGGGCTGACTTATGTCCTCCCAAAATCAGTATGTTAAAGTCCTCACCCCTGTACCTTAGACTGTGACTGTATTTAGTGACCGGGTCTTCACAAAGGTAACCAAGGTCAAACGAGGCCAGGGCGGGGCCCTCCTCCAATGACTGTTCTCCTATAGGAAGAGGTGAGGACACAGACATGCACAGAAGTAAGACCGCATGAAAGGTGCAGTGAGAAGAGGACCATCTACACAAGCCAAGGGGAATGGCCTCAGGAAAAATCAGCCCTGCTAACACCTTGATGTAGGACTTTGGCCCCTAGAACAATGAGGAAATAAATGTTGTTTAATGCCCCACCTGTGGTGCTCTGTTATTGCCACCCAAGCAGACTAGTATCTTGAGTCTTTGTGTCTTCAATTCTTATGGAAGCTTCATTATCCATTTCATTCCATGCTTTTAAAAAATAAAAATTAAGAAAATCAGGTGCCTCCTCTGAGCATATCCTGAAAGTTTCAGTTCAGCCCCAAAACCTGTGGGCTAGGGTTTGAGGGAGGAGATGTACCACTGGTCCTCCCTCCCTGAGTGGGAGTCTCTTGCCTTCTACTACAGTTTTGGTGCCTGGGATTCTAGCCCTTAGATGGCACTGTCTCTTGAATTCTGTTTTACTGACTCTGGCTTGTTCAGCAAACAAGGAATTTCTGGGTTATTGTTTCTGCTTGGTATTTCATATTTGGCTGAAATATACCCAGATCCAGATTAGCCACTTAATCTGGAGGAAAGGTTAAAGGCGGTTTTGCCAAGTGCCCTTGTCTCTATGTTCTAGGAGTGCTAAGGATGAATATGTCTCCTGTGTGCCAGTGACAGCGTGTCAGTGTCCACCAGTGACAGCGTGTCAGTGTCCACCTGAGGATAGCCCAGGTGTGGAGAGAACTCCAGCGTCAAGCCTATGAGTCCTGTTGGGGGAACTTCCTATCTGGACAAGTCAGGGTACTTTTGATTGCAGGTGACAGAAAACCAACTCAAACTTGCTTAAAATGGAAAAGGGGACATGGATTTAAGCCCATATAACTGGGATGTTCAAGACATGATGTATTGTCCTGGCCAGGTAGCTCAGTTGACAAGAAGCAACCAATGAATGCATTAATCAGTGGGACAGCAAATCAATGTCTCTCTCTCTCTCTGTCTCTATCATCTCTATCTCTATCTGCATCTCTATCTCTCTCCATCTCTCTCTATATATATTTCTATCACCTCTATCTCTATCTCCATCTCTCTATCTCTCTCATCTTTATCTCTATCTCTATATCTCTATCTCTATCTCTTTCTCTAATGGGTTTTGGTACACTTTGATCCTCAGTTCAAACTTTGTCACCAGGAAGTTGTCTATTGTCTATTTCTCTTTAACTGGAGACTCCATCTCTGTTTTTAGATCTATTCTTAGACGAAAGCTCCTTGCGTGTTGGCAGAGGTGGCCACAGAGTTATCAGCCATAGACAGTGAGCCCTCCAAAAGGAACATGACTCTTTTCCCAGAGTTCCAGCAAAATTTTGGGGATCCCCCTGAAAGGTGCAGCTGGGGCCTCCTTACTTCTAACCAGCATTGTAGCCAGAACAACAGAGTGCTCTGGGTCACACCCCACCTCTGGGGCTGAGCAGTGGGGTTGGTGTTGGCTTCATCTGAGCCACTGAGAATCAGGAGGGTCAGTTCTTTGGAGAGGTGCCAGGAAGATCAAAGTAAATGCATCAAACATGAATCTAGTGCTGCATTAGACCGGCTTAAGTGGAAAATTAATAAGAGAGGGGAAAGCGCTGGTTCAAAAATTCGGAAGGCTGTCATGTGGAAGAGGGAGTGAAATGGAAAGAGAGAGAAACTCATAATTATACGTAGAAATTAGAAAAGAGGCAGATTTGAGCTCAATATGAAGAAAACCCTTCTAGAAGGGAGAACAAAAGGGGCTTCGTGTAGTGGTGGCTCCCTTCTCAGACAGCCTGGGGGTAGAGGGCCTTCACTGATGCTGCAGCGGAGAGGGTTCTGAGTCAGGTGGGGGCAGACCAGTCCCAAAGGCCTCTTCCAGCCTCAATCTGACTCCCAAAGTCCTTGTTTCTGTATGGCAGCAGAGAAGGTGCTGAGCAGAGGGGAGCACAGCAGGCAGCACGGACGGGCTTGGGGGCTTTTTGAGTGAACATTTCCTGGGGCCATACTGTGTGCCAAGAACCTACTAGGAGCTTGCATCCCTTGCCCATGTAATCCTCACAGCAACTCTTGAAATAAATTTTAGTGCCCCAGTTAATGAATGGGGTACAGAAAGGTTGAGTAACTTGTAAAAAAAAATGACACAGTTAGTAGCGGAACTGGCACCTAAGTGCAGGCCAGTTGTCATTTAAGCCCAAGCTCTAACCCCTTTACTCTTGGGGTGAAGTCAGGCTTGCTTCTTTCCGGAGTGGCATCATGCACTTCCCTCTGGTCACCTACTTCCTGCTGCCCTACTCAGGAGCAATGTCAACAGGGTCCAGATAGTGGCAGGTGGGTCTGATGAGATGAGAAAGGTATTACAGTGTGAGGAAGCACAGGACTTGTTTGGAAAGTCTGTAAGAAGGAATCTCCAAAAAGGTCGGAGGCCTCTAGGGGATTCTTGCCAAAGGTGGCAGACTCTGCCTTGACATTGCCAAACAAGTCAGAGCTCCCAGGTGTTTTACTGGAATCTTTAGGTTTAAACTTCAAAACATCCTTGTTTAAAGGACACTGCAGGTGCATGTGTATTCTCAAGGATACTTAGAGGTTATTTTTAGTTCAAGCTGTTGTTATAGTAGAAGCCTAAGGAGGCAGGTGAATGAGCCTGTCTGGTTCCTTTAGCCAGGCAGTCCCTTAGCCCTCTCTTTCACAGAAATGTGTGTCAGAGTAATCATTCATCCATCGCTTGGGGTCTGCTGGTCAGCCCCGGCATTACAGGGAGCCAAGAGTGGTGGGAGAAAACCCCAGCTTTCCATCTTCCCACTTGAAATGTCAAGAACAAGTGTTACAGCCATGCATGAAAAGACACACAGTGGCAACAAAGCCGGTGCTATCATTGATCCCTTTCCAACTCAAGTCCATCCAAATTGCTTTGGTTGTTGAATCAATAAAGCCAGGTTAGCCCCTGTAGTAACTCTTACCTTCCTTCTGGATTTTTAGAACAAATCACTTAGTTTTTCTAAGTTTTCACCTCTTTTGTCCCTTTTTAAAAATCAATGTCCTTGCACACTTAAAGAGAATCAGAAAAAAAAAGAAGTGTCAAAAAGAAAATGAAATTATTTTGTTTTCATTTATCTGTTTGCTTACCTGTTTTAACCATAGTGAGTATTTATTTATCACCTATGTGCAAGATCTCATGTTTTGTAGCAAAAATATATAATTGTTTCACTTGGCAATTGAAAACACAATTTCTTTGAGTAAATAATAGAAGAATCCATAATCCAAAGCCATACTATTTGCATTGATTCCTGGTGGCCATTAGGAACAGGATCACAAGAATTCACACTAAAAGCTGCAGCAGACAACCAGATTTCAAAAAACAATGCTGAGAGAGAAAAAATGGAGGCCAAATAGGCAAATATATCCCAAGCTTGATCCTGGAGCAGATAGAAGGAGCATCAAATCTCATAACACCCACCCAGAAATGGCGAAGTGGACACAGCTGGCAAGACAATTCACAGCCAGGAAGGGCAGAGCATGCCTGCAGAATGGTGGGATCGGGAATCTGGGCTGGAGAGAGACACGAGACCACTGAGCCAAGAGGGTCAGAAGGAAGATGCACAGCACCAAGTTCATGTCCCTTGGGGACAGGCATAACATCCAACTGTGGAAAGGAAGTCCACACGGCTGCTGGCAGCAGAGAATTCTAGATCTAAGTCCTTGGCTGCGAAAACCTGAGCCCAGAGGGGTGGCCTGAGGAACTGACCAAGCCACATGGTGCTGGGGCAGGGTGGGGGTGAGAAACTAGCAGTCTTGTGGTTGTTTTGCCTCTGTTTGATCTTTGCTTATATTCGCTAAACCCAGTTTATAGGACCTTTCAATTGCAAACACTCACCCAAGGCTGTGGTGCAGGTAGAGGTGTGGACTTGTGGAGTCTGGGGGAGAGGCTATGGACAAAGTGGGTCAGGAAGAGGTGACCAGGAATCCAGCACTGGGACATTTCTGAAACTCTGTACCTAAGCAGCCATTTTTCTCCTGAAGAGCCAGCCCCTCCCAGTAGTCTCAAGGGAGCTAATACAGCCACACCCAATCTACACCTTGAGCTTTACAAAGGACACAAAGACTCTGAATAGTCCCAAAGAGTCCCCAGGGACTAGGTTGAAGAAGGGACATTCAGTCCCAGAAAGTGATATAGCACCCTCCCTATCTATATCCCTGTCCAAAACAGCCACTTGAGAGATTATGATTGAGTGAAAGAAGGCAGGCTAAGTGAACAGATTGGTCCTGCCTGCCTGCAGTCAAAGCTGTGGAGATAGATAGAGAGGAGCAATGGATCACTTGGAACTTCAACATGGTGCTATCTACCTAGCAGGAAACTGAGAAGTGGCAGACAGAACAGAAGAGCGGGATCTTAAACCAGCCCTGATGGGGCATTAAAACTCAGGTAAAACAAACAACACGTGGTTTGTTTTTTTTTCTTTATCTTTCACCTAAAAAAATTTTTTTTGGTGGGGTTTTTTGCATTATGTTTTCTTCATTCTATGTTTATTGTTTACTAGAGGCCCAGTGCACAAATTTGTGCACCGGGGGGTCCCTCGACCAGGCCTGCGGGATCAGGCCGAAACTGGCTCTCTGACATCCCCTGAGGGGTCTTGGATTGTGAGAGGGCACAGGCCATGCCAAAGGACCCCACCAGTGCACAATCAAGGCTGGGGAGGGGCTTAGGAGGTTGGCCAGCTGGGGAGGGACCACAGAAGGGCTTCAGGACATATCTGGCTCATCTCATTCAGTCCCAGTTGGCCAGACCCCAGCAGCAAGCTAACCTACTGGTCAGAGCGTCTGCCCCCTAGTGGTCAGTGCATGTCATAGCGAGTGGTTGAGCGGTCTTAGCATATCATTACAATATTATGCTTTGACTGGACAACCAGACACATAGCATATTAGGCTTTTATTATATAGGATTGTTATTTTATCTTATTTTTATTTTTTCAATTTTTTATGATTTTTTCTCTTTTTTCCTCTTATCCACTCATTCTCTTTCTACCTCCTCTATACTGAACCAAGGTCCTCCCCCTATTCATTCAATTCTTTAACCTTACTTTCTGTATATAAGCTCTGTATCTACAGATTCTGCCCCCCACCCCTTTTTTCTGGGTGTTTGTTGTTTGCATTTTTTAAAATATATTTTATTGATTTTTTACAGAGAGGAAGGGAGAGGGATAGAGAGTTAGAAACATCGATGAGAGAGAAACATCGATCAGCTGCCTCCTGCACACCCCTTACTGGGGATGTGCCCGCAACCAAGGTACATGCCCTTGACCATAATCGAACCTGGGACCCTTCAGTCCACAGGCCGATGCTCTATCCACCCTGCCAAACTGGCTAGGGCTATTGTTTGCATTTTTAGTTTATCTATTTGTTCTGCCATGTTTTCTCCCCATATATATTTTTCCTTCCTTCTTTTTTTCTTCTATTATCTTTTCTTCTTTTCTCTATATCATTTTTGCTCTCTTTCCTCTCTCCTAATTCTCTTTTCTCTGGTGGTCACTTATATTGGGGTTATTGGTGTTGTGAGTACATTCGTGTTTTGTTTCCTTTGTGTCATGTCTTGTCGAGTTGTATTTTGTGCTGATCAGTCAATGTAATAGAGAGTGATTCACATAACCATTCACCCTGAGAGGAGACTCCATCCACAAACAGATCAATAACACTCAAGACCCAACTACATCAAGAGAAACCAAATATCTCAAGTAGGGGGCACCCTTAGATTACCCATCCCAGAAGACCAGAGAGATTGCACCACTGGGTTCCAAAAAACATCTACTACATAAAACATACTAAAAAAAAAAAATCTGTGTAGCATAGAAGTTTGATCTGATACATAGAAACAATTGCAAAGAAACAGCAAAAATAGGGAGATAAAGAAACAACCCCCACCTGAAAGAAAAGGAGGGATTACCAGAAAAGGAAATAAATGAAATGGAGGCAAGCAATTTGTAAGAGAAAGAATTCAGAGCAATGGTTATAAGGACGCTGGAAAGGATTGAAGACAAATTCAACAACATATATAAAAATTGAGATGAAGTGAAGAAGAATTAAGAGGAAATGAAGAATGCCATAGCTTCAATAAAAAACACAATGGAAATTTCAACAGTAGACTAGAAGAAGCTGAGGACCTCATCAGTGAGTTGGAAGACAAGGTAGAAAAACCACTCAAGCACAGCAGTAACTGGGAGAAAACTTTAAAAAGCAGCAGGAGAGCCTAAGGGTCAGTGCATGCCATAGCGAGTCCTTCTGGGACCCCTATTATGTGGATGACTAGAGGCCCAGAGCACAAATTCATGCACCCACACAAAATAGGGGTGCCAGAAGGAGAGAAAATGAAACAAAAACACAAAACCTGTTTAAATAAATAATGACAGAAAACTTCCCTGATGTTGGGAAGAAAAAAGCCAAACAAGTCCAAGAAGTACACAGAGTCCCAAACAAGGTGAACCCCAAAAAAACAACACCAAGATACAGCATAATTAAATTGGCAAACATCAATGACAAAGTAAGAATCTTAAAGGCTGCCAGAGAGAGAGAGAAAGTTACCTATAAGGGATCTCCCACTAGACTATCAACTGATTTCTCAACAGAGACACATCAGGCCAGAAGGGAATGGAATAAATACACAAAGTGATGCAAAGCAAGGGACTAAATCCAAGAATACTATACTCAACAAGGCTATCATTCAAAATTGAAGGGGAAATCAGTAGCTTCACAGATAAAAAAACAAGCAGGGGGTGGAGAACTAAAGGAGTTTATTACCATCAAGCCAGCAATGCAAGAAATGCTAAAGGGACTGTAAAGGGACTGCTGTAAAAAGAAGAAATAGAAAGGGAAGAAGGTATAAAGAATTAAAATGGCAACAAAGGAGTACCTATCAATAATAACTTTAAACATAAAGGGATTAAATGCTCAAATCAAAGGACAGGGTAGCTGAATATATAAGAAAACTTGAGCCATATATTTGCTGTCTACAAGAGGCCCACCTCAGAACAAAGGACTCACACAGATTGATAGTGAAGGGATGGAAAAAACCTACAACTTAAAGAATTAAAAGAGAGCAATAAGAAAAGCCCAGAGTAAGCAGAAAAAAGAAAATAATAAAGATCAGAGCAGAAATAAACAATATAGAGACCAAAAAATAATAATAATAATAATAATAATAATAATAATACAAAAGGTCAATAAAACCAAGAGTTGGTTCTTCGAAAGGATAAACCAGATTGATGAACCTCTAGCCAGGCTCACCAAGAAACAAAGAGAGAGGACCCAAATAAACAAAATCAGAAATGAAAGAGATGAAGTAACAACCGATCCCACAGAAATACAAATGATTATGAAAAAATACTATAAACAACTCTACTCCAACAAACTGAACAACCTAGATGAAATGGACATATTTCTAGAAAAATACAAGCTTCCAAAACTCAATCAGGAAGAAAAAAAAACTGAATAGGCCAATAACTACTGATGAAATTGAAGCAGTAATTTAAAAACTTCCAGCAAACAAAAGCCCTGGTCCAGAGGGCTTTACAGGGGAGTTCTACCAAGCATTCAAAGAAGAACTAAAACCTATCTTCCTCTGACTATTCCAAAAAATTCAAGAGGATGGCACACTTCCAAGCTCTTTCTGTGACGCCAGCATTACCCTAATCCCAAAACCAGATAAAGATATTACAAAGCAAGAGAATTACAGGCCAATATCCCTGATGAACATAGAGCTAAAATATTCAACAAATTCTAGCAAATCGGATCCAGCATTACATTAGAAAGATCATATACCATGACCAAGTGGGATTTATTCTGGGGCTGCAAGGCTGGTACAACATCTGAAAATCAATAATGTTACATATCACATAAACAAATTGAGAGACAAAAATCACATAATCATATCAACTGAAAAGGCATCTGACAAAATCCAGACCTACAACCAACATCATACTCAATGGGCAAAAACTAATAACAAGAACAAGACAGGGATGCCCACTCTCACCACGCCTGTTTGACATAGTACTGGAAGTGCTAACCATAGTGATCAGACAAGAAGAAGAAATACTAGTAAAAGCATCCAAACTGGGGGGAGGTGGGGGGTGGGGGGGGAGGGAAGAAGTAAAACTGTCTTTATTCGCAGAGGATATTATGTTGTACATAGAAAACCCTAAAGACTCCATCAAAAAACTACTAGACTTAATAAATGAATTATGAAATGTAGCAGGATCCAAAATTAACACCCAGAAATATATAAATTTTTATATACAAATAATGAACTCACAGAAAAACAATCCCATTTACCATTGCACCAAAAAAATTAAGATATCTAGGAATAAACTTAACTAAGGAGATAAAAGACCTGTACTCAGAAAACTACAAGACATTGAAAAAAGAGATAGAGGAAGACATAAACAAATGGAAGAAAATACTAGGTTCATAGATTGGTGGACTCAACATCATTAAAATGTTCATACTACCCAAAGCAATCTATAGATTCAATGCACTCCGCATTAAAATACCAATGGCATATTTCACAGACCTAGAACAAACTCTCCAAAAATTCATATGGAATTTTAAAAAGCCCCCGAATAGCCACAGCAATCTTGAGAAAGAAGAACGAAGTTGGGGGGATCACAATCTCCGATATCAAGCTGTATTACAAAGCCACTGTTCTCAAAACTGCCTGGTACTGGCACAAAAGCAGACATATAGACTAATGGAACAGAACAGAGAACCCAGAAATCGACCCAAGCCATTATGCTCAATTAATATTTGACAAAGGCAGACAGTCTCTTCAATAAATGGTGCTGGAAAAATTGGACAGATACATGCAAAAAAAATGAAACTAGAACACCAACTTACACCATACACAAAAATAAATTCAAAATGGATAAAGGACTTAAGATGGGAAACCATAAAAATCTTAGAAGAATCCATAGGCAGAAAAAATATCAGACATATGTCATAGCAATATCTTTACTTTACTAATACAGCTCCTAGGACAATGGAAACTAAGGAGAAAATAAACAATGGGACTACATCAAAATAAAAAGCTTCTGCATAGCAAAAGATACCATCAACAAAACAAAACAAGAAAGCCCACTGCATGGGAGAACGTATTTGCCAATGTTATCTCCAATAAGGGTTTCATCTCTAACATTTACAGAGAACTCATACACCTTAACAAAAGGAAGATAAACAATGCAATTTTAAAAAATGAGCAAAGGACCTACGGTAAATTGACACTTTTGGAAAGAGGACCTACAGAAGGACAAGAGACATATGAAAACCTGCTCAAAGTCACTGATCATCCCAGAGATGCAAATCAAAATGACAATGAGGTACCATCACACACCTGTCAGAATGGCTATCTTCAACAAATCAGTAAACAACAAGTGCTGGCGAGGATGTGGAGAAAAAGGAACCCTCGTGCACTGCTGGTGGGAATGCAGACTGGTGCAGCCACTGTGGGAAACAGTATGGAGTGTTTTCTAAAAATGGAACTGCCATTTGACCCAGTAATACCACTTCTAAAAATATATCCCAGGAAATCAGAAAGGATATATGCACCCCTATGTTCATAGCAGCACAATTCACAATAGCTAAGATTTGAAAACAGCCTAAGTGCCCATCAGTAGATGAGTGGATTAAAAACCTGTGGTACATCTACACAATGGAATACTATACTGCTGTAAAATTTAAAAAAATAAAAAAAAAAGAAGGAACTCTTACCATTTGCAACAGCATGGATGGACCTGGAGAGCATTATGCTAAGCAAAATAAGCCAGCCGGAGAAAAATAAATATCACATGATCTCACTCATTTGTGAAATATAATGATCAACATAAATTGATGAATAAAAATAGAGCCAGAGTCATAGAAGCATTGAACAGACTGTCCAACCTAAGAGGGAAGGCTGGGGGATAGAGGGTAAGAGATCAACCAAAGGACCTGTATGCATTCATATGAGCATAACCAATGGACACAGACAGTGGAGAGATGAGGGCATGTGCTGCGGGGCAGGAGCAGCTGGGGAGAGGTCAATGGGGAAAAAGTAAGTTGGGTAATACTTTAAAGAATAAAGAATTTAAGTTTTTTTAAAAAGATGCAGCAGATAGCCTGGCACTTCTGAAGGCCGTTCCTAGGAAACCTTAGCATGGACACTTGGCAGCTCACTCTGCAAACTGCAGACAGCAATGTGGAGCCTGGTGCCTGCCTTTGGCCTCATGACTCTTTAGGTTTCTATTAGGTTCTTTAACATTCCCAGTGCACACCTGGTTGCTATCTGGCCCTGGGGCAAAACACAGAGAACAAGACAGCCTTCCTGTCTTCACACTAAACCAAGTCCTTTCTGGGCTTTCATCAGCATACCAGGAAGGGAGATTCACAGACGCAGAGGGCCAGTGGACCAGGACTGCTCACATCTGCCCTGCCCTTACCCTATTCTCATTTTCCAGGGATCCCAGCCATACCTCCGCCCTGGTGCGAATACAGCGCTTTCCCTTTAGGATTACTGACAAAGCCAAACTCTTTAAAAATATAATTTTATAGTCAGTAGTAAGAAAGACTAAGAAGTGAATAGACAAAGAAAATACAAGCAGCATAAAAACACCCAAGCTTCGGGAAAACTAATTCCAATCCCACACATCACTCTCATGGATCAGATTAATAAGCTCTGTCCCAATTGTTCTCAACCCTGGATGCATACAGGCACCTGGAAAGGTGTGTGCATGTGTGTGTGCATGCCTGTGTATGCGCTCATATGTGTGTGGTGTGCATGAAGTGTGTGTGTATGTGGTTTGTGTGTGTATGCATCTGTGGTGTGTGTGTGCTTCCGTGTGTGTATGTGCATGTGTGTACATGTTGTGCATGTGTATGTGGTGTGTGCATGTATGTATGCATGTGATGTTTGAATGCACATGGGGCCTGCGCATATGGTGTGTGCACATGTGTGTCTTCATGTGTATATGGTGTGTGCATGTGCAGTGTGTGTTTGTGTGCACGTGTGTGTACTTTATGTCGTGTACATGTGTGTAACGTATGTGGTGTGTGTACATGTGTGTGCTATGTGTGTGCTGTTTGAGTGTGTTGTGGTGTGTGTGTGTAAGAGGTGTGTGTGCATGTGTGTGTGTGTTTGAATGTATGCTTATGTGTGGGGATATCTCTGTGTTTTTAGTGTGTCCATGCACATGTGCATGTGTGTGGTATGTGTGTCGTGTGCATGTGTTTGTGGCATGTGTGGGTATGTACGCGTGTGTGCACACGCTTGTGTGCATGCATGTAGTATTATATGTTGTGTGTGGTGTGTGTATACCTGTGTGGTGTGTATGCAGTGTTTGAGTGCATGTGCTTGGTATGTGCATAGAGTGTGGTCTGTGTGAGTGTGTGTGTATATATATATACATGTGTGCTCATTTCATGTGTGGGGGATGTGGGATGCTTGTGTGTGTGCTTGTGTGTGTGTGCTATGTTGTGTGTGTGGTGTGTGTTTGTGTGTGGTGTGTGTGTACACATGTGCATGGTGTGTGTGGCAAGTGTGTGTGAGTGTGTGGGATGGTGTGCGTGTATGTTCATATGCATATGTATGTGATCTCTGTGATGATGTAGGTAGTTTGTACATGTCTTGTTTATGCATGTTTGCATGTGTACGTAGTGTTGTGTGATATACTGGTGTGATGTGGTGTGAGTCTGTGTGTGTTTGTACGTGGTGTGTGTGGGGTGTGTGCATGTGTGTATGCATTTGTTACCACTTTCCTGGGCCTTACTCTGCAATGGTTTTGGAACTTGTCTGGCGGCCGTGCAGATGGCTCCCAGGTGTCCTAGTGTCCCCCAGATGGGGAACCATTGCCTTAGAGGCTTAGACCAAGTGGAACAAGAAGATCAGGACACTGTTTCAGGAGCTTCCCAGGTATAACTGACTGTATTTCTAAAGATGATGTCGCACTGCTTCCTACCCTATGCTTTCCTAAATGTGTCCTCACCTTATACTCCTATAAAGATGGGTTCAAACCCCCTTTCATCTGGGTGGGCTTGTGTGCTTCCTAATAGAGTGGGGCGAAGACATGGCTATGTCACTTCCTAGGGCATTTTACACAGGCCATGATGCCCACCCGCTTTTCTCGGGAGTCTGAAGCAGTGAATGAGCCCAGGCTTGCTGCACTGGAGAGACCACATGTTGGCACTCAGGTCGCCAGGCCCAGGTCACCACAGCAGGACATCACACAGGTAGTAAAGCCATCTTGGGCCTCCACCACCTGAATGTCACTGAGGAACTGCCACAGGAGCAAAGAGCCACTAGCTGAGCTGCACCCAAATTCTGATCCACAGACTCCATGGATATAGCAAAATAGTTCCACAGCACTGGTTCTGCAGGCGTGCTCACTTGCGTACCAGTGGACTCTAATGTGCAGCAGCGTGAAGAGCCACCTCTCACTCTGTGGCCATTTGTGTACAGGGTTATACTAGTGCCCCTGGACTCCTGCCCTTCTAGAGCTTCCTGCCTGTATCCCATGATTCCAAACAGGGCCTCTTATCTCTAGCAGATTACTCCCTTGTGAAACAATCACAGAGATCCTAGGCTCACCCAGTCCAGGTCCAGGACTGTGGTGGCCTCATCTATAGCTCATGGGCCAGCCTGTGGCAATCACCATTGTAATGACCTCAGGCTCCCTTGATATGGCTTGGGTCCCCTCTGTCATAGGTCCCAAACATGCACTCTCAGAAGTCTACATATGCCACCCCCAGTGCCCCCCCAGCCAACATTGCCCACAGACTCAGCCCATGGTGACTAGTAGTAAACCCACTCCTAATGGAGTAACACAGCAAAGATAGAAACTAGAGCTTCGCAATCTGAACCCTCAGCCTGAGCCATCAGTTCCTTTCAGGCCCATTTTGAATGGTTATACCAGTTCCTTCAGAGTCTTTTTTGTTATTAATCCTCACCAGAGGATATTCCCGCCCCCTCCCCCCCACTGATATTTGGAGAGAGTGGAAGAAAGGGAGGGAGGGAGGGAGGGAGGGAGGGAGGGAGGGAGGGAGGGAGGGGGAGAGACAGAGAGAGAGAGAGATTGAGAGAGAGAGAGAGAGAGAGAGAGAGAGAGAGAGAGAGAGAGAGAAACATCGATGTGAGAGAGACACATCCATTCATTGCCTCACACACATCTGGGTCACATCCTGATCAAGGCTATGCTCCAACCTGCAACCCAGGTATGTGCCTTTGACCAGGAATCAAACCCGAGACCTTTCGGTGCTTGGGCTGATGCTCTAAACACTGATCAACACCAGCCAGGGCTCATTCAGTGTCTTTTTTCCAGATGCCAATGGTCATTTCCTCTCAGACTGGTGGAAAACTCTGCTAAGGCACTGAGGCTTACCTAGGAATGTATGTTGTCCTTTTTAAGAGAAGGCAAATCTTGAAATAAGACACAGGCTAATCTGTGTCTGGAGGAGTCCTGGCCCAAGTGTTGTTTATTACAAAGGATTGAAAAGAGGGGGCCACGTCTCTGGGAGTAGCCATCCATGCCCAGACTGCTGCTGTATGAGGTTCAGTTGTTTGTTTTCCCCACATTTTCTGTTTCTCTCCCATTGTGTCTCATGCCAATGATGACATCTCCAGGTTGGTCACCATGTTGACCTAAGTTGTCAACTCCCATCTTCCTTTCTTTCTTCATCAGCAAGCCCTGCAGTTCACAGCGGACACTTTAGCAGCCACTTATCAAATACATGCTTCTTAAAGACAGCCTGTGATTGACAAGGGAGCTTTAAGAGGCCAAGGACATGGGCTTCTTAAGGTAAGTGTGGATGGCATTGATGGCTTCGTTTTGAGAGGTTAACATGACAGCAAAGAAAAAGACACAGTTTATTTTATTTTATTTATTTACTTTTTAAATTGTTGAGTCTATTGCAAATGCCCCCCTCACCTCCTGTTTGCCCCCTCCAGCCAGCCTGGCCACCTACCCCTGGCTTTTACCACACTATTGTCAGTGTCCATGGGTTATGCAAATATGCATATATGTTCTTTGGTTAATCTCCTCTAGTCCTCCCCACTTGCCTTCCCTCTGACACTCATCAGTCTGTTCCATGCCTCTGGTCCCATTTTGTTCATCAGTTTATTTTGTTCATTAGATTCCACATATGAGTGAGATTATGTGATACTTGTCTTTCTCTGACTGGCTTATTTCACTTAGCATAATACCCTCTAGATCCCTCTATGCCAGTGATTCTCAACCTTTCTAATGCCGCGACCCATTAATACAGTTCCTCATGTTGTGGTGACTCCCAGCCATAAAATTATTTTCGTTGCTACTTCATAACTGTAATTTTGCTACTGTTATGAATCGTAATGTAAATATCTGTGTTTTCCGGTGGTCTTAGGCGACCCTGCTAGTGGTTCTCAACCTGTTTCAGGTTCTTAGAATATATTCCTAGAAGTAGGATCACTGGGTCAAATGGCAGTTCCATTTTTAACTTTTTAAGGAAACTCCATACTGTTTTCCACAGTGGCCGCACCAGTCTGCATTCCCACCAGCAGTGAACTAGGGCTCCCTTTTCTCTGCATCCTCGCTGGCATTTGTTGTTTGTTGATTTGTTGATGATAGCCATTCTGACAGGTGTGAGATGATACTTCATTGTTTTATTTGCATGTCTCTGATGACCAGTGATTGAGCAAGAACATATTCCCCAATGATTAATCAGATAAGGGATTAATCTCCAAAATATATAAAGAACTTATACAACTCAACACCAGATACCCTACATCCTAGCTGGTTTGGCTCAGGGGATAGAGGGTCGGCCTGTGGACTGAAAGGTCCTGCGTTCAATTCCGGTTAAGGGCACATGCCCGGGTTGTGGGCTTGATCCCCAGTAGGCGGCATGCAGGAGGCAGCCAATCAATGATTCTCTCTCATCACTGATATTTTTGTCCCTCTCTCCCCCTCCCTTCCTCTCTGAAATCAATAAAAATATATGTAAAAAACACCAGAAACCCTATAAAAATAGGCAAAGGACCTTACTAGACACTTGTTCAAAAAGGACATGCAAATGGCAACAGACATAAAAAGATGCTTGGGACACAGTTTATGCTGAAGGCAGGTCTTAGCTCAGGCCCACAAGCTCAGAGACTTGAACTCAACAAAAGGTAAACTGGGTTTGGCTCTTGCAAGTCCCCTCCTGTGAGCATGACCTGTGCCCTGCAGCCCTAAAGGGTGGATTCTGAGGAAGAAATGTCTCATTTCTGTGACTTTTAATGTGTTGAAGAAAATTATGCAGGCACATTAAAATATAGCAGTTAAATAGGATGACATCAATACTAGATTTAAAGTGAAATTCAAGTGCTTTGATAGTAACCATTACATTGACTCATCCTATATGCCTTAAATTAAGGTTAGATTTCAGTAAAACTTTATTTTAAAGCCACAAAATTGAGGGTTTGACTTTTCATTCAGCCACATAAAAAGTACTACAATAGGGTCCGTAGGAATGGAATTGCATTTTAGAGCCCTACGTGACAGTTGGAGTCGGTTAGGGGGCACACGGGTGTTCATGAGGGTCAGTTGGTCTTTCCTCCAAGCTGCAGCGAACAGGCGATGCCTGGAGGACACTGAAGACCCACTCCTGTTCCTAAAGGCGCCGGCATGTTTTCTCAAGAGTTATTATGAACGTCTGAAGGAGACTTCACTGCAGGGTCTCCGTTTCTACTCTCATTCCCCAGTAAAAGCAAACGCATTCCTAGGATTCAAACTCTAGTCACAAGAAAAAGGAGCCTAAGATAGGCCTTGCTGTGCTGCAACCCAGCAAACAAATAGAATACTCAATTAGTTCAATTAAAGACCAAAGGGAGTGGAGGGATGGAGGAAAAAAAAGAAAAAAACTCATGAACACAGACAATAGTGTGGGAATTGCTGGGGGTGGAGGGAGAGGGCAAAGGGGGATAAATGGTGGATGGAGACTTGACTGGGGGAGGTGAACACACTACAGTGTACAGAGGATGTGTTGAGGAACTGTGCACCCGAAACCTGTTGAATTTTATTAGCCAAAGAAAGGATATTAATGTTATTAAATTTGAACTCATATAGACTCATTTATTTACTGTTCTATGTCTCAGTTGGGCAATGTGCACAGCATTTCTGTGTCTGGCCTGGGGAAACGCCCTTGCACTTGCTTGGATTTTGGGATGAGCCACCTTTTCAATGAAGCAGGGTTTTAATCCGAAAGAGTGACTCTGATTGTTTCAGTCCTGGGTATTTGCCAGACATTTTCTGAACAATTAATGCTGCTCTCAAGCAAAAATTAGAATTTTTGAAAATTTCAATCTAACTGTAAGCTTGACAGCCTCTCAGTATTTCGAGATTTCACTGATGAGATGGGTGGTGACTTCTGTGAGAGTAAAATTAAATACATCAGCATCTGGAAAATCTATATAGCTCAGTAAGCCAATATTTTCTAAATGAACAATGCAAAATGTTACAAAATGATACATGGGTAAAAAATCCATTTCACAAGGTAGACTATAGATTTTAAGTGAACAGAGTATGAAAAGTTCATTGATATGATTTCAATTCCAGATTTCTACTAACCTTTAAGAAACCTTGTTACGTCGTGGGCGTATTTTCAAAGAGGGAGAGACACAATTACCTGAAAGGCTGTTAAGACAGTCCTCCCTTACAGACTCAGAAAACAAGACTAAACCTGTCGGGTAACATTCACAGGGTACAGCAAGTAGATTAAGCTGCAATGCCTAAGTGTAACATTTTAAAGAGTTATTTTTTTTATTGATTTTTAAATAAGATAAAATAAGGCAGAGGTCGCTACCTGTGATTTCTCTAAGGATCTCTCTCTTTAGGAAGTGGCTCTGCATTGTCACAGCGGCCAGGCCAGTGCATTGGTCAAAGCTTTAAAAAAGGGTCTATACTAATAAAAGGGTAATATGCTAACTAGACTGGACATCTTCCAGACATCCTTCGGGACATCCTTCTGGACAAAGCCATGGTGGTGGGGAGCCAAGACAGACCTGGTTAGGGGCGATCAGGCCAGCAGGAAAAATCAGTTGGGGGTGAGATCAGGCTGGCAGGGGAGGGCAGTTAGGAGTGATCAGGCAGGCAGAGGCAGTTAGGGCAATCAGGCAGGCAGGCAGGTGAGCTCTTAGGAGCCAACAGTCCAAGATTGCAGTTGGACATCCCCAAGGGGTCCCCGATTGGAGAGGGTGCAGGCTGGTCTGAGGGAACTCCCCCGCCCTGTGCATGAATTTCATGCACCAGGCCACTAGTATTGAAGATAATACACATGCAGGAAAAGGCCCATGCTACATGTCCAGCTGAATGAATTTTTACCCCCTGAACACATCTGTTTAGCCAGCACTCAGTTTAAAAAAAATAAGACAGACTTATTTCACTCAGCACAGTACCCTCTAGGTCCATCCATGCTGCTGAGAGGGCAAGATTTCATTCTGTTCTATGGCTGAGTCACACTCCATTGTATACATGCACCACTTCTTTTTTATCCATTTGTGTATTAATAGACACTTAGGTTGCTTATATATCTTGGCTTGTAAATAATGCTGCAAATAATTTCAATATATGTGGACTCTAAAACACAAAAGAAACAAGCAAAATAGAAACAAACTCATCAATACAGGGAACAAATTGTGGATTGCCAGAGGGAGTTTGGGAAGATGGGTGAAAAAGGTGAAAGGATTAAGAAGTACAAACTACCAGTTATAAAATTAGTCACAGGGATGCAAAGTACAACATATGGAATAGAGTCAATAATATTGGAATAATAATGTATGGTGCCAGGTGGGTACTAGACTTAGGGTGATCAACTGTAAGATATATAAATGTCTAATCACTACATTGTACATCTGAAACTAATAGAATATTGTATGTCAGCTATATTGGAAAATAAAAATTATTTAAAATACATTTTAAAAATAAAGACAGAATATAACCAGCACCCAGAACCCCCTTCTCCCCCTCCACCCACCCCCCCCCCCGAACCCCAAGCCCCCCAAGTCTACAGCATGGATGAGTTTGGCCTGGCTCTGCACCTCCTATAAATGGAATCCCACAGGACATTCCCTTCCGTGCCTGGCTCCTTTCACACATCACCTCTCTGAGACGCGTCCACAGCGCTGTCTGTGGTTATAGATCGCACTTTCTCTTTGTTCCTGACTGGTCCGTGTGGGAAGACGCCACAATTTGTCTCCGTTCTACAGCTGGCGGACATGGGTAGCTTCCCACCTGGGCTGTCCCAAAGCACCAGCTGCTCGAGCAATGCCCACTGCCGTGGCCCGTCTGCGTGGATGCTACCCGGCTGCTTGGAGAGCAAGGCCCCAGCCCCCGGCGGCAGGTCAGTCCTGTCCTCCTGGCAGAATGTGACCTATGGGGGAAGACCACAGCTGCCCAGCTGGGAAAATGGACTCTCATTTGCATGAAAAAGTTTCTTGAAAGACTAGCAACTGAGAACAGAAGTATAATTTGCATTACTGTGGAAATGTGAGTGGCGGGCCACAGGGAGTTTGATGGGAGATTGGGGGTAATTTATCCGATTAGCAGGATACAGCCTGACAATCCTACACAAGGCCAGGGCAGGCCCAGGGCGGAGGCAGAATGAGCGGGAGTGAAACTCTGCGAGAAAACTTCACTGAACCATCTCATCTGAACGGGTTACAAGCTTAGAGGAAGGGCAACAAGCCAAAGTGCTTTGTAAACAAAGTCACCAGCTCAGCTCTTCCTGGGAAGCAGGGAGCTCCGCGGGCACCTGGGGACATTGCCTGGGCTGTGGGTGCCGCCCGCCCAAGGGCCGCAGCGTCTGTGAGACGCAGCGGGAATAGGTGCTGGTCAAATGCTACCTTCCCTCTTGGCCTGGCCTTAACCAGAGCTCATTCGCTTCCATGGGCTAGAGTGCAGGGAATTGGAGGAAAGTCAGAAAGTTGACCGTTATAGTTTAGAAAATGCAGAAGAAAATAAGTGAGAAGAGCATATTGGTGCCAGCCCAGAGCAGAAAGGTGGGGAGGTCGGGGTGCTCTAAAGGGGTGAGTGATGGCTAAGAGGCAGGACCAGGGGCTGTGCCCAGAGCACTCTGCCTGTTTATTCTAGGTGTTCCCTGCGTGTTGCTGGGAACAACAACAACAAAAGACTACAGCTACTTGCATCTTAGAATATTCTCATTTGTCCAGACAAACCCATCATTTTAGGCCCTCAACTGCTTGGCTAGGCTACCTAAGTGAGGCCAGGAACCTCAGGGTTTAGGGCAGCTTCTGGTGGTCCCTTCCCAGAGCCCTCTGTGTGGGCCCACATTGGTGGCTCCAAGACACCCCGCCTATCTACTACAAGTGGTGGTTGCATGAAAGCAACACACTGATGCTTCGCGGCCAATCCCAGTGTCTGATGCACCATGACGGCAGCCCTGCAGCGCAGGCAGCCCAGGCCCTTGGAGGCCGCAGCAAGCAGAACGAGTGGCTTGCACGAACCCAGCTGGCTTTCCACCTCACTGGGCTGAGCTCCCTCTGCCTGTTGCAATCAGCTCCGTGGTTACTACACCTCATACTTACTCATAGATGCCATGCTTGCTGGTCCTCAACATGAAAGTGATAAGGAGAATATCATGACAAATAAGCTCAAGCAAACCCTGAGACCATAGATGACTGGCCGGCATATGAAGAATCACAGGTCATTGGTCCAGGTTTCCTGAGTGTTCACAGCAGAGCACACCTTCCAGAAGGATTGACATGAGTCTCTGACAAAGGCAGCTGAATGGCCAAACCCAGGATTTAAGGGTCACAGACGGTGGCAACTCTGGTGCCACTGGCGGCAGATTAGCTTGTGACTTCATATCTAAGAATGAGGTGAACAGATTTGAGATGTTTAGGTGGTAGAGTGAATAGGAGTTGAAGACAAACTGCTGGGCAGAGGGCAGTCCAATGGTTTCTGGTCTGGATCGGCAAGAATGGTGGCATAATTGCTGGGCCAGCCAGCCCTGGAGGGCACCCTTGATCACAGAGAATAACCAACTTGATTGCAGGAGTCATCATTCACTTATTTCATGAACAGACATTGTTGCTACATGTGCCAAGCACTCTACTGAAGACAGAATCATGTGAAGCAGCAGGAATTGATGTAGGAGCTGAGGTATTTGTTTGAATGTCATCCATAGCTTCCCACTGCATTTAGAGTAAAATTTGAGCTCCTCCCCAAGGTCTCCAAATCCACATGGGAGCTGGCCTCTGCAGACTCCCACCTCATCTCCTCATCCTCCTTCTTATCTCCAGCCTGTGGTCACTTCCAACTCTGGAACCCTGGCAATCTCTTCCTTAGGACCTTCAGATATCACCTCCTCGGACAGGCCCTCCCCAAGCACTCCCTTGGGTCTCTCTTTAGCCAAGTTCTCTGATGTGTTTTCCTTCATAGCACTTATTATGAGAAACTACTGAATTTATTTATCAGCATGTTTGTTAACCACTTCTCCAGCCACATTTTATGATAGATGTTAGAAGGCAATAGCTGAGCAAGAGAATTAGACAAAGGTCATCCTGATGGATATTGTTTTTTTGTTTTTTTTTTAATTTGAAAGCTTGCCTTTTTTTTTGTTTGTTTTTAAAGGAAGGAGGAGAGAGAGAGAGAGAGGGAGGGAGAGAGAGAGAAAGAAACATCTATATGGGAGAGACACATCACATTAATTGGTTGCCTCCTGCTTCTACCCTGAGCAGGAACTGAACTTGCAACCTAGACATGTGCCCTGACCTGGAATTGAACCTGCAACCTTTCCATGCAAGAGATGATGCTCTAACCAACCGAGCCACACTGGTCAGGGTAAGCTTGGTTGTTCTTGAAGCCAAGACAAGAGAAAGCTAATTATGACTTTAGAAGCTTCAAAAATAACAGTGACTTTTGGGTCACCTCCAGTAGCCCCAAACCCAAAGATATCAAGCCCCACTCTTACTTCATCTCGGAATCAGATCTTTAAATTGAAAGTCCAAGACAGAAAGTATCTGAAAGTCATGACCTATAAGGGAAATGACCTTTGATCTCATTTTCTTCTCAATCTGAAGTCACATCAGATTGATATCTCAACATACATTAGATGGAAAAATAAGCTCAAAAGCAGCTGAGAATTGTGATCCTTAAAACACAGATACTGATTTCTAGTCCTACCCACAAAATCCCAGATCACAAATTGAGTGATGAGATGACATTTCTTATGTAAAAGGCACTAACTGTGCAGATGATGTATTGTAGAACTGTGCACATAATACCTATATAATTTTGTTAACCAGTGTCACCCCAATAAATTCATCAAAAAGGGGATGAGTGGGAAGGCACTAACTGGACCACATGGGTCAGCAGCAAGTGAAAGCCAAGTTTCAGGAGATGCAGAAAAGCACATGGGCCCCAAGTGTCTTTTCTTAGTGATGACGGCCCTCCTTACTGGACAGTCAGTCAGCAGGAGACAGTTCAAACGTCCTTAATAAAACTGCTGGGTGGGCAGCCAAAGGGAAGGAATTGGAACCTGGAGGGAAAGCAGGCGTAACACGACTAGCAGCAGCCCCAACTATAGGAAGGCTTGGCTTGTAGGTTGATGTAGTCCCCTTGGGTGGACAAAGACATATCTTCTTTGGAATTGCTCATCATCTTTTCAATGAGGACTCTCATGGCCTCATTAACATTTTTGTTCTCCTTGACTGATGTTTCTGTCCAACCCGTGAAACCATTCTCCTTACTGAAACGGTCAACCTGGTCTCGGCTTACTGCCCAAGGGGACAGATCACACTTATTGGCCAAGAGCAGGCAGGGCACAGGCTCTCCATTGGGCAGTGTGAGCTTGCTGTCCAGGTCCTGTTTCCATTTCTGGCTGTTGCTGAAGGTAGTGGCATTGGTAATATCAAACATAATAACGCAGGCAGAGGCATCTCGATAGTATAGTCGTGTCATAGATGTGAAGCGCTCCTGGCCTGCAATATCCCACAGCTGCAGCCTCACCATCTCGGAGTCAGACCACTGGAGAACCTTCAGAGCGAAATCCACTCCCACCATGGACTTGTAGTGTTTGCTGAAGCTGTCCTGGGAATATCTCTGCACCAGGGACATCTTGCCCACGGCGGCGTCCCCCACCACCAGCACTTTGAACAGGTGATCGCGGCTGCCCATGGCGAGTGCGGTGGACGTTTTAGGGAGACGAGAAGCCGGAGAATCGCTGGTTTTAACCTCTGTGGCTCCCGACCCCCTTCATACTGACGTTCGGCATTCCGCCCACCCCCTGTTGGGGCTCTACTCCCGGGACTCAGCAGGCGCGGTCCCCCTGATGGATATTGTTAAAGAGAAAACCACAGGCCCCAAATGGTGTCACTCATGCTAAAGCCCATGATATCAAACCTACATTTAATTCCAGTTTCAATCTCTCCCAGAAATATAACATTAATCAACCAGTCTAGAATTTTCTGCTCAACATTAATGAGGCAGTCTAGTGCATGGGTCTTCTCCATCCCCCATAGAAAGAAGAAGCAAGCTGCATGATAAAAACCCTTCCAGTTCCCTTCCCCTCAAAAAACCCCATCCTTTCTTTTCTTTTGTTACCAGCTCCATCACCCCACCCTTCTTCCCATAAAACCTATTTTGTACAACTCCTCAGATGCCCTTCTACTTGCTAGATGAGATGCTGCCTAGTTCATGAATTGCTTAATAAAGCCAATTAGAGCTTCCAATTTACTTGGTTGAATTTGCTTTTAAACAAGATGGGGAGAAATTAGCAGATACATTCAAGAGATATTTAAGAGGCAGAGCTGACAAGGATTGTGGGTAAATTGGATAGGGAAGAGGAAAATGAAGACACCTTCTAGGTCTTCCTGGATGACTGTTGCAATCACTGGGGAGCCCTAGAGAAGGGCTAGATGTGGATATGAAAGGCGGGAGGTGGGCTATTCACATACTGGTGTGCAGTGCCTTTGAGGCATCCAGGAGGACTTGCCAAGCACACAGGTGATTCCTGGGTCTGGAGCTCAGCAGTGTTCTGAGACAGATGTCATTCTGTGAGTTACCTTTGTGCAGCTCGCAATGGACACAGTAGGTGTGGATGAGCTTGCCCTTTCAGTATAGAAGAGGGGGCCTTAGAGCAACCCATGAGGAGGTTTACAAGAGCAGA
Organism: Corynorhinus townsendii; assembly: GCA_026230045.1. NCBI lineage: Eukaryota > Metazoa > Chordata > Mammalia > Chiroptera > Vespertilionidae > Corynorhinus > Corynorhinus townsendii. The sequence goes on along the minus strand of JAPDVU010000007.1, from coordinate 97,646,588 downwards.
GCACAGTGGCCAATAACAGAAGATATTGCTGTACGGGTGGACTTGCTTGGCACCCAAACTGGATTCCTTGGGAGGATCATCTCCAGCTCTGACAGCTAGTGTCTGTCTGTAGCTGTGTGCTGGACTGGATACTCAGGCTTTCCCAGGGACATATTCCATAGGATTCACAAGAGCTGGCTCACTCGGGCCCCACAAAGACCCACGCTTCAGGGTGGGAAACCAAGGCCCATGGGGAAAACCAAAGAGTTGCCCAAGTCACACGGCAGGTGTGAGGTCTCAGAATTAAAACCCAGAATCCATCACCACCCACCCCACTTCTCACAGGCTCCTGTTTTGGTGGTGCTCATAGGTCAGACCATTTTCACTGGCCAAACTTCAGCTTTAGTAAGACATATTTGCCCTGAATGCAAACAGGATATGAGGCAATCACCTCTTAAGCATTTGTTTAAGATGATGCAATCTTGACTCTCCCCACTTCTAGCTCCCTAAAGAATTGCTTTGTCACTCTTTGTGGGAGTTCCCGAGCTCTAAGGCAATTCCCCCTCGAAGAAGCTTCAGAGATCAAGATCCCTGCACAAAGGGACAAAGACTTAGCCATTCAGCCTTCCCCTCCCTCCTGAATGGCAGCAGGGTCACCAGGGCCAGAGCACACTGGAGCCATTCATGGCAATAGCTGCTCGGCCAGCCTCACCACCCTCAACACTGGGCAGGGCTGCTCTCCCCACATCAGCTGAGCTGGGCCCGTTTCAGTTATAACTGAGTAAAAAGATGGTCTCAGCTGGAGAGTAGCTCAGTGATTTTTATGACCTTGAAGGTTCTTCTTCTTAGTACACTGTCCTTCAGCATCATTCAGGCCAGACTTTAGACTTGTCCTGTGATGTTGGTAACCAACATTTTTTAATTGCTAGTCCCCTCACAATTTCAACTGAGCCTCTTTAACAGTTTGAAAACCTGCATTTGAAATAAAATAAAAAAAAAATCTTGACAACCAATCTTATCTTTCACAAAACAAAAAATAATAGTTTCTCTTTGGCTTTGAAAAATCCTAGGGCAGCCAACCTGAGGGTATATTTCAGTCACTTTGTACCCAAACAACACTTTGATTTGGTGAAAAGCCCTATGTTTACTGTCATCCTACGTAATAAAAGCTTAATATGCTAAGTGTCTGGTCATCCAAGCATCCGTTCAACCAATCAAAGCGTAATAGCTAATGATATGCTAAGGTCACTCAACTGCTCAGTGCTAAGATGTGCACTGACCACCAGGGAGTAGATGCTCTGACCAGTAGGTTAGCTTGCTGCTGGGATCTGGCTGATCGGGACTAAGCGAAATGGGCTGGCCAACCTCCCACATCCCTCTTTGGCCCCAATAGGTGGGGGTCTCTCAGCCTAGCCTGCACCCTCTCACAATCCAGGCTGAGGGACCCCCCCCCACGAGTGCACAAATTTCATGCACCGGGCCTCTAGTAAAATATAAATGTGTTAAAAACATCAAGTTACTATTATGCAGGCATTTTTAATAGTCTATCAGAACTTTTTTCACTTCAGAAATGACACACTTTGGAGTAAAACTTCCTGTTTTAAAAACCACATAAATTCCCCCACCTGTTCCCCTTCCCACACATTTGCAATCACAGTAGCAGACTTCTTAGTTCCCCAATGCAATTGGCGCTTGGCATCAAGCCTCACCAAGCTCAGAAGGATGCAGAGAAAGGCAGTCACACTGACACAGAGTCGCTTTGTTGCTTCTTTCTTGCTTTTAAGGTCCATTTGGCTCACTGCCATCAGAATCTCTGTGGGTAATACATTATTCCCCAGGACCAGACCCAGAGGGACGTATGCTTGCCTTTGCATTAAGGTGGTTATCACGTGGGTTTGTAGTTTAAAAAGAAAGCAACTCCATTTTGCCTTGTAGAAACCTGACCTTTGGTTGGGCTGACTAATCTCATAACCAATCAATCCCGCAGGATTGCACTGCTCCCTTATTCTCAGCACGACTTCCACGAGGGACAGATTGCTCTTCTGGCCCGGCCTGGCTTCAGCCCTGCCAGGGATTCATGTTTACAGGCAATTCTCCACCACAAATCTGATCAGTGTGAAGAGCTGTGGAAGCAGAGACCTGGGCTCAAACTCTTGCTCCACAGTCAGCAGCTACACCAGCGCTGCGTCAAGGGCTCCCTGAATGGTCCTCTCCATTACCACCCACCTGCCAATCAGTCACCAAGGCCTGTCATTTCCACCTCTTAAGTGTCACTCTACTGCAGCTGCCTTTCCCCATCTCCACGGCCACGCCTGGCTCAACCTCCATCACCCTTGGCCTCAGTATAGTCACCTAAATGGTCTCCTGCCTGGTATACGGGCTAGCCCATGCAAGGGCTCTTTCAAAATGTAAACGCAACTACAGCTCCCTCCCGCTCAAAAACTCAACAGTTGCCCATCACCTGCAAGTTGAAGCCCAGGTGCCTCTTTTTTTACCCTGAAGCCCCCTCCATGCCAGGACACCCTCCCAGGCCTGTGTCTCCTCCCACCGCCACCCCCATGACAGGACAGGACATGGGCACATACACAATGCATTTTTCAGACCTTGCCTCTGGGCATTACTTGGAAGGGACTTTATCTCCACCCAGTTCCTCATTATCTCTGGCATAGAACTCAGGGTCTAGAAACCTACTCTGCCTCCTTATCCTGCACCCACCCCACCCTTGTGGGCTCCCTCAGGCTCCCATTTGCTATCTCTTGAGCTCCCTGAATACCCTACACTTGATGGAGTTTCTCTCTGAAAGTCCACCTCCTCCTCCAGGCCAAAGTCCTTGTGGGGGGGACATGCTCTGTTTTCCTGTATCTCTGCCCAAAGCATGCTCAGTGAGGGCCGGCCGGCTGGTGACAGGGCTGGAGCTCACGGTGGTTCTCGGGCTCCTGGGCTTCCATCTGCATCCATGGAAAGCTCCATGTAGGTTCCCAGGAATATTTGACTCAAATTTCCTTTTTAAAAGATTGTTAAGTGATTTTGCATTCTGTACTGTAATAGATTCAAAGACATTTATAAACATATGGCACATTGCAGATCAGCAGCTGTTACAAAGAGAAATCATTTCGTAAAGAGTAAACCTTCAATCATTTGCTGCTTCCTTAAAGAATATCCCAAGGTTATAAGGTTCATTACTTTTTAAATTGTTATTGTTTAAAGCCATCCATCTTTGTGAATTAGGGATTTCTTATTACAATATGACCAAAGCAAACTGCAGAAATAAACCAGACCCTGAGGCTGACCCCCTGGCCAGTGCTGAGTCAGCTGCCTTCCTGGGCTCGGTGCTGAGGTCATTCCTGGCCAGTGCTGGGTCAGCTGCCCTCCCGGGCTCGGTGCTGACGTCATTCCTGGCCAGTGCTGGGTCAGCTGCCCTCCCGGACTCGGTGTTGACGTCATTCCTGGCCAGTGTTGGGTCAGCTGTGGACTCCTGGGTCTTTGTGCTATCTCTGTTCCTTTTTGCTCACTTAACAAATGTAGATTGGGTACAACATGCTGGGCTGCCTCCCCCTAAGGTTCCTACAACCATGCTTGCTCTGGGCTCCCTAAATCCCACCCCTAAAGCTTCTCTTAATTTTGGTTTTCTCCCAGCTACTGTCCTACCTCATGCCGACCCTTCAAACTGGAACTTCTTGGAAACCAGGCTCTTCCCCCGACCAAAACCATCAGGTCCCTCTCGTCCCCCTAACACACCCGGTGTTCCCCTGACTCCTCCTAGAGGTCACCCTGACTTCCTGATGTTAAATCCACAGCTTTCAGGAAGCCCTGCCACCTCTCAGACCACCAGCCAAACCCCTCATGCTTGAGAGATGCCTTCCTTCTGCAGGTCACCTCCCGCTTCTCCCGCCAGCTCCCCTGACCAGGTCTAGGCCTGAAGTCCCAGATCCAAGTGTCAGGGGCGGACTCTTCCTGGGGCCTCTCTCCTGGGATGGCCCAGCCGTCTCCTCGCTGACTCTCCATCTGTGTGTGCCATGTCCTAATCTCCTCTTCTCATGAAGGTGCCAGTCCTGTAGGGTCAGGCTCACTCTCGTGACTCCATTTTAATTTCTTTACCTCTGTGAAGGCCCTCTCTCCAAATACAGTTTCACTCTGAGGCCTGGGCTTAGGGCTTCAACATGCACATTTTGAGGGGGACATAATTTAGCTCATAACAAGGGTATTTCAGATTTTGTTCTTGATCTTTTTAACGATTCTTTCCTATAGCCATTTCTAAAGCTTCATGTATTATTGAGTAAATGATTTTATCAATTTCATTTTTAAAATATAAAAGTAATATATCTCATTAAAATAAAATGTGACAATCCTTTACTGTTGGAAGGAAATATTAATAAGAGGATATGATTAAGAGCTCAAAGTTTTGTTTTTTTTTTTAATTGTGGATGAAAGAGGCCACATGCTAACCTGACAAACTCAGAGAAGGCCTGCATGGTGGTCTTGTAAACTCAGAGAGCTAAGGTAACCACGAAGGATGGTCTGAAATTAAACTTTAACTGAAAGCAGTTATAGTGGGTAGTCACCTTCTAGGCCGGTATCTTCCCTGACAAGGCCAACCTTACCTTAACTGAACCTATTGTCCTTTTGCATCCATGATAACATATCCTTGAAATGTCAGGGTAACTTGTAACTTCCCTTTTTCCAGACCCCTTGAGACACAACCAAGTGTGCCTGGGCACCAGGACAGAGACCACAAGTTCTTTCATTGTTGTTGTTATCCTGTTAATTGCTGACTGTTAACTATCCTGCACCCACCTAAGTAAAAGAAGCATGTGTCTATCATTTGACTTTTTAGCCAATCCCAAAGGTTTCCCCGCTTTGCTTTCTCCTGCCTCTCTAATCTATCACCAGTGGATTTCATGTAACCCACCTTTGTCTCCTCCTTTGACTGTCATGTATAAAACAAGGTGAAAACCCGCCATTCTCTGGAGCACTATCCCAATCCGTTGAGATTCTGCTTCCTGGCAATTGTCGACAGTTTGGCTCAAATAAACTCACAAAAATTCTTTACAGGTTTCAATGTTTTTATGTTAACAAAATGTTGTTTTATTTTATTTTTTGCACTCCATCTGGATGACTTAATTTTATTCTTTTAATTTAATTTTTTGTTACTGTTCGCATTCAATACATTTTTTGTATTAGTTTCAGGTGTACAGCACAGAAGGTAGACATTCATATAGCTTACACGGCGTTCCCTCCGGTCATCCCAGTGCCTCCTGGCACCACAGGCAGTTACTACATATTCAGTGTTGTTGACTGAGTTCTAAGACCAAATTCCCAAAGTGCTGGTAAGCACCTCCCCTTGATGGCTGGTATCTCACACAGTGTTTTCTCCACAAACGCTCATCTGTTCACCTAAATGTCTCACAACTCTTTCAGTTACTCCTCAGCCCCACTTGTAGGAAATGGGCCTCATGACCCCTCTCCAGCATGGTGGGCTTCTGATGGAATTTCCCCCAGGCAAGCAGAATGTGGGGAGGAGGGAAGAGGATGTAGGAACAAAGAACTGGGCTCCTGGGCCAGTATCCTGGTGGAAACCCCCCAGCGTCTGCCTCAGCTAGACAGGGGAGGTGGAGCAGCTAGAAAGGCCTCAGCCCCGTGTTTTTAATGGCCCCACGGGAGACAGCAAGACCCAGGCAACGTATGAGGAAACAGGTGACCCCACAGTACCAGCCAATGAGGAACCGGAGGGGGGACTGGATAACTAGGCTGTGTTCACTGCCCTAGGTGTGCCTGGACAACGGACCCCTGCGCTGGAGTTTTAAAGGCTTGTTTTTGCCATACTTCTGTCTCGAGTCTGTTATTTGAATTCGGACAGATGAGCCACTCCAGGTCTAAACATTCTGTCAGTCCTAGATGTCCCCTTCTCAAGACTGCCTACGGAACTTGCAAGACCCAGCTCAAAATTTGTGGGGCTTTTTGTTCAAAATCTATTAAGAATTTCAAGAGAATGAGAGCTGAGCATTGAACCCAGCACAGGCCTCCAGCGCATGCCCCCGGGGTGTGAAGCCAAGACCTGGGAGCCAGCCAGCCTGCCAGCATCCCTCTCACTCACCCCCCACTGTACCCCATGAGGCTCCGGGACCCTCATGCTCACTGCTCCCCACCCCACCATCAGCCGGGCCAGGCTTACTCAGTGGCATCTGCACCTGGTCTCCTCTGCTCAAAGCCGCTGCCTTTTTCTCATTTCCTACCAGCTGGGCACAGACTCTTCAGGTCAGCATTTCAGGCCCTGATTTCCTGACTTGATTCCTACTCCCACCTCAACTGGACACAAAGCTTGAGGCAGATGTTCTAGTTACTTCCCCTGGCTGTTCTCCGCATAGCAACCTCCGGCCTTTCTCTCTGAAATCCGACCCACCAGATGTGGGTCATTGGAACCTTCCCAAAGGTCCAGGCCAACCTCTTCCCTGGAGTGTTTCCTGGCCTCTGACCTGTCTGTCACCCCCACATACCCAGGCACCACTGCAGGCTGCTACCCCCACCCACCAACCCCCTTCCCCTCAGGCTCTGTCACTGTCCCCTGGGGGCTGGAGGAGCTGGCTGAGTTGCATGAGCTCATTTGCACTGGCAAGTGGTGAACCCAAGTTCAAACCCACAGTCTGGCTCAGTCATACCATCTGTGGGCCTGTGCAGCTGGCATCTGTGCATTCCTCCTGGGCCCACACAAGACAGCCCCCTGGCCTCTAGACCCACAAGAGGCAAACCTTGGAGGACACAGATCTTTTTCCTCTCTGCTTTCCTGAGCACTTGCTGTGTCCCATGCTCAGGATGTGTATGTGAGAGGGCAGGGAGCCTGAACACTGGGTCGCCCAGGAAATCCCAGGGACAAATGCATGTCTTTACATTTCCGAAAGCTCAGCAATTAAGGTTTCTTTGGAGAGACAGGGACCCCTTTCAAAAGCCATGAATGTGGGAGGCGGAGGCAAGCTGTCAGTCACGCTTGTGGAGAACTGAAGACTCACCTTTCTTTCCAGGGAGCCTGTGGTTGGAGGGAGGCCCAGCCCCTCACACTTGTCCTTCCTTTGAGTTGGTGTTAGCCTGTCTCCACCTCACTCCCTGCCCCAGGCAAGGCAATCAAAGAGTAAAGGAAGAAACCAGATTTCTCTGCCACCCAGTCTGTCATTCCCACCAGCTCTGGGAGCCAGCGCCTCCAGACATCCTGGGCCCAAGTGGAAACGTTCTCTTCAATCCTCCTTCATCCCTTTCCTGCCTAAGAGCCAGGTTTGGAGTGGAAACTGAGGGAGGTTGTGGAGAGTGGCACATGGTCGATCTGTAAAAGCAGCAGATAGAGCTAGTGAAAGCTCCCTGTTTGCAAATGTACTGAAAGGGTTCAGTACCTGTTGCTGCTGGAAGAGGAGGGACTGAGATCCCTTTCCAGTGCACTCCCTTGGGAGAGGCCTGGTCGCTGCTCTGCCACAAAGAGGACTGGCGGGAAGACAAGGGGCCTAATACCCAAGCCACTGCCACAGAAGCGTTTTGCAATATGCAAAGCTGTTTCTAACTGCAACTCTGGCTGTTTTGGACTGGCAGCTTAAAGTCAAAGAGCAAAGAAAAGGCACTCTCCCTGGACCGGGGAGCCTTCAGGACTTTGAGATTCTCCAAGAGAGGAGGAGTCTGACTGAGGGATGGCAGAGACCCTGTTGGGTTAGAAGGACCTAAGACCACATGTTAAACTTATAAATTACGGCTTTCTAGGCATATGTCCAAGCCCAGATATGTAGGGGTTAAGCTGCCTGTTTACAGCAAAACAACTTTCTCCCATGCCAGAATAAAATTTAGGGAAATTAGACAGTCTGGGTTTGTGGCTAGAAAGAAGACCTGGCCACCATGCACAGCCCTGACAGTGACCTGCAGAAAACTGTATAATAGACTTAGATGATACCTGCGACTTAATGGACATGACTCCAGAAAGACAAGGACAATTTTACTTTGTGTGGGAAGGTCAAGAATAGACCTTAGTCACCTCCCTAAGATATTTGTATAGCCCTACCATATATGACACAAATATAAGATATTTGTGTCATATATGGTAGCAGAAGATTTGGCTACCTAAGGTGGCCACAGTGCCAGTGTTACTGTCTTGCAGGCCTCTGTGACCATGCCCATGTCAGGGGTGGCACCAACCTCAACTTTAGGAAACTGGGGAAGGCCTGTTTGGAACAGAGGGAAGTGGTGAGTACCAGCCCTTTGTTACAGGAATTACAGACCCTGTAAGGTCCTGTGACATATGAGACCTTATAAAGCAATAAAGCTCCCTTAGTCCTATCTCAGAGAGCATGTCACCCCTCCCAGAGACCATATGAAATTTTAAGGACAAGTTAAGTAGCGGGAACCCTACTACAAGGATAGCTATAATTGTCTACTTGAATATAGACACATTTTGAATTTCTCCTTGTCATTTGAAGACCATTATATTTCTCTGAAGAATCCATAGAAAGGACTAACAAGGAAAATCAGAAGATCTTAAAGCAGGTCAGTATATTTTTCTCCTTATATAATTCCTCTGAAATTTGGCAATGCTTAATAAATCATGGCAATACATTTCTTTGCATAAATTCAATAATACTGGTTTCTAATAGTGGTTTTATTGACCGGAAACTTTGACTGGAGTGTCATGCTTTAAAGAGCCCTGTCTGAACTCTGAAGACTTGAAGCCAATAAGAGTGCCAAGGAAAAGCCTGGTATCCTGCTTGGGAGCCCTGAAAATGGCTGGCGCTGGAGTGTCAGGCCCATACCCTACCATCACTGGAAGTTGGTCAGAGTAGAAGGGGAGCAATAAGGACGACTGCGCCCCTGCGGAACCCCACACACTCTAGGCCGTGAAGAGTAGGAGGGCTACTGACATGAGCCTTAAAACCTAGGGCGTGGGCCCAGGTGGAGTCGCTGCAGGTAAGGGATTCACCTAACTCAGCAGGTAGTACCGGCAGTCCTGATGGCAGCTGGATGGCTTGGCATCCTGGCCCTACGGGGCACAATAAGATTCAATCATGAATTTCTGGCAAAGGTAGTCAGTTACCATTCTTGTTGTGTTTATGCAAACAATCAGGCCAAATTAAATACAATAAGTAAATTAGTCTTTATCTGGCTCTTTTGATAAACATAGAGGTAATTTTGAGGAGAAAAATTCTATTTCAATAGAGGTCATTAAAACTGAAATGTTTTCTTTCCCTTCCACCGGACCATTTGTTACAGTTTGTCTCTGCCAGGTCACAAGCCCACCTCCTCCTGGGCCCAGGCCTCATTGTCCCTGTGATAGACAGAAAAGGATCTCCTGGCTCTGAGAGAAAACTCCGTCCCTCCTCAGCACAAAGCAACTACAGAAGAAATTCAATGTCCATTTTCCCTAAAAAAATTCAGAGCCAGGATCCTTGAGGTAATATATTAGGCAGTTAGACAGACATGAGCAGAACAGGGACGATGGGCCAACTAGCACTACAGGATGTAACTAAGTCTTTCCACCTCTACATATGTGAGACAAGGGCATAGACAAAGGGGTACTCACCAAAGTTTCAGCCCCGAGAAAAGGCTGATAGCCTATTTGTCCAAAAGACTTGACCCCTTTGCATTTGGGTGACATACTTGCCTCCAGGCGGTAGCAGCCACAGCTATGCTTATCGAAAAAGCAAATAAATTAATCCTATGGCAGGAACTAATCCTAACTGCCCTACATGAGGTTGAGACTTTACTCTGGCACACACTGGAGTGCTGGATGTCAAACACTCGAGTCACCTAGTTTCAGGCTCTCTGGTAGACAAAAGAAAAATCAGTAATAATTTATACTGATAGCGGGTACACATTTACAACAAGGTAAGGGTTCTCCACAGAAGCAAGAGGGAACTGGGCCACAGATGAAGCTGCCCAGGAGGCTGCCCTAAAACCAGTGGGGCCTCTACCGATTCTAGTGACTCTTCCAGATCCTGACCCACCCAATCTAGAAAAACTAAAATCCATAACCAGTCTTTATTCAAGTTCTTACAGGCTTTACAGTCTACCCAGGAAGCAATCCAGAAGCACATCTGAGATGCTCTTCCTGTACCAACTTCTGGTCTTGTTCATCCCTTCCAACCTGGTAACTGTTTGGGTAAAGAAATTTGCCACCCAAGGACTGACTCCTATCTGGAAAGGACCACCTCCACAGCAGTCAAGGTCAACAGAATCCCAATGTGGCTTCATCATACCCGGCTTAAGACAGCCCAGGAAAAATTGAGAGTCTAGGACTCTTCAGACTCTCTAAAGATTACTCCTGGCCCTCATTCCGGGCCCTTATCTTATAGGCAGGCCCACTAACTTTATTAGGCAGAAAATTAAGATTATAGTCCTCAGGAGTAAATATAACTACAATGACTAAGAGTCAATGATTTGACTCATGTACATAAAACCAGTGGGGAATGAAGCATCCATCTTATATAAATACTGCTGTTTGAAATATTAACCCTGCTATTTGGCTTCTGTAAATTCTTGCTTGCTAAGACTACTCCCACTTCAGAGAGGCCATTAAACCTTCCCCGGACAAGGTTATCTGTGCTGGCGCCAGGCCAGGCCTCTGGTTGAGGTCTCAAGGCCCCAGCACATACAGGCTCTTTAAGAACTTGCAAAAGGGGCCGGAAACACCCCATATTTGGGAGACAAAGAAGGTAAAAACATATAAATAGGGAAAATTCCTGTATGTTGGGGCCCAGAATTTGAGAGACATTTTCCTCTGGACCCGTGCGTAATAAATGTAACTCCATCTCTTTAAGTATTGCTTTGTTCTTCTTCGGTTTTCTGTAACAGTCAAGGAAAAGTTAGAAAATATGCAACCATCAAATGTGCCATGAAAAATATTCAGTGGTAGGGACATGCCCATCATGTGTTATTAATTGAGGGAAGCCACCACAGAGCAGGTGTATAACAGGGCCCCATTCTCACACTTTCATATTTAAACAAATGTGTGTATTATACTTTATCCATAGATATTCGAGAAAATATGTATTGAAAAAAATATATACTTCCCCGATATATTTACCAAAATGTTTTCAGTACTTGTACGTGGGTAACAAATTTTGGATGAAATTATCTTACTTTTTAAGAAACATTTCAATGTCTGCAGTCAAGGACTACTTTGGTCGTGTTTGTGTTGAGTCAGAACCTTAGAGGAAATCTGCATGTGGCACTGGGCTTGGCCCTCTGGTGTCCCTGTCCCCACCTCACCTGGTGGCCACCCTGGAACTACTGGGAGGAGGAGGGGGGACCAGGGGTTACAAAAGGCAGAACTCAACAGGAGTCACCACTTCCCATTCGGGCAGGAATTCCAGGGCTGACGGTCTTACAACCGGAGGAAAAGGGAATTGAGTAGAGCTCTCCTGATTCAACATCTTGTGTTTTTACCACAGAGTTCAGTTCCTTTGTTATTTTTTGCCATACTGGGGCTGGTGTCAGCCCAGAGCTCACTGGCGGTCCCCTCTTGGGTCTGCATGAGGTAGGGACAGGGGAGATGGCTCACAGGGGTCCTTCCACCCTGCCAGTCAGTGCCCTCTCTCTGGCCCTCTTGCTCCTTTACTTCAAAAGCCTGTCACCTGCCCTGCTCCTGACCCCTCCTCAGCCCACTGCAATCTTCCCAGCACAAGCTGGCACATTGTGGACATCCTAAAAGTGCTGGCTAAGTGCCCAGGTCTTCACACTCTCCGCACCCCACTCTGATTCCACCTCTCCTGAGATGGAGGTCTCTTCAACACTCCAGCCATTCTCAGCCATGCTCACACCCAGCATACGGGAACAGGAGGGTAGCACTCAAACAACACCCACTCCCATACTTCAACATTCCCCAGCTGCAGATAAAAGGAATCAGGGAGAAAAGCATGAACACTATGAAAACAAGCCCAGAGTGACAAAGTAGGATACTGTCCCACTTGTCCCTACCCACCATCAGACCTGAGACGTGTCTGGTCATTACTCGTGATTGCTCATCCAGGTAGGACTGTTCCCACCCACTCCCTCAGGCCATCCCTCTTCACAAATTCTCTTCAGCCCATTTCAACCCACAGAAGTTGCTTGTGACAATGCTGGTATTATGATTTCCCTCTTCATCTTCTCTTCTCACAGACACATAACTCTGAGAACAGAGACCATATTCTTGGATGCATTAAATGCATTGGACTGAGACCTGGGCACAACACCCGACTCATAGCCTTGGTGGTAATAAGACCTTAGGTAAGTAGCTTGAGCTCCCTGAAGGCTTGCTTATCTCTTCTGTCATTAAGCAGCAATAATCTCTACCTCACAGGACTGCTAGAATGACAAATATATAGGTTTCCAGGAAGTCAATTATTTCCCCAACATTTGACATCCTGTCATCCTTCACAATACCTAGAAGAGGGCCTTTCATGTGTTGATGTTCAGTAAATGTTTGCTGATTGATTAATTGACAGACTGTGAGTTACACTCCACTGCCTGCTGAATCTATATATCTTAGTGAGTTGGCCCTTAGGAAGTATTATGGAAGGGTTTGGATATATACTTTGAGAGGAACAAGAAATTGGGGATAACTATTGCTGATTTTTTTTTTTAACCCTCACCTGAGGATATCTTTTCCATTGATTTTTAAAATTTGTTTTAGAGAGAGTAAAAGGGAGGGAGAGAGATACAGAGAGGGAGAAACATTGATGTGAGACACATCGATTGGTTGACTCCCACATTTGCCTGTCAGGACCAGGGAACAAACCTGCAACCAAGGTATGTACCCTTGACTTGGAATTGAACCCACAACCATTCGGTGCACAGGCCAATACTCTAACCACTGAGATGCCTAGGGAAAATATTGCTAATTTTTATGTAACAATTCATCTATAAAGTAGTGTAAATATTTTTTTGTTCCATGAGTTTTCCTATACCCAGATAAAAATAACATGTTTGAGACAAAGTTTATGCCAGCCAGTCCTAATGGAATAAGACTTGTATGAGCAATTAGTAGTCTCTTCCACAAGAGATTTAGAAAAATCTGACTTGTCCGATAGAAAGTAGGTGTATGGGTCAGGGATGTGGCCATAAGAAGATGGCACACTCAACAGGGGTAAATTAAAGAGTTTGTTAAAACGCTTTTCATTTACAAAAGATTGGGAGAGAACAAAAAGAAATGGTGAAATCCTCCAGGTTACAGCAACGGGGAGCTTTTGCTATCCTAGATCCAAAGGAGCAAAAGGAAGTAGGAGTTCTTTGTTACCAGCAAGAGCTGGACCTGTCAGAGAAAGGCCTCCTGACATGAGCTACAGTCTCCATTAGAGTAATTCAACCTGGTCAGAGGGAGCTGGTGGGACCAATAGCCCAACCTTTCTGTCCACTGTCTTCCAATATACCGCTGGGGCTTCCATTGGCCCAACCTAATCAAACACCAAAGATCTGGGGGCAATGCTGGCAGTCCTTTGAGGTTAGCCCCTTGGCATAGAGTGGGGTGGAGAGTGGATCTAAATGGTAAATGGAGAGATAGAGAACCAAGATGCTGGTGTAGGTAATCACAAGTACTCACTGCCTCCCACAACCATATCAAAATTACAACTAATAAAAAGAACAATCAGCATGCAGAACCACCTGAGAGCTGGCTGAATAGAAGTTCTATAACTAGAGAAGTAAAGAAGAAAGCACACTGAGACTAGTAGAAGGGACGGAGGCCTGGAATAGGCTGGTCTGACATGCACATGTGGTACGCTTTTAATCAGGAGGGAGAACATCTCTGTGGAAGCTGCCTGTGAGGAACAAGGGGTCCCAGCCCCACACCAGATACCCAGCCCAGGGTTTCAGAGCTGGGAGGAGAAGTCCCTGTAACTTTAGGTTGAAAAACCTGTGAGGATTGTGGCTGAGTTGACACCAAGGCTGCTGGAGACCCAGGTGTTCCTTTTAAAGGGCCAGCCCACTTTACTTGGACTCCCAGCACCAGGTAGATTTGGGGGACCCAGAAACATACAGAAAGGAGCTGGACTGTCTGGCATTGGGACAGGAACTCAGGATTGCCTTTATCCCAGACTGATGGTGCTTTCAGGGGTCATTGTTCCTGTGATGGGACCTTCCCAGTCACAAGGCTGACTGGCAGCCATGTCTGAGTCTGAGCACACTGTTCATGCTGCCCTGAAGTTTCCCTGAAACCTGGCCCCATCCAATTTGCATCCCCATCCATCCTGTTTGCAGCGGCTTTTCCAAATGAATGGCCTGTCCTTGGTCAGGCTTTAGACTTTACTAAAATCTCTCAAACAAGCTGCAGCTGGTGTCAGTGTGCCCCAAACCAATCAATAAAGGCCCAAGACCCAGCACTAGTACCAGCCTGCCTTGCCTGGGCACCTCCAAGCCCAATACAAAAAGCTCCTGCCAGGCGGCCCCAGGCAGTGACTGACTTTGCACCGCCCTGGAGGCCCTAGAGCCAGTTCACCTAGTGGATAGCTTCAGACCATAGCATATTACAACTCTACACATCCACAAGCAACACACTCAAGGGGCAGACTCAGTGAGCACCAAAGCTCCAAGGAAGCAAGTCCTGCTCCATAGGGGTGTCTCCTGCACAGCAGTTCTCCCACTGTAGTTACAGCTGGTCCTCACAGCCAATTGGCCTAGAAGTCAAGTCCTCCCAGAGATGACAATAGCAATCAAGGCTAAACTACAACAAGACTTTGTTCACAGCTCACAAAGGGCCGCACCTAGAGTGCCCAGCTCAGGTGACTGGGGAAGCTGAGCTATTGGGCTCTACAGGACACCTACTACACAAGGCCACTCTACCAATTCCAAGAGATATAGCAGCTCTACCTAATATATAGAAACAAACACAGGGGAGCAGCCAAAATGGGTATACAAAGAAACATGTCATAAATGAAAGAAATGGAAGCAAGCAAACTACTGATACAGAATTCAAAACCATGGCTATAAGGTTACTCAAAGATCTTCATGAGACTTTCAAGAATCTTAGTGAGAATTTCAGAGACATTAAAAAGGACCAGTCAGAAATTAAGGATACATTAACCGAAATAAAGAATATTTTACAAGGATTCAACAGTAGAGAAGAGGATTCCAAGAATCAAATCAATGATTTGGAATATGAGGAAGCAAAAAACACCCAACCAGAAGAGCAAAAAAAAAAAAAAAAATCAAAATATATGAAGATAGTGTAATGAGCCTCTGTGACCATTTCAAGTGTACCAACATTCATATTATGGGGGTACCAAAAGGAGAAGAGAAAGAGCAAGGTAATGAAACACTATTTAAAGAAATAATGACATAAAATGTCCCCTACCTGGTGAAAGAAATAGACTTACAAGTCCAGGTAGCACAGAGAGTCCCAAACAAGAGGAACCCAAAGAGGCCCACACCATAATTAAAATGCCAAGGGTTAAATACAAAGAAAAAAATCTTAAAAGCAGCAAGAGAAAAACAGTCTGTTACCTATAAGAGAGTCCCATATGATTTCAGGTCAGCTGATTTCTCAACAGAAACTATGCAGGCCAGAAGGGAGTGGCAAGAAATATTCAAAGTGATGAGTAGTAAGGACCTACAACCAAGATTACTCTACTCAACAAAGCTATCATTTAGAATTGAAGGTCAGATAAAGACCTTCACAGATAAGAAAAAGCTAAAGGAATTCATTACCACCAAACTAGTATTCCATGAAATACTGAAGGGTACTCTTTAAGAAGAGGAAGAAGAAGCAGAAGAAGAAAAAGATAAAAAAAATATGAACAATAAAATGGCAATAAATACATATCTATCAACAATTGAATCTAAAAGTCAAATAAATGAACAAGAAATCTAATGAACAAAATAAACTGGTGAATAAAATTGAATCAGAGGCATGGAAGCATGGAACATAGTGACAATCTCAAAGAAAAGGGGGGGAGCGTAGAGGGAGGGAAGAAATTAACCAAAGATCTTACCTATGGACACAGACAGTAGGGTGGTGAAGGCCTGGGGCAAGGCATGAATTGAGTGGTGAGGGGTAATGATGGGGTTGGGGGGAGAGACATCTGTAATACACTCAACAATAAAGATTTTTTAAAAATTTTTAAATAAAAGGGAAATGGAAAATATCCACTAGAATAGGAAAGGAGAAAATCAAATCAAGAAAAATTAATAAGGAATAAGAACAATTAAAAAATAGATGCTAGAAATAAAGCCAAATAGTTTAGTAATCACAATAAATGTAAAGAGATTAAAGAGAGTCTCAGATTAGAAAAGTAAAAAGACAAATGACCACAATGTGCTTTAAAGAAGACATATATAAGCATAAGGATATTGAGAAGTGGGGAAGTAGAGAAAGATGTCCATGTGAACACTGAGCGAGGAGGCTTTCCAATAGTGATATCAAACACAGTTCAACTCAAGGCGAAAGTTTCAATGTAAATGAGGAAACCAATACACTAAGAAGATATAAAGTCATGAAATAATGCTTAATAATATAATCTTAAAAGATATAAAGCTAAAATTGGTGGATTTACACTGGGAAAGGAACAAATATACAGCCATAACAGGAGATTTTACAGCATACTTCTCAGAAACTGACAGTAAGAAGAGCAAAAGTTATAAACAACTGAGGCCTCCAAACTTAACAAAACCTTTAAGACAGGCTAACTTCAGTAGACAACATAGATTCCTGCCCCTTTCAAGTAAATAATGCACTTTTTTTAAAAGCACAAATGAAACATTTTCACAACTTGATGACACTAGGACACAAAGGAGGTTTCAATAAATTTCAATGAATTGGTATCATAAAGACCATCACATCCTCTGAGCGCAATGCAGTATAGGTGACTATTAGAAATCAGCAAAAAGGTATCCAAACTATTTCCTTATCTGTGGCAGGTCCTCCAATAATGTAATTTTGTAATAATGTTGAGAAAAGAAAAAAAAAACTGATTCCTGGAGGGAATCAGTGTGGAGTTTGCACTGGGTTCCCCAAGCACCCCAAAGTTGTGCACAAGAGGAAAATGGGGTTTATGCATTGTCCCAGTCTGAGTGAGTGTGTGTGTGTGGGGGGGGGGGGGGGGGGGATGTGGACATAGCCCTGAGATGGAAGGGCATCCTGCCTAGGGTGGGGTCTCTGAGATGATAGGATGGGCTTCTGCCGCTGAGACCCTGAACTGGAATCAGTGGTTAGAAAAGAGTTCCCTCACTTGTTTTATTCATATCTTTTAAATGTGTTTCCAGGAGAAACCAAGATGGCGGCATAGGTAAGCACCTAAATTGTTGCCTCGCACAACAATTTCAAAACTACAACTAAAAGACAGAAGGGACACCATCCAGAACTATAGGAAAGCTGGATGAGTGGAAATTCTACAACTAGAATGAAAGAGAAAAGCTCACGGAAAATTGGAGGAACAGCAAAGAGTTGAGGTACGCAGAGAGGAAGGGCGGCTGAGAGCCTAGCTGCTTTCTCTGGTGGGAGGGAGAAGGAAACCCCCAACTGCACTGAAAGCTCCTGACTGCACTGAACCCCAGTTCTGACTGCACTGATCACCAGTTCCAGGCGAGCCCCTGGGGACCCATCCTCTTACAGGGAGAATCTGGACTATCAGGCAGAAACTCGGGAGCTGGGGAAGGCAGAGGTCTGGAGGCACGCATGCAAGGGCAGGGCTGACGGGAAGCCAAGACTGTCTGCTCCGCCCTGAGACTCCACCCCATCCAAGCTGAGCACAGAGGCTTTTGCAATTTGGCAAGTCTAATCCTATAAGGCTGTCTCCAGCACCGAACTTCTCACAGCGTAGACACAGCTGATCCTCACAGCCAACTGGCCTGGAGGTCAATTCCTCCCAGTAATACAAACAACAATCAAGACTTAACTACAACAAGGCTGTACACACAGTCCACAAAAGGGTGCACCAAGAGTGTCCACTTCAGGTTAACTGGGGAGGCCGACCCACTGGGCCATATAGGAAACCTAGCACACAAAGCTACCCTACCAACTCAGGGAAGCAGTGAAAATGCAGAGACAAAGAAACAGATCACAAATGAAAGAAATGGAGGAAAACAAATGACTGGATATAGAATTCAAAACCACGGTTATAAGGCTTTTCAAGAATATCCTAGAAAAGGCCGATAAATATAATGAGACCCTCAAAGATATGAAAAAGGAACAACTAGAAATTAAACATACACTGACTGAAATAAAAAATATTATACAGAGACCTAACAACAGACTAGAGGAACGCAAGAATCAAGTCAAAGAATTGAAATAAAAAGAAGCAAAAAACACTCAACTGGAAAAGCAAAAAGAAAAAAGAATCCAAAAAGTTGAAGATAGTGTAAGAAGCCTCTGGGATAACTTCAAGCGTACCAACATCAGAATTATGGGGGTGCCAGAAGAAGAGAGAGAGCAAGATACTGAAAACCTATTTGAAGAAATAATGACCCAAAACTTCCCCCACCTGGTGAAAGAAATAGACTTACAAGTCCAGGAAGCACACAGAACCCACACAAAAGGAATTCAAAGAGGACCACACCAAGACACATCATAATTAAAATGCCAAGGGCGAAAGACAAAGAGAGAATATTAAAAGCAGCAAGAGAAAAACAGTTAATTACCTACAAGGGAGTACCCACACGACTGTCAGCTGATTTCTCAACAGAAACTATGCAGGCCAGGCGGGAGTGGCAAGAAATATTCAAAGTGATGAACAGCAAAACCTACAACCAAGATTACTCTACCCAGCAAAGCTAGCATTCAGAATTGAAGGGCAGATAAAGAGCTTCACAGATAAGAAAAAGCTAAAGGAGTTCATCACCACCAAACCAGCATTATATGAAATGCTGAAAGGTATTCTTTAAGAAGAGGAAGAAGAAAAAAGTAAAGATTAAAATTATGAACAATAAATACATATCTATCAACAAGTGAACCTAAAATCAAGTGAATTAAAAATCTAAGGAACAGAATAAACTGGTGATTATAATAGAATCAGGGGCATAGAAAGGGAGTGGACTGATAATTCTCAGGGTATGGGGGGTGCAGGAAGAGACTGGACAAAAATCATACACCTATGGATGAGGACAGTGGGGGGGGAGGAGGTAAGGGCAGAGGGTGGGGTAGGAACCAGGTGGAGGGGAGCTATGGGAGGAAAAAGGAGAAACAATTGTAATAATCTGAATAAAGATTTATTAAAGTAAAAAAATAAGTAAAAATAAATATGTTTCCAGCTCACATTTATTGCACTGTGTGCTATTAGAAGTGTTTAGGGTCTTTATTTAGAAGTTGGTGATGTTTTATGATATGAAATAGCTGTAGGAACTTAGCTCTTGTCTGTATCAATTAGCTTAGGGTAAAATTGGTTTCATTATGTGTCATTTGCTTAAAATCATAGTTTTCACCCAGCTGGTGTTGCTCAGTGGTTGAGTGTAGACTTGTGAACCAGGAGGTCATGGTTAGATTGCTGATCAGGGTACATCAGGGTTGGGGCTTGATCCCCAGTGGGAGGCATGCAGAAGGCAGCCAATCACTGATTCTCTCTCATCTCTGATGTTCCTATCTCTCTCTTCCTCTCTGAAATCAATAAAAAAAATACATATATTTTTTAAAATCACAGTTTCCAAGAACCTATCGACAGTGTTAAATGAGGACTTAATGTAGCTTGCAACTATATGGCACACTTCTAAACAGTTCATAATTTAGGGAAATTATAAAATATTAAAAATTAATAGTTATGAAAACTCAACATATCAACTCCTTTGGAATGTAACTTAAAAAATATGTATAGGAAAAATCCTAGCCTTAAATAAATATATTAAGGAACAAACAGACTGTAAATGAATGAGCTGGCGCTAAACTCACAGAGCTAGGAAACAACAACAGTGAGTATAATATTTGTCTTAAAAAATAAATGCTACATTTCAATGGAATGACATCTATATATGCATATCCAGATGTGTATGTATTTTAATATATAAAAATCCTGGGTCCTTCAATCCACAATGACCAGGAGGGTTGACCAACTCAGTCCTGCAGTCAGTGCTGGGTTGCTGTGGCTGCAGGCATGGTGACCCAGCACTGACTGCTGAGGGGGCTGCGAATAAGGCTCAGAAAGAGGCCTAAAGAGAGAAGCCACTGTGGCAGTTGTTGAACAGCACTTACCTCTCTAGCTCTGGGCCTGGTCAGCAGCTGCGCCTCCATTTCTCTCCAGGCTTCCACCAGGGCTGCTGATCAGCCCCACCTTTCTGATCAGGCCCCATTGATAGGCCCAGAGACACTGACTGGTATAGAAACAGATCAATCAGAACCAAATCTGGGTCAACTGTGAGGAGCCAATGGCTGCCTAGTAGGCAGAGCTTTCGACACTGACTGGCATAGAAACCAACCAGTCAGAATAAAATTGGCCAACAGAGGAGGGCAGTTAGGGGTGATCAGGCAGGCAGGGAAGGGCAGTTGGGGGGGGGACCAGGCTTGCAGGGGAGGGCAGTTGGGTGCAACCTGGCCAGCAGGGGAGGGCAGTTGGGGGTGAGATCAGGCTGGGAGGGAGAGGGCAATTGGGGGTGAGATCAGGCTTGCAGGGGAGGGCAGTTGGGGGCAACCTGGCCAGCAGGGGAGGGCAGTTGGGGGTGAGATCAAGCTGGCAGGGGAGGGCAGTTGGGGGTGATCAGGCTGGCAGAGGAGCAGTTAGGTGGTGATCAGGCAGGCAGGCGAGCGGTTAGGAGCCAGCAGTCCCAGATTGTGAGAGGTATGTCCAAATGCCCTGGGGGATCGGGCCTAAACCGGCAGTCAGACATTCCCTGAAGGGTCCCAGATTGGAGAGGGTGCAGGCTGGGCTGAGGGACACCCCCAACCCAGTACACGAATTTTGTGCACCAGGCCTCTAGTATGCTTATACTTTTTTTATGCAATGTGCATCAATTTATAAGGTGTTCTTTTTTGTTGCTACTGTTTTTGCTTGGTACATAGTAGGTGGTCAATAAATGTTTGATGAATACATAAATGAGTGAATGTTCAAGAAATTTTCCATTTTCTGGCAGCCAAATTAAAAAATGTGAAAACACAAAACAAAATAATTTTAATACCAGACTTTTCCTAATTCACTAGATTCAGCATATTATCACTTCAACATATAATCAATATAAAAAATCATTGAGAGATTTTACATTCTTTTTTTCCTACTAAGCCTTAGAAAACTAGTGTGTATTTTACACATAAAGCACACCTCAATTCAGAGGCTAAATTTTTCATCAGAAACAATTTATTTGATTTTAGATTTCATAACTTTATAATAAAAATAATTTTCACATACCCAAGTTGTTCAAAACTTACTTAAAGGTTTTCCAATAACTGAATTGGGTGTCAGTTATTAAATTTAAATACTAACATTAAATAAAGTTTAAAATTCAGTTCTTTAGGCATGTTGGGCAGCTTTTAAGCGCTGGATAAATAAGTCTTGTGGCTGGAGGCCACAGTATTGGGCAATGCAGTCTAGTCTACATATCCTGCAGCAAGGACCTGCCCTTTCAAAGTATTCCTACCGAGGGCCCTGCTGACCAATGTTAGGACACAAAACTTCCCACTCTGACCTCAATGGAAAGCAACTTTCCTGCTTCCTCTACTATGTAGAAGTAGCCCTGGACTACCAATTTGCCCCTTCCCTCAGCAGCCCCTGACGATTTCAATTTAACAATAACATTAACCATGCTATTTTCTTTCTTTGTCAAGGATCAGTATACTGCATTCAAAAAATATTTAAATCTTATAACGGAAGCAATAGAATAAATTCACAGCACTCGATTTCAGAGGACCCAGCAAGAAAGTGGCGAGAATGGTGGTCTGTCTCTCCCCAAACTGAATTGGGTGCTTCTGAAGGCAGGGGAAAGAGAGCTGCTGGCCACCCCACCAGAGCCCACTCCTTCCCGCCTCCGGGCTCCAGGACAGCGAGGCCCACGTGGGCGCCTGTCTGCTTCCCCACCTGCTCAGAAAGGAGGACTTACCTCAGCTAAAGAAATAGAACACCTCAACCAGGTCGTTCTTTGTACTTGGGCATAAATTCAAGCCGTGCACAGCCCTCAGGTTCCTGGCCTCTCAGGGCTGCCCCTTCCCGCCCCTGGAAAGACGCTTAGAAACAGAGCTCAGGGCCCGGCCCCACCAGCACTGCCACGGGCGCCAGGAAGCCTGCACAGGAATCGGGTCTCCCTGGGCATCAGGGCCTTCTGGGGAGGCGCAAGAAGAACAGTATTCTGAGGAGTGCAGGGTACTTGGCGTCCCTAGCATCCTGTTAAAGTCACGGTGGCCACACGTCTCCCCACATGTGCCCAGGGAAGACTTTGAAGGCTAGTAAACCCAACAGCTGTTCTCAATTCCTGTTGGGATACAGTCAGAAAAAAAATTTTTTGGAGGAAAATTTGGCAGTATCTATCAAAATGCTAAATGTTCATTCCCTCGGACCATAAATTCCACGTCTGAGAGCTTACCTTGAAGACCTGGGGACTGGCCTCCCTGCAGCGCATCTGCAGCTGCAAATGTTACAACTTGCTGGAGCTCCAACTAGGAGGTGCCCTACGCCCACTGCGCTAGGCGGAGGGAGGCCTGCAGTCTCTGCAAACACTGCCATGCCTAGTGCTAGTTTATCTGACTCCAGATAGACGTCTGAGGTGGTATAAATACAGTGTCAGCGCACATTAGACCTATGGAACGTACTAGCGGAGGGCCTCTGGGACATGGACCTAGGAAGATACTAGGTCCAGGGACTAACCCTACCCCTGCCTTTCACGATATACTTTTTGTTTTAATATTTTTAAACTTACATTGAGCGTATGTCACTTTTTGGTAAACAAAAGCAGTAAAGATGTTTCCATCTTAAAACAAAACAAAAGAGGAAAAAATATGCCAAAAATGAGGTAGGCAGTGTGGATTTGAACTCATTTTAAAATTGGGTTTATTTACTTGAGGGATTCACAGATTAGCCAGGCATCTATATATATAAAACCCAAATATGCAAACAGACAGAATGGCAGAACAACCGAACAACCAAACAAACGGTAGCTATGACATGTGCTGACTACCAGGGGGCGCACTCAGAACATGGTGGGAGTGGGCAGCAGGTGGCAGAGCACAGAACATGGCGGGCATCAGCTGCAATGGGATGGTGGAGCAAGGGAGCAGGAGTGCCAGACCAAGGCAGGGCACTGGTTGCTGTCATCAGAGCAAGCTGCTGGTGGTTACTGAAAATTCTTTGCTCCTGTGTGCCATGGTCCCGCCAGGCACTCGTACCCACTGCTGGCGCCTGGCACCAGTCTCAATCGCTCGGCACTGTCCAGCGGGTGCAAGCGGCAGCTGCTATCCCTAATCGCCCCTGAGGGCTTCTCTACCTCCCCCTGCTCCTGAGGGGCAATTGGGGCAGCAGCTGCTGCTCACACACACTGATGGCACCTGCCCCAATCACTCCACGCCGTCAGCAGTGCAAGCAAGGCCAGTGCCATCAGTGCATGGGAGCAGCAGCAGTGGTAGGAGCAGGGCTACAGACAGACAGGGGACTGGCGGCCACAGTGGGAGGGGCCAGGCTGGGGGCAAAGAATGGGCCAGGACCCACCCCTGTGCCCACCACAGCCTTGCAGCCCACAGTTCCTTTCAAGGTGCATGAATTCGTACACTGGGCCCTTAGTATTTAAAGAAAAAAGCACTTTCTTGCCCTTCAAATAATTCTCAGTTTTCCAAATTACTTTGTAAATTTTATTTTATTTTTTAAATTAAATTTACTGAGAGAACATTGGTTAATAACATCATATGAATTTCAGGCATACAACTTACTAATCTGACATCTGTATACTCTATTGTGTGCTCCCCACCCAAAGGCTAGTCCCCTTTTGTCATATATTTGACCCTCTTTATCCTCTTTGTCCTCTCCCAACCGTGTAAATTTTATGTATTTAAGCATTTATTTATTACTAGAGGCTCAGTGCATGAAATTCATGCATGGGTTGGGTCCCTAGGCCTGGCCTGCGATCAGGGTCGATCAGGTTCCCCACCGCCCCACATCCCCATTTCCCCGCCTCCTTCCCTTGCCACTGTGCCCCACCACCACATGGTTCCCCCACCTCCCTGCCTCCCTGCTTCCTCCTTCCCTCCTTCCCTCAGTGCCCCGCCACCACCAGTGATCACCCGCCATGTTCCTTGCCACCCCCTGGTGGTCAGCGCACGTCATAGTGAGCAATAAAACTGGTCTCCCAGTCGAACTTCGGGGGGGACACTTTGCATATTAGCCTTTTATATATATAGATTTTGTTAAGTATTTATTGGTTTCAGAGAGAAGAAGGGAAAGAGAGAGAGCGGTGAGAGAGAACATTGGTAGGTGCCCTGACCAGAGATCAAACCCACAATTCAGGTATGTGCCCTGACGGGGAATAAAACCCACGACCTTTCAATGCACAGGTTCATGCCCCACCAACTAAGCCACACTGGCCAGGGCTGTACATTTTATATTTAAGTGATTATATAAGACCTTCCTTTCACTATGTTAAAGCTTGTTGTAGCTCTTAAAGTCTCAAGGTATATTTTACTTCACTTTTTCTTTGTTCATTCAAGAAATAGTTACAATGCACCCGCAGCCAAGGACCTGCACTGTGTGCTAAGGTAGAACCAAGAGATTTCTTATTCTGTCCTTGGGGAGCTTGAGTCTGATGGGAAACACAAGAAATGTGTCTGAAAAAACAGCAACGCAAGGGAGAAAATGATGCTAAGCACCCTAAGAGATGAACTAGGACTCCAGAGCCTAGAAAGCACAGCAGGGAGATGGCAGGGGCTGTGAATGAGGGTGCTGGCCCCGCTAACAAGTAACTCTCACCAACAAACTGAGAAATGTTTAGTAGCGACAGCAGGTGCTAAAGCTGCTGCTGTAGTTCTCATTTTCAGCGATTAAACCTACCCCCTGCCACACACCCCTCCTTCACTCTGTCTAACCACAGGGGACCTGGCACGTGCCTGCCACTCCCACTCTGGTAGAGGTGTGGCCAGGTGGGCCTGCTGAGTTTTGGTGGTGCTGCTTAAGACTTACTGCTTCTCACCCCTTTAAAGCAGCCCTTGGATAGATGTTTCTGGTCATTGGAAACCTCTCAGCACACCTGATGTCTGAACTGAGGCAAAAGTCCCTACTGTGTGCAGCCCGCACTCCACCTTGTGGCCTCCCAGGTAGCCCTGGTGTGGAACCCAGGACATGCCCTGAGCAGAACGCTCCCCGGGAACCAAGACGCTCATTTCTCCCTTTTTGCTTTGTTCTCACAGTTTCAGGAAGCTCAGGGGAGGATCACCCCTTGCTCTGGGGGCAGTGCTGAGTCCTGGGCCCAAAGGCGCCCACTGAGCAGCTGCGGCCTCGCCAGAGTGTGCATGTTCAGGCCTGGTTTGGGAGGCGCTAGCCTCCGAGCATCAGGTCCAGAGGACGGCCAGGGTGGTTCTCTCCCTCCTGCCCTGTAGACAGTTATCATTAAGCAGTTACTGTCCCTGGCACAGGGACACCAAAAATGAATGACCTGCCCTAGCAGGTTTGGCTCACTGGTTAGAGCGCTGCCCCTCAGACCAAAGGGCCCTGGTTTGATTCCTGGTCAAGGGCACGTATGTACCTTGGTTGCAGGTTCCATCGGCAGCCAGGTCAGGGCACATGCAGGAGAGAGTCAGTCGATGTATCCCATTCACAATGATATATCCCCCCCCCCCCATCTCTCCCCCCTCCCTTTCACTCTCTACAGTGAAGAAAGAAAGAAAGGAAGAAAGGAAGAAAGGAAGAAAGGAAGAAAGGAAGAAAGGAAGAAAGGAAGAAAGGAAGAAAGGAAGAAAGGAAGAAAGGAAGAAAGGAAGAAAGAAAGAAAGAAAGAAAGAAAGAAAGAAAGAAAGAAAGAAAGAAAGAAAGAAAGAAAGAAAGAGAGAAAATCAATCGGGAAAAATATCCTCAGGGAGGATTAAGGGGAAAAAAAGAATGACCTGGTCCTTAACCTCTAGGTGTCTGCAGTCTGGTGGAGGAGAGTCCTTGCAAATCCTGTTTCTAGCTGCATTATTGGGGTCAGGTGCTATGGCAGTGTGATTTCAGTCACCTCTACAATGCTGCCAATGTTTGTTTTTTTAATATGTTTTTATTGATTTCACAGAGGAAGAGAGAGATAGAAACATCAATGATGAGAGATAATCATTGATCAGGTACTCCTGCATGCCCCATGCTGGGGATGGAGCCTGCACCTAGGTATATGTGCTGACCCAACATAGAACCATGACCTTCAGGTTCATAGGTCAGTGCTCAACCACTGAGTCACGCAGGCCAAGCTAGATAGGTTTTGTTAGTTCTTTCCACACATGAAGCAGAGGCTGCAGGGAACACAGAGGTGAACAGAGCCCAGGAGAGGCTGGTGGGGTCGTCCCCAGTGCACACAGGCCCAGTAAGAGCAAGAGGGTGCACAGAGGCGGGCGCACCGGGAAGCAGGGGCTGCAGGAGACAGCAGCCTGGCCAGACTTCTACAGGAGCAGAGTCCCCAGCCCACAGGCTGAGCCAGAGAGGCACTGTGACCTGGGAGCAGCCAGCAGCTACGCTTCAGAGCAGCAATGCTAGAGCCGGCCTTCTTTTTCCCAGCTCCTCTCCCCTCCATAGGCAGCTATCTTGAAGCTTCAGGAGGACAGTGAGGAGCTTTACTCCTCCCCTTTCCTGGGAGTGACTGTCCTCAAGCAGACAGTGCACCTACAGTAGTGTCCCATGGGAGGGAGTGGGCTGGCTGAAGTGCAAGTCCCACAAGTTCATTTTCCTTCCCCACTTCCCCAGAATTCTGCTGGCAGTGGTCAACCTTGAACTGCAACCCTGTGCAAGGCACCCTCTTGTAGATGCTTGTGGATTCAACTGATCAATGTACAGGGTGGGGCTAATGCCTCCACAATCCCTCACTGCTCCTAATATCTGTCAGCGGAATCAGCACTGTGAGAAGCCAGGTGAATTCTCACTCCTCCTCAGCCTTCTGTGATGAGCTATCTTATTGCAATAGTCAAACTTTACACATAAAAAAAATATCCTAAGCCCCAAGCATATTGACAGAATATGAAAATGTGGGCTTTGAAGATTTTTTAAGTAGTAGGTATCAGAGAACAGAGGTTTTAATCTAGGTTCTATCACCTATTAGCTACTGAGATTTAAATGCACTCTACCCAAACCTCCGCTTCTACACAGAGTGGCCAGATTATTATGATCTCTGAATACATAATAATCTGACCACTCAGTATATATGTTGAGGTCTGGAGGCCCGGTGCATGAATTCGTGCATGGGTGGGGTACGGCCAGCCTGGCCAGGGGGAGGGGACATGGGCGGTTGACTGGCCTGCCTGCTGGTCGAACTCCTGGTCGAGGGGACAATTTGCATATTAGCCTTTTATTATATAGGATATTCACTGAGTGGCCAGATTATTATGCGTTCAGAGGTCATAATAATCTGGCCACTCAGTGTATATCTGTCAGTTGTAGAAAAGCATCTTACCATGGGGAGTAGCTACAAGGATCAAATAGGATGATGGATACAAAAGAGTTTGTGGAAAGATCAGAAACTAGACAAGTGTATGTTAGGACTAACATTTCCATTATTAAATTCCTGACTAGCAGGCAAAAAGTATGAGTGAGGCAGGGCAACTATGGGTCAGGGCCCTTAAAGTGAGGGAAAGAGCTTGCTGACAAAATGAGCATCCAAGAAAGAAAGGGTGGTTTGATTTGGGCCGAGAATAAGGGAGGAGCTTTTGCAGGCAGTACTGAGGACTCCAGTTGTCCAGAGAGAAAGCCATTGGGCAGGCTCTCCCTTATGGAAATGCATCTTCTCCTGCAGGAACCAGGCACCCTGGTCAGAGTGCTGGAGTTCAGGTTGCTTCTCAGGTTGCTCACCTGGGGTCACTTGGCTGCCCCAACCAGAGCATTTAGGGAGGAAGAAGCAGATCAAGGAAGGCAAGGTGACTGACCTGAGGTCATGAGAGCAAACTGCAGGGGCCATCAGAGGGAGGGGCATTCATGAGCACCACCTGAGCTGGAGTCTGGGCTGCACAGAAGGCAGACCTCACCTGCTTCCTCAGGGGCTGTGCAGGGTCCAACCAGGAAAGGAGGTAACCCTCCAAGTTTAGAGTTAAGAGGCACTTTCCTCTTGTGTGAAAAGCAGGCTGGACCCAATAGGGCACAGCTATGAATCTTTAGCTGTATCGAGCTGCGTTCAATGATAAAAATGCAAGGTTCGTATTACACACCTCTATACAGTACAAGTAGATTCCTCATGGACGACTTTGTACTCTATGTGGCTTCTCTGGACATAGGTTGTGCAAATGAGCCACCAGCAGTCAGTTTGTTGTCATCCCAATTAAAATGGTGGAAATTATTCTTTGTCATATTGTTATGGCCACTAGTTGCTTCCCTGTGTCCCATGCTGTGCTAGAACCTGCATAATCTCCAGGTTGCACAGTGTCCATTGACACTGACATCGCAGATGAGGAAAGTGAGGTTCAGGAAAGTTAGGTAATTTGCCTGGGGTCACACAGTTGGTGAGCGGCAGAGCCAAGATTTAAACCCAGTTATGCCTGTCCTAATGTCCAACCAATGTTCCTTCACCACTGCATGGTGCTCGAGGCCACAGGGATGGCAGAGAAGCAACTGCAAGACCCAAGATGATGGGGAGGGAGTTCCTGTCTCAAAATCACTAAACCAGTCAAAAATCTAAACTTACGTCAGCAAAGTCATCACCTCTGCACTGTACCTAACTACTGTTCTGTTTAATTCAAGACATCATTTCCTGGGTTTGGCACAGAGAGCAAGTGTGCCACGGTAGCCCATCACCATAGGACCTCAGAGCAGAGGAGGACCCACGCTCGTGAGATGCCCAGCTTGACACAGGAGAACATTTACTGTCAGGTAATTAGCCAAGTCAATTCCACAGGCCCTTTTTGAGCAACAACACTTACTAAATCTGTGTACACGCCCGGGAAGGAGTGATTTCCTTTGGAGATCTATAGGTGACATGCGAGAGGCCGTGATTACATCTGATGGATTCTCATGAGGTGTTTGGGGACTCTTTTTAAAGATAACCTTTACTAGCTGGCTCAGTAATTTTATCCGGCTGGGCTGTGATAGAGAAATGATGAAACAAAGCCCCATTTTTATACATCATGTAGAGGTCTGGAAGGTAAGCAAAGAAAGAGTGGGAGTCAGTGAACAGTTTGGAGACATGAGTCAGTGTCCTAAGTAAGATGAAGAGGACAGTGGCCCAAGACAGAGCTGCGCCTCCACATTGCTACTCTGGGGAGAGCCAGAGACCACGGGGCAGCTGCCCGCACCTCTTTCTGTTCCTGTCATCCCTTCACAATGTCGGGAAACTGGGAAGAGAGATGGTAGGTAAGCCAAGCTGGACACATTCAGGCAAAGATAGTACTAATCTTAGGGGTCACTGGCCTTATTTCAGGAACCTCCCCCTTTAAAAACATCCTATATAATAAAAGGGTAATATGCAAATAGACTGAACTGCAGAACAATCGAACATCCAATCAAAGCGTAATATGCTAATGATATGCTATGACATGCACTGACCACCAGGGGACAGTCAGTCAACTGGCCAACCAGTTGCTATGATGTGCACTGACCACCAGGGAGCAGATGCTCTGACTGGTATGTTAGATTGCTGCTAGAATTCGGCCAATCAATCGGGACTGAGCAAAATGGGCTGGACATGCCCTGGAGCCCTCCCGCGGTCCCTCTCCAGCCCGATCATGCACTGGTGGGGTCCCTCAGCCTGGCCAGTGCCCTCTTGCAATCTGGGACCCCTTGGGGGATGTCAGAGAGCCAGTTTCAGCCCGATCCTGCAGGCCACTCCTTTTGAGAGGGCGCCAGACGCAGGGCTCATGGCTGGCGGGATGAGCAGGAGTGGCAGGTAAGAGCTGCAGGCAGCATTGGACTGTGCGTTTTGGCCAGATCCCTGCAGGCCACCCAGAGGGACCCCACCAGTGCACGAATTCATGCACTGGGCTTCTAGTCCATTAATGAAAAATAATGACATTTATGGCTACAGATGCAATCATTATTCTCACCAATTACCTTGTTTGGTGGGATTGAATATCTGATTCTTGGACATGAGAAAAGACTGACACTCAATGAGTTCACTTGCCTGCATTGGCACAGCGCAGTCCTCCCCTGGCCCCAGTGCTGGGATTCACCTCCGGCCAACCAGCATTTCCTGACCCTTCGCTCCCATTGCCAGAGGCTGCAAGGGAGCCAGGGCTGCAGAGAGCTCACTTCTCAGGAGGAGGGGCCTCACCTCCACAAGAGCAGACATTCATGCAAGAAGATGACTCATGACTACAGGCCATAAAGAGATGACTGATGCATGAGAGAGGGGCTGGCGGGACATCTAGGAGCCTAAACCAGGCAAAGGGCGCAGGGCAGGGCAGTTGCCTAGGCGCTGGTCTTGGAGGAACAAGTAGAAATCAGACAGCAATGGAAGAGGGTCACATGATCCCACAGGGAAGACTGTCCCCTGGTCCAGAGAAAGCAGGGATTAAATCTTGGTGCTTCTAAAGTTTGGGGGAGAAGCAGCATGAGCATTTTGGAGAAGTTTTAAAAATCTTCCTAATTTAATTTTCTCCTTTTTAGTTAAGAAAAGTATTGAGGTAAGATTTACATACAGTGAAATGCACAGATCTCAAGTATAAATTCAATGATTTTTGACAAATGTCTACACTTGTATAATCACCACTCCAGTCAAAATACAGAACATCTTTGTTCACCCTGGAAGTTCCACCCCGCCTCCTCAGCTAGCCTGCACTCCCCAGCCCTACAGGCAAGCACTGTTGTGATGTTCATCTTCACAGCTAGAACTTCATGGGGAGATGCCTGTGGTGCATTTCCTCTCTGTCCTGAGCAGCCTGGCAGTGCCAGCCCTGCTGGGTTCCAAGCAGAGGTTCACTTCGGGGGCCTCCAGGGCAGCAGGGGCAGCGAGAATGGTGTGACCATGCTGAAAAGAGGGGGTTGCTTGGACAGTGCCATCTCTCAACCCTCACCAAGCTGACTCCACGCCCGTGGACAGCTGTGCTGATGTCTCCCAGGAAGGGGTAGGGACTGCCTGCCTTGCAGAACTTGCCTGGGAGAAAACACCAACTAATTACATTTGGGGATTTCCCAGTGAAACAGCTAAGACACATCATAAAAGAATGAAGTCCACCTACCCACACAGCATTTGTGCTCTTCATTGTACGTGGATCACCAGACATTTGAGAAAGACTTCTAACCTGGACCACAAGTGTTAAAACCAAAGGAGCTTGGGACTGGGTGAGACATGGAAGAAATAGAGAAAGAAAAACAAAACAGATATAATTAATATGCCTAGAGAGATTAGTAATAACATTACATTCAAGAGACAAGAACTTGAGGTTATAAAATAAATTTTTTTAGAAGGGGATACTTAGGAATTAAAGATATGACAACAGATAAGTAGAATCCAATGAAAGGGTTAGAAAGACAAGTTAGAAACTATCCCTGGCATAGGACATAAAGAGAAAGAAAAAGAATTGGAAATGTTTTTTTTAATATTGAGGAGTTAAAATTGGTCTAATATCTGGAAGGGAATTCAAGCATGAATGAACCGAGAAAAGCAAGGAGAAGACATAAACCTGGAGCAATTTCCTGTAGAGGGAGAGGGTTCACCCAGAGCAAGGAACAAACAGGAGGACAAATAGAACGTCTTAAAGGCCTCTAAACTATATATAAAAGCCAAGTGGCTGGAATGACAGAACGACCAGTCACTATGACATGCACTGCAGTGGCCAACTGGCCCAATTGGGCCCAACCCTGCCCCCCCCCACCAACCTTCCCCCACCCCTCCCCAGCTGGCCTTGCCTTAGTTAGGCCCCCCACCCTGATAGGGGGCAGAGCCAGCCGGACCCCACTCATGTACGAATTCGTGCACCAGGCATCTAGTGATTAATATAATAAGAGGAAGATAAAAAGAAGAAAAGACACAGTCAAAGCTTTAGGGAAAGACAGGGAGTCACAGTGATACCCCAAATGACAAGCTTGGACTCTCTTTGCGGGTTCTTGTCCTATGAAGTTTGAAGAATAAAATTCATGGACTAAAAGATTTTAAGCAAAAGCGTGGAACTTTATTGCAAGCATATACAAACTCCCCCTGGGGAGGAGTCCTCAAATGGGAAAAACCTGCTCTCTCTCCCTCTAAGATGGGGAAAACCTAGTCCAGTGAGTCTCTTTGTCTGTGGGTTTATAAATGCTCATAGTTTCTTTGTCTGTTTGTTCCACTCTCTAATTGGACCCTTCATTATTTTATGTCCCCTGTGCTTTCCCAATTGGCTACTTTCCCCTTTTTCCCTGCATGGTATCAGTTTCAAAGCTCACCCAGTGTGTGTCCCCTTTCTTTTTTCTCTTATCTGGTACCATTCTTATAAACCATCTGGCAGCTTGGAGCTGTCTGCCCCATCACGTATTCCTCTCCCATGGACCCTTCCCTAAAGCTGCCTTTCCTGCCTCTAACATCCTTCCAAAAGTAGATCAGACTACTCATAAGTGACCTCCAAACTAGGAGACAATGATTATACACCTTTAAAATTCTAGGGGAAAATCTTCCAAAACCAAAATTCTACCCAACATCAGTAGAGGCTGAGGATAGAATGAAACTTCTAAAACTTAACTTTACCTTTTGCCCTCCCATGTTTCTTTTCTTTTAATTAACTTTAGAGAGAGGGAGAGAAAGAGAAAATGGGAGAGAGAGAACCATCGATTGGTTGCTTCCGGCATCATCCCGACAGGGATCAAACCACAACCTGAGTATGTGCCCTGACTGGAATCAAACCAGCCACCTTTAGGTGTACAGAATACCACTTCCACCAAGTGGGCCACACTGGCCAGGGCTCTTTTTTTAAAATTAGGGAATGCTATGTTCTACTAAAATGAGGGAGTGATCCAAGCAGAGGCAAATGCAGGATCTAGAAATAGGCATTTAACCCAGATGAGGGGGAGAAGGGTGTCCCCATCCTGATGGTTGGGGAACGCCCAGTGGCCATGCAGCAGCAGGCCTGGGATATTTATAAGAACTGAGAGAAATTAATGATTGGCACCTCAAAACCTAAATAGAAAAAAAGAAAAGAAAAGGTTAAACAAGAAAGAAAATGTAGTTAATTATAGTAGCTAAGCTTTGAGTAATATTTCATAGTGAAAGTAAATATATGGAGCTGTCTATAAAGCAGAAGATCTTTCTATTGGGAGGGGAAGTGTAATTAATGTATGAGGCCTAATTATATTCTCCCCCAGAAGGGAGTCAAAGGTTAATATCAATGAAGATAAACAACGGAGTAACAGCAAAATCAAGTTATTTTTAAAAATATGGCAGCAAAAAGAAATGAACATTAACTGGAACTGGCATCCTCTTGAAGCGGACTGGGTTGGAGGCTGGCAGGAAGGCTGCTGCTTTTGTTACAGGCTTAAGATGCTCTGACTTTTTAATGTATGCCTTTAACTTCAAACATTATTTTCTAAAGAAAAGGAAAAGGATAGGCTTCCAGACATCTTTAGGTGTCTAGAGACTCAAATGAGCACATTGAGCAATGCGGAATCTGACGTGTCTCAAAATTACCATCTCCACCCCCCACCCCCACCCCGCTCCTCTCCTGCAGCTCCCCCCCCTCCCTCCGCCAGACAGTCCCCCTCCCCCCGCCCCCAGGGGCGCCTCTGCCTGCTGGGGACACCAGCCTGCCTCCAGCTCCTCCCTTGAAGTTGTTGGGCAGGTTACTGAGAGCAGGTTGATTTCTTTTTGGCAGATACAACCGGGAACTAGAATGCAAGCTGTAGGCACAGTGCTATCTTTTTTAGCACATGAAAGAAACGCATAGGTTGCCAGGGAATGAACTAAATGTTAAATTTAGCTGGGAAGATAACATATCCCTAATGTTTGGATTCATCAAAACAAATTCCAGATGGCAGGCAAGCCTTAGAAAGCCATCTGGTAAACTAAAGCAGGGCTCATTGTTTTAAACTGAAAAGTAGTAAATGTCAGAACTTCCTATAGTGACAATGTGTCTACCTGTCGCCATCCCTGCGGAACACTCCTGAGATGCACGTCCTATGTGTGCGCATTTAAATAGAGGCAACATTTTGTTTTTTCAAATACCTGAGTGATTGACTGTGTTTATTAAAAAATTTAATGACTACAGTAAGGTTTCAATGTATACTTGGTAATATGCATTGTATGGCGACAGCTGTAAGCATTAATAAAACCATTTAAGAACAGACTGTACAATTACACTAATTATTTGAGCATATAAACCCATAGAAACAGAAATAATTTTTTTCAAAATGATTTACAGTGCTGCTGCCATTTTGCTTTAGCTCAAGCAGTGGTGTTTTTAGTGCATTTTCTGTTTGACAGGATGTTTCTTGCACATACTTTGTTTTCTCTCCATTCCCACTGCTCCCTCTGAAACTAATCATTACATCACATGCCTGTGTTTATTCACGAGTTTCCCACCCCTCACCCAGGACCTGCTTGCTCACAACTGCCAGCTTAATCTTCTTTAAACATTGCTGTGTTTATATAACTGCCTGGCTCAAAAACAGTCAATACCTCTCCAATATCCAGAAGATAATGTGCAGGCTCCTACCTACTCATACCTCCACTTTCCCACCCAACTTCCCACTGTGAAACCCCCATCTCCCCAGGCTTCAACCAGGCTGCCGCCCCAAGCTGAGCCTCTGTCTCCACCCCCAGTCATGTGGGCAGCGGCCTGATACCCTGCAGGACCTAGCCTGAACCCAGGGAGCTTGGACTCTGCTCCCTGTATCAGGAACTGAACCCCACATGCATGTCCAGCATGAAGGGGAGAATTGCCCCACACAGACCGGTGCCTGGGCACACCTTCAGCCAGCTTACTGGGGTGATGCCATCAGCCCAGCTTTTATCATCCTGGAGAATGGTGCTAACCCTCACTGGTAAGCTCAATGAAGACCCTCCAAAGACATCAGTGTCCCAATTCCCAGAACCTGTGGCTGCTACCTGACATGGCAAAAAGAATTTGCAGGTGGGATTAAATTAAGGAATTGGAGATGAGGAGATTTTTCTGAATCACCCAGCAGACCCCATTGTCACGACAAGTGCCCTTACCAGAGGGAGGCAGAACGTCAGGCAGAGAAGGGGCTGTGAAAACATCATAGGTCAGAAATGTGGAAGATGCTAAACTATTGGCTTTAATGTTGGAGGGAAGGGACCATGAACCAAAGAATGGAGGCTGCTTCACGAATTTTTCCCGACAGCCTCTAGGAGCCAGTCCTGCCCACACCTTCATACTGCCTGGACTGGCTTGGGCTGTTGGCCTCAGGACTGAGAGACAGTAAGTGTATGCTACTTTAGGCCTGAGTTTGGGGCAATTTGTCTGGCATCAGAAGGAAATGAATGCAGCCTTTTCAGCTTCCCTGGTGCAGCCATAACAATTCTGACACACTCTCCTCTCTTCGTTGGTTCTGTAAGGTCCCAGCAGGATTAGGCTGAGATTGATGGAGGTTAAAACCTGCACTGTCCAATATATTATCACTAGTCTCATGTGGTTATTGATATTTAAAAGTACTTAATTTAAATAAAATAAAACATTCAGTTCCTTTGTTAGAAAGGCTACCTTTCAAGTGCTCAGTGTGGCTCAGAGCTATGACCTCACGTTGGGACGGTGGGGGCATCTGGAAGCAGCTAGAGACCCCTGCAGGCAGCCCGCGCTGCTCTGGCTGTGGCCTGGGGACTGCTGCCTGGCCTCTAAGCATGGTGGGCTTTCATTTCATTTGCTTATCTTCTTAAATCTATTGTGATCCTTCTAACTGTTCTTCTTGCTCAGGATTGCTGCAGCTATTCGGGGTCTTTTTTTATTCCATATAAATTTTTGGAGAGTTTGTTCTAGGTCTGTGAAATATGCCATTGGTATCTTAATGGGGATTGCATTGAATCTGTAGATTATCTTGGGTAGTATGGACATTTTAATGATGTTGATTTTACTGTTGTATCGCAAATCAGTGAGCTAGACAAGATGCCTTAATGAGCCAATTACTTAAGATTCATCTTTATCACACGCGGGTTCAGAGCAGATTACCTCTGTCAAATTATGAACAAACACAGGAAGGAATATTTCCTTTTTATATCCTTCTAGTTCTTTGTGTAAGTTATTTTTGTAGATAACTTGTAACTTTGAGTACATATCATATCTAGCAAACACCTCTCATATCTATACAGACAACTTGTAATCTTGAGTACATATCATAGCTATACAGACACCAGTAACCTTGAGTACATATCATATCTATACAGACACCTGGCATCAGTATCAGCATATCAGTTCCTTATGTTAGATGGCTAGCTTGCAAGTTCAGACAATTAAGTTTATCTTTTCTATTATTTAAGCTAAAAACAAAGTTATTTTTCACAGTAAGAGACTATCTAAAAATAAGAGTTGACATACAGAATAAGAGACTGAATAGGAATAACAGAGTAGTTCAAATAGCAGTTTCAAACAGCAGTTGTCCAAAGGAGGGACTACTATGCTTCATTCCCCACTGGTTTTATGTAAATTGAGTCAAATCATTGACTCTTGTGGGCCTTTATTGAGGAGGGGGTTATACCAGCTCCTGAGGATCATAAGCTTGATAGAATTAATTTTCTGTTGAATAAAGTTAGTAAACCAGTTTATAAGACAGGGGCCCAGAATGAGGGCCAGGAGTACATGCAAGAGAGTCTCAGCTTTAGTGGGTCTGATGAAGAGTTCTGGATTCTCTATTCTGCCGGTGCTGCCTTAAGCCAGATGTGATGAAGCCACGTTGGGATCCTGTCGACCTTGACTGCCGTGGGGGTGGTCAAGATGATGGTGTGTGGTCCTCTCCAGGTAGGAGTCAGTCCTTGGGTGGTAAATTTCTCTACTCAAACAGAGTCACCAGAGTGGGAGGGATGACCTGGATCAGAAGTTGGTACAGGCAGAGCATCTCAGACATGCTTCTGGACTGCTCTCTAGGTGGACTGTAAAGCCTGTAAGGACTTGAATAAAGATTGGTTATGGATTTTAGCTTTTATTAATTTTTCTAAATCTGGGGACTATTTTTGGAGTAACTTCTTAGCTACTATGGTGGCTGTTTCTGTCTTAGTTGGGTAGGTCAGGGTCTGGAAGAGTCACTGGAATCTGTAGAGGCCCCACTGGTTTTTAGGGCAGCCTCCCAGGCTGCTTCATCATCCATGGCTCAGTTCCCTTTTACTTCTGAGGAGTCCCCTTCCTGGTGTCCCTTACAATGGACCAATGCCACTACTATGGGTAGCCAGATGGCTTCTAGTAGAGTCAATTTTTTTCTCTTATTTTTAATGTCCTTTCTGGCTGAAGTTAAAAAGTCCCCATTCCTTGTAAATAGCACTGTGTACATGAGCCACTGCAAACACATATCTGCTATCAGTATAAATTGTTACTGATTTGTCTTTTTGCCTATCAGAGAGCCTGAGTAAGGATATTAATTTGACCTTCTGTGCTGACATCCCGCAGGTGAGTGTCTGAGACCAGATGGTTTAGTCTATGCCTCTTTTCTTATATACGTAGAGGTGGAAAGACTTAGTTACATTTGGCAGTGCCAGCTGGCCCATTGTGCTTGCTCTGCTCATGTCTGTTTTACTGCCTAATATGTTATCTCAAGGATCCTGGCTCTGAATTCTTTTAGGGAAAATGGACGTCGGTAGGGTCCTCTGACTACTTCCATGTTGAAGGGGGACGGAGTTTTCTTTCAGAGCCAAGAGATCCTTACTGTCTGTCAGAGGAATAATGAGGCCTGGGCACAGAAGGGGGTGGGCTTGTGACCTGGCAGAGACAAACTGTCTTATAAAATTTAGTATTATTGAGCAATTAGAACATCAAGAGTTATAACTAATGGCCTGGTGGAAGGGAAAGAAAACATTTCAGTTTTAATAACTTCTACTGAAATAGAAATTTTCTCCTTAAAATTATCCCTCTGTTTATTAAAAGAGCCAAATCAAGACTAATTTATCTATTGCATTCAATTTGGCCTGATTGTTTGCATAAACATAATAAGAATGATAACTGATCACCTTTGCCGGAATTTCATGATTGAATCTTAATGTGCCCCATAGGATCAGGAAGCCAAGCCATCCAGCTGCCATCAGGCTTACCTGAAGTATTTGCTAAGTTAGGTGAATTCCTCACCTACAGCAATTCCACTGGGTACTACACCCTAGGCTTCAAGGCCCATCTCAGTATCCCTCCTACTCCTTGCGGCCTAGAGTGTATGGGGTCCCGCAGGGACACAGAGGCACCCTTATTGCTCCCCTTCTACTCTGACCAACCGCCAGCAATGGTAGGGTATGGGCCTGATGCTCCAGTGCCAGCTATTTTTAGGGCTCCCAAGCAGGATACCAGGCTTTCTTCATGGCACTTTTGTTAGCTTCAAGTCTTCAGAGTTCAGACAGGGCTTTTTAAAACATGACACTCTAGTCAAAGTTTTTGGTCAATAAAACCACTATTGGAAACTGGTCTTATTGAATTTATGCAAAGAAATGTATTGCCATGATTTGTTATTAAGTATTGCCAAATTTCAGAGGAATTATATAAGGAGAAAAATATACTGACCTGCTTTAAGATTTTTTTAATTTTCCTCACCAGTCTTTTTTACGGATGCTTTAGAGTAATATTTTTTTCAAATGTAATAAAACAGTAACTGTCTTTAAATGACAAGAAGACATTTAAAATGCATCTATATTCAAATAGACAGTTACAGCTGTCCCTGTAGTAGGATTTCCTCTATTTGACTTGTTTTTAAACCATATACAGTATGGTCTCTGAAGGGTGGGGGTGGGGGAGGGGAAGCGGTGACACACCCTCTCAGAATGGACTAAGGGAGTAGCTCCTCTACATGAGTTTTTATGCTTTTACAGGGTCTTATATGTTACAGGATTTCTTTTGAGGACTGGTACTCACCACTTTCCTCTGTTCTAACAGGCCTCCCTTACTTCCAACAATAAAGAATTTAAATTTAAAAAATGTATTGTGATAAGAATACTTAACATATGATCTATCCTCAACAAATTTTAAGTGTACAATCTATCTCTATAATAGAGGAATATGCAAATTAGCCGGGATGCTGTACCGTCATGACCAAACAGCAGGGACCTGAGGCTGCATGGCACCTGGCTGAGGCAAGGGACTTCAGGCCAACCCTGGCCCCCCGCCCCAGTGCCGGACTGGGATACCTCATGCCGCACCCCCCACCTGGCAGGGCTTGACAGGGACCTCAAGCCATGCCCCCCACCTGGCAGGGCTTGACGGGAGATTTGAGGCTGCACCCCCTGCCCAGAGGGGCTTGACAGGGGTGGGGCCCGCCAAGTCTGAGTCTTACCCAATGGGGGTGGGGCCAGCCAGGTCTGGGTCTCCTATGTTTTTGAAGCATGTGCTGTTGGTGGGCAGGGACTTGACTCTAGGTCCTGTGGCATGCCCCAG
The DNA here is from genome assembly GCA_026230045.1 of Corynorhinus townsendii. Taxonomy (NCBI): domain Eukaryota; kingdom Metazoa; phylum Chordata; class Mammalia; order Chiroptera; family Vespertilionidae; genus Corynorhinus; species Corynorhinus townsendii. The sequence goes on along the minus strand of JAPDVU010000007.1, from coordinate 97,607,143 downwards.
ACTCTGACAGGAGGAAGATTTTCATATACATTTTACTAATTTTCTTTCACCTCTGACACTTCTATTAGGAAAAGGGCAAATAGCAATATTAATATATTTCCTCTAATTAATGCCCTTTTAATGTGCACAAATTTTGTGCATCAGACCACTAATACATTATAATTACCTTCTCAATTAGACAAAAATGTCCAAGTAAATTAAATATAAGGGCAATAAGAAAGTATGCACTTTTAAAAGCACAGTATGGGATGACTAACTGAATCAAGTTGTCCAAATTAGCTGTATATTTATCTAAATTCATTTTTAAAAATTAAATAAAAATCCCAAATATCCAATGCTAGGAATAATTTATTTTATTATTTTTCCTAATATATCCATATATTGAAAAAAAACAAAAATGATGACGATAGCAATAGCTGTCATTTATTGATTGTGTCCATGTGCCAAATAAAAAAATTTTTAAGTTTTTTTAACTATCTTTTTGAAAAAGTTTATTGGGGTGACATTGGTTAATAAAACCACACAGGTTTCAAGTGGATGGCTCTATAACACATCATCTGCACATGCATCTTGTGCTCACCAGCAAAGTCAAATCACTTTCTGCCACCATTTATCCCTCCTTTGCCCTCTTCCACCTTCCCCACCCCCTTTCCCTCTGGCAATCATCATACTGTTGTCACCGTCTGTTTTTCTTCTTTCTTTCCTTTTTTTCCTGCTTAATCCCTTCACTTTTTTCACCCAGACCACCAACTTCTCACCCCTCTGGCAACCATCACTCTGTCTTCTCTATCTATGAGTCAGTTGTTTTGTTTGTTTGTGTATATTGTCCTTTAGATTCCACACATATAATTGAAATCATATGGTGTTTGTCTTCCTCTGACTGCATTGTTTCACTTAGCATAATATTCTTCAGGACCATCCATGCTGTCACAAATGATAAGAGTGTTTTTTACTGCTGCATAGTATTCCATTGTGTACATATACTATGGCTTTTTTATCCACTCATCTACTGATGGGCACTTGGGCTGTTTCTAAATCTTAGCTATTGTAAATTGTGCTGCTATGAACATAGGGGTGCATACATTCTTTGTGATTGGTGTTTTGGGGATTCTTAGGATGTATTCCCAGGAGCTGGATCACTGAATCAAATGGGAGTTCCATTTTTAATTTTTTGAGGAAACTCCATACTGTTTTCCATAATGGCTGCACCAGTCTGCATTCCCTTTTCTCCACATCCTCACCAGGACTTGTTGTTTGTTGATTTCTTGATGATAGCCATTCTGACAGGTGTGAGGTTTTAATTTGCATCTCACTGATGATTAGTGACATTGAGCATTTTTTCATATGTCTGTTGGCCATCTGTATGTCCTCTTTAGATAAGTGTCTACTTAGGTCCTTTTCCCATTTTTAATTGGATTATTTGTTTTCTTGGTGTTGAGTTGTATAAATTCTTTATATATTAACTAGAGGCCTGGCACACAAAAATTCGTGCACTTGGGAGGGTCCCTCAGCCTGGCTTGCACTCTCTGGCAGTCCGGGCAACTTGGGGGATGTCCAACTGATGGCTTAGGCCTGTTCCCCGGGGGATCGGGCCTAAGATGGCAGTCAGACATCCCTCTGGCAGATTGGGAGCACTCAAGGGATGTCTGAATAACTGCTTATTCGGACATCCTTAGTGCTGCCGCAGAGGTAGAAGAGGCTTCCGCCACCACCACTGCACTGACCAGCCATGAGCTGGCTTCTGGCTGAGTGGCACTTCCCCTATGGAAGTGCACTGACCAGCAGGGGGCAGCTCCTGCATTGAGCATCACCTCCTGGTGGTCAGTGCACATCATAGCAACTGGTCATTCCTGGTTGTTCCGCCATTAGGGCCAATTTGCATATTATCTTTTATTATATAGAATCCCTTATCACAGTGCTCAGCAAACTCATTAGTCAACAGAGCCAAATATCAACAGTACAACAATTGAAATTTCTTTTGACAGCCAAATTTTTTAAACTTAAACTTCTTTTAACACCACTTCTTCAAAATAGACTCACCCAGGCTGTAGTATTTTGTGGAAGAACCACACTCAAGAGTCCAAAGAGCCACATGTGGCTCGCGAGCCACCATTTGCTGACCACTGCCTTAGCAGATGTATCATTGGCAAATATTTTTAATCATTCAGTAGGTTGTCTTTTTGTTTTGTGGGTAATTTTGTTTCCTGTGCAAAAGTTTACTCTGGGTTTTGTTATTCTTGTTGTAGTTCTTTTAGATGTAGGGCTAGATTGTTTATTTTGAGATTTTTCTTACTGTAGAGCAAGCATGTCAAACTCGTGGCTCACAGGCAGCATGTGGCCTACAATGAATATTTTTGTGGCCCAGCCAATATAATGGTATGTAAGAAACGTTTTAATAAAAATTTTGTAACTTAATTTTTACAATGTCTTGTTATACATAATTATTAATAATGAACTACAACATTTTCTAATGATTGATTACTATAATCATGTTGCATTCATTTCCCTTATGCCCCTTCTGTACAGGTGCAACATTTCTCTCCACTAATACTAGCAGCAAATATTCTAGCAGCCTATTGCCATGTCATTAGTCTTGTACTGACTTGTTTGGTGTGCGCAACAGGAAATATTCCACTTTTGGAGAACAAGAAAAATAGGTTTATTTGCATTACATTTATTAATTTGTGTAGTTATTCAGTGTTTGGTAAGTTAATGTTCAAGAAAAAATATTAATTTTTATTAAAATTTTCTATTACTTTATGTTAATGATTACTCGCTTATTTAGCCCTTTGTATTCAGCATGTCTCTATTGAAATAAGCCTACATTTCTATGAAAAACAAAGCTTTTGTTTTTTTGCAGCCCACATAAACGTCAACCTTGTTTATTTGGCATGTGTTAGCCTTTGAGCTTGACATGCTTGATGTACCAAAATGAGAAAACACATGGAAGTAGAGACATAGCCAATTCATGGTCATCATGTAATGTGAGCTGGAAATATATGTTTGCTATGATAAGCTACTCAAATTTTTAAAATGTTTGACACACATCCCTTTTCCTTTGATTTTTATAAAATCTGTTTCCTTTGCTGAATGACATTCTTGAATATCATCTTTCTAAAGAGGCACTATGGGACATAATATTTTTTAACCTTAGAATGTATAAGAATGTCTTTATTTTTTATTTCCTACTTGTATGTTAGTTTGGCTAGGTATAAAATTTGAAGTTAGATGTAATTTTCACTTGGAATTTTGGAGTTTTTTAATTTTTTTCTCCCCTCACCTCTCACCTCTTGTATATATTGCTTCTAATGTCAACCTGAGTACCAGTCCTTTCTAGACAACCTGTTTTCGACTTTTGGAAGTTTTAGGAATTTCTCTTTATCCTTGGAGCTTTAAAAAAAATTTTAACCTTATATACATAAGGTTGCAATGGTGATCACTTTCGCCTTTTAAAAAACTGAGATATAACTGACATGTAATATTATATTAGTTTCAGGTATACAACATAATTATTTGATATTTGTATACATTGCAAAATTGATCACCACAAAATGTCTAGTTAAAATCCTTACATAGTTACAATCTCTTTTCTTGTGATTAAGTCTTTTAAGATTTATTCTCTTAGCAACTTTCATATGTGAAATATAGATACTAACTATAGTCACCATACTATACTGTACAGTACATCCTCATGGCTTCTTTATTTCATAGCTGAAAGTTGTACCTTTTGAATTCATTTACCATTTCTCCTACCTCCCACCCCCATCACCTCTGGCAATTACCAACATGCTTTCTATATTTATGAGCTTGCTTTTATGGTTTGTTTTATTTTTTAGATTCTACATATAAGTAAAACCATAGGGTATTAGGTGTTTGTTTGCTTTTTATGCCTGACTTATTTCACTTAGCACAATGCCCTTGAGGTATGTTCATATTGTTGCAAGTGGTAAGATTTCATTCTTTTTTATGGTTAAATTAGAGGCCCAGTGCATGAAGTTCATGCATGGGGGGAGGGGAGGAGGAGCCTCATCCCAGCCTGCACCCTTTTCAATCTGGGACACCTCGGGGGATGTCTGACTGCTGGTTTAGTCCTGATCCAGAATTGGGTCTAAACTGGCAGTCAGATATCCCTCTCACAATTTGGGACCGCTGGCTCCTTAACTGCTCACCTGCTTGCCTGCCTGATCGCCTCTAACTGCCCCTCCTGCCAGCCTGATCACTCCTAACCACCTCTGCTTGCTGGCCTGATTGTCCCTAATTGCCCCACCTGCTGGCCTAGTTGCCCCCAGCTGACCCCCTCCCACCTGCCTGGTTGCCCCCAACTCCACCTCCCCCGCTGGCCTGGTCACCCCTTACTGTGCACTTTGACAGCTTGGTTGCTCCCAACTTCCCCCTATGCCAGCCCGGTCACCCCCAACTGCCACCCCTGCTGGCCTGGTCACCCCCAACTGCCCCCCACCGGCCAGGTCGCCCCTTACTGTCCCCTTGCTGGCCTGCTCATCCCTTACTGCCCCCTTGCTAGACTGGTTGCCCATAACTGCACCCCCTGCCAGCCTGCTCGCCTGTCACTGCCCCCCTCTGCCAGCCTGGTCACCCACAACTGCTCCCCCTACTGGCCTGGTTGCCCCCAACTGACCCCCTGCCGGCCTTGTCACCCCATGCAGCCTGCTGTTCGGTCATTACTGTGAGGGTGTCCTGACCAATTTGCATATTTCCTTTTATTAGTATAGACTAGAGGCCTGATGCATATAATTCATGCAAGGGGCTCAGCCCTCAGAGCCCCAACAGTTTTCCTGGGTCCTTGCAGCCCCAGCTTCGTCTAGAAGGTCATCCAGAAGGATGTCCAGAAGGTCATTTGGCTGTCCGGTCTAATTAGCATATTATGCTTTTATTATTATAGACTAGTGACCCAGTGCACAAAATTCATGCATATTAAAAGGGAATTAATTAGAGGAAATATTTTAATATTGCTATTTGCCCTTTCTCTATAATAGAAGGGTCAGAAATGAAAGAAAATTAGTAAAATGTATATGAAAAGCTTCCTCCAGTCAGAGTCTGGGGCACGCTATGGGAACTAGAGTCAAGTCCCCACCCACTCATGTGCACCTCAAAATCATGTGAGACCCAGACCCAGCTGACCCCACCCCCACTGGGCTAGATCCAGACCCGGCTGGCCCCATTCCCATCAAGCCCCACTGGGTGGGGGGCATAGCCCCAGGTTGCCTGGCCTGGCACCAGGGCCAGGGGTGCAGCCTGAGGTCCCCTGGCCTGGGCCAGGGGGAATGCCTTGAAATCCCCTGGCCCAGGCCAGGGGGTGCGGCCTCAGGTCCTCTGGCCTGAGCTGGGGTGGGGGCCCACCTTGAGGTCCCCTGTCAAGACCTGTGGACAAGGGGCATGGCCTAAGGTCCCCTGTCAAGCCCCATTGGACAGGGGACGCAGCCTCAGGTCCCAGAGCCTGGTGCAGCGGTGTGGGGCATGTGGCCTCAGGTTCCCTGGCCTGGTGCCAGGGGGGCATGGCCTGAAGTCCCCCATCAAGCCCTGCCAGGCAGGGAGCATGGCCTGAGGTCCCCCAGACTGGCCCATGGGCAGGGGGCACAGCCTGAAGTTCCCTGTCAAGCCCCATCAGGCAGGGGGCTCAGCCTCAGGTCTTCTGCTCCAGCCCAGTGCCACGCAGCCTCAGGTCCCTGCTGATTGCTCCTTAAGGCTCATTACAGGAACTTGGCCTCCACTGTGGGTGAAGCCATCTTGTGTTACAGGATCCCCACCTCTGCTGTGGACACACCCATCTTGTTACAGCATGATGGTCAATTTGCACATTCCTTCTTTATTAGAAAGGATAATATTGTTTTATCCTTTAGCACAATATTGAAAAAGAATATATATACCACTAGAGGCCCAGTGCACGAAATTCATGCACTGGGGGGAGGGGGGTGTCCCTCAGCCCAGCCTGCACCCTCTCCAATCTGGGACCCCTCGAGGATTGTCCGACTGCCCATTTAGGCCTGATCCTACCGGGATCGGGTCTAAACAGGCAGTCAGACATCCCTCTCACAATCCAGGACTGTTGGCTCCCAACTGCTTGCCCACCTGCCTTCCTGATCACCCCTAACCACTTCTGCCTGTGAGGCTGATCACCCCCTAACCACTCCCCTGCCAGCCTGATTGATGCCTAACTGCTCCCCTGCCAGCCTGTTTGCCCCTAACTGCCCTCCCCTGCAGGCCTGGTCACCCCTAACTGCCCTCCCCTGCTGGCCATCTTGTGGTGGCCATCTTGTGTACACATGGGGGCAGGATCTTTGCCCACATGGGGAAGCCATCTTGTGTGTTGGAGTGATGGTCAATCTGCATATTACTCTTTTATTAGATAGGAGGATTAGATAGGATAGAGGCCTGGTGCATGGGTGGGGACCAGCTGGTTTGCCCTGAAGGGTGTTCTGGATCAGGGTGGGGGTTCCCTTGGGGCATGGGGCAGCCTGAGCGAGGGGCCTGTGGTGGTTTGCAGGTTGGCCACACCCCCCAGTGACCCAAGTGAAGGCCCTGGTATCTGGGAATTATTTCTCTTCTACAACTGAAACTTTGTAGCCTGGAGCGGAGCCAAGCCTTCTGCTCGCTCTGCAGCAGCAGCCATTTCTGTTGGGATTTATGTATCTTCTATAATTAAAACTTTGTAAACTTAAGCAGAGGCCAAAGCAGGCCAGGGCTGCAGAAGCTTGGCTTCCTCCATCACTGGGGGCAACCCTAGCCTTCTGCTCTCTCCAGCTCTGTGGCTGCTGCCATTTTTGTTGGGATTTATTTATCTTCTGTAATTGAAACTTTGTAGCATTGAGTGGAGGGCTGGGCGGGCCAGGGTGTGCGGAAAGCTTGGCTTCCTCCATCACTGGGGAAACCCAAACCTCCCTCCTGCTCTCTCCATGGCTGCAGCCATCTTGGTTGGGGTTAATTTACATACTCACTCCTGATTGGCTGGTGGGAATGGCTGGTGGGTGTGGCTGGTGGGTGTAGCAGAGGTATGGTCAATTTGCATATTACTCTTTTATTAGATAAGATTTTTTTCCTTTTCTCTACTGAGACTATGTACTTAAGACTTTTTGTTTCAGTTTGATTATTTTCATGCTTTCTTTTTCTCAGCATTGTTTTTCCACACATACTAGGCTAATCTTGGCTTTCTGTGTTTGTATTTGACATTCTTCTTCAACTGTCATTGAATGTTTTGATTAGTCAGCTTATTCAGATCATGGAGAAGTATTAGGATTTGGTATTAGGTTCATGTGGGGAGCTTGTCTTCTGAGCCTCCTTCCCTCCTGGAACCCCATTGCCTATTCTATGGACCTACTGAGCCAAATTTCTGACTTAGGAGAAATATTCATGTTCTTTAAAAGTGAATACTAAGTCAGCTCTTTTCACCTCTTTCTTCTGGCCTCTAATGTCCCTATAAAGGTCTGGAAGAACTTCAGAGAGTCAACTTGTATCTTTCTTTAACCCCAACAGAGTGAATATTTCTTGTTTGAAAGTAGTTGTAAGGTTTTAACCTGGGAACACATGCTGCTGTCACCATTGGATATGGACAACAACAAAAAAACCAAAAAACAAAAAAGAGGAAGACAATAATTACTCCAAATATAGTTATTTAATTAATTGCTCTGAAAATTTCTTGAAAGTCCAGGCCTATTTTTTGCAGTCATTTATGCTAAATGTGGGGAAATTTTAGAATTGCTTTTGTGGTCCTGAATTTTAAACAGGACTTTTCATGTTGTTGTTTTCTCATCAATGCAGTCCTAGTCAATCTTTGTCTTACAGAAATTTCTAAAATTTTGGACCATGGAAATTTCTTCCTGCATTTTTTGTGTTGTTGTTATGCTTTAGTTAGTCCTTTAATAGAGAGAGGGATAAAATATCTTCAGTTCTTGAGTTAGTCCACTTGATTCAGTATCCTCTACTTCATTTAAAAAATATATTCCTTGTCTCTACAACAAAGTAAGTCAGGAAAGGGGAAAAGGTACATTTGTGTGTAACTTTATTCCTCACAGCCACTCCCAACAGGCTTAACTGAGGGACCTTTATCCTCAGTCTCACAGTCTACATCCACTGGAGACGACCATGCTTGGCCACACCAGGTAACTACCTTTTCTAATTTCTCGATGCACTCTCTCTTTTAGTTTCACCTTTCAGTTGCACTCTGACCCCAAACCTACCTTCACTTAATTTGAATGTTAGAGTTGTCTACTGGTCTACTTTCTTCTATAAAGAAAATTATCTAAGACACTAGTTTATATTAAAATGTTAGGAATTCTGGGTTTGAATAAACCAATTGTAAAAAACACTTTGGGAGTGATGGTAGTGGAGTAAGTCGATGCTGCACAGACATGCTCCCAGGACCAAACTGGAATTACAACTAAAATACAAACAAACAAAACTATCCTGAAAAATCAACTAAGACTAGCTGGAGAGAACCCTGATACCCAAGGACAGAAAGTGGAGACTGCATAGAGACTGGTAGGAAGAGCAGAGGTGTGAAAGGGCTGTCAGGCGCCCACAGATAGCAGCTGAAGTTCTGAAGAAATACCTCAGCTGTGGGGGGTTGCCACTGAGAACTCTGGGCTCTAAACCCCAAGCAGGGCCCCCAGCAGAGAGCACCATAACTGAGAAAGGTGCCCATGTACCATCTAGCTGTGACAAGCAGCAGGGTTGCTATCTGCCAAGGAGAGATGTCTGGAAATGCAGGCACTCCCTTAAAGGGCCAATGCACAACATTTTGTGCAGCCACTCACCTTGGGCTCCAGCAGTGGGAGGGCAGAGAGGACTGGAGCTGTGTGAGCAGAAGTCATGATTGGGGGTTCTGAGGTTAGAGCTTGGAGGGCAGAAAATCTGGTTTCCTATGCTGAATCATTCCCTTACACTGTGGAGGTCATCTTTGTTAAGCAGACCTTTGCTATCCATGCAGTTTTTGTTTGGGGGAAGACAGTTACCCCACCCTATTGGAAAACCCCTTGCCCCATCCTGTGGAGTTTCTGAGGCCCATTAAGAGATTGGGGAAAACAATTAGCCTCCAGGCAGAAGAAATTGCCCCATCCTGTTGGGGAAACCTCTCGCCCCATCTGTGGCTTAGGCTACTCAAGACTGAATCCAATTAGTCTGCAAGCAGAGCTAGATCTTTGAAGGTTTTGACACTTTATCTGAATCTAATTAGTCAGAAATAGTGTTTAACACTGTCTTGCACTAGAGATTGGGAGGCATAGCGGATCTACCTAATACATAGTCATAAACCCAATAGCCAAAATAAAAAGACAAAAAGAAAGAAAGAAAGAATAAGAGAATTCTCCAGAAGAAGAGCTAAATGAAATGGAGATAAGAAATTTATCAGACATAGAGTTCAGAATAATGATGGCAAAGATACTCAACAACATGAGAAAAGATATAGTAACTATGAAGAATGACATAGGACTAATAAAGAACACGATGGAAGGAATACACAGCAGATTGGGGAAGCTGAGGATCGGATCAATGAATTAGAATGTAGGGCAGAAAAAAATCAATCACACAATCAGAGAACCAAAAAGGAAAAAACAAATTAAAAAAAACAAGGATAGCTTAAGGGAGTTGTGGGACAACATAAAATATGACAATATTTGCATAATAGGAATGCCAGAAGAAGAAGAAAGTGAGCAAGTGATGGAAAACATGTTTGAAAAAATAATGGCAGAAAACTTCCCTAACCTGCTGAAGCAAAATGTCACACAAGAACAGGAGGCACAGAGAGTCCCATGAAGACCCAAACAGGCCCATGCCAAGACACATCATAATTAAAATGCCAAAAATTAAAGACAAAGAGGCAATCTTAAAGGCAGCAAGAGAAAAGCAATTTGTTACCTGCCAAGGAGCTCCCATAAGGCTGTCAACTGATTTCTCATCAGATCAGAAACTCTACAGGCCAGAAGGGAATGTCATGAGGTACTCAAAGTAATGAAAAGCAGGATCTGAAACCAAGTTTACTCTATCCAGCAAGGCTATCTTTCAAAACAGATAATGAAATAAAGAGTTTCCCAGTAAAAAAGACAACAGGGTTTTATCACCACCAAACCAGCTAACAGGACTGCTGTAATGAGAAGAAGAAAGAGAGAGAAAAATCTAGGCATACAGAATTAAAATGGTAATAAATAAGTACCTAACAATCATAACCTCAAATGTAAATGGATTAAGTGCACCAATCAAAAGACATAGGGTAGCTGAATGGATAAAAAAACATGACCCAACTATATGCTGTCTACAAGAGACCCACCTCAGAACAAAAGACTCACACAGGATGAGAGTGAAGGGATGGAAAAAAAGTTTTCCATACAAATGGAATAAAAAACAAAGCAGGTGTAGCAATACTTATTAGTGACAAAATAGACTTCAAATTAAGGCCATCACAAGAGACAATAAAGGTCACTACATAATGCTAAAGGGATCAATCCTACAAGAGGATATATTCCTGGTAAACATATAGCACACAATATAGGAGCACCAAAATATGTAAAAATACTTCTAGAGGACTTTAAGGGAGAGATCATCAACAATCCTATATAATAAAAGCCCAGAGACCAAAATGGCAGAACAACCAGAACAACCAGAGACAGAGCACCACAGCCCCTCGCCCTGGCTGGCCGCGTCCCTCAGGGAGTGGTTAGAGGCAATCAGGCAGGCAGGTGAGTGGTTAGCAGTGATGAGGAAGGCAGGCAGCATGGTTAGGGGCAATGAGGCAGGCAAGCAAGTGCTTGGGGCAATCAGGCAGGCAGGCAGAGTGGTTAGGGGTGATCAGGCAAGCAAGTGGTTAGGGGCAATTGGGCAGGCAGGCAAGTGATTAGGGGTGATCAGGCAGGCAGGCAGAGGTGGTTAGGGGCGATCAGGCAGGCAGACAAGTGGTTAGGCATGATCAGGCAGGCAGGCAAGTGGATAGGGACGATCAGGCAGCCAGACAAGCAGTTAGGAGCCAGCGGTCCCAGATTGTGAGAGGGATGTCTGACTGCCAGTTTAGGCCAGATCCGCAGTGATCCCTGTGGGATTGGGCCTAAACCAGCAGTTGGACATCCCCTAAAAGGTCCCAGATTGCAAGAGGGTGCAGGCCAGGCTAAGGGACCCCCCTCCAGTGCATGAATTTCATGCACCAGGCCTCTAGTCCTATATAATAAAAGCCTAATATGCTAAGTGTCTAGTCGTCCAGTCATTTGTGCAACCAATCAAAGTGTAATATGCTAATGATATGCTAAGGATGCTCATCTGCTTGCTATGATGTTCACTGACTGCCAGGGGGCAGGCAGACAGTTGACTGGTCGACCAGTTGCTATGATGTACATTGATCACCAGACACTTCCACGGGTAGGTAAGCTTGCTGCTGGAGTCCGGCTGATCAGGACTGAGAGAGATGGGTCAGACATAGCCAGGAGTCCTCAGCCCAGCCTGCACCCTCTCCAATCTGGGACCGCCTCAGGGGATGTCTGACTGCCGGTTAAGGGCCAATCCCACAGGGGTGCAATCCCAGAGGTTCCCCCCCCTGCCGCCACTTTGCTTTCTCCCTCCTTTCTAATCTATCACCAATGGATTTCATGTAACCAACCTACGTTTCCTCCTTTGATTGCAATGTATAAGAATAGATGAAAACCTGCCATTCTCTGGAGCAATATCCCAACTCATTGAGATTCTGCTTCCTGGAAATTGTCAACAGTTTGGCTCAAATAAGCTCACAATTTTTTTCTTTTTAATGTTTTTTCTTTATTGATTAAGGTATTACATGTGTATCCTTATTTGTATACACATTGCCCCCTCCACCACCCTCCACCACCCCCCACTCATGCCCTCACCCCTGCTGTTGTCTGTGTCGATTAGTTATGCTTATATGTATGCATACAAGTCCTTTGATTGATCTCTCCCACTTATCCTCAAACTCCCACACCTTCCTTCTGAGGTTTGATGGTCTGATCGATGCTTCTCTGTCTCTGGATCTGTTTTTGTTTATCAGTTTATATTGTTCATTATATTCCATACTAGAGGCCTGGTGCATGAAATTTGTGCACTGGGGCTGGGGGTCCCTCAGTCCAGCCTGCACCCTCTCCAATCTGGGACCCCTATAGGGATGGGGCCTAAACCGGCAGTCAGACATCCCTCTCACAATCTGGGACTGCTGGCTCCCAACCGGTGGCCTGCCTGCCTGCCTGATTGCCCCTAACTGTTTCTGCCTGTCAGCCTGATCACCCCCTAACCACTCCCCTGCCAGCCTGATTGACTCCTAACTGCTCCCCTGCTGGCCTGATTGCCCCCAACTGCCCTCTCCTGCTGGCCCAGTAACCTCTAACTGCCCTCCCCTGCTGGCCTGGTTATCCCTAACTGCCCTCCCCCTTACCCTCACCCTGCCCAGTCACCCCCAACTACCTTCCCCTGCAGGCCTGGTCCTTCCAAACTGCCCTCCCCTGCTGGCCTGGTCACCCTTAATTGCCCTACCCTTCAGGCCTGGTCCCCCCACAACTGCCTCCCCTGTGGGCCCAGTCACCCCTAACTGTCCTCCCCTGCTGTCCTGGTCACCCCTAACTGCCCTCCCCTGCCAGACATCTTGTGGTGGCCATCTTTGACCACATGGGGGCAGCCATCTTGTGTGTTGGAGAGATGGTCAATTTGCATATTATCTCTTTATTAGATAGGAAATAAGTGAGATCATGTGATATTTATCTTTCTCTGACTGGCTTATTTCTCTTAGCACAATGCTTTCCAGGTCCATATGTGCTGTTGCAAATGGTAAGAATTCCTTTTTTTACTGCAGCATAGTATTCCTCTGTATAATGTACCACAGTTTTTTAATCCACTCATCTGGTGATGGGCACTTAGGCTGTTTCCAACTCTTAGCTAAGGTGAATTGTGCTGCTGTGAACATAGGGGTGCATATATCCTTTCTTATTGGTGTTTCTGATTTCTTGGGATATATTCCTAGAAGTGGGGTCACTGGGTCAAATGGGAATTCCATTTTTAGTTTTCTGAGCAAACTCCATACTGTTCTCCACAGTGGCTGCACCAGTCTGCATTCCCACCAGCAGTGCACAAGGGTTCCTTTTTCTCCACATCCTCTCCAGCACTTGTCATTTGTTGATTTGTTTCTGACAGGTGTGAAGTGGTACTGCATTGTCATTTTGATTTGCATCTCTCGGATGATTAGTGACTTTAAGCATGTTTTCATGTGTCTCTTGGCCTTCTTTATGTCTTCTTTTGAAAAGTGTCTATTTCAGTCCGTTGCCCATTTTTTGATTGGGTTGTTTCTCTTCCTTTTGTTAAGTTGTATGAGTTCCCTGTAAATGTTGGAGGTTAAACCCTTATTGGTGATAACATTGGCAAATATGTTCTCCCATGAGGTAGGTTTTCTTGTTGTTTTGTTGAGGTTTCTTTTGCTGTGCAAAAGCTTTTTATTTTGATGTAGTCCCATTTGTTTATTTTCTCTTTAGTTTCCATTGCCCTAAGAGCTGTATCAGTGAAGAAATTGCTTCAGCATATGTCTGAGATTTTGCTGCCTGTGGATTCCTCTAGTATTTTTATGGTTTCCCATCTTATGTTTAAGTCCTTTTGCCATTTTGAGTTTATTTTTGTGTATGGTGTGAGTTGGTGGTCTAGTTTCATTTTTTTTGCATGTATCTGTCCAATTTTCCCAACACCATTTATTGAAGAGACTGTCTTGACTCCATTGTATGTTCTTGCCTCCTTTGTCAAATATTAATTGAGCATAGTGGTTTAGGTCGATTTCTGGGTTCTCTATTCTATTCCATTGATCTATATGTCTGTTCTTGTGCCAGTACCAGGCAGTTTTGAGAACAGTGGCTTTGTAATACAGCTTGATATCTGGTATTGAGATCCCACCTACTTTGTTATTCTTTCTCAGGATTGCTGCAGCTATTTGGGGTCTTTTTTAATTCCAGATTAATTTTTGGAAAGTTCATTCTAGGTCTGTGAAATATGCCGTTGGTATTTTAATGGGGAGTGCATTGAATCTATAAATTGCTTTGGGTAGTATGGACATTTTAATGATGTTGAGTCTACCAATCCATGAACATGGTATGTTCTTCTATTTTTTTACGTCTTCCTTTATGTCTTTTTTCAGTGTCCTGTAGTTTTCCAAGTACAGGTCTTCTACCTCCTTAGTTAAGTTTATTCCTAAGTATCTTAATTTTTTTTTGGTGCAATGGTAAATGGGATTGCTTTTTTAGTCTCTCTTTCTGTAAGTTCACTGTTGGTGTATAGAAATTCCATAGATTTCTTGGTGTTAATTTTGTGTCCTGCTTACATTGCCGAATTCATTCATTAAGTCTAGTAGTTCTTTTATGGATTCTTTGGGGTTTTCTATGTACAGTATCATGTCATCTGCAAGTAAGGACAATTTTACTTCTTCTTTTCCAATTTGGATGCCTTTTATTTCTTCTTCTTGTCTGATTGCAATGGCTAGTACTTCCAGTACTATCTCATACAGGAGTGGTGAGAGTGGGCATCCCTGTCTTGTTCCTGTTCTTAGGGGAAATGGTTTTAGTTTTTGCCCATTGAGTATGATGTTGGCTGTGGATTTGTCATATATGGCTTTTATTATGTTGAGGTATGATCCTTCTATTTCCACCTTGCTGAGAGTTTTTTATCAAGAAAGGGTGCTGGATTTTGTCAAGTGCTTTTTCTGCATCAATTAAAATGACCATGTGATTTTTATCTCTCATTTTGTTTATGGGATTTGCAGATATTGTACCATCTTTGCATCTCCAGGATAAATCCTACTTGGTCATGCTGTATGATCTTTCTTATGTAATGCTGTATCCAATTTTCTAGAATTTTGTTGAGGATTTTGGCATCTATGTTTAAGAGGGATATTAGCCTGTAATTCTCTTTCATTGTGTTGTCTTTATCTGGTTTTGGTATTAGGGTAATACTGGCTTCATAAAATAAACTTGGAAGTGCTCCTTCCTCTTGAATTTTTTGGAATAGTCTGAGAAGGATAGGTTTTAGTTCTTCCTTGAATGTTTGGTAAAACTCCCCTGTGAAGCCATCTGGCCCCGGGCTTTTGTTTGTTGGGAGCTTTTCGATGACTGCTTCAATTTCTTCCATAGTTATCGTCCTATTGAGATTTTTAGATTCTTCCTCATTGAGCTTTGGAAGGTTATATTTTTCTAGGAATATATCCTTTTTCTCCAGGTTGTCTAGTTTGTTGGAATAGAGTTATTCATAGTAATTTTTAACAATCCTTTCTATTTCTGTGGGTCCGTTATTATTTTGCCTCATTCATTTCTGATTTTGTTTATTTGGGTCCTCTCTCTTTGCTTCTTGGTGAGCCTGGCTAGTGGTTCATCAATCTTGTTTATCCTTTCAAAGAACCAGCTCTTGGTTTTATTGACTTTTTTTTTGTCTCAATGTTGTTTATTTCTGCTCTGATCTTTATTATTTTCTTCCTTCTGCTCTCTCTGGGCTTTTCTTGTTGCTCTCTTTCTAATTCTTTAACTTGTAGAGTTAGATGATTTACTACCATTTTTTCTTGTTGTTTTTTTTTTTTTAGGTAGGCCTGTAGAGCTATAAACTTCCCTCTCAGGACTCCTTTCATTGTGTCCCATAGATTTTGGATTGTTGTGTTTTCATTGTCATTCATTTCCAGGATGTTTTTAATTTTTATTTTGATCTCTTTGGTAACCCAATCATTGTTTAATAGCATGCTATTCAGCTTCCAAGTGCTTGAATTTTTTATTGTTTTTATTGTATTTTATATCTAATATTATGTCACTGTGGTCTGAGAAGATGCTTGATATGATTTCCATCTTCTTGAATTTGGAGAGACTTTGCTTATGACCCAATAAGTGGTCTATTTTTTAAAATGTCCCATGTACACTTGAGAAGAACATATATTCGGTGGCTTTGGGGTGAAATGTTCTGAAGACGTCAATTAAGTCCATCTGATCTAGTGAGTCATTTAGGATTGCTGTTTCTTTGCTGATTTTTTGTCTAGAGGATTTATCCAGTGATGTCAGTGGTGTATTAAAGTCCCCATACTATGATTGTATTGTCAATCTCTCCCTTTATATCTTTCAGGAGTTTTTTTATGTATTTGGGTGCTCCTGCATTGGGTGCATATATGTTTATCAGGTTTATACCCTCTTGTTGTATTGATCCTGTTAGTATTATGAAGAGGCCTTCCTTATCTCTTGTTATGGCCTTCACTTTGAGGTCTATTTTGTCAGATATAAGTATAGCTACCCCACCTTTTTTCTTTTTCTTTTTTCCATTTCCATTTGCCTGATAGATATTTTTTCATCACTTCACTTTCCATCTGTGTGAGTCCCTTGTTCTGAGGTGGGTCTCTTGTAGACAGGGATCATATAGGGGTCATGTTTTTTTATCCATTCAGACACTCGATGTCTTTTGATTAGAACAGTTAGTCTGTTTATGTTTAAAGTTATTATTGATAGGTACTTGTTTGTAGCCTTTTTATTTTTTGTGCCTGTGTTCCTTCTTACCTCTTTATTTCTTCTTTTTACAGCATTCCTTTTAGCATTTCTTTCATTGCTGGCTTGGTAGTGATAAACTCCCTTAGACTTTTTTGTCTGAAAGTCCTGATTTTCCCTTCAATTTTGAATGATAGCCTTGCTGGATAGAGTATTCTTGGATTCAGTCCCTTGGTTTGCATCACTTTGTAAATTTCCTTCCATTCTTTTCTGGCCTGATGTGTTTCTGCTGAGAAATCATTTGATAATCTAATAGGAGTCCCTTATGCATAACTTTCTGTCTCTCTCTTGCAGCCTTTAAGATTCTCTCTTTGTCCTGAACATTTGCCATAAAAATATGGAACACTTCAGGAATTTGCTTGTCATCCTTGTGCAGGGGCCATGCTAATCTCTGTATCGTGCCAATTTTAGTATATGTGCTGCTAAAGCGAGCACTCACAAAAATTCTTTACAGGTTTCAATGTTTTTACATTAACACTGTGATAGATTTTTACATTTGTACACACCCCACCAGCCAGATCAAGCATAGCTGTGAATGACTAACCTAATAGTTTTACTCTTATTAAATTTATTTTTATTACAAATAACATACCACTGTAGTGTCACATCTATAATAATAAAAGCATAATATGCTAATTAGACTGGACAGTCAAAGGATCTTCTGGACAAAGCCCGGGCTTCAAGGGCTGAGGCAAGTTGCCATGGCTGTGAAGGCCAAACCCCTTGCATGAATTTCGTGCATCGGGCCTCTAGTCTATATATATAAAAGCCTAAGTGACCAAAGGACTGAATGACCAAATGACTCAATGCAGGAGCTGCCCCCTGAAGGTCAGTGCACTCCCACAGACAAGTTCCTGCAGCCAGCCAACCTCCCACAGCACACACCCCCTCCCCACAGCCTGCCAGCCCCCACTCCCACCCCCATCAGCCCTGGTCTCTTGCTAGGCCAAGGGACCCCACCTGTGCATGAATTCATACACAGGGCATCTAGTGATATAGTAATATGAAAGTTGCAGAATTCCACCACAGTTTAGAATTAGAAAAATCAAGATAACAGATTTACTATAATATTACTGTCTTTGCGCACTCTTTCTGGAGCCATTTATGTAGGAACATTGTGACAAAAATATTTTCATGTTAATTAAAGGTTTTATTATATGCAAATTAAAACATAAACTATTAAAGGCCCCCAATTAGCCACACTTTATCACTCATCCTCAGTCAGAGTCAGTTTCAGGGTTCAACGTGCTAGTCTCCTCTTGTGGGTGCCAAGAATCGCAGAGGAACCCAAACCCTAATGCCAGCCAAGTGCCTGCAGAGCTAAAACAAAGCTCCTTCAACACTGCCTCATGTGTCCTATTCCTGCCCACTTACTGGTAATACTGTGTAAGAGAAGGAGGTATTTGGTAAGTTGTACAGGTAAATTGTGCGTGTTCGTGTGTGTGTGTGTGTGTGTGTGTGTGTGTGTGTGTGTATAATATATTAATATACATCTGAAATGAACAGACCAATGTGGGAATACCTTCTGTTAGGTTTTATCAAACTATTGAACTATTGAATCAATTACCCCCCCCCCCCCCCAGAAACTGACCTTTAGGCCACTTCACAATGGACATTCCACTTGCCTAGACCACAATCCACTTGCTAAGACCATCCTCTCTCCCCTCCGGACTGCCAGAATCCGGACCTGCACAGAGAAGTCTCCGCCCAGAAAAAGCCCACCAGGAGTCCCTTAAAACCGCTGGCTCCCGTCACTGGGGGCTGGAGCCACCCAGGCTCAGCCACCTGGTGTGCGGATGAGTGAATAAATTCGTAATCCCTCACCATTCTGGCCTCGTGCGGTCCTCCTTGGACGACCTAACATCCTTATGGTCGTGGTTCCCAACCTGTTTTTGGCCATGCCCCACCTAAGCATCTCTAAAATCCTGATGCCCCCCCCTGTGACATGAAATTCTTATTAAAAAAGTGAACTCCTATTCACAGGGAGAAAGCTTAAAAGGCCATTAACTTGGTCTAATTGTTAAAAAAATAATAATATGAAATCATATGAAGAAATAGTAGTTTCAAAACATATAATAGAGAACTGAAATGCATAACTATGTCACAATATATATTTATATACTGTATATGAGACCTTTAAAATCATAAGAAATGCAAAAAATTTACTGTTTATAACTCATTTTCAAATAGACCCTCTTAAAAATCAAATTGCCCCCCTGTGGGGCATGTGTACCACATTGGGAACCACAGCTCTAAAGCTTTGTTTTTCTTTGTCTTTAATGCATTTAAGTGCACATCACACACACAGTGGCCCTTGGCTTTCTTGTTTCAACATTTAAAAATGGCACAAAGAGGCATCCTTGGGGTTTAGCCTGTTTACTTTTGTTAAAAACAACAAACTGGGCATTATCTTTATACTGTCGTCAGAGCTCTAAATAGTTGTCAAGTCCTGGCTGGTTTGGCTCAGTGGATAGAGCATCAGCCTGCAGACTGGAGATTCAGGGGTTTGATTCCAGTCAAGGTCACATGCCTGGGTTGTGGGCTTGATCCCCAGTGGGGAGCATGCAGAATCAATGATTCTCTTTCATCATTTACTCTGCATAGTGACATGTCTGGTTACACATTCTTTTTTTTTTGTTTAAGGATTTTGTTCTTTTTTATTTTCATTTTTTATTGATTTCAGAGAGAAAGGGAGAGGGAAAGAGAGATAGAAAAACCCATGATGATAGAGAACCATTGATTGGCTGCCTCCCGCACACCCCCTGCTGAGGATCAAGCCCGCAACCCAGGCGTGTGCCTTTGACCGGAATAGAACCTGGGACTTTTCAGTCCATAGGCCAATGCTCTATCCATTGAGCCAAACTGACTAGGGTTCCCTTAGCTTTTTAGACACAAAACTGTCTTAACAAGAAGATGGAAATAAAGGGAGTAACCGCATGATAGCATACCCATGCTGATTTGCAGATGTCACTGAGTAAAATAAAAGTGTGCATGTAAGTGAAATAAATATATTTGCTTTCAAAGGCATGCAACAGCAATAGAATCACAGTTAGAGAGTAAAGAAAGTGATGCTTGCTTTGTTCATGTGACCCTACATTCCCTGGTCTATATTTTTATGCCAGGCGATTCTGTCAAACTTAGCAAAAGATAGCTCTTTGGAAAATTAAATAAACAAGCTTAAATTTCCACTTAAAAAATGGATTTTCATTTTCCACTTAAAAAAAGTATTTTCATTTTTTTGCATGTATCTGTCCAATTTTCCAAACACAATTTATTGAAGAGACTGTCTTGACTCCATTGCATGTTCATGCCTCCTTCGTCAAATATTAATTGAGCATAGATCACCAACTTACACCATACACAAAAATAAACTCAAAGTGGATACAGGACTTAAACATAAGATGGGAAACCATAAAAATACTAGAGGAATCCACAGGCAGCAAAATCTCAGACATATGCCGAAAGAACTTCTTCACTGATACTACCCTTAGGACAATGGAAGCTAAAGAGAAAATAAACAAATGGGACTACATCAAAATAAAAAGCTTTTCACAGCAAAAGAAACCATCAACAAAACAACAAGAAACCCCACTGTACGGGAGAACATATTTGCAAATGTTGTCACTGATAAAGGTTTAATCTCCAACATCTATAGGCAGCTTATACAACTTAATAAAAGGAAGATAAGTGATCCAATAAAAAAAATGGGCAACGGACCTAAATAGAATCTTTTCGAAAGAGGACAGAAGGAAGGCCAGAGACACATGAAAACATGCTCAAAGTCACTAATTATCAGAGGGATGCAAATCAAAACGACAATGCGGTACCATCTCACACCTGTCAGAATGGCAATCATCAACAAATCAACAAACGACAAGTGCTGGTGAGGATGCAGAGAAAAAGGAACCCTGGTGCACTGCTGGTGGGAATGCAGACTGGTGCAGCCACTGTGGAGAACAGTATGGAGTTTCCTCAAGAAACTGAAAATGGAAATCCCATTTGACCCAGTAATCCCACTCCTAGGAATATATCCTAAGAAACTAGAAACACCAATCAGAAAGGATATATGCACCCCTATGTTCATAGCAGCACAATTTACAATAGCTAAGATTTGGAAACAGCCTAGGTGCCCATCAGTAGATGACTGGATCAGAAAACTATGGCACATCTACACAATGGAATACTGTGCTGCCATAAAAGAGAAGGAATTCTTACCATTTGTAGCAACCTGGATGGAATTGGAGAACATTATGCTAAGTGCATGCATATAAGAATAACCAACAGATGCAAAACATTGGGGGGTGAGGGCATGTATGGGAGTGGGGTGGGGGGGGGGCAATGGTAAGATACGTACACATATAATACCTTAATTTTAAAAATGAAAAAAAATGAAAGTATTCCTAGAAATGCAGGGGGAGAAAGTCACAAAGAACAGTTCAAAATCAGTAAGACACTATTTTAAAACATTTTCACTAATTCACAAATATCCCAACCAAACTGGAGATTACAGAAGGCTTAAAAAATATCCCTCCTGCTTTACAACTAGCAAAATTCATTTCTATTTTGACCTATTTCTACTTCAGTTTTCTTATTTTCTTTTTTCCATATCATCTATTATATATTTGTAGAAAGGTCTAAGAAATCCTATATAATAAAAGCCTAACATGCAAATCGACCAAATGGCCGAAGGACTGGTCACTATGACATGCACTGACCAACAGGGGCCAGACGCTTAACACAGGAGCTGCCCCCAGCCCGCAGGCCCCAGGCCAGCCAAGGCGGGTACCAGCGGGGTGGGGGGGCCCTGGTTGCCCCACCGGTTGCCCCACAGATCAGATCTGATAGCTGGCCAGGCCTAGGGACCTCACCCATGCACGAATTTCATGTATTGGGCCTCGAGTATTTTTTAAAATGTATTTTTATTGATTTCAGAGAGGAAGGGAGAGGGAGAGAGAGATAGAAACATCAATGATGAGAGAGAATCATTGATTGGCTGCCTCCTGCATGCCCCCAACTGGGGATTAAGCCCACAACCTGGGCATATGCCCTGACCGGGAATTGAACCAGTGACCTCTTGGTTCCTGGGTTGATGCTCAACCACTGAGCTATACCCAGCTGTCTAGTATTTTTATAATCTAACTTAAAGATAATTCTTTACAGTGATTTGCAAACTGAAGTTATTCATTTTAAAATTAGTCTATTTGAAAATTACAGTGTGAATAAATGCAAGCAATTTGTAGTTAATAGTTAGAAAAGAGTTTTGTGTGTTTTGATTTTGATTTTGATTTTGATAGATTAACTCAGTACCTGCCTAATAAACACAAGTCAGATACCGAGAGGGGTGGTCAGAGAGAAGATGAGGAAGTCACGGCAAAGCTATCCCAACCGCCCCTTTCCTAAACTATCCGTGTGCTGAAATGTGGAACCACTACCTTAGGGCAAGAAAGAATAATGGTCTCCAACTTTTGTAAGAAACGCCAAAATTGTTAAATTATTGTTGTAAGCTAAATTGTGTCCCTCCACAAAAAAAGATATAACCTCCAGTACCTCAGAATGTCCTTGGTCAGAAATAGGGTTGTAGCAGATGTGATTAGTTAAGAAATAGTCGTGCTGGAGCAGGTCAAGCCCTTACTTCCTTTCTTTTTTTTTCTTTTTTTTTATTAAGGTATTATATGTGTACATATCTTACCATTGCCCCCCGCCCCGACCCCACTCCCATACATGCCCTCACCCCCCAATGTTTTGCATCTGTTGGTTATTCTTATATGCATGCACTTAGCATAATGTTCTCCAATTCCATCCAGGTTGCTACAAATGGTAAGAATTCCTTCTTTTTTATGGCAGAACAGTATTCCATTGTGTAGATGTGCCATAGTTTTCTGATCCAGTCATCTACTGACGGGCACCTAGGCTGTTTCCAAATCTTAGCTATTGTAAATTGTGCTGCTATGAACATAGGGGTGCATATATCCTTTCTGATTGGTGTTTCTAGTTTCTTAGGATATATTCCTAGGAGTGGGATTACTGGGTCAAACGGGATTTCCATTTTCAGTTTCTTGAGGAAACTCCATACTGTTCTCCACAGTGGCTGCACCAGTCTGCATTCCCACCAGCAGTGCACCAGGGTTCCTTTTTCTCTGCATCCTCACCAGCACTTGTCGTTTGTTGATTTGTTGATGATTGCCATTCTGACAGGTGTGAGATGGTACCGCATTGTCGTTTTGATTTGCATCTCTCTGATAATTAGTGACTTTGAGCATGTTTTCATGTGTCTCTTGGCCTTCCTTCTGTCTTCTTTCGAAAAGATTCTATTTAGGTCCGTTGCCCATTTTTTTTATTGGATCATTTATCTTCCTTTTATTAAGTTGTATAAGCTGCCTATAGATGTTGGAGATTAAACCTTTATCAGTGATAACATTTGCAAATATGTTCTCCCGTACAGTGGGGTTTCTTGTTGTTTTGTTGATGGTTTCTTTTGCTGTGAAAAGCTTTTTATTTTGATGTAGTCCCATTTGTTTATTTTCTCTTTAGCTTCCATTGTCCTAGGGGTAGTGTCAGTGAAGAAGTTCTTTCGGCATATGTCTGAGATTTTGCTGCCTGTGGATTCCTCTAGTATTTTTATGGTTTCCCATCTTACGTTTAAGTCCTGTATCCACTTTGAGTTTATTTTTGTGTATGGTGTAAGTTGGTGATCTAGTTTCATTTTTTTGCATGTATCTGTCCAATTTTCCCAACACCATTTATTGAAGAGACTGTCTTGACTTCATTGTATGTTCATGCTTCCTTTGTCAAATATTAATTGAGCATAGTGGTTTGGGTTGATATCTGGATAAAGGGAGCAATCCAACAAGAAGAAATAACTCTGGTAAACATATATGCACCCAATACAGGAGCACCCAAATACCTGGAGCCCTTACTTCAATATGACTGGAGTCCTTGTGAGAAGATGGTCACTTAAAGACATAGCCACACAGGGAGAATGCCCCAGGGTCAGAGCTTTGCAGTTGTGAGCAGAACACCAAAGACTGCAGGAGCCACCGAAGCTGGAAGAGACAGGAAAGGCTACAGCCCATATGTTCCGAAGGGAGCATGGCCTCTGAGAAATACACTTCTGTTGTTTTAAGCACCCAGTTTGTGGTACTTTGTTAGGGCAGTCATGGGAAACTCACACCATTACTTTATTTCATTTTATGTTAAATTTTAAGTTTCTATTTTTAAATTATAAAATAAGACATGATCATAGAAGAAATTTATAGAACCACATCCCTTTTTATTATTTTATACATATGTTTAGTTTTCAAATACAGCTTACATTCAATATTCTTTTCTATTAGTTTCAGGTGTATAGTACAGTAGTTAAACCATCACAAACTTTACAAAGTGTTCTGCCCAATATTTCCAGTACCCAAGTAGCACCATAATAGTTATTACAATATTATCGACTACATTTCTTATGCTGTACTTTACAGCCCCAAGACTATTTTTTACAAATACCAATTTATACTTCTGAATCCCTTTACCTGTTTCACCCAGCCCTGCAATTCCCCTCCCCTCTGGCAACCATCAGTCTGATCTCTGTATCTATGATTCCGATTCTGTTGTTTGTTTATATTGCTCTTTAGATTCCACATTTAAGTGAAATAATATGGTATTTGTATTTCTCTGACTGACTTATTGCACTTAGCACAATCTCTTCTACGTCCAGCCACCCTGTCCCAGGTGGTAAGATTTCATTCTTGTTTTTTTAAATGTTTTTATTGATTTCAGAGAGGAAGGGAGAGGGGGAGGGAGATAGATACATCAATAACGACAGAGAATCATTGATCTGCCTCCTGCACACCCTGCACTGGGGATGTGCCCTGCCCTGGAATAGAACCATGACCTCCTGGTTCATAGGTTGACGCTCAACCACTGACCCATGCCGGCCTGGCAGATTTCATTTTTTTTTATGGCCAAGTAATATTCCATTGTGCATATGTACCACCACTTCCTTATCTACTCATCTATTGATGAGCACTTGGTTTGCTTCCATATTTTGTAAATAACACTGAAGTGAATGTAGGGGGTGCATATATTCTTTTGAATTAGTGTTTCTTCAGATATGCACCCAGAAGTGGGATCACTGGGTCAAATGGGAGTTCCATTTTTAATTCTTTGAGGGCCCTCCATACTGTTCTCCACAGTGGCTGCAGCAGCTGCATTCCCACCAGCAGTACATGAGGGTTCTCTTTTCTCCACATCTTCGCTAATACTTTGATTTATTGATGGTAGCCAGTCTGACAAGTGTGAGGTGGTACCTCATTATAGTTTTAATTTGCATTTATCTGATGATTAGTGATGTTAAGCATCTTTAAAACAAAACAAACAAACAAACAAACAAACAAAATATATATATATATATATTGATTTCAGAGAGGAAGGGAGAGGAAGAGATAGAAACATCAATGATTAGAGAAAATCATTGATCAGCTGCCTCCTGCATGCCCACTACTGGGGATTGAGCCTGCAACCCAGGAATCAAACCATGAACTCCTGGCTCATAGGTCGACACTCAACCACTGAGCCACACCGCCAGGGTATTAAGCATTTTTTTGTACATCTATGAGCCATCTGCATGTCCTTTTTGGAGAAGTCTATTCAGGTCCTCTGCCATTAAAGACATTTTTTTTTTTTTTTTTATCAATCCTCACCCGAGGATTTTTTTTCCATTAATTTTTTAGAGAGAGTGGAAGAGACAGAGAAGGGGGAGAGAGAAAGAGAGATTGATTGATTGCCTCCTGCACTTGCCCCAACCTGGTGGGGATCAAACCTGCAAGGGAATTACATGCCCTTGACCAGGAATCAAACCCTGGATCCTTTGGTGCTAGGGGGGGTGACTCTAACCGGCCAGGGCACTCTGCCCATTTTTAATTAGATTATTTGTTTTATTGGTGTTGAGTTGTGTGAGTTCTTTATAAATTTTGGATATTAACCCCATATCAGATGTATCATTGGTAAATATGTTCTCCCATTCAGTTAGTTTGCTTTTAATTTTGTTGATCATTTCCTTTGCTGTGTAAAAACTCTTTAGTTTGATGTAGTTCCATCTGTTTATTTTTCTTTTGTTTCCCTTAAAAATATTGCTGCACTAGCAGTGTGGCAATATTTGGTTGGGTGTCATCCCGTGCACCGCAAGGTTGCTAGTTCAATTGCCAGTCAGGGCACACGCTGGGTTGCGGGCTTAATCCCTGGTAGTGGGTGTACAGGATGTTTTGCTTTCCTATCAATGCCTCTCTCTCTCTCTCTCTCTCTGTTTTCCTTCCTCTCTTTCTAAAAATCAATTAACATTTTTTAAAATATTGTGAAATGTCAGAGACTTTTACTGCCTATGTTTTCTTCTAGGAGTTTTGTGGTTTTGACCCTTACATTTAAGTCTTTTTTTTTATGTGATTACTCCACATTTTTATTTCATTTAATGTATTTTTATTGATTTCAGAGAGGGAGAAGGAGAGATAGAAACATCAGTGATAAGAGAGCATCATTGATTGGCTGCCACCTGCATACCCCACACTGGGTATTGAGCCCACAACCCAGGCATGTGCCCTTGACCAGAATTGAACCCAAGACTGTTCAGTCCGCAGGCCGATGCTCTATCCACTGAGCCAAACCAGCTAGGGCACATTTAAGTTTTTAATCCATTTGGAGTTTATTCTTGTGTGTGGTATACTGTAAATTGGTGGTTTAGTTTCTTTTTTTTTTTTTTTTTGTATATATCTGTCCAAGTTTTCCAGCACCATTTATTGAATAGACTATCTTTACCCCATTGTATGTTCTTGCATCAATATTTATTGACCAGCCCAGCCAGTGTTGCTCAGTGGTTTAGTGTCAACTATTGAACTAGGAGGTCATGGTTTGATTCCCAGTCAGGGTACATGCCCAGGTTGAGGGCTCGATCCCCATTTAGCGAGCAATTAGGAGGCATCCGATCAAAGATTCTCTCTCATTATTGATGTTTCTACCTCTCCCTCTCCCTTCCTCTCTCTGAAATCAATTAGAAATATTCATTGACCATATAGACTAGGGTTTATTTCTGGGCTCTCTATTCTGTTCCATTGATCTATATGTCTGTTTTCATGCCAGTACCATGCTGTGTTTTTTTTTAACCCTTCCCCGAGGACATGTTTATTGATTTTAGAGAGAGAGGAAGGGGACGGGGGAGGGGGGGTAGAGAGATCAAACCCACAACTGTTTGTTGGTATAGGGGACAATGCTGCAACCAACGGAGCCACCTGGCTGGGGCAGTGCCATGCTGTTGTGATGATTATGGCCTTGTAGTATAGTTTGATATCAGGTAGCGTGATACCTCCAACTCTGTTCTTCTTTCTCAAGACTGCTATGGCTATTTGGGATCTTTTGTGGTTCCATTTAAATTGTGAATTATTTGTAGATTCACATGTCTTGAAGGGGAGAAAAAGCACTCACAGTTTTGTCAACCAAAAGCTACTAAAATGTAATGTATTTCCTTCCTATTTTTTCCTATGAACAGCTTTTATATTTTATGTAGCCATGACTATAATCTCACACCTATTTTGTATAGTGATATTATCAATTAACATTACAACATGTATTTCTATATTATTACAGACTTTTTGTAAACATCATTTGAATTTTCAAAATAAGCAATGTTGCCCAGATTATTGTTGGTCAACTCTATTTCATATTTCTACTATTTTCATTTTTTTGGTCAGTCTTTTGTATATGACTCTGAAGAATTAAAAATGTTTTTATTATCTCACCAATTCTGTCCCAAATGTGCTGTGTGAGAAATAAGAGGTAGGTTATTTAGTCCAAAGTAGACCCTAGTTGACCATGGTCATACTTCAATGGGCAGGAACGAGGACATATCTCTCAGGTATACCTATGAGAATGAAGAAGCATTTGGTAATGAAGGAACTGGAAGTTAGTAAGTACTTGCTCCCAAGACACCAGGCTGAGTGATCTAACCACCGAGCTAGTGCTGACTCTGGGAGAACTGAATCCGGAGCCCAGGTGTCCTGGTTCCCACTCCATCATTTCTACTTTCCCGTCCCTTCACTGTGCTCAGGAGGATCATCCTATCTAATAAAGAGGATATATGCTAATTGACCATCACTCCATCACAAAGATGGCTGCACCGACAGCTGAGGCCAAGTTCCTATAAGGAGCCTTAACAAGCAATCAGCAGGGACCTGAGGCTACACCCTCCCCCGCCCCCATAGGGCTTGACAGGGGACCTCAGGCCGCATCCCCCACCTGGAAGGGCTTGACAGGGGACCTCAGGCTGGGAGACCTCAGGCCACACACCCCACCCTGGCATCAGGCCAGGGGACCTGAGGCCATGCCCCCCGCCCAGAGGGGCTTGATGAGGGACCTCAAGGTGCGCTTCACATCTGGTTCTGGGCTAGGGGACCTCAGGCCGCACCCCCCACCCCAGTGGGGCTTGATGGGGGACCTCAGGCTGTGCCCCCCACCCCGGCACCAGGCCGGAGGACCTGAGGCTGCATTCCCTGCCTGGCTGGGCTTGACAGGGGAACTCAGGCTGCGCCCCCCACCCAGCAGGGCTTGACAGGGGACCTCAAGGTGCACCCCCCTGCTGGTGGGGCTTGATGGGGGACCTCAGGCTACGCCCCTTACCCCAGCACTGGGCCAGGGGACCTGAGGCTGCGCCCCCCCTGCCTGGCTGGGCTTGACAGGGGACCTCAGGCCGCACCTCCCACCTTGGCACCAGGCCAGGCCATGACCCCCGCCCCGGCGCCAGGCCAGGGGACCTGAGGCCACACACCCCACCTAGCAGAGCTTGATGGGGGACCTCAAGGTGTGCTCCCCGTCCTGGTGCTGGGCTAGGGGACCTCGGGCTGCTCCCCCCACCCCAGCACCAGGCCAGGGGACCTGAGGCTGCGCCCCCCTGCCTGGCGGGGCTTGACAGGGGACCTCAGGCCGTGCCCCCCACCCAGTGGGGCTTGATGGGGGACCTCAAAGTGCACCCCAGTGCTGGGTCGGGGGAAGTCAGGCCATGCCCCCTGCCAGCGGGGCTTGATGGGGGACCTGAGGCTACACGCTCCCACCTGGCAAGGCTTGACAGGGGACCTCAGGCATGCTCCCCACCCAGCAGGGCTTGACAGGGAATCTCAGGCCATGTCCCACACCTGGCGAGGCTTGACGGGGGACCTCAGGCCATGCCCCCTGTCCTGGCGCCGGGCCAGGGGACCTGAGGCTACATCCCCTGTCCGGCGGGACTTGACAAGGGTGGGACTGGCCAGGTCTGGATCTAGCACAATGGGGGCAGGGGCCGGCTGGGTCTGGATCTCATGCAATTTTGAGGTGCATGTGGGTGGGCGGGGACTTGACTCTGGGTCTTGTGGTGCACCCCAGACTCTGACAGGAGGAAGGTTTTCATATACATTTTACTAATTTTCTTTCATCTCTGACACTTCTATTATAGAGAAAGGGCAAATAGCAATATTAAATTATTTCCTCTAATTAATCCCCTTTTAATGTGCATGAATTTCGTGCACCGGGCCACTAGTCTTTCAAATAAACTCCCTGAACCAAATCCTTGTCTCAGGATCTCCTTTTGCAAGACCTGAGCTAAGACAACTTCCTCATCACAGAAGTGACAGCCTCTGCAGCCCTGGCAGCAGGGTAGGAGGTCTGTCTTGCCTCTGGTCCACTTCTTCTTTTCTTGCCCTTTGATCTGCTTCTGCATCCCACTCTACCAGCACTAGAGTCCTTGCTTTCTTTTAATCAAGTTGAAAGGATTCTGTCTTTTTACCCATGCTCAAAGGTGCCTGTAAAGGGCTGAGCTCTGTGGCTGAACCTACGGCATTCTACATGTTCCATCAGCTCCCGCTGCTCATGAAACCCATTCTCACTCTGGCTGAGATGTTTGAGGGGTTAGAGGGTTGAGGCCAGGGTTACATAAATCAGAGTCTCTAAAGTCCTAAGGGGCCTTCCAATCATTTCCATCCAAACTCCTAATATCACAGAAAACAGAGGGGTAGAGAGAGTGAGCATTTGCTCAATACTTTGTGCAACAGAGATTAAGAACTTGACCTCTGACCTTTAAGCCTATGTTCTTCCCTTTCTCTGAGCTTTTCCTGCACACATCTCACCATTGTTTCCTTTGTTTGACCCAATTCCTCTTGCTCACTACGATTTCCATCATTTATTCCAGTTGACCTAATTCTTCTATGACCCTGAGCCCTTAACTTATATTCAAGCTGTTTCACAGCTCTGCTGCTCCATTCTGAGGTTGAAAATACACTTCCATCAATATTTTAACAATAAAGAAAAAACTAGGAAATAAGTAAAATGATGTACGGGGGTTGTCAATTTTCACCTCTTGTATAGCTCGGCTCCCCTGGAATTTCTGTAACTGAGTGTAAGCTGATTTACCCTGGGAGAGGCACATTTAAATCCCTTGGTCCACTGAGCTCTCACCTGCCACTGGAGCTTGACTTGACTGATAATCTGGGTTCCGTTTTTAAACCCCATATTGCCCATGCCTCAGTTTTTCTTCTGGTCTCACCTAAACCATCTAGCTTATCTCCCTGGGTTCTCCTAACTGAGTCCTCTGGCCCAGCGTGGCCAGTTTCCTCATTCTTTCAGCTTCTCATTCTTTGTCTATGTGAGAGGTCAAATGTTTTTTCCTCCAGCCTAAAACACCAAATTAGCATTTTTTTCCAAATTATTGTCTTTATTATCTTTTTGGGGGGTTTACTTTGGGTTCTCAAATAGACCCTTGAGGACCAGGGCCATGACTGAAGCCTACCCCCTGGCATCCCATGCTAGTAATGAACTAAATGTTTGTGTCCCCATATGCTGACACCCTAAGCTCCAGTATGGCTGTTTGGAGATGGAGCCTGTGAGGACATAATTAAGTTTAAATTCATAAGGTCAAAAGGTTGGGCCGTATTAGATAAGACACCAGAGAACTGGTTTCTCTGTGTGCCAACACTCAGGAGAGCCCATGTGAGTTCAGAGCGAGAAGGTAGCCATCTGCAAGCCAGGAAGAGAGCTCTCACCAGAAACCAAATCATGTGGAACCTTGGCCTTGGACTTCCAGCCTCCAGAACTGTGGGGAAATAATTTCTGTTACTTAAGCCACCTAACCTGTGGTATTTAGTATGCAGCCTGAGCTAATACCTGTTTGTCTGAGAACTTGGCCTCTGTCCTTGAAGCTGGAACAGAGCTGCATGTTGGGCAGGGCACACTCTCCCATCCTTTTCTGTGTTCGTGACAGCATCCTCCCAAATGTGAAAAAGGCTCCCACCCACAGCATTTTTACCTCCTCATGGACACTGCCTCTGGCATCCTACCAGAAGCCAAGTCTTCAGAGAGTCCACTGGCACAAGAACTTTTGTATCTCCTGTCTCCAGGCCTGGGTCTTCTGTATGTGCTCCTGAGACCGCCTCTTTGCTGCCCTTTCACTCTAGTCTTCATCTAGCATACTGAAAAGGAAATAGCCTAAGAAGTTGGCAACATGTGCAAGGTTGCACAACTGGTATCAGAACTAGGTTCAAATCCAGTTCATTTTTGCCCTAAATCCAGCATTGGACCACTTTTTGTTTAGCCAGAATTTATGATGTTCTGCTATTAGCTATAGCTATTTATAAAACAATCTTATACCCATTATTGGATTGTAAGCTGTGAGGGTCTTAACCTTCTTTGTATCTTGAAAAATGGCTAAGCCAGTGCCTTGCACTGGGTAGGTACTCCAAGAACAGGCACTGAATTGAAAGTGGGAATCAGCGTCACAGTGGTGAAATGGGGAAATAGCAGCATAGGAGACTTGGAGAAAGATCAGGAGGAGGAGGAAGAGATGGTTTCTGAGTTTGAGGTAACAGAGAAAATTTGGCTGGGCAAAGAAGGGAGTGGTCTGAGGCAGGCCTCTATGTCATGAGTTTAGAGTTGAGGCTGTGGTTCTGTGGGGGTGGGGGTCTGGTGTTTATGCATGATTTCAGCTATGCACACCAAGCAAGTCACTTAAACTTTTTTAGACATTGGTTTCCTAATGGGGAAAGTGGGGAAAATAAGAGTACCTATTATTTGGGGTTAATGTGAATAATAAAATAATGCATGTAAAGGACTCAGCACACTGTCTGGACCCAATACATGTTACCTATCACGAATAATAAACACTACTAAAATACTATTACTAGAAATATGGTCTGAAAGTTCACATGTGCACCAGTCTAGCTCTCTAAGTATATTACTTAATTTACACTCAAAGATAATGCCATTGCTGCTGATAGATTATGAAGCAAAATCAGTTAAAAGCGCTGAAATTCCGAGGAACACTCTGATAACTATGATTTTCCCAGTGGATTCCTTGAATGTATTGTACTCTTACAAGGGATAGTAGAAAATCTTGGAAACCAAACTGCTGGGAGGCAGGAAAGTGCTAAACGTCTTCTGGGTATAAGACTCACTTGGCTGACCTGCTCCATTTTCAGGATATACTTTCAAGGAATTTAGAGACATCCCTCATCTTTCAGTACTTCGGTTTCCCCATCCCTAAAATAAGGATAATATTACTCCTGGGCTGTAGAGGGATTAAATCTGGTACCGTGTGCAAAGCAGGAATCGGAAGATGATGATCCAGGGATGTTCAGAAACCTAACTCTGAGGCCTGTGAGGCTCTGGTCTCAAAGTACGACCCCTGTAACAGCAATGTTAGCGCCTTCTGAGGACTTGTTAGATACACAAACTCTTAGGCCTGTCCCCAACCTGCTGAATCAGAAACTCTGGAGGTGGGGTCAGCAATCTGGCTTCTCCAATCCCTCATGGTGATTCCCTCCCGGTGATTCCCTCCCTCACCTAGGTTTGAGAACCTACGTGAAGTGATAGGGAGCAATTGAAAGTTTTCATCCAGTAAACATTCTTGGTTAATATAATTAAAATTGGTTAAAAGGAAAAAAAAAATCTTGGTTAATAGGATTAAATTGTCTAACTACTGACAAGTTTCCAAAGTTGCTGGAAGATGCCCGTTTATTGATCTTTAATGATCTCCAGGCACAAAACTTGGGTTAGTGCCCTTGACCACAGACACCTGAGCAAGTAACTCAGCACCTGGCAGTTAGAGAAGTTGTTCTGGAAACTTTCCACCCAAAGTCTGGGGACCTGGCAGACAAGGAATGCTCAGCGAATCCCCCAGCTACAACCGGGTCACAAAGTTGGCCTGGAAAAGAAAAGCAAGGACAAGAAAACCATGTGGGGAATCAGAAATGAGGGTCTTGAGAGTAGACCCTCTCCGGGATGCGGGAAAGCGATAGGGATGAGCGGGAGTGAGGAGGAAGAGAGGACCCCTGGGTAAGGTACACCCATTTCGCGTCCCATGGGACAGGAGCCTCTTGCACTTGAGTCCCGGCTCATTGTTAGTGCACCCCCCACCCGCGTCTCCCGCAGCCCGGCCATAGTTCGGCCGCACTTCTCCACCCCCTGAGGCTCCTTCACGCCCCCCGGGCGTCGCCCCGCGACTGGGGCGGGGCTGCGGTGAGAGCGCTTCCGCCCGGCTTTCCAGCCCGAGCCGGCAGGCAAGGGAGCTGCTGCCCGCCCGCGCGCGCCCGCTCCCGCTCCGCCCCGCCCCGCCCCGCTCCGCCCCGCCCGCTCGTCGCCCGCCCGCCCACACGCCCCCGCCCCGGCCCCTCGTCGCCCCGCCCCTCCCGGCACGTCCCGCCCGCCAGCCCCGCCCCGCCCCGGGCCCGGGCAGCTTTGTCTTGCGGCCTCGCGCTCCTTCTTCGGCTCTCCCGGCATCGCGGCCCAGCTCGGCCCGTCTGCAGGCGCCGTGCGGGGCCCGAGCGCCATGGTGTGAGCGCCACCCGCGCACGCCCCCCGACCCCGCCCCTACCCCCAGCCCCGGCCTCGCAGGCGGACACCGGCCGACCCTCTCCCGACGCCCGCCCTGGGCGAACGGGAAAATGGCGAACGACTCCCCGGCGAAAAGTCTGGTGGACATCGACCTCTCCGCCCTGCGGGTGAGTGGCCGCGCCGGGCAGAGCCGTGGGCGCGCGGCCCCTTTGTCTGCCTGCGGCGGGTGCGGGCCGGGCGCGGGGCGGGTGTGGGTGTGGGTGCGGGTGCGGGTGCGGGCGCGGGCGGCAGGTCGCGCCCCGGCTCCCGGCTCCCGGCCCCCGGCCCTCGGCCCTCGGCTCAGGCGAGCGCGCCGGGCGTAGCCCACCTCCTCGAGGCCGCCCTGTGTCTGCAGCGGCCCCGCTTTATTGATTCATTGTTCGCTGCTCGCGGATGGTAACCGCTCCGTGCTCTCGCCTAGGATCCGGCTGGGATTTTCGAGCTGGTGGAAGTGGTTGGCAATGGCACCTATGGACAAGTCTATAAGGTCAGTGTGGGCACCCTCTTTGTTTCCCGTGCGTGGAAACTTCGCGGGGGACTCTGCTGAGCCGCTGCCGCCCGAGGCCACGCCGCCGGCCGGAGTTGGCAGGGGCTTCCTGCAGGCCGCCCGCTCTGAAACAGAGCGAATATTCAGACCGGCCTCAGAAGACCTCATTTCCTGGCTTTGAGATAAGGAAACGAGCTGCACTCTGAGGCACGCACTGTGCTGAAATGGGAAGACATTTTTTCATAAGATAGCTTTCATTTTGTTGTTTTTCCCAAATCTGGCCTTCTGCGTGTGTGTTAATTAAAATTCAGAATAGAGGGCCTTGTCTGTGATTATACTAAATCACTGCCTTGGCCTTGAAAATTGTCCTCATGTTTCCTCTTTTGAGTGCTTGCCAAGGGCCCGAGGTGCAGAGTGGTGACACTTTATAACTATCAGACATCGTTCTATTGACGGAAACAATCTTGGGGCAGAAGGGAGGGGCGTGTGTTTGGGCCACAGGAGCCGGAAGAATTGCCGTGTGAGGATTATAAAATCTAGTTCCAGGAATAACCTGTTTGACAGGTGTGTAATTGAAACAGAAATGAGGGAGGGCGAGGAGTAAAGAGGATGCCCAGCTTTCACACACACCCAGGCCTTTCCTTTCCTAACACCCACTGCCCCACCGCAAATGAACCGAACCGAACCCGGGAGCCCAGCGGCCTGACGCCGCACCTGGCGGCCTCCGCCTTCCTGGCGCGTCCTCTCCGCTCGTGCCGGAGTGCGGGGGCCGGGACCGCGGCCGAGCGGAGGCGCAGGCCTCTGGAGCACTCCACGCACCGTGTTAGGTGCTCCGCGTCGTGATCGTTTCTCATTAAATGTTTTCTGGAAGTTAGGTGCACTGAGCATGTTTCCTAGCTGTGAGAGGGTGCACGGTTGAGAGAAGAAATACCTCATGAAGCAGGGCTTTGTGGCTCTCCATGAAGAACTGTCATTGTTTCATTGGAAATGGAGGAGGGGTTGGAAGCTGACTTGGACATTTTCTTTGGCCAAATAAAGTGTGGAGCCTATTGTCTGTCTTCTGCTTTTTGAGAAAGTTTGTCTGCCGCTTGAACCCCTACCCCAGCCCCGGGTTCCCCGGCCTGGGCTGTAGATGGGCCTGGGGTCTGGACTGGAGGTGTTAGGTGATCGCAAGTGGAGTAGCCTGCGTTTTGTTGTTTAGCTGTTGGGGCCCAGGCCAGATTTTTGAGTTTGAAAGGGAGCCCTGTTAAGTCAGCCTCCTGGGCTGGCCTGAATTGGACTCCTTTGGAACATTTTGGAGAAGATTGTGCTGCGGTTCACTGAGTGGCCTGGTAACGGGCTATAACACTCCCCGCCCCAGTGTTTGCTTAAGGAGTCAGTTTTTTCTAACCCGGTTTTTCTGGCCAAATCTCAGTGGTGAGTGTACTCTTCCAAGTGAGCGAGCCAGCGCTTGTCTCTGACCTGGTCACACAGTGAGTGGTGGGTTGTCTGTGTCTTCCTGGGTCAGCTTGGATGTGAAGGGTGGTGAAGTAAACCAGAAACCGGCAGTCTGCGTTTAAGCCATAAGAAAAAAGAAAGACTGGAACCTGGATGTGTGAATGGCTTTAAGAGGTGGGAGATCTTTGTGGCAGGGATAGCAGGTTCCTGGCTTTTACCTCAGAATTTCCTCTTTGCTTCTAGCCCCTGAGCACTGCATTTAGGAATTGTTTGGGATTCTGGCAGCGACACAGCTCTCTGACTGCAGAGTTTGTATCTTTGAGGAGAAAATCTGAAATTATGCAAACCTAAGGAATTAAAAAATCTGCAGAAGCATACAATCATGAACAAAGTAGTGCCTGAGATTTTGCTAACCAGCAGTTCTATTTTATTACTTTGGAAAATTTCAACATATACAAGGAGAGAGAATAGATTACTCACTCAGTTTAGCAGTTACCAGCACATGACTAATCTGTATCTGTGGTCTTCCTCCCGCCTTATCTTAACCATTTCACCCATAAACACTTCAGAATGTACTTTTTTATTGTTTTGTAGATAATCACAAAGCCTTCTCAGACATTTTCCTGATTGTTTCATGTGTGTTTTCTTTGTATCACAGAAGTTCTTTAATGGTTATGCACTGGGAAGTTTAAGTCTTAGTGGTGGTGTCTCGAGATAGCAGAAACAGTTAACGTCTCCGTTTTCTTCTCCCTTCAAATGTGTAATTTCTAGAACTATTATGCATAGGAGTTTGTTTAGGGTATTTGTTGGCATGATTTGTATATGGTAGTTTTGGGATTTGGTTGTTAACACTTTAGCATTTGTTTATTGCTGCTAAACATCTCTCAGTGTGAATAGCATCAGAGTTTGGGAAATATTTGTGACTATTTATAAGTAAATTCTTTTTTCTTAAAGCAGTTTTAGGTAAAACACCTGTAAGCTGAACAACCTGTAGTCCTAATTTATTTCATTGTTAAGTTTTTCTGTTTTTCACTTTCTCTACGAACTTTTTATGTTACAGCGACAGTGGTTGTTTATTTTGAGAAGACTATATGTGAGGGAGTTTTTTGAGTTTTGATATGTTCTGTGAAAATGGCTTTTTTGGCATATCTATATCTATATCTATAAACCCTAATATGCAAATAGACCGAACAGTGGAATAAGCTGTGCTATGACGTGCGCTGACCACTAGGGGGGTGCGCGCAGAACATGGCGGACGTCGGCAGCAGGTGACAGAGCATGGAACATGGCGGAAAGTGGTGGGTGTCGGCCACAGCGGGATGGTGGAGCAAGTAAGTGGGGGCGCCAGACCAAGGCGGGGTGCTGGTCGCTGTCATTGGGGCAAGCCTCTGGTGGTTACTGAAAATTCTTTGCTCTCATGCGCCGTGGTCCTGCCTGGCACTCGCACCTGCTGCCGGCATTGGCCCCGCTTGCACCCGCTGCTGGCGCCAGGCCCCAATCGCTCTACACCATGAGTGTGTGCACGCAGGGCTGGCACTGTCAACACATGGGAGCGGGCCTGCCAGCAGATGGGACCAGGGGCCCCTGTGGGAGGGGCCCAACAGGGGCTCGGAGGATGGGCTGAGACCCACCCGCCCCTGTGCCCGCCGCAGCCTTGTGGCCCACAGTTCCTTTCAAGGTGCATGAATTCGTGCACTTGGCCCCAAGTAGTTTATAATTTTCTCTATCTCTAAAAAAATAGTATGTAGTCTGGGTATAGTTGAACAGTGTATACCTGTATCTTAAAAAAGGAGTTGAAACACAGGATATATTTTGTTGAGAGGAATTTATTTTTTGCCTTAGTTTTCTGAGGGTTCACAGGGAAGGTCACACATATAAATTAAAACTTAAAATAACTTGTGAATTTCTCTTTGCAGTATTTTATTCTTAATACCACATATAACAGAAGTAGCTATAGGATGATCTTGTGCATGTTGAGTACATATAGTGAATTTTAATTATTTTAGTTGAAGGGAGAAAGTGCTAGCTTGAAAAATAAAAACCAGAAATAATAAATCAAAATTCCTTTTATGTTACATTGGATTTTATTATTTTAAATATTTTGACTGTTTTGTTTTTTTCTTGGGGTAACTGCTGTTATTGTATATGTCGTGAGGATACAGTGGCTGGTATTTTAAATTGTCTTGACCTGGAGAAGGAAGGCCCTGCCCCTGGAGAGGTACTGGAGGGAGTGAGAGGGAGAGAGGCTGGAGCTCAGTGGGTGAAGTGTCTGCGGTCAGAGCTACTCCCAGGAAGGACCGAGTCCCTTGGCCCTATCTGATCCTGGCCAGGGAGGCAGAGGAGGAGAGTTCTCTGACCGGAGGATGGTCAGCAGCACCAGCACTGAGTTTTCCACTGTCCGCACTGTGCTCCTGCTGTCACCCTCATTCACTGGAGGATGATGGGGAGGGGTTGTATGGCCAGAAGGCTGCTGGTGACCTTTGGGAGTGGCAGGAGGGTCAGGGAGCAGTGGGCATCTCGGGGAGAGGTTACTTGTGCACGATTTGAGGAGGGACATCATTCTTTGAGCATTGAGGAGCCATTGGAGTTTGTTGGGCTTGAGGTCCCTGGGAGTAGGAGATGTGATCAGATGATGTTTTGGAAAGGAATAGAAAAGATGGCTTGCCTAGGACAGCAGCCCAGGAGAGAGCAGGGGAGGTGGTGGTGGCAGTGCTGGTAGAGCAAGAGTGAGAGCAAGAGTAGGGGGTTGGCTCTGGGCTCCATTGAACTTGGTGAATTTGCTCATTCTCCACAGGCTTTGGTGTGGCCCTTTAAATGGGTGCACTGCTTGCCCACTGGATTAGGAGCCTTGGAACTTGTGAAAGTGCCAAAACCACTTTCCAGTGCTCACCAAAAAAGTGCCTTACAAATTGACATTTTGAAGCAAGCACTTGGACTATTGTGAGGAGTTCTCTAAATGATTGTTATCTTCCCATTGTTCCATCTTTTGTTCTTAACCAGATGTTCTCCCCAGGGGGCAAAACCAATTTTGTAGAAGTGTTTCCTTAGGAGGCCAGTTGGCCTGCCACTGGCCTGTACAGACTTGTTTGGGACAGAGTTCCTTAATGTGGGAAGGATTCCAGACTTGTCAGGTGGGAGGAAACCAGCCCTGCTGAACACGTGTTGGTGTGCACCTCTTAAGAAATATCAACCCTAAACTTCCAAAAATTGTTTTGGAACTCAACTAAATCAGGAACATCTAACCACCAGGTAAGGCCCTGCTGATGATGGTTTTTTTTTTTTTTAAATAAATCTTTATTGTTCAGATTATTACAGGTGTTCCTCTTTTTTATTATTTCCCATAGCTCCCCTCCACCTGATTCCTCACCCCACCCCACCCCATGCCCTTACCCCCCGCGACTGTCGTCATCCATAGGAGTAAGATTTTTGTCCAAGCTCTTCCCGCACCCCTCACACCTGCTTCCCCTGAGAATCATCAGTCCACTCCCTTTCTGTGTCCCTGATTCTATTATATTCACCAGTCCATTCTGTTCTTCAGATTTTTTATTCACTTGATTTTTAGATTCACTTGTTGGTAGGTATGTATTTGATGTCATTTTATTGTTCATAATTTTTATCTTTACCTTTTTCTTCTTCTTCCTCTTCTTAAAGAATACCCTTCAGCATTTCATGTAATCCTGGTTTGGTGGTGATGAACTCCTTTAGCTTTTTCTTGTCTGTGAAGCTCTTTATCTGACCTTCAACTCTGAATGATAGCTTTGCTGGGTAGAGTAATCTTGGTTGTAGGTTCTTGCTGTTCATCACTTTGAATATTTCTTGCCACTCCCGCCTGGCCTGCATAGTTTCTGTTGAGAAATCAGCTGACAGTCGTGTGGGTACTCCCTTGTAGGTAATTAACTGTTTTTCTCTTGCTGCTTTTAATATTCTCTCTTTGTCTTTCGCCCTTGGCATTTTAATTATGATGTGTCTTGGTGTGGTCCTCTTTGGATTCCTCTTGTATGGGGTTCTGTGTGCTTCCTGAACTTGTACGTCTATTTCTTTCACCAGGTAGGGAAAGTTTTCTGTCATTATTTCTTCTAATAGGTTTTCAATATTTTGCTCTCTCCCTTCTTCTGGCACCCCAAAAATTCGGATGTTGGTTCGCTTAAAGTTGTCCCAGAGGCTCCTTACACTATCTTCATATTTTTGGATTCTTTTTTCTTTTTGTTTTTCTGGTTGGATGTTTTTTGTTTCCACATATTTCAGATCTTTGGTTTGATTCTTGGGGTACGTTGATCTACAGTTGAGTTTCTGTATATTCTTTATTTCAGACAGTGCATGCTTCATTTCTGACTGATCCTTTTCCATTTTTTGGCATTCTCCTTAAGCTCCTTGAAGGTCTCATCAAGTTTCTCAGCGGTTTTAAGAAGATTCTTGAGTAACCTTATAAATGTGGTTCTGAACTCTATGTCATCCAGTAGTTTGCTTTCCTCCGTTTCTTTCATTCGTGACATGTTTCTTTGTCTCCACATTTTGGCTGCTTCCCTGTGTTGATGGAGTAGCTTTGTGTGGTAGGTGATCTATAGGGGGCAGTAGCTCAGCCTCCCCAATCACCTGATGTGGACGCTCTTGGTACACCCCTTTGTGGGCTGAGTGCAAAGTCTTGGTGTAGTTAAGCCTTAATTGCTGTTGGTACGCTGGGAGGAATTGACCTCCAGGCCAATTAGCTGTCAGCACTCCCTGTGTCTATAATAGAAGAACTGCTGCGCTGAAGACACACTTATGGGGCAGGACTTGTTTCAGTGGGGCTTTGGTGCTCACTGAGTCTGCCTCTTGAATGTGTCACTTATGGATGTGAGGAGTTGAAATCTGGTGTCTCACACTGACCACTAGGTACACTGGCTTCTGGATCTCCAATGGGGTTCAGGTCAGCTACTGTCTGAGGCCACTCAGCAGGAGCTACAGTGAGAGCTACAGTTTTCTCCTCTTTGCTTGGGGTTTGGAGGTTTTGGAGCTGTCTGACCCAGGCTGCAAGTTTTCTAGGTTAAGCTGTGATAGGGCAGGCCTTTCTTATGCAAAAGCCGCTGCTTGGAGCTTGGGTGGGTTTGTAGGTTGTGCAGGGCGGGGTCTCAGGGTGTCACTAGGCTAGGGCGTGGCAAACAGCAATGGCTGCTAGTTAGCCAGCTCTGTGTCCCCAACGGCATCCGCGAGTCCCGTGCCCCAGCGCAGTAAACAATTATTCCTGTGCGCAGCTCTGCAAGCAAGCCACCCTCACTGGCAGACAGTCCAGCTTCTCCCTGTAGGAGTTTGGGTCCCCCGTGTCTCCCCAGAGACTGGATTTCAGAGTAATCGGGGCCTTGTCTCCCTTCGGGTTGAAAAAAGCAATGCCTGCCGCCAGCCTGCTCAGCTTTTCAGCGCTCGTGTATGTCTCAATGCTCTTTTCTTTTTCCTTCTAGTTGTAGAACTTCCACTCAGCCAGCTTTCCCATGGTTCTGGGTGATAGACGTTTTGTCTTTTAGTTGTAGTTTTGAAATTGTTGTGTGAGGCAGCAGTTTAGGTGTTTACCTATGCCGCCATCTTGGATTGCCTCTGATGATGGGTTTTTAATTCTTGTTGCTTGAAACTTTGTGATAAATATGTGTTCATTTGCATAGTTGCAGACTTGTATTTTGCCTTTTTTCTTAACCAATATTGGATATGTGTATATTTGTACATATTGACATAATCAAAAAATGTTATCTGAGGGCATTTTTGGTGCAGTGTTGTGTGTTTGTAGATTCTGAACTGATCCTGAAAGAGCAAAGAATTTTTGAAATAATACATCCTACTTTTGCGATAATGCACCCCTGAACAGGTGTGCTAAGCCAAGGGGAAATCATCTAAGAAGTTTCATTCCCAGGGAATTAAAAATATTATAAACTAAGTACATTTTAACTTAGAGATAGATGCTTGGACATATGAAGTTCATACATGGTCTTTTATTTTGTTTCTTTGCTCTGTTAGTAAATACTTGGTCACTGGTTGTGATTAGCTGTTTGAGCCAAGGAATTGCCTGGCCTTAGAGCAGTGGTTTTCAACCTTTCTAATGCCACAACCCTTTAATACAGTTCCTCAGTTGTGGTGACCCCCAACCATAAAATTATTTTCATTGCTACTTCAGAACTGTAATTTTGCTACTGTTATGAATCGTAATGTATAAATATCTGTGTTTTCCGATGGTCTCACTAGCAGGGTTGCCTGAGACCATCGGAAAACACAGATATTTACATTATGATTCATAACAGTAGCAAAATTACAGTTCTGAAGTAGCAACGAAAATAATTTTATGATTGGGGGTCACCACAACATGAGGAACTGTATTAAAGGGTTGCGGCATTAGAAAGGTTGAGAACCACCGCCTTAGAGCATCAGATGTTTTCCATCTCACAGTTGTATTAAGTTTGTGATGCCTGTGCTTCTTGTCATTAGTATCAATGCTGCCATTTTTTTTGTATCTCAATCATTGAAAAGAACTTGGCAGAGAGTAGAAGAGTGCGATAGTTGCACAGGTGCACTGCTTTCAGCCCTAGGTGGTCCAGTCCTGACAGAACTGTGGGCCAGAGGCTGCACTGACCCGTGACAGACCCTGGAAGGCCCAGTCCCTTCTTATATGCAGGTCTATCATGGACATGGAAGTAAAAGCGTGCACAAATGCAGACTGCTTGGCAGTTGACTGACTGTGTTAGAGTCAAGGACTTCACAGGAAATTCTCAAAATCAAACTATTTAGTATTTGTGACAATTTTAATGGTTGAAACAACTTCAGGTTGCTATCTTACTTTTTAGATGACACACACACACACACACACACACACACACACACACACACACACACATATAAATCCTCACCCAAGGATATGTTTTCTCATTCATTTTTTTTTTTTTTTTTTTTTTTTTTAGAGAGAGGAAGGGAGAGGGAAAGAAACATTTATAAGTGAGAGACATATCGTTCAGTTGCTGCCTGCATGACTGGGGTTTGAACCAGGAACTTGAGTATGTGCACTGACCAAGAATCGAACCTGTGACCATTCAGTACATGGGACGATGCTCCAACCAACTGAGCCACATTGGCCAGGGCACTACCTTATCTTTTAAAAACTTTGTTTCTTTCACAAGTAGATACATAGATGATCACAGGTTCTATAAAGTACTTGCAAGTAATTGCTTTGAATATTTACTGCAGATTTTTTTGCGAATTCAAGTGGGTTTCTTATAATAGCAGTTGGAATTACCAGTGTTAAAATATTAAGATATATTTACTATTTAATTTGGGACCAGGGGGATGAACTGGACGAAAAATGCCAAATATGGAACATCCACTCTGCCTCCCGGAATGTCTGCTTCCCTGAGTGCAGCCACTCAGACTCAGTGGGTGTGTCAGCCTCAGCAGGGCTGTAATACAATAACTAGAAAAGTGAAAGGAAAAAGTAGACATACAAGATGCCCTGTCAATAGCTATAAAAGTTTTCGCAGTTATTCTTAATTTCTGAGACAACTT
This sequence comes from Corynorhinus townsendii, assembly GCA_026230045.1. Lineage (NCBI taxonomy): Eukaryota > Metazoa > Chordata > Mammalia > Chiroptera > Vespertilionidae > Corynorhinus > Corynorhinus townsendii. Next base: position 97,564,354 of record JAPDVU010000007.1, on the reverse strand, counting down.
TGTGTTCCACAGCCCAGACCACACTTGGAAGAGCACTGACCTGGAAGGTGGGTTGTGCCCAGGGCTCTTGGCGCTCTGGGGGGATCGGCTGCATTAACCAGCTGGAGAATTGGGGGCCATGGTTCACACCCAGGGTGTTCTCCCACCTGAAGAAGTAGGGAGCCAGGCACATGCTGCTGACAGCTTTATGCCTGATTTGCCTTTGATCTTGGGGCACTGTAACTATCTCAAGTTTTGGCCAAATATTGGACAAATTATTCTATTAAATTTAAATAATGAAAAGAAAAAGTCACTTTTACTTTATGAGTTAAAAACTTTATTTTCATGATATGATAAGTAGGGCCTTAAAAAACTTAATCAGAGTCATTAAAGCACATGGTTACAATTTAGTGATGCTAAAATTCTCAAATCAGAACTAGGAGTAGTTATTCTAGTCCCAAGAGGAATCTGTTTTCAATGCTTTTAGGTGCTACATCTGAAATTTACTACCATATTGCTGAATTACGTGCTTATGTGGTTATTTCTTAATTCATCAGTTTTATATACTTACTGACTTTTTACAGTCAGTTGTTGAACTGCTAGTGTAGTTCTATGGTAGTTGAAGATTTAGCTCTTATATTCATCTCCCTTAAATGAATAAGTATCATAATCTTGGGTTAATATGATAATTGCTTATATTATCATGACTATGTAAATACCATTTATCTCTGAGCCAGGCAGCCTAATAGGATTGCATTTCCTTTTTTAAACTTCCCCCTCATGTTGCCTTACTTTTCATTAGCCCAGTTTTCTGTGTACTTATTGCAATGCCTTAAAAGATATACAAATGCCAATTTTTCCAAATGCTTAAGTAAGTCAGATGATTAAGTGTTTCAGATAACCTATTGATTCCACTGTTTTCTTCCCTAGAGGTATCTCATAGCTTGCCAGGTGTGGTTGCCCCTAGACCTGGTCCCTAGCTGCTGACCTGGAACATCTCTGTCCTGGATACCACAGTCTTCTCTTTTTGGTTTGCTGCCTCATCTTCCTGAAGCATATTCTCCAGTAGCTTTGTAAGAAAGGTGCATGGCTGTAAAGGTCGTTGGATGGCTGGAATGTTCTTACTATTTCATTATATGGGATTTGTATGTCAGCTGTGTGGTCGACAGTATTCTATGTTGAATATCCTTTTTTCTTGGAATTTTGAATACAACATTGCTCTGTTGTTTTTGCATGACCCCATTTAAACTTCTTCTGGGAAGCTTCTAGGGTATTATCTTTATTCTTGGTACTAGATTTTATGAGTGTATCTTATCATTTACTATTCTAAGTATTCGGTTAATTTTTTAAAGATCTGGAGATGCCCCTTTTTTTCTGAGAAATTTTTTTGTCTTTCTCTCCCAACTTCTTTGCTTTCTCTTTCTGGAAGTCATGTTAGTCACCTCTTTGATTTTCCCTATCTTTTCTTCTATTATATATGTCTTTTGGTCTTTTTGCTTTGCTATTATGAGATGTCTCTGACTTTACATTTCACTATTTTTATTGAATTTTTAATTAGTGCATCACTCACTTTTTTGTTTAACTGCATCTGTTCTTTTGCGGATATGTCCTTATCTCTCTGAGGAAATTGAGATAGATTATGTTTGTTTGTATGGTTTTCTTGTGCTCCTGCATTTTCCCCTGTTTTGCCTAGATTTCATTTTTTTTCTGTTTATTTTTGTCATTGTCTTTAACGCTGAAGATTTTCCTTAAATGCCTGGAGGTTCATGACTGCGCGTCTTTGAAGTTCGGTGCTAGACCTGGATCGGAGGCTCATTGTGCAGGCGCAGGAGGGTGTTGCTGGTGGTCCTCACATGATCACAGACTTGGAACCCCACTCTGAAATATCTGTAGGCCTTTTTTGGGGGGTCAGTTTCTCTAAGAGTAATACTCAGAGACTTTTCCTGTTCAGGGTCTCTCCATCTGTTTATTATAGTTCCGGGGTTCATGTCAGAGAAAGGAGCTGAGTGCCTGTGGTCTGACATGCTGACTTCTTAGCTGTGTCCGCGACTTTGCAGCGTGTCCTCTCATAGAGCATGTTTCCTTCCTTTCTGCAAGGACTAAATCTCGGGCTCCAGGGGTGCGGCTGATGTGGGGTGGCCTCTCTGGCCTGCAGGAGGTAGATGGAGCCGGGACCCCCCTCCTTAAGCACCTCCTGAGTAGTGCTTCCACATGACGATCTTCCCAGGGTTCTGTGGGGCAAGTTGCCTTCCATTTGGTACCCTCCTCAGTACCCATTTAGGTTGCAAGGTTTCCTAATGGATTACCATTCCATCTCTTTTTTAAATTGTCAAAACAAGTTAGAAATGATCTCTGATGTCCTCTCTTCCCCTTTATTTCTTTACTAGAGGCCCAGTGCATGGATTCGTGCACCAGTGGGGTCCCTCAGCCTGGCCTGTGCCCTCTCCCAATCCAGGACCCCTCGGGGATGTTGGACTGCTGATTTTGGCCCAGTCCCCGCAGGCCAGGGCAAAGGACCCCACTGGTGCACTTGACCTCTAGTATGCATATAAGATCTTTGGTTAATCTCTTCCCACCCTTCTCCTTCCTCCCCCCCCCCCCCTTTTCCCTCTGAGATTTATCAGTCTGTTTCATGTTTCCATGCCTGTGTGTTGAGTGTCTGCCCCTTGGTGGTCAGTGCATGTTATAGCTACCAGTCGAATGGTCAGATGGTCACTTAAGCTTTTATATATTTTTATATTTTCCTTAAATGCCTGGAGGTTCATGATAATAAGATATTATATCTTATTATCTTATTATAAGATTATATTATAAGATTATATCTTATAATCTTTCTTTTTTTTTTGTTTGGAATTAACCCTCTGAATCCTGTGATCAGTCCACCAACCTAGAGGTTTACTAGAAATCCCATCTTTGATTTTAAACTTGTTTGATTTTGCTCAGGTGTTTGCTGTTTTCATCCAGAACAAAAACTAATGAAAACAACAACAGCAACAACAGAAAACAAAACCAGGAGTAAAGCAGTGCCTTAGTGCTTGACCTCTGTGCTGACACTTAGTTTGGGAGGTGCAGGCCCAGGGCGGTGAGGATGAGGATAGGAGAGGGGCAGGATGCAGAGCAGAGCCTTACCAGGCCTGCTGCTACCTGATCAAGCCTTCGAGAGATTTATAAGTTCCTTCAGCAGGTTTGCTTTTGTTGTGTCAAACAGCTGTCTTGGAGGTACTGGTATAGTTGATGTATCATGAAGTTCACTCATTGCAAGCTTACAGTTCAGTGATTTTTAGTAAATTTACTGGGTGGTGCAGTCATCACCCCAAATCAGTGTTAGAACTCTTGTCACCTTAGCAAGGTCCCCATATTCATTTACAGTTAATCCCTGTTCCAGTCCAGAGCTCCACACAACCACTAATCCTGCCCCTATAAGTTGGCCTTTTTGAACATTTCATATCATTGGAATCATGCAATATGTGGTCTCTGGTGTCCGTGTTCTTTCACAGTGCATCATTTTTTTGAGGTTCACTGTACTGCTGAGTGTGGTAGCTTATTCCTCTTTTATTGCTGAATAGTTTCCAAAGTATGGGTATGGCGCTGCAGGCTGGCTGTTTCCCCCAGTTGAGTGGGTGGCGGTTGTGTCTGGTCTGGCTGTCCCACTCTGGCCTGGTATCCCGACCTATACAGAGGAGCTGCTTGGTGGGGTTGTACCGAGGGGTCTTCGTGAAGGGAGAGAGAGTGGAGCTTTATCTGCGGGGCTTCCCATTTCTCATCACTTGAGCAGATGCCGCAGGCACTGTGGCTCTGCCTGCCATCTATGCTGCCTGTCTGTCCTTCCCCGCTGGCATCACAGGGAGTTTTATAAGTTTAAGTCGTTTCTTTGACTGTGAATCCAGTTTCTGATCCCTGTGAAGACAAACTGTTTGCTATCAGTGAGGTCTGTGAGGTCAGGTATCAGGAATTAGGCTGAAACAGCTTTTCCTTCTTGTGCTTTTTGGGGGATTCCATGTGTAGTAGCCACCACTTGCCATGTGGTGCTGAAGACTGGGGTTCTCTTCATCGCAGGCAGACACTGGGCCTCACCAGGATTTAGAAGAAAAACAAACAAACAAACAAATCTATTCTCTTTGGTCAGAAGATAGATACCAAATTAAAGAAGGATTTCTTATATTACATATGGGGGAATACGATTGCTCATTTGATACGCTTCCAGTGTGCCTTTAGAGTATTTTTAAAATAGTTTATTCTAAAGTACTTTTATGATGTCTTTATTAGGGACTTAGCTGCACTCAGGTACAGTCTAATTAAATTTAATAATAGTGTCCTTTGGAAAATTCTTGTACTTGGAGCTTTCATTCCTACTTGCTGTGATGATAACAGAACACTGCTGGCAACCAGAACCCTGGCCCTTCAGTGCTCTGGGACCCTCTTCATGGCATGGCTGTGCAGTTCTTTGACCATTCAGTTTGAGCTCTCAAGTGAAGACAGCTGTGATCTGAGTTAGGGCAGTATATTCAAGGGACATACAGTTTATTGGGGTCCCACGTTGGGCACTGAGTCTTGTGAGGGTGAGGATGTGCCTTAAAGTGACACACAGGACACCGAGTGTCTTCATTCACCTGTGAGGGGGTGCCTTCAACTCCAGGCCTTCTGTTGGAAGTGGGCACACCAGAGTGTGTCTGTTTGCTCTCTGTATGTTGTCTACACAGGGTGGGGTAAGTGTAAGTTTACAGTTGTTCGTAAGGAAAATAATACAATAATTAGTAAGTAATAATACAAGAATAAATAGTTTTGTGTACTCACAGCTCTAAACCTGCTTTTGCCCACTTTGTATGCTCTTGCATCCATTCTTGTTGTTCCCTTAGTTTCCAGAAAAAACTTGTGGATGTTCAGCTTTTTACTCTAGTGATTTGGGGACTGAGTATCGGGTTAGTGTTCCTCTGTCTGGATATTTTGAACCTGCTCTGCTAGGCAAGATTCCCGTCAATCATTCCTCCAGTGCCAGGCCAGGTCTGCTCACTGGTGACAGGCAGAGGAAGAACACGGAGCAACCAATTTGAAGAGGATGATACTGCAGGTGGAGAAGAGCCGGGTGGGGTGTGCCACAAAGTCGGATCTGATGGAGTAGAGGTGTGCACGGCAAAGCTTTGTGATTTAAATTCAGGTTCTCTGGATGCCGCTCAGACGGGCTGGGAGCAAGTACAGTCAGTCAGTCTGTAGTTGAAACAAGCCTTGAGCTGATGACTCATCCTCTTGGTTGAGAGAACTTTGAATAAAGATTGGAGAGGGTGTCATTGCTTATGGTAATGGCGGCCCTTTCAGTTTGCCATAAGCCCTCCTTGTGTGCTGCTGTGGTGTTCATCCTGCATCAGTGAGGAGTTGACAGTTGATCCACTTAGTACCCTCAGCGTCCCCAGAGAGGTGCTGTGGAGGAGTGGCTTCAGCAACATCTGGACTCCTATCTGGAATATGGGGTCCTCGCATTGCCCCTCAGGGAGCACAGTAGAGACTACCTGATTGAGCTGCTGCTCGCCTGGACCTTGGGGCAGAAGGCACTTCTGTAAAGTGGCGGCAGTGGTGCTGCTGATATTCACATAGTTTTTAATGAGTTTCTGGAGTTCAGATATACACGGAAACGTTTTAAAGAGCGGAGTTTTTAAAGCATTTCTTTTTAGGTGCTATATTTATTTTTGATAATATAGGCAAAAGGTAATTTTATTTTCCTAAGCTTACTTGAGTGAAATGGTTTTGTGGGCTTTTTTGAAAAAATTTTATATCACGTGAAATATTTCTAACCTTTCTCTAATAATGCTGGCAAAATGGCCTTTGCTAGCTATCGAAGTGTGAATTGTTTTTGTCCTATTTTGTTTAAAAAAGGCCTCTATCGGTCAACACCAAGATTGAATTAGTTTGCTACACAATTAGTTGAAAATATATATTCTCCTTTTCGCTTATATGAAAAAAGTGACTTAAAATACTAAATATAGGATTTTAAAAACCCTCCCCCGAGGCTATGTTTCGAGAGAGAGAGAGAGAGAGAGAGAGAGAGAGAGAGAGAGAGAGAGAGAATGAAAGAGAGAGAAGGAACATTGGTCAGTTGCTTCCTATACAACTGGAGCTAGAACCTGCAATCTAGTTATGTGCCCTGCCTGGGAGTCGGACCCACACCCTTTGTGCTGTCCGCTCCAGCCAACCGAGACCCCGGCCAGGGACTGTAGAACCTTCTTGATCTGTATTTTGTTTCATGTCTTTCTGTTGTGGATTTTCTTCTCATTTGTGGTTTATCTTTCCCCCTTTTATCTGCTTTCTTTTGGATTAATTGAGTGGTTTTATGACTCCATTTTCTGGCTTATTAGCTACTAGCTGTACACGGCCACACATTGCTGTGGCTCAGTCTGGTTAAATGGAAAAGAAAGAAAAGAGAAAGTGCACATTTCTAATATGTTTAATTTCACAATGCTTGTGGGTATACAATATTTTTTGTTGTTCCATTGTCTGTGCAGATATAGATATAGAGATTGTCTGGTTTGCCGACTCTAGAACACGCAACATATAATTGTCCATGTGAGAAGCAATCCGTGTCTAGATCTAAACCGCACAGTTCTAAAGATTGGCCCTGAGCTTTGTTGATGGTGATTGCAAACGCCAATCGAATCGGGAATTGAAATCTCTTAAATTGAAATGGCATATCCGTTGGAATCATAGGAATGCGAGGAATGAGGACATCTTCACCTTTGAAAGGTCCTGTCAAGATTGTTGCTTCTACGACATTGCTCATTAATTTTTTTACTGCAAGCCATGTGCCGTTGCAAAGCTTTGGCTGGTTGATATTTCACAACATGATAATTGGCACACTGATTTTCAATTGCAGTACGTGCGGTGGCATCCCTGGCAGATCGAGTGAATTAAAAAATTCTGTTGGATAATTAACGGCTTCATCTGCTTCCACAACAGTGTTGACGGACTTGTATGTGACTGCCTCGCTTTGAATGTTAGACTGAATAATATTGTTAAGTTTGTAGACATCTTTGTTCTTGGCCGCAAGAATAGCTCGTTCACTCAGCCAGTTGTGATTCTTATAATTAGTTTGAATATTGGGAAATACTTTTTCAACCAATTCTTCTTTAGAAGTTATGAGGCAATGAAATTCGTCCTGAGGTCAGATCAACCGGCACCTTTCTGTTCCTAATTTCCAGCAATTGATGTGAGAATATCTCAGCTGATCGATCATTTTGCAGCTGGACACACATATTTGTAGTTAATTTTAACGTCTTTACATGTCGCCACAAAGTAGAGTATTTCAGGCAAGCATTTATTTTGTCTGCTGGTGTCGATCGAGGAATTACAGGTAATGTTTGCCCGAAATCTCCTGCAAGCAATATTAATGCGTTCCCAAATGGTCTGATGTTTCCACACAAATCTTGCAATGATCGATCAAGAGCCTCGAGCGATTTTTGTGTGCCATTGTGCATTCATCCCAAACAATAAGTTTGCATTTCTGCAATACTTCTGCCATGCTGGATGCTTCGGAAATGTTGCATGTGGAGTTTCAATGAATTGCATGTTCAATGGCAATTTCAAAGCGGAATGAGCAGTTCTTCCACCTGGTAGCAATGTCGCAGCTATTCTGGACGACGCAAGAGCTAAGGCTATGTCATTTTGGGATCGAATTGCTGCCAGAATCAATCTAATTAGGAACGTTTTACCAGTTCCTCCTGGTGCATCTAAGAAGATTTCTCCAACCCTGTTACTGACAGTTTGCATTATTTGATCGTAAATGCCTTTTTGCTCAAGTGTTAGCTTAGGAATATTTGATTGCACATACGACAAAAGATCACCCGTGCTGTAATTTTGTTCACGATGCAATTATACATCGAACGAAGCAGCAGCAGATCAATTTGGTGATGGCATTCCCAATTGATTGAGAACTGTGTTTGCAATTTCTAAGCACAAATCTTCAATCATTATCAACGCTTTGTTGTAGACTTCTGCTGTGAAATCCATGTTCATATTTGAATTTTCCTTGCGTATTTGATGGAAAATATCTTCAGCCATGTCCGATTTATATTTCTCCCATAACTCTGTTGGAGATGAAGGAGAGCAGACAGTCAATATGATTGCAAACAATGCACGAATTTGACTTGGATGTGACATGTTGCACGCGTCATTAATGCATACATCCCAATGTCGGTCGTTCTCCAATAAATTCAGAGCTTGACATGCACTGCGGAAAGTGGCATGTGTTAACGCCATTGACAATTCTCAATTGCTGGAAAGATGTTGGACCGGGCACATTTACCAGCAGCATGCGAAGAAAGAAGCATTCATCTTGATTGGGATGCACAGTGTACAGTCTGCCTATTGTAGTTTCTTTGAATATGCCAGGTTGTCCGTCGACTCACTCTCCTGGTTTGTGTCGTTCAAATGATTTTCTACTCGCATTCCATATGTAATACGTAGGCACTTCCGAATACAGCAGTATTTTCGCAGACGCGTCATTTTGACATAACGTGAGAAAGCAGTTAACGTTGTAGCTGTTGGATTCAGAGCTGTTTGTTGCACATTTGCAGCTGTGAAATAAACGCGTTGTCCATTTTCTAGATGTACTGGTAAGTGAACAACAGCTGGACTTCGTTCATGTATGGGAAATGAAAGAATTCGCCATACAGCTTCATTGCTGCTTATGTATCTTCCAGCCTGATACTGTGCGATTTCATCGATATGTATGACCGTATTCCTATCACTTCTTTCTGGTTGCACATCAAAAACTGCCATGTCTCTGCCTTTATTCATGTACTTACAAATGTATTTGATCGATTTAACGGAGTTACAGTATTCCACGTTTATGTGCGCTTTGTATGTTTTTGATAGCAAAGGCGAATATGGAACAACCCACTGGTTATCTACTTCGATGTCACCGTTTCGCATTTGTATGGTTACTAATTTACCGCCATCTTCTGCTGATTTTCTTCTGTATAAAGGATATCCATCGTTTTCTGTAACTGTGTTGGATACTAATGCTCAAGGATATAGCTTAGAGCATTTTCAGTCTATCATGCATGGTGAATTTGGATTCAGTGTACCGCAAGATCCGTGTATCATAGTTTTCGTCACAACTTCATGCAAATCCTTATCAATGTCGGCATCGGGTATTTCAGTGCATATTACATTGTCGATTTCGTTTGAAGTGATTTTGTTATAGAGCCAGATTAGTATATGTGCGTGTGGCAATACTCTCTTTTGCCATTCCACTGAGTACATCCAGCAGCGCACAGACCCAAACACTTCATGTTTTACCATGAAATCCATCAGTGATTTCAGCTTCTGTCTGAAAACACGTGCTGTGATGTCATGCCTATCCACCGGCAATTGCCCAGGAAGTAAGAGCTGTTGTATATTGTCCCAAGTTGGATTGCATGTGAATGTAATGAATAGGTCTGGACACCCGTAGTGACGAACATATGCAATTGCATCTTGAGCGTACTCATGCATGTGACGTGGACTGCCTGTATATGAAGATGGCAAAATCGTTAGTCTTCCAACGTTAGTTGTATTACTGTCATTTACAACTGCATCTCGCAAATGAACGTATTCTTCAGAACGAAGCTTGGTCTGATTCAGATGGATGAATATCAAACATTCTGTTTTGATTTTTGCATACATATCTACGAGGTATTGGTGAAACAATTGACGGCATTTCAAAATGTGATTGTCTTCATTCTCTCGAGTCATTAATCAGTATGAATAATAGTTCATTGCGCTGCATTTCATATTTGTTTCTTCGCCACTGACTGGATTTATCATCTTAACGTAGAAGTGATATCCATCGGCACCATCCCAAAAAATGATTGGATATTGCAGGGCATCGTAGCACCGATGAGTTTCTGCAACTTTTGTCAATTGATCGTTTCTCCGATGAAGAACAGTATCTCTAGGTTGGAATTGATCTCCGACTATAACAATTGCCACTTCGTCTATAGTTGGAGCATGGAATCTTCGCACATGGTCTCCAGCAGGCATTTTGTCAGCATGTATAACAATCTTGTGTGTATCAGATGGCATCATGTCAATTGCTGTTTTGAACAAACGCACTAAATTGTTTTTTTCGTGAAGAAGCTCTTGCAGTTGGGAAACGATGGACCTTTCTATGCCGGTAGAAATTCCGCAGCGTGCATTCAATTCATCATTGCCATCACCGATGAAATACATTTGTAGGAACTTACGTTGACCATCTGGGAACGGAAGCAGGGAGCTGGCTTTATGATAAATTTGTCCTTTCAGTTTGAAAGTTGGCATGAATTGAGCTGTTATGATTTCTGCGCTGAACAACGTCATTTGGAAGCATGAGTTGTATTTCCTGATGTTAGATAGGCAATGCTTTGATTCGGCGGTATATCCGGCAAGCAAAGTTTTTAATGGCTCTGGCGGTTCTCCAAGTTGAGGCAGTTTAATTTTTCCGGCGGCGCAACACATTCCTTTAGTTTCTCCATTAAATTTCAGAGCCTTGCAATAAGGACACACTTCAGTCATAGTGCCGATGAGAACATGCCGGCTCAAACTGTAATCATCAGCTGGGTTGTACCGGAATGCAAGGCGATTGTAATCGTGTGGTTGCTGAGCACGGAGTCGTGTTTGATGCTGATCCGCTGTTTCTCGTTGACGTCTTTCAGCCACTCTCGGCCTGTCGCGTTCATTCTGTTGAGAACGAAGTAGATCTGAAGCTGCAGAACGCAGTCGCTGTGCTCACAACCGTGCATCTCAAGTCTGGCTGCACGTCGCTCTGCTGCTTCCTCGGCACGTATTTGAGCCATTCTTTGTCTGTTTCGCTTGTTCTCTGATGCCCGTTCTTCCTCAGTTTGATTTGCAATTACTTGTCGCACTGCTTCCGCTCCGCGAGTACAACGACCTAGGTTTGATCTTCTGCGAAGCATTATTTGGATGAACTAAAGCAGATCGAACTATACTCACGAAATGGAACGCTATGGTAAACGACACAGCTCAATTCCAAGTCAATGTCACACGAGATAATTAAATATAAATAAAAATAAATCGAAATCTATGAAAATTCAATTTAACAATGCAATCGGAAACATTGAAATGGAATCTAAAATATTTAGTATAGAGTGTGTTGCTTTTACGTCCAACAGATGGCGCTGTTTTTTTAAAACATGTTTTTACCTGTCACAGGTGTGACATCTATATAATAGTAGGTATAAAGTATATAAAAATATTCGAATGCAACGTTGTGTCAAAATTTCAAAGCAATTGGTGAAGAACTTTTGGAGATTTAAGATTTTGAACAAACGAACATTTACATTTTTATTTATATAGAGAAGATTTTGTAGGTTGCTTTAGGGTTTATAGTATATATATACTTGTTACAGTTTACCTTCAAATGATATATACTTCATGTTCAATATAAGAACATTATAATAGTATCACGTTCATTTCTCCCTACCTTGCCTTATAGTATTTTTGTTATACCTTTTACTTTCATATATCATAAATCTCAAAATATATTGGTGAAAAAGATGTACATAGTAAGGGACAAACCCTAATGTAAGTACCATGTGGTTTGTATTTCTGGGGCTCTTCCTTTCTGGTATAGGTCCACATTTTATCTGTTTTTTCTTCTGCCTGAAGGACTTACTTTATCATTTTTTGTGATACAGAACTGCTGAGGATGAATTTTTTTCAGCTTTTGTATTGTTACAGGAAAGGGAACCTGGCTCTGCGCTCGGCTGCCTAGAGTCAGCTGGTGGTGTGTGGGTCCTTGACTTCATGCAGGAAGAATTTCACAGCACAGGTCCAGGTGAATTTTAGAGGATGTTTATTAAACAATGAGGCAAGGAAGGGCTGGGGAAATGAGCCTCTACTGGTCTGCTTCAGCTCACTAGGAAGTCTGAGAAAAAGGGGCCTTGGGGACAGGCTCAGGGGGTTTGCCTGGGATGAACTATCATTTCCCATTGTTGTCCTGGTTGCAAGCCTAAGTGGAGTCCCTTAGCGCTTGCCTATGGGAGAAGGACGGGCTGGAGGAGGCACACAGTGCTCCTGGGAGGGACAGTGTGTGCTGGGACCCTTGTTTTGAGGGATTCTAAAGGCTGGGCGTTTAGGAGAGATCTTAAAGGAGTATTTCAATAGAATATTAATCAGCATTATGCTGATGTACCACAATGAGATTTATTCTCTTAACTCCACCTATCCTTGGGTGTGGTTGACAAATGGCACTAATTGGATTTTTGCTATCTGTCTCCCTGAGTGGGGTGATTTAAATTACCCTCGGGTGGAGGAGAAGTGCCAAGCATTTACTCTTAGGTGTCCCCAGTTCAGGGAAGGTGGGATTTATTAGATGGCTGCAGCTGCTTGGCATCTTGATTTTCTAGATGGTTGCACACTGCTGTTTAACCACCTGTCTCAGTTTCCCTCTTCTGCTTGTCCTGGATTACTGGCCTTTCTCTGTATGTCTGAAAACTTTTTTATTGCTGCTTTCGTTTTTAACAGGTAGGTTGTTTTTTTTTCAATGTTTTCCCACTGTCTTGTCACTTGCATTGTTTCTACTGAGAAATCTGCTATTCATTTGGTTCCTTTGTATACGTATATGATATTTTTTTCTGACCATTTTTAAGATTTTCCCTTTACCTTTGGTTTTGAGCAATTGACTGTGATGTGTCTTGGCGTATTTCTCTTTATGTTTCCTGTGCTTGGGGTTTGTGAGCTTTGTGGATCGGTGGGTTTAGTTAGAAGTTTCAAATTTGGAAAAATTGTAGCCACTATTTCTTCAAATTTTTTTCATCTCCCCTGTTTTTATGTTTGGCACGCCCATCACATGTTTATTAGGCCACCTAAAGTTGTTTCATGGCTCTCCCTTACCTCCCCACCCCCCTTTAGGCTTTTTTGGGCTAGTTTCTTTTGCTATGCCTTATGTCAATGTATCTTTTTTTCTTCAGTGTTGACTCTGCCTTTAATCCCATCTAGTGTACTGGTATTTTTCATCTCAGACATATTTTTTAATCCGCACTAGAGGATATATTTTTTTCATTGGTTTTTTAGAGAGAGTGGAAACAGGGGAGAAGGAGAAAGAGGAACATCAATGTGAGAAACATTGATTGGTTGCCTCCAGCCAGCAGGACTGGGATTGAACCTGTAACCCAGGTATTGTACATGCCCTTGACTGGGAATCAAACCTGTGACCACACTGGCTGGGGCCCCTCCTCCTTTTTTGATGGGAGTAGTGGGGAGTAGGAGGAGATTTCACCTTCACTAAAAAAAGTTTTATTTCAGCCAATGCTCAATTGGTTAGAGCAGTGGTCGGCAAACTGTGGCTCGCGAGCCACATGTGGCTCTTTGGCTCCTTGAGTGTGGCTCTTCCACAAAATACCACAGCCTGGGCAAGTCTATTTTGAAGAAGTGGCGTTAAAAGAAGTTTAAGTTTAAATAATTTGGCTCTCAAAAGAAATTTCAATCGTTGTACTGTTGATATTTGGCTCTGTTGACTAATGAGTTTGCCGACCACTGGGTTAGAGCATTGTCCTAATATACAAAGTTTCAGGCCAGGGGCACATACAAGCAACCAGTGAATACATGAATAAATGGGACAACAAAGTTGATGTCTGTCTCCCTCTCCCTCTCTCTCTGTCTCCTTCCCTCTCCCCCTTATTCCCTCTTTCTAAAATCAATAAATTAAAAAATTAAAAAAAGAGTTTATTGTAATGTGATTCAGATATCCCACTATTTACCCATTTTAAATGTATAATTCAGTGGCTTTTAGTATATTCACAGAGTGTGCCGTTGTAGCTGCACTTTAGAGCACATTTAGCATTCTAAAAAGAAACCCATACCCCAGTCATCCTATTACTACTTCTCCCCTTTCCTCTCCTCAGTCCTAGGCTACAACTACTTGACTTTCTGTCTCTATAGATTTACCTATTCTGGACATCCTATCTGATAAAGAGGGAATATGCTAATTGACCCTCACACCGTTGCAAAGATGGTGGTGCCCCCAGCCAATAAGGAGGGAATATGCTAATTTACTGTCACACCCTAAAAGATGGTGGCACCCACAGCCACAAGATGGCAGCGCCCAGTCCCCTCAGCCCTGCCGGGGCAGCAGGCATGCAGCTATTCCATGTACCTGCCTCTGGAGTCCCCCAGTCCCCTCAGCCCCCTAGCCACCCAGGGCCAGCCCAAGGTACAGGCAAGCCTTGGACGGTGGCTGCCCAGCCATCCAGGGCCGCCTGAGGCTCAGATAACCAGGGCCAGCTGAGGCTTGCACTGCCGGCAGTGGCAGCAGCAGAGGTGTGATAGGGCATCACCTTCCTCTGATCTCCAGGTTGCCTCCTGCCCTTGAGGGCTCCCGGACTGTGAGAGGGGGCAGGCCAGGCTGAGGGACCCCTTCTCCAGTGCATGAATTTTCATGCACTGAGCCTCTAGTTTCATATAAGTGGAATCAAGCAATATGGGTTTTGTGACTGGTCATTTCACTTAGCATGTTTTAAGGTTCATCAGTGTTGTAGTTTGTATTGGTACTTCATTTCTTTTTATTGCAGAACAATATTCCATTGTATAGATATATCACATTTTATCTGTTAATCAGTTGATGGGCATATGTGGGTCTTTCTGCTTTTGGGCTTTTAGGAGTAATGATGCTATGAACATGTATGTACAGGTTTTTGTGTAGACTGTATTTTCATTTCTCTTGGATATGTATCTGGGGTGCACTTGCTTGGTAAGTGTATGTCTAACCTTTTGAGGAACTGCTAGACTGTTTTCTAAAGCAACTTGACCATTTTACATTCTCACCAGCAGTGTGAAAGGTTTTAGTTCCTCCGCATCCTTGCTAACACTTATAATCCTCTGTCTTTTTATTGTAGCCATCTAGTGGAATCTTATTTTAAGTGTTTTTGTTGTACATTTCTCTGATGACTAATGATGTTGGGCATTTTTACATATGCTTGATGGCCGTGTGAATATTTTCTTTGGAGAAACGGTTATTCAGATCCTTGGCCCATTTTTAAATTGTGTTATTTAAAAAAAATCGAGTTATAAGATTTCTTTAGTGTTCTAGATACAAGTCCTTTATCAGATGCATGTCTGCATGTCTTGAAAATGTTTTTCTCCCATTCTTTGCTTTGACATTTTACTTTTTTGATGGTGTACTGTGAAGCACAAAACCTTTTAAATTTTATCCATTTCTTTTGTTGCTTGTGCTCTTGGTGTCATATTTAGGATACCATTGTCTAAGCCAAGGTCATGAAGATTTATTCCTATGTTTTCTACTTTTAGCTCTTATATTTAGTTCTCTGATTTATTTTGAATTAATTTTTGTTGTGATGTGGCTCATTTGCATGGATATCTAGTTGTTCCAGCACCATTTGTTTTCAGGACTATTCTTTTCCCATTCAGTTGTTTTGGTACACTTACCTGAAACCACTTGACCTTAAATGTGAGGGTTTCTAAACGCTTTTTATTATTTTTTAAATTTCTGGACTCTTAAGTCTGTGCCATTGATCTCTGTTTACTCTGTGCCAGTACCACAGTCTTGATAGTTTTGTAGTAGGTTTTGAAATTGGGAAGTGTGAGTCCTCCAGCTTTGTTTTTCAAATGAACCTATTTTTTTCTCATCTTTTTTACTAATGACTGACCCTAGCACATACTTTCAAGAAGCTTTTTCTTATAATTGGCAAAAGTTTTGTGAATTGGGACTTTTTCTCTCAATTAAAAGCTTTACTATTTTGTGACTCATGTCTATTCATACATATGTTCCTATCACATGGAGCACCGCCCCCCAAACACGTTTGTTAGGGAGCATTTAGAGATATTTTTGAATCCTCTTCCATCAGCAAACGCATGAAGGAGTAATTTGATAATGCCACTGATTCTTTCAGGATCTTAGTGTCCCTATAAATTCAGTACTGTATAGCACAGAAAAGGAAAAAAATAAAAAATCAAAGGAAATAGAACCATTTGGAAGCCCAGCTATCTAGATGCAGAATAACTCCACCTGGCTTAGTTTTATATTTCTTACAAGAATTTCACTGTAAAACGTCTTCCAGAATATGTACAAATTACATACCTAGAACAGTGTAGCGAGATAAGAGTAAATTCTGGCCTTGAACCACACTGAGAAATAGTTTGCCTTGGACTTAAAGGGTTTATTCATAAAAATTTTGATTAAACCAAAATCTTCATTATGCTTAAAATATTTCATCTAAGGAAAAATGTGTTTTGCTAACCCAATATTCCATTTTGACAATTATCAATGAAAAAGTTTTTATTCTCTCATCACCCTGCCCCCACCCAAAATACAAAATAGCAAACACTGCAAGAGCTTTCCATTTCAGTCTGTTTTGAAGCTCAGCTGGCCCCTGACAAGAGCAGGTTGTTTAATATCTTTGAAGAACCTCACTCATACAGTACAGATAAAACCCAAACCCAACCCAGAGCGCTGCTTCAAGAAACAATGGTGCCTAGCTGTTGTGGCTCAGGGGTTGAGCGTCAACCCATGAACCAAGAGGTCACCAGTTCGATTCCTGGTTAGAGCACATGCCAGGGCTGCATGCTTGATCCCCATGGGGGGCGTGCAGGAGGCAGCCAATCAATGATTCTCTCTCATCATTGATGTTTCTCTTTCTCCTTCTCCCTTCATCTATCTGAAAGAAATAAAAATATATTAAAAAACAAAAAAATGGTGACTTTAAGGCACTTGGGAAATGGGATGGTGCTACATAACCACTAAACAATCTAGTCTTGCAGGTTTAACATTTATTATTCTTATACTCCCAAAGCATAGTTTTCATTTCCAACTGCTTGTTTATAAATATTAGCAAAAGAGGAACTACCCAGAACACAGATTTTATCCTAGCAAACCTATGGGGACTGAATTGCAGGGCAGGAAGGTTTTGCTAAAGTGCATTTCCTCTGCTTGTGAAGAAATCTTTGAGAAATGAACTTTGAGAAGATTATGCCCTCGCTGTTCTACATACTTCTACTTAAGAGATATATTGTCTTTGTAGAAGAGTCTACTCTTTGAAGAAAACAGCAAGAGAAATTCTCTCCTCTCAAAAGAATGTAAGAAATATAGCCCTAGCTGGTTTGGTTCAGTGGCTAGAGCGTCGGCCTGTGGACTGAAGGGTCCCGGGTTCGATTCTGGTTAAGGGCACATGCCTGTGTTGCAGGCTCTATCCCCAATGGGGGGCATGCAGGAGGCAGCCGATCAGTGATTCTCTTTCATCATTGATGTTTCTATTTCTTCCTCTCCCTTCCTCTCTGAAATCAATAAAATATATAAAAAGAATATAAGAAATATATTCTACAACTATCTGATTGCTCAACATAGCATTTCTGTGCTTTCTTTCACCAACAAACTATAGGAAAATTTCCTTCCTATGATGTTCAACAGTGATATCAACCAACCCTGAGTAAAAGTGGAAATTGAAACTCCTTTTTAAATCACTTGTAGAATTCATTTGCACATTCTGGTAATTATTCCCATGTTTGCTCACTTGAATGTTAGGGCTGCTTGGGGGTTTCAAGATTATCTGGTTGAAACTTTGGTGAAAGAATGGGCCCAAGGTTTGTTCTGAAGAGGTGACAGACCCCCGTAAAATCACAGAGCTCATCAGTCACAGAAATGGGACTAAAACCCACTTCCGAGTTAAATATCAATTCGGCATATAGAGCATCTGCCCATGCACCTAAAGGTTTTGGATTCAATTCCCCGTCAGGCACATCCCTGGGTTGTGGGTTAGATCCTAGTCCCGGTCGGTTGGGAGTTGTGTGGGAGGCAACCAATCGATGTGTCTTTCTCACATTGAATTCTCTTTCCCCTGGTCCCTCCCTCCTTTCCACTCTCTAAAAAGCAATGGGAAAATAATCCTCCAGTGAGGATTTAAAAAAAAAATCAATTAAAAAAATTACTTGCCACCCAACATTTCTCCCATGAATCTTTCAATAATTTTTATTTTTTAGAGAATGTGGTAACACTATGAGGCCACAAGAACAAATGTATGTGAACGCCTTACCTGCATTGATTGGCTTGAGCTGCCATACAAAATACCACAGACTGGACGCTTAAACAGCAGAATTAATTTTCTTGCAGTTCTAGCTGCTAGAAGTCCAAGATGTGTCGGTGGATTTGGTTTTTCCTGAGGCCTCTCTGTGGCTTGCAGATGGCTGTGCCTCGCTGTGCCTTCACATGGCCTTCCTCAGGGCACCCCCGGTATCTCCATGTGCCTGGTCAACTCTTACAACCTCACTTTAACCATATTATCTCTTTAAAGGTCCTGTCTCCACAAAGTCACTTTCTGAGCTTTGGGGAGGTCAGGCCTTTGCCACATAAAGCAGGGAGGTTGAACACAGTTCAGTTCATAACAGAGCCATGAAGACATTGAAGACACAGAAGATAACTTTGTGCTCTAAAGTACTAATGCTTATTAACTCAAATTAAGAATTTAACTTTTAAAAACTTTTAATAAGAAGTACATATGGTCTTCTCTTCAGATATATGGCATGTTTATTCAATGCAGAAATACCACAGACTATTCTAGATGTTGGAGATATAGAATTGACAAAAAAGACAGTCCTTGTTTTCATGGGGCTTAAGAAGACAGAAAAATACATCAGGTGGTGATAAGTGCCTCTTTCAGTTGGCCTCTGCTCTATAACAGGCACCCCCAAAACTTACTGGCTTAAAACAACCATCATTTCATTTGCTTATGATTCTGCGGGTCAGCAGTTTGGGGGAGGGCCAGGCTCTGCAGGTAATTCTGCTGGTCTCCCCAGGGCTCGAGCCACTGCGGTCACCTAGCTCACGGGCGCTGCACAGGGGAGGGCAGCAGCCTTTAAAGCACCTGTTGTCTTCCTTGCCTTATGTCAGTTTTCTTTTCCTATTATTCTTCATTAAGGAAGGTTTTGGATATTGTGGAAAATTCCATTTTGATGAATTGAGATGAGATGCAGCTGCAATGCTGATCTTGTTAATATTTTCATTTTATAAAAAAGTCTAATCACCATTAATTGCAGTGTTACCATATGTCCCGTTTTGCAGCTAGAAGTTAGGCTCTTCCATCCACATACTGGGTAGGGTGATAGTGGCACAGTGATGAATAAGCCCGAAGTTGCTTTAGCATTAGGTGCTCACTGCCTTAGCTCATGTACTGCATCTCGGACCTGCTGCTCTTAGCCCCACAGGAAGTGCTCGTGGGGCCAGCCCAGGAAGTCCTGCACACCCGTTCTCCGTTTGCAGGCTTCTCATTGGTTGTTGAATAGAGTAAGTGAAGCTTATTTCCTTCCCAGAAATGTCGATTATGAGGGGGAAGTGAAATCTCTCTACTGGTAAACGACCAGATTGTATCTTCTGTGTATGTGGTGGAAGATGAAGTCTGAAGATGCATTTCAGTTCTTAAGAAGAATAAAGCAAATGCTGGGATTGGAGGTGTCAGTACTTGACGTTAAGGCTCTCATATGAAAACTCTTACTTTCTTTATGTGTAGGAAAGAGAACAGACTCTTGAATTAATGAGCTATTTTACAAATTCATGGCCTCTTATTAATGGGAAAGTTTGCATGGGCTCCATTACTGGGTGATTTCAGGTTCAGTGGGTGGCACATGGGGGTCTGGTGTATGCCATCTGCAGTGCACCAGCCACTGGTTTGAGTTGAGGCTATTTCACAGTGGTTTTGGTGGGTTTAGAAGAGAGTCAAGATGTGCTCAGCCCAGTGAGCACTCATCAGCCCTTGTTATGTGATGTATAAGTGGATGGAGGTGGAGAGTTGAAGACAGAAGAGAAAATACTGATGTTGCACGCTGGCTGGGTGTGTGGAAGCTTTGGAACCAACATGCTTTATTTGAATTAAAGAGAAGGGACACCTTGGCAATGTGTTAAAAAAATAATAGCTATCTTGTACTGATGCCATGAGATCTTCTTATCCTTCCTGTCTGTCTGTATAAAAGCCTAAGGGACCATTCGACTAGTAGCTATGACGCGCAGTGACCACCAAGGGGCAGACACTCAACACACAGGCATGGAAACTTGGAAAAGACTGATGAATCTCAGAGGGAAGTGGGGAGGGGGGAGGGCGGGAAGAGATTAACCAAAGATCTTATATGCATACTAGAGGTCTGATGCATAGATTTGTGCACTGGTGGGGTCCATCGGCCTGGCCTGCGGGGACTGGGCTGAAACCAGCAGTCCAACATCCCCCAAGGGGTCCTGGATTGTGAGAGGGCGCAGGCCAGGCTGAGGGACCCCACTGGTGCACGAATCCGTAAGCAGGGATGGTGGGGGAAAGACACCAGATTTTAAGGCCTTTCAGTCTTGACTGTCTAGTTTAGTACTTAACCATTTGCCAGACTGTTTCCAGGGTATGGACAGGCTGAGCTGATAGGAATGACTGACTAGGCCAGTGGTCAGCAAACTGCGGCTCGTGAGCCATATGCGGCTCTTTGGCTTCTTGAGTGTTCCAATGCCACTTCTTCAAAATAAACTCGCCCAGGCCGAAAACTGACTTGTGCGCATAGGCCACGAAGTTTCAATCGCACTGTACATGTGCGCCTGCACGTGGTATTTTGTGCAAGAGCCACACTCAAGGGGCCAAAGAGCCGCATGTGGCTCGCGAGCCATGGTTTGCCGATCACTGGACTAGGCCTAGAGAAGGTGGGAGGGCTTGGGGCCCTGGATGACAATGGGAAGAGGGACTGGTGGGGTTGAGAAAAGGACAGAAGCTGCCAGTCTTAAGCTTTCCTTCCCCGCTTTTTAGGCCAGTTTGGTGGTTCTCAGCGCTTGTGTCAACTTGCGGCTTGTTCTAGTGCAGACTCTGATTCAGGTGTGAGGGCCTGGGATTCAGTCTCCAGTCACTTCAGCTGAGGCTCAAGGAACTTCACACTTTGAATACCAGGGGCCTAGGTGAGCAAAGTGGACTAGGGCAGGAAGAGTTGGTGGTTAGCAGCTGATGTAGACATTTCATTGGAGCACAGCTGTTGGGCTGGCTTATTTGGGGGAGGATTTTGTCTTATCTGTGTGGTATAAAATACTGTGTGTTATCTGTTCAAAATTGATGGTTTTGTGAAGGGACTGTAGCTTTCAGTTGGGATGGTAGTCTCAGGACTCATGTCGGGAAGGCTGTTAGAGATGGTGCGGCCGACCCCCTAGGTTCTGGCCGGGCATGATGGACGCTGAGGCCTGCCCTCTCCATGAGTCACTGCCAGTGCTTTCTGTCCCTCTAGCTGGGCTGAAAGCAGTGCAGCCAAGTACAGCCTCCCTCCCCACCCTATTTGGTGATCTAGTGAGACGACAAAAGTCAAAATAAGAAACTGATTATGGTACTCTTATCCATCTCCCGCACAGAAGTGTTTCAGAGAGTGAATGAATAAAGGTTTCCGGGTGAGGCCAGCATAGTGGGTCAGGGGCCTGTGGTGGCATCTGAGGACTTGTACGTTTTTGCCTAAACTGACTTGTTGACATTTTGGCTTTCTCTCGTCTTACTCATTTAAGAAAACACTTACTGAGCACCTGTTATGTACAGGCACTGTAATTAAATATAGTTCTTTTTATCACTTTCCTTTGATTTACAGATTGTGCTTCCTGAAAATTCAGATATTTAAGGTAATTCAGTACTCCTTTGCTACTAATTTTTTTAATATGGGAATAAGTACTAGATTTGTCTGTCTTAGGCTTTAATTTGGAGAGCAAGTGGAATTATTGCTGAATTTCTGGTTTTGGTAGAATTGTTATCTTATTTTGCAGTTTATTACATCAGGCTGCTCTTTAGAGAATGGCATTTTTTTTTTGTTAATCCTCACCCGAGGATATTTTTCCCATTGATTTTTAGAGTGGAGGGCGGGGGGGAGGGGTGCGCGGGACACAGAGAGAGACACATCAGTGTGAGAGAAGCACATTGATTGATTGCCTGTGGCATGCATTCCAACTGGGGCCGGGGATCCAGCACGGAACTGAGGTATTGAACAGAAGGTACTGGACTTGAACTTGGGACCCTTCAGTCTGAGAGCCGATGCTCCAACTAGTGAGCAAACCAGGTAGGGCTAGAAAATGACATTTTTAATACTTATGTTTTCTATGCTTCACATTAATAAAAATCACATTAAAAATTTGTTCTTTAAAAGCTCTGTGCTCTAGCTGTTGCTTTTAGTGCTACTCACAGGCGTGTTACTAATAGGAACTCCAATCTCTCAGTTACCTAAACAGTACAGAAATAACATTCCCATTTCACAGATAGGCCTTTGAAAGTTAATTTCCATTGTAGAGCTTGTCAGTAGGCTCTGACGTTGTTAATGAAAGAGAATAAAAAACCTAGAAGTCGTCAACACTTCACGGGAGACATTTGTTTGTGTTTCCTGGTTTTTGTTTGCTTTTGTGGTAGCTCATATAGTAGACAGGAGTTTCCATGAAGCTGGGGTAATCCTTTCCCCAGCAATGCCTAGCAGGCAGAGCCCCTTTGCTCCTCTTCTCTTTCCTCAAAATCCAATAACAGCCATCAAGACAAAAATTGATAGCGACTTCTCTACTGTGTTTCATTCCCTAACTCCTGCTGCACCTGGTAAACTGAGGTCTTACCGTGACCTTTTGGCTGGGAGCTCATGACCATGGTTTTCAGCAGAGAGAGAAAGAGAAGCAGTGGGCAGAGTTCTCCACCCTCGTGCACCTCGGATCAATTTGGGGAGCTTCTAAACAGTGAGTCCTAGCCTTGCCTTCACATTGCAGCTACATGGGGAGCTTAAAAGTGTTGGTGACTGTGCTGAGACCCAGAGGCTCAGACTTGATTGTTCCAGGGGTTCTGGTTCTGGGGATGCCAGGTGGGCAGAGGGTTTTTGAAAGCTCCCGGATTATGCATATTCAAGCTTCTAAACTGTGAGTGTGGTCAATACCCTTTGTTTGCTGCAATTGGTCAGTGTCTGCCTGGGGCCCTGCTGGGTGTTTAATGTGGAAATCTTTTGTATCTTTCTCTCCATACATTTGTCCCTTCATCTTGATTTATAACAGGAGTGGGGAATCATTATTTCTGCCAAGGGCCATTTGGATATTTTTAACATCATTCACAGGCCATACAAAATTATCAGCTTAAAAATGAGCCTGCTGTATTTGGTCAAACATTTAATTAACTCTCCCCTAATGCCTTGGCAGGGCCAGACCAAATGATTTCTTGTGCCTTATATGGCCCTTGGGCAGGATGTTCCTCACCCCTGATTTATAACTCAATTTTGGGGAACACGTATTCAGTTGATTGCTCCTTAGCTAGTTCTGCATTTTAGTGAAAAAGATAAATCAAAGTCTGCTTTTTTCCCCTCTTTTCTTTTTACTATCATTCCTTGAATAGAAATGTCATGCATTGCTAATAATTTCCTGACTGGCTTACCTAGGTATTATGTTGGAGGTTCTTCCTTTGGGGAATTTGTTGCTAATTTTCATGGTTTGTACAGCCTTCTCATAGATAAGACTTTATGTGTAACTTGATTAGAGGCATTTCCTAGGGGGTAGGGTACCTAGACCGCTTTTGGAGGAAGGTGCCATTGAGACCAAGGACTAAAAGGGATTCAGTGGCATCTGTTCCTTACCCCATTCTCCTTTCCTGCAGAACTGCGCACAGTGGAGTTGGGCTTGTGTATTTCAAACGTTGACACTGTCTGTAGCAGGAGTATTTAGCATCTTATCTGAGGATGTTTCCCCTAAGGTTTCTGCATATAATACAAACACTGCATATAATACAAATCACCCATGCACTATTATGCTTCCTTGTAAATACTTATAGTAAGTGTAGGATAGTGTTGCTAGATGTTTAGTTGTCTATAAGTAAAGGTAAGAACAATAGGCTTTGGATAAGCACAGAGGGTGTTTAAAGCAGATTATAATTTGTTTTTGCACAACTTCTGGAAAACTCTTAGAATCGCTGTTTTTGTTCTGTGAGGTTAGATTTAAGAAAGCCTCGCCCTCACCCAGCCGGAGTGGCTCAGTGGGTGGAGCATGTGTCATGCACGGAAAGGTTGCCCATTGGATTCCTGGTCAGGGCACATACCTGGGTTTCCAGTTTGATCCCTGGTCAGGAAGCATACAGGAGATAACCAGTCAATGTTTCTATCTCACATTGATGTTTCTCTCTGTCTCCCCCTCTCCCTCTATCTCTTTCTCACCCTCTCTCTCTCTCTCTCTGCCTCCCTCCCTCCCTTCCTCTAAGCATGTCCTCTAGTGAGGATTTATTTATTTATTTTTTTTCTTAATTAAATCTTTATTGTTCAGATTATTACAGGTGTTCCACTTTTTTTCCCCCCCATAGCTCCCCTCCACCTGATTCCCCACCCCACCCCATGCCCTTACCCCCCGCCACTGTCTTCATCCATAGGAGTAAGATTTTTGTCCAATCTCTTCCCGCAACCCTCACACTTGCTTCCCCTGAGAATCGTCAGTCCACTCCCTTTCTATGTCCCTGATTCTATTATATTCACCAGTCCATTCTGTTCTTCAGATTTTTTATTCACTTGATTTTTAGATTCACTTGTTGGTAGGTATGTATTTGATGTCATTTTGTTGTTCATAATTTTTATCTTTACCTTTTTCTTCTTCTTCTTCTTCTTAAAGAATACCCTTCAGCATTTCATGTAATCCTGGTTTGGTGGCGATGAACTCCTTTAGCTTTTTCTTGTCTGTGAAGCTCTTTATCTGACCTTCAACTCTGAATGATAGCTTTGCTGGGTAGAGTAATCTTGGTTGTAGGTTCTTGCTGTTCATCACTTTGAATATTTCTTGCCACTCCCTTCTGGCCTGCATAGTTTCTGCCGAGAAATCAGCTGACAGTCGTATGGGTACTCCCTTGTAGGTAATTAACTGTTTTTCTCTTGCTGCTTTTAATATTCTCTCTTTGTCTTTCGCCCTTGGCATTTTAATTATGATGTGTCTTGGTGTGGTCCTCTTTGGGTTCCTCTTGTATGGGGTTCTGTGCGCTTCCTGAACTTGTAAGTCTATTTCTTTCACCAGGTAGGGAAAGTTTTCTGTCATTATTTCTTCTAATAGGTTTTCAATATTTTGCTCTTTCCCTTCTTCTGGCACCCCAAAAATTCGGATGTTGTTTCGCTTAAAGTTGTCCCAGAGGCTCCTTACATTATCTTCATATTTTTGGATTCTTTTTTCTTTTTGTTTTTCTGGTTGGATGTTTTTTGTTTCCACATATTTCAGATCTTTGGTTTGATTCTTGGGGTATGTTGATCTACAGTTGAGTTTCTGTATATTCTTTATTTCAGACAGTGTATGCTTCATTTCTGACTGGTCCTTTTCCATTTTTTTGGCATTCTCATTAAGGTCCTTGAAGGTCTCACTAAGCTCCTCAGAAGTGTCATCAAGTTTCTCGGCAGTTTTTAGAAGATTCTTGAGTAACCTTATAAATGTGATTCTGAACTCTATGTCATCCAGTAGTTTGCTTTCCTCCGTTTCTTTCATTCGTGACATGTTTCTTTGTTTCTGCATTTTGGCTTCTTCCCTGTGTTGATGGAGTGGCTTTGTGTGGTAGGTGACCTATAGGGGGCAGTAGCTCAGCCTCCCCAATCACCTGATGTGGATGCTCTTGGTACACCCCTTTGTGGGCTGAGTGCAAAGTCTTGGTGTAGTTAAGCCTGAATTGCTGTTGGTACGCTGGGAGGAATTGACCTCCAGGCCAATTAGCTGTGAGCACTCCCTGTGTCTATAATGGAAGAAGTGCTGCGCTTATGGGGCAGGACTTGTTTCAGTGGGGCTTTGGTGCTCACTGAGTCTGCCTCTTGAATGTGTCACTTATGGATGTGAGGAGTTGAAATCTGTTGTCTCACACTGACCACTAGGTACACTGGCTTCTGGATCTCCAATGGGGTGCAGGTCAGCTACTGTCTGAGGCCACTCAGCAGGAGCTACAGTGAGAGCTGCAGTTTTCTCCTCTTTGCTTGGGGTTTGGAGGTTTTGGAGCTGTCTGACCCGGGCTGCAAGTTTTCTAGGTTAAGCTGCAATAGGGCAGGCTTTCTTATGCTAATTGAGCTGCTTGGAGCTTGGGTGGGTTTGTAGGTTGTGTGGGGCGGGGTCTCAGGGCGTCACTAGGTTAGGGCGTGGCAAACAGCAATGGTTGCTAGTAAGCCCGCTCTGTGTCCCGACCGTGTCCTGGAATCCTGTGCCCCAGTGCCGTAAACAATTATTCCTGCGCGCAGCTCTGCTAGCAAGCCACTCTCACTGGCAGACAGTCCAGCTTCTCCCCGTAGGAGTTTGGGTCCCCCGCGTCTCCCCAGAGACTGGATTTCAGAGTAGTCGGGGGCTTGTCTCCCTTCGGGTTGAAAAAAGCAACGCACCCAGTCGCCCGCCGCCAGCCCGGATCCCGCGCCTCCGTACCTCAGATTTTCAGCGCTCGTGCACGTTTCAATGCTCTTTTCTCTTTCCTTCTAGTTGTAGAACTTCCACTCAGCCAGCTTTCCCGTGGTTCTGGGTGATAGACGTTTTATCTTTTAGTTGCAGTTTAAATTGTTGTCGGAGGCAGCAGTTTAGGTGTTTACCTATGCCGCCATCTTGGATTCCCCTCTAGTGAGGATTTAAAAAAAAAAAGTCTCGGCCTTGTGTAGGGTATGTGTTTTCTGTAGGTGAAACCCTGGGACAGCCAGCCAGTGAGTAGAGATTGTAGCTTTCACATTAAGAAACTTAGAAATTATCTTTTGTAGGTTCAAATAATTTACAGCCTTTTTTTTTTTTTTGGTTATTTTTAATCCTTGCCCCAGGATATTCTTCGGTGTGCAGGCTGGCCCTTCAACCACTGAACACACTGGCTAGGGCCATTTACTAAGTTCTTTGTTTCCAGCCTAATATTCTCTCAACTTTGTTAAGAGATTGAAAAGAACCATAAATTGGCCTGATGGAGTTAAGTGAACTCTTGATCATGGAATTGGAGAAAGAGCTTACAGGCTAACTTACCTGTGTTGCCTCCCACCCACATTCAGGACCCTCCCAATGCAGGACATCTCTGGCCAGCCCTTTGTCCTTGTCCCTTGCAAGCTCATAGGGACATTATTTACATCACTCACACTTAGAAATGCCAGCTGACATTTCCTTCCCATAGGTCCTGCCCTGTGAGTTATGGCCGGCCAGGTGAGGAAGACTCCCACCTGTCAGCTTAAAGCCTTAGTCTGAGCATCTGTAGTCCTCTCAGTGTTCCTTCTGTGGTTGACGCCACTCTGTGTTTGATTGACATGATACCTATGGATATGTTCCAACTTGATGATGGCCTGTTTAAAATGGTGGTGCAAGGGGGCTGGGGAGAGGAACGGACCCGGGAGTGTGCTGTCCAACCAGAGTGCAGTTACCCTCCCTGAGGCTGGATTCTGGGAGGAAAGCAGGCAGAGCCTTGAGTGACAACTGCGGGTCGGACAGATCCCTTCCCTGCTGCAGTGATAGGACCAGTTCTCTGGCCTCAGGTTTGTTTCTAGAAGAGGAAGGGGGACCAGTGTGGGTCTATTTATCTCTTAACATTTTGAGTGCTTCCACAAGGAGCCCTTTGGAAACCTCTAGTACAAGATTCATTCAAAGGTGATTGAAGTTTATAGGGCACTGGGTTCCACTCACAGTTTTAGGTCTAAATTGGTTTCTTGTTTGTTATTTTTGTTACATTTCCCATATTCTTCAGAAGATTCTCTCTTTAGAGCTAATGAAACAAAAGTCGGCTTTGGGTCTAGAATTTAAGGACTAGTTCTTTCCCAGCTCGGGGAGATTTATCCTGAGAGACTACAAAACAACCTGATCCAGCGCCCTACCCAGACCAAAAATAGGTATTTTTTTTATTTATTAAAGTACATTTATATTAGGAAAAACACAAAACATTACTTATCATAAAATGGATGAAAACAGTCAGTTTTCACAAACACATGCTTGAAATCGGGTTCTGGGTGTTCATTTGTGTCTTTGTAACCTCAGAATTCGGTTTTATTCTAAATTTTGTTTTGGCTGCAAATATTGAGAAAATTCCAATCCATATAAATAAGTAGTTGCAAATGGCAAAATATTTTATTTATTTATTGTCAATTCAGTTGGTATATACTTTATTAAAGCTCTACAAGTGACTCCACACAGCCAGTTTGGGAAATTCTAGTTTCAAAAATGTTTGCTTCTTATAAATAGTGAAGTATTTGCACATGAAATGATGTGTGTCTGATTTTTACTTGAGAGGAGCCGGTGCAAGGAGGGAGGGAGGTAGAAGCAGAGAGGAACAAGATTGCCCTTGTGCTAAAGCTGGTGAGGATGGGTGCACAGGCCTGCATTTGTGGTTTAGTTTTCCAGACTGAAAAGATAAGCAAAGAAAATGTTTTACTTTTTAAAAAAATATATTTTTATTGATTTCGGAGAGGAAGGAAGAGGGAGAAAGAGCTAGAAACATCAATGATGAAAGGCAATCATTGATGGGCTGTCTTCTGAATGCCCCACACCAAGCCCACAACCCAGGCATGTGCCCTGACCAGGAGTTGAACCGTGACCTCCTGGTTCATAGGTTGATGCTCAACCACTGAGCCACGCCAGCCAGTTGAAAATGTTTTACTTTTTGAGACCATTTCCTTTTGCCTGTTGAGTTTAGTTTAGACACAAAAGGTAAGGGTAAGATAAGCACCTTGCTCATCTCACCTGAGACTCACCTGGGGCACCAGCTCCCTGCACCTGCGCCTCTGCAGCCGCGTGCTTCGCTGGGCAGTGAGGATGGGGACGCTGCTCTGCACCACTTGGACTTCTCTGCAAGGTAACGTGAAAAGAGACGTCCTCCACCCATTGCTCCTGTGCCAAACCAGCATCTCAGCACCGAGGGCGTGAAAGGAAAGCTCTGGTGGGAGGAGCCAGTACCGGTGCCATGGTTCACGTGTGGCATTCAGCATTCTGCAAGACTTACTGGTTCATGTGTGGATTTCATTTCTTCCAGGCTGAGAGCCTGATTCTCTGGCCACCTTATGCTCTGTTGGTAGAAGTCTGCACGAAAGCTGAGTGTTTGATCAGAGTCCGTTGGAAGTTGGCCTGTCGTTGTTTAGCTTCATAACTTCTCAGTTTTGGGTGTAGCTGTTGGGATTAATAACTTGGACTCTGGGATGGGATAACTCAGTGGTTGGCAAATTCATTAGTCAACAGAGCCAAATATCAACGGTACAACGATTGAAATTTCTTTTGAGAACCAAATTTTTTAAACTTAAACTATATAGGTAGGTACATTGTTATTAACTTAATTAGGGTTCTCCTAAGCTGGCCTTTGCTAAAAACGTCCTCAGTCTGATTGAGGTACATTCGCTGAGGTCGACCCCTTCCAACTCTCCCATCTACACTCGTCTTGTATACTTGTTTCGTCTATCTCCTTTCGTTCATCCTCTCTATATGTCCAAACCATCTCAACATACCTTTCTCAATCCTCAACACTACATCTTCTTTCACTCCACAATGTTCCCTAAAATTAACTTAATAAACTTTACTTAAAGTTTTAAGTCTTAGTTAAACTATAGGTACATTGAATAAAACTTAATATCATACTTACTAACGATATTATTTATTGATAAAATTAAATTCCTTACAATATCTATAAAATTAAATCATGACAATGACTGACAAACACTAATGTAAACAATGGCCTTGCATCTCCTTGGAAAGTTTTAAGTCTTAGTTAAACTATAGGTACATTGAATAAAACTTAATATCATACTTAATAACGATATTATTTATTGATAAAATTAAATTCCTTACAATATCTATAAAATTAAATCATGACAATGACTGACAAACACTAATGTAAACAATGGCCTTGCATCTCCTTGGAAAGTTTGGGTAAGTCAGGTTTGTATGTTGTTGTTTTTTAATTTTAGGCACGATTCCAGGTTCTCATCGATAAGACGACTTCTCAATTTACTCTTGATAAGGTTCATGCTTGAAAATGATTATTTGCATAAATATGTAGATCCGAATAAGGAAAGAACAGCAAACGCTAGTTTTTTCAGTTGATTATATGAGTCAGGAATACTATTCCAGGTGTTCAAAGCAGACCACTTGTGCTGTGAACTAAGTTCACATTTGTTTTTCTCCAATATTTCTATATCAGCACAAAGACATTCAAATTTGGAGCTCCACAATTCTTTGTTTTTTAAATCCAGCAATTGCATTTCAAAGTTGCCAATGTCAATATTAAAGGGAGAAAAATTTAATTCTGTTACAGTAGCAGTAAGAGGTTTTTTAACAAAGGCTAACTTTGCTGTTTCTGAATTCCTGAAACCTGTTGAGAAAAGGTTCCCTCATATTTAAAAGTGTTGTTTTGAAATAGCAAATGTCAATATCAGAATTATTTTCTTGGCGATGTTTCAACAGGCTTGGAAAGTGAATCAAAGTTTCTCTTTCAAAATTTTGAGCAAAAAGAGATAATTTGTTTTTGAATGAAATAACTTCTAATATCGAAAAAATTGTGTTTACTTTCCCCTGTAGTTTACGATTAAGCTGATTTAGATGAGATGTAACGTCTACCATGAAATAAAATTTTTGGATCCATTGATCGTTTGTTCGTTCTGGATAGTGAACACCCTTCTCAAGGAGAAATGCTTTAATTTCTGTTAATAAGGAAGCGAAATGTTTCAAAACGTTTCCTCTTGATAACCAATGTACCTTGTTATTCAGCAGAAGATCTACGTACTCACTTTCCATTTCAACTAAAAATTCTTTAAAGTGGCGATGATTAAGAGCTTTAGCTATAATGGAGTTGATAATGTTAATCACCAGTTCCATAACTTTGCAAATTTCTTCTGGAAATATCTGCGCACAAAGCGCTTCTTGATGAATGATGCAATGGTAAGTAAGTATCTCGTGATTAATTTTTTCTTTCAAAATAGCAACAAACCTGTTTCTTTCGGTGGTCATACTTTTTGCCCCGTCTGTTGAAATTGAGACGATTTTATCGAGTGGAATATGATGTTTTTCAATGCACTCAATTACAGCATTTGCTATATCCTCTCCACGTGTTTGACCTTTGAATGGCAATAATCCTAAAAGTTCTTCGTTAGGACCTGTAGATTAAATAAATCGTACAAAAAGTGAAACTTGCACTGTATCATTTATGTCACAAGACTCGTCAACTGCTATTGATAAAGCTGAAACCAATTTAAGATCTTCGACTTGCTGGTCGGTTATATTTGAAGACATTTTGACTGTTCTATCTTTCACTGTTTTAGCAGACAATGGTAACTCTTTAATTTTTTTTAGAATATCTGCTTTGTTCTTAAAATCCCGAAATAGCTCTTCGGATGCATTTATAAAACAACTTTTTATGTATTCATCATCTGTATATGGTTTTCTTCTCTTAGCAATCTCTTGACTAACCACAAAACTTGCAATATTAACATTGTTGGAAGATTGCATCCAGTAATTAAATACAGAAATTGATTTTTCTTGACTCTTCTGAAGTTCTTCAACTGCTTTCTTCCTTGCATCACTGACAGGATATTTAGTACTAAATGACACGCGTTTAGTTGTAAAGTGTCTCTCCAAATTTGATTTCTTGTTATGTGCCAATTTTTCCTGACAAATAAGACAGGTCGGAAGGCCATTTAAGTTTTGAATAAATGCGAAAGTCTCGGTCCATTCAATTTTAAATTCACGGTTTTCGTCTTCCGTTTTTCTTTGCTTCTTCTTTGTAGCCATGTCAAACAGGGCATCTAAAAAAGTTTCATTTTATAATAATAAAGCCACCAACACAAAATAATTACAATTCATACATTGATGACAAAAATACCTGTAGGATTTGCAGCTGGTTGGAAAAATACAGGTAACTTTATGCTTCGAGTAGGTACTTTTGTCACCCACACGCGATTTGCAGATGTGACTAGCACTAACCACTGCACATGAGACTGCTGACTGACTGGCTCGCTCAACTCGTGCATGAATTGCGCGCGCCTCCCCGCGCTGTGTATCCCGCGGTCCACCTGCGCTGCATCTCCCGTCACCCGACAGACCGACACCCCCACTTCCTCTAACACCACTTCTTCAAAATAGACTCGCCCAGGCTGAAAACCGACTTCTGCGCATGGGCCACAAAGTTTCAATCGCACTGTATGTGTGTGCCCGCACGTGGTATTTTGTGGAAGAGCCACCCTCAAGAGGCCAAAGAGCCGCATGTGGCTCGCGAGCCGCAGTTTGCCGACCATTGTGCTAGGCCATCCACAGCACTGGCGAACCCATTTTATTTTTTAAAATATATTTTATTGACTTTTTCCAGAGAGGAAGGGAGAGTGATAGTTAGAATCATTGATGAGAGAGAAACATCGATCAGCTGCCTCCTGCACACCCACTACTGGGGATGTGCCTGCAACCAAGGTACGGAATCGAACCTGGGACCCTTCAGTCTGCAGGCCGCTCTATGCACTGAGCCAAACCGGTTAGGGCAGTGGTCGGCAAACCACGGCTTGCGAGCCACATGTGGCTCTTTGACCCCTTGAGTGTGGCTCTTCCACAAAATACCACGGCCTGGGCGAGTCTATTTTGAAGAAGTGGCGTTAGAAGAAGTTTAAGTTTAAAAAATTTGGCTCTCAAAAGAAATTTCAATCGTTGTACTGTTGATATTTGGCTCTGTTGACTAATGAGTTTGCCGACCACTGGGCTAGAACAGGTTCTTTAAACTACATAGGAAAGAACGTAATGGTCTTGGTGTTTGCATGATTGTTTTGGAGGAGGAGGAGGAGGAGGAATTCAGTTCCGCCCTCTCAAACGTTCTCATGCTGTAAGTTGAACAGTCTAGAGGTGATCTGTAGAAACAGAACAGGCAGATTATTCCTGTAACAACCACTTTCAAAAAGAGAAGGGTTTACTTCCATCAAATGGTATTTTCTCAAAATACCCACGGCATTCTGAGCCCATGTGAGTGAGCTTGTGTGCAGGTGGGACTCCTTCAAGTCAAAGCGCGTTTCATCTGAGATAAAAACTGCCTTTGTCAGATGTAGCTTCCAAAATAAATGGCCTGTGTTTTAGACCAGTGGTCACCAACCTTTCGGACCTCACGGACTGACCGCCAGTGGTTCGTGGACCACTGGTTGGTGACCGCTGTTTTAGACTATAATTTTTTCTGCCAATACAGATGAATATAAAATGAAAGAGAAATGAAAGAGACACTTGTTTATTGATTTGGCTGTTAGCTTTTATACTAAAACTTATGAAACAGAAAAGCCATGTGGAGACCAAGTGAGATGCATATTTAGGACTCCGTGGAGCAGAGAGCTGGGAGATGGTCTAGTGCGCTGCCCTCAGGAGGCACCGAGGAACTCGGAGCTGCTACTGGAGGCAGCTGGCTCCTGATTCCCTGGGTTGGACCGGCACTGGGGTTTGCGTTTGGAAGTGCAGACTGTGGGCACATTTTCTGCAGGTGCTTGTGCAGCCTCCCTCCATGCTTCTTCCCCGGCACAGTTAGAACCTCGTTCCATGGGGCTGGGACTGAACCTGATTGCTATCAGGTTTCTGGGTGCTGTGGAAACACGTGTGCTGGGACCCCACTTTGAAGTAATATCTTTGTATTATAATCGCCTGTCCCCTAGATCGGGAGTTTGACCGGGAGTTCGACCAGGGGATGGGGCGGCCCCTCCCCCTGGCCAGCTCGGCCCAATCGTCCCAATTGGAGTGGGCCGGCTGGACCCAACCCATGCATGAATTCATGCACCAGGCCTCTAGTGTAATTATGAAAATTTTAAGCCTACAGGAAAGTTAGAGGTATAAAATGAAGATCCATATACACCCACCTCCTGGATTTTATAATTAACATTTTATTGTATTTGCTTTCTCACATAATTGTACATATAACCACCAGCCCATTCTATTGTATTTAGAGCAGTTTAGGATTGCAGGTGGGTTAAAATAAGGTACAGAGATTGCCCTATACTTTCTCCCTCCCTCTCTCCACATAGCCTCCCTTATTATCAGCATCCTCCACCAGAGTGGTGCATTTGTTACCACTGATGAAAAACACGTCATCGTCACCCAGAGGCCATAGTTTACATCAAGGCTCACTCTTGGTGTTGTGCATTGTGTGGGTTTGGGTAAATGTTTCCATCATTACAGTATTTTCACTGCCCTAAAAATTCCCTGTGCTCTACCATTCAACCCTCCATACTTCTCCCTCCCCTGACAACCACCAATCTTTTCACTGTTTGTCAAATTTTGACTTTTATAAAATGTCCTAGTTGGAATCATCCAGTGCATTCATACCTCAGAGGTAATGTGGACTGGGTTCCAGAGCACCAGAGAAGCGAGTCCCAGGCCTTGTTGGTTTCCGTGCACAGAAAAGGTATACTCTGGGAAGCTGCTAGTGCAGGTATCTAAGAACAATGTGCATGCCTTAGTTAGAAGATACTTTATTGCTACAAAATGCTAACCATCACCTGAGTATTCAGAAAACACGTTTTTTGTTTAGGATTTAAGTTTACAATCTCGTCCTCAGTTTTTTGCCTGCTTTTCATAAAATGACGAAGTCATATTGTGTTTCCCTTGGTGTGGGCGAGTCAGCCCCTTTGTGGGTGTACACCAGCTGAGTTGGTCACCATTGCCACTTTCCTTTTACTGAGTAGAAAGTACAGTGTATCTTACGTACTTGGGGAGGGGGGAGGTGAGGAGGGTTTGGTGAAAGTTTTAGAAACCCTTAGTTTGACTAAAAATTTGTGTTATAGTGTGTATTGGGTGGTGGTTTTAAATTAATTTTTAATCATAGGTTGCAGTCAAGACAGGTTGAAAGCTAATGAAATGGGAGGTGTGTGCTAGGTTCTTTAGCAAAAGTGAGGAATTATTAAACAAATAAATATTTAATTGTATAGATATTTCTTTTGAACTGAAACCCAGCCATGTTGCCCACTGCTCTCTGCACTGTGGTCGAGTGGTGCCTGCCTGCACCACTCCCACCCACTTTGTTTGGCCGCCCACCCCTCCTCCCTCCCCCGTCCCCAATGAAGCCCAGGACCATCCCCTCCAGAAGTGTGTCCTTGCCCTCACGTCAGAGGTCCTTCCTGTCATGAAGTCCTGCTCAGCCTGTCTCCTGTCGCCTTCCTCTTGGTTCTCAAGATGTTTCCGGGCTTGAGGTTTGTCTGGACCAGTGTGGCATTTCCTGCCCGCAGAGCCGCCCGAGTGGCTGCAGGAGACAGCTGACGAGGGTGGGCCTGGTCTGCTTCTCCTCCCGCAGGGGACGGGGTCTTCCCTGCGGAGATGAGCTGGTGTGGGACAGGGCCCCACCCTGTACGGGCTGTCTCTGGACCAGGATTGGGAAAGGGAAAGGCTTGTTTGGATGGTTTCTGCTTTCTTCATTTACTTTGTATCCGAAACATTTTTTTTTTTTCATGTTTCTTATGCATCTAATCATTTGAAATGTCTTGTGTGGCATCTTGTGGATTTCTGCCATTGAGATATTAGAGAATAGTTTGGTAGGTGGTTTATTTCAGGATTATATTCATAGTTTACTTTTTCTGTTTTCCTTTGGTTGTGAGAGATTTTGTGATGATATGATTTTTAGTCTAGGGTAGAGGGGTGTGCAAAATTCTTTTGTTTTGTTAATCCTCATCTGAGGATATTTTTACCACTGATTATTGGAGAGAGTGGAAGGGAGAGAAACATTGATGTGAGAGAGACACATCGATTGGTTGCCTCCCACAAGCACCATGACTGGGCCTGGGGATCAAACCTGCAACCCAGGTACGTGCTCTTGACTAGAGTTGAACCCTGGGCCCTTCCGTGCACAGGCCAACACTCTTAACTACTGAGCAACACTGGCCAGGGTGAGGGCTGAGTAAACTTGACTGACAGGCCATCTCCCCTGACTGAAAAGTCTACCTTCTCATTCCCTCCCCACTTTGGATGGCAGGGAACAGTTTCTCAGACTGTGTTGGTTATAGCAGAGGAGAGCTGGCCGTAAGCTCAGGGCTGGCGAGCACCCTGCAGGGAAGCCTGTGTAAGAAGGTCGTCCTGGGTGTCACGGTTGTAGGTCACAGACCCCAGGCCATGCCTTCAGGAGTTGGGGCGAGTGCCCATGAGCACTGAGCATGTCTCTGCAGGGCTTGCTCCAGTTGTATCTAGAACAAATGGAAAAGTTTTTAGTGTGGTTGAGGGCACTCTCTTTTCCTTGAGGACATTGTAACTTAAAGTTTAATTCCTAACACTTCAACTCAGAAGTATGTCAAGAGAATACATTTACATTGATTTGAATGGGACAGTACGTGTTAAAATTATAAAGAGCATCCCAGAGAAGGTTTTGGGTGGCATTGGGCACTACAACTGGCACTGATGGGATGGTGTGCTGTGCAGTGCCCACTCAGTGGCGCAGGTCTCAGAACAGCTCTGCCCCCAGGCTTTGAGGACACCTGGCCTGGTCACGTTATGTCACCTCCTGGCACCTTTGTTTCCTGGACTGCACACAGCCCCTCCCAGACCTGGAGGTTGTCCCTGACCTGTGATGACGGAAGTGAGGGTGAAAGGGGTGTCAAGAAACCACTGTGCATAGGCTTGTTCAAGAACCTCATGTCCATCTGGTCCACTAGCCTCATGGGCCCAAAGAGGTTAAACTTCATGCACAAGGCTTTACCCAGCAGGTGGTGTCAAGTCTAAAACTAAGCTGGGTCTTGGACATCTGTGAGGGGAGAAGAGCAGTGGCATCAGGTGTGGCCGTTGATGTGGGAGCAGCAGGTACCGTGACCTTGAGGTGGAAGGGAGGAATCCAGGAGGAGGAGGTGATTGGCCCATCAGCCCCCTGTGCCTCTCACCTTAACAGGCCAGAGCGTGCATGGGACAGTGGGAAGCACAGAACAGGAGTTTTGGAGCCACTCAGACTGAGATTTAACTATCCTTCCTGCCACTTCCTACCTTGGACAACTTACATGTATTCTCCTTGAAGTTTCTTTTTCTTCCTGCAAACCATCCCGTCAAGCTTTACTTTGCAGATGAAATGCTCTGTGTGCAGGAGGCCTTGCACAGTGCCAGCCCCTCCAGCCCCTCGTGGAAGCACACATCTCCTTTGCAGGTTCCCTGCCCCGGGCAGCCCTGCTCGTGGGCTAGTGATGGGCTCTACTTTAAAACAGTGCAGACTTAGAGTCTGATGTTTGAGTCAGTTCCAGTTCTTGCACATACTAGCTGCATGACCTTGAAAAGGTCATGTCACCTCCTGGACTGCACAGGGCATTATGGCCCTGACCTCAGGGTGGGAGGGCTGCAGGACAAGCCTGGCTGGCAGGGGATGGCATTTCATGAATTTAGCTGGACTTGTCCCCCTGGAGTATGTGGTAGGAATTTCTTTATCATTTTTTCTTCCATTGTTATTGAGACTATTGATCGAAAAGAGATCCTACAAGTTAGTTGAATCATTATGCATTACACAGGGAATCATACCATAATTTAATAGGGCAGATTAAAATTTTGAAGTTACTTTTTCTGATAATCTGTACAAGATAAATCAGTTATGGAAAATATAAAGAAAAGAATGACCTGGTGACATGTGGTGTCCATCCCACCTCTTACTTTTCGTTTATATTGTGGCACCTGATTGTTGCAGGCACCAAGTTTACTGTTGTATTTAAAAAAACTTACAAAAAACTGACAAGGTAAATCTGTGGCACATTGTTCCGTACCTCTGTGATGCTGTTATGCTGATTGGTAATTAAGAACTAATATCAGGTAGTTTACCTAAAAGATTGCAATTAACCTTACTATAATTATATTCTAATTGCTTATAAATTACTAGAGGCCTGGTGCATGAATTCGTGCATGGGTGGGGTCCGGCTGCCCACCCCTGATTGGGGCGGGGGGAGGAAGGAAATCAGGGGCAGGGCCAGCCAGGGGGAGTTATTAGTGTCAAAGATCTTTGCAGGGTGTATACACATTTGCTGCTGGCTTTTGGATGAGTTGAAGCTTGAAAGGTGCTTTAGTGTCAGGGACACTTACCGCTTCCGTTTCTAAGCCTCTCCTTAGACAGGTCATGCGGTTTAGTTCCCTGCTGACAGACCCTCTGAAGAGAGGCCATGGTGTGATGTGGCTGCCCTCTTTGGTAGGAAGCAGTGGAGAGAAAATGCAGGAAGATGGTGACTGTGTTAGAAATAAGGCGAGCACCCCAAGTCAGGGGTCCTGGTAGAACACAAAACATACTCGGGAGCCAGGCAGCAAGGCAAACATCTTTACTTCTACGTAGAAAGGTGCACACACATGGTCTGGAAGCAAGCGCACACCTAGCAGGTGGTCTGCTTAGCTTTATAACCCCTGAGGCACATGACCTGTCCCTTGCTCTTGATTGGAGCTCAGGTGCACAGTCTTTCGTGATTGGCTAATGCAAAGGGAGGGGTGGGACTTGGTCATTTCAAAGATGGTGGCCCCCAGGGGAGCTGCAAGCCATGAGGCCAACATGGCAGCTGCCAAGTCACGCATTCCAAAATGGCAGTTGTCTAAACTGTTCTTTGACAGAAAAGATGACTTGTTTATTCTCACAGCTGTGCTGGGTACCTCTCCTGGACACCTGACTGCATGGGGGCCAGGGGGAGGGGATGACGATCAGGGGGGTGGGAAAGATGGAGGTTGTGCTGGGCACCTCTCCTGGATACCTGACTGAAGATCCAGACCATGAGCAGTTTTCCTCCTAATCACTCAACACTCAAGTCCTGGTCTATGAAGGCTGGAGAACATTTACTTACTTAGAATCACTGAAGGGCACACTTCAATGGTTGGGGGGGGGGGGGGCGCGGTTGAAGGGGGCGCTGGCAGGGGGGAGGGGCTGCAGGCTGTTGGCTGGCTGGCCCCAACATTGATTGGGCCAATTGGCCACCAGTGTGTGTCATAGCCACTGGTCGTTCTGGTCATTCCGTCGTTTGGTCGCAAGCCAAATTTACTTCTATATGTTTTTTCCATTTCCCTGTTTTGTACCTGTAACTGTACCAGGTTGGCCCTCATGGATTGCGAGGTGGACAGTGTGCAGTTGTCACCCACTTCTCCCAGGAACACACTGGTGAGTGCCAGGCCCTGGCGCCGCTCTGAGAACTGGCCTGCCTTCTGCATACTCCCTGGCCTCATGTGTAGAGCCGGCTGCCTGGACTTGTGTGGCTGACACATCTTTCCTGTGTGTCCCCGGTGTGGTTCCCAGGGCCAGCGCGCTCCCTGCCCAGTGGTCTGGCTGGAGCTGGAACTGAGGCCTGGTGGCTGTGGAGGAGAAGGCTCCCAAGAGAGTGGCCTGAGTTCCTCAGATCCAGCCGCTCAGCACAGAGTGCTGCAGATGAGCGAGCCCAGCATCTGTGGTCTAGCCTTGATTATCTTCACTTCTGTACCAGGCAGGTGGGTGTTGGCAGGGCAAAGGTGGGCAGTGAGAGGTTTCCTGAATGGCCCGGCAGGGCACCAGCTGGGCACCACTTGCTTTAGCTTTATCCTAGAGTTTTCGGCTGAGGCCAAATGGAAAGTCTGTAGATTTGGAGTACACACTTCCCAGAACACCCTAGATCACTTCTCAGTCATTTGTTGGGGGTAGGGGAAGGCCAAGACAAAAAGGCAAGTGGGGCCAGCTGGCCCACAGGAGACGCTGTGCTCCAAGCCAAGGAATCTCTGCTTTGTCCTGAAGATGAAAGGTTTGAAGCAGGAGAAAGAGACAGGTTTGCACTGGGAGACCTCCCCAGCAGCAGTGGGGAGGTGGCATGGGGCAGAGTCCTATCGAAGACAGGGAGACCAGGGTGGATGCTGTTGGAGTAGGAGTCAGAAAAGGAGTATAGAAACGGAAGCACAGGTCCCCCTTACCTGCGGTCAACTGTGGTCTAAAAATATTAAATGGAAAATTCCAGAAGCAAACAGTTCATGAGTTTTAACTTTTGCACGATTCTGAGTAGTGTGATTAGGTCTGTGCCTCTGCTGCATCCCACCAGGACAAGAGTCACCTCTGTCCAGCGTGTCGACACTGTGCATTCCCTGCCTTACTCAGAAGGTCGGCTGTTGAAGGGTCACAGTGATGTGTTTCGGTAACTCTTACTTTACTAAACAGTGGCCCTGAGTTCAAGAGGAGTGATGTGGGCAAGGTGGACATGCAAAAGAGAAGTTGTGCAGAGCTTCCTTGAAGTGAAAGGGGGAAAATTCTCAACTTCATAAGAAAAGGAAAAATCACATGCCAAGGTTTCTAAGATCTACGGTAAGAGCAAATCTTTTATCCCTGAAGCTGTGAAGAAGGAAAAAGAAATTCATGCTAGTTTCATTGTCACACTTCAAACTGCAAAAGTTACAGCCCCAGTGTGTACAGAGTGCGTGTAAAAGACGAAAAAGGCGTTACATTTGTGGGAACAGAAAACGTGTTGTGCCAGGAAACATCAAGCCTTGATGAAGACTTAAGGGATCCCCTGTGATCAGTGACCCTCCCTGTTCCACATGTCAAAAATCTCTAAACTTTTGACAATCCCCAAACTTAACTACAGTCATCCCTCGGTATGCGCTGGGGATCAGTTCCAGGCACGCTGCCCTGAGTGGCATCCTGGGATGCTCAAATCGGAGTGGCGTGTGCAGCAATGCCTTAGTCAGTCCTCCGCATCACAGGGTTCCCAAATGTGAGCTGCAAATGGTTTCCGGTCTGCTGTTGGTGGACTCAGTGAATGGGAAACCCAGGGACACGGAGGGCCAGCTGTGTATTGATCAGAAGACACCCATGTATAAGTGGGCACACGGGTTTCAAACCGTGCTGTGCAGGGGTCAACTGAATATTATTGTACTGTCTTATTGTGCTTAATTTATAAATTAAACTTTATCATAGGTATGTACGTATAGGAAAAAGCAGAGACTGTATAGGGCTTGGCACTATCCTTGGTTTCAGGCCTCCACCAGGAGTCTTGGGACATGTCCCCGTGGACCTGGGGGAACACTGTAGGTAGAAGTGCGTCAGTGTGAGAGTTGCACGAGGACGATGGGTGAGCTCTGGTGACAGGTCGTACTCTGACAGTGACGGTGACGTCTCAGGGCTTGTACTGGCTGCTGAGATGCTCTCGGGATGGGTGGCCCTTCTGCTGAACAGAAGAAATCCACTTTCCCCACCTGTGCTAATGTCCTTACACTTTCCAGAAGCCTGTTAACTCCAGATGTTGTATTCCACTCAAAACAAGTTGCTGTAGATACTTCCAAAACTAAAAATTCTAGAGCTGCTGCTGCTGTTGTCAGAATTCCTTCCCACTCGTTTTCCCGTCCCGCCACGCCTGATCCTGGCTGGCCTCCATGTTCCATCTGTCCCTACAGCTCAGCTGTTGGGTCTGTTCAGAACACCTTGACCATGCTCCCCTTCAGTGGCTGGATGCAGGCCAAACTCTTCGGTCTGACGCCAGGCCCAGGCTGACCCAGCCCTTGGCCAGGTACCATCGTCCCCCTTCATCTTCATGCTGCCACTCACTGGCCACCTGTCAGCCCCTGCCTCTTGTCCTGTTCCTGCCTGCCAGGCACCCGAGACTTCTGTTGGTCTCCCTGGCGTCCCAGCTGGCTCCTGGTCACCAATCCCGGACTTTGAGCACTGTCTCTCACTGTCAGAGCACGTGGTTCAGCTGCATTTTCACAACTTGTATCATCTTGGACTAGTTAGTGTTGGAGAGGGATCACCACAGGGTGACCCCTTGTTATCATTACACCTGACACATAGCCGGTCCTTAGGTTTTTGTACTTAATCTTATCTGGAAGGCCGAGAAGTGATCCGTCTGTGTGTCCTTTGGAATTCAGCTCTATCTAGTGCTGTGGTCAGCAAACTGGCTCTCAAGCCACATGCGGCTCTTTGGCCCCTTGAGTGTGGCTCTTCCACAAAATACCACAGCCTGGGCGAGTCTGTTTTGAAGAAGTGACGTTAGAAGAAGTTTAAGTTTAAAAAATTTGGCTCTCAAAAGGAATTTCAATTGTTGTACCATTGATATTTGGCTCTGTTGACTGATGAGTTTGCCGACCACTGATCTAGTGCATTATAGTAACTCATTCTGTTGCTAATCCTCAAGTATTCAGAAAAGTTATATTCAGTATTTATTCTGATCGTCCTACACCGGATACCTACACCTTTGCAGGGTGTTCCCTAGGACCCCGTCCTGATTTCATCTCGCTTTCCCATTTTGCTGTAGTGGTTGTTGACCAGCCTGAAGGGAGCTCTGTGAGGGCAGCGGGGTAGTGCTCCTGAACCCTCATGGCGCCAGCTGGGAGGTCAGGAGCACCTGGTGGGTGTGGGCTTAATGAAGGCTCAGTGCTTTAGAAAGGTTTCCATCTGAACCAGCAGAGGAAGCTCTGCTATCAGAAAAATTAATCCCTCACTCTCTCCCCTTTCCTCCCTCCCCCACATCCACATTTCCTTCCTTCTCCTCCTTTGACAGCTCATTTTTACTATCTGGGCAGATGTTCTGTGCTTGCTGCGTTATCATGCGCTGTTCACATATAGGGAAAGGGGCTGTTGTGCAATGTGGGATTTGATTACGAAAGGTTAGTCATTATGACAAATCCGTGAAGCACAGATGAGAAACCTCCCAATAAAGTGGGATCTTGTGAAATTATCTGTCACCTGGAAGAGCTGCTATTCTGACCTCCAGAGAGGGGGTGTTTGTTGGTCAGATTGTGAATGGAGCGGTTTCTGGGAGATGCGAAGGTGGGGCCAGGGCTGTAGGCTCACAGTAGAGTAGTAAGCTGCCCCCTTATTTGGGTAATGAGGGCTGCGCCCTCTTTCTAATTCTTGGATCAAATGAAATTGGCTACATGGTCCCAAAGAATTTTGGAATGTACATTATCGCTCCAATTACTTAAGCCACTGAGGCTTTATATAATGTGTTCCCCTGTTACTGATTGTTGTCTCTGTGAATTGGAGAGTGAGGTTGGGAAATCTCAGCAGGGTAACACGAGCAGACAGGCCCCCTGTGCATGGTCTGGAGGCAGGCTGCTCAGTGCTTTGTCTCCCAGATGAGGGGCGTTTCCTCTCCTTTCTTCTCTTCACTCCTTTTGAATTTCTCATGGCCCGGAGCTTGTGTCTGGAACAGGTGACTCAGATGAAATAAAGTTTGCAAAGGAAAAAAGCTGTCATTTTCTGATTACTCACTGTCATTCAGACCCATATTACTCCTTTCCTCTCCACTCCTCCTCCTTCCTTGCTCCTTCATTTAGATTTCCATCTTGATGCTTTAACCTTCCCCACACTTAAACATTTGCCAATAACAAATTGAAATGGAAAGGAGTGGCATGAGTGAACATTGTTGGTCCCCTGCTCTGTGTCAGCCTCTGGAAGCAGGAAATTCAGAGCCCACATGGCAGCGTCACACAGCTGGGAGGTGCATAGCTCCCTTGTGCTGCCGTCTCACCACCAGGGAAGGTTGGCTGGAAAGTGACCCCCCCCCCCCCCCCACCAATGGAGGAAGATCCTTTTTACTTTCTTCTCTGAAGTCACTAAAATACATTCCTAGGTAAAGACTGGGAAACTTCAAACACCAAGGTCTTCATAGACCCGGATCCTCTCAATCCACTGAAGGACAGAAATGAGCAGAAACAGACTTCTAATGAACACCAGGGGCCACCGGAGGGATGCGAGCACGTTAGGTGCAGTACATGGGGAAATACGTGCCTCCGTCAGTCCTGGGGTGACTGACATGCAGGTTACGACAAGCAGTAAGTAGGGTGCCTCTTTATTCAGGGCAATTGAATCCAGTTTTGGTTGAATAGGATTGCTAGTTGTTGCTTCTGGGAGGTGATTTGGTGCTTGGAGGTTTGTGGTCTGAAAGAAATAGGATAATGACCTGCAGAAGGCTGTTGGGTTCAATGATTTTTTTTCCTGGACACCTTGAACCTGTCCATCCCCGACCTGTTCTGTTGCTTGGGGCGTGCCCCTGGGAGTGCCCTGGGACTAGGCTCGGGGGCTGTCTTGCGTGCAGTGCAGCGGCTCATGACCTCCTTCCCTCTTTGCTCCTGTCACTCTGCCTTGC
Organism: Corynorhinus townsendii; assembly: GCA_026230045.1. Taxonomy (NCBI): domain Eukaryota; kingdom Metazoa; phylum Chordata; class Mammalia; order Chiroptera; family Vespertilionidae; genus Corynorhinus; species Corynorhinus townsendii. The sequence continues at coordinate 97,520,476 of JAPDVU010000007.1, read as the reverse complement.
TGTCTGGGTTCCCCAAGGCCCAGGTAGTTTAAAGGAAGCATTGAGGGGTGGAAAGATCACTGTCTGCCTGGGCTGCCATCGAGTAGGTGGTGACCCTAGGAACCCATTTTTTCAGCTGCAGGCGGGGGCTGGTTGCAGTACAGCCTGAGAATGGGGAGGTGTGAGGGTTCTCAGACAGACCCAGTGGGACACTAACGTGGTAAGGACAGTAACGTGTAATAGCTGCTGTAATAGGGAAGAGTCCGCATAAACTGGACTCAACCTCAGCATGTAGAGGTGATGGGGGCATGAGAAGTGGGAGAGGAGGGGTTCTGGAGTCCGGATGGAGATAGGGCCGTGTGAGACCAACTGGGTGTGCTGGCCAGCACTTGCTGGGGTTGGGCTCCTGGCATGCCACTGAGACTGGGAGACAGTGCCTGTCTTCAGGCATTGGCTGGAATAATCAGTTCTTTTGCCAGCTTGAGTTTTCTCAGGTGGGCACTTTGATGGGGGCTAGGGTCATCCTAGGGATGCGGCCTTGAGCTGTTGTGGAAGCTGTATGTGTGTTCTCTCAAGTCTTTAATCTCGTTTGAGGTTAAGCCGAGCTGAGGAGAGGGCTCGGAGGAGCCTGGCTAGAGTTTGGTCAAGAGAGAATCGTTGTCAGGTTAAATAAGGTCTTGATCCTAGGTGACCGTGTCAGTGTGGTGGTTGCTGGCCGTCTTGTTCCCTGGTCCCTCTGGTAGGGCGTTTTGCTTCTTGTCCGCTTTATCATGGTTGTCTCCTGTTCTACCATAGTTCCTGGCGGGCAGAATCTGGGCCTTACGGTGGCGCATTATGGTGGCGCAGGGCTGCAGGCAGAATCTGCCTTCCGGTGGTGCAGGGTCTGGCCTGGCAGGCAGAATCTGTGCCTTCCGGTGGCGCAGGCCTGGCCTGGCAGGCAGAATCTGTGCCTTATGGTGGTGCAGGGCTGCGGGCAGAATCTGTGACTGCTCAAATAAAGCTGACACAAGCATGGGCACTAGCCCTCCTACACACAGTCGATGTTCAGTAAGTAAACTGGCTCTGGGGCCATTACTTGGGATGGTAGTGCTTTCTGAAAATATAAATGCCAGTGAGGGTTATAGATCTCTGTGGGCATCAACTCCGGCTGTCTGTGAGCCCAGTGGGCAGCCCTGGGACCTCGTAGTGCTCAGTTCTGTTGTGGGGGAAGGCGGATTTCCGTTGCCTTCCGTTACCAGCTGGATGACCCTGAAGGAGAAAAGCGTTGATGAAGACATTTTATGTAGGATATAAATGGGAAGTTTTCTTCATGGCTAGGAGTCCTAAAGTGTTTTCTCCCTTAAATCTCATTTCATTGTAAAGGTTACTTGGCTGTATTACTTTTATAATAATTCAGTGCAACTTAAAAACTACGAAAGCAGAGGGCAGTTCTGCAGGAGCTGGTAGGCTGTGCTTTGTGTTCTCAGTGGTTGTGACTTAAGTTCCCTGGAGGTGCCAGCTACCTCCTCAGTCTGAGTACTCTGTGCCTAATCGAGCTAGGGCTTATATAGATTTACTTTCCATAAACTTTGTGGACTGGAAAAAGGTTAAAATAAACCTGCCTCTAAAAACTTGTTTCTTTACATAATGGCAGGTAGAATTTCCAGGGACTGTAAATAACCCCCCCGCACTGAACTCAGATTGTCTTAAGTTGGTAACCGGCTCTTGGGGAGGCCATCTGCTGGAGCCTTCAGCTGCGGCAGCACTGTATTGGAGAACTGCATTGGGGAACCAGCCTTGAGACTCCCAGGGTGGCTTCTGCCTCTTTTTTTTTTTTAATCCTCATCTGAGGATATTTTTTTCCATTGATTTCTAGAGTGGAAGGGAGGGTGTAGCGGGAGAGAGAGAGAAATATCAATGTGAGAGAGGCATATCTAATGGATGCCTCCTACACTCACCCCGACTGGGGCTGGGAACCTGCAGCCGAGTATATGCCCTTGACTGGGAATCAAACCCGAGATCCTTGAGTCCACAGGCTGCTGATGGTTTGACCACTGAGCCAAACCGGCCAGGGCGGGTTCTGTGTCTTAACGTGTAAATGTCAGCAGGGCAATCACCCTCCTCTCCTCTCTTCTCCTTCCTCTTTATGTTTGAGACTCTGGTGCTTCCTATGCTGCAGGGGAGGCCACTCATTATTTCACACCCAGGGGAAAAGGTGGAGGAACTATTGTTGAAACTTGTGGGTATGTGGACATAGACGCCTGGAAGCAAAACTTGCGTGTCCTCAGACAGTGGAAAAGACTGGAGCCTTCCGTTGGCTGTCTGCCCACGGAAGTACCTTGATTGATTCCCGCTAGCCATCGCAATCTGAAGCTTACTTGATTGTCTTGTGACTAGTTCAGTGTACAAATTGTAGCACCAGGCAGTCAAGGTCACTGCTGTCTCCAGCAGAGTGAAGATGGTGGTGCTGTCTGACTAGGTGCCAGGTTTGCTGTGAAGACAGAAAGGAATTAGACATTGAATGGGAAAGTACACATTTGAAGATAGGTCTTGCTTGCACTGTCAGCACCAGCATAGCCCTGCCCTTACTCACGTTGAGAAGAACCTTATTTTTAGAGGAAGGGAAGGAAGCAGGCCTGTGCAGACACTTGGCTGAGCCTGTGCCGCAGACAGCGCTCTCCTGTCTGCTCTCCTGCTGTGTGGCCAGTCATAGGAGCAGCATTTGGGTGTTGATGTGCCAGACACCCTGCTGAGTCTTCACCCTGAAAATAACCCATTAGTTGTTATTCCTAAAGCTACAGGCGTGAGACTGCGAGACTGCCGCCTTTAGAGGTGACTCATCTCACCTAAGGCCAGAAAGAGATAACAATGAAGGATCTGGGACTCCAACACAACCCTGTGCTGGGGGATTCACACCATTTTTTTTAGCACCTCTGCAGTTTTGACCCCCCCTTCATTTTACATGGGGAAGTGAAGAGAATGAGCATTTTCTCTGTGAGTATGTCACACACTATGTTAATGAGGGATTCCTTGCCCATTCTCTAAGTTAGATCAAAGGAGTTTTATTGTTCCTCTCCCTCTTCTCCCACTTTATTCAGTTTTCATTTCTAATGTGGTAAACATTGATAAAACCCACCTGAACAAAAGCTGCGTGGAGTCTTTAATTTTTGTGAATATAAAGAGACCCTGAGACCAAAGGTTTTGAGAATTGGGAGCCTCGGGGTTGAAAGTGCAGGCTCTGGGCCAGCTGCCCTCTTCTCATTTGCTAGCTTGGGCCACGGGGAAAGTTATCTTTCTGTATCTCAATATCCTTAGTTGAAAAAATTGGGCCAGTAGTAGTAACTGATAAAGTGTGAGGCTTAAATAAAGTAGCACATGCCCAGTGTTTGCCCTGGGGCTAGATGCTCAGTTAAGTGTCCCTACTGCGCCCGCCCGGTGAGTCTTGCTGTGGATTGCAAAGGACCGTCCACGTCCTGCGCTCTTGGGTTGGATTCAGCCTGACTCGGAGGGAAAGTGCCCTCCACAGTGAATCTGAGCCCTACCTTCTGGGCATCGGGGATTTCGCTGGGAGGCTCCCAGGCAGGTGCCCACAGCTGCTGACCTGCCCAGTGGGGCAGGATCTCTGGGCTGGTGCTGTTCTCCCAGGCTTTCCTGGGCTTTGGCTCCCACCATGCTGCCCACCTCCCCTCCCTTTGCTTTCTTCTCTCTTTCTCTCTGTCTGCTCACTCCCTTTGGGATGTTGAGGATGTGTGAGTATGTACTAACTTTGGCTGAATACACTGAGTGGGAACTAGGGCCACACAGCCTCCTCCCCACCTCTTCTGCCCTCCCCCCCGCCCCCCGGTCTTTTCATGCCACCCCCTCCTCCCGCCTGTCCCCCCACGCCTCGATTTCCATCAGCTGGTTCTGGTCAGAGGCCTTGCTCATTCTTCCTGGAGGGGTTTCCTCGTGAAGTGATGGTGGGACATGCAGGGTTAGGCAGGTGAAAGGGGGCGCAGATTGACTGCTGAGGACAAGACATTACTCTCATGTGTTTTCTGAAATGGCTGAAAGGACATGAATTACCACCACCTCTGCCAATGGAGTGCGAGAAGCAGCTCCCACTACTACCCCCATCATGTGTAAGTTATGAGTTAGAGCCTGAATAACAAGTCCATTTCTCTCTCTAGACTTTAAATCTCAGGTGAACCAAGAAGAGGCTTTCCTTCCGCCTAGCACACACCCTTCCTTTTTAGAAAGGGGTTTTACTTAATTTAAGATTCTTAAAAATAGAAATTTGTTTACATGTAGTTCTTGGCCTCAAGTTTTCTGCCTGAAGGGCTGGTAAGACTAGAGCGCTGGTAAGACTAGAGCGAGGCAGACTTCAGGTTCACAGGCTCCTCAGACATTCGTGTGAGTGCTCCGTGTGGCGCAACGTGGGGTATCTTGGGGACAGTTGTAAAGGGGAGCTGCCTTTCTTTTTAGGGTTGTAAGATCCCATGCTCCTAACATGCGTATGCTGCTCTGAGAGGTTTTCTTAGGCTGTGCGGGTCAGCAGTGTTCCTAACAGGCTGAAATGAGCAGCTCTCAAAGGAGCACTGTGTCCGTCCTGGTGAGTGACTTGTGTAGGGCAGCACGGGGTGGGTCATCTGTGGATGTGAGAAATAGCTCACCTGTCCGAATTCAAATGGCAGACTCTCAGAAGCATGGTGAAAATGAGACTAATACACTCCTGAGAGGGGGTGTCCATTGTCCAGGCACACCTAGGGCAGTGAACACAGCCTAGTTATCCAGTCCCCCCTCCGGTTCCTCATTGGCTGGTACTGTGGGGTCACCTGTTTCCTCATACATTGCCTGGGTCTTGCTGTCTCCCGTGGGGCCATTAAAAACACTGGGCTGAGGCCTTTCTAGCTGCTCTAACTCCCCTGTCTAGCTGAGGCAGACGCTGGGGGGTTTCCACCAGGATGCTAGCCCAGGAGCCCAGTTCTTTGTTTCTACATCCTCTTCCCTCCTCCCCACATTCCGCTTGCCCCGGGGGAAATTCCATCAGAAGCCCACCATGCTGGAATTGGGTCACGAGGCCCATTTCTTCCAGTGATCAAGTGTTTATTGAGCCCCCAACTCTCCACAGCAGCAGGCCCTTCAGTAAATGTGGTGTCTGATTCTTGCCCATGCGGTGGGGCTGCCCCTCGAGCTCTGGGGAACTTACCCTTCATTCTGCTCCACCTTCCCACCCAGACCTAGTCACTGTTTTTTTCCAGGGATAAAACATCCCCATTTCCTCCACCACTCCAAAACAACACTTGAAGGAATAAAACAGTGAGGATGAAGGGGCTGGTTTCTCAAGGTGTTTCTAGCACTTTTTTCTATACTGCTCTGCTAGAACTGGGAGGAGTCTGGCTGGGAAAGTCTGATTCTGCCAGCGGAATTTGTCTCAGCATATAAACCAAGAAAGTGTACAAGTCTTAAAGTGGCTTCTGAAATGGACAGAGCAGATTTAGAGAGTTTGGCCTTTTTATTAATGAAATGTTGTTTAGTTATTCCCCTCCTTATGGGATTGTAGACATTCCCTTTTCAGAGTCTACCCTTTGACCAGCACCAAAGGGTTCTGCTGTGCCTGCTTGCTGTGAGGAGGCGAGGAGATGGGAGCTGGTGTGTGGCTCGTCCTCAGGCTTGGGGTGCACGAGGCATGGAGGCCAGTGCACCCATGGCAGAGCCTTGGCGGGGGGCTTTCGCTGCCCTCCCAGCCGCCTGCAGGGTCTTGCCTCACTTGAAGACCTGGGGTGCAGGCGGGATTTTCTAGACTTCCCTGTCTGCAGATTGCTCCTTCCTAAGAACCAAGTGGGTGGCTTAAAACTTCTATTCAGTGAGCATATGGTTCTGAACCTCTGAATCCTAATTACTTGAAAAAGACAGGAAATGAGTTATTCTGAATAGTCAGTTTCCCAGAGAGCAACTCTTTAAGCATCAGAAGTGTATTTAGTAACTTGTATGGTGGGAAGGGTTCTAGGTACTTCCATCATCAGTAACGTGGCAGAAAATTTCAATTCCGTTTTATTGCTAGGCAGCACTACGTTGTCAGTCTTCTCCTGTTTACCGATGAGTAGCAAGTCCAGCAGACGAATGCACCAGGAGCTGAGAGGGGTGTGATGGAGAGCAGCACCTGCTCTGTTGAAAAGGTGTTTGGTAGTGGTTCCTTTAGTTCATTTGCATAAATTTCAAAGGTGAACCATAGCAGATGCAGCCTGCCAAGGTTTGTAGTTCTAGCTTAATGATCCCTAGGTTTTTACTACAGAATCTATCCTATATAATAAAAGGCTAATATGCAAATAGACCAAATGGTGGAACAACTGGTCGCTATGATGTGTGCTAACTACCAGGGGGCGTGCATTTAACATGTCACGCATCAGCCGTGGGATGGTGGAGCAGGTGAGCGGGGTGCGGGGCACCATTCGCTGTCATCGAGACGAACCTCTGGTGGTTACTGAAAATTCTTTGTTCCTGTGCACCACTGTCCTGCCTGGCGCTCACACCTGCTGCCGGCGCCGGCCCCACTCGCACCCACAGCTGGCACCAGAGCCACCACTCGTACCCGCCGCTCACACCTGCTGCTGGCATCTGACGCCGGCCTCAATCGCCCCTCAGGGCTTCTCCACCTCCCTCTGCTTCTGAGGGCTGATTGGGGCAGCAGCTGCTGCTCGCACCCACTGATGGCACCAAGGGAAGGGGACTGGCGCCGCGTGTTGGCAGTGGGTGCAAGTGGCGGCTCCAGCACTGGCTGCAGGTGCAAGCAAGGTTGGCGCCGACAGTGGGTGCAAGCAGGGTCGGCACCGGCAGTGGGTGCAAGCAGTGCACTGGTGCTGTCGGCGGGTGCAAGTGTGGCTGGTGCCGTCAGCATGTGGGAGCAGCAGCAGCGTGAGCGGGACTGCCGGCAGAGAGGGGACTGCGGGCTGTGGCAGGAGGAGCCAATGGGGGCGCAGAGGATGGGCTGAGACCCACCCCTGTGCCCACCGCAGCCTCACGGCCCACAGTTCCTTTCAAGGTGCACGAATTCATGCAGAGGGCCCCTAGTATATATATAAAAGGCTAATAATGGTATGCTAAGTGGCTCGCCTACCGTTCGTCCGGTCACTATGATGCTCACTGACCACCAGGGGGCAGATGCCTAACACAGGAGCTGCGGAGCTGCAGTGACTTGGCAGTGGTGGTTCTCAGGTGATGCACCCTGAAAACAGAGAGGAGGGAGCCCAATTCCTCATGGGGCTGTACGATTCCACCTTTGGCCGTGGGTTATGTTGTTGCTGGGGCATTATTGGCCCCGAATCTGGTTTACTGCACACTTGTGTTTGCATTCCACACCCTGTATGACCCCAACTTTGAAGGGTGCCCTCCCGCATTCTGGGTCCCCTCGGTGGCTTGCCCGGTTGGTATGGTTCAGTGGTCGAGCATCGACCTGTGAATCAGGAAGTCGAGGTTTGATTCCTGGTCAGGGTACATGCCAAGGTTGCGGGCTCAATATCCAGTGTGGGGCATGCAGGAGGCAGCCCAACAGTGATTCTCCCTCATCATTGATGTTTCTATCTCTTTATTCCTCTTCCTTCCTCTCTCTGTAAAATCAGTGAAAACATATAAAAAAAATGAAGTGGCTTGATTGTTGATCTCTCACAGTAATGTACGTTATATATTCTGGAGAGCCGACTCCTTCTCAGGCTGAATCAAGGCAGAGAGCTGGCTTCTATATCCTGTCTTCTGGAATTTTAATTGTGTGGGATTACTTTTTTAATTTCAGGATGAGAGCTTGCTATAAAAATGCTGTTTTGGGTATCTTGTAAATTTTGGACTATGCCTTTCTAAATGTTCATTTAAGGAAATTTAAACTCATATTAAAACTAAATTACATTTCACTTCTGTGAAACAGTACAAACATTTGAGAAAAAAGGTTTAGGCCAAAATGTGGACCTGTTTCCTTAAGTCTCGTCTCTCCCTTCCAGCCCCCTCTTTCTTGACTTAGGTGGTTTGATTTTTAGAACCATTTCATTTTTTTTTCTTTTCCGTTTTTTTTTTTTTTTTTTAATAGAAACTCAAGATTTCTCGTGTAGGTGTGTATTGTTGCTAAAACATAGGCAGTATTGAGGGATCCAGGGTCACAGGTTATTAGCAAGTATGTTAGGTGAATAAAAATATTTTGTCCTTATGTCCCCACCTTTTTACCCTCAAACACATTTTAAGTTGGCATTGGAAGTAAAGTTCACTAGGAGAGTTTAGGGTGAGACCAGGAGAGAAATCTCAAGACTTGTACTGGGCTGCTTTTGTGCACATATTCTTTCTTGGTAAAGGTTGGTGTGCGTTTCCACCAGTTTTGGGTAGCGCAGAGCGACGAGTCCGGTCTGTAGCAGGGGCAGACATTTTATGGTGGAGTAAGTAAGGGAACAGATACTTCCACCTTCTCTTTAGAGAAGGTCTGCACTGCAAGTGACCACAAATTAAAACAGCACACTTAGGACACAAGATTGGATGCATGTTTCAACAGCCTTATCCAGCCAGCTTTTCTTCTAAGGAATGTTTTATTCCTAACTTTGATAAGGGGTTAGGAAAGTTTTCTGAGGCAATGAACAAACTAATCAACACACAAAAACATCCTCAGGGATGTTAATCAGGAATGTTTGCCTGCAATTCTCTTTGTAGTGTCTTTATCTGGTTTTGGAATTAGGATAATGCTGGCCTCATAAAAAGAGGTTAGAAGTGTTCCTTCCTCTTGGACTTTTTGGAATAGTTTGAGGAGTATAGGTGTTAGCTCTTCTTTGAATGTTTGCTAAAACTCCCCTGTGGAGCCATCCGGGCCCGGGCTTTTGCTTGCTGGGAGCTTTTTGATTACTGCTTCTATTTCCTCAGTTGTTATTGGCCTTTTCAGATTTTCTGATTCTTCCTGGTTCAGTTTTGGGGAGATTGTATTTTTCTAGAAATTTGTCCATTTCAACCACATTGTCTAGCTTGTTGGCATGTAGTTAGTTGTTCATAGTATTTTCTTACAAACCTTTGTATTTCTGTGGGTTGGTGGTTACTCTAAGGTTCGAGGGGCAGGAAACGGAGTCGGAGACCAAGACAAGCTAAAAGGAAGTTTATTCCACACTAATGAGTGAGATTCATTACGAAAGAGGGTAGAAAAACCAGGATTAGAGAAGAAGGAGGACCCAGCCGGGCTGTCTCGCAGGGGAGAACAGCAACACGTGCAGAGGTGAACACACCTTTTGAGGGGAGGAACAGGAAGGGGTGGGGCCCAAGGAGGAACGGGTAGGGGTGGGGCCCAGGGCACTCTGCTCGCACTGATTGATGGTTCAATGTCTCGGGAGTGTCATGGCCGCAGACGCAGGTTATGTCATACTCCGCCTACCAGTTGGGGAAAGGGAGGCTCTATTATTCCAGGCTTTTGGTGATATTAAAATTGAGAGTCCGGGCAAGGTCAGGGGGTGAAGGTCCGTTTTCCGTAGCTACTTCCTGCTGAGAGGGGGCATCATCAGGGGTGTCTACTGGGGGTCTGAAGAATTCTGGTGACATAGCCATCTCTAGGTTCTGAATTCAAGGTCAGATAGATCTCTCCCACCTTCTGGTTGGTGAACGCCTGCATTCTGTTCTGCAAAAGACTAGTGAAACAGCGCATGAGACAGGGGCCAAAGAGCAAAATTAAAGGGATACCAGTGGGTCTAATGATGGGAGGAGCCATGGGGTAAGTGAGCAAAAAACAGGGAATGTTTTCCGTGCTGGACGAGGGGTGCAGCAGCATGATTTCCCCAAAGGACTGGTTGGTAAAGTCTCGAGAGCGATCCTGTTCAGTCAGTTGGGAGGTAAAAGCTGGTCCTGAGGCTGCCACAGCATTACTTGTCTGGTTTTGCTGCTTTTCTGGGCCTGGAGCTGAAATACAACCTGGGATAAGGTTCTTGAGGAGGACCGAGACCCCGGCTGGAGGGCTGGTCCTTGGGAGTCTTGGTCGGCTGGTTCTGGCCTGGGCAGAAACCTGTCAGCGTGTTCCTGGAGCAGTTGCCTGAGTAAGGGCAGGTAGGGAAGATAAGTAGCCAGGAGAGGAAGGTAAGTAGGGAGATGATGGTTGAGTCGCAGAATCCGCACCCCATGCTCTACCTCTGAGAACTCTAACCGCCTGCCTTCCCCTGTGCACTCTCTGCCAAATCTCCGCTCCTGTGACCGGCCAGCAACCTAATTCACAGGTGGCTGGCCATTCCCTTCTCCCTTTCTGATCTTCCTGAGAGTCCTGCCTGAGGTTGAGTGAGGGCCTCGACGACCTCAGGGCAGGAGTACATTGCCACAGGTTGGGTGGAGTCAGTGGGAAGGAGAGTGGCCGGGTTCAGGGTTGGGGAGTGAGTTAGGGAGATGTCAGGACTCTTGAAGAACAGGAGATGGAGTTCCTGCATGCGAGAGGGGGCAAGGAGAGATAAGGATCGGTGGGACAGAAGATCCTGTAGCCTATGGGTGGAGAAGACCTCTAAGGGTTGCTGGAGGCAGATCTTCTGGGCCTCCTTGGTGAGAGTGGCAGCTGCAGCCAGAGCCCAGAGGCAGGGCTGCCATCCCCAAACTGTGGGATCAAGCTGTCTGGACAGGTAGGCTACGGGGGTTAAGGCTGGCTCTAAAGGCTGGGTGAAGACCCCCATAACTATTCCCTTTCATCAGTAAATAGTTGGAAAGGCCTAGAGATGTCTGAGAGAGAGAGAGGGGGAGATGCCAGAAGGGTATCCCGGAGCTTAGAAAAAGCCTGGTGAATGAGGGAGGGTGAGGAGAGGGGGCCTACTGGTGTTTCTTTAGCTGCCTGGTATAGGAGCTTAGCTAGGAGAGCAATGTTTGGGACCCAGTGGTGGAAGAATCCTACCAGCCCTAGAAAGGACAAGATCTGTTCCGCAGAAGTGGGAGGCTGTAGGTCTCGTATTGCTTGCGTTTGGTCAATTGTCAGTCCTCAGGAATTGGGTGTCAGACAGATCCCCAAGTAAGTGATGGTGGGGGCCGACAGTTGCGCCTTGGCAGGGGACACACGGTATCCTTTATCCCCTAGAAAGTTGAGGAGGCCAGCTGTCTGCCTCTGAGACGTGTCCAGGGAGGGGCTGCCGAGGAGATTGTCTACATACTGGAAAACTGTGCTGGGTTCTAACAAGTATTGTCGGAGGTCTCTGGGTAAGGTCTGGCCAAACAGATGAGGTCTGTCTTTGAACCCCTGGGGCAGGACCATCCAGGTGAGTTGATGGGATACCTGCTCGTCTGGGTCCTTTTACAATTCTTGTCAACAGTTAACTTTAGAACTTCTTTCTTTCTTTCAACATACCTTCCATTAAATATTTCTAAACATGTCTAGCAATTAATGTTTCAGTATTGTTTGCTATTTAAAATATTTAGAAAAGGCAGGGGGAGGAGGGAGCAGGCCCTGCAGCCTGTTTCCAGGCCTCTAGCCGCTTGAATTTTAAAACTGCCACTTTTTTCCTAGAGATGAAGATCTAAGTTTCTGATAAGCCTGTGCCAACAAGGAAGTTGTTCTTTAGGAAGGGTGGAGTGGGGGAGAGGGTGGTGTGAGAAGGCAATGAGGCCAGAGCAGTTTTCAGAGCATTAAAGGGTGATTTGCCGTCAGTATCCATGATCAAGATTGTGGAAGGGAACAATGACCCTGAAAAGGAGGGCAGGACAGAGAAGGTAGCCCCCGTATTGACCAGGAAGGAGACCAGCTTAGCTGCTACCTTGAGCGTTACCCTGGGCTCGGCTGATGGGGGTAATGGGGGTCGTCGAGTCTGGGCATCTTCAGTCTTTGGCCAGTCTTCAGTCATGGCCAGTGGTGGGTCATGAACTGCAAGGGCGGCCCTTCTATGCTGAGACGCAGAGGGCCCGTCACTTTTCCAGGGGCAATCATTTTGCCAGTGGCCGCTTTGACCGCACTCTGGGCAGGGCTTCGTTGGAGCCTGGGGCCGGGGGCACTGCTTTGCCCAGTGGCCTTTATTTCCACACTTGAAGCATCCTCCAGGTGGCGTTCGTCCTCTCATTGCACCCCCACCACTCACGGTCCCCTTGGGACTATGTGTGGCTGCCATCGGCCTCAGAGCTGCAACCAAGGCTTGGGTTTGCAGGTTCACCTTCTGTCGAAGGTGGGCTTCCTGATCTGACTCTGCCTGCTCCTTACAGGTATTAAAATCTTAAAGGCTGTATTCACTAGATATCGGACCAGGGTCTGAGAAGGTGTTAGGGGAGGGGGTGGCGGAGCAGGCAGCAGGCCGTGGGCCAGAGGAGGAGGAGGAGCACGGCGGCGGGCTGCCACACCAGGCCAGGCCCGTGGGGGCGGGCTGTGGGAGGTCTCAGTAACTTTATTCAAAGAGAGGGGTGGGCCTTCTGTTTCAAGATGGCGGCCCCCATGGGAGCAGCAAGCCATGTGGCCAACATGACAGCTGCTCACAATACACAAGGAAGAGCAAACCAAAATTTCTACAAACAGAAATCTCATTTAGCTGTTTGGAGCAGCTGGCAGCGTGGTGGAGGGGCGGCTCTCGCGCTGTGTGGTGGCCTCTGCTCAGCTCACAGCCTGAGGCGGCAATGGCGGCACCAGCAGCTGCAGCCACTGGCTGGGAAAGGGGCAGCTGCGGCGAAGAAGGAGGAGGAGGAAGAGAGGGAGCAGGAGGCGGGGCGGCGGGAGCAGGAGAGGTGGAGATGAAAGATCGGCTGGGTCGAAAGAGTCTAGAAGACAGAGAAACGGGCTGAGGACAAGTTTGAGGGGGTGAAGAAGACTTTGCGAGGAGGATCTGATAAGTGGAACATGAGGAGTAAAGCGAGGGGTGGGAGTGAAGGGCCACTTCCTGGTTTTCCAGCAGAAATTACTGAGGTCAGTGAGGTTGTTAAAATCAAAAGTCCCATTTTCGGGCCATCTGGACCCATTCTAATTCATACTGAGGCCATGCCACATTACAGAAGTAGCCAGATTGGCGAGGAGACACCCTAGAGGTGTGCTAGGATCTATTTTAGATTTTTTTATTACCCATGTCTAATACCTGGGGTCAATAGCCAGGGCTAAAGGACCAACGTCCCAGTCATTCAGCCAAGGCTACAGATGGAGGGACTTGAGGAATGGCAGTGACATCTCCACTACCTCCCGGGGTCCAGGAACCCCTTCCTGGAAGGGGGTCCAGAAAACGGAGGCCAAAAGGCTGGAGAACCAAGGGGTGGCAGGAACGTCTCTGCTGCCTCCCACGGTTCGCGAAGAACCCCTCCTGGAGGGTCCCGGAGGGCTATGCCCGGAAGGCCATCTCTGATGCGGGCCACGGTTTATGGACAGAGACGCCGGAAGAGACCACCAGGGATCAGCACGGGCCAGAATTTACCGCTGACACTGCCGAGCCGGGGGGAGAGGCAGGAAGATCCTGAGCCACGTGGAGAGGGGGGGCATCCCGGACCATGAACGGTCAGATGGAATGCTCGCCCCTCCCGGGTTTCAAGGCACAGGAAACGGAGTCGGGGACCAAGACAAGCTAAAAGAGGAAGTTTATTCTGCACTAATGAGCGAGATTCATTATGAAAGAGGATAGAAAAACCAGGAGTAGAGGAGAATGAGGACCCAGCCGGGCTGTCTCGCAGGGGAGAACAGCAACACATGCAGAGATGAACATGCCTTTTGAGGGGAGGAACGGGAAGGGGTGGGGCCCAGGGCACGCGGCACACGCTGATTGGTGGTTTGATGTCTTGGGAATGTCGTAGCGCAGACGTAGGTTATGTCATACTCTGCCCACCAGTTGGGGGAAGGGAGGATCTATCAATTACCTCTTCGCTTTTGTTTCTGATTGTTTTTATTTGGGTCCTCTCTCTTTGTTTATTTGGTGAGTCTGGCAAGAGGTTCATCAATCTTGTTTATCCTTTTAAAGAACCAGCTCTTAGTTTTATTGATCTTTTGTATGTTTTTCTTTTTTTGGGGGGGGGTGTCTCTGTCATTTATTTCTGCTCTGAGCTTTATAATTTCCTTTCTCTGGTTTTTTTTGTTGTTGTTGTTCTCTTTCTAGTTCTTTAAGTTGTAGGGTTAAATAGTTTATTATTAATTTTTTTTTTGGTAGGCCTGTAGTGCTCTGAACTTCCCTTTCAGAACTACTTTTGCTATGCTTCAGAGATTTTTAGTTGTTGTATGTTCATTTGTTTCCAGAAGGTCTTTAATTTCTTTTTTTATCTCAGTGGTAACCCATTCATTGTTTAATAACATGCTATTTAGCCTCCATGTGTTTGAATGTTTTTGGGTGTTTTTACTGTAGTTGATTTCTAATTTCATTCTGTGATCTGAGAAGATGTTTGATATGATTTCAATCTTCTTGAACTTTGTAGAGACTTGTTTTGTGTCTTAACATGTGGTCTATCTCTGTGAATGACCCATGTGCCCTTGAGAAGAATGTATATTCTGAAGAATGTATATTGGGGTGAAATGTCCCATAAATGTCAATTAAATCCATCTGATCCAGTGTGTCATTGAGAGTCACTGTTTCCTTGTCAATTTTTTGTCTGAAAGATCTATCCAGTGAAGTTAGCAGGGTGTTAAAAGTCCCCTACTATGACTGTATTGTTGTTGATTTCTCCCTTAAAGAGCTCTAGAAGGTTTTTTAAAAAATATATATATATTTAGGTGCTCCTATTTTGAATGCACCTATGTTTACCAGGCTTATATCCTCTTGTTGGATTGATCCCTTTAGTATTATGTAGTGACCTTTGTTGTCTCTTGTGATGGCCTTCATTTTGAAGTCTGTTTTGTCGAATATGCCACCCCAGCTTTTTTATTTTTCCTTTCCATTTGCATAGAAAAATTTTTTCCATCCCTTCACTCTCATCCTGTGTCTTTTATTCTGAGGTGGGTGTCTTGTAGACAGCATATAGTTGGGTCATGTTTTTGTGTCCATTCAGCTAAGACATGTCTTCTTGATTGAAGCATTTAATCCATTTACATTTAAGGTTATGATTGATAGGTACTTATTTGTTGCCATTTTAAGTCTATATACCTATGTTTTTCTCTTTCTTCTTTTCATTACAGTAGTCCCTTTAGCATATCTTGTAATGCTGGCTTGGTTGTGACAAACTCCTTTAGCCCCCCCCCCCCCCCCCCCCCGGGAAGCTCTTTATTTTACTGTCTGTTTTGAATGATAGCCTTGCTGGATAGAGTAATCTTGGTTTCAGATCATTGCTGTCCATTACCTTGAGTACTTCATGACACTCCCTTCTGGCCAATAGAGTTTCTGATGAGAAATCAGGTGTCAGCTTTATGGGAGCTCCTTTGTAGGTAACAGTTTGCGTTTTTCTTGCTGCCTTTAATAGTCTCTTTGTCTTTAAATTTTGGCATTTTAATTATGATGTGTCTGGGTGTGGGCCTGTTTGGGTTCTTCTTGCTTGGTGTTCTCTGTGCCTCCTGAACTTGTGTGACTTTTTCCTTTACCAGGTTAGGGAAGTTTTCTGCCATTATTTCTCCCAACACCTTCTCTATGCCTTCTCCCTTTCTGCCTCTTCTGGTACACCTGCTATTTGAATATTGTTACATTTTCTATAGTCCCACAGCTCCCTTAAATTGTCCTCCTGTTTTTTAATTGCTTTTTCTTTTTGGTTCTCTGTTTGAGTGATTTTTTTCAACCCTGTCGTCTAATTCACTGATCCGATCCTCAGCTTTCCCATAATCTGCTGTGTATTCCTTTCAGTTTGTTCTTTATTTATGCTATGTCATTCTTTATTTCTGTTTCATAGTTTCTATATTTTTTCTTATGCCGTTGAGGATCTTTGCCATGATTATTCTGAACTCTATATCAGATAAATTTCTTATCTCTGATTCATTTATCTCTTCTTCTGGAGAATTCTCTTGTTCTTTCATTTGGGGGTTGTTTCTTTGTCTCCTCATTTTAGTTGCCTGTTTGGGTTTGTAACTGTGTATTAGGTAGATCTGCTACACCTCTCAATCTGTATTGCAGGACACTGTCAAACTCTGTTTCTGAATAACTAGGTCAGGCAAAGACTCAAAGTCTTCAGAGAGCCTCTGTCTACAGACTCATAGGATTTTGTCTTGAATTGCCCTCAGGCAATCATCCACAGGTGTGACAAGAGTTTTTTTCAACAGGATGGGGCAGTTTCTTTTGCCTGGAGGCCAATTGTTGTTCTCATTCTCTTAATGGGCCTGAGCAACTTCATACATGAGGCAAGGTGTTTTCCAATAGGGTGGGTCATCTGTCTTCCCCGAGGCAAGGTCGCCTGTATAGCAAATGTCTGTGTGAAAAAGATGTTCTATGCAGTGTGATGGAATGACTCAGCACAGGAAACTGGTGTGTCTTTCTTCTGAGCTTTAACCCAGAGCCCCCGACCCTGGCTTCTGCACAGCTTCTGTCCACTCTGCCCTCCTTCTGCTGGAGTCCCAGGTGAGTGGCTGCACAGGGAATTTTGTGCACTGGCCCTGTAAGAGGGTGCCTGAATTTCCAGCCATCTCTCCCTGGCAGACAGCAACCCTGCAGCTTTTCACAGCCAGGTATTCTGTGGGTACCCTTCTCAGTTCTGGTGCTCTCTGTTGGGGTCCCAGCTTGCAGATTAGATCCCAGAGTTCTCAGTGGCAACTCCCAACAGCTGAGATATCAGTCTCAATGCAGCCTTCACTTCATGTCCTCGGGTATCAGGGTTCTCTCCAGCGAGTCTTCTGTTGATCATTCATAAAGTTTTTCTGTATTTTAATTGTAATTCCAGTCTGGTTCTGGGAGCTTGTCCGTGTAGCATCCACGTACTCTGCTGCCATTTTTAATCCTATGTGCAGCAGCCTTTTGAATGATGGAGCGCTCAGAGGGGAGCTGCTTGCCTGCAGGCCGTGCTGGGAAAGCTGTGGAGCCCAAACCCGAGCCTGAGCACCATTGGAGCTGAGGGCAGAGGCGTTTTCTTTAGAGAAGCCCAGGACTCTGAATGTCTTTTTAGTGTGTGTTTAGCATGTTGTGGTTTCAGATCATATCATTCAAAGGAACAGCCACAACCTGTTGTTGTAAAACAGAGCATCTGAGTAATTTATGGGGTTTTCCAGAGAAAGTTGGTGGATACTGTATGTGAATAATAAACCTTGCTTTTTCACTTTTGAAGAAGAGTCAAGAGCAGTGGTTGCCAACCAGTGGACCACTGGTGGTCCGTGAGGTCCGAAAGGTTGGCGACCGCTGCTCTAGACTGCAGTGAGTGAAGCTGTTCAAAGCAGGGAGGCTCCTGAAATAGAGTTCCATTTGCACACCTTGAAGAACTTGTGGAAATAAGTGTTTCTGGGCATTTGCCATTTAAAAACAATCAAGCATAACAACCAGAATGTTCGCACTGTTCTACTTTGGGACTGAAACCAGCCAATGACTATCAGATAAATTTACTGAAGAGGTTTCATATGTCCATGTAATTTATATTTACCATTTTTTGACTCTGAACTTGGAATATATGAGTCAGCATTTAGAAATAAGGAATGCAAACATGTCCCATACCCTCACAAAGGGGACGGAATGCAGATAATCTCTTCTGCTCTGAACCCTCTGCCCTTTCTCTTTTTTAAAATATATTTTTAGTGACTTCAGAGAGGAAGGGAGAGGGAAAGAGAGATAGAAACGTCAGTGATGAGAGAGTGTCATTGATTAGCTGCCTCCTACACGCCCCACACTGGGGATCAAGCCTGCAACCTGGGCATGTGCCCTGACTGGGAATCGAACCATGACCTCTTGATTCATAGGTTGATGCTCAACCACTGAGCCACACCGGCTGGGCCCCTCTGCCCTTTCTCTGTCTTTGCCCTTTACTTTCTCTACCTCACAGCCTGGGATGCTCTGGGCTACACTGGTCCCTGGAGCTGGAAGGCCCGCGCCTTTCTTGTTTGGTCTATGTGCCACTCCCACATCCCTCTTGGTGTGTTGAAAAATCAGTTATGAATTAGCACTTCTGTGAGGAATTTAGGTGTTCCACGGGTGTACACACACACATTCTAATCAGGTTAAGGAGCAAGAAGTCACCTGAGAAAGGAAAGAAGAAAACAGACCTCAGAAATTGGTTAGACTTTCAGTAGAATATATTGAAAAGGATACTGATTTTGTAGAAATGCTCTTTCCTTTCCCGTTTCATTTTTGTAAACCGAGAGGCAGAATACTCGAATGAGAGCGATTCTCGTGGGCTTCCCTGCGGCGATTCCTAGTTCCAGTGTGGTGACCGTGGAAACAGATAGCTGATCGCCTGCAGCGCCATGTGTCCTCTGCAGAGTGGGGGTTCCTCAGGCCCCTGAGTCACTGAGCAGGTAGTTACTGGGTACCTGCTGAGGACGAGGAAACCAGCGGTGCTGGTAGTGTGTCAGAAAGTGGGTACAAAACAGGCAACCCCTAGGTCTGTGACTGTGGGACATGCAGGTTGAGGGACTGTTAGGAAGTGCTGAACTGAAACCAAGACAGCTGTTTAGAGACAGGGAAGTTGTCTAACTTAGGGCCCCGCCAGCAGCTGCAGACGGAGTTGCCTGGGAGTAGAGTCTGGAAGCTTGATGGCCATCAGTGCCTCTGACCCTGTGTATGCTGTCCTGGCTGGCTGCCCAGGTTTGGCACACACCGGAAGCTTCTGTGTAAGCTGCTGTCCTAATGCAGGTATTGCTGCGGTTCTCCAGCTTGACCAGCCCTCGTCCATCTGCTGCTTCTGTCCAGGTCACTTATGAAGGGTCCTCTTTTCCTGAGTGGCAGGCCAGTTAGCTTTTAGCCCACTGACATTTTTTTGTAGGCTTTATTTTTTGTTTGATTTGATGCCTGATATACACACAGCCTGGGGAAAACGGTCATTGCTTCCAGGTTAATTTTAGTCGAAGAGAATTGTCGGAAAAGTGGAGGTACTTGTGTTGACATTTGCTTTGGAATAAAAAGTTTACCATCTACAGGCTAGAAATTCACATCAGTAAAAGGGTTTTCTTGCTTGAAGACTTCGGATAGTTACCTGTGGGGGGTGCATGGATGGCGGGCTATGCGGGTGGCCTGGGAGGCCCTCCAGCCGAGGAGCCTGGCTGGGCAGTGCAGGCCGGGCTCCCATTGCAGGAGTCCAGTCAGTGATGACCGCTTACGTCTGTTTCTCTGTTGGACACAGTGAAGGTACAAACATTTGGCTTGTGTCTTCTCAGGATGTCCAGGGCCAGGGGCGCTCAGTGAGCAGCATGGTATGTTGCGACCGGGCGTCTGTCCCGGGGTCCAGCAGTCTCCTAGCCACACAGAGCACACGGCACCCTGAGGCTATGGGCTCTGGGCTGTGTTCACATGTAATCATATTTGTCTTTACAGCATAGGTTCACAGCATATGCTGAGGAGTAGCAATGGTTTGGTGGGGTTGTGGGGAGTTACTGTTTGTGGGCTTGAGTGGCCTGTGGTCAGGACATCACCCATAGCATGAGTTCTTCTGACTCTTGTCCTCTGAGTGAGTCCCAGCCCTTAGCTGGGGACTTGTGTGATGGGCATTTCTCTGAGCACATTCCTTTCTTTTTTATGGGCCTCCTTGTATGTAGAATGGAGGGAAATGGTTAGTAGAATAGGCAAGTCATCTTTTTTCCCAGCGTCTTTTTTTTTTTTTTTTTAATGTTCTTTCTTACCTAGCTTCCCCAAAATGGGTTAGGAGGGAATTGGGTAAAATTTGGGCAATGAGGGGGTAGAGAGGAAAGGAGTGGTGGGGGCGGGCACATTTATAATGGATTCAAAAACACCTTTTAAATGGTTCCTTATTCACCAAGTCACTTGAACCTCTGATACCCTCATGTGAGCCCTGACTCTGGCCTGGACTATGCCACGTTCACTTACCACATGGCTACCTTCTGCTCACCGTGCAGCCGGCCTCTTTCAGTCTCAGAGGAGCCAGTGCAGGGGGAGGGCCCACTGCGTGTTCCTGTCCGCCACTCTCATAGTCAGTCCGGGTCCTGCTCACACCCCTCGGCACTGGCCTCGTCGTCGGAAGGGCGTGACGTGGCTATTCCCTGGAGAACAGCACTTTCTGAACTTCATGGTGTTCATTTCCTTATTTGTCTTTTGTTATCTTTTTCTTTCGAACCTCCCTTCCTTCCAGGGTTGTAAATTAGATGGAAATTAATTTTATATTGAAATTGAGATTTTTATGACATGCTGAAGGATAAATGAAATTACCCTACGGTATTGGAAACCTGGCCTGAATGAAAGATTACTTGAAAGTCAATGAAAATAGACTAGCATAGGAATCACACCACCACTCAGGTTTGCATTTCTTAGGCTGTGTCCACTGTGCAGCAGCTTGTCTTTTATTGCACGGTTTCTCAGATTCAGTTCTTATCTGAAAGGTGGCATTATTTCATTATCCAACTGCCTGTTGGTTCATTCTTGATTCAGGAGAGAAGCCACTTCCTGTATCAACCTACATTTTCTCATAAAACACCCATGCCATTTTCTGTTTATCACAGTTGACAAGCTCACGCCTTGTACAAGCAGGCACTTAGCATTAGAAAGTTATAGGAGGAAGGAGGAGGAAAGGAGAGGATGGTGGAAGGCACACTGAGCTGGTGTGCAAGGATCGGTGTGACATTCCCATTTCACCACAGAGAAAATGAGGCTGCGCAAAGTTAAGTTACCTGTCTGTGGTCATAGAGCTTTTGAAGGTGCTGAATCAGAATTCAAGCTTGTCCCAGTAAAACCACACCCAGTGTTTTACTGGCCATGTCCAGATTGTAGTCGCTGCCAGCCACTGTCCCACATCCACGTAGGAAACCATGTCAGTCTCAGGAGACCCAGCCCTCGTTCTGCTGGTGCCAGGCTCCAGCTGCAGGAAGCCACGCACTGCAGGGCAGTAGCCAACGACAGAACAGTGCCAGTTCTGTGTTTGCTGCAGAGTGCATGATGGGAATAACAATAGCCAGTATGCCGGTAGGTGAGGCTCAATGTGGTTGATCATCGACCTATGAACCAGGAGGTCATGTTTGGATTCCTGGTCAGGGCACAGGCCGGGTTGCAGGCTCGATCCCCAGTAGAAGCTGTATAGGAGGCTGCTGGTGAATGTTTCTCTTTCATCGATGTTTCCATCTTTCTGTCCCTCTCCCTTCTTCTCTCTCTAAAATCAATAAAAACATATTTTAACAAACTTAGAAGAACAGTAGCCAGCGCTGATTGCGTGGACACTTGTGCACACACTGTCCCATTTACTCTGCGTGGCTTTCACCATTTAGTCCTTTGGATTATTGCCACGAGGCAAGCACTGTGATTATTTTCAGTTTTGTAGACATTAAACCCAAGGGTTAGAGATGTTTTTGTAGTTTGCCTGAGATTGTGTACAGCTAGTCCGTGGCAGAGCTACGATTTGACTTTCTTGCTAAGCTTAACCGCCTTCTCAAATTTGGATGAGCAACTAAGAAAACTCAATGAGGAATTGGCCTTATTTGCTAGATTTTGGGAATCACTAATGAGTAAGAGTGACAAGATTTGTCAGATGCCTTTTAAACATTTAAGTTGATGTCTTATTTTTTTAAAGTAAAGTGAAAAGTTCTTGTATTCTAGGCTAAAATTCTTTTTAAAAAATATACTTTTATTGATTTCAGAGAGGAAGTGGGAGGGAGAGAGAGAGAGAAACATCAATGTTGAGAGAGAATCATTGATTGGCTGCCTACTGCACGCCCCCCACTGGGGATCGAGCCCACAACCTGGGCATGTGTCCCGATCGGGAATTGAACCGTGACCTCCTGGCTCATAGGCCTATGCTCAACCACTGAGCCACACCTGTTGGGCAGGGCTAAAATTCTTTAAGGTTTTCTTGTGGGCTTCCTAGTCAAGGCTCTTTGTGTGTGCAGACGAATTCACACGACAGTGTGGGGAAAATGACTGCTTAGCCACAGGAAGGGCTGCCTGTCTCTGCAATGATCCTGACCCCCCAGTGAGGCTCTTCTCCAAGGAGAGCTTCACTCTTAGTGCCCGAGACCACTGCTGCAGGAACAGATACTGCACAAAGTGACAGTTTATCACCTCTGTGTCTGCACAGAGTAAAAGTTTTTGGTCCCACCGTCTCTCCTGCCCTGTTTTTTGCATTAATCCCTTCTTCACCAGCTTCCGTTTCTTCTGCCTCTTACATTTGCTCACTGAGCAGAGCTGGCTATTCAGTGGAGAACACTGGCAGCCATCAGAGGACTTCTGAGTGGCATGCTGTCCTTAAAGTCCAGAGCTGAGCCAGGCTGTACGGGCAGGACAAGGAAGTTTGTACAGACAAGTACTAACCCTCGAATCACTCAAGGTTAGGGGCCTGACCCTTGTGCAGCTGAAAATCTATGCATAAGTGCAGTCAGCCCTCTGCCTCCACCGATTCCCAGCTGCAGACTGAACATGCACGCTGGTGTGCCCTGCCTGCTTCTTCACTTGGTGGCTTAGTGAGTACACGGCCATCTGCGTGGCTTTCACCATACTCCTGTGCATTGCAGGGAGGCTTTCTTCCGAGCGCGTGGTTCTGATGTTACAGGTCTGGGTTAGTTTCTGGCCACTTTATCCAAGTTGTATATTATCAAAGCCTGTCACTCCAGCACCTGATGTCAGTGTGTGAATTTCCCAGGTGGATGTTCTTCAGACTTTGTAGATCATTTTGCATTGCTTTTGAGGGGGATTCTTTAAATGTGTTTGAGAACGCTATGCAAAGTCCGGTAACACTTAATTGTGTACCTAAAGCAGAGAGTACATGTCTGAGCTGCGTCATTCACCTCTGAGGATGAGATTGCAGCTTTTAACTGGGGCCTTTTCTTCCAGTAGGAAGTCGGTATTAAAATACAGACCACCATTTGTGTTGGAAGGAAAAGTATTTGCCCTTACGAACACTTTGGAGCTCTAAGCCATAAGCACGTGACTGAAGTGGCAGTTCTTGGCCCTTCTCCTTTGCTCCTGGCCTGAGATAGACACAAGCGGCTCCGTGGTGTTCTCCTCGCTTCACTGGGATGAAGTCTGTGCTTCTTCTTGGTTTTAGTGCTAGAATTGCACCCGGTGGGGGGCGGGTGGTGGTGGGGGGCTTGGCCTTCCTTTTACTCTGCTGAGCTGTGCATAGGCTTTCTGGGGACATGACATGAACTTCCTGGACTTTGCTTGGAGATTTTGTTTAGTTTTGTTTTGGGTTTGGATGGAGTGAGGAGTTCATTATGTTGATGAGGTAAGTTCACTAAAGGGAATGATTTTGAGTAGAGATCAAGTTGCAAGCAGAATTAGGTACCCACCTCTACCTGTTTGTGGCTCAGCTGTGTTTCAGGAGGTCATTGAAGACACAGGGTCTCAGTGAAATCAGCATGCCCAGTGGGGATTCTGCAGACTTCAGTGTGAGCCTTGAAAAGGGTCTCATGGAGCTCAGGGGGACTCTGGGAATACGTGGATCCATCCCGTTCACTCTGGTCCTGTGTTGTAGCTGGGATACCAGCTCCGGCCTCAACAGGTGAATGATACGGTTAAACTATTGTTGGAAGTCAGAGGCAAAGAGCTGGTTAGCAACAGGACTGGAATGGAACTTGCTGGTCCCAGGTCACCGTTACCACAGATGTGCTTTATTATTGAATGGCCTCTTCACTTACAGATAAGTTCCCTGCTCTGCAATCAGCAATGTCATGTGGTGGGTTGTGTTGGGATCAGATGCTGAGCCTCATGGCTGTCTGTCTGTCTAGGTATTCCATGCAGAGCTGAGGACTGTGGAAAGCTCATTCAACTCAGATCTCTTCACAAGCATCTGAGTGTCCCAGGGGTGAGGGGTGAGCGGAGTTTAGGTCATAAAGATCCTTGGGCCTTAGTTTTACACAGTTACAGAGCTATCAGAAACTCACTGAAATAATGAGTTTGATGAATGCTTTTTGAAATAATGATATATTCACTTATTTTTTAGCTCATTCTCTATTATTCACCTCAGAATGCTTTGTACAGGTTTTTTAAAAATCCTATCTAATAAAAGAGTAATATGCAAATTGACCACACCCCTGCTACACCACAAGCCACGCCCACCATCCAATCAGGAGGGAATATGCAAATAAACCCAACCAAGATGGCTACAGCCACAGAGAGCAAGAGGGAGGCTTGTGTTTCCCTGGCAATGGAGGAAGCCAAGCTTTCCGCCTGCCCTTGCTGGCCCAGGCCTCCACTCAATGCTACAAAGTTTCAATTATAGAAGATAAATAAATCCCAACAGAAATGGCAGTCACGGAGCTGGAGAGAGCAGGAAGCTAGGGTTGCCCACGGTGATGGAGGAAGCCAAGCTTCTGCAGCCCTGGCCTGCTTTGGCCTCCGCTTAAGGCTACAAAGTTTCAATTTTAGAAGATACATAAATCCCAACAGAAATGGCTGCCATCACAGAGCGAGCAGAAAGCTTGGCTCCGCTCCAGGCTACAAAGTTTCAATTGTAGAAGATAAAATAAATCCCAGATACCAGAGCCTCCGCTTGGGTTGCCGGGGGGGGGGGGGTGTGGCCGGCCTGCAAACCACCACAGGTCCCTCGCCCAGGCTGCCCCACGCCCCAAGGGAACCCCCACCCTGATTTAGGACACCCTTCAGGGCAAACCAGCTGGCCCCCACCCATGCATCAGGCCTCTATCCTATCTAATAAAAGAGTAATATGCAGGTTGACCATCACTCCGACACACAAGATGGCTGCCCCCATGTGGACACAAGATGGCCAGCAGGGGAGGGCAGTTGGGAGGAACCAGGCCTGCAAGGGAGGGCAGTTGTGGGCGATCAGGCCAGCAGGGGAGGGCAGTTGGGAGGGACCAGGCCTGCAAGGGAGGGCAGTTGGGGGTGATCAGGCCTGCAGGGGAGGGCAGTTAGGGGTGACCCGGCCAGCAGAGGAGGGAAGTTGGGGGTAACTGGGTCTGCAGGGAAGGGCAATTGGGGGGGACCCAGGCCTGCAGGGGAGAGCAGTTGAGGGGTACCAGGCCTGCAGGGGAGGGAGGGCAGTTAGGGGTGACCATGCCTGCAGGGGAAGGCAGTTAGGGAAAAACAGGCTGGCAGGGGAGCAGTTAGACATCAATCAGGCTGGCAGGGGAGTGGTTAGGGGGTGATCAGGCTGGCAGGCAGAAGTGGTTAGGGACAATCAGGAAGGCAAGCAGGCGAGCAGTTGGGAGCCAGCAGTCCTGGATTGTGAGAGGGATGGCCGACTGCCAGTGGGATTGGACCTAAACGGGCAGTCAGACGTCCCTCGAGGGTTCCCAGATTGGAGAGGGTGCAGGTTGGGCTGAGGAACAACCCCCCTTCCCCCAGCCCCGTGCACGAATTTCGTGCACCAGGCCTCTAGTACTATGTATAAATCTGTTTCTATGTCTTTATCTCTCTTTCTGTAACATTTGAGAACATCTTCCTGGTAAATAATAAGTACAACAAGAAATAGTAAGTGAAAATATTGGATCTATAGAAAAGTAACCTGAACCTTGCAAATGGTAAAAATAAGACTTGAACCCAGGACAGCATTTTTTCCCAGTGAATCAGACATTTAGTAGTAGTGATGGGTCATGTAATACACACTCCATGGAAAAATAAAACCCAATATAGTTTTTACAGTAATGAATAGAGTCCTGGAAACATGGAAGATGATAAAGCAGACACCTCTGTGTCAAGATAGTGGTAACCAGTCACTTTATATCTGTCATTTACCAGATTTGAGGACACACTGCACATTTTCAGGGACATGCTACTCTTTTCAGATTAGGTCAGTGATCAAGGGCAGTGAAGTTCATTATTTACTACAGTTCTCCCAGGACTTAGGTTTTCTAGCCACTTTTCCTTGATAACCGTAACCCTGACTGATCCCATAACTCTGCTGTAGATGCTCATTCTCTTGGGAGAAACATAGGGTTTGAACAAAGGGAAGACAACACTGAGATTTGGCAGAGGCCAGGAATGTGGCGTTGGGAAGACGCACAACCGGCACACGCTTGCTCAGTGTTAAATGGAGCTCTCTTTGGGGAGGACGGCTACTTTGCTTCAGATATTCTCTTAGTTTTAGTTCTTACTAGGCTGCAAAGGCTCCTTAAATTAGGTTGACTTCTCTCTGTTTGAACAAAGCTTGCTTCCTTGGGTTTCCGTGGGCATTTTTCTCCTAGAAGGAGGTCTTATCCATTTTCCTTTTCATTAAGGAGTCTTGCATGACACCATTTCCTTGGCATTTCCTCTTGAGATTGCTGCTCTGAGTGCTCCGACCAAGAGGAAAAGTTTGTTTGGGAAGGGGCGCTGCTGTAATAAAGTGAAAACTAGCTGAGTTTTCTTTAATTCCTTTAAAAAGATTTGGACTCTATTTCACTTAAGCCTTTAAAATATTTCTGGGTTTTCATACTATCTGTGTTCTCAAGCTGGCTCTCAGACATGCCGGGATATCTGCACACAAAGTACATAAAGTGCTCTCCTTTAAAATGGAGGGTGGAGCCCTGGCTGGTGCCTCGGTTGGCTGGAGCATAGTCCCATACAGCAAAGGTCGAGGGTTCGATTCCTAGTCAGGGCATGTGCCCAGTGGTGGAGTGACACAGCAGCAGTGGCCCCGGGAAGATTCCTGAGGGCATGGCACCTGAATGGGAGCTCTGATATGTCTGGCCCAGGGCTTCCCTCTGCTCTGAGGGCCCAAGCCTAGCAGGGGGCTGTTAGCGGGACTGGAATTGGGAGAAGAAAGGATTAGGGAGAGCAATAGTCTGCTTTCTGCTAGTTTCCAGCAGCTGTTTTGGGCTTCTGTGGGCTGGTGTTATGCAGAATTTGAGTGGCTGCCATTTGTGTAAACACAGCATCCCATCAACAATTGATAGGTAGGTAATGGGTTCATGTGTCAGCCTGTGAAGTGTCTCATGGCCAGAGCTGGGGGTGGGTGGTTGGGTGGGGGAAGCCCTGACCCCGCCCGACCACTCACTAGTTGCAGGACCTGTAGGGAGCAGTAACCACAGAACTCCAGGGCCTGGGACCCAAGGACTCACAGAGCAGAACCTTGGCACCTCTTACACTTACCAACCACTCGGCCAGTGGGAGGCGCCCTGCCTCAGGCAGGTGTGTAGTGAGGCAGGAGTTAGTTCACAGCAGAACCACTTTGTAGATAATCGTGGGTTTTTTGGTTGATTTTCACGAACCCTCACCCCCATTGTCTTAACTTTCAAGTTTGCTGTATGTTGTTGAGTGGCTTCCAGGGCTGCGGTCTAGTACTGTTTAGGAGGGTAGCCCTGTCTGCCCCAGTGGCAAGTGGGGGAGGGCCCTGTACTGCCGAAGGGAGTCGCTCCTGGGTCATCTTGGGTCTCCTCCATTTGGTTGTTTTCCATGAAGGATTCAAAGCTCCTGGATTTATTCCCAGACCCTCTTGAAGCTGTTAATGTGAAAAACCATTGAAACCTGTACTAGCAAAGAATTTTTATGAGTTTATTTGAGCCAAACTATCAACATATGCCTGGAAGCAGAACCTCAGTGAATTGAGGTAATGCTCCAGAGAATAGCTGATAATTAGTGACTTACCATCTAGGTGACTTCTTTTGTTTTCTCCTTAAAACAAATATTCTTGAAACATGGTGAAGGGTGGGTGCCATCCCTTCTGCTCTCCCCCGCAGCCCTGGTGTACACCTGCTGCCCTGGCGTACTTCCTACCGTGCCTTGTGCATTCTCCGTGTCCTGTTTGGACGATAAGATAATATGGCCTGCTTGTTTCACGTGTCTGGGAGATAACAATGATGCATCTGTTAGCTGCAGTGTGGTCCTTAACACAGTATAACGTGCTCTAGGGTGAGAGTTTAGGGGGATGGACTTTTTTTTTTTTTAATATATTTTTATTGATTTTTTACAGAGAGGAAGGGAGAGGGATAGAGAGTTAGAAACATCGATGAGAGAGAAACATTGATCAGCTGCCTCCTGTACACCTCCTACTGGGGATGTGCCTGCAACCAAGGTACATGCCCTTGACCGGAATCGAACCTGGGACCTTTCAGTCCGCAGGTCGACGACGCTCTATCCACTGAACCAAACGGGTTAGGGCAGAGGGGGGGGATGGACTTTTAATTTTTTATTGGGAACATGGGTTTGGAGGTACATACTAGAGTCTTCCTGACATCCCTCATGGGGCCATAGTTGCAGTTATTCTGAATGATTTAGGGAAAATTATAAAATATGCACACACAGGCCCCACTCCTAGAGATTTTGATCCAGTAGATCTCAGTGAGACCCAAGCTTATATAATTACCAACAAAACAAAACACACCCGCAACCACAAATCTCTGCTGGTGACTGACTGCCAGCGAGAGTGAAGACCCGGCGACCCCTCTGATCCAGGGCACCTGCCCTGCCTCCAGGCTTAGGGTTGCGAGAGCCCCACAGCCTCTGCTCAGGCCAGTCTGCATACTCCTCCCCCGGGTAGGACCCAGCTTTAACAAATCTATTTTTCAAGAGAAATTAAAAAATTGGGTTTTAGAAATTTTGTGTCCTCTTACTTTTTTGGAATGTTCAATTAAAAAAAAAAAAGACACCCCACCCCCCCACCCCCCTCCCAATTTAGTCAGGGAATTACTGGGGAGAAGAGCCTGGCTCTTTATCAGCATCGAGGGAGTGGTTTCTGGCCATAGACCTCAAGAATTGCCTCGTGCAATGCCAGGGAGCCTGGGCTGGAAGCTGCAGCTGTAACAAGACAGCGCAGAGGCCACTGTAACACGGCTCTGTGACAGGCTTCGGTACCATTCAGTATTTGGATTTTATAACCTCATAGGCCAGGTAGCCACACACCAAAAATAATACGCAGTGATGTGCACCAGAAGTTTAGGGATTTATTTTTCAGTCGAAACCATTTGTTTTCCCTCTGACTGCTGTCCTTCTAGAGAAAGGATGTTTGTCTTCAGTGCGTGGTGAGGAAATCCTGGGAGCTCAGCTCTGGAGGCCTCGGAGCTTGGCTTGAGGGTGAGTCTTGCTGAAAAGAAGCTGGGCAGCCAGGTGGTAAAAGAAGTCTGTAGGCGTTTTTGGCCAGAGCCTCTGGCATTGCTTCTCGCAGCCCTCCGGGACCCAGCTTGGGCTTGCACCAGGAGTGGTCAGTGCAGGACTGGTAGCCCTGCGTCTGCTGTTGGCCTGAGGGTGGGGAGCAGGCCACCACCCCTGACGCTTCCTAGAACCTCCGTGCTGCCCTCCTGCCACCGTGACCACGCCCTGGCCAAGGCAGTGGGCCCATCTGCAGCCTGCGGTGTGCCTGAGTTTTCTGTGGCGGTTAATTTCAGGCTCCTGAGGTCCTGCAGGGCGAGTCATTCATCACCTTCAGCTCTCTGCCCAGATGACAGGACACAGTGTGAAACCACCTCTCCCTCCCTGCATGCCCCCTCGGGCCAGGCTTTTCCCTGTAGCGTAAATACTCTTTTCCCAGAGTATTCACTACAGCAGCATGTGCGACCACTGTTTTTTGCTTGTGTTCCCCTCAGAATGAGCGCACAGACGTGACATCACCTACTTGGTCGCTGTTGTGTCCCCCGGTGAGTGAAGTGCTGGCCGGGAGCAACCAGAGCCGTGCACCTTGTCTAGAGAGAAGTGGCGGGACCTCATGGTCATGACACTGCTTAGTGGGGAGGGGGAGCAGTTGATTCAGATGAAGTTTCCTTTCACTTTTAATACCTGAATTTATCGTAAGACAGCAAATTTTGGTGTATTTGTGCCTTGAAGAGTTTCAGGTTATTGCTGAAACTGGGGAGAGTACTTCCCCGGAGCAGCAGGTCCACTGAAGAGGGTGTTGATGGGAGGGCGCAGGTGGGCTTGGGCTGGGCTGAACTGCACAGCAGAGCTTTGTGTCCTGGGAAGAAAGAGGCACTGGCATGTCTCCTGCCATTCCCAGGTAAGGATCTTGCACACCAGAGCTCATCAGGCAATGGCATAAGCTTGTGAGTGCCGGTAAGTTCCTTGCCCGGATCGGCCTCTGATCCCCAGGCAGCTGTGAAGTCTCGGCTCTCCCTCCCTTCCTCATCTTCAGAATCTTGCCCTTTCATCTGATGGCCCCAGTGAGGTTCTCAGGTGGGCACCGGACAGGAGTGTCTGTGGTGGCGGCAGAGCTTCGGGCCATCCGTTTTCTCAAGGTTGCAGCACCTGAGGCTGTGGCCCAGCTCTCCCTGGAAGTAGAGGAGGGTTTGGGAGGAGCGGCATGGAGAGGGCTGTCCCACAGCAGCCCCTGGGAGGGCCCTCTGCCTGGAGGCTGCCTAGAAAGCAGGTGCCCTTGTAGGAAGGGGCACAGCCACCCTACTGGCCTGTGCGCTTCCTCACAGCTTGCCCTGCCTGCCGCCCACCCGCTGCCAGTTACTCCTGACTGTGAGGTGAGCGATTCTGGGCTGCAGACTTCTCTTCCCATCACGGCCTTGAAGGGCATGCATGCGCTGCTCCGAGGGAGATCCCATCTCCTACTCCCTGGCTGGGTGGCCTTGGCTGGTTTCCTAAACTCACGGAACTACCCCTGCCTTTCTGTAAAATAGGTGTGGTTTTTCTCTGTGAGGTGGCTGCGAGGACTTCTGTGCTGTTGCATGTTAAGAATGAACATGCGTTGGGTGCAACTGTCATCCTTTGCTTTGCTAAGTGAAGATGGGTATTGGTAGGAAGGAGGAGGAAAGGAAGGGGCGGACAGAGGGAAGTACAGTCCACCCCTGGCCACTCTGCCCGCTCACCTCCTTGTGTGGTACGGTCATGCCTGGCCTGCATGTGGAGGTGGTCAGAACACTGGCTGTGACCCACGAGGCTTAATATGCCTTAGCAAGGTCACAGAACTGTTCTTTTATTGTATTTACTTATTCAGTCTTTCGTTGTGATTCTTAGAAAGCTAGAATGGGCACGTACAACTCAAGAGGAAACGGTCTATACCACGGAGGAAAACACATCTGTGCTTATGATACAGCTTTTGTAAATATGTCATGATTTTCAACAAAAGATGCTTTGAGGAAAATTCTTGTTTTCAAGTATCGAGGCACTAGCTCTTCATATTTTCTGTGGAAATAACTCTTAAGCCACCAATGATTTGTTTTCATTTGATAAGTTAGATTTTGGTGAACTTGGTGTGAGTTTGCTCAGGGAGCTTTGACTCTGAAAACTTGGGTTGGTGGTGTGGCTGCTCGCCTGCGAGAGGACAGGATTCCCTGTGGGGAACGTCCCTAAGGAGGAGCGGGAGCTCTGAGTGATGCATGACATAGCTTGTGAGCATCCCACCTAGGAAAGTGCAGCATTGCACACAGACTGGAAGCTGGAGGGAACAGGGTTGTTTTGTTATAACATTGATGAGGTGCCCTGGGAACTTACTCCCAGTTATGCCAGTCAGCCTATGGTAAACTTGTTTTGTTATACGTTCTTTGGCTTAAAGTCACAGACCTTATCCGGTATATTACACACAAGAACTTGCTGTCCTGCCCCCAGAGACCACGTGTTCTGGGTCAGAATCTTGCCTCTGATGGTGCCAGCGCCAGCGTCAGGGCTCAGCAATGCTGGGTGCTGAAATCAGACCATGCCTGTGTTTAGGGACTGTTCAGGGAGACACAAAGCTGCTTACAGTGTGACTTTATATAAACACTGTAAATATATCCATGTTCAAGGGCAGTTTTATTTTAGTGTCAACTTCTTGAAATTCTGAGAAAAAGTAAGGAACAATTTGAAAGCCTTAATTGAAGGTTGGGTTGGTGATGAGTGGAAGGCGACGGTGGGCAGGTCAGGAGCCCAGAATGGATTGGAACTCCTTGCATCACTTAATCTGAAACTTTCAACTTTTCCTCTAAGGCAAGGATGTCAAACTTGTGGCCTGCAGGCCGCATGCAGCCCACAATGAATATTTTTGCGGCCCAGCCAATGTAACGGATGTAAGAAATGTTTTAATAAAAATTTTGTAACTTAATTTTTATAATATCCTGTTATACATTATTATTAATAGCAACTACAACGTTCTCTATGACTGATTACTAAAATTGTGTTTCATTTCCCTTATGCGCCTTACATGCAGGCGCACCTTTTCTCTCCACTAATACCAGCAGTGAACATTTTAGCAGCCAATTGCCACATCATTAGTCTTGTACTGACTTGTTTGGTGTGCACAACAGGAAATATTTCGCTTTCAGAGAATAAGAAAAATAGGTTTATTTGCTTTACACTTATTAATTTGTGCAGTTATTCAGTGTCTGGTAAGTTAATGTTCAAGAAAAATATTAATTTTTAGTAAAATGTTCTATTTTATGTTAATGATAACTTGTTTATTTCAGCCCTTTGTAGTCAGCATGTCTCTATCAAAATAAACCTACGTTCCTATGAAAATTGAAGCTTTTGTTTTCTTGCGGTCCACATAAACTTCAACCTTGTTTATTTGGCCCATGCTAGCCTTTGAGTTTGACATGCTTGCTCTAAGGCAATGAGAAGAGTTCAGTTTGAGTGCCTTAGTGATGCTTGAAGTAATATTTTAATATGAAATCACACCATGGGTATAACTCTGAAAATTGAGTGTACTGTGAAGTCACAAGGGAAATGTGTAGGAAAACTTCTTGGGAGCGAGAGGATTAGTGATGAGGAGGAAAAAGGGAACCTACAGAATTCTGTGTTCCATCTTTTGTTTTGGATACATGGTTAGTCAAGGTTTTATTGAAGTTCATCGTGTTGTATAGGACGCTGTGGGCAGCCTTGTTGGTTCTTGAAGTTCATCATGTGGTACAGACACTGTGGGCAACCCCTGGGTGGTGCGGTGCCGCTCTGTGGGCTGTGTTGTGCTGTAACACGGTCCCCGCTGGTCAGTCATGAGGCCCAGCCCTTCTCTGATTCTCTCTTGCCTCCATATTTGAGAAATTCAAAAGTTAAAACTGCATTTACAGGTTGGGGCCAAAATAGGTCTACCATTGTGAGTATGCGAAACAGAGTTTTTCTTGTATTATTATTTATTAACTAGAGGCCCGGTGCATGAAATTCATGCACGGGGTGGGGGGGGGCGGTATCCCTCAGCCCAGCCTGCACCCTCTCCAATCTAGGATCCCTCGGGGGATGTCCGACTGCCGGTTTTAGGCCCAAGCCCTATCATCCCCTGACCACTCCCCTGCCAGCCTGATTGATGCCTAACTGCTCCCCTGCCAGCCCAATTGCCCCTAACTGCCCTCCCCTGCCAGCCTGGTACCCCCCTAACTGCCCTCCCCTGCAGGCCTGGTCACCCCTAATGGCCCTCCCCTGCTGGCCTTGTCGCCCCCAACTGTACTCCCCTGCTGGCCTGGTCGCCCCTAACTGCCCTTCCCTGCTGGCCTGGTTGCCCCCTAACTGCCCTCCCCTGCAGGCCTGGTCCCCCCCAACTTCCCTCCCCTGCTGGCCCTGTCATCCCTAATTGCCCTCGCCTGCCGACCTGGTTGCCCCTAACTGCCTCCCTTGCCAGCCTGGTCCCCTCCAACTGCCCTTCCCTACAGGCCTGGTCCCCCTCCAACTTCCCTTCCTCCCCTGCAAGCCCAGGGACTTGCCCCCCAACTGCCCTCCCCTGCCGGCTATCTTGTGGCGGCCATCTTGGGACCACACGGGGGTGGCCATCTTGTGCAAGAATGTGACAGTCAATTTGCATATTACCTCTTTATTATATAGGACAAGTGTATTATTTTCTGTATGAACAACTGTAAATCTTTTGCCCCACCCTGTATATTTAAAAAAGACAGGATTCCTTGCTTTGGAGTAGAGACCCATGGTCACCCTACATTCTTCTAAGGGAATGCCAGGGAGGAGTTCAGATTGAGTGTCATATTCAAGATAAGCATGGGTCATTACTTTGTGATAATTAAAATAAAACGTGGTGTATGACTTATTTTAAGTGAGTAAGAAAAGATATAAATTTCTAATAGTAGCTGTGCGGGGACTGGAGAAAGCTTCTGGTTCTGTATGCTGTTTGCCATGTGAGTGAATGGCATTGATTGTGTTGTGATGGCTGTGTAATGAGGGCAGTCCTCTCCCTGGAAGATGGCTCTCTAAGGGGACACCCTGACCCAGGTAGTGAGCACTTTGGAAGTTTGGACCCCTGAGTCTTGCCCACGGATTGCTCTTCCCCCGCCCGGCATGGTGCTGCCTACCAGACCCAGGCCTCGGTGCTTGCTTCTGACAGACTGCAGGGCCCTGTGCAGAGGGAGGTGTCTCATCCCCATTGTATGGAGGGGAG
The DNA here is from genome assembly GCA_026230045.1 of Corynorhinus townsendii. NCBI lineage: Eukaryota > Metazoa > Chordata > Mammalia > Chiroptera > Vespertilionidae > Corynorhinus > Corynorhinus townsendii. The sequence continues at coordinate 97,486,456 of JAPDVU010000007.1, read as the reverse complement.
GTGATGGTCAGCAGAGGTCCCGGGACTGGCTGCCGTCACCCTTCTCGCGTGTGGTGGGCTTGCGCTTCCAATCCAGTGCCCACTTTGGACACCTTTATGCAGTATTTAAGTATTGAATATGTGAAATGAACTAATGAAGAAATAGTTTCTTATTTTTCTTCTTTAAAATATTAACATTTTAATTTAAAAAATATTGATATTACAGAAAAATAGAGAAAGATGAATTCACTGTTTTTAGTAGCTTCAGACAGTGAACACATATGGAAACAATATGTATTTTATGGGCAGCTCTGCTGTGTGTGTGCACTGAATTAGGGACTGTATGTTATGGGTTTGTGTGTACTTTCATTGGTCACTGATGTTTTTTATTTTTTGTTAATTCTTACCCAAGGATATTCTTTCCATTGATTTTTTTATTTTTTTTTAGAGAGAGTGGAAGTGATGGAGGGAGAGAAACATCCGTGTGAGAGAGACACATCAATTGGTTGCCTCCCACACGTGCTCCATCCTGGGCCAGGGGTCTAACCTACAACTCAGGTACATGTCCTTGACTAGGAATCAAACCCAAGACCCCTTGGTGCTTGGGCCACTGCTCCAACCACTTAGCCACCCACACCGGTCAGGGCCTCTTGGTGCTTTTTGATTTGCCACTCTCTTAAAACATAGTTCCTCACACTGGATGCTGTGGTCCAGGCACCTGCTTCCATGGGCACCACCCCACGGGCTGCTGCCTCCCAGGGGCAGCTGCTGTCCTCATGCAGCATTGCCAGGTGTCTGTAAGAAGCAGCTGTCTTTCCCTCCCACGTGACCACTGCCCCCTGGAAGGAATTGCTCACGAATCCTCATGGCAGGATTTCTTCTCTCTTCATCTGTGTTGTCTGTACTTCTCAACCTGAATGTGATTTTGGCTATAGTGCTAGTGCACCTTCTGGGACTCAACTTGCTGTCTGCCAGGCCCCCCACCGGCTCCCATTTGTTCTAGAACACAGCTGAGTACGCAGAACAAGTGTGCAGGGCCCAGGCGACTGGCCCTTTATTTGTGGGAGTCTGATGCAAAGTTCCTGGAAGCTGTCACTTACTTTCAAGGGCAGGATCGTCATGGATGCTCACTAGACTGCCTGTGCCATTAGGAAAAGCCTCTTCAGTATTCTCACGATCTCAGGGTTGAGAAGGTCTCTATACCGGCGGTCTCCTAGAGAAGAACAGCGTGGTGCATGGTGACTTCCATGAGCTGCCTGCCGAGTCCCTGGGCAGAAGGACCCGTCATGGGGAGTGGGCACTAGGGGCTCAGGTCTCACCATGCTCTCGTGACCATCCCATTCTTGGTAGACGTTCAGTCTCACATTCTCTGCTATTGAGACATGATTTTCCTTAAATGGAGTGTTCCAGATAAGGTATCTCTGGCCTAAGAAAGCCCAATTCTGTGTGGAAGCCTTTAATTTTAAACTTCAGGGAATACAAGCACTCACTGTCTTCTCATTAAATTGCAAGTCTTGGCTGATCTCATAACAGCTAAGATTCCTCTGTCTGCCTGCTCATCCATAGCCCTGGTCACGGAAGGGAGGAAGAGCCAATAAACAGATCCTATCTAATAAAAGAATAATATGCAAATTAACCATCACTCAGCTATTCCCACAAGCCATGCCCACAAGCCACTCAGGAGTGAGTATGCAAATTAACCCAACCAAGATGTGTGAGGCCACGGAGAGAGCAGGAAGGAGGCTTGGGTTTCCCCGGTGATGGAGGAAGCCAAGCTTTCTGCACACTGGCCAGCCCAGGCCTCCGCTTAAGGCTACAAAGTTTCAGTTATAGAAGATAAATAAATCCCAACAGAAATGGCTTCTGCCACGGAGTGAGCAGAAGGCTTGGCTCCGCTCCAGGCTACAAAGTTTCAATTGTAGAAGATAAAATAAATCCCAGATATCAGGGCCTCTGCTTGGGTCGCCAGGGGGCGTGGCCGGCCTACAAACCACCACAGGCCCCTCGCCCAGGCTGCCCTACGCCCCAAGGAAACCCCCACCCTGATCTGGGACACCCTTCAGGGCAAACCAGCTGGCCCCCACCCATGCACCAGGCCTCTATCCTATCTAATAAAAGAGCAATATGCAGGTTGACCATCACTTCTACACACAAGATGGGTGCCCCCATGTGGTCAAAGATCCTGCCCCCGTGTGGACACAAGATGGCCAGCAGGGGAGGGCAGTTGGGAGGAACCAGGCCTACAAGGGAGGGCAGTTGGGGGTGATCAAGCCTGTAGGGGAGGGCAGTTAGGGGTGACCAGGCCAGCAGAGGAGGGAAGTTGGTGGCAAACAGGCTGGCAGGGAGCAGTTAGGCATCAATCAGGCTGGCAGGGAGTGGTTAGGGGGTGATCAGGCTGGCAGGCAGAAGTGGTTAGGGGCAGTCAGGAAGGCAGGCAGGCGAGCAGTTTGTAGCCAGCAATCCTGCATTGTAAGAGGGATCCCAGATTGGAGAGGGTGCAGGCTGGGCTGAGGGACACCCCACCTCCCACCTCCCAACGCCCCCCCCCCCCCCCCCCGGTGTACGAATTTCATGCCCTGGGCCTCTAGTGTTTTTATAATAAGAAATAGTAGTGGCAGGGTAAAATGATACAAGTACGAGCCTGCTCCCCTCACACTTGGTTTGGGGCTGGAGGAGCAAGGTGGGGCAGTGCCACACGCCTGCTCCCGTATTCTCCCCCAGGGCCTGGGCCCTTCCTCCTCTGAGACGGGAGTAGTGCCTGGAACCGTGCCTCCCATTAGTTGAATTTTGGGTCTTTTGCAGACACTTCCTTTTGGGAAAGAGTCTAAAGAGCCTGTGGTTTGGGGGTTTACAGTGCAGAACCCGTTACACTGGTCTTTGTTTTGGGGTGCCTAAGCGTAGGATCTTAGAAAGAGTGGTCAGTGGATGGAGTGCTGAGCTCATGCCACTCACCACAGGGTCATAAAGGGACTGTAGTTGCTCTTAAAAATAGAAAATGTAAGGGGGAGTGGATTGGAATTTTAAAAGTTTTTAAAGACTTTAGTTTTTAGAGCAGTTTTAGGTTTCACAGCAACTGAGAAGAAGGTACAGAGATTTCCCATATACACATGCATAAAACCTTCCCATTTTTAATATCCCCCACCAGAGTGGTACATTTGTTGAAACAGATGAACCTGTATTGATACAGCATCATCATTCAAAGTCTGTAATTTGCATTAGGGCTCACTCTTGATGTGTACCTTCTGTGCATTGGGACAAATTTATAATGACAAGTATCCATCCTTACAGTATCATACAGAGTAGTTTCACTGCCCTAAAAATTCTCCTCCGTGCTCTGCTTATTGGTCCCCCTTTCCCAGTTGGATCCCCCCTCCCCAAATATACTTTTATTGATTCAGAGAGGAAGGGAGAGAGAGAGAGAGAGAGAGAGAGAGAGAGAGAGAGAAACCTCAATGATGAAAGAGAATCATTGATCAGCTGCCTCCTGCACGCCCTCTACTGGGGATTGAGCCCACAACACAGACATGTGCTCTGACCAGGAATTGAACCGTGACCTCCTGGTTTATAGATCGACACTCAACCACTGAGGCACTCTAGTCAATATATTGAATTTATTGTAGTAACATTGGTTAGTAAAGTTAAATACGTTTCAGGTGCCCAGTGGAATTCTTAAGGTAAATTATGAAAGATGGTGAGCGAGGCATCCTGGAGAGAGAACTGGCACCAGGGCTGGCTGAGCCACAATACGTGTGCCCTGTTAGCTCTTTGGGCTACTTTCTTGTTTGTAAAATCAACTATTTTGTTGAATTAGGCTTGCCTGTCCTTTGAACTCAGGAACATTTTAGAATTTAAGTTATATGACCAACATAGTAATTGATGTTGGTTAGAATTTAATTGTTACAAATCTAACCTTTACACAACAAAACCCCAGCTAAAACGAATGCATATATTATTGTAATAAATACTATATATAGTCTAAAAAAGGATGAGAAAACTTAATTTGGGCTTTTTTGTGTAAGCACTGAAAACTTCAGAATGCATAGGAATTACTAGAGACTGGATAAGAAAGTCATGGGTTCCTGTATCCACTTACAGAAGCCTCACGTTGGGTCTTGTGTGGGGTGTGAGGCCTGCACATCACAGGTGAAAGAGAGATTGAGCTTGCCTTCCTTCATAGAAAAGAAAAACTTGGCACCTCTCCCCACAGCCTCTTATCGAAGATGTTCTATCTCTAAAGAAACAAGCACCACTACGACATCATTAAGATCAAGGAACAAAGCTTCCATGTTGGGTGGGATGAGGAGCGACCGGTCAGGTCACTGGGGGGCCCTCTTCCCACCTCGTAGGAGACGGCACCTCCAGACCTGTCAGTGGAGGACCGTGTCTGAAGAGAGGTGGTGCAGTTCTGTGACAGCTTCTCGCCCTGCCCTGTGAGGGACTGCACACCTGTCCCTCTGGCAGTTGGCAAGGATTGTTTGCAGCTTAGATCTGAAGGGATCCATGCCCTCTCGGGCAGCCTCCTCCACCACTAGCCCCATTGTGGTGTTTGCTTCCTGTCACAGAGAGCGATTGGTCTCGTGTCCTGAGTGTTCTCTGTCACATGCCATGCTCCTTCTTGTGGGTTTTCCATGCCTCTGAATCTGTTTTAGGTTAATCTAAGCAAAAAGAAAAAGTATTCTGATCTCCAGTATTTGTTGGAAGAAAATTTATCCTTTCTAATAAAGAGGGAATATGCTAATTGACTGCCACGCCCCCACAAGATGGCAGCGCCCAGTCCCCTCAGCCCCACCTCATCCAGCCTCAGTCCCCCAGTCCCCTCAGTCCTGCCTCATCCAGCCAGAGTCCCCCAGTCCCTCAGCCCCACCTCATCCAGCCTCAGTCCCCCAGTTCCCTCAGTCCTGCCTCATCCAGCCAGAGTCCCCCAGTCCCTCAGCCCTGCAGGGGAAGGCAGTTGGGGGCAATCGGGCCAGCAGGGGAGGGCAGTTGGGGGCAATCGGGCTGGCAGAAGAGCAGTTAGGCATCAATCAGGCTGGGAGGGGAGCAGTTAGGGGCTATCAGGCTGGCAGGAAGAGTGGTTAGGGGCAATCAGGCAGCCAGGCAGGCGAGTGGTTAGGAGCCAACAGTCCCAGATTGTGAGAGGGGTCCCAGATTGGACAGGGTGCAGGCTGGACTGAGGGACAACCCTGCGCACACCCCCCTCCACACACACACACATATGAATTTCGTGCACCGGGCCTCTAGTCTATGTTTAAAAGCCTAAGCGACCGAACCATCGGTCAACTGGCTGCTATGATGCACACTGACCACCAGTAGACAGACGCTCAATGCAGGAGCTGTCCCCGGTGGTCAGTGCTCTCCTACAGCGGGAGTGCTGCTCAGCTAACCGACCCGTCCCAGCGGCCCACCTGCCTAGTGGCAGTCACTCCCTCCCTCAGTAGTCCTGCAGGTTTAATCTCTGGAGAATGGGCCAGGCACTCATGGACCAGTGCCGCCCACCTCCTGGATGTTGGCCTTGGGCACAGTGGCCACTTCCCCTCCCTAGATGCTCTGCAAGGAAGAAACCATATAAAAGCGGCCGCCAGGTGGTTCCCCACAACCAGTGCGAATGTCAGCAAGACGGATCTGGATCCCCGGCTGGGAAGGGTGTCCCACCGCCAGCCCTGAAGGCCGATCACGTGTGTCGGACTCCCCCCCACCCCCGCTTTTGGGATGGGTGCCAGTCGTAGGACTCATGGCTGGTGAGCCCTGCTGTGGGGGCGTGAGCCTCCCTGATCAGGACTGACTGGGTGTGAGCCTGCGGCAGGCGCAGCAGGGCCAGGATGAGTGGGAGTGGCAGGTGATGTTGGACTGCTGGTTTCGGCCCAATTCCTGCAGGCCATGCCGAGGGACCCCACATGTGCATGAATTTGTGCACTGGGCCTCTAGTGGGAAGATGAAGGAACAAACAAAACCCTGCTATCAGTGTTGGGAAGCCTGGGATGGGGACTCTTGAGTGTGTTCACACGTGCCTTCAGATTCCATAAAGAATTCCTTTGGTATGTTCTTTGCTTGACTTTTTCTGATTTGTGACAGGAAAGGAAAGTCCAGGAAGTGAAGCTAAGTTTTGTTATTGGTTACTGTATTGACATGTTTAATTATAATCTCTTAAGATATTTATGTTGTAGAGGAGTATACTTGGCAGTCCCTCTGGAAGTTGGTTGAATAGGACATTTGTGGCCATTTGTATTTTAAAATCCACAGCCTGGAACAGGGAAGAAGCCTGATGTGCATCTTGAACTAGTTAACTTAACCCTCTCCAAAGCTTCAGTTTCTCCATCTATAAAATGGGGACAGTGACACATATGTTGGGTCATGTGAAGAATAAATGGTAATGTGTGCAAAGTGCCTTGTTCACTACATGTCCCAGAGTTCAGGCTGTAAGTGTGCATGCTCCCTCTGGCTTGTGGGGGAAAATCCTTGTTAAACCTAAATTATGTTTACTTGCCTTGCATAGTGCTGTAAACTTAATAGACTTTCTTCCTCTCATCTTCTGCCCACTCTCTCAGGCTGGATGAGTACAGAAGCTTTCTGATTCCTTGAAGAAAGCTGAGATTTAGGTAGAAAACACCAGGAGTAGAAAAGGAGTTGCAGCGCACTCCTTGTTCAGGGGCGGGTGATGCCGTAATAGTAACAAGGACCTGGAAGGAAGGCTGGAGGAGGCCAGTCAGCTCTGACCCGAGAGTTGGTGTTGAACAGTGTCATGACCACTGGGATTGGAGTCCTAGTTAAGGGTCCTGCCTTACATTTACTTCATACATTCAGTACATTCACATCCCCTCTGTTTTGTGTGGTTTTTTTATCCTTACCTGAGGATATTTTATTGATTTTAGGGAGGGAGGGAGGGATGGAAGGTGAGGGAGAGAGAGAAACATCCAGGTGAGAAGCATTGATTGGCTGCCTCCCGAATGCACGCTCTGACCTCTGACCAGAGGTCAACCAGGAATCCAACCTGCAGCCTTTGGCGCACAGGGTGATGCTTCAAACAACAGAGCCACCTGGCCAGGGCCCTCTAAGCTCTCTCTTGTGAATGTGACAACCCGAACTTCCCTCTCAGTGAGCAGAGGAGCATTGCTGTCTTTTCCTCTTGGACTTAAAAGCTTCCCTTGACCACACTTCCTTTTCTAGGCTTCTCTTGGTAGGTTGGTGACAGACTTCCTTAGAGGCAGGCAGACAGACAGCGAGCGCTGTGTTTTAGAACCATGTGTGTCATAAATGTAATGAATATTTGCAAATGCAAGTTCTCAGTTTTGACTCTGTTAGCATCATAAAGGAGAGTTGACAATTAGGGCATTTTCCTTAGCTTGGATGTCTGCTAAGAATAGTTTTTTCCTTTAAAAAGAAAAATGTACATTTTCTCACTTACAGACAAGAAAATAATGAATCAACTGCATGCAGGTGGTTCTGCTGGAGGGACAGTCTGGTGAGCGTGAGCTGTCTGACTGGGAAGGGGTGTCAATCACAGAACAGTCTTAACTCTGAATCTTGCAATATGTCAACTCTTTGAGAGCACTGAGCGAAAATAATTAAAGGTGTTCCTTTAAAAACAAAAAATTTGAATGCAGGAACTTGACAAGTTAGTAGAAATAGTAGGAACCCATCTCTCGCTTTTTATATAATTGTTGCAAAGAGGGGATTTCACGGCCACTGTACCTTGGGTGGGTAACTTAGTAATAAAATTCAGTTCTTCAGTTGCAGAATAGGATAGTGACCTGCTTTACTGCCCTTATAGGGTTTTTTAGGGTCTATTGGGAAAATAACTGAGAATGGTATTAAGAGGCTTTTCACCATCAGATGTCTCATAAATGCATTAATGTTTATGTGGGGCCTCATCAGCACAGCAAGTGATGGCCTTTACTGCCCTCCCTGTGGCATTTTATAGCCCGAATGGGACACCGAATACCCAAGAAATGGAGACAGTAGGACCGAAGAGTCAGGGTCACACATGGATGTTAGCTGTGCATATTTCATACTGACCAGGTCATTTACCCACGTATGTTAGGACTGGGTGATGCAATAGAAGTTTCTCATCTCTCCATGCACAGGCTGGGAGTTCAGAGTCAGTCAGGGAAGTGGCACTTTCTCCCTCGACAGGAGCAGACCGCGAAGCTGTCCTTAGGAGACGGACTGGGTGTCTCGGGTGCATTACCGCTTCGACTTCAGGGAAGAGTCCTGTTCCTGTGCCCTCAAGTCCCAAGCATGGTCAGGTGGTTCTGAGTGTGTGTTCTCGTCATATGCTACTGAGGCAGTACGAAGCAGGGCCATTTGTTACAACTAAAGCCACTCCAGGGAACACGGGGCCTCTCTCATGGCCCCCAGCCACCCGGAGAAGGGCCATCCTAGATCCTCTCGGTGGTGTTGAGTAAATCACACACGTTTTTATCATTTCAAACTACCCTTCATGTAGCCTCCTTAGCCCACAATTGCATGCATATGTACATTCAGCACATTCAGCCTCTTCAGTGCACTTTGCTGCCCATTTTTGTTCCTTTACATATGGTGGCCCACCTCAGTAGGTGGAATACTAGAAAGAGGGAGGGGAGAGAGAAGTACGTCGCTGTAGCACACCCAAGTCTCTCCACATATTGGCCATGCCCTCTAAAGATGAGAAATGGGCCCTCATTAATGAGGTCTGAGCCTGAGGCAGGGTCAGGAGCCAGCATGGCCTCTGGAGGGAGTGAAGACTCTCACCTGAGTGTCAAGGTGTGAGGGCCAGGGCTCTATGCCCCGGGCACTTAGTATGGCCTTCATTGGGATCTGCAGTATGCAACTTCCCTGAGGAAGTGCAGGGATGAGTGACACAGGGGAACGAGAGCCCAAGGCTGCCCGAACCAGAGATGCGTTTCTTCCAGAGCATTGTCTTGTTTCTCAGGAAGGAGGGAGTCAGTTTCCTGAATCATATTTCAATTTAAAATGGAACCTAATTTTGGAAGAACTGGTATGTGATAATCAAGACTAAAGCCTTTACTTGGTCTGTTATATCTGGATAAAAATAGTTGATGAGTTGTTAGGTCCTGATTCTATAATCTGTCACTAAGGAAAACTAATATTCTGTGTAAAGCAAATACTGCGTGAACCTGCAGCTCAGCTTCTGTGCCACTGTCCTGAGCCTTAATACACTTGCAGTCCTGAGTTCAGGTGGGGGCGGGGAGATGAGGAAGGGCTGCTACTTTGTAACTCCTGGAGAGGTGTTTTCGTAGAGGGGGATTTTCACTCCCCACATCTCACCTGCTCTCTCCCGGCACCTTGCTGCTTGCCCCTCTTGGAAAGAGAGAAAGCTGGCACAAGCCTTGTGATGTTTTCTCGGATTCTGTCAGCCAGAAATTTGCATTAGTCATTTGGAAGGAATCCCACTGCACAGAGTAGGCATGTGTTTGCAGATTTGAGGGCTGACTGGGTGCTAAGGAGATGGTCTTGTGTCTCTTACATGGAAGGGACTGGATGATAGCAGCACCCTGTCCTCTTAAGTTCTAACCTTGCTTCTTGGATTCAAGGAAATCATGATTTGGTTTCATATGACAGGTGCGCATGGCAGTTGCTTGATTCGATGTTAAAAAGTTCATTTCTCTCCTTGTTGAGAGAAACAAGGTGCAAGCGTCATTTATTATCAGGGCTCTGCTTGCATGTGCCATGCCCTTGGGCTCTTTGCTCAGTTTTTCTTAATAGTAAACTTGTGAAGTGGGCATAAGTTTACCCCTGATGACAGATGGGAGCCTGAGGCACCAGTCATGCTGAGCCTGGGGAGGAGGCTCAGTGCGGTGCAGTCCTGCCTGGCCCGGGCTCTGACCTGAGCTGCCGCTGCAGGCTCCTCCTTGCCCAGGACGAGAGCTCAGTCTTCTGTGTACCGCTGCTGAGAACAGTGCTGTGGCTGCAAAACTAAGAGGCCGAGGCTACAGACCTTTCCACACACAGGTAGAAGTCTTACTATCAAAGGATGCTGAATCTCTGACAGACAGGTAGTAAAAACAGCTGTACGTATCAGAAATAGGGGAGCCCATGCAACCTTCATCCAGAGCTGTAGTCCTTCTGCGCGTCTCTGAGATGGAGCCTGTCGTTTTATTGCACATGTAGGCAGGACAACATTTTCTATCAGGATCCTGGGTGGCCCAGCTGTCAATGCAGTGTCAGGGCCAGACTGTTCTCCGGGCTCCGTGGGCACGGTGAGCATGTGATGACGGGTGCTCTTAGGCCGCAGTGAGGTTTCGGGTCAGGTCTGTTGAGGCTGGACAGGTGGCACAGCAGGCCTGGAGGGCGAGAAGGCAAGGTTCCCTGTGCCTGGCTCTGGATCTCTCTGCTGCCTCAAGCAGAACTGCAGATGGGGCCCCACTCACAGGGCAACACTGCAGGAGACAGGAGGGCAGCCGTGTGGAAGGCCAGGTCACAGTGCCTGCAGGGGGTGCGAGCTGGGGAGCTCTGGGCCTGGCCTGAGGGTGTGTGGACCCTGGTTGCCTGTATGTGCGAGGGTCGCATCTATCCAGGCACCTGTCCTGCTGTGAACTGCAGGGCGATGGTCCATCGCTGGGCTCCCCGCGACCATGGCTCTTTTTCATAGGTTGGTGTTTTGACCCAGTTATAAATTGAGTTGCTACATAAACTTTCCAGAATTCTCCAGAATAAAGGGAGAGCTTTCCTCAGGCTCAAGCTCAAGTGTCCTAGTGCTCCATCCAGGGCTCTCGCCATGCCTTCCCGGTGGCAGGCCGGGTGGCAGGCTGGGTTCCGTTCCTCACCAAACTCTCAAGTCGCTGGTGCTCAGGGTACCGCGGGCTCTTTGCTGCTCAGCTGGGAAATGACCGACCACAGCAGAGGGTGCAGAGAGGAGGGAGATGCACAGGAACTGATCCAGTAGCCTTGCGCTGGTGAGGGGAGAATGACCAAATTTGAAATACCTAGTGACAATGGGGGAGAAAGGGGACAGATGTAATACTTTCAGCAATAAAGATTTAAAAAAATAGAAATACCTAGTGATATAAGTGGATGACGCATTTTTTAGGTTCTTGGTCTGGAATTACCATAGAGCTGTGAGAAGGCCTCAACACGCACCCTTCCGCCCCGCCCCACCCCACTGCTGCACTCCCTTCGTTCTGGGGGACTCTCCCAGCTTTTCTGCACTGGGGCTGCGGGATGCAGGAGCCTTTAAGGAAGACTCAGGTGAACTCTTGTGAAGTCAAATATTGGGCGTTGGGAACGCCACTGGGGAAGAAGGACTGTTGGTCATTTTCAGCAATACACATATGGAAGTGGGTTTTTTTTTAATTTTTTTTTTTTTGTCATTTCATTTTTGAGTGCTCAATCTGATGAATAGAAGAACACATTTAAGTTGCTTGGGTTGAGAGGTAACAATACAGAAATTAAACCCTGGAAAAAAAGGAGAAACTTATCAAAACTCATTTGTTTCAATTGTTCTGTTTATCATGTGTGGTTCGTTGGTATTAGTAACAATATTGTTCTATTGGAAAGCATGGTCTATTTCATCATTATTTTTGGGGGGGAAAAATATAGAAGAACTGATTTGTTGAAGCACCAACCATTCCGTCCTAGTGATTGTGCAAAACAGTGGTGCCAATTATCTTTCTTTCCTCTGTTTTTCAGGGTCGACATGTTAAAACAGGTCAGCTGGCAGCCATCAAAGTTATGGATGTTACTGAGGTAAGATGGGGTCACACACATACTTACCTATATCGGGAGGTAGCAGTCAGGGACCCCTGCCCCTGCCAGTGGAAGAGCATTGTTCTGTTTGGAGAATCGATCTTGAGCAAATTACGTGCCCCCCGCCCCCAACCCCCGTGACAATGCGACCACGTTGTGGGTCCATAAGACCCAGCACAATAGTGGGCTAAATGGTTGCAGATGGTACCCAAGTAACTAACAATCAGTAGCATCTTCTTAAAACAAACAAACAAACAAACAAAAAAACCACACCTCTGAGTGATGTCATCCTTGGCAACATAATGGACCATAATTGGAAACATCTTCTAGTGGAAAAGATGAGATTTGAGAGGGGATGGGGAAGTCACATAAATGGGGGAGAGTCAGGGTGTGGGAAAGGGGAGCTTCTCTGGGGTACGGGGCCACATTTGGGCCATTTCTTTTATTTTTTAGCATGGGGGAAGAAACAGGTCCAGCCAGTTCCCAGAGGTTTGAAAACAGAAACATCTGCAAAACGCTGAACAGATTGTTGGCAAAATTTAGTAGCAAAAAATAGTTCTTAAAACGGTCACATGGGGTTTACTGTGTAGCTCTAGGTGGAAGGAGAAGTCAACGCCACAGAAAGGGGGGGCCTCCCTCTGCGTGTGCCTGTGTGCGTACATGTGCTGAGTCAGAGTTGCTGTTTAAATAGCCATAGTCATAGTGACTAAACCCGTTCTGTCCTAAGTTACTGTTGACCCTTGAACAACATGGGTTTGAACTGTGCGATTTCACTTATATGCAGATTTTTTTCCAATAAATATTGTTAAAAGTATTTTCTTATGATTTTCTTAGTATCTTCTTTTCTGTAGCTTACTTGGTTGTAAGAATACAGCATGTATCACACACAGTACACAGAATATGTGTTAATTAAGGCTTCTGGTCAACAGTAGGTGATTAGCAGTTAAGTTTTTGGGCAATTTTCAGTGGTCATCACCCCAACCTGTTGCCCCCCACGTTGTTCAAGGGTTAGCTGCATTTTCACCAGAAATTTTACTTCACACTCTCATTATTTCTTATAACTTGTTTAATTCTGAATAAGGTTTACCATCTTATATCACAGATTCTAGAGAGAGTTAACCAGCAGCCTTGGGGGTTTGGGGTATTTTTAAATCAAGCCCCAATCTCCCCCAATCTGGGGTCTATCGAGGGAGACATGGCTGACTTGGTGTCAAGTGTACTAGCACAGGTGAATGGAGCTCCTCGCTGCCCTGCTCTCCCACATGTGTGTTGGTGAGAGGTGGAGAGCACCATGGTCTCGGTTGCCGGCAGTGACAGAGCTTTCCACAGTGTGAGGTGTGGCTCTCTGAGCGACTGCTCTCTTTTCTCTGCCACAGAGGATATGGGGACTTGCAGTGGAAAAGTGCCGTTGCGTGGTTGACTGGCCAGAGGTTCTTCTGGCACTGACTGCTGTGAAGGGTCCAGGTAGCACATGGAGATGTGGCTCTGTGCTGTGTGCAGGGTCCTTCCTGGTGTACAGCTCGTGGGAAATGGATGCTTTCCAGTAGATATGACTTTTAAGATTATGTTAAAGAGCAGTAAAGGAGCAGCAAATTCTGACTGTAATTTAAGTACAATGTCGAGTTGTCTTGTGCGGGGCTCGCTGTGACTAGGATGACCATCTCCTGACAACTGTCCATGCCCGGCGCTGGCACCGCCCTGGGAGGCTGTGTGGCTGGAGCCCATGCACCGTGACATTTGTTAACACATGTCCTGGCAGACTGATGGGTGCCACCGTAACTGTCACCTTTTGGAGTTTTTGAAGCATTTGTAAGTCCAGAGGGCTGGTGTTTTCCTCACTTCCCTGGGGCTGCCTGGCCAGCTCCTTCCCCTCGCAGGGAGGCGGGTCTTCCCTGTAGAGGTCCTCCTTGGAGGCCTGGCTCTGGTTATATGTATGCAGGACATGGTCACTGTTTAGAAACGTGTAAAACATAAGAACATGTCAAGGAGAGTTAAATTCTTACACTTCCTCCTCCTCCCCCCCTCACATAACCACTGTGGTGCTCGGCTGGCTCCCTATTGTCCGTCTGTGAGCACAGCTCCAAACCACACAGCTGTGTGCAGTAGACGCTTTTGTCCACAGCTGCTGAGTTGTATACAAAAAACCAGGCCATGTTGGAAAATGCATTTTCAGGACTCCTTTAAAAATAATTATGCACAACCCATGTGTGGGGTGATATGGACACCAAATGGTGAGTCTTGAGAACAAATGCTGTCCTGGCCGCTCCGTCCTGTGTCCACGCAGTGACCTCTGTGCTATCGCTTGGGGCACAGTGTGGGTAGAGGACAGCTTGCAGCTGGCACCCCAGGAAACATGCTCTTGCCTGACCCCCACTGGGGGCCTCTTGTCATTCCTGTGAAGTTGTAGGCATTGGCCTGGGTCAGACCTGGGAGCAAATTCCTGTTGACTGAAATGTTTCTGCTTTCAACTCCAGCAGGAGAGATTCTGCATGGTTTTTGACTTCTCAATTTTGTCTGGGGAGCAAAAAGTTGTGAATGCTTATTTTTGGGAAAAATCACTGACTCTTGAGTCAGTTTTTTAAGTGAAATCAAGAGGCAGTTACCAGGCTCCTCTTATCCTTAGGCTCTGAAGACCAGAGAAGCAGCGGTGTGGGGAGGTGAGTGTGGGGCCACTCTCTGTCCAGCTCGCTTCAGCAGTCTTGAGTGGATGTGCTCCTTAGTGGCTGCACCTCACCTGCTTTGATTATGGACCTGGACCCGGAACACAAAGCCAGCAGAGCATTCATATCTCGCCTTGGGGCTAGGTGTTAGGGACTGTAGGAAGCCAAGGGATCTGAAAGAGAGGCATTTATTTGCAAGAGATGTAAAGATCCTATATAATAAATGGCTAATATGCAAATTGTCCCCTCAAGAGTTCAACCCACCAGGAGTTCAACTGCTCGCTATGACGTGTGCTGACCACCAGAGGGCAGGCACTGAACAAAGGAAGGCCCCGGCTGGCAACTGGCAGCCAGGGAAGGAAGGCGCTGCCCGGCAGCCAGCAGCTGGGGCAGGAAGGCCCTCATCGGTCCTGATTGCCAGCCAGGCCTAGGGACCCTACCCATGCACGGATTTCATGTACCGAGCCTCTAGTCTCTTTATATTGCTTCTCAGAGTTTAACATTTTAAGAATTGATTAGAAAGCTTGTCATTTATATGATTGGTTGTGGGAAGGGTTTCAGGAACAGGTTAAGGATGTGTTCAAGCTGGGCATGACCAGGACATGAGATGTAGAATGTGTTGTTTTGTTTTTGAAATAATTATAGAGTCACATGAATTTGCAGAAAAGTATATAAGGAGGTCCTATACACCCTGCACCCAGTTTCCCCCCAGTGGTATAACTATCTATACTAATAAAAGAGTAATATGCTAATTAGACTGGGAGACCTTCCGGAGACCTTCCAGATGTCCTTGCAGACAAAGCCGGGGTCTTGGCCCGCCTGCAAACCACCCCCAGGCCCTCGCCCAGGCCGCCCCGCCCCCAGCAAGGACCCCCACCCCATCAGGGGGCTGGCCAGCCTATAAACCGCCCCAGGCCCCTCACCCAGGCTGCTTGCTCCCCAGCACAGATCCCCACCCCAATGGGGGCGTGGATGGCGTGCAAACGGCCCTCAGCCCCTCGCCCAGGCCGGCTTGCCCCTAGTGGGGACCCTCACCCTGATGGAGTGTGGCCAGCCTGCAAACCCCTGGCAGCCCCTTGCCCAGGCCGGCCCCGTCCCTTAAGGGGATCCCTACCCTGATCCGGGACCCCAACCCTGATCCAGGACTCCCTTCAGGGCAGACCAGCTCATCCCCAACTGTGCACCAGGCCTCTATCTTCTATACTAATAAAAGGGTAATATGCTAATTAGACTGGACATCCTTCCAGACAAAGCCATGGTGGTGAGGCCAAGGCAGAGGCAGTTAGGGGTGATCAGGCTAGCAGGGGAGAGCAGTTAGGGGGATCAGGTTGGAGGGGGAGAGCAGTTAGGGGGATCAGGCCGACAGGGCAGGGCAGTTAGGGGGATCCGGCCAGCAGGCAGATGAGTGGTTAGGAGCCAGTTGTTCCGGATTGCGAGAGGGATGTCTGACTGCCAGTCTAGGCCCGATCCCGGCAGTTGGACATCCCCTGAGGGGTCCCGGGTTAGAGAGGGTGTAGGCCGGGCTGAAGGACACCCCCCTCTCGTGCACGAATTTCATGCACCAGGCCTCTAGTTCTATATAATAAAGAGGTAATATGCAAATTGAACATCACTCCAACACACAAGATGGCCGCCCCTATGTGGTCAAAGATGGCCGCCCCCATGTTGACACAAGATAGTCACCACAAATTGGCCAGCAGGGAAGGGCAGTTAGGGGTGACCAGGCAGGCAGAGGAGGACAGTTGGGAGAAACCAACCCTGCAGGGGAGGTCAGTTGTGGGGGACCAGGCTGGCAGGGGAGGGCAGTTGGGGGTGACCAGGTTGGCAAGAAAGGGCAGTTAAGGGTGACCAGGCCAGCAGGAGAGGGCAGTTGGGGGCAACCAGGCCTGCAGGGGAGGACAGTTGAGGGGTACCAGGCCTGCAGGGGAGGGCAGTTGGGGACTACCAGGCTGGCAAGAAAGGACAGTTAAGGGTGACTGCCAGCAGGGGAGGTCAGTTGGGGATAATCGGGCCTGCAGGGGAGGACAGTTGGGGGGACCAGGCCTGCAGGGGAGGCCAGTTGGGAAGGACAAGGCCTGCAGGGGAGGACAGTTGGGGTGAACCAGGCCTGCAGGGGAGGGCAGTTGGGGGCAACCAGGCTGGTAGAGGAGGGCAGTTAGGGTTGACCAGGCTGGCAAGGGAGGGTAGTTAGGAGTGACCAGACCAGCAGGGGAGGGCAGTTGGGGGCAACGAGACCTGCAGGGGAGGACAGTTGGGGGGGCACCAGGTCAGCAGGGGAGGGCAGTTTGGGGTGACCGGGCCAGCAGGGGAGCGCAGTTGGGGGAGACAAAGCTTGCAGGGGAGGGCAGTTAGGGCCAATCGGGCTGGCATGGGAGCAGTTAGGCATTGATCAGGCTGGCAGTGGAGTGGTTAGGGGCAATCAGTCAGGCAAATAGTTGGGAGCAAGCAGTCCTGGATTGTGAGAGGGATGTCCCAGATTGGACAGGGTGCAGGCTGGGCTGAGGGACACCCCCCCCCCCCGCACGAATTTTGTGCACCGGGCCTCTAGTCTATACTAATAAAGGGTAATATGCTAATTATACTGAGTTGACTGTACATCTTTCAGACAGCGAGCAACCAGGCCAGCAGGGGGGCAGTTAGGGGGTGACCAGGCCAGCAGGAGGGCAATTAGGGGGCAACCAGGCCGGCAGGGGGGTAGTTAGGGCATGACCAGGCCGGCAGGGGACCAGTTAGGGGGAAATCAGGCTGGTAGAGGGGCAGTTAGGGGGCAATCAGGCCAGCAAGCAGAGGCAGTTAGGGGTGATCAGGCAGGCAAGCGAGTGGTTAGGGGTGATCAGGCAGGCAGGCAAGTGAGCAGTTAGGAGCCAGCAGTCCCGGATTGCAAGAGGGATGTCCGACTACTGGTTTAGGCCCAATCCTGCGGGATCGGGCCTAAACCGGCAGTCAGACAACCCCCGAGGGGTTCCAGATTGGAGAGGTTGCAGGCCGGGCTGAGGGACTCTCCCGCCTCCCCCCCCCCCCCCCCCCCGCCGACCCTAATTAACGAATTTTGTGCACCGGTCCTCTAGTCTATATATATAAAAGCCTAAGTGACTTTTGTGACCAAATGACTGGAACGACTGGTCAACCAGTCACTATGATGCTCACCGATCACCAGGGAGCAGATGCTCAATGCAGGAGCTGCCCCCTGGTAGTCATTGTGCTCCCACAGCCAACCTCCCGTGGCCAGCCAACCTTCCATGGCCAGCCAACCTCCCCTGGTCCCTCCCCCTGGCTGGCAGGCTCCAATTCCTGGGAGCGCTCACCAACGACAGCCCCTCGGTTCTGTCGCCTCTGTTGTCACCGCAGGCCCCGTCCTCCCCCAGAATGCAGGGAGGTGGCAAAAACACACACGTGATTGGCCTGGACCTGATTAGCCTGTCCCAATTGGGACTGGGCGAGATGGCCCCGATCGCCCCTGATCACCAGCCAGGCCTAGGGACCCCACCTGTGCACGAATTTTGTGCATTGGGCCTCTAGTAGTACAATATTATAATTAAAGTCCATGCACATAACAAGGCAAGACAGGTGAGTGGGTTTATAAGATAAGCATTTGACTTGGATTCCACTGTGAGTTAGTAACAAACAAGGCTGCACGTTACTCTGTGGTTACTTGTGCCTTCTGCAGGCAAGCCAGAACAGGCATGGCACCATCCACAGATTTCCTCAGCTTCAGAGTGAGTATGTTTGTGTGGTGTGGGTTTTTAAAAAATACATTTTTGTTGATTTCAGAGAAGAAGGCAGAGGGAGAGAGAGGTGGAAACATCAATGACGAGAGAGAATCACTGATCGGCTGCCTCCTGCATGCCCCCTGTGGGGGATCGAGCCTGCAACCCTGGCATGTACCCTGCCAGGAATCGAACCATGACCTCCTGGTTCATAGGTCGATGCTCAACCACTGAGACGCACTGGGCAGGCTAGAAACCAGGGTTTGAATGTGTGCTCATTGCTGCTGAGGTGTTACTGCTTCTAGGTCCTTTTAGTAGACAGTATGGAAATTTACTTTTCAAAAATAAGAGTTTTTACTTAGTTTTTAAAATCTTGTATACTTTATATTAAAAATGGTTCATAATAAAGTAATGCATTTGCTTATTTGCTTTATTTTAAAGTCTTTTCAGAATTTGAATAACAATGTTACTATTTATCAGTAGACATGAAGCTTAAGATTTCTCTCAAGTTCTTTTTGTCTGTGCAATGTATCTGTTAGGCAGAGTGCTGTGTTCAGAAGCTACATGAAGTAATTCTTTTCTCTGTGAGGTTCATCAGTTTGATCTGTAGCTAGATTGAGTTTCTGTGTTTATTCATTTGTAGAGTTTGCTTTTTCTCCTGATTTAATTTAATTCCTGCATGTGTAAGTACTTTACATCGTTCACTGATCAAATCTGCATAATTAGGTGTGCATTTTGATGAACAACTTAGAGAAGTTTAGGCTAGATCGTCCTGCTGACAGACCACCTCCTACCCATGCAGCTTCGGTGCCCTTTTTGTGCTTGTTATGGGGCCACTCATTTCTGGGGTGTTGCAGCGAGAGCAGAGGCTGACTTGGAGCTGGGTGGTGCTGTATGGGGGGTGTTTCACCACAGCTCTCACCTGAGTGGGAGCGCTGTGTGAAGCCAGTGTTCTGGCTGCTTTGGGGTCTTCCCTCCAGTAGGCCTTTGGGCTTAGGAAGGAATTAAAGTTGTAGATTCTCAACCTGGGAACTTGTTAGAAATGCAGGTCAATTGTGGCGATGGGATCCAGCAATCTGGGCTGTAACAAGCTCTCTAGGGGTGGAATGCTCCCTCACATTAGAAAACCCTGACTTCAGTGGCACCTCAGATCATAGGCTACCTTCTGTCTAGGAGTGAGGAATTCTAGATCACAGGCCCACCACGTCTGTTTAGGAGAATATTGCTAATTAGAGTTCAGGGATTAGAACCCAGATCTTTGATTCTCAATTTATTGACTCTGAAACTAACAACAATTTCAAACATGAGGTCTAAGTAGGTATGTTGAGAGAGCTGGTTTAATCTGGACCATAAAGGATGGATGGACCTTGACTTTCTTTTAGTTTCATGAACAAAATGTGTATGATTGGTAATTGTGAGATCTACCTTGGAGGAGAGGGGGTGCAGGGCCTGAAGCCTGTTGGGGTGCAGGGAACCAGCCAACAGATTTAATTGGGTACTTTTCATCTTTCTTGCATTGTGCTCCTAGAAGTATGGGTATGAAAGCTACATAAACATCCGGCCTTGCCTAGAATAGCCAGTAAAAGCCCAGCCTCTGTCTGTGTCCTGAGCAAGGGAGCATCCCCGAAAAGAATCACACACACCGCTTGTGTCTTTCTGCAGGGCCACGTTTCTTAGGGGAGACCTCCCCACAAGCAGTAGTCACACGCAGGTTATACACAAAGAGGGGAGCTTCTGGCACAAAGTCCTGGTCACTGGAGGTGTCCGCTGGTGCAGAGGCAGCCACAGCGGGGCCTGCGTCCCGTGGAGGGGAAGTCCAGCGGGGCTCCAGGTATGACCCCTGCAACAGCCAAGCTTGAGGCCAGGTGGTGGGAGCTCTGAGTTCTGTGCCCGCCAAGGGTGGAGGTCGGTGGAGTCCTTATCCCAGTGTCCAGCCTTGTGGTTTTGGGTTCTGGTCCCCTCCTAAGGGCATTCCTGTTAGACCTCATTCTTGACATAGCACTTAACATACTGTCCTGGCTGACAGGGACTCCACATTGGGCTGTCAAGAGTGTCCAGCAAGTGCGCTCTGCAGCCTGTCCTCACATCGGTGAGGTCAGAGCCACAGCAGCAGTGGCCTCATGGCAAGCAGTGCACATCACCGCTGGCGGACACCTTTGACGCTAACCCAGCTGGGTCCACAGAGGAGCAGGACCCCTTTCTGCTGTGTTTCCTGCTGTGGCTAGCTGGAGGGAAACAAGCTTACTCCAGGTTACAAAGCAAGGCCTGTGAGGCTTAGCAATTTCACCCCCTTTCAGTGGGACACAGTGCCATTCTTGAATGTGCCATTCTTGTCTAGACTGAAAAGAACAAAAGGAAGGGAGGGAGAGATCAGGGACCTTGTGACCTATTGTTCCTAGAGGCCAGTTACATGTTGCAGGCCTCATCGCTTGGTACTGGCTTCTTCCATTTCAGGCAGCTGGCGGCTTTTTCTCCTGCCCTTGCCTGGACCTGGCAGCTTGCCACAGGCTCACTCGGGGTTCTGAGGGAGCCCTTACTGCACCAGTGGGAACCACTGGGTGTGTCTCCTTCCCCAACTGTTCTTTCTGTCCATATTTTGTCTGCTTTCCCCCTATCTTAACAAACTACCTTCTCTTTCATGTCTCCTGGGAGAGAAACTGCCGTGCCAGGATTGTGGAATGCTGAATTTTCTTACTTTAGGTAACTTCTAAATTTAAATGATCTTGCTCTTCAATTTCAACTTCCTAATTTGTATTATCTTCTTTACTCAGTCGTTCTGTGGATGGAGTAAAGGTCCCAAGTTGTACATCTTTATTTTTAATATTGGTGCAAGTCCTTGGAAAAAAGCTCTTAAAACAAGTTAGGAATTGGTTGAATTTTGATTTATTTTAATTGGAAAGTATGACAGTGATATTGAGAACTAACAGTTTCAGTGTACTCTCATAGAATACTGCAGTGTTTCTTAACCTTATTTTCTTTATCACCTCCCTAAGAAGAATCCTTTTAAGATATTTTTTCCTAGTCACCCCATGAAAAATTTAGACTCTCTAGTATATCTGTTCATGTATTGTATGTATATACACTGAGTGGCCAGATTATTACCACCTGACGTTTATAGGCAAACTAGCTGTACACTGCATCGTATGGTATATGGAAGCCGAAGTCCTGTTCAAACACCTTTGCTGTCTGCAGTTACCAAGATAAAACGTCTCCAATTCGCACAGGAACACAAGGATTGGACAGTTGAGCATTGGGAAAAAAGTCATGTGGCCCAATGAATCACGTTTCCAGTTGCATCATGCAGATGGCAGAGTGAGAATTTCGTGAAAATAGCATGAAAGCATGAGTACAACTATGCATGAGTACAACCCTTCATTCAAGCTGGTGGGGGCAATGTTATGGTTTGGGGCATGTTTTCCTGGCATGATTTGGGCCCTTTAATTCGTGTGGAACAACGTCTGAATAGCACAACATACCTAAGTGTCATTGCTGATCAAGTTCATCCTATCATGTTGATGGCGTATCCCAATGGAGATGGCTTCTTCCAACAAGACAATGTGCCATGCCACGGTGCTCATATTGTGCAGGAGTGGTTTCAAGAACATAAGGGATACTTTACCTTGCTTAGGTGGCCCCCACAATCACCAGATCTCAATCCAATAGAGCATTTGTGGGACGAAGTTAAAAGAGCCATCAGGCAGCTGGTTCCACAACCATCAAATCTCACAGAACTGGACAGTGCTATTCATCAGGCATGGTGTCAGATTCCTCGCATCACCTTTCAACATCTCGTGGAGTCTGACAAGAGGAATCGCCACAGTATTGAAGGCAAAAGGTGGCCCAACGAAGTACTGATGGGATGGTCATAATAATCTGGCCACTCAGTGTGTGTGTGTGTGTGTGTGTGTGTGTGTGTATTAAAAACATTTTTTTATTGATTTCAGAGAGGAAGGGAGAGAGAAACATCAGTGATGAGAGAATCATCTATTGGCTGCCTCCTGCACACCCCACACTGGGGATCAAGCCCGCAATCGGGCATGTGCTCTGATCAGGAATCAGACTTAGACTTCTTAGATCATAGGTTGCTGTTCAAACGCTGAGCTACGCTGGTGGGCATTTCTTTACACTTTATACATACAAGCAGTAGGCTTTCCCTCTACCTCCAAGAACCACCCTTTTGCCCCTAGTGTGACAGCTCCTGCATTGAGAACATCTGGTATAAACTAAGATAAACATACAGCCTTTTACTAATGAGCCAAAGTAAGCTTTGTACTCTTTCTAATATTTTCTTTCTTAAAACAATTCATTAGATATTAGAATTAATCTCACCCTGGCTGGGTAACTCGGTTGGTTAGAGCATTGTCCCCATACACCAAGGTCATGGTTTGATCCCCAGTCAGGACACATATAAGAGCAGCAACCAATGAATGCATAAATAAGTAGAACAGCAAATCAATCTCTCTCTCTCTCCCCCCTTCTCTCCCCCTCCCCCTTGTTCTCCCTCTTCCTCTCTCTCAAATCAACTTTAAAAAAATTAAAAAAGTAAAAGTAATCTTATTTTAAGTGATAAAGACTTACTGGCTATAAAGTGTAGAGGGGATGAAGTGAACCGGAGTTTTTTAAGAACTAGTTCCTGCATCACATAGGCACCTGCTCGAATTCGTGCAGCAACCTCGGAGGCAGGTAACATCACTTCCTCTAAGAACAAAGGCGGGCCTGGAATCCAAGCCTTTCCAGAGGTATCCCTCCTCTCTCTCTTTTTGAATCCTTTTAGTCATCTTCCCCCCAAAGTAATATAACTGCTCAACACACAGGTACCTGATAAAGTATTTTAAAAACAGCCATGCTGGTGATGATGTGATAGTGAATTTTTTTACAGGATTAGTTCTTTTGGTTTTGGCAGGGGTAGAATGTATTTCTATTTTGGATTAATTTATTCTAATTTAAGAATGTAACCAGAAGCTTACAAAATATAAAAATTCTCCTCTTCTCTTCTTGTCTTTTAAGTAAATAAGCAGAGGAAGGTTCAGAGTAAGATAGCGTATTCCTCAGGCATTTGTGTTTTTCATGTTGAAAAATCTTCATTTTATTTATGGACTAGAGGCCTGATGCAGGAAATTCGTGCAAGAGTAGGCCTTCCTACCCCTGGCTGCTGGCACTGACTTCCCTCCAGCCACTGGCAGGCGCCCCAGAAGGACAGAAGGACGTCTGGTCTAATTAGCATATTATGCTTTTAT
The DNA here is from genome assembly GCA_026230045.1 of Corynorhinus townsendii. NCBI lineage: Eukaryota > Metazoa > Chordata > Mammalia > Chiroptera > Vespertilionidae > Corynorhinus > Corynorhinus townsendii. Next base: position 97,463,191 of record JAPDVU010000007.1, on the reverse strand, counting down.
TATGGATATGTTGAGGGCAGTGGGAATGGCACCAATTGTAAGACAGATGTGGTCAGATTCAGCAACCTCGGTTCTGGCTAGAAGACAATTTAGAGCCAAGACTTAAGCTATAAGAGAATATTTATTCAGAAAATCACAGAAGTGGAAGAAATGAATGATAGAAGAAATGGGCTGAGGAAACAAGTTACAGAGGCAAAGAAGGGCCCTTGGAGCTTGGAGTGAGGGAGGTCAAGGTGACCTGCCTGAAAGGAGGAGGCGAAGAGGGGAAGGTGCCAGTGTGCTCCTGGGAGGGAGAGGAAAAGGCAGGGTCCTGCTCCCTTAGGACGGAGGCGCTGGGTCCTCCGTCATAAGGGCTTTAAGGGTGGAGACTTTAGGGGAGGTCCCAGGGAAGATCTCAGTAGAATAGTCAGCAGCTTTCCTGGTGTGTCCTTTCAGGGTCATGGTCTCCACCATGGTCAGCACCAGGGCAGGGGGTCATTACCCAGTGCAGCTAGGCCTGACGTCAGCCGTGGGGTCACTTGTCTGGTTTTGCTGCTCTTCTGGGCCTGGAGCTGAACTACAACTGAGGCCTAGATGTTACCTATGGGGAGGAAAGGTCTGGGTGTCTAAAGTAATATGCTCAGGGAGGAAGGTCACCCAGGGGATGAGGTCCCACCCTACAGTTGTCCTTCGCTAGGCATCCGGGACTGTCCACCTGGTGACCTTCTGTACCTGGCCCCCATCGTCCTTGCACTGCTCATGTGTGTCTAATACCTACCACCCCACCCCCCCAAGGATCTTGGCTCTGAATTCTTTCAAAGAAAAGGAGCACAGGGTGTCCTCTGTAGCTGTTTCCTACTGAAGAGGGATGATGTTTTCTTTTGGATCCAAGAGATCCTTACTCTCTGTCTGAGGGACGATGAGGCCTGGGCACAGAAGGAGGTGGCAGTGATGTCTAGGGGTGGTATTCCCTGAGTGCAAGTAGGGCTTAATACCTGGTGGAGACAAACTGTGTTATAAATTTTAATATTGGGGCAAAAGTTAGAACAACTATTATGAAGAATGGTGCAGTGCAAGACAAACATTTTAGTCCTCAATAATTCCAGGTCAGATGATGGAAGAAAAATGAAACATTAGTTTGGAGTTTGTAGCCAAATATTTAAGAAAACTAGAAAAATTCAGGGTCCAGTTTAATTTATAGGTGAAGAATAAAATTTTGAAGACAATGAATTGAACTAGACTCTGATCTTCATATCTACATTATAGATTCCTTTGAAACATAATTTCCCCCCTAAAATCCTCATTTTTATTAGAGAGCCAAATTAAGACCAATTTATTTACTTCATTAAGTCCGGTTTCAGTTTGACCTGGTTATTTGCACAAACACAGTGAGAATAGCAATTGATTGTCTAGGCCAGTGGTCAGCAAGCTCATTAGTCAACAGAGCCAAATATCAACAGTACAACGATTAAAATTTCTTTTGAGAGCTGAAAACCTACTTCTGCGCATGGGCCACGAAGTTTCAATCGCACTGTACGTGCGCGCCCAGACGTGGTATTTTGTGGAAGAGCCACACTTATGGGGCCAAAGAACCACATGTGGCTTGCGAACCGCAGTTTGCCGACCACTGGTCCAGGCTCTTTTAAATCTGCTTTGCTGGAATCCCATGATTAAGCTTTAGTTAGCCCCTCAGGGCAAAAAAGCTGAGCCACCTAGTTGCCTGCAATACCTATAGGTTTGGGTGAATTCCTCAATTTCTTGAGGTCCCCAAAGATGTCATGAGGTTCCTCCTTTGCCATCTCCCAGGAAAGCAACCTTCTCTTCTTACCTGGAAGACCTGCCATGAACCATATGAATGAGCAAAGTACCAGGTCATTTTGATAACCGGAACGTTGAGCCATGGTGTTTTCCTGGGGTTGTGTCTCCCCACAAGGGGAGGGGGACTCAATAATTGGCTGCCCCGTAAAGCCCTGTAATCCAGGGTTATATATTTGCTACAAGCCTGCTTCTATATCTATCCGAGTCGTCACCTGATTGATTCCCTCAATTGTTCTTGCCCAACAGCGGGCCTGAACTTTCTGTTTTTGTGTGTCCTTCCTCTGTCCCTGTGCTGGACTTTGTTTCTATGAGTTCGTACACCTTGTTGCTGCAGACCCACCCTTACTTTCCCATGCCTCCCGCTCTGAGTCCAGAAGCATCTTATTATTTCTGTTTGTTTGGTGCCTGCCCCTGCCTATGTCCCACCTGCCTTTGTTTTCCACTGGACACCTGCCCTACCTGCCTGGGTTTCAAGTCAACCCTCTCAATTTCTCCAAGCGGCTTTTATGAGCTTCAAAAGGCAATCTCAATTCCTTAAGGTTTCTGGTGACATTCAGAGTCCAAGTATGTCTCTCTCAGACTTGACACCCCAGTCAGTGTCTTGTTTAATGAAACCGTAATTGGAAACTGGTCTTACTGAATTCATGCAAAGAAATGTATTGCCATGACTCACTCATTAACTAGTTAACTGCCATGATATTTTGAATTTAATTGAAAAAGGTCCACTGCTTGCTTGCGTGTCTATAGGTGCGTATGGCATACAAATGGTTAAGAATGACCAAATCTGCGCTGCGGTAAAAAAGAAGGAGTTCCTACCATTTGCAACAATATGGATGGAGATGGAGAATATTATGTTGAGTGAAATAAGCCAGGCAGAGAAAGATAAATATCACATGATCTCGCTCATTTGTGGAATATAATGAACGACATAGACTGATGAACAAGAACAGATCCAGAGGCTGAGAAACGTCGATCAGAACATCATACCTCAGAAAACAACCCCAAGACCAGATGGATTCCTGCAACAGAGAGGAATTGACAGGAGTGCTCCAACCACGAAGACAAGAGGAAAAAACAGTCCAGAGATGGAAGACACTGACAACGCCTTGCCATGGGAGCAGTCAGCAGCTGTGCACCACTGCAGGTTACCTAGGACCAAACCAGAGAGGGTCGGACCTGCATTGCCACCATGTGCCCACCATCCAGATATCACTGCTGACATGTACACATAAGGAACTGTTGGACATTGAAATTGGGACTCAAACATTTTTTTGTTTTGTCTTGTTTTGTTATTATATGTTTATTTCCAGTCTGCAAAGGCAAAACTTTTTAAAGGAAAGAAATGGTGGGAAAAAGATACAGAGGCAAAGAAGCATTGAACAGACTGTCAAACTACATTGGGAAGACAGGGGTGGTTGGGCGAGGAGGGCTGTAAGAGACCAACCGAAGGACTTGTACGCATGCATATAAGCACAACCAATGGATATAAGACACTGGGGCGGGGGGGGGGGGGAGGGTGGGCAGGTGAAGGCATGTCCTGGGGGGTAGGGGAGGTTGGGGGGAGATCAAGGGGGGAAAAAAAAGGAGACATATGTACTACTATTGGTAATACTTAAAACAATAAAAATAAAATAAAATTAAAAAAAAAAAAAGAATTACCAAATCTGGAAGGATCATGTAGGGAAAAAAATATGTAACTTACCATTTGTTTTAAAAGAGTGGCAAAGAACCAAACTCTAACTCTGTACTAGCTTACTTTTGATCTTTAAATTAATTTGTTTAATTAAATTCATTTACAGTATATACAATTATACAATTTACTCTCAAGGTTTCTCTTCACAAATCATCTATAACTTTCACAAAATTTTTTACCCATTCAGAAATAACAGCTTACTTTCTTCCTTTTCCTTCAAAAAATATTTCTATACCTTATACCTTCTATTACCAAAACATAGGATTCTTAACTTTCAGAAATCTTGATTTTTATTTTTATTTTTATTTTTTAGTGACAACTAAAAAGTAAGCTATTAGCATTCTTTAGATTGGCGAATACATTTTATAACTTCTAGAAACAGGCTCCTCCATTGGCAAACACACTTTTAAGAGACATCTGTTTATAATAATAAAAGTGTAATATGCAAATCGACCAAATGGCTGAACAGTAGACCGTCTGGACAACCACACTATGACACCCACTGTCTGACATGCACTGGTACCAGGTCAGCCAAGGCGGGTGCTATGTGATGGGCCGAGGAGCCACGCCATAGCCCCACAATCGCCCCACAGAGGGAGGCCCAGGCTACCTGGCCAGCGGTGCTGTGGCGGGTGGGTGGGGCCAATTGATTGTGGGGCTCTTGAACTGCGAGAGGGTGCATGCAGGCTGGGCTGAGGGACCCCCCTGAGTGCATGAATTTTGTGCACCAGGCCTCTAGTACTTCTAATAAAGTATAAGACATTCACTTGCAGCTTCAAGTATATTTTCTAGGTTTTCTGTAAAAAAAAAAAAAAAAAGAAAAGAAGCCAAAAGTAGGTGAATTTAAGACTTCTCTAGTAATCAGTGTTTAATAGCTGAAATAAGTTAATTTGATCTGCTAAGATGGCTAAGGTTTTTTCCTTTTGATGAGGATTACCTCCCAGAAACTGGGATTTTAAAAGATGGCTTAGTTAAGATTTGGTGGGACTTGAATTGATTCTGGAGCCACACCTCTGGCCCTGTAGAGACTTCATTTGTAACATCTCAAGAATTGGGTTCAAAGAACTGACAAATTCATTCACTCAGTTTTAGATTTTTCTTTTCCTCCAGGGTATATTTTTCTTTCAGGGTCTGTAGCAATTACAGAGAGGTCTAGTTTACATTACAGGTAGTACATAGCTGAGGTCATCCCTGAGAGCTATAAAAGCTTGGATATATGAAACCTCAGTCCGTTTTCCTGGGACCGGCAAAACAGTCTAGTTGCATGATAGTATTAAACTTAATGGTGCCATTAACTGGCCAAACCTCTCCATTGCCCACTTTATAGTGGGGCCAGGCTATGTTGCAAAAGAAGCTTGAGGGATTTGGGGTAAGATTTGGGTGTCTCGAGGCACTGTGGACTGCTCCCCAGCTACGGAGAGACACGCGTATTCCAAGCCACGAGTTAGAAGCATTCCTGTAGTCTCTGGGCTGCCCTGTGCTGAGAACCACAGCAGGTTCCCTCTTGCCTGGGAGCTACCTGGGGTGTGGGATACATCCCCCTTGCCCTGAGGTAGGCTTACCATGGTCTCCATGGTGGCAAGTCATGGGAGGATGGACTTACTCTGCTCAGACAGGTGGACTGCACTCCACAGGGATGGCCTGCTATCTGGGTGTAGAGTGCTACCCTGTGCCCTGAGGGCAGTTACCACGGTCATAGTGATGGCTGGGCACTGTAATGATGGACTCACTCCTCTCAGCAGGTGGACTCCACTCTACACAAAGCCTGTCCCAAGCCAGGCATCCCTGCTTGTTGGCCTCCATACTTAGCTAGCTTCCCCTCCATCATGCCTCTCCATACAGGGGGTGCCTAGAAAACTGGTCCCACACCTCTCATCTTTAATAGTTGGGCTAGTGACCTGCCTCCCATGTTCCTAGCAGCCCTGATTCTTTAAGAGGCCTAGTAGGGAGGGAAGCTGCCCCTTATCTTCGGAGTTGAACGAATTTAGGCTCTCACTTATCCAACAAAGGGTGTTGTTCAGATCTTCAGAAAATAATTCCATTTCTAAGACCAAAATTAAAAAGCAGCCATCCATTTTTCTCTCTCCTATCCTTAGTTATCTCACTTCTTATCTACAACCTTGGGTCTCTCAATACTTAACTTTTAGCTCCCCCTCGAGGATTTCAAAAAATACAGCTCAAAGAAAGGCAGCCTCTTACCTTAAAACAAGGGAGTCTGGAATTCCAAGGAAAACTTACTCAGGTCCACCCAGTGCAAAGCGAGGAGCGGGTGGGGCCCAGTGGGCCCAGCTGGTACCCAGCACTGGTCTGGTTCTGCAAGGTGCTCCTGGGTGGGCTTCTCCAGAATCCTGCCGACTATGTCATGACCAGACAGTCTGAGTCTCACAACTTGAGTCACGTCACCATCATGTTGGCAGCGGTGGGAAGGGCACCAGGTGTCTGACGGGTAGGGTCAGACCAAACCTGGGCTCAGCAACCTTGGTATGTGGGTTCTGGCTAGGAGAGAATTCAGAGCTAAGACTCCAATTATAAGAACATTTATTCAGAAAATCACAGAAGTGGAAGAAATGAGTGATAGAAGAAATGGGCTGAGGAAACAAGTTACAGAGGCAAAGAAGGGCCCTTGGAGCTTGGAGTGAGGGAGGTCAAGGTGACCCACCTGAAAGGAGGAGGCGAAGAGGGGAAGGTGCCAGTGTGCTCCTGGGAGGGAGAGGAAAAGGCAGGGTCCTGCTCCCTTAGGACGGAGGCGCTGGGTCCTCCGTCATAAGGGCTTTAAGGGTGGAGACTTTAGGGGAGGTCCCAGGGAAGATCTCAATAGAATAGTCAGCAGCTTTCCTGGTGTGTCCTTTCAGGGTCATGGTCTCCACCATGGTCAGCACCAGGGCAGGGGGTCATTACCCAGTGCAGCTGGGCCTGACGTCAGCCGTGGGGTCACTTGTCTGGTTTTGCTGCTCTTCTGGGCCTGGAGCTGAACTACAACTGAGGCCTAGATGTTACCTCTGGGGAGGAAAGGTCTGGGTGTCTAAAGTAATATGCTCAGGGAGGAAGGTCACCCAGGGGATGAGGTCCCACCCTACAGTTGTCCTTCGCTAGGCACCCGGGCTGTCCACCTGGTGACCTTCTGTACCTGGCCCGTCGTCCTTACACTGCTCATGTGTGGCTCAACACTGACTCAGTGGTTGATGTTCAGAAGTGATGCCCTGCCCAGAGTTGCATCGTCGTTACAGAGTAGCACTTTGATCCCCTCTTCATCGTGCCAGGCCGCTCTCAGTCCACTTGGGGAGCGCAGCAGTGGTGGTCTGTCGCTGGATTTTAATGTAGTGGAGCTGACACGTTGGCATCTCTGTAAGTTTGCAGTTATTCAAATCTTTGAGCATGGGCAAAAAATATACATAGCATCTTCTTTATAAAATTAGAGACAGCCCTTATTTTAATGTGTATGTGCTGGAATGTTTTTATTATATTACTTTATAATCATACATTTTCTGTATTGATTTGTGCAATAGTTTTAAATATTAAAAAGGGTTAGGGAACAATATTATTCAATCTTATTAAAAACATGACCCAGGACTAGCCGCGTTGGTCAGATGAGTTTGGGTTCATCGGGCCTGAAAATGGCAGGTGTCAGCTGGGGTACTGGTTTCTGTTGATGTTTTTAATGCTGCTCATGAAGCTACGCTAATGCACTCATTAAACAGTCCTGGACACTTCGTCTTCTTAACCCCCACGGTTTCCAGGCCTGGGTGGGAGAGGCTCCGAGGGTGGAGGGCTTTCTCTCCTCTTGGTGGAACTGCCTCTGAGGGCCGCCCTTTGCCATTGTTGGTGGGCTTCTCCAGGCAGGCAGAGCACCCATATTTTCTTAGTTTAATATTATCACTTTATGAATGAAAGGCATTTTTCTGGTAAAATAAATAGTTGACTTAAAAGAAACCACCCAGCATTTTGTATAACTAAATTGGTATTTTAAAAATAGGGACACTGTTCTTTAACAGTTCCATTCTCCTTCCCCACCAACTTTATTTTCAAAAAACTTGGGGGCTATAAATGCACAATTGTGTTTTTCATCTTGACACTTTACTTCTTGCTCTCATTCCCAAATTTTTTGAAAGGAATGCGTGTTGGAGGTTCAAGGGCATCCTCAGGTCTGGTGGTTACTGGTGCACCACATGACTTAGCAGTGACCTAGTCCAAGGAAAGCTCACAAAGCACATCAGCAACGGGAGGGGCGCAGGGTGCAAGGAGGCCCTGCCCCAGGCTTCCTTCCTTAGCAGTCAGTTGTCACCACACACGAGACACTGCGTGCCGTGCCAGGAGGCTCCTCGGAGACCCAGTGCCCGGTTTTGTTTGGAGCTGGTCACAGAAGCACCCTCTGCCTGGCACGTACCCGACATTTCAGACTCCCAGAAGTAAAGTAGGTGTTCAGCCTAAACCTCATTGTTTAGGGAACAGCAGGCCACTCAGTTCTGGGAGTGGTGGGAGCCCTCTTGAAAACTGGGTCCCAGGTGTCAGCTCAGGTCCAGCCTATCAGGCAGGCCTCTCTAGAGAGAGAAGTCTCTGGCCTTGGGACCGTTCTTGAACTGTGCCGTTATCACCTTGTTGCTCAGCATCTCTGCCCGGGTGTCTCACAGCCCAAATTCAGCATGTCTCCTGTGAGTCCCTGGTCTCCCTTATACACCTGTTTCATCGGCAGTTTTGCCCTTCTTCAGTTGGTGGCCACTCTAGGCTTCTGTTTGCTCAGGCCACAAAGCCTTGAGTCCTCCATGACCACCCTCTGTCGCATACCACTCATCTCACCTGTTAGGAAATCCTGTTGGTGCTATTTTTGAACAATACCCAGTTTGTGTCAAAATAACTTGGCCTATGGTGGATGGTGGGAGGGTGTAGGCCACAAGTTAGTAACTGTTAAAATCTAGACTTAGGTACAAGAGGGTTGGATACACTGTTTTGTCTCTTTCTGTGTATTTGAAATTCATAACAAATTATAACAAGTCTGTGAGTTTGTAAGAAAATGTCACACACATGAATCTGACCCCTTTTTGCCACAGCCTCTACCACTCCCATCGCTCATGTCTTGCCTGGATTCTGCATAGCTCCAAGCACGTCTTCTTCCGTGCATGGTCACCAGTGTCTTCTCTGTGCAGCAGCCTCGTGATCTTTTCTGAAACAAAGTCAGATCAGAATCCTCTACTTAGCTCAGAGTCTGAGCTTAGGTTCTCACAGTGGCCTGTGCGCCCCACTTGATTGGCCTCTCTCTCAGTCTTCCTCAGACCTCCTCTCCTGCTGCCCGCTCCCCATCCATCCACAGGGCCTCTCCCTGTCCTACTGCTCCAGGGTGCTCCCTCCTGAAGGCCTGTTCCTCATTGCTTGTATCTTCCAGGAACGTGAGTACTTCATGACAGCTCTGCCTGCTCCCTCGCCTTCATGCCTTGACACAGTGATTGCAGCCTCCTGCTCCTGATGCCCTTATCCTATCTTACGTGTACCATTTTCCACTCCTGTATTGTGCTATATAACTGCATTCACTTGCCTCTCCCATTGCTCCACTCCTCCCCTCACCCACAAGCGCATAAACTCCCTGGTGACGGCGATCTTTGTTCTTGGCCAAACACCAGTGCCTAGACTGCAGCAGCACCTCCCGGCCTCAGTGGAGTGAGCGGCCAGTGTCATCTTGGAAGACAATGCGATGCCCCTTCTTGCTTTCTCTACATGCAAAGGCCCAAAGCTCAGACAACTTAAATGTGGCTGAGGGATGATTTTGCATGTGCATGTACATTTTATTCATGAAACTATCTGAAAATTAAACTTTTAAAAATTATATGTTCGTATTGATTTTTTTAGAGGAGAGAAGATAGAGAGATAGAAACATCGATGAGAGAGGAACATCTTCCATTGGCTGCATACCCCACACTGGAGATTGAGCCCACAAACTGGGCATGTGCCCTGTCTGGAAATCGAACCAGTGACCTCTTGGTTCATGGGTTGATGCTCAACCACTGAGCCACACTGGCTATGCAGAAAAGTAAGCTTTTAATCTTTTAGTTATGTCCGATGAGATGCGATCAAGTGGTGAATTGGAGCAGCTGGAAGGACAGGCCTCAAATGTCCTGTGCCCATTCCACTGAAACTGCACCTTTTAAAATGGTGAAGCCTTTACAAGGACCTCCTTAGCACCCCAAACCATGTTTCCTAAATGACACTCCAATAACTGCTTTCTAGTTTAAATTATTGTTTAAACTAGACAATGGGAGACTCTTCTGTCTGGCTTCTTTCAAAATATAGGACCCAAGTACAGACTCATAGGCTAAACTAAACTGCCCATATAGTAAACGTCCTGAAATCGCTTCTTTGATTAGTTTCTCAATGTCCAGTGAAAATCTATGGTAAGAACATACACAATATCTTAAATTTATATGCCAGTGAAAGAGCTTTCAGAATAAAAGCCTTAATTCTTTAATTGGAGGACCTCGGCCGCCACCCATGCGCATCATACCCTGCGAAGGCAGTGAGAAACATCTGGTGCTGCCTTTGTAGTAACCTGTAGAAAAAGAGGGTTGCGTGCAGAGGGCTCGACATGAAGCAGGGGAGAGAAGCAGCTGTTGATGGGCTAGGTTTCTGGCTCCCATATGTGCAGTATTGTGGGCGCATGGCGCTTCAGCAGTGGGAGGCTCAGCTCCCGCAGGGCAGAGGCCCGGCCTCTTCCTGTTCCCACTGTGCCCTACATCTCGGCTGAGGCACAGACTGGCCTCTGTCTCCTAGAGCAGCGGTTTCAACCACATGCCCAGAGAATGTTTAAAACTTGCCCTTCCTGACTATCTAGTCAGGGGCACCGATCATTTCCCTTAGGTTGTCAAATAAAAAAATGACAACAGCCAACACAACAATAGCTGTTGGTGTCAATGAATCAAAATTATGCCTATTTTTCTTTGGTCAGATCAGCAAAAATACATATTTTTGGTGTGCCACAGAATTTTAGTAGTTTATGTGCCATGAAATGAGAAAGGTGGAAAATCGCTGCCCCACATTTTAATGCTACATGCTAACACGGCAAGACGAAGCCCAAGTCATTACCACTGTATTCTGCCCCAAAGCTCCTGTTTGCTTTAATCATTCACTTTACAGATTTAGCGTGTCCCTTTGAACCTTGGGCATTATATGTAGTTTAGTACAGCGATCGCCATCTGGTGGTCCGTGAGGTCCCAAAGGTTGGCGAGCACCGGTTTAGTATGTGTTTGAGGTCTGAAATGAACTCCAGAATCATTAGTGTTGAGGTTTTATTTAAAACTGTGGTGAGGTGAAGGGAGTGGATCCCTGGGTCTCAGCTCTGCCGGTGCAGCTTGGCTGGATGGGCACCTCGGGGCGGCCCTGCCACCTGGGCCCTGCTGGTTGTTACCACGTCCAAGGCCTTTTTCCTGGCTGGGAGCCAGGAGCCTGGGCCAGTCCTCCTTTGCCCTGTCTTTTGTAATGTGCACACATCCTCAGGCATTTCTTCCTTCGCCATCCCCAGGCTGGGCAGGAAGCTGGCAGTCCTGGGAGAAGTGTCTCAGGGTGATGTGTACTGGCCTTTGTACAGAAAGTAAAACATGCATGCAAAAGTGTGTGCATTATAAGTTTGGTAAATTTCAAAAAGTGAACACACTCCACTTATGAACCAGCTGTTAGATCAAGAAGCCCTGGTGCCTACCGCGCCCACCCCCCCCCCTTCCCCTCCCGTCCTTCCCTCCTGGTTTCCGGCGCCATGGCTGCTTTTTACTTGTGTTTGTACCTCGTGTGAGTGTTGGAGTGGAGCCATGGGAGACTCTTCTGTCTGGCTTCTTTCAATTCACGTTGTTTGGAGATTCGTTCACGTTGTAGTAGGAGTCGTTTGTTTCTTCTCATTGCTTTCAGTATGTGTTTGCGTGACCTCTGAGGGAACGCATCTCTCCTGTGGGGTGCAGAGCTGCCAGGCACCTTCTTGCGCATAGTAGGTGCTGGATTGAATTGTTGTTGACCTGGTGTAGGAACTTTGCCTTTAATGAATACAAGATGCTGAGATGTGTGCTATAGGGAAAACTGCCACCTCTTTATTTCTCGTGTTTAGATTCACTGCTTTTCTGATTTTACGTTTATGTGCTCAGCTGCAAGAGTCAGGAAAAAGAGGAGGTGAGGTTGCTGGCTTTCGGTGACTAGAAGTGAAGGGTCACGCAGCGACTTCTCTTGGAACTGCCATCTGCCTTGGCAGTGGTGTCCGCTCTGTTGGGTTGTCCTCCTGTTTGTGAGGCTGTTTAACTTTTCTACTGACCCTGCTGTTCTTACAGCAGGTGCCCTCCCATCCACTCCTCTCCCAACCCCGCCTGGCCCCGCCCTTCTGCCCTTAAGGCATGGGAGTTTGGGGTGAAATCCTCCTATATAATAAAAGGGTAATATGCAAATAGACCAAACAGCAGAACCAAACAACCAATCAAAGCCTAATATGCTAATGATATGCTAAAGTGCTCAACCACTTGCTATTTCATGCACTGACCACCAGGGGGAAGATACTTTAACTGGTAGATTAGCTTGCTCCTGGGGTCTGGCTGATCAGGACTGAGCAAGATGGGCCAGACACACCCTGGAGTCCTCCCTCGGTCCATCCCTGGCCCGATTGTGCACCAGTGGGGTCCCTTAGCCTGGCCTATGCCCTCTCGCAATCCAGGACCCCTTGGGGGATGTCGGAGAGCCGGTTTCAGCCCAATCCTGCAGGCCACTCCCCTTGGTAGGGCGCCAGATGCAGGGCTCATGGCTGGCGAGTGCTGCTGTGGCAGCACGAGCCTCTCCCAATTGGGACCGATTGGGTGTGAGCCCGTGGCAGGCACAGTGGGGCTGGGATGAGCGGGAGCTGAAGGTGGGAGCTGCAGGCGGCATTGGACTGTGGGTTTCGGCCCGATCCCTTCAGGCCACCCAGAGGGACCCCACCCATGCATGAATTCGTGCACCAGGCCTCTAGTAAAGAAATAAAGATAGGGAGATGGAATCAAACAAATGAAATTCCAAGCAAGCTTGTGTCCTTGGCCCCCCCCTCCCCCCCCAACCATCACACATCTTCAGGTGGGAACTCCCTCAAGGTCTGCGCATTCTCCTTTCTGAAGACAAGGATGTTTATAAAAAAACGAAGTCTTTGGTGTGACATTTTGTCATAACTGAGAGAACAGCAGTAATTGGTAACTTAGGTTGTGGAACATGTTTTGTGGTATTTCCTGAGGATGAATCACCTTCCCGTGAGTCCTGGGTGACCCCTCCTCCCGGAGGCCGCTTACTGTCCTTCCAGGATGCCTGAAGGTGCTGAGTTCCCCTGAGGCTGGCCCTGAGGGTCCCTGATTATTTGTTCTCCTTCAGTTGTTTAGCAAGAAGAACCACACAGTTTACTTGGGGGAATAACTGCAGCTGTTTGTTCAGAAGGGAGAGGATGAGGAGACTTGAGATAGAGAGATGAACCTGGAACTGCAGAGTGAGCACCTCTGTCTGGCTGCACTGCTTGAACCCATCTCCTGTGTGGTGTGTGCGCCTCCCTCCCCTCCACTTGCCTGCATGGCCCTCCCTTATGAGAGTTGAATAGATTAGTGCTGTGTCTTGCTGTGTTTGTGGGGTGTGTTATAATGAATGATACCATGGCTCACAGGGCATGGGGGGAGGGTTGATGAGGGGGTAGTCCAAAGGCAGAAGGGACAAGAGGGTGGGCAACATTTGTGATCCAAGATGCTTCTTCCCAGGGAAATCCAACAAAGTAAGTTGTTATTTTCTTCAAGAAAAGCCCCTGCCTTGCTAGTGACACCAGTTCCAGCATTTTCCTGGGTCTCTTTTCCCCAGTAGGAGAGTGGGGAGCAGATGCCCATTTCTGCTGACTTTGGGAGAGGGGCTGGGTACTGTGTGGTGTGGGCCTGTTGGGGCTTGTGGCCTGGGAGCTGGGGAGAGCAAGGGGTTTGGCTTCCTGAGGTGCTGTGGACCCAGCCCTCCAGGTTCTGGTAGGTCCTCACCAACATGCTGCAGCAAAGCAGGGTGCACCCACAGCAAGGTGGGGGCCCTTAACTGCTTGCCTCATCTCACCTGGAAGTCCAGGTCTTTCAGGCATTTGGATTTCACTGGTTATCTTGCTTATCTGGGTGGTAAGCAAAATTAAAATTTGTTCTCTTCTTCCCCCAAGAAAACTTTAGTGCACTTACAATGGTGAATTTTATGGTCTAAAAATTATCTTATATAATAAAAGCCTAATATGCTAAGTGTCCGGTCGTCCATTCAACCAATCAAAGCATAATATGGTAATGATATGCTTAGGCCACTCAACCGCTCGCTATGACATGCACTGACCACCAGGGGGCAGACAGTTGACCGGTCGACCAACTGCTATGACATACACTGACCACCAGGGGGCAGACGCTCCAACCAGTAGGTTAGCTTACTGCTGGGGTCTGGCTGATCAGGACTGAGCAAGACGGGCCAGACATGCCCTGGAGCCCTCCTGAGGTCCCTCCCTGGCTAGAAAACCTCCCATGTCCCTCCCTGGCCCTGATCATGCACCGGTGGGGTCCCTTGGCTTGGCCTGCACCCTCTTGCAATCCAGGACCCCTTGGGGGATGTCAGAGAACCGGTTTTGGCCCGATCCCGCAGGCCAGGCCGAGGGACCCCACCAGTGCATGAATTCGTGCACTGGGCCTCTGGTAGTTTACTAAAGCAGTTGAAAAACGAAGTTTAAGTGACTTCTACAGTGGGTTTTTTTTTGTTTGTTTATAAAAGGGAGATGTTTTAAGTAGAAAATATAGAGAAAAATATGGGAAAAAAGCTTTTCATAATGTTGTCATCTTGGCTTAATTACTGATAACATGTTAATGTATGTTTTTGTAGTTTTATATTAGAGATCTATATATGCATATACATGTGACAGGGTAGCCTTTTCTCTGACATTAAAGGTAATGTACTCATCTAGAAAATTGGAGATGAAAAAATGTTTTTGCAATGCCCCACCCCTCACCCCACCCCTAATAACTGTCGTTGACTTTTTGGTGTGTGCTCGTCTTTTGTGGATTAAAGCTATTTGTTATTGCTGTTGATTATTCAAGAACTCCCAGTTGAACATATGTGTTTACCTGTGTGACTACATTTAGTTTAAAAATACTTTTGTATTTATTCTAGGAAGATGGATTCCTCCACCTTGTCTAGTCTGACACCTCGCAGCCTCTGAGCTCCCTGGTGGTGCCCCGGACGCTCTCTGTCCCCGGCTCTGTTTGCACATGTGGCCTTGGGTTTGAGTCGGCTGCAGAGCAGGCCGTTGAGTGAGTTCGTAGTGCTGTGGGACTGACTAGAAGCACTTTCTGTTTTAGTTGTTTTTGTGTTTGGTTTTCCAGTTGGTCCACAGGATCTTGAAAGGTGGGCATTCATCACCAGTGTACGCCATGGTTACTTCATCAGTAAGTCTTCCTGAATAGGTACTCCTTAAATGACAAGGTGTTTGCCATTATCTTTATGATTTTAACAAAGAACACTGAAGTTAGGGAAGCAAAATATGCTTACACAAAGCCTGACGACCTTGAAATGTATGTGCTATGCGAAACCTCTTTGGTAGATTCTGTATTCTACTGATACTTGAGTTCAAGCTTCCATCAGTTGATAATTGCGGTGGTTCAGTCCTAGTATTTGCTTATCTATCATCAGCATCCATGACGGCATTGCTGTGGGAGGGAGCTAGGCTGCCAGCTGCTCTCTGAGCTGCACTGTGACGTCACGTCTGATAGGCAGACACAGCTGGGCATGGCCGCACCAGCCCCAAAATCGTCTGGTCTGAGAATGACGTTTTCTTCCCTGGTAACGATGAAAACGATTTTGTTTGTAATTAAGTCATGCCAAGTATACTTCCTCGATAGAGAAGACACAGCCATTCAGGAGCCAGCATGTGTTCTGTGCAAACCTGAAGATCTCAGTGACTTAAAAGTACCTGTAACCCACTTAGTCCAGGGCCCGTGGATATGTGCTCCTTTCTTCATCCTGAGTTTATCAAGTAGCCATTTGGTATAGCAGGTAGCAGAGCCAGCACTGTAGACTTTGGCCAGACAATCCGAGTGAGTTTGTGTGAGTCACATCTCACCAGGATTGCTGTATCTCAGATGCATTTCTTAGCAGTTCCTGTACATTTTTAGAGGGAAGATTTCATGGTACCACTGGGGTTTTTCTTTATGTCGATATTCACTGTGTGTGTCCTGCCCTAGTTATGTTTATGTTAGATGGTATGAACTCGTACATGCTGTAACCTGTGCACAGTCTGCAGGCCTTCACCCTTGGTGCTGGCACTGGCACTGCTGGGAAGTGTTCTCTGATGGACACTGGTTTTTATAATACCTGAAAAAGTCCAAAATACCACTTAAAACACAAAGGTCTCCAGAATGTATTTATTATATCTAAGATTAGAGGCCCAGTGCACGAAATTTGTGCATGGGGGGGGGGGTGTCCCTCAGCCCAGCCTGCACCCTCTCCAATCTGGGACCCTTCGAGGGATGTCCGACTGCCCGTTTAGGCCCGATACCAGTGGGATCAGGCCTAAACGGGCAGTCGGACATCCCTCTCGCAATCCAGGACTGCTGGCTCCCAACTGCTCGCCTACCTGCTTTCCTGATTGCCCCTAACCGCTTCTGCCTGCCAGCCTGATCACCCCCTAACCACTCCCCTGCCAGCTTGATTGATGCCTAACTACTTCCCTGCCAGCCGATTGCCCCTAACTGCCCTCCCCTGCCAGCCTGGTCACCTCTAACTGCCCTCCCCTGCCAAGCCTGGTCACCCCTAATTGCCCTCCCCTGCCAGCCTGCAGGCCTGGTCCCCCCAACTGCCCTCCCCTGCCAACCCGGTCACCCCTAACTGCCCTCCCCTGCCAGCCTCATCGCCTAACTGCGCTCCCCTTCTGGTCTGGTCCCCCCCACTGCCTTCCCCTGCAGGCTTGAGTCCCCCCCAAACTGCCCTCCCCTGCAGGCCTCGTCCCCCCAACTACTCTCCCCTGCAGGCCTGGTCACCCCTAACTGCCCTCCCCTGCAGTCCTGGTTCCCCTTAACTGCCCTCCCTGCAGGCCTGGTCCCCCCCAACTGTTCTCCCCTGCAGGCCTGGGTCCCCCCCCAACTGCCCTCCCTTGCAGGCTTGATTGCTCCCAACTGCCCTCCCCTGCTGGCCATCTTGTGGTGGCCATCTTGTGACCACATGGGGGCAGCCATCTTGTGTGTTGGAGTGACAATCAATTTGCATATTACTCTTATTAGATAAGAATAGAGGCCCGGTGCACAAAATTCGTGCATGGGGGAGGGGAGGTGTCCCTCAGCCCAGCCTGCACCCTCTCCAATCTGGGACCCCTCGAGGGATGTCTGACTGCCCGTTTAGGCCCTGTCCCTGCTCACGCCCTGTCCCTGCCCACACCCTGTCCCTGCTTGCTCTCTTCCCAGTGCCCACATGCTGAGTCTGTTAAGAAGTGGGCGGATTGGATGCATTTGTACCAGTGGATAGGCTCTTCTTAAAAGGCTGTCCAGAAAGGTGATGGCACTGCTGCACCTCATTGTTGGGTCACAGCAGATGGACTTGGTGGTTGGACTGCTGTGTGGCCTGGAGGAATTGGCAGTCTCCAGCATGGGAGTGTCCTTTGTGCCTGTGGGCTTGAGGTGGTGAGTGGCCTTTCAGGCTCTTCACCGGGGAAATGCTTTATTTGAACATATAACTGACTGGTTTGCATTGTGGTGTCTATGAGTCTGTTTCCTCGTGGAGCGGAGATTCCATTGGAGGCAGTGACCCTGTATGGTGTTCATGGTGGTGGCGATTTACTTTTCTTTGTTCCTTTTTTCATTCCTCTCCAGGAAGAAATCAGCCCCTCATACCTCGAGGGTAGCCTGTGGTAGTTTGTGGTTCCTTTTTTCATTAAGGGGTTCAGTTTTAGAACAGTTATTTTGTGGTGGCCAGGCTGACTCAGGAGGTGCCCCACAAGCTCACCCTGTATTTTGCTTTATAGTCCTTCAGATGCGGGGGGGGGGGGGGGGGGGGCAGGGGCGGGGGCGGGGCGTGTTGTTCTTCAAGGAGTGTCCCGTTTGTTGCCCTACAGAACGGGTGTGTCCAGTCCAAGGTTGCCTGCCAGATCTCTCCAGTGAGGCTGCCTGCATCTCTCCCTCCCAGTGCACACAGTGTGGCCGTGTGCAGCTCTCCCTCCTAGTGCATGCACACCTGCAGATGTATCAGGAGGAGGAAAAGTGGGTTGATGAACATAATCCTTAATGAGCTTTTTTAGGCCAAAATGACTTAGGACAGTTTTGTGAAACTGTAGCAGGCCACCCTGCAAGTTCATATAAAGTGATGAATGACAAAAAGCTTGCTAAGTCTTCATCTTTCTGATGATCTGAATGAAAAAGAAGCCGACCCTTTGTGTTCAGTTGCTGCTGCAGAGCTCCTTGCTGCTTGTTGGAGTGGGTGTGGACTTGCGTCTTCAAAGTTTGTGGGAACCTTGCTCTTGTTGTCCTGTTTAAATGGTATAACATCACTCCTGTTACTGCCTTATGCTCTAAGATTAAAGATTTCTTTTCTGTAAAACACGTTGTTCCTGTGTGCAATTAATTCACAGTTTGAAGTCACATTGATCAGGAAGATCATCTTCTGATCAACTACATGTATCTCTTAGCATGGGCAGTCGTAGGCATTGTGTTCAGAACACGTCTCGGGATGACAGTGCTGCCATGTCGCGCAGCCGCGTTGTGTGCCCTGACGGGGTCCCGCCCCTCCCAGCTGGGAATTGAGAAGGTGACTACCAGTCTCCACAGTGAGCCAGCGCGCTTCTGGCTGAATCTGGTTTCAAAGCCCTGGTTGTCGGTTCTTCCCAGTTTTTTGGTGTCTGGGTTTGGGGCATCTTTTCACATTTTCTCATGAGGAGACCTGCAGCATGTCATCGCGCCCTGCGCAGCTCAGCACACTGCTCATCTCTGGCGGTGGACCAGTACTGGCGACAGCAGGCAGGCAGGTGACATTGGTGTGGACCATTTCTGTGGCTGGCTGTTGGTTTAACTGCGCACTGGGAGCCTTGCTTGGCCCTTATTGTGTCACAGCAGTGAGTCTGTAAAGCCTGCAAAGTGTGCTGTGGATCACCCGCGCACCTACCTCTGTGGAGGGGCAGTGAGCCAGCGGTAATGTTGCCGAGTTCACCAGGTCTGAGCCCACGGGCTGCTTCAGGAATGCTTTGTGTTTAGAATTGTCTCAAATGCTCAGTTTATAAAGCAAAAGGTAATTCTAGCTTTCTTTTGCACCGCGTGGCTGGCATCACAGAGGTGACGAAGTGTGAGCATCGTGGGAGTGGTCTCAGGGATGCCGAGTCCCGCTTTCCTGTGGGAGTGGGCGCTCGCCCGGATGCTGCCACTGCACTCTCAGTGGAGAATGTCGGGAATTGTACTGTCTTGGTTCTGTTTCTCTGTTGCCTGAAGCCATGAGGAACTGGTCACTCCTCTCTGCAGTGTCTCCTGCTTTCCCCTGCAGAGGCGTCAGCCTGCTTCCTCCAGGCGTTGTTAGCGCAGCTGTTGTGTGTGTGAATGTAAACTGCTGTTTCACAACTAAGGGGGTCCCTTTGCAGACATGAGATGATCTACAGCGAGGTTAATAATTTGCAACAAAATGGCACTGTACACACATTTAAACAACGGCTTATTTCCTGTTGCCCTAATTGGTACTGGAGCAAAGTTCTAATAGGTTAGAGGTCCTATTGATTTTGGTTTAACACCACATTTAAAAGATCACTAACCAAGGGAAGATTTATTACTTTTCTCTGAGTGATCATTGTTTGATTTCTACTTTTTCCTTTTTTTACTCACCTACTGTGTTGTATCATGAAACAATACCAGATAATATAAGCAGAAATGAGAGCAGCTTATGAAGGGGAGGAGGGAAGCAGGAAGAGGGAGGGAAGGATTAAGTAAAACTGACACACCAAAAATCTCTGCTTGGCCGATAGTGCTCTCAAGAACTGGAGAATCACTGCGCTTTGTAAACGCAATCCCAGATCACCGCCCTCACACCTCCCCTGGCTCTTTTCCAAGTACAGTCTATAGAGCAGTTACTTGGGTCATTTTGGCAATTTTCATTCCTTTTTTAAAATTCTCATTCGAGGAAATGTTTTTACCAGTTTTGAGAGAAAGAGAGAGAGAGAGAGAAACATTAATCAGTTGCTTCCCCTTCACACCCCACCCCTACTGGGGATCAAACCTGCAGCTTTTTTTGTGTGTGCTGTACGATGCTCTATTCAACTGAGCCACCCAGCCAGGGCAGCGATTTTTATACTTTTGGTTCAGGCATAAACTAATAGCTTGCTTATAGTAATTGAGATCAAACAAACATCATTTTAATCTTATCAAAAGCAGCTGATTGCACACATTAATTTTGTTCTGTGTTTTTTTTTCCCTATGTGTAGTTTAGATTTTTAAAAACTTACGATTATATGCTTTTAGTTGTGGAAAAGTGGGAACATGATCTATACAATGTGTGGGGTTTACTCCTCCACCTATTTGAGGAGTTGAAACATCTGTAAATCCAAGTTGTTGCTTTCTAAATGCACTGATTTAACGGAACATATATAACCAAGTGAGTCTCGCATTTCTCTCTGGTTTTACGTTTTTGTCTGCTACTTTTGTATCACCTGCGTTAGTTCTGGGTGCCTTTCAGTTGACGCCCTCCACCCCCATGTGTGTTTGTTCCTGCTTCTTTGCATGCCTGGTAGTTTTTAATTTGGATGCTAGATATGTGGTCCCCCCCGCCCCCCCGTAATTGGGTCTTGGATACTTTATATTCTGAGCTTGCTCTGGGATGCAGTTACTTACTTGGAACCATTTGACTGTTGTAAAGATTCCTTGGCTGGGATCGGACCAGCACGGAGCGAGGGCTGAGCTTCCCCACAGCTGAGCAGAGCCTCTCGCGTGCTCCCAGCTTCCTGAGAAGGATGCGTTTTTAGTCTGGTCAGTGTTAGCAGGCACTGCTGCCTGTCCTTGTGAGCCCTGGGCACACCCCTGCCCACAGGCCCCTTGGGTCTCCTTCCCTGACCTCAGAGAGCTTCCTCAGAGAATGTGTGAGCAGGGCTCTGCCGGGTACTCCCGGACTTCCCCGAGCTCCCTCAGCTCCGTGCAGCTGTCTCCTCTGGGTCCTGTCTTGCGAACTCTGGCTGCAGCCTCTTGGCTCTGGCACCTCAGCTCAGATCCTCTGGGTTCTGCTGGGTCCCCGTCCCTGTGTCGCAGTCTGGAGCCCTCCCAGGGCAGCGAGCCAGGCAGCTGTAGGGCTTTCCTCGCATTTCCTGTCTCTCAGGGGTCACTGTCCTTCAATGCCTTAGACTCTTTTATATGTTTTGTCTAATTTTAGTTGTTCAAACCTCTCTTTTAAAAAAAAACAAAACAAAACACGTTTTTATTGATTTCAGAGAGGAAGGGAGATGGGAGGAGAGAGAGAAACATCAATGATGAGAGAGAATCATGGATTGGCTGCCTCCTGCACGCCCCCCCATTGAGATTGAGCCCGCAACCTGGGCATGTGCCCTGACTGGAAATCGAACTGTGACCTCCTGGTTCACAGGTTGATGCTCAACCCCAGAGCCACACCAGCCGGGCATTGTTTGAGTCTCTTTAAGGTATCCTCTGGCAGGTCCAGAAGATAAGACAGCATGGCGGGCTATCCTGGGCCCCATTTACCATCCGTCTGCTTTGCTCGGAAAGATTTAAGTGTGTAAGTTTCCAGCTCAAAGAAGCAATACAACCCAAATGCTTTCATACTTGGTTGAACAAGGAGAGGCAGTTGTGGGAAAGTAAACTATATGGGGAGGCTAAAGGAAGGTAAGAGTTATTTATTTTTTAATATTTTTATTGATTTCAGAGAGGAAGGGTGGAGAGATAGAAACATCAATGATGAGAGAGAATCATTGATGGGCTGCCTCCTGCACACCCCACACTGGGGATTAAGCTCACAACCCGGGCATGTGCCCTGATGAGGAATTGAACCGTGACCTCCTGGTTCACAGGTCGACACTCAACCACTGAGCCACGTCGCTGGGCAAGATAAGAGTTGTTTTAACAAGGTGTGCTTGTACAGATTCTCTTGACCTCAACTCCCTGTCTCTGGTGATAAATTTTTCTCATCGGCAAAGGGAGGATGTCTTTAAAGTGGGAGTTTTATCTCTTGCTTTCAAAGGGAGGCCAAAGTGCCTGCACTTACTGTTTTCCAGGCGCTTCCAGTTAAAAATATCCGTATGTCAGAGAAGCATGTTTTGGGTTGACATATTCTGGTTTCCTTTAATTAGTAATCAGGTGTTTTAGTGGAGGATTTAATTTTGGTCACACTGGGGTTTACCTGGAAAATTTGTTTCTCATTTCAACCAGGGTCTAGGTCTCAGGTCCTACTCTTGGTGACCACACTTTAGGGTCCCCAGTAGCAGGACAGCCATACCTTGGAGACATTGTGGGTTGACATTGTGGGTTCCCAATCGCCGCAGTGAGTGATGGTCATAGTAAAGCAAGTCGCAGGCATGTTTTGGCTCCTGCTGCACATAAAAGTTATGATTACGTTGTACTGTCATCTTTTAAGTGTGCAGTAGCATTGTGTCTAAAAACCCAAGGTGCTGGCTGGTGTGGCTAGTTGGCTGAGCACCTCACCAAGCACTGGGAGGTCACGGCTGGGATTCTTGGTCAGGGCACAGGCCCGGGTTTATGGGCTTGATCCCTAGCAGGAGACAGGTGATCGATTTTTTTTTCCTCTCACTCTCCCTTCTTCTCTCTAAAAAAATCAATTAGACATATTTAAAAATTTTAAAAATCAAAGTATATACCTTAATTTAAAATACTTTGTTGCTACTTGGGGTGGTGAGCACACGTTGCAGTATACAGACCATGGTTCATGACATATGCACCTGAAACCTATGTGACCTTATGAACCATTGTCACCCAGTAAATATAATTTAAAAAATGTAAACACATAAACCCTTTATTGCTAAATGCTAACCATCATCTGAGCCTTTAGCATAGGGGTAGGGACCGTCGCTCCTCGGGCTCTGTACGGCCTGCGGAATCATTTGGTCTGGTTCTGCCAAGGCATTGGGGTGTGTTAACTGTCTGACCAGTTACAGCAGGCTAATGTTTAAGTTGGTAATTTTGTGTGGCCTGCGAATGATGGTATCAATATCCAATGGCCCTGGGCAGACAGAAGGTTCCCCACCCCTGCAAGTTAGCACATGGCCATCTTTTAGCTGGCTGAGGGGTCGCCCCATGTGAGGCTGAAGCTGACAGGGGGGCTGCTGGAGGCGGAGCGGCTGCGGTAACGCCTAACAAGAGGGCAGCAGTGAGCCTCCCCCAGGACTGCCCCTCCTCTCACAGGTGCCTGCCCCTCCTGCCCCTCCTCTCACAGGTGCCTGCCCCTCCTCTCATGAGCACCTGCTCATGGCCTATGGCCTGTTGGACAGCACTGACCCCCAGAGGAGGTTCTTTCACCATTGGAGCCGCCTCCCCACACGCCCTGCCTCAGCTCAGCATGTGGCGCTCCCAGGCCTCGCGGTCATTGCTGCAGCCCTCAGGGCCTCTGCACCGGAAGGAGATTCCTCTCAAGAAACCTCTTTCTCCCCTTAACCGGTTTGGTTCAGTGGATAGAGCGTCAGCCTGTGGACTGAGGGTCCCAGGTTCGATTCTGGTCACAGGCATGTACCTTGGTTGCGGGCATGTCCCCAGTAGGGGGTGTGCAGGAGGCAGCTGATCGATGTTTCTCTCTCATTGATGTTTCTGACTCTCTATCCCTCTCCCTTCCTCTGTAAAAAATCAGTAAAATATATTTTAAAAAGAAATCACTTTCTCTGCTCATCATAAGAAGCAGCTCCTCATCGGGTGAAGTCCCCCCACGAGGCACGAGACTGCAGGGATTCAGGTCCGCAGGCTCCCTGCTGACTGGCCGTGCTGTTTCCACGCCTGCAGGCACTTCCTCCACTGAAGTCTGGAACCTCCAAGTCATCCACGTGCTGGCTCCACTCCTTCTGGATTCTTACCTCTTCCTATGGCTCCTAGTGCTCCCCGTGGGTCTGGAATGGGGAGCCCTTTCCAGAAGGTTTCTAATCGACTTCGCCCCAGATCCATGCGGAAGCACCGTCTACAGCAGGCATTGTTTTATGGAGTGTAGTTCTAAGCCGAGGGCTTTGGCATCCCAGAGGTTCATTGATTCAGCAGCAAAACTGGAGAGCGTGTCATTTTATCTAAAATGGTTTCAAAGTAGTTTTTTTCTTGAGCAAGATGTCATAACTGATTTTCACTTCACTTATGTTGATTTTGTAATTTTTCTCTTGGGTTTTTATTCTGAGACTGATGATCTTAGGAGACTGGGCTGATTAATTTTAAAGAACATGCCATCCCCTCCTTTGACCAGGTAATCTGAACTTTGTTCGAAAATCTTTTCTGCATAGTTCTGTTCACCTTGGGTTGAATTGTCAGGGAATTTAAGTGGTATAACGTGTCTGGGTCAAAAAATTTAATTTTGGCTAATTAAGTGTGGTGTAATAATAATCTCAGCTCTAGCTGTGATTGCCAAGTAAGAGGTGGTCTCATTTGTCTCCCTGTTCACAGTCACACACTTATAAATTGGTTCTAAAACGGATACTTCCATTCTAGTGTATATTCACTTACACATTCGGTGGTGAAATCTGTGGAGATATTTACACATCTCATTCATCACCAGCTAGCTGGGTGCACAGGGAGGGCCTCCTCTTGTTCACCTGTTGATGGGTAGTGAGTTCTGGAGAGGCCTGCTGGAAGGAAGGCCAGCTCAGAACATTGCCGGCATCGGACTCCTCGTTAGCGAATGTGCAGTCCGCCCGTCTCTCTTCATGTAGTTACTGCCATCAGGAAGGAGAGAGAACGTAGGTAACAACAGTTTAAATCAACATTTTAAGGAGTCATTTGAAAAAAATTACTAATATGCACCCCTGTGTGCTCAGATGGCGCGTGGGCAGCTGTGTCACGTGGTTCATGCACAAACCCAGAGTTGCTTTTGAACATTACCACTGTTCTATGGTCTCCCCGCCCCCATCTCTGGCAGCCAGGGGAGGCAACAGAGAACTCCTGCCCAGCCTGGGACAAAGGCCTTTTTTAGGAGGCTTGACTTCCTCTGGTTGGAGTCCAAAATGCTAATTGGCATCAGCTGCATTGAAGCACTGTGTGGGGCCAGCAGCTGCAGGGTCCTTACCTTTCTTCCCAGAATGTCCTCTCACCTCTCTCAGTTACCTTAAACTCCAACGCTTCTTCCTGCCTGTGTGTCTGGTTGTGGCCTCCCAGGGAGGGGAATGGAGAGCAGGCATTTGGACAGCCTCCCCACAGGGGTGCATACACTGTCTTGTTTGTCTGCCAGTTCCTCTCTCCTTTCATGTGGGGTTTGTTGTTTAAAATCCCAGTTCTCATCTGTTCTCTGTTGTGTCTTCTGAGGCAGGTGGTGGTGGGGTGTGTGTATTTAAATGTTGGGTTGAGACCACTAAGCTGTTCTTAATGAATGGTTAAAGGAGGTGTGAACTCAGAACTTGGTTCATTATTGCTGTATCTAAAGACAACACAAAACCCCGTGTTAGTACCATCAGCCCTAACTAGGGTTCCAGCTGTCGCCGGCTCAAAGTTGATGAATGGCAGGTCCTGCCTTCGGACGCTTTCTCTCCAAGGCGGGCCTTGTTACTGGGTGATAGGAGATATACTGTACGCCGTTTTATCTGGTCAGATGTGTAATAGTCACTACTCTAACCATAGCAGTGAGAGGAGGGATGCTCCTAAGTCATGGATTCATTACATGGTGTCTACCAGCTTGCCAATGTGCACGTCGTGTTTTCACACCGGTGGGCAGCACTGGATTTAGGCCTGCAAGGAGGTTTAAATGCGTAAGAATTTTAACGTGGTTGGAACCAGTCCTCGGAGTCCTTCATGATCCTCTGTTGTTCTCAGGTACACTGCCTGGGAGCAAAGAAGCAGGTTTGCTCTCTGTCCTAGGGGACAATGGAGGCCCTGGGGTACCTGCCACTGGTGGGTGGGGTGGGGCTCAGCGCTGGAGGAGAACTGAGTCTGCACAGCGCACATAGCTGCTCAGAACTTCAGAAGCGATTGCCTGCTCTTACCGCAAACAAAATTATGATCAGTGTTTTCCTTTTTCCTATCCTAACTCAGCATTGTTCTTTTTGTTTTTCTATAATCTTTATACCCCAGATCCTTGTAGGTTTACTGATTAGTATAAAGAGAAAAAACAAATCTCCAGTTCACTTTCTAACGACCTAGTCCCGTGTAAGGAAAGTGGGAGGTTGGCTTTCCTGCCTGATGTGTTTCACGGTGGCCTGTCCCCGAGTAACTCATGCCTACCAACAGGAGCACGTTTAGGGCAGTCGTCATGTGCCGACTGCTGTTAGGAATCCTTCCTCTCAACCAGCCTCATTAGGGACACCCTGGGCTATTCAGGAACCCACAGGGACTGGGGGCCACACGCTGACTCAGAGGAGAGCAGCTTCGTGTGCCCTGTGCCCACGCCGTGGTGGCAGCTCACTGCGTCCCCTGTGTGAGGGAGTGGTGGACAGAGCTCAGGACTGCGCTGTGGATGCATTGGGCTTCTAGTTCCACTCGGGCCTGGCCCTGTGCTGCAAGCTGATGTTTTAGTAGAAGTTCCTTTGAAGAGGGCCTGTTCTATAACCCTAGCCAGGCTGAACACTGGTTCTGTTTAGAATTAAGGGTAGCATCCTAGTTATTCATTGTCACATTTTTTATTGTTACTTTTAACATGGCCCTGTTGAAATCACAGATGAAATGATACGCATTTGGTGTGGTTTTCTATGTACAGGGCTGGAAGGAGTCACTGCATGGGCTATCACAGTGACCTTACTGGCCACAGGACTCTGCTCTTATTTGCAGTCATTACTGCGTGAGTCACATGACAGCTATGCCTATAGAATACCTGTAATATTCTCATGCGGGGGGCCAGTCTGAAGCCACCATTTGAGAATTGCTTTTCTAAGATGATTCCATGTTTGTTATGTGTTTGGTTTCTAATGCAGTGGTGTACAACTGGAAGTTTCTCTTTAAAAGATAGTTTCTTTCCCTCGCTGGTCTGGCTCAGTGGCTAGAGCGTCGGTCCACAGACTGAAGGATCTCAGGTTCAATTCCGGTCAGGGCAAGTCCCCAATTCTTGACATGAAGGTAGAGAGAATGGACTGGAAATTTCTGTCATTGCCTATGGGGAGGGAAGTAAAGTCGTGCACATTATCAGAAGCCACACATTCTGTTTTTATTTTTTCTTAAGGATGAAGAGGAAGAAATCAAACTGGAGATAAATATGCTGAAGAAATATTCTCATCATAGAAATATCGCCACATATTATGGTGCTTTCATTAAAAAGAGCCCTCCTGGACACGATGACCAGCTCTGGGTAGGCACCGTGTCCTTCAGGGGTGTCCTGTGGGGGGCTGTGTGGGAGGCAGTAGGGACCTTCCAGAGGGGGAGAAAGCAGAGGAAAGGGGCTGGTATCTGGAACCTTTCTTGGTGGACACTATACTGATGTTTATTTTGATGTTGATTTCACTTTGCCTGGAAAAGAGGTAAATTTGTGTTTCAGTAATAAAATGGCATGTTTTAAAAGCAGTGTAATTAAAGAGCAAGGAAATTAGGATCTTGAAAATAAAAGCAAAAAAATAAAAACTTTAATTATGAAAATTAACCAGTTAACTGCTACGCGTCCAAAATGGAAACCATCCTTGCATCTATAGACGCTTCTGTGTTCAGAGAGTTAATATGGAAGCAGTACTGAATGCATCTTTCTTTATTATCTGGAAGTGAGAGACAAATTACAAGAAAACAAACATATTAGTAATTTTTAATAGTATTAGTAGTAATAGTTAATTAAAAACAATAAATTCCATGGAAAGTACTGGGCTTGACACCTTCAAACTTCTCTCTTCTTAAACACATGTATATTTAAGATGATGGGACATATACTGTGAGAAATATGGTCATCACATTGGTTACGCCAAAGGCTCTGGACATAGATAGCAGGAATAGAGATTTATCTTTTTCCTACACTTTAAAAAAGCCATGTAGAAAATTTGCAAAATTAAGAAAATGCAAGGAAAATAGTTACTTTCATTTCAATTGCCCAAATGTCATCATAGTTAAAATTTTAGTTCAATTCATTTGATTTCTCAGGTACTTAAAAAATATACTTATGTTCATGTTGTTCAAACATTTAGATACAGTATATAATATAGTTTTTAAAACTATGTGTTACTTAAAAATAGCATTTCTCTTTTGTTCTAAATCCAATGTTTGGGACTATTTGTACCAGGTTTCTGATAATTGGGCATTAATTAAGACCAAAATGGTCCTCCTATTCCCGTGTGCTTGGGAGAGAAAGGCCACATCAGCACCCATGCGCTGGGGGGCGTGGCGTGGCAAAAGCCTCAGTCGCCTGCACCAAATGTACACAGTTAATAATTGGATGGTGACATGCTCTCATTAATTTGAATGTCTCCAAAATGAACGTGTGCCTGCATCTTCAGGAAGGGCAAACGGAGGTCAGACTCCTGGGTGTGCGGGTGCCCATGCCGCTGCCTGCCCCAGGCGTGTGAGTCGCAGTGTGTGCTTCTGCCCACAGCTGGTGATGGAGTTCTGTGGGGCGGGGTCCATCACAGACCTGGTGAAGAATACCAAGGGGAACACACTCAAGGAGGACTGGATCGCGTACATCTCCAGAGAGATCCTGAGGGTAAGGACAGGCACGGCTCTGGTGCCCACCGGGATCTTGCATTTCCATTTTCACTTTCCTTGCCCCAAGTCTTCCTTGCCTTATAACTGTACAGATCATTCTTGTCTTGACAGCCAAGAGCTCTGTATCGCTAGCTGGCTTTGATAGTTTAAGCTACATCATGGTTTTGATCTAAAGAATCAAAGTATTCTGGCAATTATCTAAAGAAAGTAGATTGAAACAGGAAATAACGTTTTCTGTATCTCCCTGAGTTCACCTCCAGGTATTGAGAAAGTCAGAGTGGAGGGGAGAGAAAGCAGCGTGCTTTTCTCAGAAAGCCTGTGCCTGAGCTGTGGGCCAGCCAGCCAGTGGTGCCGAGAGCTGGCCCTGGTCGGGGGGTTGGGCGCTAGCTGCTGGTCCATGCATGAGGGAAAGGTCCAGTGTTACTGCTACCTATAGCCAACTAGAGGCTAGTCTTATGCTCTTAGAGGAAGTTTCCACGCTACTGTTACAGCAGCTTCTAAAGACCCCCTGGGGGCAGAGCTGCCCTAACCACAGCCACTTGGTTTGATTTCATTTACCACCATGTTCTACTGAGTTAAACTGGAATCTAATTGTTAGGCTTCTCTCATTAATACAAAAAATTGTTACTTTATTTTTTATTTGTAGGTGAATTTACCCCCATTTTATATTGAAGTTTCATAGAGGACTACAGGTTTAAAAATTGCCAAGTGGAATTCATAGGGATAGGTTTTAATTTCTTTTTATTTAGATACTAAAAGCCCAGTGCACAGATTCATGCCCCAGTGGGGTCCCTTGGCCTAGCCTGCGCCCTCTCACAATCAGCAATCTGCAATGCGGGACCCCTCAGGGGATGTCGGAGAGCCAGCCTTGGCCCGATCCCCGCAGGCCAGGCCGAGGGACCCCACTGGGGCACGAATCCCTCCTTCCCTCTGAGATTCATCAGTCTGTTCCATGTTTCCAAGCCTGTGGTTTCCTATCCTGCGTTGAGCATCTGCTCCCTAGTGGTCAGTGCATGTCATAGCTTCCAGCTGGTTGCTTAGGCCAGTGGTCGGCAAACTCATTAGTCAACAGAGCCAAATATCAACAGTACAACAATTGAAATTTCTTTTGAGAGCCAAATTTTTTAAACTTCTTCTAACGCCACTCCTTTTTTTAAAAAATATATTTTATTGATTTTTTACAGAGAGGAAGGGAGAGAAATAGTCAGAAACATCGATGAGAGAGAAACATTGATCAGCTGCCTCCTGCACGCCCCCCACTGGGGTTGTGCCCGCAACCCAGGTACATGCCCTTGACCGGAATCAAACCTGGGACCTTTCAGTCTGCAGTCTGACGCTCTTTCCACTGAGCCAAACCGGTTTCAGCTAATGCCACTTCTTCAAAAATAGTCTCGCCCAGGCCGTGGTATTTTGTGGAAGAGCCACACTCAAGGGGCCAAAGAGCCGCATGTGGTTTGCAAGCCTCTGGCTTAGGCTTTTATCTATATAGATTTTACACAGCCCTTGACAATAGGAAATTCCCTTAAGAAAACTAGTTGTGTGGATGAAGTGGGAAAACCATCTATTTATAGTCACGTTCAGATTTTATTATTAAAGCATCAGGGTTCTGTCTGAGGCTACCACGGGGAGCAGGGTGTGAGGTGGGGGAAGGCAGTGCACCTGCCTGCTGGGGTGGAGCACAGGGCGTGCATGGTGTGCTGTCAGCTGTAAGGAAAACAGCCTGGCTAAGGCTGTGACTGCTGGGGTCCTTCAGACTTGGTTGTGAGCCCTGCCCTGCTGCTTACCTGATGTGCAACCTTGGCAGCGCACTCGGCTTTCAGGACTGCCTTTCTCACCTGTGAAATACAGGTACCAAGCCTATAAAGGGAGTGCCTTCATCATGAGAACTCAATGTCAGTGTATTGGAGTCATTTGATGTAACACATGCATACACAGCTAATGCTCATTTAATATTAGTTGTCCTTACGCTGTTAGAAGTATACACACGTTTTCCTACGTGTAATTCCAGTGTAGGATTTCTCAAGCGGATAGCTAGGTTTCACTGTAAATGTCTAAGGCATCAAATAAATGTATTTTAGACACATTTCATCACAGTTTCATACTTTTTGTCTTTTCCAAAGAGCTCTCGCAAGGTCAAAACTGGAACAATTTTTTTTTTTTATTGATTTCAGAGGGCCAGGGAGGAGAGAGAGAGAGAAACATCAATGATGAGAGAGAATCATTGGTTGGCTGCCTCCTGCATGCTCCTTACTAGGGATCGAGCCCACAACCTGGGTATGTGCCCTTGACCAGAATCGAACTTAGGATCCTTCAGTCCGCAGGCCGATGCTCTCTCCACTGAGCCACACCGGCGAGGGCAGTTTCATGCTTTTCTGTGCATAGGCATACGTTGTTACCGGGTTTGTTCCCCAGTGAGCACGTGGCTTCTGTCTTTCCTGTGACAAGTCTGAGCGAACTTAAACACACCAGCCTCTGGGAACCAGAAGCAGGCCTGGAAGCGGGTGTGCATTTATCATGAAGGAATTGCTAGGAGTCGTTCTGGTAAGGAAAGGGCAGTAGACTAGGAGGGTGAGCTCTCATGGGAAAGGAAGGCTGTGCCCCAGGAGAGGCTTGGGGCTCAATGGCACAGAGAACCCCTGGAGAACATGCAGAGGGCCAGGACCTACTCTCACTCCTCAGTGGGGGTTGATTCGGACGCTGCTGCGTTGAGATCCCTCAGAAGGGTGTCTTGAGCGTGTAGGAAGCTCCTGGCCGTCCCACTGGATCTCTTGAGACCAGAAGGTTGACCGGCATTCCAGCCATTTCACGTTCAGTCTACACGGCAGTTCCATGCATTTAGATGGAAACAGGTATTTTTATGTAGGTGGGTACGTAGAGCCTTTCGTAGCCAATGCTGAAGGCCAGCCTTCACTGCTCCTTGTTCTCTGACCACCAATGAGATGGTTACGGGGAGACTGCTCCCCAGCTTTGAAACATTGATTCATTTGGTCTAGAATGTTTACTTGTGTGTATTTGGATTTGTCATCCGTCTCTGCTAAGAAAGAATTGTTGCAGCTTGGTTTTTGACATGGGAGCCGCGAAACATACACGTTCCGTCCCTCCCAGGCACGCCTTATAGGAAACATGTGTTCACTGTTCAGAGCCGTCCTGGCGCAGGGTGGCACTGGTGACAGTGTCTGTGCCCAGTGGCCACCCTTGGCTGTACACAGCACAGGAGACACTCCTATGTGTGTTGCTCATTAGGAATAAGAATACCCAGGCCATGTTTGTCTGAGGACACTTGTACTTGTGTTTGTTGCTAAGGTGATGCTATAGAAGTGTAAGAAGGGGTTATGCAAATGAGCGGAAGTGTTAAAGTAGGAGATAGGAAAGAAGTAGGGAAGCTGCACATTTTTGCCTTTCCTTTGCTGTCAGTTATTTCACGCGAAGAGGAGGCTTTCTTTCTAACTGGCCCTGTGGTGGCTCCTGTGTTAGTGCCTTTACCCCTGCCAGCGCCGTGGCTAACCCTGCACCCTCCCACAGCTGCACGCGTGGCTGGTGGAGGCCACGGGCAGCCTTGCGCTTGAGAAACGAGTGTTGTAGAGCAGCTGTCTCACTTACTTGACAGCCTTCCAAGTCATGATAACAATAAAACCCACAAACAATAGGATGGGAAAGTCAAACCCTTCTCTTCAGTCTACCCCTCGGGACCAGGCCTTTCCCAGTGAGTAGGCTGCTTGTATTGGAAGGAGACGGGCTCTTGATTTCGCTTATCGAGCTAAAGATGGGACAAGTAAAGGAGTTGAGAGGATGGAGCATGTGTATCTTTCAAACCATATTTGGATGCAAAATGTAGTTGTGTTCTTGCTCCCCCACTCAGAAGAGACTGCTCTTGGGCTTTCTTCCAGATACAAGGTCATCAAAAAGCATCATATGCCAGTAGATCTGTCTCTGGGAAATAAGTACTCTTAACACAAAGCTCTTTGATGGCCAGATTATTTTGCATTTGGGGCAGAGGTGGGATGATGCGCTGTATGCTGGGGGACCCAGCTCATCTTCGCTTTCTCCTGGGATGTGTCTAGTTCAAACATACCTTGGGGTCACCCCCTGAAAGACAGGTGCACAGCATGGAAAAGGCACCGCCCGGTGCACAAATAGCACATACTGTAGCCACGCGAGCACTGACAGTCATCCACAGCGTGTCTCGGGCAGCTACCCACAGGGACCTAGCCCACTGGAGCGGTGGGTGGGCACTGCTCTGTCTGTGGAGTGCTGTGAGCGCCATCTCCTGGGAAGCGCCCGAGATTGAATTGTGTGTTCTAGCTATGGTCCACAAAGCCTGTGGCCACACACGCCCTTCTCAGGAAGGGTGTGTCTTGGTGACTGACTTACAGAGATAGCGACTAAAGTTCAGTCTGTCTTCCTACTCAGGGCCTGGCACATCTTCACATCCATCATGTGATTCACCGGGACATCAAGGGTCAGAACGTGCTGCTGACCGAGAACGCAGAGGTGAAGCTCGGTACGTGATGGAGGGCCGCAGGCCACGGCTCGCTCCTAGCGCAGCCAGCAGCACCCCCTGCCCGTTTGTATTTAGCCAGCATTCAGTCTATGCCCACACTGTCTGTGTCTGCGCTATGTAATGGTTATTGCTTAGCCTGGCTCCTCCCTTCCATCGTGCCCCCCCACCCCACCACTCCCCATTCTCTGTGTAGTAGACAGACTCGAGTCTAAATCAGATCATGGCATTTTCCTGCTTCAGGATCACTAATAACTTTCTATTTTACTTTGAATAAAAGCCGCATTTCCTTCATGGCTCATAAACAGCCATGGCCCTGCTACTGCTAGCCTCCTTTTGTGAGGGCCTCACTCTCTTCTTCTTCAGTGACTAACATTTATTTCCTGGGAACTTGCCTCAGGGCCTTCGCCCATACTGTTCCCTAGGTCAAAGCTGTAGTGTTTTTTTCATTCTCATTGGCCTTCCCTGACCCTCTGATCCGTGTTGCGTCCCACTGCTTATTTCCTCCATAATAATGATCACGATTTATAATTATAAAGCTGTTTGTTTACTTATATTTCTGACTTCTTTATGAGAATGTAAGTTCTGGGGGTACAGCGACCAGGATTGATTTATTTGCCATAATATTCTTACACAGCACCTGCACAGTGCCTTGAATGTTCTCAGTAACATGTGGTGGATTGGCGGGTGGAGTCCATGGTGTCCTCCTGGACATGGTTTTAATGGTTCTCTATGTTCCGGGGGCTCTCTGGGTTTCTGGTTTCCCTTGCCTGGATCTCAACTCACTCGCACCCACTTTCATATAATTCTCCTCTCAGATTTAAACAGGTTTAACCTTGTTTTCTCCCTCTAAGTCATCACAAAAGCTGTGCTGATAAGAATCTAGTCCCCCTATAAAAACTTGTAGGAGCAGTGGCTAGTACTGCAAAACAAGATCTCGTCATTGCTCTTGCACAGTGCCTGCGATTGCTGGCCATCTGTGGAGGAATAGTCTGCCTAGTGGGGAAATCCCTCCCAGCTAAGATGGAGGCACTGGAACGGCTCTCACTTCTGACTGCACAAGCCGTGTGTTCCCACGTACCCCACAGTGCCGCCTATGCACCCCTTAGTGGTCACTTGCTGTCCGACACCTGGCCGGCGAGTCTCTGTGTCAGAGGAGCCTATACCCCACGAACTGGCCAGGTGGTTCCTCAGGTGACCCGCAGGCAGGAGTGGAACCTGTGCCCTGGGAGTGATCTCGGCCTCTGCCGGGAAGCTCAGAGGCGACCAGGCCTGGCAGCTCCCGGCGGGAAGAGGGCTGCTGGCTCCCTCTGGAAAGGCTGCTCGTCATGCGGTGACCTGAGAAGGCTGCACGTCCACGACATGTTCTGCTCAGTTTGCTCTGAAGACACCGCCTCCAGGTTCTCGTGGTCTTGTGTTTTTCTTGTTGGTTAGTTGTGTTCCGTTTTCTTTCTTTTCTCCTCTTCCAGTCGATTTCGGAGTGAGTGCTCAGTTGGATAGGACTGTGGGGAGGAGAAACACGTTCATAGGCACCCCCTACTGGATGGCTCCTGAGGTCATCGCCTGCGACGAGAACCCAGATGCCACCTATGACTACAGAGTAAGAGGCGCCTGCGTGCTTGGCTCACGGGGTCCTTGCCACTCCTGAGCGACAGGCTCTGTTTACACACCGCCCACCCTCATCCTGCCTGCTCCCTCAGGGAGGGTGCCTGGGCCCCTGTGGAGGTACAGCTCTATCAGCACAGTGTTCAGATGCTGCCTTCTTGTGTCCATTCTGCACCATCACCAGTCTTCTTACTAAGGAACAGACTGCCTCCAGGGCAACCTGGGCCACTGGGCGGATCGTGTTGCAGAGCTCCCGCCTTTTATTAGGTCATGAATGTATTTTCATGACTACAGTGCCTCCAGGCACATGGCTCAGGCGTGCAGTCCTGATCCTCACAGAGAACCATATTTGACCCTCAGACAGGGTTGAATATATTAACCCAAACAAGTTTTTACAAAGTCCCCTGGCCTTATCTAACATGTCAGAGTGGTTAATGTACCTGTTAATAATATTCAGAATTGTGTTCATGTCATAACACTGTCCATTTCCACAGTGTCTATATATACAAAAGCCTACGCAACCATTACAAATGACCGGTCGACCAGTCGCTATGACGCACACTGACCACCGGGGGGCAGATGCTCAACACAGCAGCTGCCCCTGGTGGTCAGTGTTCTCCCACAGCGAACCTCCCGCAGTCACTCCCTTTGGCCAGCCCCAATCAGTCCTGATCTGCACTGGGCCTCTAGTTTATTATAAATACCCAGCTAACGAAATATAATTTAAGCTTATGGTGTAGAGCAGTGGTCGGCAAACTGCGGCTTGCGAGCCACATGCGGCTCTTTGACTCCTTGAGTGTGGCTCTTCCACAAAATACCACGGCCTGGGTGAGTCTATTTTGAAGAAGTGGCATTAGAAGAAGTTTAAGTTTAAAAAATTTGGCTCTCAAAAGAAATTTCAATCATTGTACTGTTGATATTTGGCTCTGTTGACTAATGAGTTTGCCGACCACTGGTGTAGAGGAATATGCATTTGTTTTTATTTGAAGTATTTTCAAATAGATTATAGATTCTATGACTTTTCACTCTAATACATCATTCTGAACCTGCAAAATTTGCAAAAATTTTCCAGTATTTTCATACATAAGAAAATTAAAAATGATTTTTAAAGACAAAACCTGTATTTAGACCCAGCTGATCACCTGGATTAGCAAGGTTGGCTCAGAGGAGAGGGGTTGGCTCTGCTGCACTGGGCACAGGCATGCTGTGGAGGTGGTCCCAGGTCCAGGTGTGTGCCCTCCCTTGCTCCCTGCAGTACAGAAACCTCCATGGAACTGAAGAGAGATGTGTGGGCCTCTCCTTAGTCTTGTGATCAAACATGTGTTGGCATGCTAAGTAATTACAGGTTATTTGAAAACCATGAAACTGAGCAACTTCAGTGATTCCCATGTTACGATAGCATATAAACAAAAGAATGCTAATAATAGCAATCCTTCACTAATTACTGTAAAAGCCTTACTTGGATTTTGAGAAATTGGCTGATGAACCTTTATTCATTCATCATCCATTGTTTATTGAGTGCCTACCACAAGCCAGTCACAATTCCTGGGACACAAAAGTGAATGAAACAGATGGAAATGCTTGTCCTCGTGGAGAATAAAGTTAAAATTCAGCTTCTCAAACTAAGAAAAGATTCCATGCACAGAAAGCCCTTGACCCTAGTGCTCACTCCTTAGGAGTAGGTGGGACGGGCGGGGTCTAGGTGATGCCTCTCTCAGTGGCACAGTGTTTCCTCCGCAGGGCAGGGCCTTGCACAAAGAATCCTCCGCTGTTCACGTTTAGTGCCCTCATGAAGTTGGAGAGGTGAACCTAAAAAGAAGCATATATCAGGGCCAGGGATCTACACTATCAAACTCTCATAGAGAAATGAAACACTGGACACAGAAGAGCAGGCTGAGGGGAGAGGGAGGGTGGCGGGGAGAGTGCTTGCCCAGGCACCACCTCTGCTCCCTCGTAGACACGAGTGGTTCTAATGAACAAATCACTTTTATCTTATCTTTATCTTATTCACTTAAAACAATTGTGTGTGTTTTTAATTTCCTGAGCGTTTTTCAGTTTATACACCAAAGAATGCATTTGTCTCATTTGTGTGAGTAAACAGCAATGCTATGCTGGGGGGCCTCATATCTACTATGATGGCCGTGATGTGTTCTGTTTTGCAGAGCGACCTTTGGTCCTGTGGCATCACAGCCATCGAGATGGCAGAAGGTGCTCCCCGTAAGTAATGTTCTTTGTCGCCCAGTTGTTATCTGTGACATACACCTAGCTTCAAAGTCTCATAAAGAACAGCTTCGTGGATGAAGCCATTCCTGGTGGGGCGTCCGATGCAGGAGCCTAAGCGCAGTGAAACTTTAGGTTTGAGAGGAGCCAGTGGGACCCACTATTCCTTCTGGAGATCCCGGTGAGCTCCGTAAGCTCCTCTGTCCTTTTTTAAGTTGAACTCGGATATGGGGCCTGAGATTCTGGTGAGTGACCTCAGGTAACAGGCAGGGATTTTTCTTTATTCCGTAAAACTGGTCCTAACACATGGATCTTAAGTATTGTTTGTGTTTTGACTTTACAAATAGAGGCAAAACTTTTTATCTGTAGAATAACATTTTTGGGTATTACCTATGAAATTTTCTTCTGCTTTGGATTAAATCAGTGACAATTTAATTTAACTGATTTTTAAATCAGGGATGTGGTAGAATTGCAGGGAACAGGAAAAAATAGCATATTCTGCTGGTTCCCCTAATAAAAAACTATACACAAAGAATGTATAACTGTCTGGTAAATGGTTGTTGCTGAGTAAATTTTTGTTGAATGAATGAAAAAAATTGTCAACAGTTCAGAATTAGTTTGCAGTACAGAAATGAATATCTGTCTTGAACACCATGTGTTCCTCGTGTTTCCTCCTGAGTGACTGACGTTGCCTGGCCCTGCCTTAGTTCCTTTCACAGTGGGAATGGGGTTGTCTTTTTTTGACACCCATTTCCCAGCTGCCTTGTAAGATTCTCATGAAGGTAAATAAACACATCAACGTGCCCATTGCCCATTGTGCATGAAATTGTGTACCTAACATGCCTTAATTGGGCAAGTGGTAGGAGTGCAAACATTAACTTCACAGAATTAAACAATCCCCTTTTACCTAACAGGTGTGCCAGGTCATGTAGCACCAGTGTGTCCCTGAGCGGGCGGCCTCTCTGGAGGGCTGGCCTGTGCTCACTGCAGCCTGGCCTGTGAGCCTTCACAAGCAGCGTCTGATACTCCCCACAGCAATCCAAAGAATTAAACTTATTTCCATTGTCAGCTTGTAGATGATTTAGGAACTTAAGCTATTGAGTCTTTGAACACTTTGAGTCAATATTTATCTTTGATTCATGAAAAATTTCAGTGTCTTTTTGAAATTGTATATTCTTCTTGTGCTAGTTCTCCTTATATTTGCTGTGTTTAAATGGGAAATTCAGGGTTTGCCCTAGGGCTCATAGCTAGAAGTCCGGCCTGTTTGACACAAGAAAGCATATCAATCAGAGGACGGGCAGAGCGTCTGGTGTTTGAGTGAGTCCTAGAGATCAAGAATGAGTAAAATAAGTGCCATACTGACAACGACCGTCTCCTCTCCCCAGCTCTCTGTGACATGCATCCAATGAGAGCACTGTTTCTCATTCCCAGAAACCCTCCTCCCCGGCTGAAGTCAAAAAAATGGTAAGCTACAAATGGTTTTGTTGTTGTTGTTGTTCTTTTCTTTTCTTTTCTTTTTTTAAATAAATCTTTATTGTTCAGATTATTACAGGTGTTCCTCTTTTTTTTTTCCCCCATAGCTCCCCTCCACCTGATTCCCCACCCCACCCCATGCCCTTACCCCCTGCCACTGTCTTCATCCATAGGAGTAAGATTTTTGTCCAATCTCTTCCTGCACCCCTCACACCTGCTTCCCCTGAGAATCGTCAGTCCACTCCCTTTCTATGTCCCTGATTCTATTATATTCACCAGTCCATTCTGTTCTTCAGGTTTTTCATTCACTTGATTTTTAGATTCACTTGTTGGTAGGTATGTATTTGATGTCATTTTGTTGTTCATAATTTTTATCTTTACCTTTTTGTTCTTCTTCCTCTTCTTAAAGAATACCCTTCAGCATTTCATGTAATCCTGGTTTGGTGGCGATGAACTCCTTTAGCTTTTTCTTGTCTGTGAAGCTCTTTATCTGACCTTCAACTCTGAATGATAGCTTTGCTGGGTAGAGTAATCTTGGTTGTAGGTTCTTGCTGTTCATCACTTTGAATATTTCTTGCCACTCCCTTCTGGCCTGCATAGTTTCTGTTGAGAAATCAGCTGACAGTCATATGAGTACTCCCTTGTAGGTAATTAACTGTTTTTCTCTTGCTGCTTTTAATATTCTCTCTTTGTCTTTCGCCCTTGGCATTTTAATTATGATGTGTCTTGGTGTGGTCCTCTTTGGGTTCCTCTTGTATGGGGTTCTGTGCGCTTCCTGAACTTGTAAGTCTATTTCTTTCACCAGGTAGGGAAAGTTTTCTGTCATTATTTCTTCTAATAGGTTTTCAATATTTTGCTCTCTCCCTTCTTCTGGCACCCCAAAAATTCGGATGTTGGTTCGCTTAAAGTTGTCCCAGAGGCTCCTTACACTATCTTTATATTTTTGGATTCTTTTTTCTTTTTGTTTTTCTGGTTGGATGTTTTTTGTTTCCACATATTTCAGATCTTTGGTTTGATTCTTGGGGTACGTTGATCTACAGTTGAGTTTCTGTATATTCTTTATTTCAGACAGTGTATGCTTCATTTCTGACTGATCCTTTTCCATTTTTTTGGCATTCTCATTAATATCCTTAAAGGTCTCATCAAGTTTCTCAGCGGTTTTAAGAAGATTCTTGAGTAACCTTATAAATGTGGTTCTGAACTCTATGTCATCCAGTAGTTTGCTTTCCTTCGTTTCTTTCATTTGTGACATGTTTCTTTGTCTCCACATTTTGGCTGCTTCCCTGTGTTGATGGAGTAGCTTTGTGTGGTAGGTGATCTATAGGGGGCAGTAGCTCAGCCTCCTCAATCACATGAGATGGATGCTCTTGGTACACCCCTTTGTGGGCTGAGTGCAAAGTCTTGGTGTTGTTAAGCCTTAATTGCTGTTGGTACACTGGGAGGAATTGACCTCCAGGCCAATTAGCTGTGAGCACTCGCTGTGTCTATAATGGAAGAACTGTTGCACTGAAGACACACTTATGGGGAAGGACTTGTTTCAGTGGGGCTTTGGTGCTCACTGAGTCTGCCTCTTAAATGTGTCACTTATGGATGTGAGGAGTTGAAATCTGGTGTCTCACACTGACCACTAGGTACACTGGCTTCTGGATCTCCAATGGGGTGCAGGTCAGCTACTGTCTGAGGCCACCCAGCAGGAGCTACAGTGAGAGCTACAGTTTTCTCCTCTTTGCTTGTGGTGTGGAGGTTTTGGAGCTGTCTGACCCAGGCTGCAAGTTTGCTAGGTTAAGCTGCGATAGGGCAGGGCTTTCTTATGCAAAAGCCGCTGCTTGGAGCTTGGGTGGGTTTGTAGGTTGTGCAGGGCGGGTCTCAGGGTGTCACTAGGCTAGGGCGTGGCAAACAGCAATGGCTGCTAGTTAGCCGGCTCTCCTGTCCCTGTCGGCAGTCCCGTGCCCCAGTGCAGTAAACAATTATTCCTGTGCGCAGCTCTGCAAGCAAGCCACCCTCACTGGCAGACAGTCCAGCTTCTCCCCGTAGGAGTTTGGGTCCCCCGCGTCTCCCCAGAAACTGTATTTCAGAGTAATCGGAGGCTTGTCTCCCTTCGGGTTGAAAAAAGCAACGCCTGCCGCCAGCCCAGATCCTGCGCCTCCGTACCTCAGCTTTTCAGCGCTTGTGCACGTCTCAATGCTCTTTTCTCTTTCCTTCTAGTTGTAGAACTTCCACTCAGCCAGCTTTCCCGTGGTTCTGGGTGATAGACTTTTTTTTTTAGTTGTACTTTTGAAATTGTTGCGGGAGGCAGCAGTTTAGGTGTTTACCTACACCGCCATCTTGTATTCCTTGTTCTTTTCTTTAAAAAAAAAAAAAATTGTTCCCTTTTAGTTTTACTTCAAGTCAAAATTCTGGCCATTCTAATTCCCAAAGAGCAAGTGCCAGTGCCCCAGACACCAGTTATATGGATCTTTTTGTTCTGTTTTACTTTCCTTGATAGATTTTCTTTATATTACAAAATAGTTACAAGTGGCCATATGAAACACCGTAACACGGTTAAAGAAAAATGTCCCATTGTAATATTTCAACACACTAAAGTTTGCTATATTTCTGAACATTTTTGCAGTAAAAAGCAAAGCTGAATGGACTTGCAGTTCCTCGGGTGAAATGGGATGTTAGCATTAACAATGCCCTTTACTGTTATTGTTGCAAAACATTGACGTCAGGCGTCCTTCATCCCAGAGCTCATTGGAAGGGCCTCTCTCATTGGGCTGCTGCCTGCTTCTCCCTGCAGCTCTCATTTATTTGCTAAAGAAAAATTTGTGTTAGTGGAGAGCAGTGTGCCCTTTCTGAGAGCTGCGCGACCTGCGGTGTGGACTGCTGGTGTGGTGCCATTTCTATGTCGCCAAGGGAGCACGCGTGCTGTGGTCTGAGCACGTTGCCCACTCGCGCCCACCTGAAGTGTGAGCCCTCTCGCTCAGCCCCCTGTGTGCATTCTGCCTGCTGTGCCCGGCTACCTGGTTTTGTTCCTTTCTGGAACTATTTTCCAATTAGTGTTGTCCTCTTAGGTTCTTGACGCTAACCCTGAAGTATGCAGAAGACCTCGGTGTGAAGCCTGTCATTCTGGATTTGGTCTTTCGCTGTCCTGTCTGCTCTTTTCTTCTTGGCTGCTCCTCTGA
Organism: Corynorhinus townsendii; assembly: GCA_026230045.1. Classification (NCBI taxonomy): domain Eukaryota; kingdom Metazoa; phylum Chordata; class Mammalia; order Chiroptera; family Vespertilionidae; genus Corynorhinus; species Corynorhinus townsendii. The sequence goes on along the minus strand of JAPDVU010000007.1, from coordinate 97,421,998 downwards.
TGTTCGGTGGCTTCCGTTTCCTGTCTGGCTGTGTCCACGCACACGTGTTTCCGCTCCTGTTTCTTTCCTGCCCCTCACTGTCCCTCCCCCAGCACATTTCCCCACCCTTGGTTTGTAGGCAGTATCTTTCTAGTCTTTATATACTGTCTTAAACCACATTTAACTCCAGAAAACCAAGGTCGCTCATTTATAGAAAAGTGTTAAGGCCATGTAGTTGTGAAGTCTCTAGCCCCAGTGGTCCCGTTCTCAGACATGATAACTGGACCTCCGTGGGTGGCCAGCTGAGGGAAACCAGTGCCTCTCATGGAGGTCAAGGACGAAGCCGGGGCCGGCTCACACACATCTGGCTTGTGCTGTGCTAGGTGCTGTCACTTTTCCCTTTCCTTTCCTCTGTCAGATTTTATTAGAGAGAGTGTAGCTCCGTCTTCAGGGTGCCTCACAGTTAACAGGGCTTGTCAGCAGGGCCCTCTGATGACTCTTCATCAGTTTGGGATCAACCACTACTATGTGCAAAATACAGTGATGCAAAGGGACAGGTGTGGCTGACAACAAATTCTTCCTGAGAGTTCTTGCCCAAACGTTCCCCACTAAACTTGATTAGATGCCTGTGCAGCCACTGCTCTGGTTTACCCATGTTTTCTAACACGATGAATGGCTACAGACGTAAAGGCCCCTCCTTCAGGGCTGCTGTCAGTTTCTTCTGTGTAGGGAGAAGGGGCTCCAAGAGGTGATCAGGAACTCTTTGCCAGCAGAATGTAATGGTCGATTTTAAAGGATTTGCTGCAGACCCTCGATTCCCAGATGTTTATCCGTGGGCATGGTATGTCTTTGGAATCTTTTACTTTAGGGCTCCAACCTCAGAATTCCTGGTGTGCTAGGTCTGAGGAGGGGCCCAGGGCTGTATATTTCAGTGAAGCCCCATGGTGACCTGTGACAGGGCGTTCCTCCACGGCAGTGACGGCAGCAAGGGCCCTCCCTGCCACGCCCACAAGATGAAGCAGCAGCCTCCTTGACAGGGGCCTTCTCTGAACCGACCCCAACCTGTTTTTCTGTTCTGTTCTGTGTTTCATACTAGCACTAGGACAGGATTCATCATTCTTTAGTTTCCTACCTTTGTTCACGTCATTCCCTTCTCTCTGGAATGATGGCTTGACTCACTCACCTTGGATACCAGAGGTCCTGCTTTATGCTGTCCTACCCACCCCCTTCTTCCCTGTGACGACACATGCATACACCTCCACTGTATTCCCCGTGCGCTCTTTTTATAGAGCCGAGCATAAACAAGTGTCAGTTGTCGATCCATAAATATTTGTTGAATTGAAAAAAAACTAGTAAGTTTGAATGGAAATATAGGACAATAGAAGTGATTCTTAAAAGGAGTGAAGTAATGGGAAAGAATTGAACTAATTTTCTAATTTACACTTTTTTAACTGAATAACTCATTCATTCAACAAAAATTTATTGTGTACCTATTGTGGTCTGCCATCCTTGGTGCTGGGCATGCTGACAAATGGAGACTAGGAGCCCGTGTCAGCACTGTGCCTTTTCCACCAGCGGGGAGCAGCGCCATGGTGCAGTTCGGTGCAGATGCCCTGAAGAAGGGCTCCTGCTGGGCACATGGGGGGTTTCAGGGGCGGCTAACCCAAGTCGGGCCTAGTCTCAGAAGGTGTGAGGGCCGAGGGTCTGGGCCATGACTCAGGCTGGGGGTCAGCAAGAGCTAGGCTCCTCTCAGCAAAAACCCAAGTGGCTGGTCTGAGAAATGTTGGTGACAGAGTTACTGCCCCCTTCAAACCATCGTTTCTATCAGCATAAAGAGCGAATGACAATCCAGTTTGAGGCTGGGATTGGAATGTCACATTAACAGATTAAAGAGCCCCAGCCTCTAGTCACTTTCTCGGCTCCTTCTCTTTTGTTTCTATGTTGTCCTTGTCTTCCAGGTTCCAGACATCCATCCTCCACCTTCCTTCATTTTAGCAACTCCCCCCACGACTAAGGGATTACTAAGCACCATGAAATTCAAACCCAGTTACTTTAGATCAGGCTCTGCATGAGGAGATGTGGCAGATGCCAGTGATCTGATCCAGCCCCTGGATTGTGGGAGCCTGCTCCTGGTCCTGGTCCTGAGCTCCCGTTTGTCCCCATGCCATGCCTGTGCGTTCCCAGGGCGCCTTGCCGTCCGGGGCTCTTCTCTGCTTTCAGCTGATGCGCCACTGCTCTTTTGGAAGTTTGCTCTTTGTGGTAGACATTTGATGATCTTTTTACTTTCTCTTACAGGTCAAAGAAATTTTTTAGTTTTATAGAAGGGTGCCTGGTGAAGAACTACATGCAGCGGCCCTCCACGGAGCAGCTTTTGAAACATCCTTTCATAAGGGATCAGCCAAATGAGAGGCAAGTGAGAATCCAGCTTAAGGACCATATAGACCGGACCAGGAAGAAGAGAGGAGAGAAAGGTATTAGACCTGTTTTTATCTCATCTTAAACGTGTATATTTTGCCAACTAGGATAGGTTGCTTCTGCCCGCAGGCCCGCGATGGGCCAGGTTCAGCAGCTGCGGGTGGGCCCAGGACCTGCGGGCCTCGCATGCTGTCGTTGGGCTCGCCCAGCCTCCGAGAGGCGGTGCCATGTGTGTGGCCGGGTGACCTTGTGGATGTCGGTGCAGACGGACCTGCAGCTGCATGTGATGCAGGCGGGACCAGTTTCAGTTCTCAGGCTGCATTTTTCTTACCAGGAAACTGGTTTTAAATGTATGTCTCTGGAAAAAAGTTAGAAATGCATTTTTTGTGAAGAGACTTTGTTTATAAATCTCTTCAACCTTCCTGGTTTTGATTGCTCTGTGGAGAGAAATTGCTCACTGAAAGCCAGGTACTGACATTAAGGTCAGGGTCGAACAGAATGGACTGTTACTTTTGGGGAAATGGCATAGAACCTGTTGAAGTGAAAGTAAGTTATTCGTGTTGACACTTTGTCTGGTCTAAGGAGAGCCAGTTTCGTCTCCCTCTGCTGTATTGTTTCATCAGTATCTCTGTGATTCCACCTTTATAACTGTGTGAACATTCCATTTTGTTTTTTCTGCCATTAGTGTCTACTTCCTGCTTCCTTTCTGCCAGCCCAGCGGACTCTGCTGCACTTTAGGGGGATCCCCGAGCACTAACGATAGACATTTTATTACATATATATAAATGTATACATACACACACACCCATCTTAAATCTTTATTGTTGAAACTATTCCATATGTCCCCTTTCTCCTCATATTGACCCTTCCAGCCTACCCCTGCCCCTGGCCTTAGTTTGGGCAGTTAAATCTCCTTCTTTTGGAATTGAACATCAGAGTGGGTTTTCTGAATTTGCTGATGCTCTTGAGCCATTTTTCTTCTGTGTCCAGGGCTCTGGGCCTGTCCTGGCCTGCTTCCTCAGTGGACATCCTGTGGGGGGTATCTGGGATGCATAGATCTGCTCTCAGCTGTGGAATACGGCTAGGGAGCAGCCCTCCCCGTAGAATGTGCGGTCACGGGCCTCCTCCCCCATGCTCTGTACACATTGCTGTTTTCACCAGGAACATGTTCACACGCTCCTGGAGACTTGTCTGTGTGTGCATGTGTCATGATTTGTGAACAGTCCTGTTCATCTTTTCTGAACAGATGAAACGGAGTACGAGTACAGCGGCAGTGAGGAGGAAGAGGAGGAGGTGCCCGAGCAGGAAGGAGAGCCGAGGTACGCCAGCCGCTGGTCCACAGAGTGACGCGGGCTCTCAGAGGACTCCCTTCTCCATAGCAGGCAGGATCTCACCTGACTCTGGAAGGGCCTTAGTAGCCTCCATTCTTCTCTATTTTTTGAAACATTTCTAGCTCTTCCCCACTGATCCTTTACCAAGATTCCATTTCCATTGCTGCCCCCCACAGTCCTTAGGGAGCGTGTGGGCTGCGTGAGGTCCTGAGGAAGGGAGCCTACCGCTGGCACCCAGGCAAGAGGCCCTGCATGCACATCGGCTGGGAGGGCTGCCATGGAGAAACTGCACTTTTACCCTTGTTTTGCTCCCACAAGTGTGGTGAGCAGCATTCCGTTCCCTTTATTAGGTATACTCTGTCCTGACCCATCTCGTAGTCCATGGTCCTCTCTGCCTCTCTTCCCTGTACAGGGAAGCAGAAGGATGAAGAGTTGGTCGTATGGATCTCATGGTAACTAATTAGTCAAAGGATAGAGGAGTTTAAAATTGTAGTACTGGTCTTGCCTGGCTCATGCTATAGCTACACATACTAACTAACCAACGGACCGCAGGCAGGTAGGAGGGTGAAAGGCCTGGGGGCACACGTGTACAGCTGGCAGCTTGAAGAGAGCATAGCAAGAAATAGGGAGAATGTGTTGAAAAAACTTTGTAATGTCCTTTTCTTCATACAGAGACTTGAATCCATTTGAGACTAAAACTTTTAGAGTGATTTGAATTGATACCATGAGCAGCAGTTGTTTTGGGGTAGGAGCATCATCTAATGGAAGAGGCTGTGGAAGCAGATTCCTTTGCCATGTTACTCCATGTGTTTGGGAGTGGAGGAGGGGAGACCAGCTAGGAAGGGTGCTGCTCAGTCAGTGCTTAATGCCCGGGACTCCCTGGGGCTCCACTGCTGACCCCGGACTCACGGGAGGTGCGAGGGAACACCTGGTGAGATTCATGTACAGATGATGAAAATGAAGGTACTGAAGGGTACGTGGTATTTCCTGCTCAGCAGACCCAGAATGATGTTACTATCACTGATGGGAAGTAAGGTGGTCAGAGAGGGATGCTCTCAGCTTTTAATTTTAGAGTTTGAGTTATGGGAGAGTCCTAGGGAGATGTACCCAGGCCAGAGTTTTAAGATATTTATGAGGTGAATGAAAGCAGCAGGTAAGTACTACTGAACTGTAGGTGTGCTTACTGCCCTGGACTTGTTGGAGGGCGCATTAGGGTAATGGGAGATGGAGCCACCCCTCAGAGGCAGTGGCCACCCTGAGCACCCCTTCCTCCCGCAGCTCCATTGTGAACGTGCCTGGGGAGTCCACGCTGCGTCGCGACTTCCTGCGGCTGCAGCAGGAGAACAAGGAGCGATCGGAGGCTCTGCGGAGACAGCAGCTGCTTCAGGAGCAGCAGCTGCGGGAGCAGGAGGAGTATAAAAGGCAGCTGCTGGCCGAGAGGCAGAAACGGATTGAGCAGCAGAAGGAGCAGCGGCGGCGGCTGGAAGAGGTAGAGAGAGGACATGTTCCCCTTGGTTTTCTTTATTCACATGTGTCGCTAGACACTCACAGGGCAGTGCTTGCAGCCTGGCCGAGCCCTGAGCCACCGGGATGCAGGCTTTCACGTTTCTCATGAAAACGCCAGGGGCCTGCCCTGTTGCTGCTCACACAGTGCCAACCGTACTGGGCAGCTCACCCTGGCTCTGAGAAGCTGCTCCCTGGGGTTCAGCTCAGACTCCACCTGATTTCTTGTTGCTCTTGGCCTCTGGGTTCAAGTTTGGGTGTACATATTTTTTCTGAAACATCTGAGTTTTTCACATGAAAAACTTTTTTGCCAATGCCTTCACTCCAGATACATTGAAGGTAAGGAATGAAGAAAAGAATCCTGCTGCGTGTAGGGCAAGCACTGTTCTGTCACCTGGCTGTGAGCATGCAATTGGCCACGTCCTGTGGCGGGAAATACATTTTGTACCTTCTGTTCATTTACCTCAGAGACACTGTTAACATTGGTAATGTGGTTACAGCTTTTTCATTTTTAATTCACAGAAACATTTTCCTATATTTCACTTGGGGCTCAAAAGAGGTTTTTGAAAATCTTTTCCTAACTGGTTTATTATATATTTCACAGCTCCAAGTTTCTCATTCATAATATTTCTGTCCACTTCATTTATATACTATATTGTTTCACCTCTGTCTTTCACTCCAGAAAAAGAATGCAAAACAGATGTAGATATTATATCAATACTGGGCTTTACTCTACAAATAAAATAACAACACATGCTGTTACCAAATTACTTTAGAGTACATTTTGTAGGGGAAGACTTTGTTTCATTTTCTGTGTTTTAACCTGAATTTTGCAAGCTTTAAATTCACCCTAGCTTTGGAAAACCCAGACCTGTCTGCCTGAGATATTGGGAAATTCATCCAGAGTGTGTGGAAGAGAACATAAGACAAAGCCTCCTTCTGTAGGAGGGACACTCTTTATGGGACGCCCTTGGCAGTGTATTTGCACACTCTGGGGATATTTTTAAAACTGTTCTCAATGCTTTTTGAAAGTAATGGAGTGGGTCTGAGGCTGCACATCGCATGTTGAGCACAGGACTTGTGGGGCTGCTCGGGTTCGGAGGCTCTTCCTAGTTGTTGACCTGGAACCTGAGGCATTGTTTACTGTCCTTTCTGACTGTGGGCTGTCCTTCCCTTTAGCACAAGAAACAGGTGAGTTGGGTGGTTTATAACTTAAGTGCGAAGGCAGCTCAGCCAGAGCTGGTTTGTGGCCCCGGCCCAGGAGCTGCGGCCAGGCCAGGTGGTGGGTCCAGCTTCTTGCAGCCTCCACAAGGCAGCAGGGCCTAAGCAGGACTTCTGCTACATGAGAACTTTGCGCTCACTGCTAATGTCATGTGGCCTTTAATGTCAGCTTCTCAGTGAACGTTCACACTCAGAGTCGCCTTTTTGCAACTCTTGTTAGGAAAGAGGAACTGTGTGCTGAACCGGGCATGTTGGCAGGAGCCTCCCCCGGGGTGTGGACTCCTGGTGCGTGGGTTCTTTTTGTTGGCCTGGGGCAGTGGACGGCAAACTCATTAGTCAATAGAGCCAAATATCAACAGTACGATTGAAATTTCTTTTGAGGACCAAATTTTTAAACTTAAACTTCTTCTAACGCCACTTCTTCAAAATAGACTTGCCCAGGCCGTGGTATTTTGTGGAAGAGCCACACTCAAGGGGCCAAAGAACTGCATGTGGCTCATGAGCTGCACTTTGCCGACCACTGGCCTGGGGAATGAAGCAGTTTGGGAGTATTTGAGCCATCAATGGTTTGTAGCCCTGAATTGGCGTTAAAGGTTCAATCAGAAATGTTTGCAGACTGGGGATGTCTTTTGTTATTAACAGACAAGTAGATAAAGGTGGTTGGCTCACTCATAAGACAAATGACAGTTAAACTTGAAGGGAATAGCTTCCTACCTGTGAGTGCAGGAAATAGAAAGGCTCACACACTGAGATTATGGGAACACAGTGCAGCTGTCCTTTCTTTGAAATGGCAATGAGGTCAGGCCCATGGGGGGTGGAGGGGTGGGGGTGAGGACTTCTGCCAGCCTGCCTGTTCCTAACCCCCTGCAGGTGAGCACTTCTGCTCTGCCTGCACACACTCCCTCCCCCACCAGGGCTCTGGAAAGTGCTGCTGCCGCCCTCATCCAGGTCTCCTCTCCTGGCTCCTTTGTGAATTGAGGGTCTTGGAAGTCCTTTAAGATATGTTCCTATCTTTCAATTTTGCTGAAAGTGTGGTTTCTGTTTATGTTTTCCATTTTCTCTTGCTTTTGGCTGTCCCAGGAGGATGGGAGCCGAGAGCATGAGTGCGTTAGTCCTGGGTTTCCCCATGGTTCCCACTCGTGCCTCAGCACCCTGTAGCTCCCTCCTGGCACAGGGCTGCTCGGCTCACTGCATGTGTTGCCCAGGTCGGAGCCCTAGGTGCAGATCCCCTTCCACACAAAGTTCCCTGCCACGACCTTACCTTTCACAGCTAGATGCATCATCACAGCTTGGGCTCATACAGAACATGGTCTCTAGCTTTTTTTCCCATCAAAATTGTTCACGGGCCAGATTTTTCTCCCATTCTATTCTCACTTGTTTTTTCTTTTTGAGCAAAAATGAAGAATATTTCATAGTATTGTCATTTTACCCTAATGGTTTGTACTCTTGTTTTTATTGAATCTTGATTTGATACCTATTAATTCTTCCTCTTTATTCCCATGTCATCCAGGTATTTGAGGAATATGTTTTCTCTTTTGTTTTTTTGTTTTTTTTTTATCATGATTTTGCAGAGAGAGAGGAAGGGAGCAATAGAAACATTGATTGGCTGCCTCCTGCATGCCCCCCACTTGGGATGGAGCCTGTAACCCAGGCATGTGCCCTGACCTGGAATTGAGCCGTGACCTCTTGTGCACAGAACAACGCTCAACCACCGAGCCACATGAGCCAGGCTATTTTCTCATTCTTTGTCTAAGTTTAATATTTAGGACAGAAGTTTGTCTTTGAGAAAAGCCTGTCAGTAGTCCAAGTCAAGGCTACTGCCTTAATCGATGTACTTGGTTAAGGCTCCTGTCTCCCAGTCTTTCCTTCACTCTGACCTCCAGGAGCTGTGGGTTACTGGTGAATGCAAGACAGTGTGTCTGGTTTGCTCTGCTGCCTCTTTCTTTCTAGAAAGGAGCCCACAGTGCTGTGTCGTGGCGCCACCTGCTGTTCCTTACTGAGTATAAATGACTTTTTTCAGTATAAATAGGAGTCAAAAATCACGCTTTTTCTCTGACGTTAGAACTTATCCTTTTCTTAAAAAACAAACCAAGAATGTGGGAAACGCTCAATTCCCCCTGCCTTCCAGCCCTGCCCTGGCCCAGCATGTGCTCCTAGACCTCAGGAGTTGCTGTGCATCCGGTCAGGACCACACAGCAGTGCGGCCTTTCCCTGCCAGCGTTTCCCTTTCTGTTCTTTCTGTTCCGTCTTTCCCTCCCTTCCTCCCCACCTCCCTTCCTCTCTTCCTTTCGTCTCTCCCTCCTTACCTGAAGATATTTTTTCTATTGATTTTTAGAGAGAGTGAAAGGAGGGAGGGAGAAAGAGAAGAAACATCGGTGTGAGAGACATCAGTTGCCCCCCCCCCCCCCCCCGAAATCCCATCAGGGCAGGGAACCTACAGCATGCTCTTGACCAGGAATCAAACCCTTGACCATTCGGTGAGTGAGCTAAAGCTCTACCACTGAGCCACCCCCAAGGCCTCCTTTCTGTTCTTAAACAAACACTGCTGATGTGATGTCCCAGACCTGCCTGTCCCAGAGTATTTCTGCAGGTATTTAAAAAATAACTGTCTCTATGACCTTTGCTTTCCAAGCATCTAGCCACAGACACTGTGACTTGGGAGCTGCTTGCCTCTGTGGGGCAGGTTGTCTGTGCTGTGCCTTTCCTTCCACCCAGGTACACTTTATTTCTGTCATTCTACAAATCCCAAAGTGACTCGCATTTTAGAGAGGGGGGTAGAAATTGAAGAAAGGAAAAACAAAGGAAGACAAGAGGAAACTGTGTATGTGACATGGGATTAATACTGAAGCTAAATGGAAACACTGGGAAAACATGTAAGTTTCTAAGAAAACAGTTAATTAAAACTGTGGTGTGTTTGTTGTGTGCCTTGGCTCTGCGATCTTGGAAGGCAGGTGAACATCTCCCAGCAATGTTCCTATGCATGCTAGTGAAATAGCCATTCCTCCCCTCTGTCTACTTGGAGGCCTCGCTTGCTGTGGCGGCGGGCATGTGGCCACCTGCACAGCTCAGCTCTCGGCCTTAGGGCACCCTGTGAGTTCTTAGGTCTAGTGTTCGGCCATATTGACAGTTAAATTTTGTAAGAGTTAGTTTCTCACAGCAGATGCCACTTGTTGCCTAAAGATGGGGAGAGGCCGATGGCTTCTCTGCTCAGGGTTTGTCAGAGGCCCCACTTAGAAAAGCCCAGGTTTGGTGGCACCTGTGCCTGGTCCCGTGACCACGGCGTTCTTGGAAGTGGTGGACTCGGAGCAAAGTCTGGTTCTACTGAAATGAGTTTCTGCTAAAGCCGGAAGCCCAGTGCCGTGTATTTAAGTGGGCCTCACTGTTACCAGTGCACATAGTTAGGAAAGTCTTCAAAATGTGAGGTCAAAGCATTGCTTTTTAAATACCAAAACAAGAAAGGGAACTTACGATCATCAAAGCATATTCGCTCAGGCACGCTTGGAAAAGTTTAAGTAGGAAGGAAATCTCGTCATAATTTTAGAGATTTGGAAATCATAGCATCGCGCAGTTTCTCAGTTTGATTTGTTTCTAAAGAATTACCTAAGAAAATAATGACCGCAGTTTGCAGATGCTTCGAAGCATTATGTCATATTGATCATTCTCAGCAGGTGAACCTGAAAAGGCATGTTTCTTACACTCCCCTGGGTTTTGTTACTTGAAATCTCAGCATAAGATTATCTGGGATAGGAGGCTGTTACTTAGTGGGTGTTTTATTTTTGGTCATTTTCTTGCAAGAGGACAGCTCTCACGTTAATCATGTATAAGGAGGTACTGACTAAAGCTTTTCTTGAACTTTTAATTACCTCCTGCCCCCCAGTGGAGGGCCTATTCTGAGTGGTGATTTTTATGGTTAGTGGTTTAAATTCTTGCTCTTGGTCCCAATTACGGTTCCCAGTACTAGAAGGTAATGTTTGAGAGGCGTCGGGACTGCTTGTGCATGGCCTTCGCCACAGCCGCCCAACCAGGCCCTGCTGAGCGGGCTGGTCCCAGGAAACTTACCACTTTCCACTTTGTCCTGTGGATTTTTAAAAAGTATATTACTTACCTTACCTTCAAACTCGGGGGAGAAGGGGCTGTGTCTGACTCACCTTTGTGTACCCTGATACTTAATAGATATTTCCCCAAGGGGTGAATCGTGTGGAGTCCTTGGTGTATCTCTGGTAAGAAAGGGCTTGCTCATGAAATCTTCGCCCATCCTTAAATGGACCTTAGGTCTCGGGGTTTCTCATTGGAGTTCAGAGCCACTTTAAAGGACCCGATAGACTGTCCCGGGCATACGGGGTGTGCTATGTACCCCGGGATGCCCTCTGCAGGTGTGATGGTCATTGTCCAAGCCTTTGTGTACTCACTAGGTGATCTTGAAAAGGTGACTTCAGGTTTGGTTGGATTTTATAGGATCTAGAGATATGAATGGGTTCTTTAGTCTTTGCTTACTAAAGTGCTAAATGTTGGAGATACAGACACAACTGTTTTCACCTTGGATGTCAGGTGCGCGTGTGAGGGTGAGATTTACAATTCAGAAAAGCACTTACTGGGATACTCATTACGGGTGAAACCTGCTCGCACTGCCTGCCATCACTCGTGTGCTTCTGCAGTGACCCAGTGACGGTTCTCCACAGGAACCAAGAAAAGCCTTGGGCTTTCATTTAACATGGATCACCAGTTAGTGTGTCCCCATTTGTGAGATGTTTGGTCACTGCTATTTTATGATGTGCATTTACTAGAATCATTTTTAATTATTTTAATTAATTACATAATTTAATTATTGACTTTGGAAAAGTTGAACACAAGCAGCTTGAAGCTTACTGACTGGAAAAGCAAAAATGGCATAAACAACAAAGACAACGAGACCAGGAAAGGAAATCCAATTGTGTTAGTTAGTGAAGACCAAACACTAACACTGCAGGATCCTGGGAGAGTAAAAAGTGGGTAGTGACATGTGGGCCAGTTATGCTCCCCATGCCTGCAGCCGGACTGCTGCGCTCCCCCTGCAGGAGCAGGTGTGTTCACCCAGAAAAGTGAGCCACGGGGACTCCGAATGGAGTGACCTGCACAGCTGTGGAGGGAGAGGCTGAGAGCAAGGGAGTGAGGTCTGAACAGGCCCTGTGGCCGCGGGGTGCTCACTTCACATGCCGCACTGACAGCCCCTCCTCCTGCACCTCCCTCACCCCAGGACAGTGGAGCATTTTCAGAATAGTGTAGACTGCTCTCCGGAAATGCTGGCTAGCCCAAGGGACACCAGGCCCCAGCGAGATAACCAAGCTGCTCACAGTCAGCTGCTCTGACGCTGAGGTTGCCAGTGCTGTCTGCAGCCCTCACTGTTTGCTTCTCGCTGTCTGAGGTGGGAGTATACAGCCAGATTGCAGATCCCGAGAAAAGTTTTGAACAGGAAAGATTCCAGGGTAAATTTTTCATTGTGACATGCAAAGTCCCCCTAAAGTCTTCTTCCTCGAGAAGTTATGGGAAAACATGTTCCAGCAAATAAAGAAGCTGAGAAGGGCTCCAGGAAATGGGATCACACATGGGAGAGTCCAGAGGGTTTCTAGTAAGTTGGTGGACAAGTACAGGATACCGGAGCACAATCAGTCCAGTGTGGCATGTAAGAGAGGGCTGTGAGAGGGTGACTCTCTAAGATAAAGAAAGAATACCTGATTTATTTGACCTTATTGAAGGAGTTTTGCCCTGGCTGGTGTGACTTAGTTGAGCTTTGCCCCATGCACTGAGAGGTCACCAGTTTGACATGCCCATTTGCAGGCTTAATCCCAGTAGAAGGCAGCCAAAAAATGTTTCTCTCTCCTTCTCCCTTCCTCTGTCTCTCAAAATCAATAAAAACATTTATTAAAAAGAGGAACTTTATGGTAGTGTATGAGACTTTACAGATGATTTTGTGATATCATGGGTCTGTAGAAAGTCAAAGGAAAGGCAATTCACGCCTCAAAAAACTGAATGAAAAGTTACTTGTACATGACTCATCAGCCTTGAATGTGGTTTTTCACTTGACCTGAGATTGTCCCAGGACTAGATTGGAGCATGGGATGCACACCACGGACGGTGCAATGGGTGTTCTTTGGGAGAAGTCCATAGATGGTGTCTGAAGTGGGGGGAAAAATTAACTCTATAAGCACAAAGATGTAACTCCTATGACAAACTAAAAGCATTGACAATACTTTGACAGTAAGAATTGGGAGTGAGAAGTGGGGTGGCTTGCTTTTTACACAAGCCTGATTGTTTTGATTTTTAAATGTACTTTGTACTTTGATTTAAAAATTTAAAACATGAATAAAATGGAAAATCTACTTATAAAGGCATTTTAAACTTGCCTTTGAAATCAGACTTCGCAAGCAGGCTGGGATCCCTGCCCTCAGTGCAATTGGAAATAACCAAGACGTTGGGTTCCACACATTTCAGCACTTTGGAGCTCACGGCCTTTGTGAGTGCTTTCACCTGGAGCCAAAGCCAGAGGATGTGCACCAGGCCCTCCATCTCCTGAGACCCCAGCTGACGACAGTGCAGGAAGAGAGCAGGAGGGGCGAGCAGGAAGTCGGTCTCGGGAGTGGGCTAGGCTGAGATCGCTTGCCCTTCAAGGACCTGCGGCAAGTGATGCCAGAGGGGGTCAGCCTCATCCTGGTCCACTCCTCGGCTGGGTGCTGGACTGTGATGGACCGCGGTGTAGCAACGGACTCCAGTGAAATGTTTTCTCGTGTGGTTCTTTCTGAGGACAGGCCAGGCATCAGCAGAAATCAAAATGAAAAAATATTTTAGCAAGAGAGGAAAAAGCAAGTGCAACCCATGGCTTTTCTTTCTGGTAGTGTGATAAGGTGGAGCTAAATGGCACCTTAATTCACTATCATTCCTAAAAGTCAGAGCTTTAGTGGCTGCATGGTGTGTAAGGGCATGGCAGCAAACCCCTCCCAAGCTGCCTGCGTGTCCAGGGCCCATGGCAGCCTGCAGAGCAGCCGCGGCTCCGGCCCACGGACACCAGCACTTATATCTGATACGTATGCACTTACGTACATAACAGACAACAGTCACCCCACTCACTGAAAGGGTGAGCTACAAATATAAGTAAGTAGAAGTCCTAGGTTAGTTGTTTTTTGTGCCCTTCAGCTCACTGTTAGAGAGCTGATGTGGAGACGAAGCCGCTCGGTCTTTCCGTTCCTCCTCCTGTTGGTCCTGCCATCTCACCACATCTGGGCACACTTCCAGGCTGTGGGCAAGGAAGGGGAGAGCCCACATCTGGCCTGGAGCAATGGTCCTCTTACAGTTCACTGTTTATGAGACCTTTTAAAAATTGTTGTTACTTCACAAATCAACTATTGACTTCTTCCAAAAATCTATCCCTTGCAAACTCTATGCCCTGATGGTACCTGGTACACTTTGACAAGGCAGGGGTCAGGCTCATGGGAGGGAGTGGCTTGTGCCAGGGCAGCCAGTCAGGACAGCACCCGCCCCTGCGGCCTTTTGTTCACTCTAGAGTGCCACAGCATATACCACAGCCTCCTGAGAACCCTGTGGCCCTGCTTGGCTACTCTGTTGACTAGAAGTTACAAAAATCAGTGTAGCAGATCCTTTGCCTCTTTGGCCTGTTCACACTGATTGGCTTGGAAGTGGAATTCTCTGAAGCTAAGGGCAATTTTAAGGGTGTAGCCCCTGATCCTTTTTCTTTTGTTTCCTTTTGTCTGACTGGAGGAGGAGACATGCCCTGTGGGAAGCTGCCTACCTGTGTGATTGTGGGCTCTCTTTCACTGGGAGGTAGAACTTCTTACCAGCCTCCTAGGTACCTGCTACCCGCTGTGTATTCTAGCCACTCCACACTGCCACAGCCTTGGCCTTGAGCCTCCGCTGTGGGCCTGGGGAGGACAATGGGCTGCTGCAGGCAGGGCAGAAGCTTCCAGAACACTTCTGTTCTTACCTCTACAAGGAGAACACATATAAGGTTGAAGCTCTAAAACTGATTAAATGAGAGACAGTCTTCTATGCATTTCAGCTACGTTTTATTTTTAATGTGTTTTTACTCAACAAGAAAGTTCAGAATATGTTTCCTTTGAAAATTTTGGCTAGCCAGGGATATCTGAAAGAGTTAATGTCTATCTAAAGCTAAAAAACCTATGTTTTCCAATTGGAAAATTGTGATTTTTATTGCTGATGTTGGAAAAGCGGTTGTGTTCTCAGCAATTGTATATTTAAGTGATGTGCCGGTGAAAACCAGCGTTTTGTGTTTCTGCATAGAAGATGCAGCAGGTGTAAGTGAAGGTCTGTGCTCACTTTGCTCTGAAGGAGAAGGCCCAGCACCGCTGTGTGGCTGTGACTCAGGTCTCTGACCTCGTGTTTCTGCATGCGTTTGTCCTGGTGAGGGGAGTGTTGCTGGTTGTCCTATGTTCTGGTAGCTAGTTTTTAAAAGAAAAGGGGTGCAGGGTGGGGTGCAGGCGGGAGCCCAGGCTATGTGCCTTCCTGCTCCTGAGTGGGAGCCACACATGGAACTGAGCCACGCATCAGTGCGGAAAGCCTCTTTTGAGGCCTTTGTTTTGAACAAACTCTAGTGTCTTTTTTTTCCTCTTTTTCTAAGATTGAAACAATAAAAGTCATTAAGCTAGCAGGTGGTGGGCAGCAAGCGGGTGTACTGGGCAGTGTTGGTGTTCGCATTCAATGGAGATGCCTCAGCCATTGGAAGTTGTAGTTTCTAAAACAGGACAGGAGCTCAGTTCTTTCCGTGACCCCGCCCCCGCCCATGGGAAATGGGTGAGTTTTGTGCATTGAATTCTAAGAGCAGTCACTGGAGAACAAAGCCACAAAACACAGAAGGTATGAAATAGGAGGGGGGCCAAAAGCCCACTCAGAGCTTCCTGAGGATGATGATGATGGTAGTTAGTACTCAGCCGAGAGACCAGACACCAAGTGATCCTTTATACCCAGGTATTCCACAAGTACAGTCCTGGGCATTCTCAGGAAATCATTTGTGAGTGTCTACTTCAGACCGAATGCTAGTCAAGGGTCAGGGGGGAAATCCAGAAGGAATGCTTAGACTACAATAAATACTATGTATACCCATTGTAAACGCTTGTGTCTAATATCCCCAAGGCTTTACCTCAAACTGTCTTTTTTTAAAAAAAATATATGTTTTTATTGATTTCAGAGAGAAGAAGGGAGAGGGAAAGAGAGATAGAAACATCAGTGATGAAAGAGAATTATTGATCGGCTGCCTCCTACATACCCCCTACAGGGGATCAAGCCCACAAACCAGACATGTGCCCTGACCGGGAATCAAACCATGACCTCCTGGTTCATAGGTTGATGTTCAACCATTGAATCACACCAGCCAAGCTGTCTTTTTTTTAAAATATTTAATCTCAATGTCACATTAAAGTTTGTGGTAGTAATATTGGCTTCCTGTGTCTTGAGAAATTTGATAGCTGCTTATTCTCTAGAGCTATTCAATACATTAGGCACTAACCACATGATTATTTAAATTAACTTTAATGAAATAAAATTAAAAACTCAGTTTCTCAGACCGGTCACATTTCAAGTGCTCAGTAGCATGACCAAAAGGGGGATGTGTGGATGAAAAGTGGCCACATGCTAACCTGACTAGCTCAGGCAAGGCCTGCATGGTGGCCTTGCAAACTCAGAGACCTAAAGTGACCACAAAGGATGGTCTGAAATTAAAATTTTTAAATTAAAAAGCAGTCTGTGGTGGGTAGTCATGTCCTAGGCCAGTATCTTCCCTGATAAAAGTCAACAACACGTGGCTGCAGGCTACTGCGTGGAACATGCTGAGAGGAGTTTCGCCTTTTGAGGTCTCCTGGCTAGCACCTTTCCCTTCTGTGGGGAGAACTGGTGCTGTTGTTCTTGATCCTGTGAAAGTGCGTACCGTCAGACGTCTGGGCTGGAGGGACAAACAGCCAGATGAGTGCCTGTGCCTGTGTCCACACTATGGGTCACTAGAGCAGCTGGATTAAGGGCGGCTGTCGGAGCCAGGCTGGTGAGTCAGGTGCCTTTTGCACCTGTTGGTGGGTGCAGACTGCTGTTAATGGTTTTTTTTTGTTTTTTAAATATACTTTATTGATTTTTTACAGAGAGGAAGGGAGAGGAACAGAGTGCTAGAAACATCGATGAGAGAGAAACATCGATCAGCTGCCTCCTGCACACCCCCTACTGGGGATGTGCCTGCAACCAAGGTACATGCCCTTGACCAGAATTGAACCTGGGACCCTTGAGTCCGCAGGCCGATGCTCTGTCCAGTGAAACAAACTGGTCAGGGCCAGAGTGATGTTAATTTTAACGAATTGGCTTTAGAGACCATGTGTCCTTCTAGCTGAAGCTTTTGAGCTGGCAACACTGCACAAGTCCCTTAACTTTTCTGAACCCGTTTTCTCTTCTGTAGAATTTGGATGAAATACCTACTTCCTAGGTTCGTTATGAGAATCACATTAGGTAAAGAATCTGGAATAAGGAATATCAAATACTCCTTGGCTGGGTCGCTCAATGGATTAGAGCATTGTCTCTATAAGCCAAGGTTGCAGGCTCCATTCCCAGTCAGGATACATACAAGAATCGACCCATGAACTGGGAGGTCACAATTCGATTCCCAGTCAGGGCACATGCCCAGGTTGTGGGCTTGCTTCCCAGTGGGGGATGATCAGTGATCATCTCTCATCATTGATGTTTCTAGCTCTCTCTCCCTCTCCCTGAAATCAATGAAACCATACTTTAAAATATTTTTTAAAAATCAATTAATGCATAAATAAGTGGAACAACAAATCAATGTTTTTCTCCCTCTTTAAAATCAATTTTAAAAAAATCAAATAGCACAGTGTGGGATGTGTAGTAAACATGTGCTTGATAGCAGTAGTTTATATTCATATCCTAATAAATAAAAACCCAGGTCCATAACATCCACAACGACCAGAGGCTCAACCAACGGGAAGTCGGTGCTGGTTTGCCATGGTGACCCACCACTGACTGCCTCAGCTGCGGGAGCCCAGACGCAGCACTGACTGCTGAGGGGGCTGTGGATCAGGCCCAGAGAGAGAAGCAGGGTCTGATTCGTAGCCTCCGTGGCAGCTGTTGATCAGCACTTGCCTCTCTCTTTTGCTCTGGGCCTGGCCAGCAGCTACACCTCTCTTTCTCTCGGGCCTCTGCTGGGGCTGCTGATCAGCCCCGCGTCTCTGATCAGGCCCATTGATAGGCCCAAAGACACTGACTGGCATGGAAACTGACCAATCAGAACCAAATCTGGGTGAAGTGTGAGGAGCCAATGGCTGCCTAGGAGACAGAGCTTTTGACACTGACTGGCATAGAAACTGACCGATCAGAACCAAATCTGGGTGAAGTGCAAGGAGCCAATGGTTGCCTAGGAGGCGGAGCTTTTGACACTGACTGGCATAGAAACCAACCAGTCAGAACCTAATCTGGGTGAAGTGCGAGGAGCCAGTGGCTGCCTAGGAGGCGGAGCTTTTGACTGGCATAGAAACCGACCAGTCAGAACCTAATCTGGGTGAACTGCGAAGGCAGAACCTAAGGTGGGGGCTGAGGAGGGGTTTTAAAGGCAACAGCTGTTTGGTGTAAGGTGTAAGAAAGTGGTTCAATTTTTTAATGACAGGTTTGGCAGTATAGTGCATATGGCTGGCTATCAGTCCAGATATAGGGACTATGTATTTTTGTCTGCCAAGATCATCTCCTCCTGATGAAAAAGGATTCCCCACTCCCATTTAAGCAATCCTATTCTATATAACCTATACTACTAAAAGGGTAATATGCTAATTAGACCAGGTTGACTGGCCATCTTCTGGATGTCTGACTTCCTTCCAGACAAAGCCATGGCGGTGGGGGCCAAGGCAGAGGCCATTAGTGGCAATCAGGCTAGCAGGGGATGGCAGTTGGGGCAAGATCAGGCCGGCAGGGGAGGGAAGTAGTGGGCAAGATCAGGCCGGCAGGGGAGGGCAGTTAGGGGCGATCAGGCAGGCAGAGGCAGTTAGGGGCGATCAGGCTAGCAAGGGAGAGCAGTTAGGTGTGAGTTCAGGCCAGCAGGGGAGGGCCACTGGGGGCAAGATCAAGCCAGTAGGGGAGGGCAGTTGGGGGTGAGATCAGGCTGGCAAGGGAGGGCAGTTAGGGGTGATCAGGCAGACAGGCAGGTGAGCAGTATTAGCCAGCGGTCCCAGATTGCGAGAGGGATGTCCGACCACTGCTTAGGACATCCCCCAAGGGGTCCCCAGTTGGAGAGGGTGCAGGCTGGGCTGAGGGACCCCCCTCCACCCCCCCATGCACGAATTTCATGCACTGGGCCACTAGTTAATAATGGCATTTATTATTCTGGTTGAGGTCAGTTCTTCTGTTCTTGATGAGTGCTGAAATCTCATTAATTATTCTTCTTTACTTGCCCTACATCTACTTTCCTTTGTTCATTGTCTTTTGTCTTTTTTTTCTTTTGGACTTAGGGCAGTGGTTCTCAACCTTTCTAATGCCATGACCCTTGAATACAGTTCCTCATGCTGTGGTGACCCCCAACCATAAAATTATCTTTGTTGCTACTTCATAACTGTAATTTTGCTACTGTTAATGAAGCTGGTATGTGTATATAGGCCCAGGGCCATGTAGAATAATTGGCCAGTAGAAATGGGATCCATGAACCCCCTTCATTTGTTGTAACTGTTTCGCAAACTGTCATGAGAGCCATGACCAGAAGATCCCTGTTGATTTTATTTTTCCTTATGCAGCAACAAAGGAGAGAGCGTGAGGCTAGAAGGCAGCAAGAACGTGAGCAGCGAAGGAGAGAACAAGAAGAGAAGAGGCGGCTAGAGGAACTGGAGAGAAGGCGGAAAGAGGACGAGGACCGGAGGCGGGCCGAGGAAGAGAAGAGGAGAGTTGAAAGAGAGCAGGTTAGTTCACAGGGATGTACCCACCTGAGCTTGTGAGATTTGTTACTTTTGTAGAGTTGGGGAATTTAGGGCAGAACGTACACACACGTGTGGGTGCACATGTCCAGGACATTAGAGGTTCAGGATGCTGAAACAAATTGGAAGTAACCAGTAAACTGAGCCTGTTGTCTTTTTTAAAAGTTATATAAATTATTATACTTTAGGAACCTTGAAACCAGAAAAGTGGTCTACAGATAGTATGGTGGCTGAAAGATTTCTGAATATATCTTCTCGGGTTCAGTTTAAATGCTTCAGACCTAACACTTTAAAAATAATATTAAAAGCCAATTATAAGAAATTTCTTATGAGCAACACTTGAAGTAACCACTGGCTAACCAAATATTTAATACTAGAGGCCCAGTGCACCAGTGGGGTCCCTCAGGCTGGCCTGCGGGGATCAGGCCGAAACCATCAGTGCAATATCCCTCGAGGGGTCCTGGATTGCAAGAGGGCACAGGTCAGGACAAGGGACCCCACCAGTGCACAAATCTGTGCACCGGGCCTCTAGTATGCATATAAGATCTTTAATTAATCTCTTCCTGCCCTCCCGCTTTCCCTCTCATCAGTCTATTCCATGTTTCCATGCCTGAGCGTTGAACGTCTTCCCCTGGTGATTAGTACATGTCATAGCTACCGGTTGAATGGTTGCTTAGGCTTTTATATAGATAGATATCTTTGCATATAATTCAGTATACACATGTAGCATTTTAGAAAAACTAGCAACATTATTGTTTTGTTTAACCACAAAAAGATAAGGTTTAATAATATTTACAACATTTTATTAATTCCAGATGGTAGTTTTCTTTAGAACCCTCTGTTTCTTGAACCAGCTGTACAGACAAAAATTGAGTTTTCTGTTGTCTGTTGTCACTGTGGATCCCATCACTAGCCTCCTTGCCTTTCATGTCTTTGAAGGAATCACTATGAGCTTTGAATAAAGAAGAAAGATATGAATGGGTCCAATTTAAATGAAACTTGTGATTCATATTTAAAGTACCTTAAGACAGTGGTATTAACTTCCAGGTGTGGTTGTTCAGTTATTATCCTTGATACTAACTATACGCCTCAGGTTTTCTGAGACTCGGTCTGCCTGCTCATTGCCAGTGTTCCTAGGAATTCGAGTGACATTCTTTATGTCACCTTCCTGACATTGTGGGCCAATTAACTGGTGTGTTTTGTTTGTTTTTCCTCACATTCCAATTTATACTTGGGAACTACAAAGAAGACATAATATACACTACATGCTTTTAAAAATTAGATCACAATTTAATCCCCACAATTCAGTTGTGATAAGATGATATGAAAGTGATACTTACCTTTATTGTTCTAGTGACAGGCATTAGCTATTGTGTATAGCAAGTATTGTTCACCTCTTTAAAAAAGTAACATCAAAACAAACAAACTAAATAACATCAAAAGTTAGTTTTATTCGGCTTTCCTCATTCTATTGCAGAATTCCCACGGGAACGGTGCTGAGGGAACACCCCTCTGCATAAGTGTGCCTATGTGTGACTGTTCTGTGTTCATACCTGTGACTTGGATAGAGGTGCATTTTCCAGGTGCCCCTGTGTTTTGAAGGCAGAAAACAAATGAGTGGGCTACTTGATCCTTTGCTTATGGCTTAAGTCTGTCTAGTCCAGAGAAGAGAAGAGGGGAGTCCGGGTCCTTCCTCGGTCACTCTGGGAGGCAGGGCGTGCTCGGCCGTTGCTGGCGGGGCAGGAGTCTCCGGGGAGCCTGGGTTGGAGTCAGGGCATGTTTGCCACTGGTCTTGTGGATATGCTTTCCCCCAGACTGGCTTTTTTGTTGTGTTTTAGCTAAATTTTCTTTGTAAAATGAACATTTCTAAGGAAATTTACACTTTGTAATTTCTGTTACCCAGCATTCTCGTGATTAGATTGATTGGTTAGCCACACTTCACTTCAGGTATCGCAGGGTGCAGTTTGGGATAAGTGGGTTGTCAGCAGTGGACTCTGTAAAGAAGTCTCTGAATTTCAGAGTGAAGGCTGCCCTCAGGGACCCCTTTTGAGTAGTTAGCTTTCTTCCCCATTGAAAAGGAAGGAAACTTCTGTTTTTTGTACCAACTTTGTTCTTTCTGAGGTTATCTGTATCTCATATTTGAGCCTCACAAAACCATCCTGAGAGTGGAGAGAGAATACCCCTGAAGTCATTTCTCAGATGTGGAGTCTGGGAGCCTGGGAGGGGGCTTGCTTGATCCACAGCTAGGGCCACTGGTTCCCCAGGCCATTAATATGCATGGACACTCCAGGCTGGAGTTTTACTCTTTATACACATATGTTGGATGTGTTTGCCCATTTTCATTCTTCATCCTTCTCTTCCCATTGGAACAAGCCACTCCCCTCTCCTTTCTTGGTCATGGACACACACAGGGCCCCTCATTGTGAAGAACCTGGGCCTGTTCGTTGGTGGAAAGTCGCCGACGTGTCCAGACCGGGCTTTCAGAATGTAGTTATTCTAGGTGCCTTGTGTATCTGTCACCAGCGAAAACACAAATCATGCTTCTTGTATTTTAATATTAAACAGGTTTTAGTTTGGGGTTTTAAAAATTGGCAACCATGCTGTGTATAAAGAATGACTAAGAAGCAGACATTTGTGAATGAGAATGCTTTGGTTCCTAAAATTAAACTGCCGACTTCGGAGTCTGCCATCCTGAAGTAGCCTCGCAGCCTGTAAAGCCGGCATTTGTGTATGGCAGACGCACCCAGCTCTTCATGTGGACTCTGAAGGTCTTGGTGGCCAGTTTTTGAAGTTCTTGGGAAAATTCTGAGCAATAGATTTTGTTGAGACTCATTACTCAACAAAAGTGAACGACCACCAAGGATGACTGGGCCGATGGTGGGTGCGCTCCATTCAGGGTCCTGTTCTTTCTGTGGGTCCATTGATTGCTGGGTGATTTCTGTGTGACAGGAGTATATCAGGCGGCAGCTAGAAGAGGAACAGCGGCACCTGGAAATGCTTCAGCAGCAGCTGCTCCAGGAGCAGGCCCTGTTACTGGTAACGCCCGCGTCTGTCTGTCTGTAGCGCCAGGGCACGTCTGTCCTCCCCGAGTGGGCACAGCTGTGTGCCACCAGACCACTCTGGGTAGTGCTGGGGGCTGGCAGGCTCAAGTGGAGACACCTCCGTGGTCCTACTGCTTGGGACACATCTCCAGGTGGCTTTTATTTACTTACTTACTTCCCACTAATAACTGTCCTTGTTTGATAGATAGAAAAGGCTTTGAACAGAAGTTGGCATTCAGCGAGCAGACAAGAATGCTAGGGGCTGATGGTTGAAAGCGCTTGCCTAGGATTTCACCTAGCTTACTCTAGGTTTCTTTTGAAACCACTGCTACTGACATTTAATTGAATTCTCTCTTACTCTGTCCAGTGATATTATTAGCAACAAGCTTTCAGATTTTCCACAGGTAATATGCTATCTGAAACCCCAGCATTTTACTTTGTTACAAAACATGGGGGGAGGGGGGAAATAGCATGGTCTTTAGAGAACTGAGAATGAATTGGAGAAGAGGTGAGCCCTCCAGTGTCCCCTAGATTCAGTGTTCTCCTCTCCCTCCCCAAGGAGTGCCGCTGTCGGTAGCTGGAGCAGCACCGGCAGGCAGAGAGGCTCCAGAGGCAGTTGCAACAAGAACAAGCATATCCCCTGTCTCTACAGCATGACCACCGGAGGCCGCACCCACAGCCGCCATCACAGGAAAGGAGCAAGCCCAGCTACCACACCCCGGAGCCCAGGCCCCACTATGAGCCCGCTGACCGAGTGCGAGAGGTACCGCACCCTTGCGTCGTCCCCTGTATCGTCCCCTGCGTCGCGCAGATAGGAATCCGTGTGGGTTCCTGTAAGGTGTTAGTGCTAGACGTGCTGGCAGCTGAGGACCCACCCTCTTTGGGTTTCCAGCTGAGACTCAGGTCCTGAGAAGTGAGGGACTGACTCCGCAGGGTTTCTTAGCCAGTTCGGCATGTTCTCCATAGAGGACCAAAGTGCCTTTGGTCCCGATTCTCAGATGAACTGAACACTGAACTAAACACAAGGGGAAGATTGTCTGGTAGAATCATTCTTTAAAATGCAAATGAGGGAATGGTGGCCTGGTTAACTGTTTTTCCCAAACGGGAATGAGGATGAAGTGTGTCCACAGCCAACTTCCTGACTGTTCAGTGATCCTGACTTGGTACCGAATTGCTCCTCTGGGAGAGTCTCCCGGTGAGGTGTGGCACAGGTGTCCTGGGCTTCCGAGGCTGCCGGGGGTGCCCTCCCGCACTCCTGGCCCCCAGAGAGCCCCGGAACAGATGTTCTGGAATGCCTTTTGTGCTGGAGTGAAATCCCTGATGGCAGTCTTTTCCTCTGTTGGTTTAGTTGGTTGTGACACATTTAATTGTTTTCTGGTTTATCATCCTCATGTACAACCCTAAAACTCCTGCCAGGCGGAGATTTCAAGGCTGCCTCTTTTAACTGGCTCTCATAAGTATTTCTTTATCCTGCTTTATTTGCTCCTCCCTTTTAAGCTATCCCTTTCTTTTCTTGTAGTTGAAGTTAACAGAAAATGTCTCTGTGCAGTCCGCCCACTTCCAGGCTTTCTCTGGTACCTGCTTTCCCCACTAACACTGCATTATGTCTTCTAATTCTCCGATGCAGGTGGAAGATAGATTTAGGAAAACTAACCACAGCTCCCCTGAAGCCCAGGCTAAGCAGACAGGCAGAGTGCTGGAGCCGCCCGTGCCTTCCAGATCAGAGTCTTTTTCCAGTGGCAGCGCTGAGCCTGTGCACCCCGCCCTGCAGAGACCAGCTGAGCCCCAGGTGCGGCGGCCAGGCCATGGGTCATGGGCACGTGAGGGCTCAGGCCACAGGCCTGCTTGTAATAATCACATTGTGGTATGTTCCCACATTGAGAAAGAGAGGAGATTAGCAGGAGTGAGTTTAGACTAACCTGAAGAGGACAGACCCTCTTTTGATAGGGGAAAGTAGGAAGTTTTAAGATTTTTGTTGTACTTACTAAGCATATCCAGATTCGGTGGTTTTTTTTTTTTTCTTAGTCTAGCATTCTGTTAGATGTTCATGAATAAGTGTTTTCTTATTCTAACATAAAGGATTTTTTCAGCTTAATTTTTAGAAAGTTAGTGTTGCAAATACATAAGGGGCGAACCAGACCTTTTCTTAGCCAGACCTTGGCACCTGGCTAGCCCAGGAGTGGGCATCAGAGAGCCAGCACTACCCTGAAATTCCAATACAAGTTTAGGGTTGTCCAAATGTGCATGTTTTTTTGTTTCCTTTTTTTTTTTCTGGGAAACGAACCTTTTATCAGATTCTCAAAAGGTTCAAGATCCTAAAAAAGTTACAGTCCAATAGGTGAGGTGTGGCTTTCCCTGAAGCAGGTGGGATAAAGGTCACAGCTTTCACTGGTCAGCCACGTGGCTGGTGTGGGAGAGCCTGGGCTGAATGCTGTGGGCCAGAGAGCCCTCTGCTGTCTGGAGAGAACATGGATGGCAGAGGGTGCCACGCAGAGGTCTTAGGTCCCCACTGATGCCACTTTCTCGCTGAAACAACAGACTTTTAGTCATTTTGTTCTGTGCAGCTGTGTAACTCAGAATATTGGAAGCAAGTTCTGAGGTCCAGGTTCACTGAGGTTTGCATGTGTTGGGGGCAGAATTCACGTTCTTGTGAGAAGTAGCTGCGGTGTTTCGAAAAACAAATGCAAACGAGGATTTGAATGTGCTTCCCAGTAACTAAGCCCTCTGTGGAGAAGTTTAGGGACCACAGAACCAGGCTCTGGCCCTAGAAGGCAGGGGAGGTGCCATGGGCCATGGGAGGTGTCCCATGGAGTCAGCAGCTTGTGCTTCATGGGAGAGCTGGCGCACCAGCCATCAGCAACTCCGAGTAAGGGATGGAAAGACAAAGGAGACAGAGCAGGACAGGGTGAATGGGGCCAAAGGAGGAGGGACTATTGGGATCAGTTTGACGACGTTCCTGTGGAGAGGCCAGGATTAGCTTTTCATCTGAAAATTAGCCCTGCCGTGAATAGAAAACCTTTACCTGTTTGGGCCACTGACAGTTTAGGAAGCAGGCGCTTCTGATTGCGCAGGCTGCATTCTATGCTGACAGCTCCTTAATGTGGTGCTTGGGAGGCTCTCCTGGCTCCTCCTCCTGTGGCAGGTCGATCTTCAGAAGCATGCACTTGTGCAGACCTCCTCTCCAGGGGCTTTTCAGGGAGGACCCCATGCTGAAGCCATGTTTTGAGCATTGTAGTTACAGACAACACTTTCAGGTCCTCGCTTTTCCAGACTCTGAATAGTTGGCACATTTTAGGCATCTGAGATAATACCAATAACTAGCTATGTGACTCTCAGCTAGAACTCTCAGACCTGGAACTAATTTTGGATCTTGCTTTAGTGAAGATTGAATCAGTTGTGATTTGGCATTTCCAGTTTTCATTAAATGCATTGATTTAATAGACATATAACTGGAGTTATGTAAATTGCAATATTAAACATTTTAAAACAAAATAATTTAAAGAAAATACAGATTATTTCAGAGATTATTTGTCCAATTTAAAAGCAACCAGATAAAAACCCAGTTAACAAGTGTTGTCAAGTAGATCGATTTAGGGACTCATAGTAATGAATACTTATAAAGAAGTTCTTTTTTCCTACCTAGTGTGAAGATGTATAAAGACCTAGGGTTTGAGTGTTTTAAGACTTAGAAGAAGAAAGAAGGGAAATGTTGGTGTATGTGGAAAGTTGGCTGTTTTTAAGTTGCTCTGTTATAATTTGTCAGAACCTGAGGGCTTTGTGTTTGCCCACTCAGTGTGCTGTTCACTGCTGCTGGTCAGGGGGTGCCCTGCAGGGAGCAGGGGGGGCTGGCAGGTGTGCACGCACAGGCCCCTCCATGCCGCCCACCACCTCCAGGCTCTGCTCAGACACGTGTCCCCCATCAGCACAGGAGCGATAAGCCTTCTTTAAACTTTAAACCCTTCACGTTTGCTGCTCTCGTGGTGCTTATCTGGGTTAAAGAGTTTCCCTTCTAAATGTGCATTGGTTCTTCTGTGCACACTGTGTCCCAGGCCCTGTTCACATTAGAGGGGAGTGGCTTGCTGCCGGGCTTGCCTAACCCTAGAGCACCCATTGCCTTCCCCAGTTCCTGTTTGAATTTGGAATTGACCAGAAAAGCCTTTTATGCAGAACGCATTGAATGTCTTGTGTTTTGTTTTCTTGTAAGGTACAGTGGTCCCACCTGGCATCTCTCAAGAACAATGTTTCCCCTGTCTCGAGATCCCATTCCTTCAGTGACCCTTCTCCTCCCAAATTTGCACACCATCATCTTCGCTCTCAGGACCCATGTCCACCTTCCCGCAGTGAGGTGCTCAGTCAGAGTTCTGACTCTAAGTCGGAGGCGCCTGACCCCACCCAAAAGGCTTGGTCTAGATCAGACAGTGACGAGGTGCCTCCAAGGGTAAGAAGCAGACAGACAGATGTGTGCTGCTTTTTCCTGTTTGTTCTTTTTTAAAAATTGCTAATTTCAATTAAGGGTATGGTGACATCACCAGAATTAAGGGACTGTGAAATTTCACATGAGCTTTTTAAGGTGGGGAGAGAGCTGTACAGTTAGGAGTTACGTCCAGCCAGTGCTAGCTGTTCATTTTTATTGTTAACTCTGTATCTAAACACTGGGTAACAAAGTAACCTAGGAGCATGCTTTTAGAACAAATAGGATAGATAGTGGTCGGCAAACTTATTAGTCAACAGAGCCAAATATCAACAGTACGATTGAAATTTCTTTTGAGAGCCAAATTTTTTAAACTTAAACTTCTTCTAACACCACTTCTTCAAAGTAGACTCGCCCAGGCCATGTTATTTTGTGGGAGAGCCACACTCAAGGGGCCAAAGAGCCGCATGTGGCTTGCAAGCCGCAGTTTGCCAAACACGGGGATAGACTATATTTTAGCAGCTGTCTTATGTTTATACAGAAGTTATAGATTATTTTCAACATTGACCATTATCTAAACTTTCAGAAAAGATCTTGAAAAGAAAAATCATTAACAAAAATTTCAAAAAGGAGACGTTCTTTTTAAATGGAGGAGTTTTTTGGCTATGTTTTGCTTTAAACTTTTTTTTAATTTTTAATTTTTTTGGTAATTACTTAATGGTGAAATTAAACATAAAGGCACATTTTAGTTTATTTTTCTCCACTTAGAATTTGCTTCCTCTGAATATTTTCTTGCTTCCTACCAGTCTTTGTTTCCTACTGATCCATTTGTGGACATTGTTTGGTTTCTTTGAGCTTATTTTCCTGATTCTCACATTTTCTTAGCAAAATGCTTTGTATGTCCCCTCAAGCAGACCTCCATCCACACGGCAGGGGGTGCTGCAGAGGCACCTGCTGTGGTCCCGCGCCTTCGCTGCCTGGACCAAGTATTCTCTCCCATGTGTCAGTGGAGGAAGAGCGGGCTGGTGGGGTGGGGTGGTGACAGCGAGGCTGACAGAATTAGAACTGCTGTAGATAATGTTTGGGCAGGGAATCTTTTTTCCTCCTCATATTTTCAAGAACGTGATTGCTGTGTTTTCTACCCAAAGGTTCCTGTGAGAACAACGTCTCGTTCCCCTGTGCTGTCCCGTCGGGATTCCCCGCTGCAGGGCAGTGGGCAGCAGAATAGCCAAGCTGGGCAAAGAAACTCCACCAGGTAAAAGAAGGCGGAGCTTAAGAGCAGCTTATGTACAGTCGCCTTCAGGAAAGTTCTGTGGCAAAGAGGAGATTATCAGTTTATGAAAGAAAAACTGCCATGAAATATATTAACCGCCTGTCTGTGTGGGTGAGTGCAGAGCAGTCGGGGAGGCCCAGAGAGCAGGGGCCTGGGGGTCTCCTGGGCTGTGGGAATACGAAAATGACAGGCAGCACTAAAGAACGTCGTGGTTGGCTTACAGTCCAGTAAACCCAGTGAACTAACCAAATACTGTTTTTAGTGTAAAGCTCTTCTGTCCTGTGAGCAGCTCTTAGTCACGTGAAGCTAGTGGCCGCTAGATTATATAGCTAAATGCGAGTGTAACTTCATTAAAATGAAGTAAAACTTGATTTTCTTGGTAACACTGGCTGTGTGTTGAGTGTCCAGTAGCCACTGCTCAAGCTGTGGGGTCCCCACCACCTCTGGGCTGGAGCAGGAAGAGGCCACCCTGCTGTCCTTGCCCCTTACCAAGCCTCAGGTCCTCTTTGCTGGAGGGTGGGGTTGTCCAGGAGCTGCAGAGCCGCCTAGTCCTTGGTGAGCAGATGGGCCAGGCTCTCCTGGGACTGAGTGTGCCTTGTATCCTCCGGGCCCTGTAGCCCCTGCCTCTGCCAGGCCTAGCAGGTCGCATCCGCCCACGCTCCCTGTCACAGCCACACAGAAGAGGACGCTGCGTAGTGTCAGCTCTGAAGACCAGTGTGGTCGGCTGGGAGCAGCAGCCCGGAAACAGTGTAATTTTGTGCATAATTTATATAAGTAGATTTTTTATAATGTTGCTATGACAGAAATGGTGACACTTCTAGACCCAACAATAGCATTAGCTTTGCCTAATGAAGATTTGGGGTCTGCTAATGGTAGGATATCATTTACATATTTGGTTTGTTGGGGTACCTGAGATAAAAACCATGAAGAACGTTAGAGCTTCCTGTGTGTAGGCTCTCATCATACCTGTGTTTCATGCGTGTGCATACACAGCTGGATGCTGCATCTTGGGTAATGCATGTGCTGTTCTCTCCCTTTCTTTTCCGACAGCAGCATCGAGCCCCGGCTGCTGTGGGAGAGAGTTGAAAAGCTGGCACCCAGGCCTGGCAGCGGAAGCTCTTCAGGATCCAGCAACTCGGGATCCCAGCCCGGCTCGCACCCTGGCTCTCAGAGCGGCTCTGGGGAGCGTTTCCGAGTGAGATGTAGGGTGCCTTTCTGTACTCCTCCACTCCCCCCCACCTCCCCGTTAGCGACACTGGGCTCTGAGTAGTGCACTGAAGGCCTCCCAGCCATGGGAGCTGCCTGGTGTTTGCGCAGTGCATGTCACAGGATATGGTCACAGCGTAGGTTGTAATGGCACTGGTAGTCACCATAATTTTAATACAAGAGTTGACTTCTGAGAGCTTACACGTGCCTTGCACTGTGATCGCCTCACCTATGTTGTTTCATTTCATCTTCGTCATAACCTCATGAGATACACTTACTGTGTATCCACTTTACAGACCGCAGTAACCAGTTCAGTGAGATTGAGTAGCTTGTCCAAGGAGATTAGCTAAATGTCTGAGCTGAGTTTTCAACCTACATCTTTTACTACAGACTCCATCAGTATTGGCATTAACGGGCATTTAAGCCTACTCATCATAATAGATTATGTTATTGACATGACAAGGTTCTGTGAGGACATGTTAAGTAGAGAGTGGTGATGATGGAGGCTGGGTAGGAGTCAGAAGCCCAGGAATACAGACTGGCGTGTGGAGACCCTGCACGGAGGCTGAGAGCAGTGGGCAAGGGTGAGGGGGAGAAGCAAAGGCTGATGGGCCAGTCTGCCTTTTAGCACCATGCTTGTATGTATCTGCCTTTCTTGTCTCTCTTGAATTTCACAGCATCATCCAAATCTGAAGGCTCTCCGTCTCAGCGCCTTGAAAATGCAGCAAAAAAAACTGAAGACAAAAGAGAAATATTCAGACCTCTGAAACCTGCGGTAAGGCGTGCGCAGCCTCGTGCTCCCTCTGGGCCTGGGGAGATATTCCTGCTGTGAGCATGCCTTTGAGGGCACGCCTTTCTGTGGGCCCTCACAGAAGTGAGGGATTAGAATGAAGGCCATAACCCTCAGACACATTTATGCCTCTCACAACTTAGTCACTAAGAAAAATACAAAAGAAAGAAAGCCTTTATCTCTTTGCTTTGCATTAGCCTCTACGCATTCTAGATGAGCTGGGTGTTTGTAATACTGGCTCTAGAATCTTTTCCATCCCCTTTTTAACATCACCTGTTATTTAAGTTCCACCTTTTGGTACCTAGAGAGGCAGCTGTGACTTTTCCATGCTCCTCCTGTAACCCCTGCCGCACTAACCGACCCTGTCTCTGCACACATTGCGGATTGTGCACCTGTTGGAACTGTGATTTCCTGCTTGATGAGTTCTGTGCTTCGTCTCCCTCTCTCCGTGCTTCCCGTGCTGTGCTCCTGCCACGCCAATGGCACGGCTGCCGGACTCAGAGTGAAGTGGTAAGCCTTCTCTGGAAACACCGGAGCTATTTCAACTGCCTTTCACACTCAGCTTGTACTCCATCTGCATTGCCTTTCCTTCCTCAGTTTAGCTTTTATTCTTTTCTAGAATGATAAAGCCCTTATCTTTTGCTTAATCTTTTTAACACACAAAATTTGCTGCATGCATTTCTTATTAACTATAGCTTTAAAAAAAAACTTTTTAAAAAGCCACACTGTATTCATGCAATGGTTAGCAAGGCTCAAGGTCCATACTTGGTCACTATGATTTCAGAGGCTCAGGCTCAGGCTCAAAGAAAGGAAACATGCTCCTCACTGGGGAGAAGAAAACTCTGGTGGAACTGCTGGGGGAAAGACTACAAGGCCTGCTTTGTAAAAAGTCACTGTTTTAAAATAAAATTCCCAAGTAGAAAGATAAACTTTAGACTTCTGTATGAAATGTGGACTATGAATAATAGTCGTACTTAGTAATTATATCTGGACTAGAGGCCCGGTGCATGGATTTGTGCACAGGTGGGGTCCTGGATTGCGAGAGGGAGGTTCTCGGAATCGGGCTCCCTCCTCTCTGATTCCGAATGTGTCACCCAAGATCTGCAGCTGCCAAGTCACCACAGCTTGGCAGCTCCTGCCCTTGAGCACCTGCCCCCTGGTAGTCAGTGCACGTCAGAGCACCGGTCGGCCGGTCACTTAGGCTTTTATATATAGAGATAATTGATTGAGTCTTAAAATAACTCAGTGTAAGTAGAAAAGGGAAACCTTTCCTGTGATTTCTCTCTGATGTTCACATTCACGGGCACCGTTGCAAGGTGATAATTTGAAGATTTGGGGTAAGGCAGGGACAGATGGATATTCTCCTTAAAAGAAGACTTTGTGCCCAGTTGGCGTGGCTCATTGGTTGAGCTTCCACCTGTGATCCAGGAGGTCCTGGTTCTATTCCCGGTCAAGGCACATGCCCGGGTTGCAGGTGCAATCGCCAGTGTAGGGCGTGTAGGAGGCAGCCAATCAATAATTCTCATCATTGATGTTTCTCTCTCTCTCTCTCTCTCTCCCTTTTCTCTTTCTCTCTGAAATCAATAAGAAAATGTTTTTTAAAGAAGACTGTTACATAGGCATCTTCATAACAATTTCCAAGGATCTGTCTACATACATTTTTTATCTGGAATTGTATTGTATAGTTGAGGAAAAATGCTAGCAGCTTATCATAAGTAGGTTCTGGTGGGTTTTTTGGTATGATATTTGGACTGTTTGGTCTTTTTTGTCAGAAGAGCTCACCTTCATATACTGGTAAATACTCGACCACACAGTTTTCCAAAACTGAGGTTGTGGCTCTTTTACTAACGGTGAAAGTGAATGCCTCATTCCTTGCTGCTCTCTCCTCTCCCTGCCCTGGCTCACTTTTTTCTGTCCCCGCGTTAGGACCTGACTGCACTGGCCAAAGAGCTGCGAGCAGTGGAGGACGTGCGGCCACCACACAAGGTGACAGACTACTCTTCGTCCAGCGAGGAGTCGGGGACAACGGACGAGGAAGACGACGATGCCGAGCAAGAAGGGGCTGGGGAACCTATGTCCGGACCAGAAGACACCAGAGCAGAGTCAGTCCTGGATGTATTTAGATGGGAGAGCCTCACTGAGTCTGTCTGCCCCAGGGACAGGTGGTTCCCTGACCTATCTTAAGACCACGAGCTGGAGCGCGGTTGGCCGCCCATGTGCGTGCATGCCAGTGCCTCTCCTCAGTCCCCCATGTGTAGTTCCTTTTTCTTTTTAGTTTGAAAGTCCGATGAAAGGGAAATTTCTGATTGTCTTAACTACTTTAACCATAAGCACTCATTCTGATTTTTTTGCTCAAAAACAAACTGTGCCAGCAGGAACCTGTTTGTTGAAGGGAAAGTGCTAAGTATTTGCTTTCCTTAAGGAAATGGTCTACTTGTGGCCTGATCTTCTATTGACCTTGAGAAGGTGAGAAGTGTAGACAGAATATCCTCAGCTGAAGGTATTTATGGTCCTTCACATCTGGATTTTTCTCAGTAGGTCATCTCTGAATTTGAGCAATGGGGAGACAGAATCCGTGAAAACCATGATTGTCCATGATGATGTGGAGAGTGAGCCAGCCATGACCCCGTCCAAGGAGGGCACGCTGATTGTCCGCCAGGTACCCATGTCTCCACACACTTGTCAGGCTGAGCTTCTCCTGAGTCATTAACCCACTTGCTCATCCACTCCTCATGCTGTTTCTACATCATCATCTGTTCTCATGTTAACAAGGCCTGAGGGCTGAGTGTCTGGGCCAGGGCGGCAGGTGTGAGCTGCATGTCAGGAGTGGGGCTGGCGGCGCCCCTGCATCGCTACATCTGCACGCCCCCCAGTAGCCTCAGCACCATGCGGAGTCTGTCTGTGTCTAGAGTAGGAAAGCCATAGGGTGGCCTTCAGGAGGCTGCGAGCCAGGGCCGTGCCTGGGGCCCTGCAGAGAGCGTGTGAGCTGAGCCAGGCAGGAGGGCCCATGCAGCAGCAGGTGGAGGTCGCTCTTGTGTGTCCCAAATGCTTGCTCCCTTCCTGCCGACTGTTAATGCCCCGCCCAGATGTGCTCATTTGGGTGACCGCCTTACAGCTGTCTGTCCATTGCTTTGCTGAGCTGTGAGGACAGGTGTCTGCTTCTCCTTTAAATAGAACAGGTTCCTGCCCAGCACATTGACTTTTCCCTGAGTGTGTCTCATGCTGTGGCAGTGCATTCGGGTGGAAAGGGAGAAGAACGTGGAAAAGACCAGGATTCAAAGAAGCGACGGGCACTTTCTAGAGCTTTAGACAGAAGATTTAAAAAGAAAAGCCACTGCTTGTGGTTTCGGTGATGGCAAGGGTGGCAGGCAGAGCAGGTGGGCGCCGCTCGGTGCCGCCCGGGTGGGTGCCTCCGTGCTGCTGGCCCTGCCTGGGCATCAGCAGGGAGGCGAGCAGCAGCCGCCCCCCACCTCTCTGTGGAGAGGAGCCGTCAGGAGTCACACAGACCCAAGCAGAGGCAGTTGTCAGGGGCGTAGGCAGCTCCAGCGGCGCCTGAGCGAGACAAGTGTGCCTGTTTTCTCTACAGAGTACAGTTGACCAAAAGCGAGCCAGCCATCATGAGAGCAATGGCTTTGCCGGGCGCATTCACCTCTTGCCAGATCTCTTACAGCAAAGCCATTCCTCCTCCACTTCCTCCACCTCCTCCTCCCCATCTTCCAGCCAGCCGACACCCACCATGTCCCCACAGACACCCCAGGACAAGCTCACTGCTAATGAGGTAGGTCTTGCCCATGCTGGCTGCTCTCCTAGGTTAGACCTGCTGCCTGGTAGCGAGTGTGCAGAGCAGACCCCCCACGTCCCTCCCCCTGCCTTCCCCACCCGCTTTCTTCTGTCACCTCCTCTCCCCCCACCCCCAAGTAACATGGTTCAGATCCGCATACAAATCCCATAACGGATCAGTCTCCCCCACTGAGCAGCACTTCCCTGGTCTCGCGGTCAGTGTAGCTGCATGGCTTTTTGTGTTCAGTTTACTTTCCAAAAGTCTAAATGAAGTGATTTCTGTGTTCTCAGAGCCATTGTGTATTTGACATGAAACTCTCAGGGTCATTTGTGGAATCTTCCTTGCTTTTATCCAATGAAGAAAGCAGAAGCAGTTGGTAAAGCAGATGTGGCCTCCCCTGGGCAAGCTTGCCGTTGGAGCAGGCGTGTCCTGCAGACAGGGCTGTCTGGCTTTCTGTTGGGGAGGCACTGCTGATTTGTTTTCACCAACCCTGTCCAAGATTTCTTCCCTTTGAAATCTACGGTACTCAGAGTTTAAGAAGAGACCAAGTGTTTTTTTGGGGGGGAAACCTAAATATGTAGGGTTTTAAGCAGGAAGGTCTGAGTGTGCTTTTAATGTGAAGCCTGGAGTGGGCCTCGAGGCTTGGCTGTGGCCTCCGTCGGGCGCTGGGTGATCTGCACTCTTCAGGACAGGTCACGCCCCTTCCCCCTGGCAGTGACGCAGTGCGCTGTGAACACCTGTCACTGAACTGAACCGTGATTTGATTTCTTGGGAGGTTAGATTTAAATGCATTTGTTGAAGGAGGTCAGAGGTGGCAGGTCGCTTCCGCCAGTCTTATTGCTGGGAACCTGTAACTGCTGGCCCGCCTGCCTGCTTCTATTTTGGTTCCCTTGTTAGAAAGAATCAGAATGATCCTTACCCCCTGAGGAGCAGGGGCACGTCGACTGCTTCCAAGGCAGGCTTGGCACAAGACTGGGCATCGGCTGGGTTGGCCACTGGTCATGGGACAAGGGCAGGAAGCCCGCAGGGGCAGCTGGGAGCCGAGGAGGGCATTGGCTCCAGGACAGGTGATGAGCTGCCCGTGTGGGGAGACGGTAAGGGCGCCAGCCCTGGAGCAGACAGGTTCTGTATCCTCCGCCTGCACACACATCCTCTTATAGTTGCATTTCAGTTTTGCTCCATTTTGCTCTACTGCACAGTATTTACTACACCCCTTAACCCACTAAACTGGCAAGTTTATTTTCTGTTTGTTTTGTTTTTAATTGTCATTACATTTTCACTTAACAATTTGTTTAACTTTTCTTGTGTTTTTTTTCCTCTTAAGTTACATTATTAACCAAAACACGAGTGCTTTTAAAAGAGCAAGGGCTGCGGCCTCTTTTGCTCTTGGCACCGCTCACTCCTGAGCCCTGTGTGATGCGGTCTGATGGTGACACATCTAATGTGGGACCGCCAGCGCTCCCCTTGCTTTCTGGCAAGAGGCTCACTTTACAATAAGTAACATAAAGTTAAGATTTGCCAGGATTCCAACATAGATTAATTGGACTTTTTTGGACAGGAAAGTAAATTCAGAAATTGATGAATTGAGATCAAGACATTTCCAACCTCCTTTAGGAGGTTTCATCATTATTATTTGTTTTAAATGACTAGGAGCTGGAAGTGTAGATGGATTGGCAGCATGCAGCATTCCTGGCCTGTGCACAGTGCTCCTGGGAGGGTCCATGCGTGCCATGGAGTGTGTGCG
Organism: Corynorhinus townsendii; assembly: GCA_026230045.1. Taxonomy (NCBI): domain Eukaryota; kingdom Metazoa; phylum Chordata; class Mammalia; order Chiroptera; family Vespertilionidae; genus Corynorhinus; species Corynorhinus townsendii. The sequence goes on along the minus strand of JAPDVU010000007.1, from coordinate 97,386,353 downwards.
CACGCAGGCCCCTCGGGCGACTGCGGAGGGTCATGCAGGAGGACAGGCCTGGCTTTGGGAACTGTGCAGTTTCGGAATGGGTTGGGATGTTTTAATGTTTGCCTTTCTCATGTCATTGTATTAATAAAATTGAAATTTACATTGCAGACTCAGTCCGCTAGTAGCACACTCCAGAAACACAAATCCTCCTCCTCCTTTACACCTTTTATAGACCCCAGATTACTGCAGATCTCTCCATCTAGTGGCACCACAGTGACTTCCGTGGGTAAGTAAAGCAGCAGCAAGCAAGCAGCTGGCACCCAGGACGTGGCCCTTTGCGTTGCTCTCTGGTGCCTCCAGCACACCCCTCCCGCTTGCATTGCCTTACTTGCAGCGAGCTGCATAGTTGACTTCCTTTTTCCACATCCATCTCCTACAACCTTCTTTTCCTGGCCAAAGACTCAGTTATGGCCATGAATATTTCCTCGGGGAGGGGGAGGGAGGCAGGAACAGTGTTGGCGTGAACAGAAAATAATTCCAAGTGTACTATTTTCAGTGGGATTTTCCTGTGATGGAATGAGACCGGAAGCCATAAGGCAAGATCCTACCCGGAAGGGCTCAGTGGTCAATGTGAATCCCACCAACACTAGGCCACAGAGCGACACCCCAGAGATCCGCAAATACAAGAAGAGGTTTAACTCTGAGATCCTGTGTGCTGCCTTGTGGGGTAGGTAGCCTCCTGCCACTCTGGCCCTTGTATTGTTCTGAGCGGTAGTCTGGTCTTTTAGAGAAGGTCAGTGGCGCAGTTTGGGGATTTTTTGAAGAGCTGCTCAGGACGAGATGGCAGGTGCCTGTGGTCCCATCCCTGTCGCTGCCGGGCAGCGAGTGGTGCTGGGCTCGTTGCCACCTGTCCAGCCACAGGGATTGGGAAGAAGAGCTCATCTCCATTTCTTCATGGAAAGAAGCAAAGTGAAGGACAGGAAGACACTGGGTTTGATTCATATTTGTGGGGAAAAGGGAGAAAGGTGTCGAATTACTTTCTTTGGGTGTGTCACTGAGCTTGTTTTCCTTGCTGCCTGTGCCTTGGGCCTGATGCTTGAAGCAGGTGCCACTGGCAGGGCCACTGGCTATGGGGGTGCCTTCCCCAACCCCTGCAGTGTAGGTGACCGCATGCAGACCGGCCTCGGGGAGGGCCGCGTACAGACTCTGCCCCAAGCTATACCGCCCTCCCTGCCATCCGCTCTGCCTTTCCTCACTGCTCGCTGACCGGATCCTGGACTCCCCTGCTCCCAGCCCCTCACTGGGTGTGTTCTCCCCATAAACGCCAGCTCTGCTGTCTTTAACAGGGACCCTGCTTCTACTCGGGAAAGTTTCTTACTCCCCGGACATTGCCAGTACGTGCATGGGACACACGCAGTTCTCTCAATGATGGAGTCCAGCACATTTTCCTCATGCATGTTCCTGGAGTGTCGTCTGTGTTCTCCACAGGGGCTGGGCCAGCTCTCCTCACCCTGAGGCTGACATGAAGTCCCACATTCACCTCTGACCCTCAAGGGGTCCCTTGTCCTGTCTGTGAAGAAGGGCCCTACATTTGATAACCTTCCTCCCATCTGGCTCCTCCCTCACACACTCCTCCTCTGGGGTCTGGAGGGCTTGTCTCCTCTGCCCGTTGCAGATATACCTGCTTTCTCTTTTATTCCTTGATATCTGGACTTGTGTCCTTGTCACTACTGAGTGTTTTAAACCCCCTAATGATCATAAGGATGTTTCTTTATTACTGCCAGGCAAGGAAACAAGCCATTTGGGTAATCAGGCTCAGGTGACCGCTGCCGAGGGCGTCGGCACCTGTGGCCCTGAGTGCTGAGGCCACTCCCGGAGCTGGGCCATCCATCACCTCTGCACAGGCCATTGGGGTGTTCACGTCATCAAAAATGATTATGTTACATCCAGTGCAAAAAGTGTTAAATATGTTCAATTTTAGAAATTGACATTATTTTTAATCCATAATGCTTCTATACTAATTTTATACTCCTCTAATGTCCTGCCAAGTGCTGGGCCCCATTCTATGTGCCATTAACTTATTTTTTTTTAACTAAAATTCTTTTTCCTAATTAACTTCTTCAATACCTCTGAGAAAAATAGGAGTGACTTGAGCCAATGTATTTAAAAGTTAAGTGGGACTTTCATTTATCACTGTGTGAGAAGAAAAGACTGGGAAGGCCTTAGAGCGGACACGTGTCTACGAGCCAGTGTGTTTGAGTTGCTCAGTGGCTGGGTCACCAGGGAGGCTGCTGTTACTGTGAAGGTCAAGTCGGCCTTGTAGAGGATGAGCCAGATGGACCCAAGCACCTGAGAGGTGGACTCAGAGTGTTTCTCTGCAGCAGGAATTGCAGCATTTCCTGCTGGCCATTGTTGGGTGCCTTCACTTTTTTTGTACTTTCAGGGAAAATGCTTGAGAATAAATTGCTGCATATTCATTATATTTCTTAATAATGTAGTCTTCCCCTTCACAGCCAGGATTATTTTAACACATTTTTTAACATGATTGTTTCCATCCTTACATTCAGAATGAACTAGAGGCCCGGTGCATGAAATTCGTGCACAGGTAAGGTCCCTAGGCCTGGCTGATGATCAGAACCAATCGGGGCCTTCCAGCTGCTGGCTGGTGCCTCCCTTCCCTGGCTGCAGGCTGCCAGCTGCCAGCCTGGACCTTCCTTCATTCCGTGCTGCCCCCTGGTGGTCAGCGCATGTAATAGCAAGTGATTGAACTCCTGGTCTCCCAGTCTAACTCCCAAGAGGACACTTAGCATATTAGCCTTTTATATATATAGATTATCTGCAGCTAACTATGTAATATTGCACTTACCATGGAATTTAAAGGAAATTTAAATCACGTGTTATACAGCTCTCCCGGCAGCCTGCACCAGGTTGCTCTCTCTGCACTCACAGTTCCTAGCACCACGCACCTCTGAACAGTTAGCAAACATTTAATTACACCCAGCAGCCAGAGATTTAAACTGTATTTATGGGAAGTCATTGCAGCACGAGAGTTCACTGTCTCCTAGGCCCCTCGTCTCCCAGGGGTGGTCTCCTAGTGACTGGCATGTCCCTTTGGCACTGGCTCTTGACACTTGGTGCAGTGCCAGGAAGTGTGTGCTGGTAACGTGGAAGGTGGGGTGCGAGGGCCAACCCAACTGCAATTCTGTGTGTGTGAAAAGATGTTTCAGCATTATCTTTTATTTCTTTATTTTTTCTTACTGTAAAATTGTGATTGGTATTTGAATGCTTTTTATTTTTGGAAACCACAAATAATAGATTTCACAGGGCTCATATTTCGGGTGGATATTACCAGATCTTTGATGTAGATGTTTTTAGGTACTTGATATTGAAGGTTGACCAGGAAGGTGCTTGAATATTGTGAAATGAAGTGAAGCCTTTGGAATGGACCTGTCCGACAGCAGCTCTGTCGGTTAATGTTTTGTTTTATCTGCTGCAAATAAGTTTAAAGCTGCTTAGAATCACCTCACTTAGGTGTGGAGGGAAACACTAAGAACAGCGTCCAAATGAGCTCTGCTTTGATCCTCGGCAAAGCGGCCACTTGAGATGGGCTCTGGGGAACGGAGCAGGCCGTCCCATCTCCTGTGGTAACCTGTGCCAGGTGGACGGCTGTTCTTCCCAGCATAGAGTTGTGCCCTCACGCGTCCTGTGTCTGTTAAAAAACTGACTTTGTAAGAGCAGGGGCTGTTGTAAGCTGGGAAAAGGGTCACCCCCTGAGCTAGTTGAAAGCCAGGATGTTTCCTGATTAATGAAACCAGTGTCAGCCATGGCCACTGACTGCATGGTGGCCGCTGGCCTCAGGCGGCTACTTACATTTCAGTGAATTCATGGAGAAGCGTTTCCTCAGTTGGACCAGACACAGTTCAGGTGCACAGTAGCCACCTGTAGCTATTGGCTGACCTTGGACCTCACCGTGGAAGGTGGCCAAGCTGTTTAGATGGCACATTCTGAAATCCTAATTACAGGTAACAGAGGAAGCCATGTGCACGTGAGGCCTTTTATGTTGTACAGATGATGATTATTCTTGATTGTTTTGTTTAATTTTAAGGATCACTCAAGATAAGGAGTGACTACTCAGGTTTTTCCCTTTCCTCCAAATTCCAGGGGCTCCCCTCCAGTTTTCTGAAGTGATTTCATGGTCTATCAGGCTGACAGCTGTCACATGAGGCCACACTAGACCGGGGGACCCATGGTCGGTGGGTCGTTGTGGGCGGCGTGCTCCTGTACAGTGCGCAAGGGAAGGGCGAGTTGTCTATGCTTGGTGGTGGCAGTGGCGCTTTCACAGTCATCACACTGTCATCAGAAGTTGGCACACTGGTCTCTGGACTCAGGAGTTTGCCATGTGCTCTGCATTGAGGATTCAGAGGTGGCTCTGCCAACACTTGTGCGAGTCCTCAGGGTAGCTCCCCGGCGTGCCTCCCACCAGGTGCTATAGCCCCCTGTCTGCCTCCCTTTGATCCACCTAGAGCTGCAGTTACTGTGTGCTGCCCTTCCTGGGTTGCTGGAGTTCGTGCTGAGTTTAAGTAGCAGTGACAGTAAGGACCTGTATAAACTCCAGGTCCTGCTTTTCCCAGGCCCCAGATGCTCACAGTCTCCTCACTAGGCTTGCTGATATGGGGTTCCACCTGCTTATGTCAGAGCAGAGAGCCGGGAGCCTGCTGGGAGGGTGAGCAGGCAGGGAGCTGAGAGCCTGCTGGGAGGGTGAGCAGGCAGGAAGCTGGGAGCCTACTGCGAGGGTGAGTAGGGAGCTGGGAGCCTGCTGCGAGGGTGAACAGACAGGGAGCTGGGAGAGTGAGCTGGAAGGGAGTATTCTTCATGTGAAGATTTCTGGGAGTCGGGAACATATACTAGTACTAGAGGCCCAGTGTACGAAAATTCGTGCACTGCGGGGGGTGGGGGAGATGGGGGGATCTGTCCCTCAGCCCGGCCTGCACCCTCTTGCAGTCTGGGACCCCTCGGGGGATGTCCACCTGCTAGTTTAGGCCCGCTCCCTAAGCTTTCAGTCATACATCCCTCTGGCAGCCTGGGAACCCTTGGGGGATGTCCAACTGCAGGCCTAAGCCGCAATCGGACATCCTTAGCGCTGTGAAGGAGGTGGGAGAGGCTCCCGCCACCACCACTGCGCTTGCAGCCGTCAGCCTGGCTTGTGGTTGAGAGGAGCTCCCTCTGTGGGAGTGCACTGACCACCAGGGGGCAGCTCCTGCGTTGAGCGTCTGCCACCTGATGGTCAGTGCAGATCACAGCTACGGGTTGGTCCACTGTTAGGGTCAATTTGCATATTACCCTTTTATTGTATAGGAGGATATGTGTGTAACAAAACATGGACCATGGGGTTCAAGAAATACATACTTTGTTCTGTATCATTTCATCTACCTGAAAATGTTGATTGAGCAATTACTTCCTAAAAGCACAGATACTTGATTTCCTGTCTCAGTGATTTTATTTCCCAGTTTAGGGAATTAGTGCAAATGTGTGTCCCCAGGCCCCTGGGACTATAGGTGATCTCTGCTCCATGTTCCAAGTTAGTTCAGACCAAGGAAGAAAGTGCAGGAGTGGGTGATAAAGAAGTAATTTGGCTCAAGGGGCAGATTTCAAATGCTTACCGAGGCTGTTGTAGCGAGGTCGCTGACGTGCAGTCTGGCTCGATGAGGACTTGGGAGGGGGGAGTTTGGTGTACAGTCCTAGGAAAGGGCAGGGGTGCTGTACCCCCAGGCTTGGTCTTGGGGGAAACGGGCCGCGGCAGGGAAGGACAGGATGGAGATAGGAGTTAGTGGTTCAGAGGTACTGCTCCAGCAGCCACACAGCAAGGGGTGTGTGGAAATGGGGGGGGGGGGGGGCAGGGAGACACTCGGCAAAACCAGAAGCCAGGTGGTGGGCGGGGGGGGGGGGGGGAAGCAGGGGCTGAGGGCAAGTGCAGCTTCTTTCTTGGTGATGACGGGGAGTGTCTGTAAGAACAGTGGTCGCCAACTTTTCGGACCTCACGGACCACCGGTTGGCCACCGCTGTGTAAGAGAACCTTAGCCTGATGACAGAAGTCAGACCACTGAAGGGCTGTATCCGGCCCTTTCCATGGAAATAGCAGTGGAGAAGGAAGTGTGCGGTCAGGAAGTGAGACGAAGGCTTGTTCTGTGTCTAGTGTGGCAAGTGAGCTCTAATACCACGGGGATGTGAGCCCGAGGCAGTCTGGGGAGCTGGGCGAGCACAGAGCTGGTGGATGTGGCGAGTGGGGTGCGGTTCACTCACTTTCCCCCCTCACATCCTTTTCTCTATCTGAGTAAATATGTCCCCATCACTTGACTACTCACCTGTGACTGTGCCGGCATTTCTTTCTGGGGGTTAGTTAGGAAACCACTCTGCCAGCCACGTGGCTCCCTCTCCATGCCCCCAGCCTGCCTGCCAAGCACAGTGTAACCCAGGCCTGTCTGTGTCCTTGAAACAGGAGTGAATTTGTTAGTGGGAACAGAAAGTGGTCTGATGCTGCTGGACAGAAGTGGCCAAGGGAAGGTATATCCTCTGATCAACCGAAGACGATTTCAGCAAATGGATGTCCTCGAAGGCTTGAATGTTTTGGTGACAATATCTGGTAAGTATTTGCTCAGTAAAGCAGGATTGTAGCACTGTTTAAAATAGCGCCTGCTAGCACTGACCTTCAGCTACCTCAGTTTCTGAAGTAATGGCTAAATGAAATGAGATACAGTCAGATCAGGTGTGATCCGCCTGCACACCCTACCCCCAGGTGCACCATAACCCCGGGTGCACTCTAATCCCAGATGCACCCTACCACCGGGTGCATTCTAACCCCGGGTGCACCCTACCCCCGGGTGCACCCTACCCCCGGGTCCACTCTGACCCCGAGTGTACTCTAATCCCGGGTGCACCCTACCCTTGGGTACACCCTACCCCCGGGTGCACCCTAACCCCGTTCCTATGAGGAGCAGCCTTGGGAAGCATGGGAGCCCCGGGCATGGACACCACCACAATCCATACTGCCCTGTGGCTCTTCGGCTTGTAAGTCTGTGCCACTTCCTCCCGTGCTCCTCGTCATGCATAGGCACTGCTCCTGCCACCATAGTAAAAGCAGTGTATGTGTTTTTTTCTTCCACCAATTAGCATCGTAAGTTTGTCCTCAGGAAGAGCACCTTTTTTAGTATAAATTATGTAGTAAATGCTCATTATTAAAAGTGACAAACTGCTGCAGAAAAGCAAGTAGAAGTAAAACCTGAAATCATCCAAAGATAAGGTGTATTAACCTTTCAGTTTTTAATTTACAGTCTTTTAAGCATAGACGCACTCAAAATACACACTTACGGGGGGAAATCTGCGTAAAAATGATTATGCAATGTTTCAAAACATCCAGAGAATAAAAATGAGAAAATAGGTCACCCATTTACTGATTAGCTGGTTTAAGTAGAAGTTAAAACACACTATTGTCCATGCAGTTAGCAAGCCCTCTGCCTCCCGCCTCCTAGGGAACCACTGTCCTGTGTGCCCTGCATTCCTGTGTCCAAACCTTGCAGCCTGCTCTTCCCATCATTGGACATTCTCCCATGATCCCGTCTTATGGACCCAGTGCTTCTCTGCGTAGCTGTGCTAACATTCACTCGCCTTCTGTTGTACGTCTTTCCGTTTACCCCCTTCCCCTCATGTATATGTGTTTCACAAATGTCTTTGTAGCTTGCTTATCCCTGGGCATGCATACTCATGTTTCATAGATTGTAATTTCCTAATAACTTGTATTAGTGCTGGGATCAAAGAGGATGCAAAATTATCATTTTCAATAGGTCTTAGTTTTGATTTAGTTATCTGCTAACTCAATCTTGTTGTGTTTGTTTATATGTAACAAATTTCTTGCAATTATTTTAGTTTTCAAATAAGCTTTTGGTTGTAAGTAAAGGTGTTTGTTGAAATGCAAAAATGTCACCATCCCACTTAAATGAGAAAACAGTCATTTAAAATTTGAGTGTTGATGGGGAGTGGGTTCTGAAACGGTTGAGGAAAGTAAATCTGCACGTAGAAGCTTCAAAAACAGGAACACTTAGCATAAATGTTACTCCAGTCTTTGGCATAACTGTTGTTAACATTTTATTGTCTTTTCTATAAATATATCTCACAATATGGTAATAAAACTCTTTACATAAAACTATGTGGTCTTTGTTTCACCATATTCAATATTCTCCCAAATTCTTCAAAATTTAAAAAGTATAAGACATAGTACAGGAAGTCCACAGATGCTGAGTCTACAGCTCAGTGATGGTCAGTTAGAACCCACGCAGCCCGCGCTGGTCGAGGTGGCAGCTGCTCCCAGACGCTCCCTTGTGCTGCCTGCCAGTCACAGACGGAAACATGCTCCTGACTTTAACACCTTCGATTGATTTTGCCTTCATTGACCTGAAGTCACATTAATGGTAAAATCATAAGTAGTGCACTCTAACCCCAGGGGACTGTGTCTGGCTACTTTAAGTCCATAGTTTCTATTGGGGTGCACTCTTGGTATTGTGCATTCTGTGGGTTCTGACAAATGCATAATTACCCACCATGACAGTGTCATACAGACTATTCTCACTGCCCTAAGAATCCCCTGGCTCCACCTACTCGCCCCTCTGTCCACGCTTCTGCAACAGCTGATCTTTCTCACTGTCTCAGCGTTTGCCCTTTTCAGAATGTTACAGTTGGAATCACACCATGTAGCCTTTCAGACTTTAGTTTCAAAATTCCAACTGCTTTTGCAAGTATATAGGAAAGAAGTTGACTTTTAAAAAAAACAAACATTTTTTATTGATTTTGGAGAGAGAGAAAGGGAGGGAAGGAGAGGGAGGGGGAGAGAGAGAAACAGCAATCAGCTGCCTCCTGCACGCCCCCACCAGGGATTGAGCCCACAACCCAGGTATGTGCCCTGACAGGGAATCAATCCGGTGACCTCTCGGTACATGGGCCAACACTCCAACCAGCTGAGCCACCGGCCAGGGCTTGCCTGGATTTTTATCATGAGATGGTGCTCGGTTTTGTCAAATGCTTTTGTGTGTGTATGGTTTATAGCTGTATTTGTTCCTCTTTATTCCTGTGGATGACCATGTCACACTCATTCTGCAGTTGATAGACACTCGTGTTGTTTCCTCTGTGGGGCTGTTAGAAACAATGTTCATGTATGTGGGAGCTCCTATACACACATGTATATTAGGAGAGAAATGACTGGATCATAGCAAGGTATACATATATCCTACTTGAATAGATAACGCCAAGCTTATCAAAGTGGTTCTCCCAAATTTCAGCGCTAGTTATTGAAGTTCCTAGTTATTCCACATCTCCTGCTTTTAGTATTATTGCTCTTTTTAGTTCTAGACACGGATAGGTGTATGACACTGTGCCTCATTGTGTCTAATGTGCATTCACTATTGACTTTTGAGAGCATTACCTCTGTATGTATCTGTGAGATAACTTCTGCCCGCTCGCTCTAGTTGCTTGCCCAGTCTTTATATTGGGTTATCTCTCTTCCAGTTGATTTATAAGAGTTCTTTACAAATTCTGGATGCTAGTGGCACATATCTGTAGATGAAGTCCCCGTTGGTGATTTATTCAGCCCTTGTGCTGCCAAATGGGAAGTAATAGCTATGCTTGAGGGTTTTGAGAATCAGATAACATGATATATGTGAAAGCATCTCACTAGCTCTGTTGATTATTTATTGTGAAATTTGTACTACTTTGTGGTTTATTAACACTGTTCATCTACATAAGTATGAGTTCTTTTTAAAATCTTTCCTTTTAACTCAAGCTATACCTGGTAATAATTCTTGGGTTTCAAAGTCCCCGTGAAGACCCTGAATTGCAAACTGCTGACACATGATTCCCTTAGGGCAGTGGTCGGCAAACTCATTAGTCAACAGAGCCAAATATCAACAGTACAACGATTGAAATTTCTTTTGAGAGCCAAATTTTTTAAATTTAAACTTCTTCTAACGCCACTTCTTCAAAATAGACTCGCCCAGGCCGTGGCATTTTGTGGAAGAGCCACACTCAAGGGGCCAAAGAGCTGCATGTGGCTCGCGAGCCGCAGTTTGCCTACCACTGCCTTAGGGAGATAATATTTATTGTTTATTGAAGTTTCTTTTGGTGACTGTTGTTATTGATGATGATATCTACTTTATTTGTTTTGCTAGGCAAGAAGGATAAGTTACGTGTCTACTATTTGTCCTGGCTAAGGAACAAAATCCTTCACAATGACCCAGAGGTGGAGAAGAAGCAGGGGTGGACCACCGTGGGCGATTTGGAAGGATGTGTGCACTATAAAGTGGGTGAGTCGCAGCAGGCCATGGCTTGTTTTCCAGGGTTTCGTTAGTGTTCCACTTAACATCCGTGTGCGTCAAGCCCTAGAAGTAAACTTGTCCTGACACACAGCTCATCCTTGTGACGTTTGTAAGGCCTCTCTCCATCCTGGAGGCTCGGCTGGACGCAGGTGCACCTGGAGCAGTACACACTGTCCCTGCTTATTGTCCCCCTGCGACCCAGCTCATCTTTGAGCGGGTCTCCGCCCTTCCTCTTTGACAGGCCACACTCTTCTCTGTAAGATGTGGTTCAAATGAACTCGAAGGAAACCAGTCGATTTGGAGGACTATGGGCCAAGGACTCTGGGTCCTGGGCATCTGGTGGGGCCTGCATGAATTTGCCAAGGGCAGTGCTTGGCGTTTTGAATTAAGTCCACTGTGCAAGCTCCTGTGCTGTTAACTAGGAAATGAATCTGGCCGGCCAGTCGGTGTCTCATGGAAACTCTGTTTTTTCTTTTTGGTATGCATGCTGTGGTTCCCATGAAATGACGCCTCACAAAAACAAAACAAAAAAAACCATTTTCTGTGTGTATTAAAAAAAATCAAAATACCAGTATAAATATTGGAAATAAAGGGGAAATCATGGTGCTTAGTCAAATTGAAGTTTTATGGGAGAGATGATCTACTATGATACCTCATTTGAAGGGGGAGCTTGAGAAGATCGAGTGTCTGTGTCACCCTTATTATTAGCATAAGGGGCCTGCGAGCATTGGCTTCTGCTTCTGCATTTCCTTTGGTTCCGTGTTTATGAAGTGCATACTACTGGCAGTTCTCTGCTGCCAGGATTCCACTGTGTTGGCATTGTCTTCTTGCTTACATGAGCTGTCCACAGTCTGTAGTCCCTGGCCAGTGATAGGCACAGCATTCACTAGTATTAGAACAATTGTGAGTGAGACCAGACAGTACTGGTGTCTCCTTGGCATAGACCTTGGGATTAGGATTTTCTGCGTTGTGTTTGTGGAACATTTTTGTTTGTTGAGGTGTAGTAACTAAACTCATCTAAGTCTAAACTTAATCAGCTCCCAAGAGCTGAAATGTTTATGATAGACTGTCCTGCAGGGAGTGCTCGAGGCGGCCGTTTGGAGGGAATGGGTTTTCATCAGAACAAGCAGAGCCCTTTTGTGGCTCATTCCCATGGCATCTCAAGCAGTTTCTGGAGATAAAGATGCGTGATGTGTCACTTATTTGAATGGTGGCAAGATGGAATTGAACAGGGAGAGGCATCAGATTAGCAAGCCTGACTCTCAAGTGCAAAGGAAGAGACCCTTTACAAAGGGACTACGGGTCTGCCCAGACCAGTGCACGCCTGTGTTCAGGGCCCTCAGGTGTTTGTTTCAGCAGAGTCGCCCCACAAGGTTGAAACAGCGGGTACGTGGCATTTGGTGTGTGTGTACACGTCCTTCTCTTCCTGTGTGTAGATCACTGAAGAGACAGTTTGTTTATTCACTCCCGCTCTTTTGTACAGAATTTTAGCGGGAGCCTAGCACTCACTGCCTCTCTAGGGCTGGACGTGGTTGGGAATGGTACTTGGTCTCATACACAAACAGGGAGAATCCAGCCTCCGCCAGTGGGTGTTTGGTACAGACTCCTGTGCCTCGTCGGTAGTGTATGGAGGACCCGGGAAAGCACAGGAGGCTTCAGCCTCGTGCTGTGGTTGGGAGATTCTTGACTGATTAGTCTCATCACTGTCCTTTTCAAGTGCTACTGAGCCCTTGACTTTGGGGGATACTCCTGGCATTGCCCCGGATAATTAAATACTTGCAGTATAAGATTAGGAGCAAGTGAGAGTACTCAGTGGTAGTAACCAGCAAATTCAACAGCCTAAATCACGCACCAAATAACTTGAAACTTTGAGGCTTGATCTCACTCAGCATTTTCTTCCTGTGGGTTTGGATAAACCAAAAGTCATCTTTATAAAGTTTGCAGAAGACAGCCCAAAGAATTTAGAGTTCCATGTTGGTACTGACTTGTGTTCTCATTTGGTTTTTCAGTAAAATATGAAAGAATCAAATTTCTCGTAATTGCTTTGAAGAGTTCGGTGGAAGTTTATGCGTGGGCACCCAAGCCATACCACAAGTTCATGGCCTTTAAGGTAACAACATCAAGTGCACTAAAAAGTGACACTAGTCATGCGTGCTGCGACCACGAGCCAGGGAACAAGTTTAAAAACCGGGGACAGTTAAAACCGATCATGTGAAAGCTGTCCCTAACAGCATCTAACTTTCCGGGAGCGGCCATCTCTAGCGTCAAGCCCAGCTCTGCTCTCCAGCCCAGCATGGGGTGGAGAGCAGGTGCCGTGCAGATGCTGGTCGCCCTGCCAGTGTGGCAGCAGGAAACGGCAGAGGCACACCACCTCACTGACCTTCCACTGTCCTCGGGGATGTGTCTAATGTAGATAACAAAACAGTACCCAACAATAGACAGCTTCAAGGTGTATCTATTCAATAGAGTACTGGTTAAAAATTGTTACAGCCCTAGCCGGGGGCTCAGTGGTTAGAGCGTCATCCCAAGAATTGAAGGGTCCCAGGTTCAATTCTGGCCAAGGGCACATACCTTGGTTGTAAACTTGATCCCCTGCCCTGATGGTGATGCATGTGGGAGGCAACCAAGCCATGTGTTTCTCTCTGTGTGTCTCTCTCCCCTCCCTTCCACTCTCTCTGAAAAAAAAAAAAAAATCAATGGGAAAAATATGCTTGTGTGAAGATTAACAAGAATTGAAAAAATAAAATAATAAAATTAAGTTACAGAAATTATTAATGACACCAAGAATGAACAGTATATTACACCCTAAATAGAAAAGTAGATTAAAATATGTATAATATACCATTTTTGTTTCAAGAAAAAAATTGTAGAAAAGTATTTTTATTTTATATGGGCATTTTTTATATTTTAAAAATAATTTTAGAGTTTGTACTAGATATAAATTTATGAAATTTTTAATTAAAATAATAGTACTGTGACATTAGATATTGTAAATACATAACTTAACACATTGCGGACAGATCACAAGAATTCTCGCTTCCCATTATGCAGTGTTTTATGAAGTATCATGCTTTAAAAAGATATTAGCTTGCAAGAACATGTAATAAATGACTTCCAGGATGCAATGGGTATTTAATTTTAAAGCGTGCCTTTAACATTTATGTAAAATGTTTTTTGTACTCATTCAGAAGAAACTTATCTGGCCGCTAGGTGAAGCTAGCAATAAAACTACTGGTCTGCAATGTGTTAATAACATCATTTCTAATATTAGACATAAAACCTTAAACATAGCCTCTGTGTCTGTTTAGTGTAGGGTGAGAATTTAAGAATTTTTCATCCAAAATGATTCTATTTACTTATTTAAAAAAATAGTTTTGACATATTTTATTTAGGGTAAATCACCTTTAATTATTAGGGAAATTGACATATTTAGATTGCTTATTGCTTGATTCCCAGTAGAGCTGGCTAAATGGGGTTATCATATTTGCTTAAAAAATAAATCTACAGCCCTAACTGGTTTGGCTTAGTGGATAGAGTGTTGGCCTGTGGACTGAAGAATACCAGGTTCGATTCCTGTTAAGGGCACATGCCCAGGTTGTGGGCTCACTCCCCAGTAGGGGGCGTGCAGGAGGCAGCAGATCAGTGATTTTCACCATTGATGTTTCTATCTCTCTCCCTTCCTCTCTGAAATCAATAAAAATATATTTAAAAAAAAAATCTACATATTAGTGAATGAAAGTAATTGATTATGAAATTATAATCATCTGAGATGGGCTCTTAATATATTCTCTATGTTACAGGTGCTGTACTAGTTGCTTTGAGTATCTTATTTAAATCTGTCTTGGAAGCTATAGGTACTGATCAATGAAGAGCTAGGCCCTCCAGGCCCATGTGTCAGAGCCTTTTGTCACTGCACCCCTGGTTAGAGGTGCAAGTCGCAGTACTGGCAAAGCCTCAGTGCTCTGGCAGTGCTCTCTGTCCATGACCCATTAGAACAGCTGTGGGTGTGCTGCAGAGCCTAGTAGTCCCTCGGGCTGCACTAAGATGTGCAGAGGGACGGGACAGGGAGTGACAGCAGAACTCTCGGACTAGGGAGGGAGAATTTGGGACGTGGCTTCCGGAAGACTTGTTTTCTAGGTTTTCGTCAACAGACAGAAGCATGTTGAATGAAAGGCTTTTGGAAGAGTGTTTTGCTCTGGCTGTGGCAGGTGGCTCAGTCACTGCAGGGCGGGCCCGCTGTGCCTCACAGCTCCTCCCACCTGTTTGTGCTGCAGTCGTTCGCGGATCTAGCGCACCGACCGCTGCTGGTGGACCTCACGGTGGAGGAGGGCCAGAGGCTGAAGGTGATCTACGGGTCCTCCGCCGGCTTCCATGCCGTGGACGTGGATTCGGGATCCGTCTATGACATTTATCTGCCGACACACGTAAGAAAGAGCCCACTCTGGGGTTGGCTGGCTGCTTCGTTCTGTCCTGACTTTCTTTACTCTGCTTAGTGAACTAATACAGCAGGGACTCCTTCTTCCCTGGCGTGGGGTGAGTATTTAGGTGGCGTGCCGTGTCATAGCCCGTGCTCTCGGGGACACGCGGGCCATGCCCCTGGCTCTGCAGCCCTCTGGAACCCTTGCCCCTGCTGTGACTAACAGTGGGCAGGTCGGGGCAGTCGCTGGTGGTCAAACACCCCTGGGTGGGAAGTGCTTTGAGGACCATAATTTCTTAAATGGAGCCCACAATCTTTATGGGATCCAGGGACCTCAGAACACGGGAACTCAGAGTATATGACCTGAAAAAAGTAGCTGGGATAGAGGTTGCAGGGGTTTCCCCAAATGTGACCCAGTTGCTGGGTTTGTCACCAGGAGTGTGAGCCCATGTGTTCTCCAGGACAGCTTCTGAGCCCTTTCGCAGGGATGGCAGTGGCCACGAACCTCTGCCCTGTGTCCCCGCAGATCCAGTGCAGCATCAAGCCCCACGCGATCATCATCCTGCCCAACACCGATGGCATGGAACTGCTGGTGTGCTACGAGGATGAGGGCGTCTACGTGAACACTTACGGCCGCATCACCAAGGACGTGGTGCTGCAGTGGGGCGAGATGCCCACCTCTGTCGGTGCGTGCGCCCGGGGCGGCGCAGCAGCCGTGGGAGTAGCATGTTCTTGGAAACTGCATGTGTTTGTCAGCAGAGTGGTTGGTGTGCACAGTGGGGAGTTAGACTGTAGACCAGGGGACTGCTACAGAACAAAATCCAAATAATTATTTAACACATTTTAAAACTCTTGTTGTTGACAGTCCTTCATTTAATTCTTAAGCCATTCAGGGGAAGTGGGACATGTTGGCTGACTGTGGGAAGAGGGGAGGCAAGCGGTGTGTTGGCCACCTGCCCGTGGCCAAGAGGCGCCAGGAGCACGGCCTCTGTTCCATGAATGTTCACGCCAAGGCAGGGGCGGGGCGCTGGCATTCTCTGGTTTTTTAGGCTCAGACTGCTGGGCTTTGCTGTAGTGGAGGCACTGCCTCATCTGCAGCCAGGCCTTCCTCCTGCCTCCCTCAGGGTGGGTTCATGGAAATGCGGCATTAGGCCATCACCTTAGTGGTCCTCCTCAAGCCTCAAGACAGGCCTCAGGGAAACAAAGAGATTCAACCATTGATTCAAATAACAGCTTCCCAGGATAGGCCGGAAGCTGGCAAAGGCAGAGCTCCTGAAAGCAAAGCTCTTAAATGCTAGTCGTTTAGGGGTTCATGCGTCTGTGCATGCAGGCATGCGTGCGCGTATATTACATAAGCAGCATCTTTTAAAGGCTATTTCCTTATTTTTAACAATATGTGATTTTGCCTCTCCAAAGCTTATATTCGATCCAATCAGACGATGGGCTGGGGCGAGAAGGCCATAGAGATCCGGTCTGTGGAGACAGGCCACCTGGATGGCGTGTTCATGCACAAAAGGGCTCAGAGACTGAAATTCCTATGTGAGCGCAACGACAAGGTACCCACGTTCTTGCATCCTTCCACAATGGCTGCTGTCTTCTGGGGTTCAAAGCTTTCCCTAGGGTTTTGATAGATTCCCACGTGTGTGCATCAGGAACTTTCCAGGAGTGGATTTGTAGACATGTTTACAAACCCCTCCCACACGAGCCCTAGGACACTGAGCCCCAGTACAGAGCCTTCCTTTTCCACGGCTGACCACATCCTGACTTCTCCTGTCCTACTCACCCAGGGCGTCCCTCCCCTAACCAGCTTTGGAACGGGGCAGTAATGGCCAGGGTGTGGGACAGCAAGGCAGGCAGGTCTCCCCAAGCCCAGCCTTCTCTGCTGTTCACTGGGGAAAGCACCCGGCACCCGCAGCAGCCAGTCCTCAGCCTGAGAAGGGTGACCCCTGTGGCTGGCTTCTGAGGGGAAGGGTAGTTTGGATGCGACAGAAGCTGTCGGCCCTCAGCAGCCCTTGCACTCCTCCCCTTGCCTGCGACCTGAAGGCCATCTTCCAAATGTTTACCTGGAGAACCCACACTGCCTCAGGCCCTAGCCTGGATCTGCCCAGCTTTCTGGCTTATATTTCCCACGTGTGTTTAATGTGGCTGTATGTTTAAGCTTCTTTAAACTTCCGTTAAATAATTTTATTACTCATGATGGCATGCCCTCAAAGTTTATAAAAGGTACAAACTGAGTGACTTTATAGTCATGAAATAACGAGTACGTTTTAGCTTAATTTTTTAAAAGAGAAAAACAGCTTGCTGAGGAGTCCTCCCCCGTTGTCCATTGAGCTTTCTTTTTGTTTAATCATACATGAGCGTTTATTCCAATAATGCCAGCACCAGGGCATCCAGAAAAATCTGCTCTACTCCTTCCCATAGCAGCCACTCATGTCGGGTGGAAGGACAGAGATTACGTGGGGAAGTAGGTGTCACAGGCACGGGCAGTAGGCAAGGTATAGGGTTACAGGCCAGGCAGCTGGGGGTCGAGAAGGGCAGGCGCTTCCAGGACCAGGTTGTTTCAGCAACAAGGCTGTTCATCTCTGTGATGACAGGCAGTTCTCAGAAAAGGGGGATGCGTTCCTAGGTTCTCTTCAGTGTCCCTGGCGCATGGCTCTCAGCCAGGCTAGCATGTGCTTCTCCTCCTTGTCACTGAGGGACTCCAGCCACACAGGGAGCTCTCTGGGGCCTTGAGACGGCCCCGTGACCCATGAATCCCACCCAGCCTTGTGTTCTCCATGGGGCCACATCTTGTGCTGTTTCCCGGCAACTCAGAAATGGGTAACCTCATCGTGCTTTCTAAGCACAGGTGTCTTTTAGGAGGCATGCACGTGGCAGTGGAAGAAACAGCCCAATTTCAGGAACACACTTCTTTTCTTTTGAAGTTCTCACAATATGACTGTGTACAAGGAGTTGTTTGACTGATCCACCTTCCTAGTTGTAATACACATTGGCTGCAGATGGCCACTCCTTATAAATGAAACATTGGTGTTCTCCCAGCTTTCCTGTAGAAGGAGCCCTTGGGGTTCGCCCCTCACGTGGGCGGTGGGCGGCGGGCGGTGCCCTGTGGCCTGGAGCCCTGCGGGATCTGCTGCTGACCCCCTCCTCTCTTGCTCACAGGTGTTCTTTGCTTCTGTGCGGTCGGGTGGCAGCAGCCAGGTCTACTTCATGACGTTGGGCAGGACCTCCCTCCTGAGCTGGTAGAGCCGTGGCCCGACCGCTGCCGTCTTCAGACCCGAGGGCTCAGAAGCTCGGCCAGAGCGCCGCTTGCCCTGGCAGCAGGACCGTGCGCAGACCCCTCGGCTCTCCTCCTCCTTCCTGCTCTCCCTACCAGTTTGTCCCCAATCTTTTTAAACTTTTTTTCTTTAAAAATAAATCAGGCTGCAATGCAGCTGGTGCTGTTCAGACTCTACCATCAGGTGCTATAGTGTTTGGGATCGAGCATCAGACCAGACCAGAAAGCAAACACCTTTCCTCCGGCCAGAATCCCTTGGAGTGACTGCAGGGTCTGTGGCAGCGGTGCCAGGTGGGCACGGTGGCCAGTGGGGTCTCAATGAGCAGGTTGCAGAAGCAAGAGAAGATTTGCTAGAGTAACATTAACAATGTATTTAATTGACCTTTCTTTTTGTAATGTGACGATATGTGGACGAAGAAGAAGGGTCAGGTTTAAGAAGTTAATATTTATAAAATGTGAAAGACAGTTACTAGATAACTTTTGTGGGTGGGTCTGGGGAGGTGGGTAGGGTGGGTGAAGGGGTCCCATTTTGTTTCTTTGCATATTTTGTTGGTTTCACCGAGAGCTCAGACATTTTTCTATGTGCCAGGTTTTGCCTGAATCATGTGCAGATGGTTCTTGAAAAGAAAAAGGAAATGTGTGCTTCCGTGTCGTGGCCAGAACTTTGCTGTGTGACAGTGTCAGTGCTGCCTTCGCTTGAGGGCTAGTTTCTGTTTAAACCTAGATGTGCGACAGGTTTTACCACCATCTGCACTTGCAGAGGGAAAAAAATGTTTTCAACCACATGTTTGTTTGTTTTCTTACCTCATTGTTTTTAATGCATTAAGAGGTGGATTAGTTTCTATGTTTTTGGAGGAAAACATTAATGCTTAATTTAATCTTTATACCAAAACGATCAGGGTGAAGTCTGACTGTATGTGGGCACAGGTGTCAGCAGGCACCGTGGCGCTCACCGTGGTGGGCGGCTGTCCCGAGACCAGCGCCCCTGCCCTGTGCAGGCGGGCGGGTAGCAGACAGGCGTCGTCTGAGACAGGCACACGGACTGTCCGGTGCTGCAGGAGCCTCCGGGTGGGGGTTAGCCATTCTGAAACACAATGCACTGGCACTGGCTTGAGAACGTGGTAATCCTGCTTGTGCATGAGACGCAGTGTCCTGGATTCCAGGCATAATGGCAGAGTCCTGGCTTCTGTTTTCTCATCCTCTTGTTCTCTGTCTTTTAAACCAACTTTACTTCATGAACATGTTCATGGCATTTGTGATAATGTCTTGGGTAATCTTTTGTTCCTGGCTTCCTGTCACTGTTCCTCTGAGGATGTCAGCGAAAAAGAGCCACGCTCGGCCGTGGTCCTGCCCATGGTCCTGCCCGTGGCCCGGGCACTGTGCTGCCTGGGGCCGCTAGCACCGCAGGCGATTCACAGGCTGCGGAGCTAACCCACCGACACTTGGGTTTGAGTTGAAGACATTGGATTCATTGCTGGGCCTCAGGTCCCGAGCTCAGCTGGCCTCTTGTCCCTGCGGGTGGGTTAGTGTGTGCCCTCCGTGGCGGTGGTGTCACCGCCTGGGCCTTGTCAGCCAGACTTGCTACTGCTTGAAGCAGGTGCCCAATTGTGTTTCTCCATAAAAGATTGTGAGCTGTTAGAATCGCATTCTTCTAGAGAAGGGATGATTTTGTTCCTTTAAAGGGTGATTCACAGAAGTGCCAAGATGGCAAAATTACAAAAGAAAGCAGTATTATGATGCTCCTGTTAAATGCGGAACCTGAGGGTGGTGAGGAGCCTTCACACCAGCGCCCGCTGGGTCAGCCTGCGCAGGTCAGCCACCCCCCTCCCCTCCCCCGCCCCACGTGCGGGCAGTGTTCCCTTAGTTCTCGGGCACGTGTTGTGTTGGAGAGAATGTTTACAAAAAGGGGTTTGCTACACTAACGTGCATCACATATTTATGGATTATTTTTAATTGACTTTTTTAATGGACTATTTAGGTTTTTGCCCTAGTTGTAGTTCACTTTTGGTGGTTCATAATTCCTAATTTTGCCAGTTAACCGTGTGCTAAACGGTAACGCGCCTGACCGACCACAGTGGATTCGCCAGCCGCACAGCTGCACGGTGGGGCCAGGCGCAGCCTTCTCTTCCGTGCTAACTTCTGTGAATTATGAAAATTACTGTTGTCCCCCATTTTTTCTATTAAATAAAGTAAAAATGACACCTACTTTCAAATGTATTCTGTTCTTTCAGAATGTTTCCTTCCCATAAGGACCCATATTTCATGCGCACCTTCCCCAGTGCCCTGTGCCAGGGTGACTCCCATGCCCCTTGCACAGCAGGCTGCCCAGGGATCCCCAGCATGGGCTGGGAAGTCGCAAACATTTGTTCAAAGATCCGGAATGAAATTGGTCGTGAGCTCTCGAGCACCATGTTTTTGAAGGCAAAAAGTAGTGAAGCTGGTCCTTCAGGAAAGAATGGTTCTGTTTTGCATGTCTGAATTGGGTCAGAAAGTAGAAGAGCATGTTGTCTGCACCTTACCAGGGCAGTTACAGTAGCCCTTTCTCAAGGGGCGCAGCAGTAATAACGCGTCAAACACGGCTCCTGGGCGTCAGGTCACTGGCTGTGCCCGGTGGTCCACCGGGTCAGCAGGAATGACCCCCAGATGCATCTGGGCCCTGCCCTTGCCTTCCGCACTTTGCCCAAGCCTTGGGGTTAGAGAGGTGGTGTGCTGTTATCAATTAAATGTTAATAAACATTCAGCTCCTTTGCACTTCATCCTAGAAATGTTATTTCTTGGAGCTGAAAATAAAACTAGCCAGGCCACATGAGTATGGGTTTTCTTTTTCTGCTGTGTGTGTTGCAGTTGGTGATGGTTGGGGGTAACTCTGGTGCATGCTGGTGGTGGGGCACCATTCCTGCTGGGCCTACTCCTGCATTGGCTGAGAGCCACCTGCAGGAAGCGGTGGACAAAGGCGGCCCAGGCCTGACCCCAGCGCCATTGGTCACTGGCAGGGGAGCGGCATTGCTGTCTCTGCTGCCTCAGGCCACTGTCCCCACAGGCCCGGGCCCACCACTGCACCCCTTTGTGAAGGCCCTTGATTCCAAGTCTTCCTCCTGGTTTGCTCAGTACAGGAAATTTGAATGTGATGGTCCAGCTTATAAAATTCTCACTCCTGGTTTGGTCTAAGTCATAAAATGCTAAGCATGCCGACAGAGGCTCTGGGGGGACCTGCGTCAAGTTTGGACAAGCACTTCCACTCTTTAAACTTCTATGGAAGTCGGACATAACTACAAACCTCAAAAACCAATATTCAGCAACTGTTTTTGCGACAAATGATACTAAATTATTTTAACAGCTTTATTGAGATCTAATTTGCATACCATACAGTTCATCCATTTAAAGTTGTTTAGTGGCCTTGAGTCGTTTTTATTATCCCAAGAAGTCATCCACACCCATTTGCCATTATCCCCTCCTCCTGCAACTTCCCATCCTAGTAACTAAGCAACCATTAGTCTTTGCCTCAAAAGGGACCTGCCTCTAGGCATCTCCTGTGGATGGAGTCACACTGTGCATCCTGGTGATGGGTGTGTTGATTTGTGATGGTTTCACTGGTGCTGTGGATGGCCAAGCACAGTGGTCAGCAAACTGCAGCTCACGAGCCACATGTGGCTCTTTGGCCCCTTGAGTGTGGCTCTTCCACAAAATACCACGGCCTGAGCGAGTCTATTTTCAAGAAGTGGCATTAGAAGAAGTTTAAGTTTGGAAAGAGCGGAGTGCACATTCCCAGCCCCTGCACCCCAGTTTCCAGCTGTGAGCAGGGGGTGCCAGTATGGAAAGCAGGGGAAAGGTATTGGTGTGGATTTAGGGTTTAACACTGCACGTCTCCCCCCCCCCCCCCAAGTTTCCTTCATCTCCAGGCCATGAGGAAGGGGTTACTGCTGAGGAAGCCACATGGAGGCTTTGCAGCTGCTCTTGAGGGAGGTCAGGTTTAGATGGGTGTCCATCCACTGCCAAGGAATGGTGTCTAGTCAGGAGACGGCAGGTCCCATGCAGGAGCAACAAGAGCCTGGTCTGCTGAGAAGTCAGAGATGTCTCACGGTTGTCAAGAAAACCCATTCCACCTTCATGTCCAGACATGGGTCCTGCCATATGTGAGCCATAAAAATGGGGCCTAGCCCTGGCCAGTGGCACAGTTGGTTGGAGGGTTGTCCTGTGTACCCCTCCCCCCACCTTCCAAAAAGGTGGAAGATTCAGTTCCTGGTCAGGGCACATACCCAGTTTGCAGGTTCGAGCCCCAGTTGGAGTGTATTCAGGGGGGAACCCTATTGGTGTTTCTCTCACACACAGATGTTTCTCCCTCTCATTCTAAAGTCAATCAACATACTTGGCTGAGGATAAAAAGAAGGGCCTGTGAGGAAGGAACTGAGAGATGTCACAGCAGTGATGCCTGCTGCTCTCACCAGCACTGTCATCCATGCCTCAGGATGCCCTCTGCATGGTCACAGACTCAGAGGAGCGAGGTGTCTGAGCCTGGCCTTCGCCCGTGCAGAGCTGCAGCCCCGCGTGGATCTGTTCCCCACATGCTCTACACCTCTGGAGAATGCACGGCTATCTGCCACAACTGTTCACGTTGAAGCCATCAGTTTTGTGAACAGGGTGTAACCAGAGGGCTCATCCTGGGCTTACCACGTAGAACCGAACTAGACATTCCCCCAACTGGACGTAATCAAGTTCAGCTATCATGGAGCAGAGTGTTTTAAACCTACATGAAAGTGAACATGAAGTGTCTGCTTCAAAATAACTGTTCAATGGTTCTATGTGGAGATTAAAAATATCGGCAGAGTAAGTGGATGCTGCATGGAGGGAAGACAGATGACCAACCCTGTTGGAAAACACCTTGCCCCACGGTTGACTTGCTCAGGCCCATTAAGAGCCTGAGAATGACAATTAGCCTCAGAGCAGAAGCAATTGCTCCACCCTGTTGAAAAAACTTGCCATGCCTGAGGGCAATTCAAGATAAAATTATCTCAGTCTATAGAGAGAGGAGGTCTCTGGAGGCCTTAAATCTTTACCTGATCTAAATAGTCAGAAACAGTGTTTGACACTGTCCTGCACTTGAGATTGAGAGACATAGCAGATCTACCTAATACATAGTCACAAACCCAAACAGGCATCAAAAATAAGGAGACAACCCCCAAATGAAAGAACAAGAGAATTCTCTAGATGAGATAAATGGAGATAAATCTATCTGATACAGAGTTCAGAATTATTATTCTATATAATAAAGAGGTAATATGCAAATTGACTGTCACTTGAACACACAAGATGGCCGCCCCCATGTGGATACCAGATGGCTGGCAGGGGAGGGCAGTTGGGGCCGATCAGGCCAGCAGGGAAGGGCAGTTGGGAGGGACAAGGCTTGCAGGGGAGGGCAGTTGGGAGGGCCAAGGCTTGCAGGGGCGGGCAGTTGTGAGGGGCAGGCCTGCAGGGGAGGGCAGTTAGGGACAATCTGGCCAGCAGGAGAGCAGTTAGGCATCAATCAGGCTGGTAAGGGAGTGGTTAGGGCAGTGGTAGGGAAACTCATTAGTCAACAGAGCCAAATATCAACAGTAGAACAATTGAAATTTCTTTTGAGAGCCAAATTTTCTAAACTTCTAATGCCATTTCTTCAAATTAGACTCGCCCAGGCTGCGGTATTTTGTGGAAGAGCCACACTCAAGGGGCCAAAAAGCCCCATGTGGCTCAAGAGCCGCAGTTTGCCAACCACAGGGTTAGGGGATGATCAGGCTGGCAGGCAGAAGTGGTTAGGGGCAATCAGGCAGGCAGGAGGTGAGTGGTTGGGAGCCAGTAGTCCTGGATTGTGAGAGGGATGTCTCGGGCCTAAACGAGCAGTCAGACATCCCTTGAGGGGTCCCAGATTGGAGAGGATGCAGGCTGGGCTGAGGGACATCCACCCCTCTGTGCACATATTTCATGCACTGGGCCTCTAGTAATGATGGTAAAGGTGATTAACAGCCTGAGAACAGATATAGTAACTATGAAAACAAAGAATGATGTAGCATAAATAAAGAACACATTGGAAGGAATACACAGCAGATTAGGGGAAGCTGAGGATTAAATCAGTGAATTAGAAGACAGGGTTGGAAAAATCAGAGAACCAAGAAGGAAAAAAATAATAATTAAAAAACAGGACACCTTAAGGGAGCTGTGGAACAATGTGAAACTTAACAATATTCAAACAGCAGGTGTGCCAGAAGAGGCAGAAAGGGAGAAAGGCATAGAGAAGGTGTTGGGAGAAATAATAGCAGAAAACTTCCCTAACCTGGTAAAGGAGAAAGTCACACAAGTTCAGAGAACCCCAAGCAAGAAGAACCCAAACAGACCCACGCCCAGACACATCATAATTAAAATGCCAAAATTTAAAGATAAAGAATCTTAAAGGCATAATGAGAAAAGCAAACTTACCTACAAAGGAGTTCCCATAATGCTGACACCTGATTTCTCATCAGAAACTCTACAGGCCAGAAGGGAATGACATGAAGTCTCAAGGTAATGGAAAGCAAGGATCTGAGACCAAGATTACTATAACCATCAAGGCCATCATTCAAAATAGATGGTGAAATAAAGAGTTTCCCCGCAGGGAAAAAAAGAAAAAGGCTAAAGGAGTTTGTCACCACCAAGTCAGCATTACAAGAAATGCTAAAGGGACTGCTGTAATGAGAAGAAGAAATAAAGATAGAATCCTAGGCATAAAGAACTAAAATGGCAATAAATAAATACCTATCAATAATAACCTTAAATGTAAATGGATTAAATGCTACAATCAAAAGGCATAGGGTAGCTAAATGGATACAGAAACATGACCCAACTATATGATGTCTACAAGAGACCCACCTCAGAACAAAAGACACAAGATGAGAGTGAAGGGATGGAAAAGGAAAAAAAAAAAAAAAGCATGAGTAGCAATACTCATATTCAACAAAATAGACTTCAAAATGAAGGCCATCACAAGAGACAACAAAGGTCACTATATAATACTAAAGGGATCAATCCAACAAGAGGATATAACCCTGGTAAACATATGCATCCAAAATAGGTGCACCTAAATATATTTTTTAAATTCTAGATAACTTTAAGGAGAAATTGACAACAATACAGTCATAGTAGAGGACTTTAACACCCCGCTGACTTCATTGGATAGATCTTCCAGACAAAAACTTAACAAGGAAACAGTGACTCTAAAGGATACACTGGATCAGAAGGATTTAACTGACATAGAACATTTCACCCCAAAGCTGCAGAATATACATTCTTCTCAAGTGCACATGGAACATTCTCAAAGATAGACCACATGTTAGGACAAAACAAGCCTCTACAAGTTCAAAAAGATTGAAATCATATCAAGCAACTTCTCAGATCACAGTGGAATGATGATAGAAATCAACTACGGTAAAAACATTCAAACACATGGAAGCTAGATAGCATGTTATTAAACAATGAATGGGTTATCAATGAAATCAAGAAAGAAATAAAAAACTTCCTGGGAACAAATGGAAATGAATACACAATAACCCCAAATCTCTGGGACTCAGCAAAAGCAGTGCTAGAGGGAAGTTCATAGCACTATAGGCCTACCTCAAAACACAAGAAAAGTCAACTTAAAGAACTAGAAAGAGAACAACAAGAAAATCTCAGAGTAAGTAGAAGGAATGAAATAATAGAGATTAGAGCAGAAATAAATAACACAGACGAAAAAAACTATACAAAATATCAATGAAACCAAGAGCTGGTTCTTTAAAAGGATAAGTAATTTTATGCACTAGTTTATCCATTCAATAAATATTTATAAACTGCTGTACATCCTGGCAGCCTCCCCAGAGAATGGGACCGAGGCCAGAACAGTGCAATGTGGGCCCAGGGAGAGCGAAGCACCCCTCCAGGTGTGGACTCTTAACTCTGCACCTGGTTATCAAGAGGCCTGTGACAGCAGGCCATAGGTCTTCTCCCCAGAATGTTGGGCTCTGGTGGTCTGAGGCAGGCTGGAGAACTTGACCTCCCAGGCATCCAGGCGGCCTGTCATGCTGAGAGCCACTGTTCTACAAACATTGTTAGTAAAACTATGAAAATGAAAGTCACACGAGGACACAGCCATCAGTGCACCAAGGGGAGAGGCCTCAGGAGCAACCAATCCTGCTGACACCTTGATCTTGGACTTCAGTCTCCAGAACTGTGACCATTTCTGTTGTTTAAGTCACTCAGTCTGTTGCCTTTTGTGATGGCAGCTTGAGCAGAATAATACAGGGCACAGCCACAGTGGAAGGTTAGTGTCCTGAAGCTGAGATGGTGAAGGGCTTAGAAGGGGGTTCTGCAAGTGGAGACTTACTTAGCTCCCACAGGTGACACCCACCAGGCAGCTCCCTCCAAAGAGCTGGGTGCCATGGAAACAGTGTGATGAGCTGAGGTGGCAGGAGGCTGAGCAGAGACCCTGGTGACAGAGTCACACAGGTGGACCTACGCATGTCTCCTAGGCTGAAGACTTGAGGCCTATCATGTTCGGAGGCTGCTTTTATTTTTGTTTTTGATATTTTGCCCACTGCTATGATTTTTCATGTTGCTTTGCATTTCTAGGAATTGCTTTTTAAAATGTATGCTTTATAATTATGTAAAGTATTACCTTGTTTTAAAGTCAAAGCTAAAAAAAAAAATACTCAGCGAATCCAAGCTCCCCTCCCTCCTCTATCTGGGTTATTTTCCTTTATCAGGAACTATGTTTTGGTTTTTGATTTTTGGTTTATCCTTCCATGTAAAACATATATGTATTTTATATGTATACATGCGCACGTGTTTGTATTCCCCCCTTTCCCACTCGCTTTTTCCCACCTGGCCCTTTTCGTTTACCCCACAGATCACTTCATGAGCAAATAGTGAATATCATAGCTGCATGTAAAGATATTCTGCATTCCTTTTTAAATACAGCTTTATTGAGGTATAGTTTACACACCATAAAATTCACCCCTCTGAAAGTTATAGTTCAGTGAGTTTTAGTATATTTATAGTCCTGCAAGTATCGCACAAGCCAGCTTTAGAATGCGTCCTGGTCCCAGCAAGATGTCTTGTTTACAGTGCGCGACAGCTGCGGGGTCCGGTGTGCATGCCCTCAGCTTACTCGGCTAGCCCAGAGTCCCTCTGTACCTTGTGCACATTGCATTTGAATTTTTGCCAGCATCTTCAGAACAGATTCCTAGAAGGGTTTTTGAGACAAGTGGTCAGTGCACACGTCATCTCTACATAGCTTGTGCCGTTTTGCACGCCCACCAATGGCACATGAATGCACGTTTCCTCACTGCCTCGCCAGCAGAGGCGATTATTAAACTTGGAAATGGTGTCTCAATATAGTTGTAGTTTGATTCCCTTTCCCGTAAAGAGTTGAACCTTTTTTCAAGTTTAAGATTCATTTGCATTTTTCTGTGAGGTGTTGGCTCTTTCTCTTGCCCATTTCTCTATTTCGTTCTTCACTATTTTTAGAATCTCTTTATAGATTAGGGATAGTTTTTTGTGTTATAAGTTGTAAATATTTTTCTCAGTTATTTATCTACCTAATTTTCTAAAATTGTATTTTTACACTGGATTAAACATTTTGTTTTTATGCAGTCAACAATCTAAACCTCGAGTCAGGGAAACTGTCCAATCTTGTTTATAGAGTGATTTGCTCATATTTGCTTTTAGTATTGGTATGGCTTCTTTCCTTTCCTTCTTGCATTTTATGTTCTGACTTGTCTGAATTTGTTCTGATGTGCATTATGAGGAATGAACCTGTTTTTTATCTTCTTTGTGTTTGGTTATCACAATACCCCAGAACACATATTAAACCCAGCTCGTCCCTACAGATTTGCATTGACAACTTTATCATATGCTAAATTTGTGCATGTACATTGAGACTATTTATGAATTTTTCTGTTTTGTTCCATTAGTTTGTGTATTCACTCACAACCTCACTGTTTTAATGATGGAGACTTCATAATTTGTTAAAATGCTGTTTTTCTTTATTGATCAATTTTAATGGTTTATTGACTGCTTGTTAAGAAAAGCAAGGCTTTGCTGAATTTGCCCCTCCCTCCTCCCTTCTCTCCCCTGTGGTGCTGGATCCTCCAGACCAGTTGGGCTTCAGCGTCCACAGGAAGGAGCCAGCTCACTCTCCCCACTTCCCCCTTCCCTCCCCTCCCCACTCTCCCCACCCCTGCTCTTCCCACACCCCGGTCGGGAGGGAGCAGGACCCAGCCTGTCAGCACAGTCCAGGCCGAGGAAAGATCACCTGACACCGTGTGTCCCAGACACTGGCTGTGGGGACAGGAGTCGGTGACTGACCAGACGCACAGGTGCATGGCCCAGGGTCTGACCAGGCAGCACACAGGATGCCTGCTCGCTGGCGCTGGTGTTGATTCCGGGGCCTTCACGCAGGAAACCCACTCAACCACCCCGTCCCCATGCTGTGCTGTTGGAAAGCATGGCTATGAGGCTCGCTGCCCACCCACACGCCTGCCTTCCCAGCTACGCTGCGGCTGTGGGCGGGAGCTGAGCTCCTCCTGTCCCAGGGGCTGACCAGGCAACTCATTCCCCTCTTTGCTCAAGAAACTCTGAGTTTGCCCTGGCTGGTTTGGCTCAGTGGATAGAGCGTCTGCCTGCGGATTGAAAGGTCCCAGGTTTGATTCCAGTAAAGGGCATGCACCTTGGTTGCAGGCACATCCCCAGAGGGAGGTGTGCAGGAGGCAGCTGATCGATGTTTCTCTCTCATTGATGTTTCTAACTCTCTATCCCTCTCCCTATCTGTAAAAAATCAATAAAATATATTTTAAAAAAAGAAACTCTGAGTCAAATTTGATAGTCTCTACACTGAGTGGCCAGATTATTATGACCACCTACAGATTAGCCGTACACTGAATCATATGGGATATGGAAGCCAAAGGCCTGTTCGAACACCTTTGCTGTCTGCAGTTACCAAGCTAAAACGTCTCCAGTTCTCACAGGAACACAAGGATTGGACAGTCAAGCATTGGAAAAAAGTCATGTGGTCCGATGAATCACGTTTCCAGTTGCATCATGCAGATGGCAGAGTGAGAATTTCATGGAAACAGCATGATTTGGGCCCTTTAATTCATGTAGAACAATGTCTGAATAGCACAACATACCTAAGTATCATTGCTGGTCCAGTTCATCCTATCATGTTGATGGTGTATCCCAATGGAGATGGCTTCTTCCAACAAGACAATGCGCCATGCCACGGTGATCGTATTGTGCAGGAGTGGTTTCAAGAACATGAGGGAGACTTTACCTTGCTTAGGTGGCCCCCACAATCACCAGATCTCAATCCAATTGAGCATTTGTGGGACGAAGTTAAAAGAGCCATCAGGCAGCTGGTTCCACAACCATCAAATCTCACAGAACTGGACAGTGCTATTCATCAGGCATGGTGTCAGATTCCTCGCATCACCTTTCAACATCTGGTGGAGTCAATGCCAATAGAATTGCCGCAGTATTGAAGGCAAAAGGTGGCCCAACAAAGTACTGATGGGTGGTCATAATAATCTGGCCACTCAGTGTATAATGATATCAGTCTCTACTATTAGTATATTTACTTCCTCCCTTTTCCTCAGCTCACGGTTTGATTTTATTTACTACATCTGTTGGTAAACCTTCTCAAAAATGTTTAAGACACAGTCAAGGCCAAATGTGTTTCAAAGGGAACGTGGCCAAGGAAGCCCTCCTGGCGGTCATGCAGGTAACCTCCACGGTACCAGTTCTGAGATGCAAGCAACTCGAAGCGGGACGACTGTAAGAAAATGTTGCCTAAAAATCATTGTCATGTCCTGGTGCCCTGATGACATATTTGATGGCAAGAGAAAGGGGGACAACAGTGTTGCAGTTCCATTTCTGGGGGAATGTGGACTCCATGAACTAAGAGAATAGTTTAGACATGTCTTATTGCAAAATGCAAGTTCATCATCAGAGGGGCTGGCTGTTCCTGGGCCCCTTGAACGTGTTGCCACACCCAGCATGTTCCCTCCATGCTTGGGGAATGCCCCGGCTGGTGTCTTAAAGTGACAGTGCAGCCCTGGCCCAGAGGGCAGGAAGGCAGGAGTGAGGAGCAGGCTTTGGAGCTAGATGTGTAGCAACATTGACAGCCCATTTCCTTAACATTCATATTGACTTTCTAGAGGCCTGGTGCACGAAATTAATGCACGGGTGGGGTCCCTAGGCCTAGCCGGCAATGAGAGCCAATTGGGGCCATCTGCCAATTGGGGCCTGCCAGCAGGGGTGAGGGACAGGGTGAGGTAACTCGGGAGGTTGGCCAGCCAGGAGGAGGAACCACGGGAGTTGGCTGGCCATGGGAAGTTGGCTGTGGGAGTACACTGACCACTGGGGGCAGCTCCTGCATTGAGCACCTGTCCCCTGGTGGTCAGTGTATATCATAGTGACTGGTCAACTGGTCATTCCATTTGTTCGGTCGTAAGGTCACTTAGGCTTTCATATATATATAGATATTTAAACCACTTCTCCCAGGACATTAAATCATGAGAAATGGAGGTTGGGGGGAACTAGACTATGATATTAGTTAAATAAGTTATGGTGAAATACTACAAAACCAATAAAGCTGAATTATACAAAAATATTTAATAATAGTCCTAAGCACTTATGAATTTGGAATACTAAATATTTATTTTTTTTCTTTTTGTTTTAATCAACATTTGTCACCGTCGGTCAGACACACTGAAAAATAGTTAAAATTGGTCACTCTGAATTATAAAGAACTAAATAAGTCGAAAAGAAACTTAAATAACCAATGGTCTTTTGTAAACGTGAAGATTTATATTTTTGTCTCTATTGAAGCCCAAAGCAGTGCTAACACTTTGAGACACACATGCTATCTGCTGACCAGTGGAGTCTCCAAGAGTGTATGCACGTGGTGCAGGTGTGTAAAGCACAACCTGCCTGCTTGTGTGCCCACAGGAAGAGCCCACGGCTCTATAACCAGGCACATTCACAGAGCTATTGTCTCCTCTGTGGGATGTTTTCTTTTTTGTGCTTTTCTGTGTTTTCCACACTTTCTGTAATTGGCATACAGAATTTTTAACATGGAAGGAAAACACCTTTAAAATGTCCTGGTGGGAAGGGTCTGAGGCCCTTTGTCCTTCTGAGCGGAGCTGATAGGGTTCAGGTCCATGCCCCCATACCATCCACCACCTCTGCCCGGGCTTGACAGGAATTGGGTGCCCACCACCTGCAGGTGGGCAATCAGGATGGGTGTGTGGCTGACTTTGACAATAAGACTTGTGGGCAGATTTGCTGGAACTTTCTGAGAAAAGTATCTTCACTTTTGAGCAAGAGCTGCAGGAGGGGGCAACTGCTCTGTTCCCTGGAGGCCCAGGCATCAGGGAGAGGCCCAGAGAGCAGGAAGAGGCCTGGCAGCAGGGGAGAGGCCCCAGCAGCAGGGAGAGGCACAGGAGCAGGATGGGGGCTGCAGGAAATGTGACAGACACCGAGCACCTGTCCTCAAGTTCCAGCCAATGCCAAGCAGGATTTCTGCCTCCTTCAGGCTCCTGTGAAATCTTTGCTGCTGCTGGCCCTGCGCAAAGCTCTCCTCTGGCTCACCAGCCCCAGGAGCTGCAAGCTCGCTTGATGTGAGGCCAGGAAGCAGACGGCCTGAGTTTCTTCCTTCCATCTGAACAGTGTGGGGTCAGTAGTGCAGCCCGCCCGTACCTGGGGAAGGACGGGCCTGTCTGCAGCTGGCCAGCCCACATCCCAGGCCCCCAGCTGCCTCCAGTCTGGCCTTCCCATCCTGCACACAAAGTGGAGAAAAAGTACTTGTCCTAATGCCTGATGGCATGGGCCTACCTCACAGTTAAAATCATTTTTGGATTATCCAAATGTAACTTATTTGCATGTATGTACTTTATTTCTTGTTTTGAATTTGCATTTGATAAATGTCATAGAGACTCTTAGGTTAATGCATTGACATTTTGTTACTCAACATGGGTACAAGAGTGAGTTTTTTGGGGTTTGCCTGTTAATCTTATATATAGGACTTGGTAAATTCCATCTTGCTAATTTATGCCCATTATCCTAACTTATAAAAAAATTTCCTACTTCTGAACTGTCACTCACTAAGTTAACTATTGATTTGTGCCATCTGATGTTTGAGAAATAAATGTGTCTCTTGATTTAGAGGCAGCCCCCAAACAAGCTCAGGAAAGGGTCCCAGGAAGAAAGCCCCCCTCACTGTGGAGGCAATGAACCTGGTGAGAGCCTGTCGGCGAGCCCATGTCCCTCCAATGAGTTCAGACGGAGGAGAGAGAAGACAATCCCTGCCACAGGCGCAGAATGCTGCTGACCGTGGAGCGCAGCCACAAGCAGGGGTCAGTGGGCACCCTGCTGGATTGCAGGGCCTTAGTCTGTCATATTTCATTAGATTCCAGCTACCAACTTAGCTGGAAGGTGTTCTTGCTTAGCAAGGTCTCCTAAACCCCGAGGATGTAAATAAAATTTCCTTGATAATCTTTTGCATTTGTGTTGTTTTATTTTACATTTAAGTTATAATTCTTTAGGAGTTTATTTTTGTATCTATGTGAGATAGGGAGTCAGCTTTCTTTTCCCCCAGGTAATAGGCAGTTGTGCTAGCACCTGCCTTTACCAATAATTTGGAAATACTTAAATATTAATATAAAAACATTTCCATTTACATTTATAACAATCATTGGTCTATCCTTCCCTTTTATCATTGTTATTATTGTTATGAAATTTTATATAGAAGTGATACTAGCTTTGTAAAATAAGTTGAGAATATTGCCACATTTCTATAGTTTTGAATTGATTAAATGACATTAAAAATAACTGAGAACTGGTATTCACATGTAAAACCATTTGGTCCCAGGGACCCTTTTAGTGGTATATTTTTAATTGCCTCTTCAGGATCATCAATGGTCATTTACTTACTCAAGGTTTTCATTTCTTGGTTTAATCCTAGTAAATTTATATTTTGCAAAAAACACATCTGTTTCCAAGTATGTTGCTATGTGATTGTAAGTAGTATTTTTTTACACCAGTTTCACCTGTCCCTGTGACTGCAATTATCTGACTTTCTCATTCTATTCATGCATACTTTTGCTGTGATTTTTTTTGCCTTTATTAGTCTCATAAGTATAATTGTGTTATTGATCTATTCAACATTGTACTGGAAGTTCTAGCCAGAGCAATTAAACAAGAAATAGAAATAAAGGGAATAAAAATTGGAAAGACATAAAATTATCCCTGATATAATCTTACTAGAGGCCCGGTGCACGGATTCATGCACCAGTGGGGTCCCTCGTCCTGGCCTGTGGACATCTCCCAAGGGATCCCAAATTGCGAGAGGGCACTGGCCAGGCCAAGGGACCCCACCAGTGCACAATTGGGACTGGGGAGAGACTGTGGAAGGGCTCCAGGGCATGTCTGGCCCGTCTCCCCCAGTCCTGATCAGACGAACCCCAGAAGCAAGCTAACCTACCACTTGGAGTGTCTGCCCCCCTGGTGGTCAGTGTGTGTCATAGCGACTGGTCGAATGGTCAGACCATCAGAGGGACAATTAACATATTAAGCTTTTATATAGAGAGAAATGTAGAAAATCCTAAAGAATCCCAAAAAAGTATTGCAGCTAATCAAATTTAGCAAAGTAGCAGAATATAAGAAAAAAATGCAAAAATTAATCGTATCATTATATATTAGAAAGAAATGATACAAATAAGTCATTAGAAAACAATTCCAAATTTCTAGAGAGATTAAAAATGGTGGCAGTGTAAGTGGATGCTATATGGACATGCTCCCAGAAACAAACTGGAATTATAACTAAAATACAGAAAAACTTCCTGAATAGTCGACGGAAAACTTGCAGGAGACAATCCAGACACCTGAGGACTGAAAGTAGAGACTGCATAGAGACTGGTAGGAGGGGCTGAGGTGGGAAAGGGATGACCAGGTGCCCACAAACAGCAACTGAGTCCTGGAGAGATATCTCAGCTGTGGGGGGTTTCCACTGAGAACTCTGGGGTCTAATCCCCAAGTTGGGCCCTCCAGCAGAGAGCACCAAAACTGAGGAGGGTACGCACATAACATCTGGCTGTGAAAAGCAGTGGGGTGCTGTCTGCCAAAGAGTAACAGTTGAAAATTCAGCTACCCTCTTAAAGGGCCAAGGCACAAAATTCCCTGTGGAGCCACCCACCTTGTGCTCCGGCAGAGGGAGGGTGAAGTAGACTGGAGCTGTGAGGGCAGAAGCCAGGACTGGGGACTCAGGGGATAGAGCTCAGAAGGCAGACACCCCAAGTTTCTGGGCCTGAGTCATTCCCTCACGCAGCAGAGGACATCTTTTCCACACAGATACCTGCCTTGCCTGGGGGGAAGACAGTCAACACACCTTATTGGAAAACACCTTGCCCTGAGGCCACTTAAGAGATTAAAAATAACCATTAGCCTCCAGGTAGTATCAACTGCCCCACCCTGTTGAAATAAACTCTTGCCACACCTGAGAACAATTACTTGGGGGCAATTAATGTCGGAATCCTATCAGTCTGTAGGCAGAGGTGGTCTCTGGAGGCTTTGAGTCTCTGCCTGATCTCATTAGTCAGAAACAGCCTTTAACACTGTCCAGCACTAGAGATTGAGGTGTGTAATACATAGTCACAAGCCCAAACAGA
This sequence comes from Corynorhinus townsendii, assembly GCA_026230045.1. NCBI lineage: Eukaryota > Metazoa > Chordata > Mammalia > Chiroptera > Vespertilionidae > Corynorhinus > Corynorhinus townsendii. The sequence continues at coordinate 97,351,622 of JAPDVU010000007.1, read as the reverse complement.
AAGCCAAAATGAGGAGATAAAGAAACAACCCCCAAATGAAAGAACTAGCAAATTCTCCAGAAGAAGAGATAAATGAAGCAGATAAGAAATTTATCTAAAACTGAGTTCAGAGTATTGATGGTAAAGATGCTCAACAGCATGAAAAAGATATAGCAACTATGAAAAAAGAACAGTCTGAGATAAAGAGTGGCATAACACAAAGAACACATTGGAAGGACTACAGAGCATATTAGGGGAAGCTGAGGATCAAAACAGTGAATTAGAAGAGAGAGTTGAAAATATCACTCAATCAGAAAATCAAAAAGAAAAATAATTAAAAAACAGGAGGACAGCTTAAGGGACCTGTGGGACAATGTGAAATGTAACAATATTAGAATAGCAGGTGTGCCAGAAGAGGCAGAAAGGGAGAAAGGCATAGAGAAGGTGTTTGAAGTAATAATGGCAGAAAACTTCCCTTACCTGGTAAAAGAAAAAGTCACAAAAGTTTAGGAGGCACAGAGAACTCCAAACAAGAAGAACCCACACAGACCCACACCCACACCCACACATCATAATTAAAATGCCAAAAATTAAAGACAAAGAGACTCTTTGATCACTGTGGCTAGGAGTTCCAGTACTCCCCTCCTATTTAATAAAATGCTAATATGCAAATTGACCGAACAGCAGAATGACTGGTCCCCCTGGTGGCCAGTGCACTCCCATAGGAAAGCACCACTCAGCCAGAAGCCGGACTCACAGCTGGCAAGAGCAGCGGCAGTGGCAGGAGCCTCTCCCACATCCACAGCAGCACTAAGGACCCCTCGAGGGATGTCTGTCTGCTGGCTTAGGAGTGGGCCTAATCTGGTAGGCAGGGCAGGCGGACATCCCCTGAGGGGTCCTGGACTGTGAAAGGGCACAGGCCAGGCTGAGGGACCCTCCCTCCTAGTGCACGAATGTCATGCACCAGGCCTCTAGGGTTGAATAAGAGTGGTGAAAGCAGATATTCCTACCTTGTTCCTGATCTTAAGGGAAACACTAGATTTTTGCCCATTAACTATGATGTTAGCTGTAGGTATTTTTGCATATTGCATTTATTATGTTGAGATGTGATCCCTCTATTCTCACTTGGCTGGAAATTTTTATTACAGAAGGGTGCTGGATTTTTTTGAACATTTTTCTGCATCTATTGATATAATCATGTGATTTTTATCTTTCATTTTGTTTATGTGATTTGAGAATATTGTACCAAGCTTGCATCTTGAAATAATCCCACTTGATCATGGTGTATGACCTTTTAAATATATTGCTGGATCTGATTTGCTAATATTTTTGTTGAGGATTTTAGCATTTGTGTTCATCAGGGATGCCATGGTGATCCAAGAATATGCTTGATATGATTTCCATCTTCTTAAACTTGTAGAGATATAGTTTGTGTCCTAACATGTGGTCTATCTTTGGAATGTCCCATGTGCACTTGAGAAGAATGTATATTCTGCAGCTTTGGGATGAAATGTTCTGTAAATATCAATGAAATCCACCAGATCTAGTGTGTCAGTTAAGATTGCTATTTCCTTGTTGATTTTTTTTTTTTTTGGGGGGGGGAGGTCTGGAAGATCTGTCCAGTGATGACAGTGGGTGTTAAAATACCCTACTAATACTGTATTGCTGTCAATCTTTCCTTTAAAGTCCACCAAGATTTTCTTTATATAAATGTCTACTAGGATTATATCCTTTTATTGGGTGGATCCTGTTAGTATTATGTAGTGTCCTTCTCTGACTCTTATGATGGCCTTCACTTTGAAATCTGTTTAGTCAAATAGAAGTATAGGTACTCCAGCTTTTTTGTTTGTTTGTTTCTATTTGCATCGAATATTTTCCTCTATCCCTTCACTTTCAGCTTGTGTGAATTTTTTGTTCTGAGGTGGGTTTCTTTTTTAACAGTATATATGGGTTATGTTTTCTTATCCACTCAGCTATCCTATATTTATTTTTTATTGAAGCCTTTCACCCACTTATATTTAAGGTTATTAGTGATAGGTACTTATTTGTTGCCATTTTTTTTTCCTTTTTACATATGTTCCACTGTCTCTCTATTTCTTCTTCTTAAAGCAGCCCCTTTAACATTTCTTGCAGTGCTATTTTGTTAGTATTGAACTCCTTCAGTCTTTTTGTTGTTGTTTTTGTTTGGTCTGGGAAGCTCTTTATTTCATCTTCAAATTAAAAGAAAATATTTGTAAAATTGATTTTTAGAGAGATGAAAGGAGAGGGAGAGAGAGAGAAACATTGATGTGAGAGAGAAACATTGATCAGTTCCTTCCTGTGTGCCACCTACTGAAAATTGAGCCACAACCCCGGCATGTGCCCTGACTGGGAATTAAAATCAGCAACCTTTTGGTGCATGTGATGACACTCAATGAACTGAACCACGCCAACAGGGCTAACCTTCAATTTTAAATGATAGCCTTGCTGGATACAGTAGTCTTAGTTTTAAGTTCTTGCTTCTCATTGCTTTGAATACTTTATGCCAATCCCTTCTGACCTGTAGTGTTTTTGTTGAGAAATTAGCTGACAGCCTTATGGGAACTTCCTTATAGGTAACTAACTGTCTCTGGCTTGCTGCTGTTATGGTTTTTCTCTTTTCTTTAATCTTTGCCATTTTAATTATGATGTGTTTTGGTATGGGTCTCTTTGGGTTCATCCTGATTGGGCCAACAGCACTCAAGACACAACTTCAACAGGGAGTGTACATAACCTACATGAAGCACTCAGTGCTTCATGAACTTGTGTGACTTTTTCCTTCAACAGGTTAAAGAAGTTTTCTGCCATTATTTCTTCAAACATATTCTTTATCCCTTGTTCACTTTATTTTCCTTCTGGTACTTCTATGCTGAGGATGTTATGTTTCATGTTGTCTCAAAGTTCCTTTAAACTATCCTTATTCTTTTTTATTTTTTTTTCTTTTTCCTGCTCTGATTGGGTCTTTAGGTCTACTTTGTCTTCCAAATCACTAATTCAATCCTCTGCTTCATCCAACATACTTTGTTGTTGTTGTTAATCCTCACCTGAGGGTGTATTTTTCCATAGATTTTTAGAGAGAGTGGAAGAGAGGGGGAGAGACAGAAAGCAAGAAACATCAATGTGGGAGAGTCACATTGATTGGTTGCCTCCCACACATGCCCCAGCTGGGGCTGGGAATCGAGCCTGCAATTGAACTACATGCCCTTGAATGGAATCAAACCTGCAACCTGATAGTGCATAGGCCAACACTCTAATCACTGAGCCAGACTGGCTAGGGCCACTAACATACTCAATTTCTTTCCAGGGTATTCTTTATGTTGTGGTATTTTTCATTACCTATTGTGTTTGTTTGTTTTCTATGTCCCTTTTCATGCTGTTGTAGTTCTCACTAAGTTCCTTGAGCATCCTTATAATCATTATTTTGAACTCTGTATTTGATAAATTGCTTGCCTCCATTTTGTTTAAGTTTTTTTTCCTGGAGATTCCTCCTGTTCTTTCATGTGGGGCCTGTTTATCTTCCCATTTTGGCTGTCTCTTCACTTTTGTTTGTATGTGTTAACTAGAACTGCTGTGACTCCCAGGTTTTGTGGGTTGTACTTACGTAGTTGATGCCCTGTGGGACTCAGTGGTGCAGTCTCCATGATCTCCTGAGCTGGTTGATCTAGGAATGTCGCTTGTGTGGGTTATTTGGGCCCTCCTATTGTAACTGGGTCTTGGTTGCCATTGGGCCATTCATGGGTGGAATCAACTCTCAGGCTGACTGACTGTGAGGCTCAACCCTGTCCACGGTGTGCAAGCTGGTGAGCAGGTGCAGTCTTGAGGTGTCTTATTGAGCTCAATGGCACAATCTTCTCGATTACCTGAACTCTGTGCCCCAGGAATGCTTCGTGTAGGTTATGTACACTCCCTGTTGAAGTTGTGTCTTGAGTGCTGTTGGCCCTTTCATGGTGGAGTTACCGTCAGGCTGGGTGGCTAAAAGGTAAACTTTGATCACCACCTATGAGATGCTGTGCAGAGGCTGCCCCTCAAAGTGGAGTTGTTCCAAGCAGGTCTGGTGCCTGCCAGAATCCCTCATTGGGTATGCCACTGTATGATTAGTTGGGTCAAGCTCTGGTGTGGTCTGAAGCCCACTACTGGTTTTGTTGCTTCTGGGTCTACTTAGGTTGGGTTCTGGTGCAGGTCATTGTCAGGTGTTATATATAACCAGCTTTGGGCTACTTGTCTGGAGCTCCCACGGTATTCCCTGTTTGTGTTTGCATCTACTGGACCTGGGTGTGTATGGGAGGGGCCAATCTGTGTAGGAGGGTTGGCTTCCTGGAGCTCTGAGCTAGGGGCAGGTCAATAAATGTCCAAGGCTCCCTGAAGTCAACATTCATCTGTAAGCTTCTCTGCCTCACCTTGAGGTTGCTGGACTTCCTCTAGAGTTCTATGAAGAAAGGATATGGAGTGGGCCCAAGCAGGCTGTGTCCCACAGACCCTTCAACACTGCACAAGCTCGATAGGTTGGGGGGACCAGTTCAGGAGGAAGGGGTTAGTGGTTCCCCTCTTGGGGGCAGTATGGTCTGGCACTCAATAGGGAAAATGTGACCCCTACCTACTCCAGAGCCATACCATTCAGTCGCTGCCAGTCTCCAACTCTAGCACCCTCCCCCATCCTGCCCCAGGAAGAGAGTGCTACAGGTTTAGGTTGGGTATGGCCCACTGTCCCCACTGCAGGAGCAAGCTTGGCAGGTTGAAGCCACAAGGACTTGGGCGAACAGACTGAGAAAGTCTTCAGTTGGGAGTGCTGGGCCACAGGGTCAGGTGAGCTGCACTCCTCCCCTTAGTTCTGTGGCCACACCTGCTCAAGCCCTGGACTGGAGCCTCTGAGGTAGATACACTCTTAATGTACCAGCTCTGAATGTACCTCCTTCCTCCCTGCCTCAAAACTGAGCCCAGCAGAATGGGGCTGGGGGTCTTCGGAATCCAGATCGAGGCAGGCTTCCATTGGTGGTGGCATGGCCCGTGGGAGGGGAGAAGGCTGCCATCGCCTCCCCTGAGCCCCACAGCTGCACCTTCAGAAAGGGAGGGTATTTTCGTGTACATTAAAGGATTGCTAAAAAAAAAAAAAAAAAAAAAAAAAAAAAAAAAAGCTTTTACACTTGAAGAAAAATTAGTAAACAAGTAGAAAATGGGCAAGATATGTGAATAAGCAATTCATAGGAAAGCAAATCGAAAGACTGACAAATACATAATGCGATATACTAGAACTTTTTTAAAGTAAGGAAATGCAAATTAGAATAATACGAGTATCAAAAATTAAGAAGAGTAACACCCATTATTGACAAGAATTAGGGGAAATATATCATATTATTGGTGGAAAAAATGAAGTGTGTAGCCTTTTGATGAGGCAATCTAGCACACAGCATGCAGGTGGCTTTCCGCAAGCCCGGAGCTAGGAGCTCTTAGAGCATAAGTTTCTGTCCTTTAAGTGAGGCTGTCTTTGTCCAACAAATGCTGTTATCTTCTTTCTTCCCTCCCCTACTGTCTTCCCTCCCCCTCTCTCTGGTTGAGATTGTTCTTCACTCCCTTTCTCTTTTCCAAGGCCATTAACAATGAATGTAACTTTCAAAAATCTACTCTATTGTGAAATCTGGTCTTGTCCATTTTATTACTGTATCAGAATGTCTTACAATGCCTTTTTCTCCTCTTCAAGGACCTCTCCCTCATCCCTGTTTTCTGTTTTCTTCAATGTGGTTTTCCTGTCTGTAAAGGGGCTGTTAACTCGGTTTGGTCTCCTCTGGGCACAACAACATGTAACTGAAACAATGGCTGCGCCAGATCATATGTAATGGTTGTTTATTTCATGTATAATATTTGATTTTTCCTGTAGTTAATAATTGCCTTATGTTTTCATTTGCTTAGATTTCTGTGGGCTTATCATTAATATTTCTTTCTTTTGCTATAAGATCCATTTTAGGCCTATCAGCTTGTATTCCAGATGGTCAGACAAAATGAAATAACTTACCAAATCCACTCTTTTCTGAGACTTTCCTCTGAGATTCTCCAATTACTGCTCCAGGCTGGGAGGCTTGCTTTCTAGGACTGCTGCACTGTCGTGAGTACCATCCTCAGACCAAGTCCAGTGCTTCTAAAAGCCCTCTTCCAGGCATTTCTCCCCCACAGAGTGGGGAATCTATAAGATAAAAGGGTCAGGCCAGAACATGTGTCCCTCCTTCCAGACCACACCCTGGGTACCTTGGATCCTGAAATTCCCTGATTATGTTTCTCTGGGTCTGTTACCCTGAGTGTGGACCTTACTGTGTGTGTGTGTGTGTGTGTGTGTGTGTGTGTACTTCTTGGCCTGAGGAATGGCCAGAGCACCTATGGGGTTGGGTTGGGGACTGCTGAGCTAGAGAATGGATAGAGCTTCTTGGCTGATGGGCTAGTGGGCCCAGTCTTGCAGGTGAGGTTCCTTGTGGTGCTGGGCAGAGTCTGGGATGAGAGAAGGAAGAGATGGGTGAGGGATGGGTGAGGGGCTGCTCAAGTCCTCACGGTTGCTGCAGCGGGGAGCCAAGGTGCCTGTCCTTCCAGGCTGGCTCGTGGGGAAGACTATGGGAGGTGTGCACATGTTGTATTGCACCTTTGCCACATGAGTCCTGTCTTTCAGACACGGAGGCAAACGATGCAGCTTCCGCCTGTGACCTTGCCCAGGCCCTGTGATGTGAGGGCAGGTCCAGGTGCCACCAAAGGAGTCCCTTTCTGTCTCGCTTTCTGGAGGCAAGCTCTCTATTTGCCAGCTCACACACTCACCCAGAGCTTTCACTGGAGAACAGCCACCTCGAAATTAAGTGACTGCCAGAAAGATTTTTATTGTTTCATCTGAGTTCATGGGTCAGCTGAGTGGTTCGGGGTCAGCTCAGTGGGGGCTGCTGGGTCTGGGCCCTCAGTTGCATGGCCCGGGAGCTGGGCCTTTCTCTCCAAGCCCCTCCGCCTGCAGCCGACAGCCCTGCTCATGTGATGCTGAGGGAGTCTCCAGGGGGAGAGAATAAGCTGGCCGACCCTTGAGAACTATGCTTGGAAATTTTGTAATTTCTGCCATATTCTCTTGGTTAAAACAAGGCACAGGGCCAACCTGGTTTCAGGAATGGGGAAACAGACAGAAGGAGCTGCAAAAGACTGTGGTCTTTTAAAACATTTTCTGAAATCTATCCACCTATCTTCTTCCTTTTCCGTTTATTCCCTAGCTCTGAGGCAGCGCACATTTCAATGGTTTCTTCAGCAGGGTCTTCTCACAGCCAAAGCCAACAGTGTGATTAGCGTGGGGCTGGGCATGCAGGAAGGCCAACAGTGGGACTTTGGGCAGAGGCTTCGTGTCGTGCCTGGAGGCACTGGAGGCCTGAGACTGCCACTGGAGCTGGTGTGGAGGCCCAGTGAAGGCCCTGGGCAGAGAGGCCCGGTGCCCCTCCTTGGTTAGCAACACATAGGCCTGTCATCACGCATTGTCACCAGGAACGGGTCGCACCCTGACTCCATGGGGAGGGACAGCAGAAGCTCTGTCCTTCGCGCATTTCCTGGGCAGAACCTGGACCTGTGCACGTCCTCCTGGCGCTGGTGTTAGTTTGCAGCCTTCCCTGTAAGAAACCGGAGCCACCAAGAAGAGCTTTCGTGAGCTCTGCATCTGTTAGTGAGCTACAGAGCCAGGGGGTGTTGGGCACCCCTCCAACTGCACTCCGCATCAGGAGTGCGGAAGGCCTGCGCTGCTGAGTTTATCACCAGTGGCCTGGCCACAGCGGGCACCCCAACGCGGTGATGCCTGCTCTGCAGACTCCAGGCTGCGGCTTTCTCACACACCCTCCAATTCCTGGGGGACAGGACACAGACCTGTAGGGGATTCTGGAACTGGAACTTTGTCTGGTTCAGATTAAAATCCATTTCCTCAGTCTTCCCTCTAAACGTGTACGGCTTTGAGCATCTTGGAGTCTGACACCTTCTGGTTCACTTTGCTCAGAGAACTTGCCTCTCCGTGGGGTGGGGTTGGGGCAAGAGTGTGGAGAAGAGTCACCTGGGCTGTGGGGCAGGGCAGCTGCATGCTGGGTCAGCAGCATCAGTCAGCCCTTACCTACCCCAGGGCTGCTCTGGTGGCTCTGTCTATGCCTTGTCTCCTCAGTAAGTTTCCTTCAGTCACAGCGTTTGCTGGAATTACTCCAAATATTAGGCCAAGTGTCCGGGGAGACCAAAAAGGAAGAAGTCCCTGCCTTCCAGGAAGTTAGCATCCTAGAAGAAAAACATAACAGAATGCAAATGGCCGCATGTGCACTAGTGGCTTTGGAGAGAACAGGCAGGATCTGTAGGGTCTGAGGGGGTGCCTCAGGCGGGATCTGAAGGGTCTGAGGAGGGTGCTTCGGGCGGGCACCAGGGAGGCTGCCTTAGGCAAGTGAGATCAGGTTGAGTTTTGAAGGGGTCATTGGGTTTCAATAGGCAGAGATGGGCCTTGGGCTGGGCGTGAGGTGTGGAGGGAGAAGGGGGCCTGCCAGTCTCTTTCCAGGTGTTTCTCTGCCTGGATCATCAGCTTCTTTCTGTGGCATGGTGTGCAGGTCGGTCTGCGGCACATTCTGTGTGCTCGCATTGGAAGGGCTGTGTGGGACGGGGCGAGGTGTAGCCTCTGAGACAAAAGCCATAATAGTTTTGCAAAACAGGTCCATCAAGGGAGCTGCTGCCTCTGCCATGGTCAAGCAGGTAAAAAGGCAGGAGCCACTGCTGGACCCATTGAGTCGATGGCCAGTCCATAGCTGAGCTGGTGCTTGGGAAGGGGCCTCTTCTTCTATGGTAAGTAGCTCTGAACAACCATGAAGCTCAGGAGTGGCCCCTGGATTGCTTTCCTGGAAAACCTTATGTCTTCGTGGCCTTGCTTGCCAGGAGCAAGTGGGCGCTCCTGGACATGGCCATGCTGCCCTTGGCCTCTGGACCCAAGAAGAACTGCATCTAACTCATGGCCCTGTTGCATCTGGCACCTGAGCAGCAAGGGTTTCTCAATATGCAGAACGGTTCTTGCACACATGTGGTTTGTCCTGGGCCTCTGAGATTCTGTTGTGATCTTGGGATTGTTATGCCTTGAAGTAACATAAAGATCCAACTTGGTGAAAGAAATAGACATATAAATCCAGGAAGCACAGAGAGTCTCAAACAAGAGGACTCCAAAGAGGACCACACTAAGACACATCATAATTAAAGTGTTACTTGCAAAAACCCCTTCACTTAGCATATTTATAAGGATAACCTTGATGGTGATGGGTATTTATTGGGTGGGTCTCCAAGCAGATGCCAAGGCCCTCCACCAGCCCTCTGGGATTGCAGGGCTCTTGAACAGTAGGCATTTCTGTTGTTCATAGAGATTAAGAATCCTGTGTGCAAGTTTTCCTCAGGAGCAGGGGGAAGGTGCCCCTGTGGTGGGTGGGGCCTGCTGGTAATGTAGTCCAGATACAGCCATGGGTCACTTGCTCAGGAGAGTGAACCAGCACTGCCCTGTTAGCAGTCCCTCCTCCACGCCCTGTATTCCTTCTGCCAGAGCAGCAGCAACCTCCTTTGCACTCAACTCCTCACTGTTCAAAGCTCAACTCCCAGAGAGGCCAGCATCCCACTGAGAAGCTAGTCCTGGGAACCAAACAGGAATAGGGTGTGCTTGCTTGGACATGGTGACATTTTCTCCCTTGGCTACCTAGAAGGGCTGGAGACTGATATTTGATTAGAGGCAGTATGGGCTCCCATGGAGGGTGTGTTCTTTCTGAGAGGTCTCAAGTGGCTAAACCACTGGAGAAAGGGCAGGGCAGGGGTCACCAGGCTGTCCTGCCTAATGCTACTGCCATCAGGCCAACCCAAGTCAGAAGTTGCCATAGGGCTGGCTCCCCACCAGGCACACGGCCTGCAGGCTGACAGGCCTCCCAGAATCTTTGAGGAATGGAGAGCCACCTCCAAGGCATCTCAGAGGTGATTGCACTGATGCCCCTCGTGTGACAGAAGGAGAAACTTAGGTGCAGAGAGGCCATGGCTTTTGTCCAAGCCATTTCCTGAGTTCTGCAGCGTTAGGCTCTGATTCTTCATATTTTCTCCCCAGTGCAAGGATGAAAAGCATTTTGATTTTAGCTGATGAAGTTGTAAAGGGGATTTTTTTAAAGCCAATTTGTTGTGATCTTGGGATTGTTATGCCTTGAAGTAACATAAAGATCCAACTTGGTGAAAGAAATAGACATATAAATCCAGGAAGCACAGAGAGTCTCAAACAAGAGGACTCCAAAGAGGACCACACTAAGACACATCATAATTAAAATGCCAAAGACAAAGAGAGAATCTTAAAAGCAGCAAGAGAAAAGCAGTTAGTTACCTACAAGGGAGCGCCCTTCTGACTGTCAGCTGATTTCTCAACAGAAACTATGCAGGCCAGATGGGAGTGGCAAGAAATATTCAAAGTGATGAATAGCAAGGACCTACAACCAAGATTACCCAGCAAAGCTATCACTTAGAATTGAGGGTGAGATAAAGACCCTCACAGACAAGAAAAAGCTAAAGGAGTTGATCACTGCTAAATCAGTATTACATGAAATATTGAAGGGTCTTCTTTAAGAAGAGGAAGAAGAAAAATAGGAGAGGAGGAGGGGGAGAAAAAGGATTAAACATATGAACAAGAAAATGGCAATAAATACATATCTATCAACAATTGAACCTAACAATCAAAATAAATGAACAAGGAATCTAATGAACAAAATAAACTGATGAATAAATAGAACCAGAGGCATGGGAACATGAAACAGACTGATGAATCTCAGGCTTGGGGAGGCGGTAAGAGATTAGCCAAGGATCTTATATGCATGTATGCATTACCTATGGACACATACAAAAGGGTGGTGAAGGCCTGGGTTGGGCTGGGATCTGGATGGAGGGGAGCAATGGGTGAATAAAAGGCAGAAACATCTATAATACTGTCAACAATAAAGGTATTTTTAAAAAAACCACACACGCAAAACAAACCCAAACCCCCAAACATATAGATCCATCTGATCCGAGGATCCTGGCAATGCTGTATCTCAGACGCAGGAGCAGTTGTGCCTGTTGCCTGTGGAAGCGAGAGCCCGAGGACACACAGTGCGCCCGAGCTGCCGCCTCCTCTCCTAGTCATGGGGCCTGCTCACGTGTCCTCTGAGTTCAGAGCTTCCCAGAAAGTAGCCAGTTATTTTCTTCTCAGTGTTTGGGGAGCCTGTGAGCTAAACCTACAAAATACTGGGGCCTCTGGCCAACAGTCATGCAATGGCCTGGCCTGAAGCACCATTTCCTGGACACCCTGCCCAGCCTCTTCCCTGAGCAGGTCCCACGGTGGCCCCAGCTCTGGCTGGCAGTGTTTCTAACCTGTTCTGTCCTGCAGAGAAGGCTGCACGCTGTTCCTCAACCAGACAGGCACATTCTGGCACCTTCTTTGCAAGAAAAACAGGCAACCCCTGTTTTGAAACACAGTGCAACCTCCAAAACAAGCCTGGGGTTCTGCCTTCCCCGCCCCCCTGAAGATTTAGCCCTTCCCAGGAGGTCGGTAAGCAGAAGAGATGTCAGCCTGGAGAACACAGGCCACACCACTTACAGATGGGGCGCCTTGGGCAAACCACCTCACAGTTTTCACATCTTTAAAATGGGACTCAGAGTACACAATGTGTTCAATGTCAGAAAATGAATTAACATCTTGGAAGCACCTAATTCTGTGTGCTCTCTTTCCAACGGCCCGACTCAGACCCAGTGAGCTCCCAGGCCCTGCCCACAGGACCTGGAGGCTTTGAGGAGAGACCAGCAAATCAGAAGCAGCCAAGGCATCTGGTGCTGGGTGGGCAGGAGGGGGCTGCTCCTCACTAACTAAATTCACTACAAAACAGTAAAGAAGAATCCACAGGAATGTTGATATGAGAACCATCCAGCCCTGGCTGGTGCGGCTCAGTCCACCACGCACTGAGGGGTCAGTGGTTCGATTCCCAGTTAAGGGCACATACCTGGGTTGCAGGTTCAATCCCTGGCCCCTGTGAGAGCATATGTAGGAGCCAACCAATTGATGTATCTCTCACATCAATGTTCTCCCTCCCCACACCCCCGCCTTCCACTCTGTCTAAACAGCAATGGGAAAACATATCCCCGGGTGAGGTTTAACAAAAAATAAAAGAAACATCCAAACCTGTAGAGATTTTTTATGAGTTGATTTGAGCCAAACTGATGACAATTGTCAAGAATACAATCTCAACAGATTGAGAAAAAGCTCCTGAGAATGGCAGTTCTCAGCTTATTTTATACATTAGAATCAGGAGATGTGGGGGTTACATGAACTCCATTGACGACAGATTAGGGGACAGAAAAAAGCAAAGTGGGATAACCTCTGGGATTGGATAAAAATAAAATAACAGGCATGCTCTTCTGTTACATTGGTGGGCACAGGGTGGTTTGCAATTAACTTCTTCAGCAGCTAGAGATGGCATTGGAGGCACAAGAAAACAATGAGGGTCTGTGACCTGCTCTGGTGGGAGATTGTGCCCGGGGTCTGGACAGAGGGGTAACTGACATTCCAGAGGTATGTTATCATGGAGGCAAAAAAACAGGCAGGCTCGGTCAAGGCAAAGATTGACATTTGTCAGGGAAGATGGTGGCCGAGGATGGGACTCTCCACTATGACTCGCTTTCAGGGGGGAAGCTGAATTTCACACCGTTGTGTGTGGTTACTTGGTCTCAGTCTGTAAGACTGCCCCGCAGGCCTCCCCTGAGCTGCCAGGTTAGCATGCGGCCCTTTTCATCCACAGGAAAGGAGGCAAATGGCTCACACTGGCTTCCCCGCCTGCTAGCCGTGAACAAGTGTAGAGCAAAGACCCTCACTTGGGCACTAAGGGTCTTGGGGAGAGCAGGCCAGGTCTGGAAGGCAGCAAGAGGGTGGTTTCTAGCTGTGGGGCCAGACACCCTGTATGTGTTAACCTGTGTTTCCAGGGAGGGCTGCCTCCCAGGGATGGGCAGGGAGGGCCGTGGGGGTGCTGGGGCAGCCACTGGCCGCTGACCCATCCCCGAGAGGCAATCAGCAAGGAGAGTTTCCTGAGCAGGAGTGGGGTGCCCCTCCTGTCTCCTCTTACTTCTTGTCTCCTTTCGGGCCTCCTGCGAGCTAAGGAGCAAGGCACCTGTCAGGGCTTGACCTCGGCCCAGAGCAGGGCAGCATGGGAGCACCAGGGATGAGCATGTGCCCATGGGCGCACATGATGGAAAATGCCAGGCTCATCCCTGACCCTCTCTGAGCCTCACCCATAAACAGGGGAGGACAATCCCTGCCCTGCCTGCTTTGAAGTCTGGGCCTGTCAGCAAACTTGCCAACTAAGGCACCTCTGGCAGGGGCGGGGTGGGCAGGGCAAGGGGCGGGGTCCCTGAGATGCCAAGATGACAGTGAAATGTATCTGTCTTCTCCCATGTTAGCTGTAGAGGACTGCCTGGGAAGGCACATGGGCATTTCTTTAAATTGTTGTCAGCTGAGCCTGAGGCAATTGGCAGAGCCAAGTCTCGGTTACACCCTCCCCAAGAAGGTGGGGGGTGTTATCAGTACTGACTTTTTACCTTTGTCCAGGTGTCCGCCTAGCGGACTTTGATATGTAAATCCAGGCAAGCACCAGGAATGCTAGGGCCTATTCAAGAATGCAAATAAGCTCCTTTGATCCTAAGTTTTGGTGTTACTTCCTGGTATTTGGGGGTATAAAATAAACTTGCTGCGTGGGCTCGAGGTCCCTTCCTCTCCATCAGAGAGGATGGCGTCCCACCTGGCTCCCAGCTTTGTTTCTATCTTCGTGTCTGGTCTCTTTCTTTCTTTTATTTCTCAATCCCTGGCCGCCTCCACTTAGAACCGGTTCGTTCATCTCTCTTTCATGCTGGACGTGGAAAAGTGAGATCCCCGCCATATCTGGCCCCCCGCCGCAGCTGGCCCCCGCAGTTAGCGAGTGTGAAACTTTGAATCCAACTGAGTATTTGTTTTCATTACAAAAAATACTTAAGTAATTTGCTTATATTACTCAAAATAATTTTAATTACCACATGTTGAGTGCGTTGGCACTGTGGGAACATAAAGCATGCTTGGCTTGTGGGTTCATGTCCCCGCTCTCTGATTCCCCCATGCTGCATGCTGAAGGCCTCTGTTAGCTCCTGGGAGAGGCCACCTCCCGCTCTGGGTCCCACCGCGAGCAGGCAGCAAGGCCTCACCTCCACGCCGAGCAGGTGGAAGGCAGCAGCTCAGTCCTGACCAGAGGTGAGAAGCTGTGTGGGAGCCACAGCCGTCTGTTCTCAGTGGCCAAGGTGTGGGGTCCCCACTCCACTTGGAGAAGATGTGAAGGGGCAGACATAGAACGTTGGGGACCAGCTGGAATTGTAAGAAATATTAACATGCTCTGTTAACTGTGATTGTTCTGTTCTGAGTAAAGAAGGCACATTCTAAGCTGGCTGGCAGTTATACACAGGACCTGGGAGCTCACCTGGAGACGCAGCCCTTCCTCCCTTTTGGAGCTGCCTGATCTCATGGAAAGATTAGCAACCTGTTGCAGAAACCAGAGCCGCCAACCCTTTGAGGACCCCAGCCCTTGCCTATCATATCACTAAGCCTCTGAAGACCCCAGTCCTTTTCATAAATGTAAACTGCCCTTTTGCTCTACAAGTGGCTGGCTTATGGGGACTACAGAGCAGATGTTTGTGGTTGACCTGCTGCTCTCCCACACTGCCAGCAATATTGGAATAAATGCTCATATATGACTCAACCCTGCCTCTGCTTAATTGGCTCAAGTAGTGACAGGCAGCCTGGACCCCTTGTTTGTCAGATGGAGGTGAGGTTAGTTTGCCCCACTGAGAAAATAGGATTGAAAACAACATCTTCCTACTCAGGAAATCTCTCCACAAAGACGGGAGAGAAATATTTTATTATTACACTAGTGACCCAACGCGCGAAATCACATGAGACCCAGGAACCCAGACCCCGCCGTGCCGCGGGACTCCCCTGAGTCCTGCTGCACCACGAGACCCAGAGTCAAGTCCCCGCCCACCAACATGCACCTTGCCACACACACAGCCTCCTGTCTTTGGTCGTTACAGTGTTAGGGCCACTTGGTTTTTATAATACAGATAAGCATTAAAGCAGAGTGTGATGCTTATCCCAGACTGCCCCTGTCTGGGAGATGGCCAAGGCAAATGCAGCTCCCTGATTCACACCTGGCCAGGAACTAGCCCTATGCTCCAGCGAAGCAGCAGCCAGTCCCCACCCTGCAGGACTGTCAGCAACACCTGCCACACACACTTCACCATAAAGTTACCTGGCACTGGGGTCACCACAGCCAACTCATTGGTTTTATAGGTAAGAAGAGAAACTGCTCTTATCCCCATGACAGGAAGTAGTTTTGCAAGCCAGAGCCAGACTCCTGTTCTCCCACGGAGACAAGAGGAAGGCAGTCTCCCGGGACACCTCGAACAGAGAAGTGGCTCCCAGCTCCTTGAGAAAGACATGCTGGGTCATAAAGCTGCAAGAGGCTTATTTAGATTCTGAGCAAGATTTACATACACTTCAAAGAGACAGACACTTGAAAGAGCTCAGACATTTAAAAGTAAATGCTCCAAGAAAAGGCATTTTCAATGTGGACAAGTTACCTCTCATTTTAAATTTGCATTTATCCTTCTAGCCCGTAGGTGGGGAAATGGGTAGCAAATTCCAAGGTGAGGGTCACCGTCATCCAGGCAGTGGTGTTCTTCCTCACATCCTGAGAAGGCTCGAGTATGACATAGACGGGAGGGAAGTGGGCAGCCAGGGCAGGGCCAACTGTGCAGAGGGCGGCAGAGTGGACTCAAGTCTTCCATGGACTCCTTGTGCCTAATGAAGTGCTTGAGGACCCCTGCTTTTCATCTTAAACTCACATGTCAAGGATAAAAGCCCTCAGCAAGAGGGCTTGGTCAATCTGATGTTGACCTAGGTGCTCAGTGGGCAATATTCTTTCGTAGGTTCATGATGGAGACTGTTGCCACAGCGAAGCAGGGACCAGTCCTCACCAAGAGGAGGCGGAGGCTGGAGAACTCGGATCCCACAGCAGCATGTGCGGGCCTGGCTCTGCCGTGACTCAGCAGACTCGGGGCTCCTCTCAGACAGCATCCTTCCTGCTTCTGACGGTTGCAAGAGCTGTGGGCCTGGCCGGAACCTGGGAGCTGCATAGGAGGGAGGGTGGCTTTAGTTCCCAATTCTCTCTTTTTCTCTTCTCTAGCTCTGCCCTCAGGCAATATCTCTGCTTCCTTCTAGACAAGAGGTACTCAGCATTTACCTAATTTCCAGCTCCTGCGTCTTTCACAAGGTTTCTTTGTTCTTTTTCCTCAGATACAAGAAAGAGCAGGAGAGAGATAAAGAAAGAAAGGTAGGTAGATAGAGACTGAAGACAAGACTCATTCCATGGTTTTCCTGGGGATCCAATAACAAAAATTCAACCAAGTAAAATATAGATCAAATTGGCTTTATGAAGTGATTCATGAATTGGGCGGCATCCCATCTACTGAGCAGAAAGGAACTTCAGCAAGCTGTAGAAAAGGAAAGGTTTATAAAGTCAGAAAAGAGATGGAAAAGGAAACTATTAGCAAAGAACGCATTGCTTCAGGCAAGGTTGTCCTGCTAAGGGGATGACCTGGTAGTGCTGACCAGATAATCCACATTGAAGTCGAATTCCTGGGAAAGACGGAAACTGTAATTAAGTTGGGTATTGAGTCTTGGTTTGCTGATGCAGGGCTGAGCACAAGTGACTCCTTTTGGGGCCTGTTGTCTCCTTTTTAACAAGTCACATTTTTTCTTATACATGGTCTCCGATCTACATTAGACACACCTGCAGAGGTTAAAGAATGAGGATTCATGGGCTGGGTACTCCCAGAACTGGAAACTCTGGGGCTGGGGCTGGGCCCAGGGTTCTGCATTTCTAACCTCTTCTATGGCAGTCATGCTGGCAGGAGCTTGAGAAAGGGGCTCCCAGAGACAGCCTGCCTAGGAAAGGTGCTCTGAGTCACTATATGGGCAACCTTGACAAACCACCTAACTTTCCCCTGTCCAAGAGAGGGAACACTGTTTTGCAGTTTGGGAAAGATTATGTGAGAAAACTGTCAGGGCCCCTGAAGGAGGAACACACGAGGCCAAGAGTGGTAAAGAAATGTAAATTTATTAGGTCATCTGGAAACCTGATGGGCTGAGCCCCAAAATGGCACCAGAACCCAGGGATGGGGAGTCAGAGATTTTGTTTTGTTTTGTTTTTTTTCTTCACACTGACCACCAGGGGACAGCTCCTGTGTTGAGCGTCTGCCCCCTGGTGGTCAGTGCACGTCATAGTGACTGGTCAACCAGTCGTTCTGGTTATTGGGGCGTAATGGTCGCTCAGGCTTTTACTGTATTGTTCTTCTCTACAATTACATAGCTTTAAAATTATTCTTGCTGTCTGGTAAGATAAGCTTGCTCCTTATTTTTCTTCATTTGGCATTTCTTTTTTTTTTTTCCTTTTAAATAAATTTTTGGTATTAATGGTTTCACCTGGTTTTAGAAGCTCATAATACACCACACCTTCCTGATCCCACCAAACGCAGAGCATTGTCTTCTTTCCGAAGCGATTTGGCCTTGCAGTCGATGTTTTTTTTTGTTTTGTTTTTCTTTTTAAAAATTTCTTTATTGATTAAGGTATTACATATGTGTCCTTATCCCCCTATTACCACCCCCCTACAGTATGTATTCTTTTTATCTGGCTTCTTTTGCTCTGTATGTTTTTTGAGATTTATCCATATAATGGGATAAAAGTAATTCTCTCCTTTTTATTGTTTTTTTTTAGAAGTTAGTTAGTGGTTACCTTTATTTTTTAAAATTTTTTCAATAAATCTTTATTGTTCAGATTATTACAGGTGTTCCTCTTTTTTTTTCCCCATAGCTCCCCTCCACCTGATTCCCCACCCCACCCCATGCCCTTACCCCGCGCCACTGTCTTCATCCATAGGAGTAAGATTTTTGTCCAATCTCTTCCCGCATCTATCACACCTGCTTCCCCTGAGAATCGTCAGTCCACTCCCTTTCTATGTCCCTGATTCTATTATATTCACCAGTCCATTCTGTTCTTCAGATTTTTTATTCACTTGATTTTTAGATTCACTTGTTGGTAGGTATGTATTTGATGTCATTTTGTTGTTCATAATTTTTATCTTTACCTTTTTCTTCTTCTTCCTCTTCTTAAAAAATACCCTTCAGCATTTCGTGTAATCCTGGTTTGGTGGTGATGAACTCCTTTAGCTTTTTCTTGTCTGTGAAGCTCTTTATCTGACCTTCAACTCTGAATGATAGCTTTGCTGGGTAGAGTAATCTTGGTTGTAGGTTCTTGCTGTTCATCACTTTGAATATTTCTTGCCACTCCCTTCTGGCCTGCATAGTTTCTGTTGAGAAATCAGCTGACAGTCGTATGGGTACTCCCTTGTAGGTAATTAACTGTTTTTCTCTTGCTGCTTTTAATATTCTCTCTTTGTCTTTCGCCCTTGGCATTTTAATTATGATGTGTCTTGGTGTGGTCCTCTTTGGATTCCTCTTGTATGGGGTTTTGTGAGCTTCCTGAACTTGTAAGTCTATTTTTTTCACCAGGTAGGGAAAGTTTTCTGTCATTATTTCTTCTAATAGGTTTTCAATATTTTGCTCTCTCCCTTCTTCTGGCACCCCAAAAATTCGGATGTTGGTTCGCTTAAAGTTGTCCCAGAGGCTCCTTACACTATCTTCATATTTTTGGATTCTTTTTTCTTTTTGTTTTTCTGGTTGGATGTTTTTTGTTTCCACATATTTCAGATCTTTGGTTTGATTCTTGGGGTACGTTGATCTACAGTTGAATTTCTGTATATTCTTTATTTCAGACAGTGTATGCTTCATTTCTGACTGATCCTTTTCCATTTTTTTTGGCATTCTCATTAATATCCTTAAAGGTCTCATCAAGTTTCTCAGCGGTTTTAAGAAGATTCTTGAGTAACCTTATAAATGTGGTTCTGAACTCTATGTCATCCAGTAGTTTGCTTTCCTCTGTTTCTTTCATTCGTGACATGTTTTTTTGTCTCCACATTTTGGCTGCTTCCCTGTGTTGATGGAGTAGCTTTGTGTGGTAGGTGATCTATAGGGGGCAGTAGCTCAGGCTCCTCAATCACATGAGGTGGATGCTCTTGGTACACCCCATTTGTGGGCTGAGTGCAAAGTCTTGGTGTAGTTAAGCCTTAATTGCTGTTGGTACACTGGGAGGAATTGACCTCCAGGCCAATTAGCTGTAAGCACTCGCTGTGTCTATAATGGAAGAACTGCTGTGCTGAACACACGCTTATGGGGCAGGACTTGTTTCAGTGGGGCTTTGGTGCTCACTGAGTCTGCCTCTTAAATGTGTCACTTATGGATGTGAGGAGTTGAAATTTGGTGTCTCACACTGACCACTAGGTACACTGGCTTCTGGATCTCCAATGGGGTGCAGGTCAGCTACTGTCTGAGGCCACCCAGCAGGAGCTACAGTGAGAGCTACAGTTTTCTCCTCTTTGCTTGGGGTTTGGAAGTTTTGGAGCTGTCTGACCCGGGCTGCAAGTTTGCTAGGTTAAGCTGCGATAGGGCAGGCCTTTCTTATGCTAACTCCGCTGCTTGGAGCTTGGGTGGGTTTGTAGGTTGTGCAGGGCGGGTCTCAGGGTGTCACTAGGCTAGGGCGTGGCAAACAGCAATGGCTGCTAGTTAGCCGGCTCTGCGTCCCCGACGTCATCCGCGAGTCCCGTGCCCCAGTGCAGTAAACAATTATTCCTGCACACAGCTCTGCAAGCAAGCCACCCTCACTGGCAGACAGTCCAGCTTCTCCCCGTAGGAGTTTGGGTCCCCCGTGTCTCCCCAGAGACTGTATTTCAGAGTAATCAGGGGCTTGTCTCCCTTCGGGTTGAAAAAAGCAATGCCTGCCGCCAGCCCGGATCACGCGCCTCCGTACCTCAGCTTTTCAGCGCTCGTGCTCGTCAGAGATTTTGAAGGACTCCAGGCGGGCTTTTTCAGTGGGAAGTTCTTTGGACAGGTCTGGATCCTGGTCAAGCCCAGAGGAGAAAGTTACTGTGGAATGTGGTCTAAGGGAAAGGGAATGCCAATTGTGAACTGGTCTAAAGGCCAGCTCCCGGGGCGGGGGAAGAGATTGGTTCAATTATTTGATCAGACCTAACATCCAGCCTTTTTGTTTTATGGAATAGGGATGAAGGTCATATCTTCCATCTGAGAGGGGATGCTGAGATAGAAGGGGGTGGCCTTTGATTGTAGTCAGCTGGAACACTGTATAGATTCCTCCTGGTGGAGCCAGGGGTCTCAGCAGCATGACCTCCCCCAGAGACTGGTTGGTGAAGCCTCGAAAGCCGTCCTGAAGGAAAGATGAAAAATGGTGCAGAATACATGGGCTGAAAGCGAGGATGAGGAATAGGAATGCTAGTGGGCCTGTGAAGGGAAGTAGATACCAATTTATTTCCTTCAGCCAGTAGGCCCATGAATTTGATTGCCGTTCCCTGATCTTTGCAGCCCTCTCTGTTACTTTCTTTCTGGGTGGCATCTCTGATAGGCCAGACTGATTGACATAGAAACAACATTCTTCCTCCAGAAAGAGGCACAGGTCCCCTTTCTCCCCTGTTAGGAGGTTTAGTCCTCTTCTGTTCTGGGGGTGACAGCTGCCAGTGAGGCTCTCTGATCCTGAATGTGAACTAAACTTTTGGCAATGTCATCTAGGCTTTCTTGTAGGTCCTGAGATAGGATTTCAAAATATGTTAGAGAGTGGTTAGGCACCCATGCCAGTCCCAACCCCTGCTGTGATGCCGAGGGTTATGAGGAGAGAATTATCTGGGTGCCATTTTGTGTTGGATATGGTGGGTTACAGGGACAGGCAAAGACTGATTATCAGGGCACTACTTTTACATTGGGTGAGAGAGACTAGAAAACAGCTTCCCATCCACATGCAAATCATTAGTTACCGTCAGTGTTTGCTTAGGATGCTGGGTGGAATTTGTATGTGCTACCCAAGGCCAAGGAAAACTATTGAGTGACTTGGAAGGTAAAGGCTGGTCCTGAGGCAGCCACAGCATCACTTGTCTGGTTGTGCTGCTTTTCTGGGCCTGGAGCTGAAATACTACTGAGGCCTAGATGTTGTCTTTAGGGAGAAAAAGGGCAGGGGTCTAAGCTGCCTGACTAGTGATATGAAAGGGAGGAGAGGTTACCCTGAAGGTGAGGTTCTTGCTTTCCCAGTTTTGCCCCTTGCTCCGCATCTTTAGTTTCTGCATCTGGTCCATCGTCCTTGCTCTGGGTTCTAGCATTCCAGGGGTCTGTCTAGCATTTCCCTCCTCAAGGATGTTGGCACTGAATTCTTTCAGAGAACAAGGGTACAGGACCGCTTCCATGGCTTCTTCCTGCTGAAAGGAGGCCACACTTTCCCTCAGAGCCCAAATCCCTGCTCTGTCAGAGGGACGATGAGGCCTGGGCACAAATGGAGGCTGTGATGGTGTCTAGGGGTTGTATTTCTCGAGTACAAGGGGGGCTTGTAACCTGATGGAGACAAACTTTATTGTAATTTTAGTATTATTGGGGCAAAAGCTAGAATAGTCTGGTGGAAGGGAAGAGACATTAGTTTGGAGCAGTAGTCGCCAACCATTCAGTCCTCACAGACCACTAAATTCATAATTTTAAATCCCGCGGACCACTCATGATTCTTTTTAAAAGATAAATACTTTTGTAAAATAATGATCAGAAAACTTCCATTTTATTAATATTAAATGTACCTATCCTATCTAATAAAGAGGGAATATGCAACAATTTGCAATCATGCCATTGCAAAGATGGCAGCACCCACAGCCAATAAGGAGAGAATATGCTAATTGACTGCCAACCCTCAAAGATGGCGGTGGCCACAGCCACAAGATGGCAGTGCCCAGTCCCCTCAGCCCTGATGAGGCGGCAGGCACATGGCATGGCTGGGCCCATCCCCAGGCAGGTCTGGCCATGCTGCGTGCCTGCCTCCAGAGTCCCCCAGTCCCCTCAGTGCCCCAGCCCCCAGGGCTGGCCTGAGGCACAGGCAAGTCTCAGATGGTGGCTGCACAGCTGCCCAGGGCCACCTGAGGCTCAGGTAACCAGGGCTGGCCAAGGCTTGCACTGCAGGCAGTGGCAGCAGCAGAGGTGTGATGGGGGCATCAACTTCCCCTGATCACTGGGTCACCTCCTGCCCCTGAGGGCTCCCGGACTGTGAGAGGAGGCAGGCCTGGCTGAGGGACACCCCCCTCCAGTGCATGAAGTTTCATGCACTGGGCCTCTAGTATAATATAACAACATTATAAATACTTATTTAATCATAACAAAATCTCTAAAGGTTGTTTGATTGTAACAAATTTATTAAAGTAAGTTTAATTTTTAAGAAATAATCAAAGCTTATTTAAGTATTACACATTTTTAGAGTGTGATATTTGCTCCTGTTTGCTTGAAATAAGTTTATGGATTTTTGGCTCTAATGACATTACTGCAAGATGGAGAGCCAAGACCGGTACTGAGTTTTAATTTCTGTTACAGATTAAAATGTTTTTTTGCACAAATATGCTGTTAAAAATTGAATCAAACTTTTCATTGCTTTTTCACTCAACAATGGGTATTCACTTTTAATGGAGATCCAAAAATGAGATCTTGATAAGGATGACTGGAATTTAGCTTTGAGACCTTTGTCAGATGATAGATTGATGAGGCTTTCCTTTTCTTATGCTTAAACTAGTGGCCTGGTGCACGGAATATGTGCACCTGGGGGGTTCCTCAGCCCAACCTGTGCCCTCTCGCAGTCCGAAAGCCCTTGAGGGATGTCTGACTGATGGCTTAGGCCCGCTCCCAGTCAGACATCCTTAGCGATGCCACAGAGGCGGGAGAGGCTCCCACCACTGCCACTGCACTTGCCAGCCATGAGCCTGGCTTCTGGCTGAGCAATGCTCCCCCTGTGGGAGCATACTGACTGACCACCAGAGGACAGCTCCTGTGTTGAGCATTTGCCCAGGTGGTCAGTGCTCATCATAGTGATCGCTCGTTTCACTGTTTGGTCAATTTGCATATTAACCTTTTATTATATAGGACCAGAGGCCCAGTGCACAAAATTCATGCACTGGGGTGAGGTGTCCCTCAACCCAGCTTGCACCCTCTCCAATCTGGGTTCCCTCTCACAATCCGGGACTGCTGGCTCCCAACCACTCGCCTGCCTGCCTGCCTGATTGCCCCTAACTGCTTCTGCCTGACAGCCTGATCGCCCCCTCACTACTCCCCTACCGTCCTGGTCATCCCTAACTGCCCTTCTCTGCAGGCCTGGTTCCCCCTAACTATGCTCCCCTGCTGGCCTGTTCGCCCCCAACTGCCCTCATTTGCTGACCATCTTGTGGCAGCCATCTTGTGATGACATGGGGGCGGCCATCTTGTGATGACATGGGTGTGGCCATCTTGTGACCACATGGGGGCTGCCGTCTTATGTGAGGGTGTGATGGTCAATTTGCATATTACCTCTTTATTATGTAGGATTGCTACCTTCGATGTTTGCTGCAAATGGGTCTATTATCCACATATTGCCACATCTGGAATCTTCTTTCTTTGGGTAATAACAACCAAAAGAGTCTGTGAGTGATTGTAGGTGCTATTGAACAATAGTTACCACCTGCCGGTTGAGATCCTTCTCTCGCATATATTCATCAAAGTTTGAAAACATTTGCAGATCTTCTTCAGCCAACCATGTTTGCCACTGTAATATTTTCTTTTGAAAAGCATCCATTTCACCTTGTAGTGTGAACACGTCCTTAAGTTGTCCTTGCAAAGATCTGTTTAATTCATTTAATAGCAAAAAACTATCTGCCAGGTATGCGAGATTGGCTACTCACTCATCGTCGGAGAAGAGTTCTTGTAATTTTGGATTATTTTGCTGCTGGAAAAATATTTTGACTTCTTCATGCAGGGCGAACAGTTGGGTTAGTATCTTGCCCCTCGACAGCCATCTCACCTCAGCATAAGAAGAAGGTGAATATACTGGGAACCCATTTCTTCGCAAAGTGCCTCAAATATTCGAGAATTGAGTGCTTTGTGCTGAATTTCATTATAATTTTAATAACATCTGATAATACTTGGTGTAGTTCTGGGGACATTTTTTTCATGTGCAAGTTGCTCACAATGTATAATGAAGTATGTAGACAAAATGTCTGGGTGACCAACATTTTTCACCTTTGCAACAATTCCTGGAAGATGTCAGTCATGTTTGAAACACTGTCTGTACATATCCCAACACATTTGAGGTAGTTATTGCACCCAGGAAGTTGAGCGAACAAAGTACCAGTAGTTCTTCCTGTAACTCTCCTTCACACTCAACCCTCACAAAACAAAGGAGAAGTGCCTTGTTACTTACGTCCGTTGATTCGTCAAGTTGAATGGAATAAAATGGTGAATTTTCACCATTTTTATAAACTTGATTTTCAATATCTTCAGCCATGTCTTCAATTCTGCGTTTGACAGTGTTAGCGGGCACAGGATTTGCTTTCTGGACAGCCTGCTTTCCCAAGACCTCTTCACGGGCTTATAACATGCAAGGCTTAATTAAGTCTTCTCCAATCATATACGGCTTTTTATTTTTCACAATCTGAAGTGCTGTCAGATGAGAAGCCTTTAATAAGGATTTATCTCCAACAGTCATTTTTGTTAGAGCAATTACTTGCTTTTGCATATTTTCATGCATTCTTTGAAAATATTCAAGTAGTTTTTTAGCTAAACCTGGGTGTTTTGATTGCAAGTGTCTTTCGAGTTTTGAAGGTTTCATGGCATCATTGGATAAACTCTCAGAACACAACATAAAGCGGCCATAAATCCAGCTCACTACCAGGCTCTGGAACAAATCCAAATTTGAAGTAGTTCGAATCTATTTTCTTGATTCTTTGAGTTTTTTCTTCTCTCTGCCTTCAGTTCGAATGTTCTTCCTAATGGTGCCTGACAAGGACTCTGGAGATTCTGATTCATTGATCAGCTCAGGGTTAGGTGAAATACACATATTACCATTGCTACTATTATCATTATCTTAGTTACATTATCTTTTGTATTACTAAGGAAATGCAAAATATTCCTTTGCTTTTTTTTACTCATTATAGGTTTATGTCATTCGAATCTAAAATCAAACAAAAAATGATAGTTATTAAAGTCAAACTATTTGATGCCATTAAATATAACAGTTAAAAAATACACAGTTACATACAATACACAAATTAAATAAAAGAATTGCATGAGAATCAGTAATAGTAAGTAGAGCGGGTAACTGCTGTAATGGTTGAAACAATACTGAAGCCACTTGAACCTCTCTTGTTTCTCCCTCTCTAGTTACTAGAAAGGGGAATTCATGAAATGTACTAGACTCTAGTATATTTCGTGAATTTAGCGCAATGTAAAGGCAAAAATTGTCATTCAGTCAGAATATAAGAATTTCTTAGAATATTTTTTGTTTTATTATTTATTAGGATTAATAAAACATTAAAAAATGCAAATAATATCCAAATTTTTCTAAAGACCACCAAAATGTTCTCACGGACCACCAGTGGTCTGTGGACCACCAGTTGGCAACTGCTGGTTTGGAGGGTTGTAGCCAAATACTATAAAGTTTATATTTTTAGGTTCAATATATCAAACAATAGTCAAGGTTTTAAAACATTGCACATAGCTCATTGAGCACTGGAAGCAATTCACAAACCCCCCAATGTGTGAATCACATCTGGAGTGCTACTGCCAGATGCCTCCCATAGGGAACCATTATTCTCGGCTTGGCTGGTGTCACCGACAAGTTGCTTATTGACAAGATACTCTGGGAATTTCCTGCTTGAACTTGGCTCTGAATCTTTGTAAGTCCCTTCCTAGAGCAGACTGAAATTTTTGAGAATATTATTTTAAAACATTATACCTTAGTAGTGCCATTTGGAGGCTGAAAACACATATAACATACAGACAAATACATGAAGACTACACACACATTTAAATTATAAAATTTTCCTTTGCTTTTGATGATAAGAAGGTTGAAAAGGGGAGAGAAGTTCCTAAACGCCAAACAGGAGACCTGTTGAGACTCTCAATGATGGTGTCAAGGACGGTGAATGAACAGTGGAAACAGAGTCTAGGCTCTGATCTGAGGACAGGAGCCGCTGGGCAGGGTTGCCTTAGCTCACTTACTAGGAGAGAAGGGGTCCCCTTGGACGTTGAGGTCATCAGCTCCTGTCTAATTGGACAAACTTCTCTACATCTTTCACAACCCTCTCTACCCACTCAGAAATAACCACCACTAGAATAACTCAGTTTCAATAACTCGTAGCCAATGATAACCAAAAGTAAACACCCAGCATTTCTTAGGTTGACATTTATGAACACTCTCACTTTCAAGAAATACACCTTCAACAAAGCATAAGACATTACATCGGCAGTTCTAAATTTACTTTATAGATTTTCTGTAACAAAAGCTAAAATCAGGTGAACTTAAAACTTGTTGAAATATTTAGGTTTTATCATTTAACCCAGCAATGCTCCAAAACTTTTAAGTTACCAAAGACTTTGGAAAATTATGTACAAGTATATGAGGCTGGAGAAGAGGGTTTGGGGGAGCAGGCCTCATAGCCTGTTCTAGGACTGCAGTTTCCAGGCCTCCAGCTGCTGGGATTTAAAACCACCACATTTTCCCTGAGAAGTAACATGCTAAAGTTTGGGTGGTAATGAGTCCAGCTTCTGATAGTAGCAGGACTGTTAAATAAGCATTTGCAGTTTTGCAGTAAAGAAAGTTGTTCTTTGGGAAGGGAGGGTGGTGCTGAGGTGAGAGCAGTTCTTAGAGCATTAAAGGGGTGAGAATGTGACCTTGGGATCTAAAGGCTCAGTGAGGGGGTCCCTTGGCAGAGTCATAGAGGAACTTTGTGAAAAGACTGAAGTTGGGAACCCAGAGGCAAGAGTGTCAGCGACCCTGAGAAAGGAGAGTATTTCTTGTTTAGAGGAGGGGACAGTCATGGAGGAGATAAGGTGTTTAAGGCCTGAAGTAATGGCTCAGCTCTGTAGGGTGAGAGTGAGACCAAGGCAGGTGACTGGCTTGGGAAAACTGGGCTTTCTGAGGGGATGTACAGTGGTCCCAGTTGGGCAGAATGAGAAAAGAGTGGATAGAGGGGTGCAATATAGAGGTGAGGTGGCTAATGGCTGTGAGAATAATCTTCAAACCACATAATAGAGACTGAGGAGAGGACAAAGGTCCCAGTGAATTTGGGAAGGGCAGAATAAGTGGCCCTAGTGTCAATTAAAAAGGAACTCAGCTTACCTACCACCACAGTCATTAACCAAGGCTCTGTCCTGGTGATGTAAGTCTGTGGGGCCTTGCCAGGGCCTGGGCACTTCAGTCTTCGGTGGCCAGTCCCAGGAGGTCTGGGAGCTCCAAACTGGATCCAGAGGGCAGCCTTGCTGAGGTCTGACCCGGAGGGGCCTGACTGCAGTCTGATTTCCAGTGATCTTCCCTTCCACACCTTGGGCAAGGCCCAGGCAGGGGTCTCAGGTTTGGGCAGGATTTGGCTCAGTGTCTTCCTTGTTGCATTTGAAGCATGGGCCCAGAGGAGGCTTAGCCCCTGACTTACCCTTGGTAGGAAGACCCGTACGTTTGGGGTTCATGAGGTGGTGGCTAGGAGCTGGAAGGCCTCCTTCTGGGCCTCAGCTTTGGACTGATTTCACTTTTGTTTTTAGATTTGGGCCTCCTGGTCTCTATTAGAAAGACCTTAAAGGCCACGTTAACGAGGTCTTTTTTGAAGGGTTTGTGGACATGTGTCTATTTTTCGAAGTTTATAGTGTATGTTGGAGCCTGATTGGGATATAAAAGGGTGTTTAGAAGAAGGGGAGGTGGGGTCTAAGTTGGAACATTTCTGTAATGCCTCTATGAGGCAGGAGAGGAAGAGAGCTGGGTTTTCATCATTTCATTAAGTTTGTCATAGTTGTCTGCCTTATAGGCAGCCTTTTGGAGTCTGGCAATGAGACAGATGATCATATCGCTATGGAGCCGGAGCCCTGGAGAATTAACATAATAGTCCCATCTTGGGTCAGTTCAGGGGACTGTATCAGCACCAACCAGCTTGGCCACTGCATGCTGCCTATGGAAGGCCTCAGCATGGTGCTGAACTGCTAGTCAGACACACTCCTTCTCCTCTGGGGTGAGAAAAGAGGAAGGATGACATAGATATCATGCCAGGTCAGGTCATAGGTCTGGGTCAAGTACTCAGTACTCAAATTCCTTGGTAAAGGTGGTCAGGTCGGTGGAAAAAGACCCTAGTCTTTTCTCAACCCAGAAAGGGTCGGACATAGAGAATGGGAGGTGGACTCAGACTATGCCCTCAGATCCTGCTCCCTCCCTCAGGGGTGGAACATGTGCGGGAATAGAAGCGGCTATTGAGGAAGGCAGTCTTTGTGTGGCCTGAAAGTGTTAGGTGGGGAAAAGGCTATTTTGGAGCTCCTGTTCTTGGAATTTGGGCTCTCAGGGGCCAGGAAAAAGGTGGTGGCTGGTTAGGAGGGCCTGGGGAATCTTCTGCAGGGAGGGTGGAGGTAGGTGGTCTGCGGGGTCAAAAGTAGATCAGAATCAGAAGTGTTGGAGGATGCTGTTTTGCATGAAGCAGAAGGATCTGATAGGAGAGCAGGACAGAGAGAAGATTGAGACTGGAGGGTGAAAAGGCCTGGACATAGGGAATCTCTGAGCATTTTTTCATTGCAGTGATGTAATTAAACTGTGCAATGTATTAAAATCAAAAGGGCTGTTTTCAGACCACTGAGACTCATTATCTAGTTTAGATTGTGGCCAAGCAGTGTTACAAAGGAAAGTGAGGTGCTTGGGCGTGGTCTCCCCCGTTAAATCTAAGGTGGTCAAAATTTTTAAGGAGATAGCCAAGAGAGGGTTGCTTCAGGGGTACAGAGGGAGTGTTCCCCATGATAAGGAGAATAAACATGGCCCACAAAAGAGGAAGGGTGAGTGACAGATCACAAATCCAAAGATGACTGTTTAGGGCAGGTGTCCCCACTGCTAAACAAATCACCATGAAAAATAAGGGGTGACCCTCTGGACTGGGCGTCTCCAGTCCAAAAGGACCCGAGGCCGAGTGGCCAAAGAGTCTCCTGGCCTAGCGCTAGGACTTGCAAGAAGAGAGGACTTTTGAGAAGTCAGTGAGAGTGAGCAGGCAGAAGACTCGAGATGAGGGAAGTTGTGGAACATCACGCGTCTAGAGAAGAATGGCTGGTGTGGGATGGAGGGTCAGCAATGGAGAAGGAGAGGTTCCTGATCTGGCATCCTCCTTGGCTGGTTCGGGAGAGCCCATAAGGGGGCCTAATTGAGGCTGGCAATCAAGTCACCTGAGTAGGATTGGGAGGTAAGCCCAGAATGAGTTGCTGCTGCCTACTGCTCTCCAAGCAGCAAACTCGCGGTGACCAAAGCTGGGGTGATGGCTCCCCTTCTCCGTAGAACCCTTCTGGGTTTTGGCACCAAATGTTAGGATTGCCAAAAATGGTAAAGAATTATAGATTTATTAGGTCATCTGGAAACCAGATGGGCTGAGCCCCAAAATGGCACTAGTGCCCAGGGACAGAGATTTTAAAGGACTCCAGGCAGGTTTTCTCGGTGGGCACTCTCTGGGAGGGTGCAGATCCTGGGTGAGTTTGGAAGGGAAAGTTACTGGTCTTAGTGAATGGGATGTAGTCTAAGGCTTAGGTTCTAAGTGAAAGGGAATGTTGGTTGTGAAATGATCTTAAGGTCAGTTTCCCAGGGGAAGGGGTATCTATTTGATTATTTGATCAGACCTAACAAAAACGTGTACACAAAGGGTTTGGGAATTGTAAAGGGCTGACAACAGAAGTAGTAGGTACTGTTCCTATGTGGGAATTTTCTGGGCCTTTAAGTACCCTCCTATTTGGAAATACTGAGTCCTCTAAAGCATCAGGCTCTTTTGTCCCACTGGCTGAGTCCACTGCCAGGTCTTACTTTTAAAGATGCCCAGAGGAGACTCCAAAGGGAATTCTAGGACCAACCAACTCTGCTTGGAGAAATACATGAGCCCCCTCCTCCCCCCACCCCCCGCCCCAGCCCAGGAGAAGTGAGCCCCCTCCGATTCAGGTGACTCTTTTGTAACAAAAGAAGCTAAATCAAATGCCCAAAGTCACACAACTATTGGTAATGGGGCTGGGATCAAACCCAAGTTAGCCTTTTTCCCCTATTTCTTTTTCACATGAACTAACAAATAACTCTTTATAAAATGCAAATACTGTAGTAATGGCTGCTACCCTCACTCCCAAACCTGTCCAGAAAATTATAGTAAGGCAGACGGAGGCATTGTGTAGGTAATAGTGTCTTCTATGTGCATGGCTTTTGTTTGTTTGTTTGTTTATTTGCTTTGGGGTTTATTTTGTAAATCATTTTCAAGGAACATTTGCAAAACCCATGTGACCAGATTCCCACATCAGCCTACTGAGTTGGTCAGAAGAGATATTGCTGTGTTTTCCTTTAGAAAGCTGTGACTTGCTCAAGTACTATAGGCTGGGAAATGACAGGGTTGAGCCTGGACAGAAGACTGCTCACTCCTGTCCCAGTAAAGACGCCAGAGCCCAGAGGGGCACTTGCAGGGGTTAGGGAATAGGCTCCATTGGACCTGCCGTCTTCAGGTCTTGGGTTAAGGGCTCAGAAACTGGTAGTGATGACAAGTCAGTCAAAGAGCTCTAGTCTCCTACTTGATGACAGTGATGGTGTTTAGCACACTTATTAATTGCTAAAATACATAAATATAAACAGCTACAATGGATTCACCAATGCTTTTGATAAAATCTTGTTTTATGGATTAACAACATAATCTCTATGTCATTGGTAAATGGGAACTTATGCACATGCTATATAATAAAGAGGTAATATGCAAATTGACTATCACTCTAACACACAACATGGTTGCCCCCATGTGGATACAAGATGGTCACCACAAGATGGCCAGCAGGGGAGGGCAGTTGTGGGTGATCAGGCCAGCAGGGCAGGGCAGTTGGGAGGGACCAAACCTTCAAGGGAGGGCAGTTGGGGCCGATCAAGCCTGCAGGGGAAGGAAGTTAGCGATGATCGGGCTGGCAGAGGAGAGCAGCTGGGGGAGACCAGGCCTGCAAGGGAGGACAGTTGGGGGGGAACCAGGCCTGCAAGGGAGAGCAGTTAGGGGTGACCAGGCCAGCAGGGGAGGGCAGTTAAGGATGACCAGGCCAGCAGGGGAGGGCAGTTGGAGGGGGACCAGGCCTGCAGGGGAGGGCAGTTAGGGGCAATTGGGCCAGCAGGGGAGGGCAGTTAGGGACAATTGGGCCAGCAGGGGAGCAGTTAGGCATCGATCAGGCTGGCAGGAGAGTGGTTAGGGGGTGATCAGGCTGGCAGGCAGGCGAGCGGTTGGGAGCCAGCAGTCCTGGATTGTGAGAGGGATCCCAGATTGGAGAAAGTGCAGACTGGGCTGAGGGACACCTCCTCCCCAGGCACTAATTTCGTGCATTGGGCTTCTAGTCCTCTATAATAAAAGGGTAATATGCATATTTACCTTAATGGAGGAATGACCAGGAATGACTTGTCACTATGATGTGCACTGACCACCAGGGGGAAGACACTCAATGTAGGAGTGGCCCCCTGGTGGTCAGTGTGCTCCCACAGGGGGAGCTCCACTCAGCCACAGCCAGGCTGACAGCTGTGAGCGCAGTGGTGGTGGTGGGAGCCTCTCTCACTTTTTCAGCAGCACTAAGGATGTCCAACTGCGGCTGTCAGTCAGACATCCCCCAAGTGCTCCTGGGCTGCCAGAGGGATGTCTGACTGCCAGCTTAGGCCCAATCTCCCAGGGAGCAGGCCTAAGCCAGCAGGTGGACATCTCCCAAGCAATGCGATAGGGCACAGGCCGGGCTGAGGGACCCCCCAAAGTGTACGAATTTTTGTGCACCGGGCCTTTAGTGAGAATATAATTAATTTACTTTCCTGATCACTCTGGGGGGTGGTAAGGATTTCAACTCTTGCCTTCCTGTTTTCCCTATTCTTCATTTCTGCCCGCCTCTGCTCCTACCCCTTCCCCACATTTATAAGGAAAGCTTCAGAGGAAGACTTGTTTCAGGGCCACCTGCCAAAGTGTTGGGAATGCGGCCTCCTGGCAGCTCAGATGAGAAGGGTGGCCTTGGGAATAATTGGTGTCTTTGGGGATCAACTGTGGAGAGGGTTTTTCATGTGGCTCCCTGGGCACAGAGTGAAGAAAAGGGTGGTGAGGTCCTTCCTATGGATTCTTGTTGGACTCTGACTTGACTGAGATGGAATTTGTCATCAGCTCTAGTAAGGGACGTTTGTCTGTGTGAAGAGGTGGGTGCCCTGGGAAAGATTAATTTGGTGTGGAAACATTAAGAAATGCTAAGTTTCTCGCATGTAGGATTGATGGAGCAATGTCACGGCTGTGCAATCTTGGAGGTTGGTTTGGGTTGCAGTGTGCGTCTTCTCCACAGATGCACTCCCTACCCCTGTGAAGTGCAGGTGGGCTTGGGAGAAGTGGGGTGCAGATTACTGCTGGGAAAGGGAGGGCATGGAAGGTGATTTTGAGGATCCTATTTCAAACTCTGAATAACTAAAAGCAGCAGCCGCAACAACCACAGCACAGAAACTTACCCAAATAAAACAGAGTCAAACTCTGCTCACCAGAAAACCTTCCTGGTATTGCAAGAATGCAGAAAGAGCCTGCAAGCTGTACTAGAAATAAATGATAAAGATTATTAAAGGGCCTTAGAGTTTGCAAACTTGGATTACAGCTAGGCCCAAACTCAGAAAAGTTAGTTACAAGTTCTTATAGGAAAAAGCCCATTCTTGAGGATGGTTAGTCCTGTATACATAGTCCTAGGTTGTCCAGGATGGTTATCAGTTAGATGTCCAGTGGTCTGGATGATGGGTCCAGGAGCTCTGGTCACCTTCCAGGGTATGGATAATGGATGTCAGGTGGTCTGAGGTCTCTGGGGCAACCAGAAGGTTATCAGGAAGCCTGGCATGTGGCCAGGCATTGACGCACAATCCGAGTGTTCAAAAGCTTAAGTTCCCAGGCCAGTTTGAATGAAAACAGAATCATTGGCTCACGCCTCAGTCTTCATAATGTTAATAATTTAAGAGCTTGGTTGAAGTGACTCCACTTCTATACTCCTTATCTCCACTCCCCTCACTGGGGCCGGAGGGTGTGCCTTCCCAGCCACACCTGGGCCTGACTCCTGAGAACGGGCCAGCATGCTGGGCCGGGAGCAGGGCTGCGGCGCTGAGTGGTGAAAACAGTGAGCCTCCAGTGCTGGAACATGCTTTAGAGAGGCTATGTCATTGGGAGGCCTTAGCGGAGGGCGGGAGCCTGGACTGGGCTGAGCTGCTGGGGTAGTGGCAGCTCCCGGAGGCTGAGAAATGCTGCTGCGGAGGAAATGCCCAGGGCCCCCAGGCACACGCGCCCATGACTTTGGCCTGAGAACTGAAGGCTCAAAAACACATCAAAACACACCTGTGGGCACCCACCGAGAAATGGTCCTTCTCGCTCTGTACAAGCCTTTCACAATGGGGTGAAGTGTGGGACTTGAGATCAGTGGGAACTGGCGGTCTTTGGTCTTAGAAGCTGAGAGACTGAATACAAATGGACAGTGGCCAGAGCACCCCTGAGAGCAGGACTCTGCCAGTCTCAGCAGTGACCCGCCTGCCATGGGCACACCAGCCCTGCAGGGCTCAGCCCGGTCAGGCAGCCAAGCAGCGACCCCTGACGGTGACTGTCAGCCACAAAGGGCCAGGGCTTGATTAGTAACTGGCATTTCCCTTCATTTTTGCTCCAGTTTCCGACTGAGGACCAGCTAGAGAAAGCCAACCAAACACATGGAATATCCCCATCCAAGGAGCCCTGCAGCCTCCTAGGATCCCAGCCTCCTGCCAAGGCACACAGGGCCTCCCTTCTTTCCACCATGAAACCTTCCCCCTCATCTTCTGCCCCTGAATTTTTGCCCAAACTGAGTGATGGTGGTGGACTCTTGCTGTAGCCAGCTCTGAGCAAGAAGTCTGTGCAGGCTCTCATCTGAATTCTCGTGATTCATCTCCACAAAAACATGGCTCCGGCCCACGAGGAAGCCTGACACAAAGTGGGCAGGCAGCTCCCAGGGCTCCTGACTCAGCTCTCCTCCAGGTCCCTCAACCTCTGGGGGTGGGTGAGGGGCAAGGCTGGGGACGATTTTAGTGGCTCCTTCCCAGGTGCTGCTGGCAGGGAGACAAGAGGAAGTGTCCGAAGAGCGGGGTCCTGACTGCTGCTTTAAGCGCCGGGAATTTCAGAGTGAGTTTCCCTGAAGGCCAGCTGCTGAGTCCGGGGTCCCCGCAGCCTGACAGCAGGCCTGTGTGGTTGCTCTCCGTGTGTGCCCAGGGGTGTGGAAGGCCTGGGACTGGGAGGAAGGGACCCAGGACTTCGAGCTGATGAGGAAGCCAGCCAGCGGTGGATGGCATTAGGGGTTGCGTTTTTAATTTAAACATTATTTTGACATAATTTTACATTTAGAGGAAACTTACAAGAATGGCAAAAAGAATTTTCACACCATTCACCTAGGTTCCCCAAGTGTGCGTGTGATTGTTTTTCTGAACCACTTAAGAGCAAGTTGTAGCCCTACCCCAGTGGTCAGCAAACCGCAGCTCGCGAGCCACATGCGACTCTTTGGCCCCTTGAGTGTGGCTCTTCCACAAAATACCACGTGCAGGTGCGCACATACAGTGCGATTGAAACTTCATGGCTCATGCGCAGAAGTCGGTTTTCGGCTCTCAAAAGAAATTTCAATCATTGTACTGTTGGTATTTGGCTCTGTTGATTAATGAGTTTGCCGACCACTGCCCTACCCAGTTTGGCTCTGTGGATGGAACATTGGTCTGCGGACTAAAGGGTCCCAGGTTTGATTCCGGCCAAGGGCACATGCCCAGGTTGTGGGCTCGATCCCTCCAGTGGGGGATGTGCAGGAGGCAGCCAATCAATGTTTCTTTCTTATCATTGATGTTTCTATCTCTCTAGCTCTCTCCTTTCCTCTCTGAAAACAATAAAAATATATATTTTTTAAAAAAGAGCAAGTTGTAGGCATGCCCTTTCTTCCTAGGTAGGTTATATACATTTCCAAAGACAAGGACTCCTGTGGAACTACAGCAGTCAGGGCGTCCGCACGGTGTTGTTCGCAACGCACAGGCCTTACACAGGTGTGCCCACGTGTCCCAGTAATGCCTGTCAGAGCGGAGAGAACCCAGGTGATCCATTGATTTGGTTGTCGCGTTCCTGTGATCTCTCCTGTGACCTGAACGGGCTGTGGTCTTCCTTTGTCTTATGATAGTGATGCTTCCGAGGCCACAGGTAGGGGGCTCCTCGCTCCTGTCTGTACCTCTGCAGGTCCTGAAGGAGGGCAGGTGGATCCCTTCAGGCGCTCAGGTGTCCTGGATGTCTGGGTGTGACTCCACGTGCCACTGGGGAGATGGAGACTTGCCCAGCTGCCGCAGACATTCTGGTCACAAGAGCTCAGACCAGAGGTCAGCCCGCCGGGAGGTGCTCTGTCACCTCATCTGTCTCAAATCGACAGCCACCTGAAGGTCAGAGTGGTTTCTGTTTGGGTGAAAACAGTGACTATTATCGTGCCCGATGGTTCAGATATGGGCTCTCATTGCTGAGACTAATAGTATCCTAAAGGCGTGGCCCGAGTATCTCAGAGCATCTCCATTCTTGCACAGATGGGACTCAAGAACCACCCCAGGGCCGCCCTGTGTCCAGCCCAGGTCCCCAGGGATTATAGTGGCTGAATGCTGGCCTGGCTTTTGTCTGCACTGAATATTTCCCGCCAGGTGGTTGTCAGAGTTCCTACAAGAACCAAGAGCTAGGTGTATCTTGAGCCCACCCATAGGACCTAGGACATTTTTTGTCCTTGCTTGATAAGTTTAGTTTAAAATGTCTGTATGTGCATGAGGCAGAGGCGGTCTCAGGCTTGCCTTCCCTGTGGCCTGGTGGCAGGCTGTGAGTCACCAGCCTCCCTTGGCAACTTCTTCCCCAGCAGGTGCTGTCCACCTGGTATGTGTAGCCGAGGGCACCTCCCTCCCACGTCACTGCGTGGCGTGGAAGCCTGCAGCCCTCTGTAACTCTGAGACACCATGGGAAAGTTGGATGTGTCCTGCAAACACAACATATAGCTGTGCAAGAGCAGGTCCCACTCAGAGCACATGGTGGCGCCTCCACGCAGCAAGTGCTGGCAGTCTCCTGGCACCTAAGAACCCTGGCTGCCGCCACAGCAGTGTCTGCAGACAGGGCCCAGGTGCTTAGGGGAGCAGCAGGAGTGGCCTGGGCTACGAACCACAGGAGACTAGACAGTTGGGACACCTCCTGCCGCCTTGGAGAGCAGGCCCACAGGGCACTGCGGAGAGACGGAATGTCTCCATCAGGCAGGCTAGGAAGCTGGTGGTGCCATGGATGCCACCCCACTGCCCATCATTCTGGGCACCTCCACATCTCCTCCTCTCAACCACATGGAGAGAGCCAGGTGTGAGCAATGGAGGACAGATAGCTGGGACAAAGGCCTGGTGGAAATGTGGGGTGGGATGGTCCAAGTGCTGGTCACATGTAGTCCTCGCACCCTGCCTCCGGGGCAGACGGGCTTGCTGCTCGTCTGGGAGGGAGGCACTCCATGGGGGGTGTGTCCAAGGGTCCCTGCACTTTCTGGAAGGTCAAGGCTTTGTCCATCTTCGTTCCCTGCGGGTGGGGCCAGCACTTGCCACCGCTCTGCCCCTCCCTGGGGGAAGCTCTGCTCTGAGGAAAAGCTGTGGGGACCTTCCTTTCCTTGGGGCGGTCGGAGGACCTGCAGGAACTGAGCACAGTGTCTCTGTTGTTGAGAGGAAGCCGTAGACCCGGGTTAGCCCTGGCTCCTTGCCTGCTGTGTGTTGGCTTGGGGTCGCAGGGACAAAAGTCAACTTTTACTAGCAGGGGCTGGAGCCGCTGAGCGTGGTAACCTGGGGACAATCCTGCCTGGCACTGCGGGGCCTGTGCTGGTTGGGAAGGTGGTGGCTAGGAAGGGCCTCGAGAGCAGGGCTGGGCCTTGGGCCCATGGACAGGATGGCTGAAGCCTCTGCTGAGCGGGGAGCATGACAGCCTTGGGCTAGGCCTGTGTCCTGTAGCTGCAAGGCCATGTCTGGGCTTTGCCCACTAGAGAGACCACCATGGACCATGGTGTGACCAGTCACTGCGCTGGCTGGTAACTGAGAGCATTTAGGTGGCTTTGTGTGGCCAAGACCTTCTCTGAAGATGAAAAGCATCGTCCACTCAGGAGGCGGCCACTCAGAGTCCCTGACCACGTCCAGAGCGGAGACTCTGCCTGCTGGGGGGCCAGCGCCTCTGGTGAGCTGGATGCCCTGTCCCGCTGCACTTTGAACCAGGAGTTCCCAGGGCCCTCACTCAGACCTCCTAGCTCTGTGGCCCAATCTGAGCATCCACTTCTTTTTTCTTAAAAAAAAAAACAAAACACAAATTAAAAAAAATATATTTTTTTATTGATTTCAGAGAGGAAGGGAGACGGAGAGAGATAGAAACATCCATGATGAGAGAGAATCATTGATCCACTGCCTCCTATATGCTCCCCTCTAGGGACGGAGCCCACAACCTGGGCATGTGCCCTGACTGGGAATTGAACTGTGACCTCCTGGTTCATAGGTCGACACTCAACCCCTGAGCCACACCGGCCGGGCTGAGCATCTAGTTCTGAAAGAGGCCGTGAGGACCAGGGCTCTGAGGGATGCAGACTGACCAGGGGGAGAGGTGTCGCTCAGAGACAGGCCTCAAGTCCCTGGACAAGTGGGGGAGGTTCTAGAAGCAGTCAGATGACAGAGGCCAGGCCAGTTGCCTCCATGCCATTCAGGCCGGGGCATGGGGCCAGGTGAGCCTGGCAGGAGGTTTCGGAAGCAAGAGTAGGGCTTGGGCTGAGGACCTCCCAGTGGAGCCCGGTTCTCCCTTCTCACATGGGACGTAGGCTCACTGCCCCTCAGTGCAGAGTGGCACGCTCGGTGCTTGGTGGCTTGGGACTTTACATGGAAAGGCCATGTTGTGTATTACATCCAGTGCTGGGAGCATAGAAAGGACTTCATCAGCATCACTCTATCTCCTTTTATGGAACTGGGTGCCCGGTGGAGCTGGTCATAGGAAGAAGGCGAGAGAGAGCTTGGTCACTAGAACCCGGGGTCTGCGGGACAGCCTGCTGCCTCAGGGCTCTGCCCACAGGCCAGGCCAGGCAGGTGCCCCAGGGTGCCCGTGGAATGGGGCCATGTCACCACCTCGGATTCCCTCCTCTTCCCACCCACCTGCTCTACACCCGACCCCTCACCTCTGTGGATGCGATCACCTCCCAGCACCTGGCCGCTGACCTCCCTTCCCCCTTCCTCCTGGGAAACCTGCCAGAGCTGCCTGCACAGCCAGGAAGCTGCTCCGGCAGGCCCCAGCCTGACCGGGGAGGGGCAGGCTGAGCTAACAGCCTGGGGCCCCTAAGCTCCCTCTGACTGAGGTAGGCTGGTCCCAGTACGCAGGGCAGACTGTGCACAGGGGTGCGGGCCAAGGGCCCTGCAGCGAGGCTGACGCAGAGCAGCCAGCACCTGGCTTTGGAGGGATGGAGAGCTTTGTCCGGGCCGTTTCTCATCAGCTGGAGGCTGATGTCCCAGCCTTCATGCTGGCTGTTCACGTCCAGTGTTGTGAGCCGTGCAAGCAGCTGATGGCTGTGCGTAGGTCTGACCTGACTGGTGTTCTACGTTGTGCACAGCACTGTGCTTGGTGCTGCTTTCATCGGAGAACTAGAGCCTGCATGGCACAGAGGAGCAGACCAGAGCGCCAGGAGGTTGCTGTTTGTGCCCAGGCCACCAGCTAGTAGGGAATCATGTATTCACCTTTGCACTCCACATGTGCTTACTAAGTGTTTGTGAGGCTCCATGAGTAGTAGCTGACACTGCTTGTGTACGCCTGCCCCCGTTCACCAGTGCCTATTTTCCGGGTGACTGTTTAACATCAGTGGTGCAGGGTCTACTCCTGGGCCAGGGCTTCGGGGTCACACTATGCCTGGTCTGGGACCCAGAGCCAGCCCTGGGTGTGGCCAGGCTGGGGGGCAGGTTTGAAAAGGGCCTCTCACCTGCCTTAGCTGTGAAGGTATTTTGCCCCTAGCCTCCCTCCCCTTGGCAAGAAGAGCAAAGGATTAACTTCTTGATGGAATGCGATAGGCTCAGTGGCCCAGAGTGAAATATTGTTAGAAAAAGAAAATAACACAGCTGTCCCCTCGCTGTGGGTGCTCACGTGACATTCTGGATGAAGCTGCTCTGTTGCTGCATGCTGGGGCGTTAGGCACAGCTTTGCGCTTGTGGGAGATGTTTGCCATTTTTCTTTGTATGTTGTATTTTATTTATTTATTTTATATAGGAAAACAATAGTCTTTTTAAAATTAAATTTATTGGGTTGACATTGATTAATAAAATTATACAGGTTTCAACTGTACAATTCTACACACATCATCTGTATTTTTCATTGTGTTTGTATCTTTTAACCTTCTCAGAATATTTTTTAAAAGGTTTGTTATTGATTTTTAGAGAGAGAGGAAGGGAGAGGCAGAGAGGGATAGAAACATCAATGATGAGAGAGAATCATTGATCGGCTGCCTCCTGCATGCCCCACTAGTGATCCAGCCTGCAACTCGGGTGTGTGCCCTGACTGGGAATAGAACGGGCAACCTCCTGGTGCACGGGATCATGCTCTACCCATTGGGCAGCAACGGCCAGGATTCTAGGAATATTTTAACAGGAGCTGGTAAATGGATCATCTTCCATCTTTGCGGAGTTCTCAGCTAACCACCTCCACCCCCGCACCGTGAGCTGCCCGGGTGCTGGGGCTGAGCTGCACTGTCCCCCGCCACCCTGGGCTGTGGGGTGAGGAGCCCGGGGCTGCAGCTGCCTCTTCACCCACACGCTGCCTTTCCCTCCTGCTGTCTTGGTCCAAATCTCTCCTTTTGACATTGCACCAGGGCCCACCCTAGTGCAATGTAACTTGATTTCCTCTGCAGAGACCTGGTTTCCAGCTCAGGGCACATTCTGAGGCAGCAGGCTTGGGCTCCAGCTTGCCTGCTTTAGGTTGGGTTTGGGGAGGAGACACGTGGAGGATGCTGTGCTCCTTTGACAGGCTCCTTGATGTCTGCACACCTCAGCTTCTCCAGCTGAATAGGGGCTGCCAGCACACGAAAGCACTTGTCACAGGGCAGGGGGGATGATGAGATCAGTCCCTGTGGGAATATGATGTGAGATGGAGGGGGCACTTGGTGAGTGCTCTGCGAGGAAGAGCAGCCAGCATCGCCATCCTCTTCTCACAGCTGCGGAAATTCACGCTGTGGCTTTGAAGCTGGCTCAGGAGCCCATGTGGGCCTGGGCCCAGAGGCGTCAGGACAGCCTCCACCGAGAGGCACCGCCCTCGCAGCTGCAGGGACCTGGCGGCCCCCAGGGGCGCCGGCCAAGTTTGGAAAGTGCTTTTCTCCATCTGCTTCTTCAGAGAACTGTTGTCACACAGCAGGCGTGGATGCTGTGTGTGTGGGGTGGGGGCTGCAGCCCCTCACAGGGGGACTGGTGAAGGGTTGCAGCCTCTTCCTGGCCACGGTCTGGGGAGCTGTAACTCTCCACCATGAGAGGAAAGCACACGATGGTCTAACAAGCACCAGCGACGCGTTCTCTCAGTTCCACTAGCATTTGGCCAAAGGTGCCCCAAAAGCTTGACCAGCAGCTTGGCTGTGAGCGGGGCTTGGCGGCCCCTCTGTTCCCTGCTCCACGGAGCCCAGCTCGCGGCTCAGACCCACAGAGGACTAAGCCCGGTGGCTGGATCCTAGAGAAGCCAGCACACTGTGCCCCCCCCCCCCCGCCTCTGCCCCAGTGCAACCAGGGCTACGGTAGAGGCTGGGACTGGGACTCCTCAGCGCCCTTCCCAGAGCTGGCCTCTCAGGGACCGGCCCAGGAGGCGGGCGCTGGGCGCGCCTGCCTGTGGGGTCCCCACAGTGACCTTTTGGTCACTTTGTCACCAATGCGTGTCCAGGATGACGTCGGGTACTCATCTCTGAGGCAGAGCTAGGGTGGGTGAGCGGGAGAGGCGTGGACCGGATTCAGGTAAGAGCCCACCTGCCACCTATCAGACTCTCAGTGTTGCTCCGAGAAGCAGATATCCTTGAGTGCTGGGATGCAGACACTGAAAAGGAGGTGGCGGTGGGCAGTCGCCCTGGAAATGGGCCCGGGCAGACAGAGCCTCTGAACTGAAACCCCTGATCCAAAGATCACGATTCGTGTCACTGTACCACCACTCTCCGGTGTGCGACTCACTTGCATAAGTACACCACGAGTACCTGCAGGAAATGGTTTCTCACTTAGCAGCCTGTTTAATATGGGGGTCAGGGCAAGTCTCACCCTAGTCCTGTTCCAAGGCGTCAGCATCAGCGGTGCCCTGACTTCTCCTGGAATGGGGCAGTCAGGTCAAGGCTGAGACGTCCCAAGAGGAGTGGGCTGATGCCCTGCGGACTCTCTGGGCAGGATGGGGAGTGCTGGCTGCTGAGATCAAACCCGAGAACTGACATATGAATGGCTCTGCGTGGGGTGAGAGGCTGTCCTGTGTGGGGAACCTGAGTCCTGGGTAGAGTTAACCAGCATCTGGCTGTTATGAATCGACACTCTCGTTTGCATCTTTGTTGTTGTCCTGTTCCTCTATGGAAGGTGAGCTCTTAGGTACCCGAGCAGTGAACCAGTGAATGAGCGGCTGCGGCGTGGGGACGCTCACAGAAAACCGAGTCTGAGCCCTGCATGGCCTGGGCAGCCCGGGAGCCACAGCCGCCACTGTCTTTTGTCTGACGTCTTTCCATGTCAGCCTGGGAGTCTGTTCAGCCCTTGCTTTTCTCCTCGCAGGAGCCAGACTCAGCCCCAGAGGGTGGGAGGTGCCAGCCTCGGGCGTGGCTCTCAGCTGGCCGACTGCCAGCCCCCAGGGCAGCCCTGGCAAGGCCTGGGCATCAGCGCCAGGGGCGCTCCTCTGCACAGCCTGGGGCTTGCCAGGGCTGCCCTGGGGGCTGGCAGTCGGCACTTTTTAATAAGCCACCTTTCTTAGGAGTCCAAAGGCAATTTAACAACTCAGCTGCTTGTGGTTTTGTTTCTATCAGGAGCTGCTAGGACAGCTGATGGGGTTGGTGGCACCTGAGCCAGTGGCAGGGGAAGGCTCTGTGAGGCTGGCAGGCCTCCGTGAGGGGCGGTGCTGAGGGCTGGCTCTGGGCTCGGGCACTGGCCCAAGGGTCTCTGCCACCTCCTGCCCCCTCTTCCCATGGGATGGAGCAGCTCAGCGAGGCGGGGGAGGGGGAGGCTCGTGGTGG
Source organism: Corynorhinus townsendii (assembly GCA_026230045.1). Classification (NCBI taxonomy): domain Eukaryota; kingdom Metazoa; phylum Chordata; class Mammalia; order Chiroptera; family Vespertilionidae; genus Corynorhinus; species Corynorhinus townsendii. Next base: position 97,309,138 of record JAPDVU010000007.1, on the reverse strand, counting down.
GGGGGCAGCACCCAGCTCTGGGCCATGATGCAGCCGGGCACTAAGACAGTGGGAGTGCGTGGAGGTCGTCATGATTTGGGTTCTCTCTCAGCTGGGACCAGGTTGGAAAGTGAGTCAAGTCCCCCTGCTACCCTGGGGCACTGAGCAGGAGCTGGGTGCAGAGCACTAGGGTGGACAATGCTCCATGGAGAGCACCTCCCAGCAGAGGGACAGGGGTTCTCCACCCTCCCACCCCGCACAATGGTGCCCTGTTAGCGTGGCCACGCCCCAGCACTGGCATGTCCCAGGTGGAGGGGAAAGGGCAAGCCTGAGGGAAGAGGGTGTCCATCCCATCCGGGGAGACAGTGGGCCCAGGAAGGGAAGGCTTGCGGCTGGAGGAGCGGGTGGGCTGGGCGTCCTGGGGCAGAGTGGCATAAATGGGACCTGCTTCCAGCTCCCCTCCCACCTGCTCTGGGTTCTGTGGGAGGTTGGTGGGAGCGGGAGGTGGCCCTTGGTGTCCTAGGGCCCCTGGAATTCCCATCCCTGCCCCAGTGAAAGCCAAGGCAAGGAGCAGGGAGCGAAAGGAAAGGCCGGAAAGAAAAAGCTTTCCATCACAGAGCTTGGATTTCCTCTGAACTGAACACAAAACAAAACCTTTCCTGCGGATATCGGGAGCACCATGCGCCCTCTGCCTGCCCTGTGCAGGCACCCTGAGCCCTTGAGTGCTGGGCCCCCACCCTGGCCATGCAGACCACTGCCCTGCTGCTCACAGCCAGGGGCACACAGCGCGGCCGGAGGAGGGGGAGCATGTGGAAGCTGAGTACGGGTTTAACATGCCCCCTTAACCTGGCACCTACGCTTGATTACCTATGTGGCAAATGGGATTGCACAGATGTGGTAAGATTAGGGATTTTCAGGCTTTATCATGAAGGTCCTGGAAGAGGGACCAGGGGCAAGGAAGGCCCCTGAAGATGGGAGCGGGAGGAAAGCCACGTGCAGGGTGGGTGGACAGGGCGAGGACACACCATGAAGCTGGAAAAGGTAAGGAAGCAGTCTGCTCCAGAGCCTCCGGAAGGCCCAGCACTGCCCACCCCAGTCAGCGCCAAGGCCGCAGCCTCTGACAGCAGATGAGGGGCGAGAGCAAGCTGGTGCTGCGTTGGTGATGATTTGTGGCAGCAGCCCTGGAGATCCCATACAGAATGGCTCACCCCCTTCTCTTCACACAGATGCGCCCCCTGCAGGCCATGTTATCATCTACTGCTGTTACTTTGAGACTCACTGGTGGGAAGGGAGCACCTTTTCTCCTGCCCTGGGACATAGGCATGTCTTCTATACTGTCCAGCTGACCACGGCAGGCCCCCAAAGTCTTCATTTTACCAGGTCTGGTTGCCACATTGACCTTATGGACTTAATGAGCATATGCTACCACACGCAGACCCAGGGAGGGTCCGGGAGGCTGGGGAAGAGGCCGGCCACTCAGGCGCTGATTAGTAGGGTTGGGTAAGGGAAACGTGGTAAATGAGGTGCTACTGGGGTGGCTGCGAGAGGAAACGGGTCCCCACTGCCTGGCAGGTGCCCAAGGCTTGTCTGGGGCAGGAAGGGGAAGGCCGCGTTGGCTGTATGTGAGTGTTGCAAGGCACAGGAAATGGCTTCGCTTGCTTGACCAGGTCAGTCAGGATAACTAGGAACCAGCACGTAGAGGGAGGCGGGAGAGCGCGGGTCCACGTCAGAACCAACAGCAGTGAGGACCCATCTCCAGGGGAGGTCTGTGGTCAGCAGCCTCCGCCCTGGCCCCGTGACTCAGACAGCTGCCCTGCCCAGAGCAGTACCCTCACACTGCATCTTCTTTTATTTTTAAATGTATCCTCATTGTTGAAAGTATTACAGGTGTTCCCCCTTCTCACCCACTCCCTTCCTCTCTCTGGTCTGATACAAGTGAGTGACTTTGTGGGGACAGGATGACAGAGGCTGTCTCATAAAGCCAGGGATCAGTAGTCCCTGTTACAACACATGACATAGAGGCCCGCACACTCTCCTTCTCTCTCCTGCCTTCTCCTGCTCCCCAGCCTCTGGCCTCCACATCAGGGAGGAAAGGGTTGGAATCTTGCCACAAGGGGTTTCTGAGGATACTGCTGACTTCCAAGGATACAGCAGATTTTGGAAAGACCTGGGTCTAAAATCTGAAGACTCATTGCTTCAATCCTTGCATAAAGCGTCCCGGGTGACTTTCAACTCAAACCTCAGAGGATTTTGAGATATTTTGGAACATTCTGTGCCTTGTCTCTTTCCCATGAGCTGGTGGAGAAATATGCTGAGGGAGGGAGGCCAGGACGTGGGTCACAGATAGGGAATGCAGGGGGTCGGGAAGGTGGCCAGGCCATGGCTCCCCCAGTGGGAGGCAGACGCTGGGGGCTGCTGGGTGCGAGGCAGGAGTGGCCTGTGCACACAGCTCTGTGTGGTGCTGTGATGGCGTTTTCCCACAGCCAGAGGTGAGTTATGTAAATTCCTCTTTAGGGGTCATAAGACCGCAGTTACGCTGCAGTGCGGCCGGAGGCAGGTTGCGTGATTTCACTTCCTCTGCTTGGCCGTGCTGAGCTGTGGGCTACCTGTGCTGCTCGGTCAGCAGGTCCCAGCCAAGGCAGGCCAGGAAGGACTGAGAGTCTGAGAGCAGTGAGGCCTCTGAGAGCAGTGAGGCCTCAGTCACTGTCGTGCCCTGTATACTGGATGATGATGGGATTTTGTGTGACTCTCCTGCTGGGGTGAATTCACACTCTGAAACTTACTTGGCTTAACCCAGATTCATAGCTTATTCTTTAATCTCACCATAACAAATTGTGCAACAAATACAAATATCCTCCCGGTCCCCGGAAAAAGAACAAACATGGATACAATGTGACTTCTACCCCTTGCTCAACGATCCATTTTGGGGATATTCACAGACCCATCAGAATGCACTCCATCATGACATGAAGACACCACACACCGCCTCCCCGCCTGTGCTTCCCAGAGGCCTGCACCCCAGTTTGCTCTTTTTGAATCGATGACAGCTGTGGCATCGCCACGTTTCCATTGAGATTCAACATGGTGCTTCTCTCAGACTGTATTTTCCTTGTTCGCAAAAGATAAAACGAAGGCTGTGGGTCCTTTGGCTTCAGCCCGTAATTTGGATCTGACGTTCTTGTTTACTTGGAACGTCATCAGCTTTTCACCGGAAGAGCCTCAGTATCCGCATACATCACAGAGTGGACCACAAGGCCTCGAGTGAGGGGCAGGGCGCACGGGCCCTGTGCGTCCCAGTCCCCAGGGCAAGCCCCTCCGCCCTTTGAATTCCACGGGGGATGGGCAGGGGAATGGAGGGGAGCAGGAGTTGTCAGAGCCACTCTGAGGGAAGCCTTGAGACACACAAGTTGTACAGACACAACCTAGGACCAAACTCTCAGAGTACAAGCTTTCAGTTAGGCAAATCCAGACTGAAATAAAGATTTAAAAATCACCCCTTCCTTCACTTAACAATGAAAAGTAAACAGGGCGCCGGGATTGATGAACCTTCCTTCAACCCCAGGTTGACCCCACGGGGAACCGTGACCATCCCTCTGTGAAGCCAGAACATCCTCTCCCTCTAACAGGGCCTTGTCGGGCGAAGCACTCACCACTGAACACCACCTTGCAGCTGGAGGGACGTAAGTCTTAGCGAGTCACTGAAAATAGGGAAACTTGCAGTTTCCTTGGCCACTTCCCCATCTGAGTGAGCACGCATCCAACACCTAGCGAGTGGCGGCTCCCTGCCAGGAGCGAAAAGGTGTGTCCACGCCACTGCCACGGGCAGAGAGTGACACAGCCAATTAGGAAATCTGGGAGGACGAGGATATATATCCTGACCCAAACACTGCGCCTCACCGAGGCACAAGCCCAGCCTGGCAGCCTTCCCAGACAGAAGCAACAAGGTGAAAACAACAAGGTGAAAACACAGCTGCAGGTAAGTCTGAGATCGCGAGCCTGTGCGTCAGGACATGGAGCGCCATGTGCGATGGACCTCAGGAGGCTTCCTGCTGTCGCTGGACCCCAGGTGCCTCCTCCGGGTGATCTGCCTCCCTGTGTGCAGGCGACCTTGTCTCCAGGCCTGCAGCTCTCTCTGCCTCAGCAGGACCGGAACAGAGGTTTTTGAGCCCTCCTGTGAGTGAAACTGCCAGGCAAAGAGCATGGGGTCCGGTCACAGGGAAGGAGCTGTGGGGCAGGTCCCACCCCCACCGTGGAGGCCCTGCCGTGGGACTTACACGGAACTCAGACTTCCTTCTTCGGCAGGATTGTGGGGTTTTCCGTGGGGCCTGTCTTCTTTTTAAAGTACATGTAGCTTTTCTGACCTGCACTCCCTGCTGGCTGAAACCAGCTCATGGTTGTCTTGGGAAAGCGTGAGCCCTGAGGCCAGAGGTTTTGGGTTCAAGTCCCGACTTTGCCTCTGACTAGCAGGATGATATCATGTCTGTGTTCATAATGGAACTGCCTTTGTAATATTCTGTACATCAGTGAAGGAGTGTCATCTGAGTAGATGCCACCCACCCATGTCAGTGGCTAGCCAGTAATGAGCAGCCAGGAAGCATTAAGCTTACCTTGCTTCATGCTCATAAATACTAATAAAACTGGGCACGGTTCTTTAAAAATACTTTTACCCTCTATGATCATGAAATTAATGACACAATTTACTTTTACCCTCCCTGTGCCTCAGTTTTCCCATCTGTTCAGCGTGATCTTGAGGAGGAGGGCCTCAGGGTGGCAGGAAGCAGGAGGGTTGCACCTGGCCCGAGGCGGGTGCTGCAGGCATGCTTGCGCTCACCATGAGATGCTCCCCTCGAGCCCACTCCCCTGCAGAGGCTGCAGCTTCTAGGAACTGCAACTCCCGGAGCCCCCTGGGGGGTGACCCAGCCTGTGCACCATCTCATCATCTCCCCTTTGCCCCTTCTGTAGCCTGAGGCAGTGCAGCGGCTTGCTCCCTGCCCCCCAGAGGCTAGGGTTCTGCCTGCTGTGCCCAACCCCCAGGCATCCAGCCCCTTCCCCCCCAGAAGGCATCCACCCGCTGTGCTTTTCCTCTCCCTAGCCTGCTTCTCTGGGCTCTACCCTCCTAAGAGAACAGAGGGTTCCTTTCCACCAGGTCAGTGAGGAATAAAAGGGAACCTGTGCCTTAAACTTCACTGCTATCTTGTCCATTTCAGATGTCTTCAGCCTGTTTGATTGTTCTCCTAGGGGAGAAGGAGGTCTCTGTCTGCTTGCTCCTGGTGGGCCTGGAAGCATCTTTCATGCCCTGAAGCAGTTCTTCTCCTCAGCAACCCCACTCCCACCCAACCTCCAAAGGCCAACTGTTTGACCACAAACAATGGGGGATCAGATGATTGTCAGGCCCCTCCCTGCTCCCAACCCTCCTCTCCCTTCCCCCGGGATTGCATTTAGCCTCTGGTGATGAAGGACTGATGTGGTGCACGGAGTATAGATGTGGGTTGCCTTTCTATGTGGTCACTGCCTGCTCTCTCTATAGGGACCCTTGATCATGACCTGCTCTCTTGATGGGACATGTGGGGACACTTATGAAACCTGATCCATAGCATCACTTGAAGGGCTTGCTACAACACAGTTTGGGCCCTGTCAGGTGTCCTGACTCAGTGTGTGTGTGCACGCGCGCACACACATGCATGGCAAGGACTTGCATCTCTAACTTCCAAGGCGATGCAGATGTCGCTGGTCTGGGAGCTACTTCAAGAACCATGTCCTTGGGAGTAACATGAGGTCTCATGTCCTGTGGCAAACCTACAAGTTATTCAAGGACCAAAGCCTTGGAGGCCATTTGAAAACAGAATTCACAGAGCGTGTCCACGGGTGTGATGTGAGTGCTCGGAGCAGGGGCTGTTAAGTAGGGTTATTGTGTAACAGATGAAGAAGCAGGCGCAGCAGGCACAAATGAGCCCGTCAGCGTCTGAAGCTGGACCCCAGCATCATCGGTTCTGTTCGCTGCCCACAGAGTGCTGCTTAAAGGAGGAAGTCAGCAAAATTATGGGAAGAGGATGGAAGTTCGTGGCCAGCTGAAGGGCCAGTCCCAGTGGGGCCACGGAAAATAGTGGTGGGTGGATGTGGGTTCTCTCGCATCTCAGAGACCCTGCGCCAGTGGCTCTCACTCACCCTGGTGAGCATTAGAACTGCCTGGGAGCTTTCACAAACCTGTGCCCAGGGCCTGGACATCAGGGCTCAGATCGGAGTCCAGGCGCCAGTTGCACAGAGGCTGAGCCACTGTCTGCTCCACCTCTCCCCTTCCTCCCTGAGACTTACTCTCCTTTCAAACCTGTGCTCTCTCCTGTCGTGTGTGTGATGGTTTTCGTGGAATAAATGGGCATGTGACTCACCAGGAGCACAACTAAGAGAGAAGTCTGAGAATCCGTATGACTTCCTTCTGGAGGAACGTTCCCTGCGAGCGTTTCTGACGTGTGCTCTAGTAAAGAGCCTCTGTTTCCCAGTGAGCATGAATAATTTCCTGAACACAGGAGGCAAATGACTGTGGCATTTGATTTGGACGCAAAAAGCCCAGTTTAAGATATGGATATTATCTTGCAATTTGACTTAGGAGCATAACTTTATGTTTCTGGATGCTAGTTTCACTCACCAGAAGAAAAGGGTGGATTAGAGAGCAGGGTTCTTTGTTACTTTGAAGAATCTCCAGAAGGAAGTCATACCACCCAAATGTTATGCAATGCCAAGAGGAAATTTAAGAATATGTGGACTTTACAGGGACTACAGATGCGAGTGCACTCAGGGTCCACGCAGTCAGTCCCACCGGGAGGCCTGCGTGGTCTGGTCTGTGGCCAGCTGATGAGCCCGTCCCTCGGATGAGATGGTCTGTGGAAAGGAGCACTGATGCTTTGGCTGAATGACACATATTTACAGGTGGGATTGGCCTGACTTCCAGTCTGTTAGCTTAACACCTGCTTGTACAACCCTAAGCTGAAGGACAAGGACCGAACCCTGGCCCCACCACTGCTCTTTGTGTTTCCATGGAGTTCTTTAACTTTTGTCAGCCACAACGCCTTCATCTCTTAACACAAAAATAATAGCATGTAGTTGATAAAATGCTGGGAAAATGAAAAGAAAGAATACATTTTCAAACTTCGCCTGCTTTCTGGTGGAAGATCAGTGTTAGCTGTCATCACCATCTTCAGTATCCTCACAGCTGTCAGCATCCTGATCATCATCACCATCAGACCCCGAGGCTCTGGCAGTGGGCTTTCAGAAGCCGCTCGGAGCTCACTCCATGTGCCCACTTTATTTAAGAACTAGAGGCCCAGTGCAAGTGCAGGTAGGGTCCCTAGGCCTAGCCTCCATCTTCTGCCCATTCGCCAGTCCCCAGACTGAACACCGCCTCCGCTGCAGGGCTGTCAGGCCATTGGAATCACCAGCTCATCCCCAGCTGCTCGGGGGCTCAGGCCTGTGGGAAAGCAGGCGCCGGCGACTTCACCTCCGTGTGTGTGTGTGTGTGTGTGTGTGTGTGTGTGTGTGTGTGTATGTGTGTGTGTGTGTGTGTGAGACGGACTGGCTGCTGATGGATGTATTGCCCATGGGGCTGCTCACACGAGTGATGCCGCTACTGCCACCGCCACTGCTGCTGCTGGGGCTTGAGGTGCTGACAGAAGCTGCAGGATGCGCCTGCGACCTACCTGCCCCAGTGTGAGCAGCCCCAAGAGGGCAGCACTTTCCATCAGTGGCCTGCCTGGAGCATGCGCATGGAGGTGAAGTCGCTGGCAAGCCCACTTTCCCACAGGCCTGAGCTCCCAAGTAGCCAGGGATGAACTGGTGATCCCAATGGCCTGGTAGCCAGCCCAGTTCTCCCACCACCCACTTCGATTCCCCCTTTCACTATCGCTGATCCGTTGGAGCCTGTGGGCCAGGGGCAGGGACCAAGAAGTCAACCATTCAGCCTGCTCGCCAGTCCCCAGTCCCGCCCTGCCCCTCTCATGGGCTGTGGGGGGAGGGACCGAGAGGTGGTCAATGCCACCTCATGGTGACCGGTCATTTGGTCATCAGGGACACTGGCTTCTTATATATATAGGTAAGCCAATCCTGCCCTAGCTGGTTTGGCTCAATGGATAGAGCATCGGCCTGTGGACTGAAGGGGTCCCAGGTTTGATTCCGGTCAAGGGTACGTACCTTGGTTGCAGGCTTCCATTCCCGGCTCTGGTCAGGGCATGTACGGGAGGCAACCAATTGTTGTGTCTCTCTCACATCGATGTTTTTCTCTCTCTGTTTCCCCACCTCTCTAAAAATCAATGGAAAAGTATTGTCAAGTGAGGATTAACAAAAATAAATACATAAGCCAATCCTAGTGACAGTGCTCCTCAACCCTGGGTCTTCTTAATGTGCAATGGTTAACAAGGTTGGGTGGAGCCTGAGATTTTGCACTTCTCACAGTGATATCCCTGCTACAAGGCTGCAGGGGAGGTTTTCTTGTTTGGGAGCAAAGAAGAGGTCAATGCAAAGCTTTGGATGACCCTACATTTCCTAGCACTAATATTCCCTGAGCATTTCCCTCAATGTCTGTACAAGGCAGAATTCGAAGGTGATCCCATGGCTTGTCTAAGCTCCTCCCCTTGAGTGAGGGTAGGTGTATGACTAGGATGGACTGTCATGTCCATGATCAGGTTCACTTCTGGGCAAGGGGAAGGAATTCTGCAGATGTAATTTAGGTCCCCAGTCGGTTGGTTGACTTGACATTAATAAAAGGAAGACCATCTGGGTGCGTGTGACGCAGCCAGTGGGCTCCTTAGACGAAGGCCTAGATGTTAGAGTCGACAGGTCCAAGACGTGAAGCAGCATCTGGTGTCCTGTGGAGCTGGAGGAGACAGCTGCCCTCATGTGGAGGCCCTGGGGCAGGAAGTGGTGGGCGGCCTCCGGCTGCTGCACGTGGCCTCCACTGGCAGGAAGTGGTGACCTCTGGGTAGATGACAGCTCGGAGCTCCGTCAGCAGTGCGCACACTTGGAAAAGGACCCTGAGCACTGATGTCAGTCCAAGTCCAACACCATGCAAGCTGAGGCCAGACGCCCACCCCCAGCAATGTGAGCTCATTGGTGGGTGTGGCATGCAGCCACTGAATGCGTGGCAGTTGGCTACACAGCAATAGAAAATGCGTCTGAGGCCTAGCTCTGCCCTTTGACCTCCATGCATGCCAGGCCATTATTCTGCAGTAATAACCTAAAGCACCTCAGTAGCTCAATACAGCACAAGTGGTTGGCTCATGCTCCATATCGCCAGTGGTCAGCGTGTCAGATGGATGGCTCTGGGGCCTTTTGAGGTGGTTCCAGAAGAGAGCCTGCAGGGCTCCGCTGGCCTCAGTGGCTATGACACGTGTGCTGTCACAGGCAGCAGGAAGCAGTGAGTGAGCCGTGGATAGAGAGCACCTCAGCCTCCTGGCAGCACGGCCTGACCACCCTGTGTGACAAGCAAGACTTGGGGCTCATGGTGGCAGCAGAGTGAGCCGGGGAGAGCCCCAGGAGAGAAGTGGGTCCGCCTGGATGTGACCCACATCCTTCCGCTTCCTCTTCATGGCTATCACCGTCATGTGGCCATGCCGTGTGTGCAGAGAAATGGACTCCTGTGTGTGCCCTCAAAATAGGAAAGTTCCAGATATTGGTGAACATGATTCTCTCTACCACATCGCATTGCTCAGGAGGTCGGTTGAGTGGCAGGGGAGTAGCCAGGCTTTCAGATGGCCAGTGCCAGGGAGCTGTTCTTACCAGCAGGGAGCAGGCTGGCTGGCATCAGAGAGCTGAGGGAAGCCCGAGGGCAAGTGGGGGAATGCAGCCTTGCCCAGGCCTGAGTAGAGCACACGTTTTCTTGGCAGGACTTTCTGGGGTGGTGGAAACCCAGGAAGCCCAGGCTGTCTTCAGGCCAAAGATGGCCTCCCTGCAGCACGGGGTTTTTGTGCGTGAGCTTGACTTCTCTCTCATGACCACGCCGGACACAGGACAGGGGATGCTGCTGCCTCTGTGGTCCTCGGAGGCCCAGCTGTTCCGGTGAGCACGTCACCCAGAGAGTAAAGATGACCTGCTGACGTAAAAAGAAAATGCCATCTGCTTGGCGCTGTAACACTTTTGGAAGAAAATGTTTGTGGGATGTATGTAGCATGGTGAAAATTTATACTCACTGAAGATCAATGCCACAAAAATATGCCTTGACTAACTCTTCCAATAAGAGTCCCATTTGTCTCCTGAGGCCCCTTTTCATCAGGAAAAAGGAGTTAAACCTACCATTACACCCTGCCCCCTCTTGATGGGCTCAAGTGGGCCTCTCTCAAAACTGCTGTCTCTTCTGGGGAGAAGCTGTCTTTCAGTTTCTCACCTCCCACCCTCTTCCAGCCAGGAAGGCATTTGAACCTGGGGGAGGCTGTGTCCCCAAAGCGTAATGGGGTGGTGGCTAGTCCACACCTGCTGGCCAGTGGGTCTTCCCCAGCTCCCAAGGAGAGGCCCCTGGACCTGGCCATCTTGGGTGTCTGAATCTACCTCTGAGGTCTGTGGCTGGGAAAACCCATCGTCTGCCTTTCAGCCCAGTCAGAGACAATGATATGGCCATGCCACGTGGTGCCACTGTGCCCTCCCTGGCTCCAAAGGCCCTCACATCTTGGCTATGCCATCATTTCTCCCAGCATGGACTGGCCACCTGTGCAAGTGACACTCAAAATATTTACCAGCCCGCAGGGCGCAAGCACCACCCGTCAGCACAGTGTCTGTGGTACTGCTGCTGGGCCACGAGGACCACTGGGGAGCACCAGGGCGTCGGGGTGGCAGAGGGTGGACAGTCGAGCCTGCGGAAGTGGCTGTTCACCAGCTGGTAAGCACGTTTCCACAGTTGGCCACACGGCTCCTTGCTGACTGCGTGCCCTCAGCCTCAGCTCTGGGGCGTTTTGCTCCTCATTGCCAGGCCAGGTTTCCTCCCACACTGGAGGCTCAGGGGAATAGCTGGACCCTTTCCTTGTTGGCGAAGACCTGAGGCTAGTAGGGAGCTGACCTCAGATCCCTCTGCCTACACTCGCCATGCTGCCGCGCCCATCCTTCCTCATGTCCTGTCCTGCTCATGGCTCCTTGTTCTGCAGCGGGATCCCGAGAGACCAGACTGAGAGCAGGAGAAAGTGCCTCTGCCGTCAGCGCCCCCTCTTCTACTTCTGCGGTTTCTGAGTCCAGAAGAATCTGCCTGTGTCCTCTCGCGTCTTCCCTCCTTCATCCTGGAGCCTAGAGCCTTCTCCTTGACGTCCTCTCCTCCTGGGAATGGACCCCACATCATAACCACTTCCTCCCTCCTTTCTGAGGCCACGCTCTTCCCCTTCCAGGGCTACGGTGGCAGAAGCATCAGAGGCAGTATGAAGGGAGACCCACTGGAAGATCGCTGTCACGTTACCTCATGGCAGTGCCAACACTGTCCCCTCCTAGACACAGGCGTTGGCACGAAGGTGCTCTGCTCCTCATGGCCTGGGCTCCTCACACACCAGCTGTTTGTGCCGGCACCCTGACCCCCAGGAGGGCACCGTGAGGTGGGGGCCTGTCTGCTCTGAAGGCCCTGACCAGTGGTCTTCGGCTCCTGCATCTGTCTTTACAGTTCTCCTGTCTCCCTGTTACTGGTCCATCGGCGGCCACTTCTCTCTGTTTCTCTGCCAGTCCTTTCCCGGCTCCCATTTGCTGCCTTGAATCTGCTCTTGACTGAGCGTTTCTGGTCGCCCATTGCGCATAACAACGGCTGCTCAATTGAGTCGCTTAAAACTCACATTTAGTCTAACTCACATATTCTGCATGTCATGAATTTGCGGGGGCTCGACTGGGCGATTCTTCTGTGCCGTGGGGTCCCACTGAGTTCACACAGTGGTTCTCAGCCGGGCATCTGGTGGCGTCACTGCTGGTGCCTCTGCAGGGCTTCCTGTGTGCTGTGCTGTGCATGAACGGAGAGTCCCTCGCAGCACGGCCTTGGGCCCCAGGACATGTCACAGGTGGCTGGTTCCCTCCGGGCCAGGGTCCAGGGAAAGCAGGTGAAGCCATGTGGCTGCTCCTGACCTTGCTTCAAGTTCACCCGGCCTCACTCTGCAGGGACTCAGGTTCCAGGCTGGACTGCATTCAAGGGAGGGAGCTGCAGCCCCGGGGGTGATAGGTGCACGGGCACAGGAGGGCGGCCAAGTGGGATGGGACTATTGCCGCGGCAGCTGTAGAAAGTAGTGAGCCATGTTCACACGGACACGGAGGAAGAGGCTCTGGGAGGCCTTGGAGGCTCCCCTGTGGGAAACATACACGCCTGGACCCTGCTGGCTAGGTCTTGGTACTGGTACTGGTCTCTTCTGTCTGTGGCCATTTAAATGGGCAAGTTTTGTGGCTCGTGGATAATTCGAATATCTGAGGTGTTTGCCACTCCAATTGCAGGGGCTGAGGCATCTCTGCTAAGGGTGTCACCTGTTCCCGCCTCCTGTCCGCGCCAGTGCCGCGTTCAGTGACTAATCAGCATCACCCAGTGAGCAGCCCAGCCATCTGCAAGGTGGATACTCAGGAGAATCAGGGTCCTGAGTCCTGCTCTGCCTTTGTTGTCTTGGGGATGTAAGTGAGTGAGGGGACCCATTGGAGGTTATCTGATGAAGCCCCCAGCTCGGAGCTTTAGAAATGATAGCTGTGCCCAGGACTGAGACAAAGCTCACATCCAGACTGGCTAGAGCAGAGGGCTGTGCACCTGGAGGTGTAGCGACTCTCAGCAGCCCAGCCCCTGCCTTTTAGAGATGAAGAAACTGTGACCCAGATTGGTACATGCCTGTGGCTTGCCGGGTCAGAGCCAGTCACAGTGAGGAGGCATCAGCCACAGTCTCCTTTGCTGCGTCGTCTGAATGAAAGCATCCTAATTCCATGGTAGGCTGTGTGTGTGTGTGTGTGTGTGTGTTTACATGTTGAACACCTATAGTAATGAAAGTGTAATATGCTAATTAGACTGGATGTCCTTCCAGACATCTTTCCGTCCTTCCTTCTGGACAAAGCCGCGGTGGGTGGCGGGGGCCAAGGCCTTGCACGAATTTCATGCCTCAGGCCTCTATCGGCTTTGGTTTCATTAGGTAAAGTTGCCTGCTTTCTAATGTAGTGACTGGGGTTTGCTAAGTTGTTGACTGTGCCAGAGACTCTGGGGTGTGTAACGGCCCCTAGCAGGAGTTAGTCTGACGCAGGCAGTGGGCGCTCTGACGCCTCCTTGGGGTTTTCTCACTGTGCTTCTGAGTAAGTTACTACCGTCCTGCATTTCGGGGCCTCTTCTACAACATGCTGATGAGAGCAACCACTTGTCGAGTGCTTTCTCCTGCCAACTCTGTGTTCACCTCTTTATACATCACATGCCACCTGACCTCCTGGGGTGCACGTCAGGCCACAGCCACTTCAGGGAGCAGTCGTAGCCTTGCAGAGCCTGCACAGTCTGCCTGCTGGCACTGACCCCTCCAGCCGTCATGGGAGACAGCGGGTCCTCTTGACCACTCCGCCAGACTCTCCGTTCTACCTGCTTCCCAGAATGCTCCCTGTGCAGACTCCCTAAGTCTCAGGACTCTGGAACATGTAGACTTCTGAGCCGCCCTGGGATGGAAGCTGACCAAGAAATAGAGATCACATGAAGGCAATTTTGTATTTCAAAAGAACCGTGAGTACTCTTGAAGACTTGGAAGTGTCCATCTTAAGAGGGTGGCTTGGCCACTATGGAGGATGCTGGGCTTGGGAAGACTGGTGAACTGCTGAGCTTCATGGCTCTGGAGCTGCCTCCAGTTCCAGGCTCTGGTGGTTCTGCTGAACAGAGGATGAGTATCAAGGTGGGGCGTGTCGGCTCAGGCTTGCATCTGGCTCTCATCCCATCAGCTCTGTGGCTTGGCTAAGTTACTGGATGTATCTGAGTCTATTTCCATGCCTTCCTGTTTGTAACGAGGGTGCCATGCTCACTGGACACTGAGCTCTGCCTCTGGAGGTGCGCAGAGCAGCGAATCCCTCTTACATAATTCAGGCTGGGGAACCTGGAGCTTGCTGGCTGTGCATGGTGGGTGCTGAGGGCCTCCTAGGTGCCGAGGGCCTCCTGGATAGAGTGCCCACCTCAGCACTGCTCTAGGCCCGGGGGTGAAGGGGTGGAGGGGGGTCTTGTTGGGCTTAGCCTGTGGGCAGGCTGATGGAGGAGGAAGTTTGTAAAAAAGGTGTCTTTGCTTGATGGTCCAGCTCAGAGGCTCTGAATAACTCGGCTTCATGGGAACCCAGTGTGTGAGCAGAGGATGTGAAGCAGTGGGAAGATGAGCTGTTTTCCTGAAACTCTTAGTCAGTGGTTTTAGGGAAGAAGTTGGTCAAATTCAAAAGGTTTGACAGGGATGGCTCTCGGGAGTAAGGTACTTATTGGTAGAAAGTAAAATATAAAGAAAGTGTAGCCCTTGGTGGAGCCCAGTCTCAACCTGTCCAGGCTTTCCCTTTGAGCCCACTGAAGTGGCCAAGGCCCCATCTGCCGTATGCAGCCTGCCTGGCCCGCTCCCAGGAGGCCAGCTGTGTCCGCAGTCCCACCAGAGTCAGGGCCATCGAGATGCTACCATTCTGACCCGGCCACACAAACCAGAGCGAGCCCCACAGTGCTGCTCCTGCTCCCTTAGTGCTGGAGGTGGGTAGGGAATGGCTCCTACCTTTTTTAAAGAACAAAAATAGTTTATAGATGACCCATTAAGAGTTCTGCTTTAAGCCAGGACAATTGTCAACAAAAGCTGCCTCAAAGTGGTCACATCTTTCTCTAGAGCAGGGGTGGGAACGTCCGGCCTGCGGGCCGTATAAGGCCCAGCAATCATTTGGTCTGTCCCTGCCAAGGCAACCACAGACGGGACTCTAAAGTCAATAAATCTAGGAGGTTTTTTCAAAGCAGCATGACCTTACATTAAGTGAATGCATTAAGCGAGTGATGCTATCAATCCCAAAGGGCCTGGGCAGCAAAGGTCCCCACTCCGCTCCAGAGGCTCTTCCCTACCACCAACCTCCCACACTCTGTGCTATCCAGAGGCTTAGCTCAAAATACTCTTTACTTTGCTTTACCTTAGCATCTAAAATTTTCCAAGCTTAATTTGGATGTAGATATTTATTCTCCCCCTGGGTTCAGGTTTGTACCACATGCCTGAAACAACATGTTTGAGTTTTCAGGAACTGATTTCACAAGCTGGTGGTGACACTGCTGTGCCTGAGGGTGCTGGCGGTTTGACTTCATGAGTGTTCAGGGCCTGCCCCCTGGTTCGGGTGGCTGTGCCACCTGACTCAGAGTTTTTGGCACAGCATCCCCAACTCTTTCAGAAACAAGGTGGAGACAGACAGAAAGCAAAGTGCAATGTTCTGGGGCGTTTCCCCGCTGGCGTGGCTGTGCCATTGCTCTCCGCTTATTTCATTTTTCTCTCCTTCTTTCAGTTCGGCACACATTTTGAGTCATTTAAAAAAAATTCCCGGCGCTGCTTTCTTCATCCTATTCCTCCGTGGTTTTACACCGAGTGTGGAGAAACATAGTTATTTGACAAAAACAAAACAACAAAAAACAAGGACAGAATTGTAACTTAAATACTCGGAACGAGCTGCCCTTAACATTTTTTTCTTCCAGTAAGAAGGTCCACTCGGATTCAAGCAGAAATGTAGAACTTCCTGTAACTCAAATACATTTAAGGAAAGCGTGCCAGGAAAACAGTGTTTGGTGCAAACCTCTGCAAACAAATTCTCTTTCCTCGGGCTCTGCGGAAGGCCGACTGTTTCCCACATGGGGGTTGGACTGCAGCCTTTCTCGGGGGGCTTTGATTATTGAAAACAATCGCTGTGATGTGTTTGTGGTTATTGTCTGAGGCTACTTCCTGGAACGGTCACAGGAAAGCTGCTATTTTTGCCAAAGAGAAACCAAGGCAATTCTCTGGCTGCCGCACGTGGGCATTTGAGAGTGTTGTTTGATTGGGACAGAGTCCTTGTTGAAACATCTCTACTTCTAACCCTGGCCAGATGTGTGATTGTGAGAAGAGGGTTAACTCCCAACTCACTTCCCTTACCTGAGAAAGGGCTAGGACTAGTCCTCCCAGGTTCCCAGCTCTGTAGCTCTGCAGAGCCCGAGCTAGCAGCTGCCCTGAATGGATGCAGCCTGACTTTCTGGTGGGAAATGGGTTTAAACATGGTTTCAAATCCTCACCTAGTCCCAGGCCAGGCCTGATCCTGCACTTGCGAGAGGGGTCCTTTCCTCCAAGAGGCAGCTGCACAGCTCCTCCTGCCTGTCAATCATCAGACACTATTGAGCACCAGCGCCCAGCAGGGCTTCTTACCCTGTCTTTTTCCTGAATTCTGAACAGCTAACATCCAGGGGCTAGGTTTGCTGTGCACAACAGAAAACCCCAGCATGTAAAGGCAGGCAGGCTGGGAGGGCAGCTTCATGAAGCCACCCTCCTCTGTTGCACCGCATCACTCTCAACAAGCGGCTGCACTGTGGCACAAGGTGGTGCTGTAAGCCAGCTCTCCCTGGCCGAGGCCGCGGGAGGAAAGAGGAGTGGAGACTTTCATGTAGACTTCCAGGTGGACCATCGATATCCACTTGCATTTCATTGACCCTGATTTTTGTCATGTTGCCACTCCTAGTTGCAAGGGAGGATGGGAAATCCAGTCTTTGTATGGGATGGTGATTTGTTTGGTTAAGAGTCTGGTGGCTCTGTTACTGGGGA
Organism: Corynorhinus townsendii; assembly: GCA_026230045.1. Taxonomy (NCBI): domain Eukaryota; kingdom Metazoa; phylum Chordata; class Mammalia; order Chiroptera; family Vespertilionidae; genus Corynorhinus; species Corynorhinus townsendii. Next base: position 97,292,435 of record JAPDVU010000007.1, on the reverse strand, counting down.
AGCAGGGAGGACAGGTGGAGAAGGAAATGATGGCATCTGCCACAGAAGCATCTTTTTGAAGCGTAGGGCTGTGGAGTCACTAGTTCTGGGTTTAAACGTATCCCCTACTTACTTGCTATAAGGTACTGGCCAAGACACTTCGCCTCTGTAATCTCTTCTGCAGTGTGATCCGTGAAACCTGCATAATGTTCTCATCTTGGGGTAAACAGCAGGAAAAACGCCCAGTGTTTAGCACAATAGCTGTTACTATTTACACTAGTCCCCGTATCAACATTTGGACTTCATTCACTTACTAGTATTAGGGTGTGCAGTGCTGGTTACACCTGGCACATGGAAGTCCTGCTCCTTTCATATCCCTCCTGGGACCCAGGGTCCCAGTGGGTCCCTGGGACCCTGGGACCCAAGCTGAGGTCTGGGCAACTGGGTACATGACACACTAATGAGTGTCCAAAGGCACAGGCATCTTGGTTAGTGCTGATGGGACCTTTTTGGTAACCAGATGGCCTGATGAGCCAGAGGGTGAGATAGAGGTAAAGTTAAGAAATATTAACTTCCAGAAACATGCAGAGGACGGACCTATGCAGCGTAGGAAGAGCTTAAGGGAGACAGCCCTGGCAGACACCCAGATAAGGGGAGACTCTCTGCCACCCTTGTCACTGCTCCTCATCACGGAGTGGGGTTCAAGCCGCAGCTCTGAGGCTGTGCCTCTGCTGGGCCTCCCTGTTGAGGAAGGCTCCTGGAGCACAGGGCCACTCCGCAGGGGGCAGCCCTGCCCTGGACGTCAGGAGCCATCTGGGTGTGCTGTGAGCCACTGAGAATCCATCTGCTACAGGGGTGGAGCACAGGTCAAACTGCTTCCAGGAAATGGGGGAGGGGTGGTGGTAGGGGTTTGTTCTGGATTTACTCATCACTCCCAACTTCCTATTAAACTCTCAAGCATCACTATTGCCTGGCACTTTCTGGGCCTGGGCATTATGTAGGCCATGAAGGCTGTGACTGAGACAAGAAGCAGGTATGGTCGGTGGCATGGCTGCTCCCATTTCTTTCCTCTCCTGGTGTAACTTTGCAGCTCCTCCCACTGGAGGTGGGGCATTTCCCCACCCTCATGATGGCAAGTTTGGCCATGTTACTTGCTTTGACCAATGGAATGTGGGCAGACAAGAGTGAACCAGTCTTGAGCAAGGCTAACAAACCACCCCAAAACTGAACAGCCTAAAGCAACATAATTTATTCTTGCTCACAAGTCTGGGGTCCGATGGAGGTTGGCTGACCTAGTTTAGGATAGGTTAGGCTTGGTGCCAAGCTTCAGATGGCATCCAAGTCACCACGTGGCTCTCACCCTCCTTGGACCAGTGTCTCCTGGGAGATGATCTCATGTGATGGCAAAACACAAAGAAAGTGAGCAAAAGCACTCACAGCCTTGCTCATGCATGTCATTCCGATTGTTCTGGGCATTCTGCCATTCCAGTCTCTGGGCTTTTATATACATAGATGTTACCTTAATAAATAGAATAAAAAGAAAGCAAATGCAATAGCTTTCATGGGGCATTCACTCATTTAAAAAATTTTTTTTTAGTCCTAGCTGATTTGGCTCAGTGGATAGAGCGTTGGCCTATGGACTGAAGAGTCCCAGGTTCAATTTCAGCCAAGGGCACATGCATGGGTTGTGCCCAGGGGGTGAGCAGGAGGCAGCCAATTAATGATTGTCTCTCATTATTGATGTTTCTATCTCTCCCTCTCCCTTCACTTCTGAAATCAATAACAATATATTTTAAAAAGTATCCTTATTGTTGAAAGTATTACATATGTCTCCTTGTCCCCCCATTGACTCATTCTAGCCTACCCTTCCCTCCATCCCAGCCTTCACCACTATTCACTCATTTAGTCATTCAACAAATGGAAGGGAGGGTATAACTGTGAATGAGATAAAGTAGGATCCTTGTGCATGTAGAGCTTACCTTTAATAGAGGGGAGATGGACCATGAGTGCCATAGAGAACAACAGAGCAGGAAGCACAACATGGAGTGTTGGGGCAGGAGGTGGTGCCGATTCATACAGGAGGTCAGGAAGACCTCACCAGGGGCTAGATCTGAGCAAAGACCTGGAAGAGGAGAGGCCCCTGAGCATCTCAGGAGGGCAGGGAGGGCAGGGGACTATGGGAGAGACACTAGGATATGGAAGGTCCAGCCCAAGGCTGTTGGGAGCACTGTGGGATTTGACGTTAGGTGTGTTCAGTGAAGATAGCTCTAGAAGAGCAAATCTCCAAATTTTGAGTTTTCTTGTTAAAAAGTCTAGGTGAAAGGTTTCTTTTATTGGGTGAAGTTCCCAGCATCTGCCCTGGGAGCACCTTCTCCCTTTGGGTGCTGTGACCCCTGGTGACCCTCTGTCTCCTCCTCTAGACTACAAAGTGCAGGGCCTGAGACCCGCAGCCCCTGGGACCTCTGGACATTGCTGGGAATGATGCTCACCTTGTACCTGTTGATGATGGACATCTCTACCTTCCCCATTCAGCCTGAGGAGCACACGGGTAAGGAGGGACTCTCAACTGGGAAGGGCTTGTCTGGGGAAGCAGGTGTGTATCTAGGGAGGCTTTGCTGTTAGCAAAAACAAGGTGTGGTTGCCAGAGGGGAGGGTGTGGGGAGAGCAAAGTGGGTCAAAAGGGCCAAATACAAAGTAAGGGAAAGGAACTAGATTTTGGGTGGTGAGCATGCAAATGAGTACACAGATATCAAGTTATAATGTCGTATACCTAGAATGTATATAATGTTGTTAACCAATGTTGCTTCAATAAATATAGTAAAACTAGAGGCCTGGTGCATGAATTTGTGCATGGGTAGGGTCCGACCGGTGTGCTCTAATGGGGGCGGATCAGGGACAGGTCGGCACGGGGAGGGAACTGAGGGTGGTTGGCCGGCTGATCGGGGGCTGGATCAGGCTGGTAGGCTGCCACAGTGTTTGTCATAGCCACCAGTCGTTCCGGTTGTTCTGGGCTTTCTGCCATTCCAGTAGCTGGGCTTTTATATATGGAGATGTTACCTGGATAAATAGAATAAAAAGAAAGCAACAGCAATGCAAGGACGATCTGGGTGCTCCTCTGAGCAGCCTCATTCCTGCTGGATGCAGGGCCTTTGGGTTGTAACCACACACCTGTGAGGACTAAGCTTGGTTTTGTGTCTGAACTCAGCTAAGAGCCACTTTAATAATAAGAAGTGGCCAAGCGAAAAGCCTGGCAAACATTTTCATCATTATTTTTTGTGAACCTGATTTAACTTTCCCCACAAAATCGGAATGAAGAGCAAACCTGAAGTTGCCATTTGAGAGCTTTGAAACCACCCTCTCAAGTGGGTGAGAGGGCCCAGAGGGTGTCTCGCTGCCAGGGGGCGCTGTGCCCTCGGGTGCGCCATCGGGTGATACCCACCTAGCCTGATGGGTTTCTCTTCCTCCAGCGGCCGCAGGGAGCTGCCAGGACCGTGGCAAACATTTTAAAACCAGCCTCCAGGTGGAAGGGGAGCCTGTGGTCCTGAGGTGTCCCCAGGAGCGGTACTGGCTGGGGGCCGCTGCCAGCCCCCGTGGCACCGTGACCTGGCGCAAGAGCGGTTCTACTGGGCCGGCCCCCGGGGAAGACGGGCGAGTGTGGGTCCAGGACGGTGCCCTCTGGATCCTGCCCGCCCAGCAGGGTGACTCAGGCACCTACCTCTGCACTGTCAGGTAGGCCCTGGGACATGGCGGGTGGGCTCCGGGTACGTGCTCCAGTGAGGCCTGCACGGTCTGCTGTCCTCTCCACTGGTCCTGAGATGCCTCCATGCAAGGGCCACCCAGTGTCCTCATGGCTCCCTGGCCCCCACACAAGCCTTCGCTCAGATGTCACCTCTCAGCCGCTGTGTTTAAAGCAGCACTCGTGCCACACGCGGCTTATCCAGCTGGGATTTTCTTCCTCTGACACATATGTGTGTCTGTCTGCCCCAGGGGTGGGAACCTTTTCTCTGCTCAGGGCATTTGGCTGTTTATCACAGCATTCATAGGCACACAAAGTTACCAGCTTAGAAATTAGCCTGCTCTGTTAGGTCAGACAATAACTGGCTCTCCCAGTTGCCGTGGAGGATCAGCCGTGCCCCTGGGTCCGCCCCTCAGAATGTGCGCTCCAGGAGGGGACGCAGTCACCTGTTCCCTGCTCCATCCGCAGGAACACGAGGGTAAAACCTAAAACCTGATGAGACATGAGAACTGCTTATTTGCATGTGAGGGAACCACACTCACACATGAAGTTCTCCCAGGAGTTGGTGTGGAGCTGAGGCCACAGGGCTAGTCCCTTTCCCTCTGTGTCTTATTGCTCTTCCCCCTTTAATTGTGGTAGCGTATGCATAACAGAACATTTACCATTATACTCCACTAAACTGTACAACCCGGTGGTGTTCAGCACATTCTCACTGCTGTGTAGCCATCACCATCATCAGCTCAGAGCTCTTTCATCACCCCAAACTGGAACTCTGTTCCCATTAAACAACCACCACTTCTCATTCCCCTCCCCCAGCCCCTGGCTACCGCCACCCCACTTTCTGTTGCTGTGGATTTGACTCCTCAAGGGACCTCATGTGAGTGGAGTCACGCAGCACTTGGCCTTTGGTGCCTGGCTTCCTTCACTCGTGTGACGTTTTCAAGGTCATTCACGTTGTGCAATGCAGCAGGTTCCACTTCGTTTTAAGACAATGTTCCATGTATGTATAGACCGCCTTTTGGTGACCTGTTATCTGTCAATACACTTGTTCTGTCATTTAGCTATTGAGAATAATACCTAATGAGCATGGGCATACACACATCTGTGGAACTGGTGGGTCCCATGGTGAACCTGTTAGCTTTCTGAGGAACCCTCGTGCTGTTTGCCACAGTGGCTGCACTGTTTGCATTCCCACCAGCAATGTGCAAGGTTCCAATTTCTCCACATCCTCACCCACACTTATTATTTTCTGTGGTGTTTTTTTTTAGGGGGGGGGGGATATGCTAGCCATATTTTCTACCATTCCACGGATTGCCTTTTTACTCTGTTGATAATGCTCTTTTAATGCACAGAAGTTTTTAATTTTGATAAAGCTCAATTTACCTGTATTTTCTTTGGTTGTCTGTGCTTTTGATGTCATACCCAAGATATCACTGCCATAGCTAATGTCACAGAGCTTTTCCCCTGTGTTTTCTTCTGAGATTTGTATTGTTCTAGCTCTCCTGTTTAGTGCCTGACCGTTTTGAGTTAAATTGTGTATACGGTGTGAGGTCATGCTTTCACATGTGGCTGTCCAGTTTTTCTGTTGGGAAGACTGTCCTTTCTCCGGTGAGCGAATGGCCTTGGGCTCTTGCCGCTTGTGAAGGAGAAAGTCCTTGTGTAGTGCTGGGGATCTTGGAAACTCCGTGGCCTAGTTTTCTGAAGGACTGGGGCCACCTGCTGGCCTGGCTGGGAAGTGGAGCCGCTGGCCTCTGTAGGGGCTGTTCCTTCCCTAGGCTGCCCCTACGCCTCCCCCTGCAGTTTAGAGTCTCAGGCTTCAGGAACTCGTTTCTTTCTGGAGAAGCTATATTCATGAGTACTGACGTTTAGAAAGAGAAACAAAGAAAGTGACACTCTCAGCACAAAGGGATTACTAGTGCACAGGAGGGTTTCAGACAACATTAGCCCCAGTGCTAATTCCCAGATGGTGTGTGTGTGTGTGTGTGTGTGTGTGTGTGTGTGTGTGTGTGTGTTACCTTCTGCCAATGAACCCTGTCTAGGAAGCAAGCCAAGCAGCTCTCATTTCTGTACCAGGGAAGAATGTGTATGCGTGATTTTATAGTAGTTATAAATACATAATTTTTGTTTCCTTTCTAGTGCAAAAAAACCCCACCCATTTTTTCCTCTGAGGAGCACTGCTAGGAAAACCTAAAAGTGTGTTTTAAAAAAGAATAAAATGTGGAGCCAGGATGACAGGGGTGTGAATCTGAACCCTTCCTTTTTCCATCTTGGTCTGATTACTTGGCAATTCCAGCCTTAGTTCTGTCCCCGGGGAGGGTGCTGGGCGGGCCTGTGACTCATGGCTTGTGGAGTGTCCAGTCAGGGGAGCGCCACAGCAGCGTGCGCAGACGCAGAGAACGCACTTCCCCCGACGGCGATGCTTACTGCACCCCAAGTGATAATCTGCAGAGATCAGGGGAACATGGCTGAGTCATGTTTGTCTTAAAGAAGGTTTTATACTTCACTAAAAAATCCTAGCTAATATTCTTGTTTTGTTTCCTATTCTTCTAGAAAAGTAGAGATCTGGAATTGAGGGGCAGTGGAAACCCGTATGTGGGTCAAGCTTTTGAGCACGGAGTTTGCCTAGCTGATGGCTAAAACTCTCTTCCCATCCAAGACTGGGATCCAAAGGACCTAGAATCACCAGCAGCTGCCACAATCCCCTTTGGCATTTACAGCCAGAGGGCATGAGATTGCCCTGTGCCCGCGACTTTTAAAGTCTTGAGGTGTAGCACCGCGGGGCCTGTCAATCAGGGGGAAGCCGTGCTGCCGAATCATGACACTCTGAGTCTCAGGGTTTCAAACAACAGGGTGAGGTTGTCACCCCGGCAGCAAGCCAGAATGGCTGGGCACATGCTTGGGGACCCAGACTGAACGTGGGTCCCTGTACCAAGACAAAGCATGCTCTGAGGGGCTGCCTGGTGAAGTGACTACAGTCAAGTAGCTGTACCTCTCACAGTGGGGTCAGGATGTGCAACCCCACTGTGTGCACAGGATGGGAGGATGAATGTGTGTAGAGAACAACATTAATGACTCCCACCCTTTTGTTGTGGGGACATCATACTCTATGGGGAATAAGAGTGGCGATGGCATGACACCCACCCCTCTTTCTTTTGGGTACTTTCATGGAGTGTCTTGCTCAAGGGGAATCACCTCATCAATAATGTGAACAGGTTTGTGGCTCTCAGTATGTCTAGTAAGCGTGTTTCCAGAGCTATCATCCTAATTCAAGGGTTTTCTCAGGGCCCTGCTGGGTTTTAGCCTTGGTTTGACCTCTTATCTATATGGCCTTAGGAAATTGCTTAATTTCTGTTTATGTAATTTTCCCCACCTAAACATGAGATACTAATAATTTCTAGCTCTTGGTGCTGGAGCGTGAGTGTAGGATGCATGCAGCTCCAGCCAGGCCGGCAGCCCTCCTCAAGCCGGGGTGCCGCTGGGAGGCGCGGGCTGCCCTGGAGGGTGGTCCTCACTCATGTCTCCTTGATGTGCATTTTTTCAAGGCAATAGCTAACTTTTTGTGTTTCTTTGTGCATAAAATGTTTGTTCAACTCTTAGGTTCTTAGGTGGCTAGAAATTTATTGAGATAATGATAAAACTTAGTTGTAGTTGATATCCTTTGTCCTCTGCCATCTCCTCCATGTTTCTAGACATGAGTTACCTGTACCATTTCCCAGTTCTAGGGTGTTTATAGAATTATGATATTGAGATTACAGTTAGCCCAACAACAACAACAAATCAAAATACAAACAAACAAACTCACTGACTTAGTTTCCCCCAGGCAGCGTCACACATCTCTAGATTTTATGCTAAGTTCTCAGCAGTTTTCTGAAATTAGACTCCAGCTAACAGTGAGTCCCCAAAAAGTGAAGGACTTTTCTTTATATGGAGACGGTGGCTCTCAGGAGCACTTTCTGTATTAGGATCTGTTCCCTGACCCAGGAGGCAGGCGCATTTGCTCAAGGAGCCCAGAACCTGGTGGGTATAGGCCCTTGGTGGTATTGCGATCAGGCTGGTGAAGGGCCTTCTGGGAAAAGTTCAGAATGTATTGTCATTTCGAATAACATTTATGATGTGGTGCTTGCTTTGTCCTCCAAGGGTTCAAAAAGATCAGGGACCGAAGTATCACCATACTAATAAAAAATGCAGAATTTAATGGGATGGAGGAAATTGTTCTTAATTTCATTTAGATTTACATTTATTTTGCCTTGCCATTTATTCCCTTTTCCCTCTTTTAAATCAGAAATGCCTCTTACTGTGACCAGATGGCCCTGGACCTCAGGGTGCTGGAGAACACGGAAGCTTCGCTGCCCGCCGTCTCCTACCCGCAGGTGCTCACTGTCGCGGCCTCAGGCTCCTTAGTTTGCCCTGAACTGAGTGAATTCACCCTGAACAAAACTGACATGAAGATTCAGTGGTACAAGGTACATCTCCAACAAGTGGTGTTGAATTAATATGTATTTCACTGCCACAGGAAATATATAAATGCCGTTCTGAAGATAACACATTCACTGCTATATTTCTGCCTTTTAAACCAGTTAATTATAAAGGACCATGGTCAATATGCTCTATTGATCCTTATGTGGCTCATTCTCAGAATGATGATTTGAGAATATGAAATGAGTCCCGTGTAAATAACAGCTGAAAAGGACAGCTTTCCACTCTATTTGTCTGTTAAAATTCAGAAAAACAATTGTTGGGTTAATTTAATAACTTTTGCACAACTTTTGGTTAAAGGAGTAAGTACAAACACACTTTCTTCTCTTGCCTGGCAGAGTGAATATTACCATTAGCTCGTAGTAGATGGGCCAGGCGTGGGCAAACACAGCCGCAGGCCACACGGAGCCATGGCCTAGTTCTGCAAGCAAGGCTAGTTCTCACATTTTTAAATGGCTAAAAAATGTAAAAGAACCGCACTCTTTTATGACATGTGAATAACAGGACCCCAGCTCCTGTGCATAGGTAACGCTGTACCGGACCAAGCCACCTTTCCCATTGCAGCGAGAGAGCTGGGTGTGATCCAAGGCCATGCGCACTGTGGGCCTAACACACTATCTGGCCCTTCACAGAAACATTACTGATACAGACCGTAGACTGATATTAGAAAGTACAGTTACTTGTTTAATCGTCAACAGAAAATAGCCCTTTAATAAAGAATTAGATCCATTTAAAAAATGTATATGGAAATGAGACAAGGATATATTACACGATGTACTAACATGTAAACACTGTAAACAAGGAAAGGCTCACCATTAGGGACTGGTTAAACTGATTTCATCTCATAGGAACAGTGGACTATCATAAGTATTTACAAAACACAGAAGAAAAAATACAATACTGCTGTAGTTTAAAGGCTTTAAATGACATGTTATATTTCCTAGTTATGTAAAAATATGGTTTAATATATTTAAAAATATGGAGGAATATACATTGAAATAAAAACGATGTTTTGAGGATAAAGGATTCACTTTCCATTTTTTTTTATAAGTCAGTGTTACATTACGTTTTTATGTTGTACTACTTTGCTAATTGCAAAGGCATGAGGTTAAGAGAAAAAGAAGTTAGGGACTTTCATTTATGAAATACACGTGTTACTCCTCAATCTATACTCAATCTATATAAACCTAAATTTCTAGTATAATCTCAATCAACATTATCTATAATTTTGTCATAATTATTAAAGTGTGCCTTTTTAGAAAAGAAATGGGTTAGCCAGTTGACTGGTTTTACAACTTCAAGATATATGTATATTATATCAATGAATGCTGCAAAAGTAAATGATGTTCTGAAAGTAGAAGCAAGTAGCCAGCCCCTATGAAATCGGCAGCCCAATTAGGGACTGGATTCTTTCTTGGTTTAGGGAGAGGCAACAGAATAGGGAAGAGGCTGTGCCTGTGGAGAGCGCTAGCGTTCCCCACTCTGGGTTAAAGCCCTCTTTGTTTTCATTTGGCTGTGTGTAGCCTTGGCCCACTGATTTCACCTGACACCTGCTCCCTCTGCGAAGTGGCCACGAATTGCAAGGTGGGGCACTGTGCATGAGGCACTCATGTGGGCCTTGACAGACGCATGGAGCCCAATAGCCAATGGAGGGGATGTCCCCGTGGTGCTCAGTGATCCTCGTGCCCTTCCTAAATGCTGCTCATTCCTGAGCACGTGCTGGGCACAATTCTGTTCCAAACTCGCTGCCAGGCAACCACAAAGCAGAAACGATTACTTTCTCTACTTTACAGATTAGAGAACAGAGATACACAAATGTAAGAACTTGCCCAAGACCACACAGCAGAGAGATGGTGAAGCCAAAACCCTCAGCCAGGAGCTCCACACCCACTGCTGGCAGGCAGCCCTGTGGTCGGGGCCGTGGGGATAACTGTACTGCTGGCCCCACTGGGCTTGTTCATATTTATCCTCACATTAGGAACAACAATCTCTCCTTTTAATTGACTAGATTGAGAAAAACAAACTCTTCCAGTTATGTCTGTGTTCCCATTCGGAGTAAGAAGCTGAAAGGACTCATTTGATTAAGCATGGTTTCAAGCACCCTGGCTTGGCACGTGTGCCCTGAGAACAATTTCTTCTCATCAGGATGTTCCCAAGCCCCATTCAGCTGCTTCTGTGTTGCTGGTGGCCTTGCTCTTCTGCAGAAGCCACACTATCTTTTGTCCCTATGACAGGTGTGGCCTCATTTCTCACATTTAGTTTTTCTTACGATTTTTTCCACATCTCTATTGACTCCTAAAATTAAATTAATTTTTAAAGTAATTACAGCAACACCATCTCTCCTGAACACTGCTTTCCCAGTTGCCATGACCACAGAGCGGGACTCTTTCCCCGGGGGCCCCCAAGGCCCATGGGCAGCAGTCAGGCCAGACCTATATTTGTATTTTAAATGGATTACTCTGTCAAAGAAGAAAGTTTCTTCCCCACCCCCTCGCAGTGCTGGAGCAAACGTGCCTTAAGCATGGTGTTTAAACAAATTCAGCAATTTTGTTTTCTATGTTAACAAATTCCCTCTCCCCAAAACAGGTAAAATATGTCCAAAGTACAATGTTGGCAAAGTAAATAACAAGGCAAGTCTTGGGTTGCAAATTCAACACTGATGGCTAATACGGATCCCATTCATAGCTGTTGAGGTAAAGTTAGTATAGAGTGTAACTTTTGAAAAACATTTTCCCTAAGGATTCTGTCCACTTGGATCAAGACAGTGAGAGGTTTCTAAATGTGAGAGGAACGACGCGCTTACTCATCCGCGATGTGTCTGTGGAGGACGCGGGCCGCTACAGCTGTGTCATGGCCTTTGCCCACGGGGGCACGTGGTACAACGTCACCAGGAATATCAGACTCCGTGTCAACAGTAAGTGCTGGCCATCGAGGCACCCCTCTGCCCTGGTTCCATCACAAGCCTGCAAAGAACAAACTAAGGCCCACCTAGGTTTCCTTGAATGTCTTTGGTGTGAAAGGAAAACACACACATCAACTCTCTTAAAACATTAAGCTAAGAAGAGGTGTGAGACACCTTGAAAGGTAGAAAGCAGGGTGTTATTTTGAGGAAGGTGAGTCCCTGGGCTCCAAGTCTGTGGGACCAAGCAGTGGTTCCCGGGAAGGCCTGGAAGGCTTGCGCCTCCAGGGCGGCCATCAGCGTGGCTGCCATCTGTAGGGCTGTCGCTACTGGGGCTTATTGGGTGTTTCTCTGGAAGGCGAGGTAATGGTATGCCCAGTGGAAACTACGCCTGGTGTTCCCCGAGGCAGGTCTCATTGCCCTTGAAAGAAGTATTTCAAACAGTGAGTGTTCCTAGTGGTTAAATGAGCTCTACTGGGGGAGTGTTGTGAACAGGATTGATCAGTGTTTACTGTTCCTTCAGCAGTGAGCCAACGCCCCCCAGGCTGGACATAGGGATGGTGCCAGGGTTAAAAGGTGTGCAAGTCCTAGGGAAGGGGCTGCGTTCCTACACTTTATACACTTAACAGCTGCACAACTGGGGTCTTTTAAGGGCATTTCAGAGCTTTGAGAATGTATTAAGGTTAGATAATTGGCCTATGAGGGGGAAAGATTAACTTTTTTCCAACAGAATCCAGAGATTCAATTTCACTGTCTCCCATGAAAGCAAATGCCGGTGAGGGTGCCTTCATCTCAACTCAGGGACGGGGGAGAGGGGAGCGATGGTGAACGACTCAGCCAGGCCCTGCTCAGGGCCTCGCCTGCTCACGGTGCTGCGCAGGGACACCAGGGGGCGCCAACCCCCATGTTAGCCACGAAGCCCTGCTGGACGGTCTCCGCGGCTCTGGGAGGAGGGGTGCAGCCGCGTCCCCTGGGCTCTGGTTAGACAGGCGAAACCTCGGGCCCCATCCCAGGTCTATAGATTGGAAGCAGGAGCCAGGGAAGCGGAGCAATGTGTTTAACAGCCCCCGCTCCCGGAGCTGCTGTGTGACCTCAAGTTAGACCCACTGGTGCATCAAGTGCCCCAGCTCCGTCTGACCCCCTTCGCCCGCCCTGAGCTGAGCCTCACCCCGTGGTGTGTGTGTGTGTGTGTGTGTGTGTGTGCGCGCGCGCGCGCGCGAGGGGTGGGAGAGGGGGAGGACAGCGCAGTGGCGGTCCCGGTTGCGGGAGGAGCGCGCACTCTGACCCACGCCACGCTGCCTGGGGCCACTGGGTCAGGCTTCAGACACTCCCCGTGGAAAAAGCCAGGATGGAGCGGTGGGGTGGGCGGGCGGTGTTGCCCACCCTAAGCTGTTCTTTTTGCCCGGAAGGTGACCAATTTCTCAAGGCTGCTGGGAGACCTGTCTCTCGGGGAACTGGGTTCTGACTCCTAGGAGACCCACCTTGGTCCCCCAAAGGGATTATCTCTTCAATCAGTCCCCGTGGCCAGCGCGAACTCACCCTCACATGGCTTAGCATCACAGACGGGCACTGCCTCTTCTCCCAGATGAGCTGCAGGATTCTGGGGGCGCTGGCTGGGGGGTAGGATGCAATGGAGGGAGACATTTTAGGGCAAATTGACTCTAGGGCAAACCTTTCCTGGGGACAGTGTGCACGTTACTATTAAGGATTTATTCAGAGGAAAAGGATTCATTCAGAAAGCCGGAGGGGCGCAGCTCATTGTTGGCCACAGAAGGAACGTTGTGAGCGGATGTGCTGTGGCTCCTTCCAGGGCCTCTCCGGGAAGGGCACGGCCACGGATGCGCTGTGGCTGAGTCAGGCGGGCGCCACGCTGGGAGAGCTGGCCAGCTAGCTGGCGATGGCTGGACCGGCTGGAATGGAGCCCCTAACTGACCTCCTCTGCCTCCGTCTCAGGAAAGCAAGAGGAGACAGTGCCCGTGATGCTCTCCCCGCACCAGACCATCTCGGCTTCCCTGGGTAAGGCCTGAGGGACCCCGGCTGCCTGCGACCCCCGGTCTGGGCCCAGCACCCCGCGCCTGCGCCTGCCCTTGGTGTGCCTTGTGCCTGGGGAGACGGGGGGGGGGGGGCGGGGGGGGGCGGGGAGGGCTGGTGCCCAGGATGAGAGGCTGAAATAACAAATGTGAGGGCAGCTCCTGTGCCAATGTGGTTAGAAATGGGAAACAGATGCACTGTGCTTCATGAAAACCCCACCTAAGAGGATCTAAACCGAAGACCTGGGGCATTCGGGCGGCAGTTGTAGCTGGAGGGCGGGGGGGTGGGGTGGGGTGGGGTGAGGTGGGGTGGGGTGGGGGTGGGGGGCGGGGGGTGGGTGGGGCTGACTCCCTCACGGAGCAGGACCTGCCCTAGAAACCAGTCACGCCACCCAACGGCTGCCGCTCACATCCCCAAAGACTCCATCTGTACAGTGTGCTTCTGTACAGCCGTTTGTAGGTTATGCTCATTAATTAAACTCTGGCTGCAGAGTCCTCTCTCTCTCAGCTTCTTGTGCAGATTGGGCTTATGTTTAGCATGGTAACTGGGGGCCTGGGAGAGTTCGTGGGCCCCGCCCTGCTGGGAGGGCTGAGGGTCCCGAGGCAGGATACAGGGCTCTGGGCTGAGGAGTCTCCGGGGCCGGGGAGGAGGAGGGAGAAAGGCTGTGCTGGGAGGCTGAGGTGACCTAGCACCCACGAGGGAAATGCAGACGGGAAGGATTTGTCCATGCCCGGTCTCTCTTTGGTAACTTAAAACCTAACTTGCAGGAGCCGCAGGGCAGTGATGGCATGGCCAGCTGCACGGCACCCTCTGGTGACAGGCTGGGGAAGGGCTGGCTCCACCAGCACAGGGAGCCCCAGGGGAAGAGGGAGAGAAACAGCGAGGCAGGGGAAAGGGTGTGTGTCCACTTGGATGGGGCAGTCTCATGGGTTGGGAGCGCAGGCGGCTCGCAGGAGCGAGGGGCCTTGGGAAGCACCTGCCTCTGGGCATCTCTGCTGGGAGGCCTGGTGGAGGGACTGGAGACACTCGGTAACCACCAGTGCCCTACGTGAAGGGAATCTTCCGAGGGAACTGTTTCCTTCTAAGAAAGGAGTTGGCTGGTGTTTGAGGAGACAGGAGGGTCCTGCTCAGGTCTGCGGGTGCGCGAAGAGCTGGGCTCACCCTGCGTCCAGCTGCTTCTCACGTGTCTGTGTGTCCGCCGTCCACAGGCTCGAGGCTGACAGTGCCCTGCAAGGTGTTTCTGGGAGGCGGCGCACACTCGACCACCCTGCTGTGGTGGATGGCCAATACCACCAGCATTGATGCCGCCTACCGAGCTGGCCGCGTGAGCGAGGGGCCGCGCCTGTGAGTGGGGAGAGGGTTTGCCAGCCCAGGGCATCTTCGGGCAGAGCTTCATGAGACCTCCATCAGCTTCACTCATTGTTAAAGAGACAATGCCATATCCAACCTCTCAATAGGACACACACGCTCTATTAAAAATAAGTTTGCTAGTATGAACTGCTGGATTTTTAGAATTTTAAAAATTGAGTTTGTTCAGAATTACCATCTGTTCTTGAGAAGCAAACTTTCTATATAAAAGCTGAGTTACAGCCAACTGCTTGTCACTGAGGTTGCATTTTCTAGCTGTTTAATAAATGCTTGTTTCTTGATTTTTGCAATTAAAAATACTTGGAGTTAATATATTTCTATTCCCCATTCTGCAACCTGAGTGTCAAACATTTTCACGAATGCTTAAAAAATTCTGAAACTTAGCCACAGCATCCGAGAGCCCTGTGTCCCAGGGCACCAGGGCTGCCGCAGTCTAAGGGAGGTTAACGTTCAAAGTAAGAAAGAGTTCTGTTCTCAGAAGCAGTCAGCTCAGAAAGGGTTTTCTCCCTTTGAAAGTGGAACAATCAGACCTTGTAACTAGGAACCTTTATGCGAGGGAGGGAGACCATGCGATGTTCCCATTATAAAGTACAGACTTTAAGAACTACAGGGCCAGTGCCTAAAGTAGCCTGAACTCCCATTGCCCAATTTTTGAAATACCTATCAAAAAGGTCTTTCTGGGCGCAATTGAGCAGATAAAAATTATGTGTGGTTAGCACAATTGTTTTCAAGTCCTCATTGCGAAACTCACATGCCTCCACTCTGCACTCAGAGTTCCCAGCGTGAGAGCTGGCAGTGGAGATGAGAGGAGGGGATGCTGTTGAAAACTGGGTTTCTGGAAACTCCCTGCCCTTCCATATGCAAATTATTTGTTGGTGATACAGTCACGTTTCCCAAAAGGAGACATTTCTGACTCCACTCCTAGCTCCTTGCTCACTGCGGGTCGTAAAAGGTGGACTTCCCATTGTCCAAAGGAAGCTGGCTCTCGTGGGGTCTCCTGGTAACAAGTGTCCTATCCCAGTGACCAGCACTTCCACACCATCAGTGTCACTGCTACCTGCAGAAGTCGCTTAGAAATCCTCCCAAAGCAGTAACAAATACAACGGCCAGTGCGCCCAACCTTGAAATCAATGCAGGCACCGTGGGCCCTTCTTGTTGGGAATGTTGGGATGTCTGTGTGGTAGGACCAGCCTGACCTGACCGCTCTGTCTAAGTACGTGCTTTCTCACACAGGGAATACTCAGAAAACAACGAGAACTACATTGAAGTGCCCCTGATTTTTGATCCAGTCATCAGAGAGGATTTGACCACAGATTTTAAATGTGTTGTTCACAACACACTGAGTTTTCAGATGCTGCATACCACAGTCAAAGAAGGTACGTATTTCAGGGGCCTGGATGGGAAGCGTGTGGAATGTTCTCTGTGTGCTGAACAAGGCTGCCAGTTCTCCAGAATCACTTAGCAAGTCCCTCGTGCTTCCTGGTAGTTGAGCAAATCTCTAATATTAGAACAAGGGTAGGGAGTTTCCAGGAATTAGAACAAATCTCTAATTTTTTTTTTTTTGTAGGGTGGAGGCTGGCTTTAGGAGATTATAGTCAATAAAAATTTAAGTAGCAAGCAGATTTTTGGAAAAGAGACAAAATTGTTCTGTGATAAACCCTAGAAAACCTGTGTCCTCTTGTGGGTCTGTGTGGCTCCGCAGGACCGCTGTCCCTTGTGACCCAGTGAGAAGGAGGTACATTCTTTATCCCCAAGTTGGGAAACCTTACCCCCAAGAACCAGGACTGGTAGATCTCAGGGCTCAAGGCAGCTGTAGGGTTAACGTCACCAGTGGACAGGAAATAGAGAGAAAGGCAAATCATCCCAGTGCTCACATAAGGACATTTTAAAAGAAGAGAGAAAAACCCCACGTTATCATCCTGATCAATTGCCTTCTTAGTTTAGCTGAGCAGGAAGGAGACAGGTCCGGCGGTCTGTCGGCAGCCCCGGAAGATGGTGAGGGACCAGCCAGAGTTGGCCCCAGCTGTGAGGTCACCATCATACCTCTGGGCATGTGCGGGGACACAGCCCACTCCAGGCCCTGCCCCACGGCAGTGCAGACAGACTGGTCATGGGAAAGGTGAGGGCTGGGCCAGGTCTCAGGGCCGAGAAGACAACTCTACACAACCTTTCTCCAAATGGAAAGCCCAGCATTGCTCATTGAGCTGCTTGTTGAAAATACAGGTCCCTGGACTCCACCCAGGGCCCTGGAGAGGGCCGAGGGTTGCACCTGTGCAGGCTCCTTTATACTAAAGTGTATGCAAAGGCTGAAGTTCAGCTCGTTTCCACGAGAGGCTGGGGGCTGTTTAAACTTGGAAATGGAGGTTCCACAGAGAGCGGAGTCCACTGCTAGGGCTCAGATTCATGACCCAAAGGAACCTGTGGTTGTCTGGCCTGATGGTGGGACCCTAAAACATTTCTGTCACATGAGCCGTGTCCTCTTGCTGAGCTGGCCATGACTGACCACAGAGGACACACAGGTGCCTTCAAATGGCCGCTCAGAAAATGAAGCATCATTCACTTAAAGCCTTGTCAGATTTTAGGGTGTAAGAATCGCCTGGAGAAAATGGGATGCCTAGACAGACTATGATAGGCAGCAGCTTCCACATGTGGAAATCTGGCCTCTTCATCAGTGTGTCTGACAGCACTCATGTTCTCGTGTCTCCTCGTTAACTTTTTCTTCACAGTCTCTTCCTATGTTTTCATAACACACAGAAGCCAAGGAGTAGGACATAAAACAGCTGCATCCAGACAATAATCTCCACACCTAACCTTCTGTTTTCACAATTGGTTTTCTTTCCTTTGAGACTATTGAATCCTCATGACATCCATGCTCATTGGGAAAGGACAGAACTAACCCTGGCTTCTTCACAGTTGTGAGCTAAGGCCTACCCATGTGACAGCTTGCTGTGCACTACCCAGTGGGGAAGCAGAGGCAGATCCTCTGCTCTGCCCGCTTCTCTCAGATGAAGTGCTGCTCCCCTTTGCTTGTTTCCATGACGCCACAGAGGTCATCCTCCAATGCCCCTGGTCCTGGCGCCAGGACACACATTCTGAAACTCAATGCACATTCATGAGGAAGACCAACCTCCAGGGGCTCTCTGCCCCCAAACCCGCATGCACTGTCCTATCTGGTGAGAGAATGTTTGACCCTGACCTGACCTTTCTTCCCACAGCTGCCACATTCTCCTGGGGGATTGCACTGGTCCCCCCTTCGCTGGTCTTCTTGGTTTTGGGGGGAATATGGATGTGCAGATGGTATAGACACAGGACTGCAAAAGCATATGGCCTGACGACATTGAAGACTGGTCATCAAGATGTTCAATCCTATTCAAGTAAAATAACGGAAATAAAATGATTCACATATAAATGAAAGTCTTACTTATGCAAGTGGCTCTGTCTGTGTGAAGGACCTTGTTCTGTTCCTTATTTGTGTGTTTACAGTGGGCTGTAGGAAAGGACCAAGTATTCATGTAAAGTTTATTACATTAAACAATGGCAGGAGCAAGTGTGGGTCAGGTGAGTCCCCTGTCACACGTGACCTATTTAAACGAGTGAGGTACTCTTAGACCTGAAAAGAATTAAAAATGTCAAAATGAGTTTGAAATTCATTTAGTCATCATTCAACAAAATACATGAAAAGTCTCTTTTGGCTCTGCTCTCTGGGAGATGTCACACATACCAACAGAGTTAAGCTGTGTCTGCCTCTTTGGGAAGATGGAATTTCAATTCAAGACTGGGAAAGATAGTTTTAAAATGCTAAAACACAAATTGGTGAATTCTTTCAAAAGGATGATCCAAAAAGGAGCAATTAAAATAGAGTAGACTGTCAGAAAAATATGTTAGAACACGTTAGTGAAATAGACCCAATCTCAAACCGAGTTCTAAAAATAAAGAGAAAGGAAGGGATATTGAGGTAATTGCATACATAGTGGAAAAAATAATCAGAGCTTCTTATGTGCCAAAATATTTCCAATTTGATTACTTTATCATTTAAAAAGTCCTCACCCAAGAAAAGGTTCCTATTGGTGTGTGTGTGTGTGTGTGTGTGTGTGTGTGTGTGTGTGTGTGTTTGAGAGAGAGAGAGAGAGAGACAGAGAGACAGAGAGAGAGAGAGAGAGTGAGAGAGAGAGAGAGAGAGTCATCAATGTGTGAGAGAGAAACATTGATGGGTTGCCTCCCATATGTGCCCTGATCAGGGATCAAACCTGCAACTTTTTGGTGTACAGGATGGCACTCCAACCAACTGAGCCACCGGTCCTGAGCCAATTAGATTATTTTAAAAAATCAAATTGTAGGGAAATTAGCATGACTTACTCCTTCACCCGTTCAAGTCTTTGTTCCAAGGTGACCTTCCCAGAGGTCCTTCTAAATGGCACCTCTGTACACCCCTTCTGCCCCCTCACTCTGCTTTATGTCATAGCTCTTATCCTCACCAGACCTTTTATTATATGCTTGCTTGCTTAATTGCTGTCTGCTTTCCCCACTGGAATGAGAGCTCCGTGAGGGCAGAGGTGTTGCTTGGGCCACGGCTGTGTCCCCAGCACCTGGAGTGATGCCTGCCACATGCTGTAGGACAATGAAAGCAGGACACATCCTCTTGTGCTCACTACCAGTAAAAGAATCGCCAGAGTGAAGGCTGACAGGCTTGATGATGCTACAATTTCTGTTGATGAAATAATAAAAGCAAAAGGCAAAATTGTCAGCCAAATTCAAGGAATTAAAACTATACCATATAGAGTTACTCACACCTTCTTGCAAGAGCTCAGTGTGGCTGGCACTTCTTCCCAAATCTGCTCAGGGATGGGATGTTGGCTACTTAAAACTGGCCAAGGTAGGAGTGCTTGCACCATAGAAACTGGCCAACGCACAGGTCAGCTCTCCCTTGTGTAAGGAGAGAATGGAAGGGCTGGCAGAGGCTTTTTGCATTGAGCTAGGAATTAACACTGTGCAGGAGGTGAGAACAAGGTCCCAGAAGGAACCAGAGGTGAGGGCATGCAGGCAGTAGGTCTGGTGCTTCCACCCTTTCTGGACCTGCTGGCTCAGGTGGGGGCCATGCAGCTTTACCCCTGTTCCTTCCTAGAACTCCTCCTCCAGTGCTCTTCGGAGTCCCCAACTTCAGATTTTGTCAGCTTCAGTGACGACCCAGAAAACAAGCTGATGCAGTCAGAAGAGAACAGCCAGTGGCTTTCTAGATGCCCTGACTGCACCCCCAGCATTTCCTCCTGCCACATTTGCAAGGGCAGGTCATGCTGCTGGACAGCATGGAGACATTGGGGAATTCTGGACACTGGGTTTGTGATCGTATCAAGGGGCACATGAGATGTTGGGGTGGTTACATTTGGAAAGCGGAGTTCTCTTTCTAAGTGACACACAGAAATATTTATGGCTGGCCGTTGAGATTCATTTCAGAATAATCCAGTGCTGGGCGGGAGTGTCGATGAAATAAGGTTGGCCAGGAGTCAACACTGATGATGAGTGCACGGGTTCCTTGGGCCATTCTCTTTATTTCTGTGCATGTTTAAAATATTCCATAACACAGAGGGGAAAGCTAACATGGAAAGAAACCAAATATCCACCAGACAAGAGAATGGGCACGTGAACTGAGGTGTAATAGCACAGTGGTATAATGATCCGGTGGTGCGAATGAACAAACTAAGCTCCATGCAATGCCAGGAGGAATCCTAGAGGTATATTCCTACATGAACAGGAAGTCCCAGAAGCATTTATTTATAGCATGACACTCTTTTACATCAAATGACAAAAAACTGAATCTAAACTCTCTCACTCTCTTTATACATATACATATGTTTAACACACACACATAACATACATACACACATGCATGTATGTACAATACCTATACACATGTGTACATGTACAACATTGACACACATGTACAGGTACAACATGCATACATGTGCAGGTTCAACATGTACACAAAGTATATGAGTGCAGGTACAACATCTGCACACACATATGCAGGGTACAACATCTGTACATACATGTGCAGGTACAATACAGATACAACATCCACACAATGTGTGCAGGTACATCTACACACACATGTGCAGGCACAACATCTGCACACACATGTGCAGATACAACATCTGCACACACATATACATATACACATATTTACATGTATAACACATACACACATTTACATGTGCAATATCTATACATACACATAACTATGTATGTCTATCAAAGAGCACAAATGATAAAGCTATACTTAACTCTATATAAATGCATGTGTGTATATTTAAAGGTCACATATATGGCTTTAAGTGTTTAAACTGTCTATGTTTTAACAAAGCAGGAGTGTGAGAAACACAGGTTCAGGATAGTGAGCGCAGCCAGTGGCAGGTGGGGCAGGTTGGGATGGGTTAGGAAGATGTAAGTTTCATCAAGGTCTAGATCCCAGGTTGGCTGCGGCTTATTATTGCTGATTATCAAACAGATTAAGAAACAGGCCACACAAGGACCAATGAAGAGTGCGTGTCTCAAACCAAGAATTCTGACAAATCAAATTCTGCACACCTGAGTCCTCATCAAACAGAGTGAGGCGGTTTCTCTCCCACCGCGCCGCACCCGTCTCTGTGTGGGTGCTATTGGGTCAGGTATCTGAGGTGAGCTTTCACACACAGCACAAACCTGGGGGGGCGGGGCAGCCAATGGCAGCACTGCCAGCAGGGAACCTCGCATCAGACAGCACCTCCCACCACGCGCCGAGGACACAGTGCCACTAGGATGGACGCCCACAGGAACTCCTGCCTAACAAACAAACTTGGTGTCTCAGGTGTTTCATCTATTGTGGGAACATACGGGATTTCAAGGGGGGATACTGACTGCGAGCCTGCAGGGAGGCACATTCTCGCTCCCGATGGGCCCCAGCACCCAGCACACTGCCCAACCACCTGGTAGGGACTGAGAAATGTCTGCTGAGTGGGTAGATAAACTGTGTGTTCCCAGGACATGCTGGCATCTGGGCATTGGGGACGCTTCTGTGTCCTTGCTCCTTGGCCCAGCTGCCACGTGCGTGCTGGCTATTACCCTCGGACCCTGCATGGCCTCAGACCTGGTGGGCTCCGGTGCTTGTTTCCTGTTCTTGTCATCCCTCCCATGCCGTCTCTTCAGGGCTCCTGGTTGCTCTCACTGCCGCCAAAGGAGCACTGTCCCCCACAGAAGGCACTGTCCTGGGGTGTCCAGAAGGCAAGCAGTCCGGCTGCCACCCTGGGCTATAGCCTGGCTCACCTGTGGAGCTAGAAGCCTCCATGTACACGCACATCTCTTCCTCTGTGGCCCACAGGTCAGCAGACACGCAGGGGGTGCAGGCCCGTGTCTACAGGAGTCGCCTCTCCATGTTCCTCAGGCAAAGCCAGGAGCTCCAAGGCTGAGGCGCGGTCGCTGCTTTTCCAGGAACAGCGGCCGACAGTTCCCGGGTCGCGGAGGCCAGGCCGTGGCTTCGGGATCAGGAGCCGCTCAGACAGCCGTGGGACCAGCAGAGAGGAAGCTTTCGATGTGGGAGGGAAAAGCAAGAGTGAAGAAGAGGAAACCAACATTTAAGCAGCTACAATGTGAAAATTTGATGTTTTACTCAATTTAATCCTTCAAAAAATCTATTAGGTGAATATTGTAACCCACATTTTGAGATGAGGAAACAGAGGTTCACTTAGTGGAAACGTTATATCATGGGAGTGTGGCTTCAATGTGCACACACAGGACCTCCAATACCAACCCCAGAACCTCAGCTGGAGAGCAGCTGGTCCTGCTGGGGGGAGGCCCGCAGGGGACTAAACACAGGGAATGAGACCAAGGTGTCCCTCTCCCCTGCAGGATTCCCCGCTTTTGTTCCCTTGGCCTGCGCGCGGGGCTCCAGGCAGCAGCCGAGAGATGGAGAGCGGCAGCCCCGGTCCCAAGGCTCTTGCCCATCACACACACACACACACACACACACACACACACACACACACACACACACTCACACGAGTGCGCACCTGGCAGGGGGCAGTGCGGATTAGCCCCCAGAGGACCTGGTGTGAGAATTAAATGAGATGCAAAGCCATGCTGTCCTCAAGGTTGAAAATTCACCCTATTTCCTGTCCCAAATGACTGTTTTAAGATGTAGGTTTTATTATTACTCAGGTGCCGTGAGGCCAACGGGTCAGGAGGTGATTGTCACTGAAGAGATGGTTTGTCACTCACAGTTCCCAGGAGAAGCTGCTGCCTGGGGAAGCCCCAGTGGCTGGGAGGCAGTGGGTGGCGGGGCGGGGGGTGGTTTAGTGGGGAGGGGCAGCGGTCGGGGGAGCATGACCTTGATTGTGGTTTCAAGGCAGGAAGGGACAGGTAGGGAAGAGGCTCAGGGCAGGCGAGTGTGGATGATTCCATAGGCGGGGGCACAAGGGCAGGTGGAGAGCATGTGAGTGTGGGCGCCCAGGTGGAGGTGGCTGAGGTGGCTCGGATGTGCTGCTTTGCTTTTGAGAAGCTTGCTCTAGGCACTGGCCCTTCAGAGTCCGCCAGGCCCGGGTGCCAAAATGCCAGGAACACCTGGCGAATGCAGTCATGCCCAGCCTTGTCTGCCACAGCTCATCCATGTTCTGCAAGGAAAGTCAACGGCCCAAAGTAAAGGGCCAGCGGAGTAGGCATGCGCCTGACTTGACTTTTCCAGGAGAACCTCAAGTGCCCTTTATTAAGCACCGCCCTGCAGCCAAGCAGCCACCACACAGCTGCCCATCCAGCAGCGAGGTGAGCGCTACAGGGCAACGCAAAAGCAGTTAGTGCGCGCCTTGAGCCCTGGCAATATCCAAAACATGTACAAGAGTACTCCGTAGTCCACAGGGGGTTTAAACTCCTTCCCATTACCAGAAATGTTTCTCAGGAAACATTCAAGTTTAAAGATTAAATTATCTTCCCTTGTAATTTCAAGTATTAAAACACAAACCTCAAAATATTAACATTAAGTGTGAGTTTTCTCCTCCACAATTCCTTTCTGCTTAGCTCCAGAGAGAGGCTTTCTGTCAGGGAGCGAGGCTGCGTCTGTGCTCCCTCATATGCCCCCTTTAAAAAGTCCCAGCTGTTGCCAGAATACAAGCGTTGCTTTTGGAAAATTAAAGTGCATGTCAGTTCTTAATGCCGTAGAATGGGAAAATAAGTTGAAGTACACAAGTCCAAGTTTAAAACCTTAGTGCTTTTCCATGCAGATTTGTGCACAGGTGAGAGGGTGTCCGGTTTGTCTAGCGATGGTTATTTAGAGTTGGACCACTATTGTGTGTTGCTGATCATTGACTGTAGTCCCAAAAAAGCCTTGTGAAAATGTTATGCCCTATGTAACAGCAGAGTAACGTAAAATAAAATTGCATTTTATAAACCAAAAAAAAAAAAAAAAAAAAAAAAAAAAAAAAAGTCCCAGCTGTTAATACAAGTTCTCACAGTGCCTCACCGAGCTGTGCGATATGCCATTCCCTGGGCTCTGGAGCAACTGGCCAGGCCAATTTTGCTCCCAAATCCTGCACAAGGGTCAGCAGTGACCACAGCGCCAGAACCCCTCGGGCTCCTTGGGCGAGGGTTCAGGAGTGTCTGAATAGAAGGAAATGCCAAGAGAGGGAAACAAGTTCCTTTTGCACTTTCTGGTTATTTGGAGCAGCTGTCCTGAAACCTTTGTAACTGTCCAATTCTTCTTCATCAGGAATTTATTCCTAGGAGAGAACAGGGGGCAGTTGGGCTCTGGTCAAGGTCTGAGTATCACTGGGTTATCACCATGGAAGTCCAAACCTGGAAAGCAGGAGAGAGCCTTTGCCCAGCCTTTGTTTCTGGTGTGATGTGGTCTCTCTCTGTCTGCCAAGGATATTTGTACAAAAGCCAAACAGTCCAGCAGCTGTTCAAAGACATTAAAAAAGAGGAGGTCCTTACATCCTGGTACATAGTAGGTGATCAATAAGTGAATGAATGAATGACTTATGTACTAAAAAGATGGGGCAAGAGGAAGATCTTGTTCAGTAACTGTTAGCTTTCCTGCAACTGACTTTCCTTATGCTTTTCTTCCTCTCCAAACCCTACTTATATACATAAGGTTCTATTCAAATGCCTCTTCTGTAACCAAAATGTGGGTTCAGCTGCCTGCCACAACGAAAGCCAAACTCATGAGACAGGTGTGGTGCAAAAGGAAAGAGGTTTATTCAGGTGCTGTGACCTGGGAGGATAGCGACTCCTATCCCAAAGATCATCTCATCTACCTGTTCAAGTCTGTGGTTTTTGTGGGGCTAGGGAGGGAAATGTTTATTATACCAAATTTATCTTACTAGTTTTTGGCATACTGAGGATCTGTGCATTCGTCTTTCTAGCTTTTGGTGTGCTTTGTGTAAAAACCTCCCCCTGCGCTATCTTGGCCAGTGGGTGAAACTCCCTGGTGCTCCTTGACAGGCCACAGTATTGGGGTAGGGGGGATGCAGGACCTGCCATCAGGAAGCCTGGAGTTGCCATAGCCCTCAGCCCACTCCTGATGGTGCCTGCACATCCCAGGGAGCTGGTGGGAGTCCATGGGGCACCCCTAGATGCCAACACATCCATATCCTCTGTGCAGCCCCCGCATGGCCCACCTCTTTGAAGTGGCCAGCCAGGTCTGAGCTCCAATTGATGGCTTCCTACAGCAAGAAATTCCCCCTTCAAAACTCTGGACCCTGTCATCTTACAGTGGTTAGTGGTTGAAGGTGTCATCTCCTGTAGTTTCTTCCTGCTGTCAAGGGGCATAGTCTTACTGATCCCCAGGTCCAGTCTTGCTGTCTACTAAAGGAATAAGGGGTGAAGCATGGAGGGAAGCCTTTATGTGAGGGAGAAGGACTGTTGTCTTCTGAAGGCGGCATATGCGGTGTCTAGAAAATGGCACTACTGAACAAGCAGAGCTGGTAGACTGCTTCATATTTCAAGAGACAGTGTTGCTGATGGGCTTCAAGAGTGAGACCTATTGTGTAAACAAGCAATCGAGTAAAGCACCCTTCAAGTCCAGGACCGAAAACCACTTGCTATCCTGAGTACTGTGGTCAACAAATTATAAGGGTTGGGCACCGTAGGATGAATATCCTGAACAATGTCATTTATGGCCCTATGATCCTGTACAAATTACTATTCATAGAGTAAGGCTTTTTGACTGGCAAAATGGGGGTGTTGTAGGGAGACTGGCATGGCCAAATTAATTTGATTTTAAGAATTTCTGCAATACTGGTTGAATTCCCTGTAAGGCTTCCTTTTTAAGCAGGTATTGTTTCTTCCATGGGATTTGTGCCCCTTTTCTTGGATTAATTAAGGTTGGATGTTAACCACCCTATCTGGGGTTCTGTCAGCCCAAATGGCTCAACTGATCTGCTCATAGATCTCAGGTAGGAAGCGTTTACCTCTGGGTCCTTCCGGGCCAGTTCGGAGCACCTGGAGCAGGATGTCATGTTCCAGTGGGACTCCCAAATATAATTGCTGCTTCTCAGGGGAAGAGTTACTTGTGCTACAATTTACAAAGTAAATCTTGACCCGACACAGAATGGGGCAGCCTCGCATGTAAAAAAAGCTGTGTACGCTTTTTACCCCAGAGCTGGCACTCTAGAGGTTGAAGGATGCCTGTTTTTGTAACTGTCTGGTCATTCTAGTAACTGACAGTGCAGCTGAACTTTTCTTGATGAGTTTTGTATTCAGCACTGAGTATCTAGCTCCTGCATCTACAAGGAAGTGAATTAGCTTGTTCCCCACAGTCAGTTATACCTGGGCTCCTGTGGGGAAATAGTAATAGGTTGGGAGGTGTATATGGGAGGCCCTGGACCTTCTTATTCTACAACAGATTCATCATTTCTTTCTAACATTTCTTGGCAACAGCTTCTACCCTTTTTCTTTTTCTTTTTGAGTCTGGGCAGTCCTTTCTTCCATGGCCTTCCTCTTTGAAATAGGTACGTTGATTGGTACCTAATGGGTCTTTCCCTTTTCCTTTGGGGTTCCACTTCTCCTTCTGGTTTCCCTGTTATTAGGAAAATAGTAATCTGGGACCCCAGCCTAGGCCTTCTGGGACTTGCCAAGAGCCATGCTGTCTCATCTGGGTCACCAAAAACTGTAACTGAAACACAGGTTCAATTGCCTGCCGCAAGGAAAGCCAAACTAGTGAGACAGGTGCTGGTGCAAAAGGAAAGAGGTTTATTCATGTGCCATGGCCTGGGAGAACTATGGACTTCCATCTCAAAGACCATACCCTTTTCCTACTCAAGCCTGAAGTTCTTATAGAGATATGAAGGAGAGGGCTTTTTTCTATCCAGTTGTCTTTCTAGCTTCTGGTGCACTTGGGCCCTTTTCATTCATCTTTCTAGCTTTTGGCCCTCTCAGGGTAAGAACCTCCATGGCACTGTCTTGGCCAATGGGGGCACTCCCTGGTGCTCCATGACTGTCTACTATAGTGGGGAGGGAGAACTGTAGGGCCTGCCATCAGAAAGCCTAGAGGTGCCACAGCCCTCAGCCAGCCTCTCAATGTTGGACCTGGCACACACACACGTCCTGGGGGGGTGCCAATTGGAGTCCGCGGGGAGTCCCTGGCTCCCTGTGTGCCTGCGTCTTCTGGGAAGCCCTACATGATCCACCTCTCCAGAGTGGCCAGCCAGGCATGAGCTCCAGTGATTGCTGCCTATGGTAACATCTCCACTACAGTCTTTTCAAAACACTGGGAAAAGCTCTCCCAGTCCTAATTAATTTCTATTTGGGCCTCCATTATAGCACTCAGTACTTTTAACTTTCTATGTCATTGATCAAATTTTTCTCTTCCTTATGAGGCTGTGAATAATTTGAGAGCAATTTTGGGGCCTGATATTGTCTTTATCTCTTCAAAGCATCCTGCAAAGTATCATAGAAGAAAAAGTATGTGGTATACATGTGCAGAGGCTCTGAAGAAGAAAGCTCATACCTGAGAGGGCCTGATATGCCACAGATAGGGGCCATGCACAACAAAGACCATTGGAATCAGTCAGATTCTCTCCTGGAAGCCTGAACATGCCACAGAGTCAAACACTAGAGGGGGCCAAAGTGGAGTGCTTGGTACTCTTGGTATTCATTAGGCGGGGGGGGGGGGGGGGGGAGGTGGTTCTGAGAACTAACAAGGAGGTTTTTCTCTGTGTCCTCTTCTCAAAGACTGAATGCTGCCGGCTCTGCCAGCTCATCTTTAGCCTGGAGTTCCTTTATCTCATGGTGATACCCCTCCCTCCCCAGCCTTTTAGCTTTAGATTTAACATCTCTTTCAACAAAGTGGGGACACTGGAAGCTCCGTGTGAGCAGAGAATAACTTTACAAATTACTGGCATGGTTCTGAATGTTTTCTGTTCTACAGACTTAGGATTTCCTGTTTAAATGTCTAAGAGAATATCACTGTTGGACACCAGGTACTTACTGGCTTCTGACTAACAGAAGCCTATAAATAATTTATTTCAGAAGCTAAGAAAAATGTTTTTAGAATAAAGTCATTTGGGAATTCTGTCAGGGCCTGAGAATACTTTTCTTGGTAAACATTCAAATCTGCTATGTCTTTTTGAGTCAGCTTTTACTCAGCAGTGTCTATCCTGAGGAAATTCAGGAGACTTGTCTTCAAAGTCAAAGGCTAATTTCAGAAACCTCCTGGAGATAAAGGATCCTGATGAGATATCACATGGGTGGTGCTTTTGTTTCAGCACATTTTTCTTTAAATAAAAATTTTCTGTGACACCTTTGAAATTATAATTTTTGAGGGAAGAAATAATATGAAGAGGTTGCTCTGAGTCTCCCTTTCTCTGTTCCCCTATCCCCTAAATATACAGAGCATCTGGTGATAAGAGTGGGGGTGAGGAGGGGAGTTGGGGGACCAGAGCCTCCTGACTTCCCCATGCTCACTGACAATACTGATTCCAATATTCTTAAGTTACAAATTTTCTCCAATAGCCCAAAGCAGATTTTCTCTTTCTTTCCTCTCAGATACATGATGCTGTGCTTGGTGAGGGTTTGGGGGAGACACACCAACAGATAATACAGCATATCTTTGCTTTCCAGGAGCTTGTGGAACAAAGGTGGGCATGGCATTTTCATAGGTTGTACATGCTTATCCAGCTTGTGGGTGCCACTGATGCATGGACCACAAGAACGGCACCTGAAAGTCTTCTTAGCTCTGGATCTGTATGCACTTGGCTGCCAGTGCCAGAAAAACAAGTGCAGAGTGGTCTAAACAAAAATATTTCCCCTCACATTGCAAGAAATGTGCTTCATAATGCAAGGGTCAGTGACTCTTGAATTTTTGTCCTTTCTCATGGTCACAAGATGACTGTTGGAGTGCCAGACATAGACCTACATTCATGGCAGGGAGAAGGGGAAGAGGAACCTCAGCCTGTCTCTGCTTTATCTGGAAACCCTTCCCAGAGCTCCCTACAAGTTTCTTCTATGTCCTTGGTAAAACCATCACATGGGCTTGCCCTGGACCCGGGGAGTCCGGCTCGCTCGGTGCTAATCTCTTCTGTACATGTCGTATCTACAGAAAGGGCGTGGTCTCACAGGATGGCAGTAGGTCCATGGCAGATTAGAGGAGCTCGCACATTCTTTGCTACGTCTCCCATCAAGAAGTGGCTTTCTTGGTCAATGGAATGAGGCAGAAATGACTTTCTGGGACTCCCAAGATTTGCTCTAGGAATCCCTGCAGCTTGCAACGGGGTGGTTTGAATGAAACACTTGCTCTTAGAGTCCAGAACTACCATAAAAGGTGTCCAACTGCTCTGAAGCTGCCATGCGGAAGAGGCCCAGGTAATTATGCCAGGTGAGAGTGTAAGCTGAGCCCAGCCTTCCAGCTGTCCTTGCTAACGTGTCAACATACTAGAGACCCACCAGACCAGGCCATCCTCCCACCAAGTGCCAGCAGGTAAACTCTGGTGATACCATGTGGAACAGCTGAGTCACCCAGCTGCCCATATTCCTGACCTACAAAATTGTGAGATAAAGTAACACAATTGTTTCAAGTTTCTAAGTTTTGGAGTAGTTTATTACTTAGCAATAGACAACTAGAACACAATTGCCATTTTCTATGTCCTGTGGTCACGGCAGTCTTCCCTTCTTAGAAGGGCATGTCCCATCTTTAAATTTAGCCCAAAATGTTAGGTTCAAATTCAGTTGTTTGGACTAAATTCTAGTACATATATACATTTAGAAATCATTGGGAAGTTTGGGTATCTCTTTCTTCCTATCTGTGATCCATGTCTGGAATTTTGGATCAAGTATCTGAAGAACTTGAACCCAGGAGGTGAAAGTACACTCCATTCTCAGCATTGAATTCTAAGTGGTGGACATGATCTTAAGTCAACCTATAGACATAAGCACAATAAGCAGTAGAAACTATACATATTGTGAGGGGTTTCCATAAGAGGTTGGTAAGTAAAGCAAAGCTTGTGGATTTGCTTTCTGAGAGAAAGCTAAGCAGAAAGTGGAACAAAAACTGTGGAATCTCCTCAGACTCTACTGGGTGCTCAGAAGGCAAAGAGATGGCTTTCGGAGTTCGTGCCCAGGCTAGAGGGGCATTGCAGCAGGAAACACTGGTGTCCTACCCCACATAGGTTCAGGAGCCTCAGCTTGGAGAAGGCTACCAGCCTGCAGGCACCCTGGCCATAGCTCCTGGCACCTCAGTCATTCTTGTATTGTTGGAAAAAAGACACCTTCTTTACTAACTGTGCAATTGATTTAGTGAGGCATCTCCTTTGGGGTCAAGGGCATGCTATGATTTCATTCACTTTCTCAATAACCACAGCCATTGGGTGGGAACCCTCTAATGACTTTTAATCCATTTTCATGGCTGCTTACTAGTAATAACAATGGGTTATTGGAACAGTTATGATTTTTAAGATTTAGCTTTGTCCATTTAAAAATTTTAATTTCACTATTATCCATTGTTGTGAGTGTGTGTGTGTGTTGTGTGCTTATGTTTCTGACAGGTCTGTCATTTCACACCCTTTTATTTCCTCTGAACTCACATGTCTTGGTTGGCTGGGTCTGGCCGCAGGGGCAGAGGAAGCTCCGTGGCTAGCTGCCTTTGGCCAGGCTGCTGTCCTCTAGACCTTCTGCTGAGCTGGCCTGGGGTGCTGTGGGTGCTTTCCATCAAGTGCTGGCTATCTGGTGGTGGGAGCAGGCACAGTTGGTTTCTCAAGGGCCCTGGGGAAGGTCTTCTCATCTTACACACTTGCCTGGTTTTATGATGATCTTGACATTCCCAGAGTCTTGATATTTTCTGGTTGAAGATCCTCAAGTGTAGGCTAACTTCTCAGATCACGGCTTCCATTAAGAGGAAGATGAGACTTGTCCTGAGCCCTGAGTAAGTTATAGTCCTTTTGAAAAGCCCTTTCAGGAGTGTTAGTGAATGAAACCCTCTCATCTCTGGAGAAGGCAGAGGCCAAGAAGGGAAGACCACCAGGCCACCCCTTGGTCAGCAGCTTGCTGGGGTTTTCACCCCCTTCCCTGTCTTCTAGTTTATACCCCACACCATGCACACATATCCACAATCAATGGCTTTTACTCTTGAGAACTTGCTTGAGCCTCATTTTGTCTTTTAAAGATATGATAGCACAAAGTTCACTGTCTCTTTCTAATGTGCTGCAACTCGGTTTTGTGTAAACACAGGATGACGGTTTGTTTATGAAGCAATGGTTTTGCTGCCCTTTCACTTGTGGGACAAGGGAGAATGTTGCCAAGAAATGGCAGCAGTGAATGGCACCTGTCTCCTCAAGGTTGAAGTGGGCAGTTTGGGTGTCTGTATCTTATAGAAATAGTATAGCTGACTTCTCTAGAAGTCATTTTAAGGAAAAGCATAATTACAAAATACTCCCAGACCACACAGCTATAATTTCCCGCCCACTGCCTATTGCTTTGTCAGACCTTGAAGTTCATTAGCTGGACATATTATCTGGAAAAATTGAGAGCCATTGCAAAGTTAGTGATTTCCCTACATACACACTCTACAATTATTCATTTATCTTGAAAGTTGGCTTTGCTCCCCAGGTTTCCTGTCTGTACTTACTAGATGCCTATATTCTGAAGCTGTCTGGTTAGATCAGGGGCAGGTCTGAGGTAGGAGAGAATCCAGGGGAGATGATGCTTTCCGGAGGAGATTATTGTCAAAACCTGGGACTTCGGCAAGTCAAGAAGGGGCTCATGCCCATGTAATCAGGCAATTTAAATTAGATTTACTCAGCATAGTAGAACATACTCAAGGGTGCCACTTGATTTTCCAGAGCAGCGGTCGCCAACCGGTGGTCCACAGACCACTGATGGTTCGTGAGGTCCAAAAGATTGGTGATAGCTGTTCCAGAGGGACAAAGACAATGCATGGAAGTCAATCATGAAGAGGTGGCACATATTAAAATACCAAAAGGTTCAAATAGGGTCTGAGTTTTCATTCTAAGGAAATAAATCCATATCTACAAGATAATTTTTTAAAACTTAAATCTTTATTGTTGAAAGTATTACATATGTCCTCCTTTTCCCCATTGACCCCATCTAGCCTTCCCCATCCTTTAAGGTACTTTTTGTGTCAATATACTAAAAAGTATTTAACCAGTCTCTACCATAGAAAATTAAGTTGTTTCTAGTATTTAATTATCACAAACAAAGCCACAGTAAACATCCTTATCTAATTATCTAATTACAGCAGGTCCTTGGATAATGTCATCTATATATATAAAAGCCTAAGTGACCAGCCGACTGGCTGACCAGCCGACCGTCCAGTAGCTATGACATGCACTGATCACCAGGGGGCAGACGTTCAACACAGGAGCAGAAACCACAGGCATGGAAACATGAAACAGACTGATGAACCTCAGAGGGAAAGGGGGATGGGAGGAGGATGGGAAGAGATTAACCAAAGATCTTATATGCATACTAGAGGCCTGGTTCATGGATTCACACACCAGTGGGATCCCTCGGCCTGGCCTGCAGGGATCAGGCCAAAACCAGCTCTCTGACATCCCCTGAGGGGTCCCAGATTGTGTGAGAGAGCAGGCCAGACCGAGGGACCCCACTGGTGCATGAATCCATGCACCTGGCCTCTAGTCCTATATAATAAAACCATAATATGCAAATCAACTGAATGGCAGAACAACCGGTTGCTATGATGTGCACTGACCACCAGGGGGCAGACGCTCAATGCAGGAGCTGCCCCCTGGTGATTGGTGCCTTCCCACAGGCGGAGTGCCACTCAGCCAGAAGCCAGGCTCACAGCTGTTGAGCACAGTGGTGGTGGCGGGAGCCTCTCCTGCCTCCACTGTAAGTGGGTGGTAAGAAGCGAGGGGTCCCAGACTGCAAGAGGGATATCAGACTGCTGGCTTAGGTGCACTTCCCCATGGGGAGTGAGCCTAAGCTGGCAGGTGGATATCCTCCAAGGGGTCCTGAACTGCAAGAGGGTGCAGGCCGGGCTGAGGGATGCCCCCTAGTACACAAAATTTTGTTTACCGGGTCTCTAGTTTAGTTATAATACTGATGAAATGCGGGCCTAAACTGGCAGCCGGACATCCCTCTCACAATCCTGGACCACTGGCTTCTAATAACTCACCTGCTTGCCTGCCTGGTTGCCCCTAACTGCCCCCCACTGCTAGCCAGGTCTCCCCCAACTGCCCCCTCCCTGCTGGCCGGGTGGCTCCTAAATGCCCTACTCCCACTGGCCTGGTCACTTCTTACTGCCCCTGCTGCCAGCCTTGTCGCCCCCAACTGCCCCCCTGTGCTGGCCTGGACACCCCTAACTGCCCCCCACCCTGCCAGCCTGGTCGTCCCTAACTGCCCCCCCTCCAGCCTGGTCATCCCCAACTGCTCCCCCTGCTGGCCTGGTTGCCCCTCATGGCCCCCCTGCCAGCTTGGTTGCCTTAGGCAGCCTGTTACTGTTCTGTCTTTTTGTAATCCCTCACTAACTCTCCTGCTGGCCTGGTCATAGGCAGCCATCTTGTGAGGGCATGAGGGTTAATTTGCTTATTACCTCTTTATTATATAGGATACTAGGGGCCCACTGCACAAATTTGTGCACAGGTGGGGTCCAGCTGGCCCTCCCCGATTGGGGCCGATTGGGCAGGGCCAGCTGGGGTGAAGGGCCACAGGAGGTTGGTTGGCCAGCCCCGGCCCCAACCAGGATTGGGGGGGGGGGCAATCGGGGGCAGGGCCAGCCAGGGGGAAGGCCTGGAGAAGACCCACTGAGCTGGAGGTGAGAATAGGCCCCAGGCTTCCCAGGGAGGAAAGCCTCAGCAAGGAAACAGAAACCCCAGAAGGCTCTGCAAACAGGCCCTGAGCTCCCTTTGGCCAGGAGGACTCAGAGCTGGTGTCTCTGTGTGTACATTAGACTCAGCCCAGCACTCGCCTTTATCTGTTGGTCAAATCCATTGCATCGAAAAACTGTTCCCCATCTTCTCTTTGGGGCCTTACGACAAATACATGCCAATTGGAAGACATAAGCCCTAGTGGCCGAGCCAGGCCCCACAATCACCCGGAATTTAGGCCTAAGACAACTGGGTAGCAATCTCCACGGAACAGAACACACTGCTTTAGAGTCTTAATTCTCTCATAAAATGTACTCAGCTGTTCCTCTTTAGCCGGGATAGGCTGAACTAAGGAACCAAAGAACAAGTTTCCTTTGAGGTGGGATCCACCGGAAGCCGGTTGGTGGGAAGGCCCCTCACAGGTGGCTGCCTTCCCCCCAAGCTCAGTGTGCTCTGAGCCGGTCCATTTCTGGTGGTGCCAGGTCCTGAGCTGCTGATTGGGCAGAATGTCTAAAGGGTTTCTCTCCGCCACCTTCCTGGCCTCCTGAGCAGTACCCTCCAGCCCAGTGTGCCAGGCAGTTGTTGTCTTAGCAGGGACTCAGAGAGTGAAGGAGCTGGCCCAAGCAGAAAGGGACCCACAGGTAGCCAGGCCATGCCCCCCACCCTGCTTCTCAGTCTCACTCATATGGATTGGGCCAAAGCCCGAGACCTGCACCACGTGGGGAGGGTCACAGTGGGGAAAGGGGCACCCTGACCTGCCAGCCGTGGTGACGATCATCTTGTGCCCAGCTGATTGAATTCGTCCCACAGAGCCTTCATCTCAAGCTGCATGCTCATGCTGGCCACCTTTGCGTTCTTCTTTACTGGAGCCTTGGCAGCCACCACACAACTGGCCCTGGCGCCCTCAGGCTTGGCAGCAGCACTGGTGGCGGCCCCTGTGGCCAGCACATCATAGTGACTGGTTGTTCTGCCATAATGGTCGCTGGGCTTTCATTATATAGACTAGAGTCCTGGTGCATGAAATTTGTGTGTGGGTACAGTCCCTAGGCCTGGCCTGTGATCAGGGCCATCTTCCCTGGCTTCCCACAGCCAGCCCTACCCTCTGCCGCCACCCATCCCTGGTTTCCCATTTGCCATTGGGCAATTGGAGCCTGACAGCCAGGGGAAGAGACCAAGAAGTCGGCTGTTCCCAACCTCTTGCTGGCTCCACCCCCGCTGGCCAGCCCCACCCTCTGTGGGGTGACCGGCAGGTCAGGGGCCTTGGCCTGGCACCACCCGCATCCCCCACCACCCACCCTCTGTTCCCTGTTCGCCATTGGGCGACTGGAGCCTGCCGGCTGGAGGGAGGAACCAACAGGTTGGCCATTCCACCCACTCGCTGGCCCTGCCCCCCGCTGCTACCCATCCTGGTTCCCCATATGCCATTGGGTGATCGAAGCCTGCCGGCTGGGGAAAGAGATCAAGAGGTGGTCAGTGCGCCTCATAGTGAATGGTCAAGCAGTCATTCTAGTCATTCCGCTGTTAGGGTCAATTTGCATATTATCCTTTTATTATATAGGATAGAGGCCCAGTGCATGGGTGGGGGCCAGCTGGCCCATCTTGATGGGGTCCCAGGATCAAAGTGGGGTTCCCTGCTGGGGAGCAGGGCTTGCTGGGGCAAGGAGCCACAGGTGATTTGCCGTCTGGCCATGTCCCCGATCAGGGTGGGGGTCCCCACTGGGGGGCAGGGACCACAGGTAGTTTGTAGGCCAGCCATGCCCCCGATAGGGTTAACAGTTCCCACTGGGAGGCGGGGCCAGCCAGGGCAAGGGGCTGTGGTCATTCTGGTTGCTGTTTTGGTCACTGGGCTTTTATTATATAGGATATTTTAAAGCTTGGCAACAATTTCACCTCTAGCCATTCCACCTCCTTCCTGGACCCCTCCTAATGCAGCAGACCAAGGCGATGATATAGTATGTGGTGCCTAATTAAGCACCAGGATTCAAAGCCCAGCTCAGCCATTTGCTCACTGTATGATAATAGGCAGGTTTCTAACATCTCTGTAACTTGGGAGGAGGATGCTTATCCCATAACATTATTTTGGGTATTAAATTAAATGAGATAATGTGTGGTGAGTGTCACAGAATAAATGCTTCTTAAGCTGTAGTTTGTATTAGATGACGTCAGTGATGATTTCCAACTCTAGGTCTCTATGAGCCTAGGTTCTGGGAGTTTTCAAATTACAGTGACCTTTCAGTTTGTTGGTTGATTCCAGATTTCCAGGGAGTTGTCCCCCCACATCCTTCCCAGCCTAAAGTCCTCCTCTAGTCCTCCTCTAGTGCCCTGGCACGGTGCCCCAACACTGGCGTATGCTGCCTAGACCCACACTTTGTTTGCCATAACCTCAGCTACTCCTTGCAAACCAATGGTGGATTTTCCTTGCTGAACAGATTAGAGAGGACGTGTGAGGGCAGGCCCAGAGGTGAGGACCCTACAGCCTGGAGAATAAAAGTCTGTAAAGCTATGAAAAAAATATATTTTAGAGTAAAGCTGGATTTTGTACCCTGTTTCTGGAGCAGAAGCACCTGATGCATAGAAGATTCAATGAGTGTGCACATACAATATACAGATGGTGTGTTAAAGAATCATACACTTGAAACCTATATAATTATATTAACTAATGTTACCCAAATAAATTCAATAAAAATTTTAAAAAGGAATAAAAAATAAAAATAATGCATGACCCTGCAGAGCATGGAGTGACCTCAGGGAACATGTCTCCAGAGGTGGCACAGTCTGGGGAGGGGGTGGCTAAGGATCTAGAACTCTTAAAGTGTGCTCAGGAATCCCTGGGAACACCTACACCTTCTGAGGTCACCTTAGGAACACACTCCCCACAGCCCACAGCTCAGCCTTGGCTGGGAGCCACTGCAGACGTGCCGCCCTGGCCGGGGCTCCTCTCCTCTGAGCCCTTTTTCCCTCGGAACCTTTGTCCAGGCAGAGAGCCCCTAATTCAAAGTCTCGGTCTTTCATTTTTCTCTACTAAAGTCTGTATAGAGGCAAGAAAGTAATGAGCTCATACTCTTAGGTAGTTTGTACTGAGCTCAATCCATCCATTCATCCGCCAAGCAAAAGGCAGGGCAGTTGTGACTACACCCACTTAGTGGAGGTTTAAGTGGCTCAGGG
Organism: Corynorhinus townsendii; assembly: GCA_026230045.1. Lineage (NCBI taxonomy): Eukaryota > Metazoa > Chordata > Mammalia > Chiroptera > Vespertilionidae > Corynorhinus > Corynorhinus townsendii. Next base: position 97,255,483 of record JAPDVU010000007.1, on the reverse strand, counting down.
GGCTGGGATCTTCACCTCTGGCCCTTCCTGCTCATTTTGCCGAGAGCTCCACCTAAAGGAGTGCTGAGCCTTCACCCGCTGGTTGGTCATGGGAGGCCGCTGCAGAGCATCTGTCCTCACAGGTGTCTCCAGTGAGTGCTGCTGCAGGACAGATGAGGAGACAGGGCATGAGTGGGCCTTGGTGGGGAAGTTCCCTGGGACCCTCTGCAGGTGAGGCAGGAGATGAACTGCTCTGGCCAGTCAAGGGACTGGTCAAATGAAAGTCCATTTTGCCATGGGAATGGCTCCACTCCAACATTTATTATTAAAAATTATTTTTGTAGCATTAAATAGCATACAATGTTGGAGAAGTTGACAGTAAATTTTGAATGTGACATGCTCACCAGAGGGAGATAAATGCAAAGAAGGTGAAGAATGTGACTTCAGTCCAGCGTCTCTCAATATATGAGAAACTTCAGTACACCCCACCTGGCCGGAGTATGCTCCACCTGGCCGGAGTATGCCCCACCTGGCCGGGGAAGCCTCCCAAAGGAACATCTACCGGCTGCTTTGAAACTGGTTTTGATTTGGGTAGTAGCAAAGGCACAAATGTGTGTTTGTTTATTCTGGTTGGTAGCTTAGACTAGACATTTAGTTTATGGCATGAGGAGAGTTTCCAAGAGCAGAACTCGCATTACTGTGGACCATAGAAGGGGTTTGACTTGAGACAGCTCCGTTTGGGGTCATTGTCCAGGAGCCAGGTCAGTGCTGAGGGGGGAGCCAACAGCGGGTGCAAGGAGGGCGTTTGCAGTTCTGCAGAACACAGCCGGTGCTTTGTCCCTGAGGCTCGGGCATGGCTGGCGGTGGCTGCAGTTCTCTTTTCTGCCTCGTCCAGGTCTCCCGTCTGCTTTTGTGAACGGGGTGCAGTCAACAGAGGGCTGTCTTCAACACCCACCTCTTGGCAAGAGAAATAAGCTCCTAAATGGTGTCCACGCCCAAAAGGATTCTCCCCTGTTTGGAGGAACATCAAGTGCGATGCACACCCTTACGGGCTACCACTAAATGCCCTCAGGACAGCCGGGCTCAGGCTTGTGTTGAAGCTGGGGCTGTGTTCTGCAGACCAGAGTGAAGGTGCGGCAGGTGAGCACGGACGCAGGATGAGGCAGACGAGTGACTGTGCAAAGTGGGGGCACTGCAGGGTCTGGCCAGCACAGATGGTCTGGGTCATGCTTTCATCAACATTTGCAAGTCGCGATCACTGGGGGCCAGAACCAGAGTGATAGCCCACACCCGCTGGCCCATGAGGAGAAGTTCACCTACTACTGCTGATGGTGCGCCAGCTCGAGTACTGTGAAAGCTGAAGAAGAGAGCGCTGCCTGTGGTTTCTCTGGGGAGGAGCTGTGGGCTGGGAATGCTGCTGCTTCTTTTTTTATTTCTTTATTGATTAAGGTATTACATATGTGTCCTTATTCCCCCATTCCTCCCACCTTCCATTCATGCCCTTAGCCCCCTGTTGTCTGTGTCCATTGATTAGGCTTATATGCATGCATGTAAGTCCTTTGGTTGATCTCTCCCCCTTACTCCCACCCTCCCCTACCTTCCCTGAGGTTTGACTTCTGATTGATGTTCCTCTGTCTCTGGATCTATTTTTGTTCATCAGTTTATGATGTTCATTATATTCCACAAATGAGTGAGATCATGTGATATTTATCTTTCTCTGCCTGGCTTATTTCACTTAGCATAATGCTCTCCAGTTCCATCCATGCTGTTGCAAATGGTAAGAACTCCTTTTTTACCACAGCGTGGTATTCCATTGTGTAGATGTACCACAGTTTTTTAATACACTCATTTGCTGATGGGCACTTAGGCTGTTTCCAAATCTTAGCTATGGTGAATTGTGCTGCTATGAACATAGGGGTGCACATATCTTTCTGATTTGTGTTTCTAGTTTCTTGGGATATATTCCTAGAAGTGGGATCACTGGGTCAAATGGGAGTTCCATTTTTAGTTTTTTGAGGAAACTCCATACTGTTCTCCACAGTGGCTGCACCAGTCTGCATTCCCACCAGCAGTGCATGAGGGTTCCTTTTTCTCCGCATCCTCGCCAGCACTTGTCTTTTGTTGATTTGTTGATAATAGCCATTCTGACAGGTGTGAGATAGTACCACATTGTTGTTTTGATTTGCATCTCTTGGATGATTAGTGACTTTGAGCAGGTTTTCATATGTCTCTTTGCCTTCCTTCTGTCTTCTTTCGAAAAGTGTCTATTTAGATCAGTTGCACATTTTTTGATTGGGTTGTTTATCTTCTTTTTGTTAAGCTGCATGAGTTCCCTGTAAATGTTGAAGATAAAACCCTTATCGTTGATATCATTGGCAAATATGTTCTCCCATACAGTGGGCTTTCTTGTTATTTTATTGATGGTCTCCTTTGCTGTGCAAAAGCTTTTTATTTTGATGTAGTCCCATTTGTTTATTTCCTCTTTAGTTTCCATTGCTGTAGGAGCGTATCAGTGAAGAAATTGCTTCTGCATATGTGAGAGATTTTTCTGCCTGTGGATTCCTCTAGTATTTTCATGGTTTCCCGTCTTATGTTTAAGTCCTTGATCCATTTTGAGTTTATTTTTGTGTATGGTGTAAGTTGTTGGTCTAGTTTCATTTTTTTGCATGTATCTGTCCCATTTTCCCAACACCATTTATTGAAGAGACTGACTTGACTCCATTGTATGTTTTTTTTCCTTCTTTTTTTTTAAATAAATCTTTATTGTTCAGATTATTACAGGTGTCCCTCTTTTATTTTTCCCCATAGCTCCCCTCCACCTGATTCCCCACCCCACCCCATGCCCTTACCCCCTGCCACTGTCTTCATCCATAGGAGTAAGATTTTTGTCCAATCTCTTCCCGCACCCCTCACACCTGCTTCCCCTGAGAATCGTCAGTCCACTCCCTTTCTATGTCCCTGATTCTATTATATTCACCAGTCCATTCTGTTCTTCAGATTTTTCATTCACTTGATTTTTAGATTCACTTGTTGGTAAGTATGTATTTGATGTCATTTTGTTGTTCATAATTTTTATCTTTACCTTTTTCTTCTTCTTCCTCTTCTTAAAGGATACCCTTCAGCATTTCGTGTAATCCTGGTTTGGTGGTGATGAACTCCTTTAGCTTTTTCTTGTCTGTGAAGCTCTTTATCTGACCTTCAACTCTGAATGATAGCTTTGCTGGGTAGAGTAATCTTGGTTGTAGGTTCTTGCTGTTCATCACTTTGAATATTTCTTGCCACTCCCTTCTGGCCTGCATAGTTTCTGTTGAGAAATCAACTGACAGTCATATGAGTACTCCCTTGTAGGTAATTAACTGTTTTTCTCTTGCTGCTTTTAATATTCTCTCTTTGTCTTTTGCCCTTGGCATTTTAATTATGATGTGTCTTGGTGTGGTCCTCTTTGGATTCCTCTTGTATGGGGTTCTGTGTGCTTCCTGAACTTGTAAGTCTATTTCTTTCACCAGGTAGGGAAAGTTTTCTGTCATTATTTCTTCTAATAGGTTTTCAATATTTTGCTCTCTCCCTTCTTCTGGCACCCCAAAAATTCGGATGTTGGTTCGCTTGAAGTTGTCCCAGAGGCTCCTTATACTATCTTCATATTTTTGGATTCTTTTTTCTTTTTGTTTTTCTGGTTGGATGTTTCTTGTTTCCACATATTTCAGATCTTTGGTTTGATTCTTGGGGTACGTTGATCTACAATTGAGTTTCTGTATATTCTTTATTTTAGACAGTGTATGTTTCATTTCTGACTGGTCCTTTTCCATTTTTTTGGCATTCTCATTAAGGTCCTTGAAGGTCTCACTAAGCTCCTCAGAAGTGTCATCAAGTTTCTCAGCGGTTTTTAGAAGATTCTTGAGTAACCTTATACATGTGGTTCTGAACTCTATGTCATCCAGTAGTTTGCTTTCCTCCGTTTCTTTCATTCGTGACATGTTTCTTTGTTTCTGCATTTTGGCTGCTTCCCTGTGTTGATGGAGTGGCTTTGTGTGGTAGGTGACCTATAGGGGGCAGTAGCTCAGCCTCCCCAATCACCTGATGTGGACACTCTTGGTACACCCCTTTGTGGGCTGAGTGCAAAGTCTTGGTGTAGTTAAGCCTTAATTGCTGTTGGTACGCTGGGAGGAATTGACCTCCAGGCCAATTAGCTGTGAGCACTCCCTGTGTCTATAATGGAAGAACTGCTGCGCTGAAGGGCAGGACTTGTTTCAGTGGGGCTTTGGTGCTCACTGAGTCTGCCTCTTGAATGTGTCACTTATGGATGTGAGGAGTTGAAATCTGGTGTCTCACACTGACCACTAGGTACACTGGCTTCTGGATCTTCAATGGGGTGCAGGTCAGCTACTGTCTGAGGCCACTCAGCAGGAGCTACAGTGAGAGCTGCAGTTTTCTCCTCTTTGCTTGGGGTTTGGAGGTTTTGGAGCTGTCTGACCCAGGCTGCAAATTTGCTAGGTTAAGCTGCGATAGGGCAGGGCTTTCTTATGCAAAAGCCGCTGCTTGGAGCTTGGGTGGGTTTGTAGGTTGTGCAGGCCGGGTCTCAGGGTGTCACTAGGCTAGGGCGTGGCAAACAGCAATGGCTGCTAGTTAGCCGGCTCTCCGTCCCCGTCGGCATCCACGAGTCCCGTGCCCCAGTGCAGTAAACAATTATTCCTGCATGCAGCTCTGCAAGCAAGCCACCCTCACTGGCCGACAGTCCAGCTTCTCCCCGTAGGAGTTTGGGTCCCCCGCGTCTCCCCAGAGACTGGATTTCAGAGTAATCAGGAGCTTGTCTCCGTTCGGGTTGAAAAAAGCAACGCACCCAGTCGCCCACAGCCAGCCCGGATCATGCGCCTCCCGTACTTTTCAGCGCTCATGCACGTCTCAATGCTCTTTTCTCTTTCCTTCTAGTAGAACTTCCACTCAGCCAGCTTTCCCGTGGTTCTGGGTGATAGACGTTTTGTCTTTTAGTTGCAGTTTAAATTGTTGTGGGAGGCAGCAGTTTAGGTGTTTACCTACGCCGCCATCTTGGATTCTCCTCCATTGTATGTTCATGCCTCCTTTGTCAAATACTAATTGAGCGTAGTGATTTGGGTTGATTTCTGGGTTCTCTATTCTATTCCATTGATCTATATGTCTGTTCTTGTGCCAGTACCAGGCAGTTTTGAGAAGTAATTCAAGTAATACAGCTTGAAATCTGGAATTGAGAGCCCACCTACTTTGTTCTTCTTTCTCAGGATTGCAGTGGCTATTCGGGGTCTTTTTTTATTCCAGATAAATTTTTGGAGAGTTCTTTCTAGGTCTGTGAAATATGCCATTGGTATTTTAATGGGGAGTGCATTGAATCTATAGATTGCTTTGGGTAGTATAGACATTTTAATGATGTTGATTCTCCCAAGCTATGAACATGGTATGTTTGTCCATCTGTTTACGTCTTCCTCTATCTCTTTCTTCAGTGTCCTGTAGTTTTCTGTGTATAGGTCTTTTACCTCCTTAGTTAAGTTTATTCCTAGGTATCTTAATTTTTTTGGTGCGATGGTAAATGGGATTGCTTTTTTAGTCCCTCTTTCTTGAAGTTCACTATTGGGGTATAGAAATGCCATAGATTTCTTGGTGTTAATTTTGTATCCTACTACATTGCCAAATTCATTTATTAAGTCTATTAGTTTTTTGATGGGGTCTTTTGGGTTTTTTATGTACAATATCATGTCATCTGCGAATAAGGACAGCTTTACTTCTTTTTTTCCAATTTGGATGCCTTTTATTTCTTCTTCTTGTCTAATTGCAATGGCTAATACTTCCAGTACTATGTTGAACAGGAGTGGTGAGAGTGGGCATCCCTGTCTTGTTCCTATTCTTAGGGGAAATGGTTTTAGTTTTTGCCCATTGAGTATGATGTTAGCTATGGGTTTATCATATATAGCTTTTATTATGTTGAGGTATGATCCTTCTATTCCCACCTTGTTGAGAGTTTTTATCAAGAAAGGGTGTTGGATTTTGTCAAATGCTTTTTCTGCATCGATTGATATGACTATGTGATTTTTATCTCTTAATTTGTTTATGTGACGTATCACGTTTATTGATTTGCGGATATTGTACCATCCTTGCATTCCTGGGATAAATCCTACTTGGTCATGGTGTATGATCTTTCTGATGTAGTGCTGGATCCAATTTGCTAGAATTTTGTTGAGGATTTTGTCATCTATGTTCATGAGGGATATTGGCCTGTAATTCTCTTTCATTGTGTTGTCTTTATCTGGTTTTGGAATTAGGGTGATGCTGGCTTCATAGAGGAGCTTGGAAGTGTTCCTTCCTCTTGAATTTTTTGGAATAGTCTGAGGAGGATAGGTTTTAGTTCTTCCTTGAATGTTTGGTAAAACTCCCCAGTGAAGTCTTATGGCACTGGGCTTTTGTTTGCTGGAAGCTTTTTGATGACTGCTTCAATTTCTTCCATAGTTATTGGCCTATTGAGATGTTTAGATTCTTCCTGATTGAGTTTTGGAAGGTTATATTTTTCTAGGAATATGACCATTTCCTCCAGGTTGTCCAGTTTGTTGGAATAGATGACTCCATATTGGCACCTCAGTCCCTTGCATAGCTTTCAGTTTTCTTCTTCTGCTTTGCTGTCATGGGTGCAGTACTTAGTCTTTTTGAGTGAAGGGACACAGGAGCTTGCCTGGGTCCATTGTGGTAACACACATAAGGCTCTGGCACCCAAATTGGATACGCTGCTCCTTCTGGAAAGATATAAAACACAACCTCTTCCCCACATTATTACTGAATCTGATAAAACTCTTGTCTGGTTTGTGCTTTCTTCCACCTAGCTAACTCGGTGGAAGCTATTATACAGGAGGCCTGATGCCTTTCACCTGCTGTACGATCCTCTGCATCACAATTCAAAAATTTTAAAGTATAAAGAGCATGACTGAGTTTGTTTTGAGGTGACACATAACATCTGTCTCCCCCTTTTTGTTTTAGTAATTGATTTTAAGAGTACGATTGGCTCTTTCCACTATTGAGTGACATTCATTTTGCCAGATTTGATTAGGTTTAAGTCCTCTGGGATTTACTCCTAAAGTTGGCACAGAGATGTGGATAACACACTGAAGACATTGCTTCCAATAAAACATGGAAATTGTCGTTCTCAAATAACATTTTAAAGGGTGAAAATTAAATGAAAAAATTCCTCTGAATTAGTGTGCCCTATAATAGCTGTTTCAATAATTTTGCCATACTTACCACAGAAGCACTATCACTATAGGCTGATGGGCTCCATAGCAAAATCTGTTAAGGCATAAATAAGAGCTTATATTTCTACTGAAATATAAGAGGTTTGAAGGACCTTTGCTTCCCTGCTGCAGTAGATCCAGCCTTTCCAGAACTGGATCCATCTGTAAAAATGGTTAATGCCTAAGGTATAACATCTCTTTTAAATGTGACAGTTAATACCATTCCCTGTGTTAGAAATAAGGCAAGCCCCCCAAGTCAGGGATCCTGGTAGAACACAAAACATCAAACATTTTGACTTCTATGCAGAAGGGTGTGCACACATGGTCTGGAAGTGCGCACACCGACTTTCCTTTGCCCTTGTTCCTGGGCAACCTGCAGCAATGTACAGCTACTGACTGCTAGCATAGCAAGGTGTCTTCACTATCTTTATTTCTGGACTGTTTTTCCTCTGTTCTCGGGGGCCACTACTTATTCTGTGGCTTGAACAGTCCTATTAGGTCCTCTCTGGGATCCGTTGTTGCAGGAATCCATATGGGCTTTTCTGGAAATATACAAACATATTCTTGACCAAAGATTAATAAAGAAATCTTTTCTATAAATTAGACTTGGGATCCTTTTGATTTTTGTCCAGACTATTTTCTTTGGCTTATTCTGACACCATAAGATTTTATGGGTGTCTTGTTATCAGCATTATAAATGAAAAATAATTTTAGAGTAAAATTTTAAAGCAATTAAGGCTTGATGTAATTTACTTACAGGATATTTCTTTCTTACAGGATATTATTCTATTAATTTCCTTTTTTATTATTATGAGGCTTTTGTAAAATTTTTAATGCAGTCTTAATAACATTTTATTTTTAATTTCTGCACAGAAATATGACTGCTTTGGATTCATTGCATATTAAGCAATTTTACTATGAGATGAACCATCAATAAACATTTTTGTTAATATTTCAGGAACAGTTTTTTGTCTAGTACAATTAAGTTTTTATGAATATTCACTTACTTCAATTAGCCAATTTAAATTAACCTGAAATAAAACTTACTTTTTAACTTCACTTGTCCTAGATTATGGATAATAAATGACACTAAGCTCCTGCTACTAATCTTTAATTTTACATGAAACTTATCAGAGAGTAAAACACAAACTACTTTAGTTTAAAATGCCAAATATATAGGCTTCCAATTACAATCCTTACAACATTGGAAGGAAATCTCTTTATTTCCTTCCCAAGTAATTTTCAGGGTACAGAATCTCATTTAAGAATCTTTATCTTTCTTTTTTACAACATACAACCTTCTATCGCTAGGCCATGTCACATGAAACACTTTCTCTTAAGGTTATGGTGACCACTGGTACAGATCAGATTTAATATTTTAATAACAATCTTAGTTTACCCTGTAAATATTAGTGAAAGACAATTCAAAATTTTAAAAGTTCTCCTTTTTATTAAAATTAAATTATATTTTTAAAGTATCCTCTTAGGCTTATTTGCATATACAAAGGGATTATGGGAAGCCTTCAGTAACTTTCTTAAAAGACTTATTTAAATTGCTTACAAAGACATTGACTTATTTAAAGGAAGGGGGTTGGCCTTTGTTATTTCAAGATGGTGGCCCCCATGGGCAAGCCATGCGGCCAATCCGTTCTTTCAAAATATAATCAAAATCACATTGCAGACAAACAGAAATCTCACTAGCTGTTTCTGGTCTTTATTAGAATTGTTTATAAAAATATTGGCTCTTCATTTAGCTGAAAACCTTGATTATAATTTAATAAGCTAATTTATTTAAGTAATTAAAGTAGGTATCTTCATTTAAAATTAAAGCAAATTTACATCTGATTCACAAGCCACAAATGTTGCCCTGCCTATAGATTAATTAAGAATGCAGGTGGCTACCAGTCAGGCAGTAAATGGTGGCTTCTAATCTGTTTTTAAATTTTACTTGGATTCAATTACTTATAAAAACATTGGCTTCTCATGTAACTTAATTTATATGAGATCTTGATTGTATTTTAAAAAGCTAATTTATAAGGTAACTTAAGTAGGTATCTTAATTAAAATGCAGGCTGCTTGGGGCTTTTGTCTTTCTTAAAATTCTACTGCTGTTGAAAATTTTGGCTATATTTAAGAAATATATTGATTTTGCCCTTCTTAGAGGCAAAAACCTTCATAACATTTAATATATATATGTAATGAAAGAAGAAAGCAGAACTGACTATCTCCCATCTTGCAGAGCTAGATCCTCAGCTGACCCTCCCCACTGGGGGTCACCACAGGAATGTCAGAATTGTCCTAACTCCCCCAACCGCTGCCTGAGTAGACAAGTGAAGCTCCAGGAATGTAGCTAAGGTCCTAATAAGGCTATCAAGAAGCAAAGGTAGGGGGATGGCTCAGACCTTGGAATGTATTGGCCACCTCCTGACCTTTGTGCCGTAAAACCCTGCAGAAAAACCCTGACCAAAGTGACCACTCTCTGTAACCCACGTCACCCACCTAAGCCCACCCAAATGACTAGCCCTATATAACCTTTGTTCCCCTGGGGCTCGCTCTCTCGTCTCGCCGCTGCGTCGGTAAAGAGGCTGGGAGCCAAGCCCGGGCTTGAATAAAGACTCTTTTGTTTTTTTACATCGGAGGTGGCTCCCTGGTGGTTGAATTTGGGGACCCCGAAATCTGGGCATAACAGTAAAATATATTAATTTTTATTTGATAAAGCTTTCCATGCGATTTCAAGTATATTAGATCAGTTAAATTTAAAAATATTTCTTTTACGAAAGAACAGACTTTTGAAAAACATTTCAGGGCCCATGAAATGTCCAAAAGTTACTCTCAAAACCTTGAAATATACTTGGAAAGATCAAATATATATATTTATATATATGTTTTAAAGATTATATAGTTAAATTATCTTAAAGAATATCAATTAAATCTATACTGAATCACAGAATTAATCCTTCTTTTTAAATCAGATCACTAAGTAACATTTTTTGAATTCCTAATTATCAGAGAAAACACAGTATTTTATTTTCTCAAAAACACGTTTTTATATTTTAGGCATTTAATTACCACATTTATATGATTTCTCCCAACTGAATTTGCACTTTAAACTTTCAGAGCTTGCAAGCCAAATATTTAGCAGTTCTTTGTTAATAAGCCTTTATACTTTTAAGAATATATTTCAAAAATCCAATAATTAACTTTAAACCGACCATGTTTTTTCTGCCCGGGGAAATTGAGAAGCAAACTTGTAGGTATTCAAATGTAAAATGTCCTTTAAAGAATGGCTACTGGTGGAAAGCTGATTTCAAAGGAGCCACTTTATTTAAGAGTCTGCTGCTTTTAGGCTAGCGAAACAGGTTTTTTTTTTTTTTTTTTTTTTTTTTTGGCCTAGCCAGCTTGACTTTTTGGGGAAGGGAGGCTAGCAAATGTGTAGCCATTTAAATGCAAATTAACACATTCTTTAAAGATGGCTGCTGGCAGGAACTGGCCTACCTATATGCTGGGGGAAGAGCGACTACCCCTTCTTCCATTAACAAAGGGTGTAGCTTTAAAACCTTTTCATGGAGAGAAAAGAGACCTTAAACTTTCAGAGCTTCAAATTTTAGGTAGCAAATTAAATACTTAGCATTTCTCAAATCAATAATACTTTTACATTTTTTAAGGATACATTTCAAATAAAATATAAGGCATATTCAATTAATAGATTAACTTCTATCCTCTAGACTTCATACTAGGCATACTCAGATCAACATTTCAGTATTATATCATTTCAATACATTTATATCTAAGTTTGTATCATTTGATTTAGTAAACTTCCAAGTTCTTTTAAGTTTCCAGCCTATAGGCCTGGCCTAGCAGCTAACTTTCAAAATGGTCACAATTTTCCTCCTGGGGAAGTCAAGAAGCAAACCCATAGCTATTCACATGTAAACTTGCTATCTGCTTCCTGCTGGTTACTTGCCTCTGGGCAGGAAATTTCAAAAGAGCTACTTTAAATTGCCTTGGGAAAATCAGCCTGTATTTTCCCCCCCTCCCCCCCCCCGGTTCATATCTGCCATCTTTAAGGCTAAAAACAGTCTCGGGTTTTTATTCTGTACATAGCAAAAGGTTAAGCTCTGCTCAAAAACTATCTAAAATGTCCAAATATTGGACAATTGCATGCATTCATTTTTAAACTGGCCTTTCCCTTTACACGTGCACAGAAATCCCCGATGTATTTATAATTTTGTAAAAGTTTTAAGTCACTAGCCAGAAAAAGGCATGGCGAAGATGAGACCCTTTTAAAATGGCTTTCTCAGGGAATGGCGTCCATATCGGATCGCCACATGTCTCCCTTCCCCCACCTCCTTCTTTCTTTGGGGGAAAAATTCAGTGATGGTCTGGCATCTACTGTTTTGATTTTATTTATTTTTTCAATTTTTATTTTTAAGGAAAGAAAAAGATTTTTTAAGATAAATAATTATTGGCAGTTGCTGAGAAATTCCTTTAATTCTTTTATACTTGGTTACAAGTAGATTTAGCCTCCAACAAAATGAAATATGAAGTCACTTTCAGCCAAGCGCCTGCATCCAGCCATAAAGGCTGGGCAGCTGCGAGCAATACCTTTCTTATCCTGCTCACAGTGATGCTTGCCTCTCTTTTCCTCAAACTCTAGCTCCCGCTCATATTTACAAGATAAATCTTTATCAGGTGGGCTTTTGGCTACAGTTGCAGAAACAGCAGGTGGAGGTGGTGGCAGTGGAGGCGGCGGCTGTAAGGCTGTGGCCACATTCTGCTTAGACATTCTTAAACTCTCCTGTGCTGAATCAAGAATTAAAGTAGGAATAGAAATTTTCTCTGGACCTTCTGTTGAGTATCGGTCACACAACTGCTTTCTGACCTTTTCCCACGGTTCATCAACAAAACTTAAGAAAGAAATCAAGAATCTGACTACGCTTAACAGAGCATCTTTGAGCTTTGAGCATAGTTTTAACATTTGAGGATTACCCATATTTTACACCTAGCTAATTCAATTCAATTCACAACAATCCACTCCTCTTCTTACCTTATTCCTTTAATCAGTGGTGCGCACACTTCTAGGAGTGACCCCCTCGCTTATTGCCTCCGTACTCAGCGGGACCATGTTAGGCACCAAATGTAGAGGTGTACTCTCTTTTACGCATCAGCATGGATAAGGAATGGGTCCGATTCTGAGTGGAGGAGCTGGGGATTAAGAAATAAAAGAAAGAAAGAGACCAGACACAAAGATAGACGGAAAAAGCTGGGAGCCAGGTGGGACGCCATCTTCTCTGATGGAGAGGCAGGGACCACTGGAGTCCATGCAGCACATTTATTTTATACCCCCAAATACCAGGAAGTATCACCAAAACTTAGGATCGAAGGAGCTTATTTGCATTCTTGAGTAGGCCCTAGCATTCCTGGTGCTTGCCTGGATTTACTTATCAAAGTCCGCTAGGCTGACACCTGGGCTGATATGAAGGCCAAGATGATAACACTCTCTGCCTTCTTGGGGAGGGTGTAACCGAGACGCAGCTCTGCCAGCCGCCTCAGACTCAGCTGACAACAATTTAAAGAAATGCCCATGTGCCTTCCCAGGTGGCCCTCTACAAGAGATGCCCTCTGTTAGCAGCTCTGAGGACCCCCTTCCACATTCACAGATCACGCCAGCCCCAACAGCCACGGATTTTTCTAGGTGCAGACTTCCCCCGGTCCTCTAGCTCCCACAGTGCGCATTTTTCTCTGTCCTGCCGGAACCAGAGACCTCACCTTATCCCAGGCAAAATCTGACTTTTCCGTGGTGGAGTGTAGAGCTCCTCTGAATCCGCCTGTTTGTGCCAATTGGGGACTGGTGCTCTAGGGTTCGCAGCTGTTCAGTGGGTGCCGCAGTTGTAGATTTTCAGGCTTCCGATAACATCCACTTTCCCCTTCAAGATGGCGTGGCTCAGGGAGAGAACCCAGCAGCAGTGAGGGCTGCCCAGTCAGGGGACCCCCATTCAGCAGTCCCCCACCTTCTCCTGGAGTATAGCTGTCCCTTAACTCTCCAACAAACACTCCCCGTGTGACCCTCAGCTGTTCTTTCTATCCGCTCTGGGACAAGGCTCAGGACATGGCTGTCTATTCTGCCGCCATTTTTCCACTCGATGCTGCTTTTTAAAGCATTGTTTTACCAAATGCTCATCTTCCTCTTTCATTTGCTGAACCAAACTGACTTCAGCTACATTAGGAATAGCTCTGTGAACATAGCCACACATCACTAAATAGTGCTGAATTTCATTTTTTTTATTTGCAAAACAAAGGATTTGGGTTAGAGTTCTTTTCTTTCCTAGCTCCTTCTAAGGATTCATTTAAAGAAGAAAGTACTGCCTTAGCTGGTGTGGCTCAGTGGATATAGCGTGGGCCTGTGGACCAAAGGGTCCCAGGTGCGATTTCAGTCAAGGGCACATACCTGGGTTGTGGGCTCAATCCCCAGTAGCGGGCATGCAGAAGGCAGCCAATCATTAATTCTCTCTCATCACTGATGTTTCTATCTCTTTCTCCCTCTCCCTTCCTCTCTGAAATCAATAAAAATATATTCTTAAAAAAAGGAGAAAGTACTCTAGGAGGTTGGTTGGACCCCAAAACAATTTTCCACCTAAGTATTTAAGTTGGCCACGATGCTGCACAGTGCTTTGCAACCCAGCAGTCCTGCTCCACGGAGAGCCAAGGCCATGGAAGTGCCCATGGTCTAGCACACCAGCTCCCGGCCTCCTAAGAGGACCAGAAAGGGATACTGTGCATCACTTCCTGAGGTCCAATAGATGCAACAGATCTTCCTGTCTGCGAGGGAGAGTGGAACTACTTAAATCCTTTTAAGTCAAGCCAAAAACTGGGATTCTGGCCAACAGTGGAAGGAAGTCTGGCACCATTTGATCAGTCTGCAATAAGCCTTCTGTGATCACCCCTCAGTTGGCCGTGTTTTCATAAGCTCTCCTCCTGCTGGCCATGGATACCCATCCGTTCTTTGAAAGCCACCACTGAGTCATGGCTGCCTGGCATTCTTCAAAAAACACGTTCAGAGTAAAAACATTACCAAAACCAAGGGCTTAAATAATAGGTTATGATTTCTTCCCTTAGTGAATAACTGTCACAGGCTGAAGGAAAATTGATAAAATGGGATCAATTATGGGAGCATAATTATATTGTTTAGTTTTTCTGGTTTTGTTTTTCAAAAATCTTTTTTCTGTATTTTCTAAATATGAGGAGGGTTGAGGTAGTGGATGCATGGCTATTTATTTGCCACTCTAAACTATTTAGAGTAGAATTAAGAGTTTGAAATAAAGTGAAAAATAATATCTAAATGATCAAGGTAGATGTTGTACTAGTTGTTTATTGTTGTTTAACGAAATGTCTGAAGATTTAGTTGTTTGGCCAATGATAATCATTCATTAGCTCACAGTCTCTGAGGCCAGTGAGCTAGCAGTGCTTGGCTTCTTGCTTAGGCCTTTCAGGAGGCTGTTGCCAGGGCTTCTGTCATCCGAAGGCGTGACTGGGGCTGGAGGATTGGCTGCCAAGGTGATTCCTGGCTGGCAAGGTGATGCTGGCTGTTGGCAGGGGACTTCAGTTCTTTGCCATGCACACTCCCCATGAGACAGCTTGAGTGTCTTCATGACTTGGCAGCTGGCTTCCTCCGGGGTGTGTGATCCCAGAAGCCAAGTGAAAGCAGCAATGACCTAGCCTTAGAAATCACCTACTGCCATATTTGCAGTTCATTCCTGACTTCATAGTTAAGATCCCAGGGCATGGAACCAGAAGTATCATTTGGTAGGATGGTTCATCTGGCTACTGCGGATGTTGTAATGTGCGAACCCAAGCTCTAAATTGGCCCTGTGCTGACCCCTGCTTTGAGGTCATTGCTCTGTCGCACTGCCTTCTGGGTGCCCTGGGCCCACAGACGCTGCCGCTGCTTCAGCTATGCCTCCTCGCTGATACCTGCTGGAGTCCTTGGACTCCCGTGACCACAATGAGAGGATTTGAGAATCAAATCCAGATGATCAAAATCCAATGAATATGTGTGCATCCAACTGTAATGATGTATTAGTGTGCACAGTGCCAGCCTGACAAGAAGCACCGGTACTTCCTTTTCAGAGAACCAGTGACAGTCGCTGCCCAGGGAGCTATGGCAGAGAGTCATCCTACTGCTCGGAGTCTTTGGTTGACCTTGACGGTATCTGTATCCCACATGATCCACTCTGTTTCACACTTTCAATTCAGCTGACTCAGGAGTTACTGCGAATTGCTCAAAGACCCTCCTCAAAGGACCGTGTCCTACCTGGACTCGCATATGATCTTTTAACTGCTCCCAGTGCTCTACACGCACCACTCACCCACTCACTTGTTCACCTGCTGCGCTGTGCCGCTGGCTCAGGCGTGATGTGTGAGGTGCGGCAGGGCTTGACGGGGCTCCTCCATTAGGCTAGGCTCCTGTCATGACTTCTGTGAGACGTCCTTCCACCCAGCCCGCAGCCGCCTGCAGTCCGGGAGTGGGATTGAGAGGTGGCTCACAGGAGGCAGAGCGCGATGCTCGCAGCAACTGCCCGGACAGAGCCTTGGAAAGGCCTCCTTGGCCTGCAGCTCTCTTCTCCGCCTTTCCCAAGTCCAGCGTCCCCTCTCGCACAAGGGCCATGGCGCTGATCTCTGTGGGACTTCGCTCCTTTCCCGATGTGTGGGCTCTTCTACGAAGGAGGCTGTTTGGTCCTCTCCCAGAGCCTACTTCTGCTCTGCACTTGAGTATCTGGTCCCGACACAGAGAGGCTTAAACAGGCTCTTTCATTAATGGGGAGTGGCTGCTTGAAGCAGGTAGCATGGCAGTAAGGTAGAGTCCATTGAAAAGGGTCGAGGAAACAGAAAAATGACTCACAGCAGAAGTAACTTCTGCGAGTGCTGCCTGGGGACATGGACAGCAGGGCTGCTGCCCCCCCCCCCCCCCCCCCCCCGCGGCCATGCAGCAGCAGGGGCCATGCAGCAGCAGGAGCCATGCGCAGGCTAGGGGAGAGGGCTGGCCCTCACACTGTGCTCAGGACTACACGACTGTGTGGTGCTTTCTGCTCAGTTGTGATTCAGTTGGCAAGGGGAAACCTCTAGAGTTCAGGGGTGATGGCAGCCTGCTCTCCTGTTAAACTGTCAGCTACGCTACCAGATGGGAGGAAATGAGCCTCCATCGTCACGAATGCCATCATCTTTTGGGTGGCTCTTAGGGCCTCTTGGATGTGGGCTCTAGGCAGTCACCAGGAGTTGACAAGTTACTAGTGTAGTCTTCTGGGAAGGTGCTTTGGTGAGTGTGTGCATGTGCACATGTGCATGTGTGTGCATTTGTTTGTGCGCATGTGTTTGTGTCATGTGCATGTGTGAGCATGTCAGGGGTGGTGCTCTGTTTGCTCACAATTGTTAGCTTCCTGCTTGCTCCAGCCTTGCACAGGTGTGAGGGCATCTGAGTACTTACCTGCTGCTCCTCCTGCCAGTGGAGGAAGAGTTTCTAAGACCCCACCCCACCCCCTAACCCCATCCCCATCCCCGCCCCAGCACCCAAGTGCATATGTAAGCCAGGCACCAAGATCATATTTTACAATGTTTATGTATTCTAATGACCTGAAAGGGAAGACAAATGAGCAATTTAGTCAGTACATTTCTTCCACCTTTGCAGTGGCCTGTGGGGCGGGGGTGGGCATCGCCAAGCAGCTGCAGGTTTCACTACTTGTTAAGGGAGGCATGGGGTATGGGTGGGGCTGCTCCCCAGCTCCCCTCACCACCCTCTCACCCAACCTTCGGGGCAGGGGTCTGGCGGGAACCTGTAGGTAGCTGGTCACTCAGCCACTCGTCACTCAGCTGCTTCGGTGGTTTCTGCAGGTTAAGGACCCTAACATTTCCTGGCTGCCCCCAGGGCCCAGGCCCCATGTGAACACTATCATTGCTGGAGTCTCTCACCCGCCCACCAGTGGGCATGGCTCCTGCTTTAGAGGCAGCAGCGGCCTGGCTAAGGCTCTGCGAGAATCTGTGTGACTTGGTGGTGCCAGGCAGGACAGGCTTTCTTACCCCACGCCTGACCCAGCCACGGGGGGGGACTGGGCCTCCCCTTCACCCTGCCTAAAACCCCCAACCCCCTCGTGGTGGAAGACCTGAGATTTCCTCCTGCGTGCTCCACAGGGAGGACCATTGTGCAGGCTTCCCGCTTACCAGTCGGATCCCCCCTCCCCCCCCCCCCTCTGACCAAGAGCTGCGATAGGTCCCTGCCTTCCTTCTCATTTGCCCCTCTCCTTTATTATCAGTTTGTAATCATTTGAAAGAGTTCCACTGTGAGACAGAAACCCAACAGGACTCCTGCCAGCCTGGCTGGTTTGGGCTTACCTGCTGGGAGCCCAAACTTCGTTCACATGAGTCAGAGAAGGCCATGGTAGTGCTTGCAGCTCCAGAGCTGGGTCAGAGGGGCTGCGTTCAACTGTTATTTTATGGGACATGATCTAGTTTGCCTTGTCTCTTCCTTCCTATACATGTATATGTTTATCTATCTATATCACCTATGCTCACAAATGGATCAAAATTAAGTCAAGCTCTGCTTTCAAAAGATTTAGTATCTATCCTATATAATAAAGAGGCAATATACAAATTGACCATCACTCCAACACACAAGATGGCTGCCCCCATGTGGTCAAAGATGGCTACCACAAGATGGCCTGCAGGGGAGGGTAGTTGTGGGTGATTAAGCCTGCAGGGGAGGGCAGTTGGGGGGACCAGGCCAGCAGGGGAGGGCAGTTGGGGGGGACCAGGCCTGCAGGGGAGGGCAGTTGGGGGGGAGCAGACCTGCAGGGGAGGGCAGTTAGGGGCAACCACGCCAGCAGGAAAGGGCAGTTAGGGACAACCAGGCCTGCAGGGGAAGGTAGTTGGGGGGACCAGGCCTGCTGGGGAGGGAAGTTGGGAGGACCAGGCCAGCAGTGGAGGGCAGTTAGGGGCGACCAGACTGTCAAAGGAGGGCAGTTAGGGGCCAGCAGGGGAAGGCAGTTGTGGGCGACCAGGCCTGCAGGGGAGGACAGCTAGGGGTGAACAGGCCAGCAGGGGAGGGCAGTTAGGGATGACCAGGTTGGCAGGGAGGGCAGTTAGGGGCAATTGGGCCAGCAAGGGAGCAGTTAGGTTTCGATCTGGCTGGCAGGGGAGTGGTTAGGGGGTGATCAGGCTGGCAGGCAGAAGTGGTTAGGGGCAATCAAGCAAGCAGGCAGGTGAGTGGTTGGGAGCCAGCAGTCCTGGATTGTGAGTCGGACATCCCTCAAGGGACACCCCCCCCCTCCATACACGAATTTCATGCACCGGGCCTTTAATATATATATATGTATAAAAGCCTAAGTGACCAGCCGACCATCCCTATGACACACACTGACCACCAAGGGGCAGATGATCAACATAGGAGCTGCCAAGCAACAGCAACTTTGCAGAGTGCCCTCTTGCACTCCAAGACCCCTTGGGGGATGTCGGACTGCCGGTTTCGGCCTGATCCCTGCAGGCCAGGCCAATAGACACCCACTGGCCACCTTCTAATTAATTTACTTTCAGTGAGCACAAATCCATGCACTGGGCTTCTAGTATTTACAGAAACATTAAAACCAATCTATCTATATAAAAGCCTAAGTGACCAGCGCAACTGAATGGACGACTGAACAGGCTGAGTGAGGCAACCAGGCTGGCAGGGGGATTTGTGAGGGATGAGCAAACTACTGAGCAGCAGGCTGCATGGGGCGACCAGGTTGGCAGGAGGGTTAGTGAGAGGCGATCAAATGACTGAGCAGCAGGCTGTGTGGGACAACCAGATTGGCAGGAGGGTTAGTGAGGGGTGACCAAATGACCGAGCAGGCAGGCTGCGTGGGGCAACCAGGCCGGCAGGCAGAGGTGGTTAGGGGTGATCAGGCCAGCAGGGGGGCAGTTAGGGGTGACCAGGCTGGCGGGGAGGCAGTGAGGGGCGATCAGGCAGGCAGGCAGGTGAGTGGTTAGGAGCCAGCAGTCCAGGATTGTGAGAGGAATGTTCAATTGCCAGTTTGTTTAGGCCCGATCCCCGGGACCGGGCCTAAACCAGCAGTCAGACATCTTCCGAGGAGTCCTGGATTGGAGAGGGTGCAGGCTGGGCTGAGGGGACCCTCCCCCCATGCACGAATTTTGTGCACCAGGCCTCTAGTTCTTAAAATAAAAGGAAGGTGACAAATGCACTGCTTTACAAGTGCAAGAATGTCTCCAGAGTTTAGGGGCATTTGAATCAGGCAAGCTCTGACCTTTGGCTCCTCTGGAGTCTGCCCACCTGCTGTTCTGCAGGTCAGACCGTGCCAATGGCCCTGGCATGGTGGACACCAGGCTGTAGGCAACGTGGGAAGATAGAAAAGTACAAGAGGCAACGTGCTCGGCAGGTGAGCAGGTCTGGCTCGGGCCTGAGCTGTCTCCAGGCAGTGCCATCCAACCTCGGGCACATCACTTCCTCTCTCAGGGCCTCAGTTTCTTCTTCTGTGAAAAAGAGTGACTCGTGAGTGCCTGTTGGAGCCAACAGCCTACGGCTTATAATCATGGGCCATAGATCCGAGAAGCTGAAGGCCCTGCGACCTCCTGCAGCTCACACCTCACCCCACGTGCAGGACGGCCATCAAGTGGCCTTGGCTGTTCTCTCATGTGAGGGGGTGAGAATGGCAAGGATTCGGGCTAATACATGTGCCAAGTGGCCTTCCCTCACCACTTCCTCCTGAGACCCACGGTGGGTTGGACCAGAAACACACAGCAGGGTGGCTAATGCCAGCTCCTGTGTTGGACAGCTCTGGGCCTCGGTCAGACTGTTGCCTTCATCCACATGGGATTTCACTGTGAGAATGCTGTGCTGGGGCAGTGCTGCCCACAGCGTGTTCCGCTGGGGTGCAGATACCCTGACATCCTCACAGAGAGCCTGGATGACCCGCGCACCCTGGCCGGAAACTAGAGCTCTTTACTCACAAAACCTCTCCTGAGGGCAAAGCAGCGGTTACTGTTTCCAGAAACATTGGACCTTAGTTTCTTGGAAATGTTTCCTAGCTTCCCAGTGACCCACAGTTACCTTTTCTGGAATTGGAAAGCTGAGCATTTCCTTTGGATAGCGTTCAAACGCAAAATCCTGTCACATGTCCCATCTGGAAAGCCCTGTTTGACTACATTTGACCAATAATTAACTTCAAATTTAGATTGAAGAGCAGCCAGCTTTTGTCATCAACACATTGTTTAAGGTTATACTATTTCAAGAGTTGTAGTTTACATGTTTTCACTTGGCGTACTTTTGTGGGCTTTTTTTCTGAATCATGGCCAAATATGCAGATGAATAAAAGCATAAATGTTTTTACACATAATTCTATTCCTTATAACTAAGCACTTGTATTAGTAAATATTTTTTATATGCAAATAAAAACCCATCTCAAAGTAGCATGAGAGAGAGAGAGAGAGAGAGAGAGAGAGAGAGAGAGAGAGAGAGCATATTGGTTCATAAAACAGTGAAGTAAAATCCAGGAGCAGAACAGCTTCAGGCATGGCTGGATACAGCACCATCAGGGTGCCACTGTCTTTATGTCTGGGAGCATGGGCGCTCTTTGCATGGTGGGCATGTGCCTATATGTGACAGCAATCCACAGGAGAGAATAGCATCTTCCCCGACGTTTTGGCTGAAGAAGCCCGGGGAAGGGTGTGACTGGTCCCACTTGTGTCTTGGGTGCCTCTCTGGACTAATCAGTGTGGCCACGAGCATGGATTACCTGTTCAGGCCTGAGTGGCACGTCCTTATCCATCGTACAGCTCAGATAGTGCGCCTCTGGCTTGTATCAGTTTCCTCATTTCTAGAAACAGTGAGGAGGATATTCCAGCTTATTTCCTAAGGCTGCCAAGCAGGCACATTGTTTGGGGTTGCATGACTTTCCGGGAGCCCAGTGTTGCATGATAATAAAAAATGGGAACAGACATGTGCAGTGTAAGTGGATGTTGGCTGGTCACTGCTCAGGTGGGGCTTCTCTCCACAGGATCAACCCGGAAGGGATCTGGGGCCTCTTCCCATGAGATTTCTCCTTTTCTGAGTTTTTTAGTTGCTGCTAGTACACCTAGAGCCAAAGGTAGAAATCTGGGTTGATGTGAAAGGCTTGGAATTTACTCTTGAAAAAAACCCAGAGCCTTGGCAGTGTCTCTCCTCAGTCAGGATCAAGTGTATCAAGTGACATGTGGCGATCATGCATTATTGACTGATGCTCAGCATCATGTTATTTCAACAAATGATTTGTCCGATATGGAGGCTGTGGCAGCTCTTGTTCCTGTTCAGAAATGAGGGGTAGACAGGGGACACCACCCTAGTAAGGAAAGCCCCTTGAGAACCAAAGAGAGTCTTAATTTTCTCAGGGCTGTGCTGCCAGCTCAGTGGTTTGGTGTTAATTTAAATCCTCCTTTTGTGAGGTTTTCCTTAAAGACCAGGAAAGAAATAACTGGGGGAAATAGCGTGATGCCTGCGCTATTGAGAGGTGTCAGATGCTCCACCTGTGTCATCTCTCGGTGAGAGGCAGGCAGCCCGTGCTTGGTCTGTAGGTGGAGAAGCTGAGGTGTCACCTGAGTTCCTGGGCCCAGGTCACATGCTAGCTGGGACCCAGCTGGAACCCTGATTCTTTTTTTGGAGCTCACAACCTCAAACACGTGCATACAGTTTCAGCTGTAAATTTTGGGTAATTTATTTTCACATCCTCCTTAGGAGCCAGGCCTGCCATGTCAACAGAACATCACACCACGTGTCCTGAAAGTAAAAACCCACCAAACCAAGTGGCCTTCCAGCCTTACGCCTGGAGCATTTTCGTGACTCCGGTCATCCCTGCACTGCTCCCCTGGGCACTTCTGAGTAAGCAGCTGCTCCCCGTTTCCAGATGTGCTTCGACATCTTTCCGACGCACACGACCAGTTATTCCTTGTGAACAGCACTTGGACGTGTGTTTACTGGTGAGTGCAAGGCCTTCCTCTCCAGGGGTTTCAGAGTAATTCCTAGAAGGCTGGTAGGAGGTGGTTCCGGCTTTGCATCCACATGAATGTGTGCCTGTGAACAGGTGGGGTGATGCCCAAGGCCTGGGGCTCCCCAGCTTCTCACTGTGGGAGCTTTCTGAGTCTGTGATATTTTCCCCAGACTAATCAAACCTCTTCTTTCTTGGTCCTCTTCCCTCCCTGCTATTTCCCTCTTTGGAATTAAATCCTAGCCTTGGGCTCTGGGCTTCCTGGACCCCAGTGGGCACCAGGAGCCTACTGAGGTGACAATGACATGTATGACCTGCTCCTGGGCTCCTGTTTATAATGTCAAGTCTGGAGCTTTCCCTGAGGGGGAAGCCTGCCTGCCCCAGTTTAACTGGCTCTGCTAACATCCTGTCTCTCACCTGTAAAGGAGAGCAGGGTGTTCTACTCAACCAGAGGGCTGTGTGACCATCGAATGAGGGATGACCCATAGATTTTCAGAGGGACCACCCTTTTTGCCTCCAGGTAAGGGGAGCCCCTCAGTTTAATGGGATGACAGGTTGCCTGCAGACATGAAACCAAACACCTGTAACTACTGTGCAGGGACTTACAAGATCCAGACACATCTTATCTGACCCTCACGCTGATCCTGAGTAAACGTTATAGTGGTTGTTCCATTTTTGGCAATGAAGAAGCAAAGGTTGAGAGAGGCAAAGAGACTTTTTGGATCCAAACTTGTCTTTTTCACACTGTGTTGGGACCACTTATAAGTAACACTAGGGGCCCAGTGCATGAATTTGTGCACCTTGAAAGGAACTGTGGGCTGCGAGGCTGTGGTGGGCACAGGGGTAGGTCTCAGCCCATCCTCCATGTCCCCGCCTGGCCGCTCCTGCCATGGCCCCCTGCACCCCGCCATCCCCTGTCTGCCCACAGCCCCGCTCCTGCCACTGCTCTCACGTGCTGACAGCACCAGCCCTGCTCGTACCCACTGATAGCACAGAGCGATTGGGGCTGGCACCAGCAGCAGGTGCAAGCAGTGGCTGCTGCCCCTCAGTAGCAGGGGGAGTTGGAGAAGCCCTCAGGGGTGATCAGGGCTGGCAGCCATCACTTGCACCTGCTGATGACACTGAGCAATTGGGACCGGCACTGGGCGCTGGCAGCGACTCAAGTGCCAGCAGCGGGTGCAAGCAGCGGCTCTGGTGCCAGCAGCAGGTGTGAGCACCCAGCGGGAGCAAAGAATTTTCAGTAACCACCAAAGGCTCGCCCAGATGACAGTGACCAATACCCTGCCTTGGTCTGGTGCCCAGGCTCACCTACTCCACCATCCTACAATGGCCAATGTCCCCCATGTTCCACACACACCCCCTCACCCATGATCAGCAAAAGTCATAGCGACTGGTTGTTCAGTTGTTCTGCCGTTTGATCTATTTGCATATTGGGGTTTTATATATATACTAGAGGCCCGGTGCATGAAATTCATGCATGGAGGGTGTGTCCCTCAGCCCAGCCTGCACCCTCTCCAATCTGGGACCTCACCAGGATTGGGCCTAAACAGGCAGTCGGACATCCCTCTTACAATCCAGGACTGCTGGCTCCCATCCACTCTCCTGCCTGCCTGATCAACGCTGAACTGCTCCCCTGCCAGCCCAATTGCCCCTAACTGCCCTCCCCTGCTGGCTTGGTTTCCCCCAACTGCCCTCCCCTGCTGCCTGGTCACCCCTAACTTCCCTCCCTTGCCAGCCTGGTCATACCTAACTGCCCTCCCCTGCAGGCCTTGTCCCTCACAACTGCCCTCCTTTGCAGGCCTGGTCCCCCCGAACTGCCCACCTCTGCAGGCCTGGTCCCCCCAAACTGTCCTTCCCTGCAGGCCTTGTCCCTTACAACTGCCTTCCCTTGCAGGCCTGGTCCCCCCCAACTGTCCTCCTCTACAGGCCTGGTTGCCCCCAACAGCCCTCCCCTGCTGTCCAATCACCCCTAACTTCTCTCCCTTGCCAGCCTGGTCGCACCTAACCACCCTCCCCTGCAGGCCTTGTCCCTCACAACTGCCCTCCCTTGCAAGCCTGGTCCCCCCCAACTGCCCACCTCTGCAGTCCTGGTCCCCCCCAACTGCCCTCCCCTGCAGGCCTGGTTTCCCCCAATTGTCCTCCTCTGCAGGCCTGATCCCCCCCAACTGCTCTCCCCTGCAGGTCTGGCCCCTCCCAACTGCCCTTCCCTGCTGGCCCGATCACCCTCAGCTGCCCTCCCCTGCTGGCCATCTTGTGGTGGCCATCTTGTGTTCACATGGGGGCAGCCATCTTTGACCACATGGGGGTGGCCATCTTGTGTGTTGGAGTGATGGTCAATTTGAATATCACCTCTTTATTATATAGGATAAACTAGAGACCTGGTACACAAAATTCTTGCATGGTGGGGTCCCCTCAGCACAGCCTGCACCCTCTCCAATTGGGGACCTGTCAAGGCCTAAACCGGCAGTCGGACATCCCTCTCACAATCTGGGACTACTGGTCCCTAACTGCTCACCTGCCTGCCTGCCTGATTGCCCCTAACTGTCCCCCCTGCTGGCCTAGTCACCCCCAACTGCCCTCTACCCCCGCTGGCCTAGTCACCCTTAACTGCCCCTGTCTGCTGGCCTGGTTGCCCCTTAATGCCCCCCATATTGGCCTGGTTACCCCCAACTGCCCTTCCTGCCGGCCTGGTCACCCCTCACTGTCCCCCCCACCCCGCCCCTCTATGGGCCTGGTCACCCCATGCAGCCTGCTTCTCAGTCGTTTGGTCACCCCTCACTAATCCCCCTGCCAGCCTAGTCACCCCACGCAGCCTGTTCGGGTGTCCATTCGGTTGTGATGGTCGCTTAGCCTTTTATATATATGTTTAGGAAAGAGTTCAAAGTTGTAAAGAGCTTGTGAAAATATGAAATATCAGTACCTTTATGAATAATAGCCCTATCTTCATTGTTGCCTTATGAGGGTACCAGATTTGTCAGGATTTGGTGCATCTGATGACAAGATGCTAGAGATCGGATGTGCCCCAGAGGGTCACTTTCTTGCCAGGGGCAACAATGTTCTAGCTGGGTTGGAGTATCTGTTCTTTTCATGGCCCATCTTCACTTCAAGTGGCAAAGGTGGCCATCCGCTCCTCTGGCCATCCCTACACTGAGCATGTCTAAGCCATGGCCCTGACACCTCATGAGAGAGTAGGAAGATCCAAGGTTTGGGAATCAGAAAAACCAAGTGGGAAGACCAGACTGGAATCACTTCTTTAACCTCACTGGTCTCCCTTTTCTCTGTTGTAAAATTGGTATCTTATGTCTATACAGTACTGTTATTGAGAGGATTAAATGAGATACAATATATAAAGTTCCTGTCACAGAAGACAGTCAACAATTGATAACTGAGTCTTCAAGCCTCAAAACTCAATATCTCTCCCTTCTTCTCCTTTCTTTCCCTCTTTCCCTCTCCTCCTTTCTGCCTCTTTCTGTTCTTTCTTCCCTTCCCAATTCCACACCCTTAGGCAATCATATGACTCTTTGATTCTCCTAAACTATAAGGGAGAACTAGCAGAGTTGCTTCCACAATCGGGACAACTAAGTTAATGCCCAAGTAGAGCTTCCCTGTTCTCTGTAGGCTGAACAGTCTTAGCGAGGCACCTGGGTTACCTTTTCCATCCCCATGGCTTCTCCAAGAAGCTTGTCTCACTGCCTAGATGGGCTGCAGATGGCAATGGCCAGCACTCCCCACGGGTGTGCCCTAGGGTGAAGTTAAATACCGGCCATCTGGAGAACTGGGCTGGAGATCCCCTTTCTCTCCAGTGAAGATCCAGAATAGAGAACAAGAGAGAACTTCAGGAACCAAGTCATGTGACTTGTCCAAGACCCCAAAGCAAGTCTGTGCCCAAACCATGATACATAACTCTGGGCACAAAGGGCAGCAGCCTCTCAATGCATATTTGAAAAAACTTCATGTTCTCTTCCGGCTTTTTCTTTGATTTTGAACTCAGTGTTATAACATTGTTTGGTTGGTCTGTGATGTGGTTACTCCCAGAGCAGGATGGGATGCTCTTTGGTTTGCATCTCGCTGGGGTAGAAGGACCACTTGACAGGTGGGAGCAGAGATCTGAAGGCCAATCTTAATTCACACTGTGAGTCTTTTCTTGGATACTTCAAGTGTTCCCAGGTATAAAATGAGTGGCATAAAAGAGATGGTTTCAATGCCTCTTGGTCCCCAATCTATTCTATTTCTGCCCCTAACACCACAGAAACCTGTGCTGTAGGCTCCACCACTGTTCACCATTTGTCTTTTACAGATAAGGAAACTGAGGCACACCAAGGCTAACTAATTGGCCCGAGGCCCCTGGGAAGTGGCGGCTGTGGGCTGCGGACTGAGGCTGCCACTTGCAAACTGGCTGGTCTCTGTCAGAGAAGCCTGCAGAGAAGCCTGCCCCAGGCCCGGCTGTCCAGGGTCGGGAAGCAGCCCTCACAATCCAGAGAGGAACTGTGTGAAAGGCAATAGCCCTGGACACTCAGAAGTGTGGCTTCCTCTCCTCTTCCTGCCGGATAAGCCCAACTGTTATTCTTCAACAGTAGAATTATTAGCCCAGAAGTCGGGGGTTTCCTTTTCTTCTCTTAATTCCCAGCCCAGTTCCCAACTTTGCTGCTGCTGCCCAACCGCAGCAGGGGTGTCCTGGGGGGCAGCGGCAGTCCCTGGTCGTCCGGTGCCTCTTATTTGGGAAAACAACAACAGTAGCAACCTGACAGCAGCAAACCCCCGAAAACGCCGCAGGGGGACAGTCAGGCCTTGGAAGGAGTGCTGCCCCTGCCTCCTCCCAGAACAAGTTGCGAGCACACCCCACCAGCTAGTGCCTGAGGTTGGTTAGGTAGGTGTGTGAGGGGCACACAGTGTGACAGCTTCCTGTGGGGAGCTGAGGGATGCTGAGTCCCGGGAGGAGAGCCGCTTCTTCCGAGGAGCCCATGTCACCCGAGGCCGCCCAGCTGACACGTGCCGCACCTGGATTCAGGCTCAGGACCAGGGCTCACCTTTGCAGCTCCCTTTGCCCAAACCCACCTCTTCTTGTGGAATTATTAACCAGATCCACCTGCAAATGAAACACTGTGTTCCCCTTGGGCCCCTCGAGGCTGCGATTGTGCTCTGTGTCTGGCTCTCTTTCTCTCCTAGAGAAAGAACTTGGTTTTATTGCAAAGGCACCACTAACATCATGCATGTTCAACGTCCAGAATGCCGTGTGCGTTCTGACTTTCTTCGCGGGAGCTTGGCTGATAATGACGCAGAAGCAGCAACCACACGTCTGGACTGAACTTGCTTCCAGGCACCTGTGTGGGGGGAGGACCTAATTAGTGAGCCCACGCCTGGTTATTTACACACACCCTGGGCGAGCCAGGGCCCGGAGCCCCAGAGATGTTTGTTTCTAAGGGCCAGGACTGCGGACCACCAGGACTTTCGGCAGCCACGTGTGGGGCGAGGAGGGGGTGAAGACAGGGCGCTGAGAGCTCTGGCCCCGCACTCTCCCTGGGCTGAGGCTCCGGGTCTGGACTGGGTTAGGGAGGAAGGGTGCACTTGGGAGCAGCGATTCCAGGAGGTGTGCAGCATCGCTGTGCCCTGCAGAGGGCCTCCAGGGGAGTGTGCTGTAAAGAGCAGACAGTCATAAGCACGGGCTACTGTTGATAATGCTACCGGTCACAAACCCACCCACCCTGTTCTCCAGCTGGTCCTGTGGATGGTATGGCCACCCACCAGGTCGTGCTCACGGGTCATCCAACTTCCTGGTGCTCTCAGTCCCAGGAAGTGCGGTTGCTCCTGCTCCTAAAACATGTTCAATTTGCATTCTCCCCTATGTCTCCACTGCCTTAACCCAGACCCAGTCATGCCCTGTGGTGTCAGTCACGTACTGGTTTCCCTGCGTCTAGTCTCACCACACTCCAATTCCCCTCCTCGCCAGACAATCCTCCCAAAGCACACATACATCTATCTTCCCATCCATCTATCTCCCCACTCATCTATCTTCCCCATCCACCTATCTTCCCCACTGACACCAACAACATTGGTCCCTGACCGCTTGTTACCCTGTAGTGGGGGGTGTGATGGCAGCAGGGATGGTCCCACTCAGAATGAGCACCCATTGGTGCTCCTGGCCCCTCCCCCTTCTGCCCTCCCTCAGAAAACACAACAGCCTGCCCTTGAGGGACAGGGGCCTGGCAGACATCACCTTGACCAGGTCCTGCTGAGTCAGGCAGTGCTGGCGCCACCCTTCCCAGCGGCTGTCTTGAGGAGCGAGGATACAGGATTGAGCAACACTAGCCCAGCTGGATCCCACATCCTGTCCAGGCACCAGGAGACTTTCCCCAAGCTCCCAGGCCTGCCTTTCACTTCTCATTTTTCTTCCACCCACCCCTCTTTCCACGCCCTTCCTGCTGCCCACCCTCCCCTGCGTTCTGGCACGCGATGCACATACAGGCGGTGGTCCCCCCCTTTAGCCCAGCCTGCGGAGGCTGCCCCCCACTCCCTGCTCTTTGTGTGTGGATTAGTTACAGTGCTCACTGCATTGTCTTTTATTTTCTAGTTTGATGTTTGAAAATCAACTTCTTCAGGTATAATTTACAAACAAGAAAATGATCCACTTCAGGTGCAGTTGTTACATGGGTTCACACACTTGCCCAAACTCCTCAAACTGCTGTGCATACAGACTTGTTGCAGAATCATGCTCTTATTGCTCGAGAAGCGACCTAAGGTGGAACTCCTGGCTCAAGCAGTTGGCATAGGCTTGGTTTATGGGAACGTGTCGGCATTCCCCAGTGATCGCAGCACCCTTCCTTCCACCAGCTGCATGTGGCATCTTCATATTGCTTGCTCCACACCCCTGTCCGCATTGGCATTGCCAGCCTTTTGTCTCTTAGCCATCCTGGTAGGCGTGCAGTGCTAGCTCATGGCACTGATGTGCAATCTTCCTCTATCACACTGTTATTATTCGTCTAGAAACACTCTCCCCACCGGCTTCAATGGGCGATTGCAGGTTCACCTGGGCTGGTGAGTGAGCACGTGCACAGTCCCGTCCTCACTCTCTTAAACCCAAATGGACATCCTGGGAAGGGGCTACATCAGTGCCAATGGGGTGACCAGTTAGTTGCCTGAAACAGAAGAAGCTCCTGGCCAAGGGCCTTTCAGTGTTAAACCCCAGGCCAGCCCCGGGCACCAACCTGGCTGGTCACCCAGGAGATGTGGGTAGCTGTGGGTAGCAGGTGAGCATTTAGCCACAATGACACCAAAATGGAACTTTCTCTCTCTATAACTGATCTTGACTTAGCTCATGAAGCTGCTTCTGTGGCTGGTGGGGAATTTCTACTTTCCAGGTCAAGGTGACTCAGGCACTGTCACTCCTGTACATGTTTCTCAGGGATTAAACTAGTTCAGTTATCCCCTCCTCCAGCTCTGTCCACACTGGTGGCTGCCCTGCACTGCCCCCACCCTGCACTGCCCTGGTCCAGCACTGCCCCCGCCCTGCGCTGCCCCGCCCTGTGATGCCCTCTGCCCAGTGATGCTCCTGTCCTGAGATGCACTGCCCGGCAGTGCAGCTGTCTGGGCACTGGGCATTGTGCTGTTGACTTGCAAGTGTGCTGCCTTACCCTGGTCTCAGGAGGCAGCCCTGGCCCTGGAACTTTCTGGAGCCTCTGTAGCTCATGGGGGAGGCCAGAGCTCAGAGACTTCCCTTGGGCCATCTTTCAGACTCCCACCTCACTTGGGCTCCCATCCATGGGCTCCCTGTGGTAGGTTTGCCTGACAATCAAGACACAGTGGGGGAATCCAAGATGGCAGCTGACAGGATGACAGGCTGCAAGATAGCGTGTGAGTGAGAGAGCATGGACATGTGGGGAGTGTGTGTATTTGTGAGTGAGGGACAGATCTATCCCACAGGACTGTTGGGTACTGGTGGACCAGGCTCCCCTGGCCAGGCAGCCTCTACTGTTGCTGACATCTCTCCCAGAGTGGCTAGCTCTGCCACAGAGACTGCATCATCTTGAAGGGGAGAGCCACTGTGATCTGAAGCCCAGCCTTACCTTCAACTGGGGAGACCTTGGATACCTCCGGGGACCCTACAACCACAACGCCCAGGGACCAGCTGCCTCAGATGCGAATCTATGGGACACCAAGACTCCAGCCTCCCCGACCACGGGCACCTAAAAGTCTGTCCAGGGGAAGACTAAGTGGTGTAGAATATGACTGGTCCTGTACCTTCTCACAGAGCAGATAGAAGGAACAGCTGAATCAAATAACATCCACCTAGAACTGGCGAATTAAACACAGTTGGTGAGGCAATCATGGACACAAAGGTCAGAGATCATCTGGAGAGAGCTCTGCCTCCTCAGATTCAGCTGGGTGTTTGTTGTTTTCATTTTTTGGATTAGTTGTTGTTTGTTGTTTGCATTCATCTCTGGGTGTTTGTTGTTCTCATTTTTTTTAGATTAGTTGTTGGTTTTTT
This sequence comes from Corynorhinus townsendii, assembly GCA_026230045.1. Lineage (NCBI taxonomy): Eukaryota > Metazoa > Chordata > Mammalia > Chiroptera > Vespertilionidae > Corynorhinus > Corynorhinus townsendii. The sequence goes on along the minus strand of JAPDVU010000007.1, from coordinate 97,224,776 downwards.
GGAGTTTTCTCCCCATATACATATATTCCCCCTGTCTTCTTTTTTCTTCTCTTTCTTTTGCCTCTTACATTTTTCCCCTTTTCTCAATGTCATTTTTGCACTCTTTTCTCTGGTGGTCATCTTTGTTTGGGGTTATTGGTATTGAGAATACATTTGTGTTTGGTGCCCTGTGCATTGTGCCTTGTTGTGTTGTATTTCGTGCCTTTAAGTCAATGCAGGAGAGACAGAGCTACATAACCAGAAACCCTGAGAGGAGTGATCATGGGGAGACAAAGAAACAGCCCACATACGAAAGAAAAGGAGGAATCACCAGAAAAGGAAGTAACCAAAGTAGAGGCAAGCAATATGTCAGAGAAAGAATTCAGAACAATGGTCATAAGGATGCTGAAGAGGTTGGAAGACAATTTCAACAATATATGGAAGAACCAAGAGAAAATGAAGAAGAACCAAGAAGAAATGAAGAATGACATAGCTGCAATAAAGAACACAATAGAAAGCATCAACAGTAGACTAGAAGAAGTGGAAGACCGCATCAGTGAGCTAAAAGACAAGGTAGGAAAAAATACCCAAGCAGAGCAGCAATTGGAAAAAAACAAACAGAAAACAAACAAACAAACAAACAAACAAACAAAAAAACCAGGAGGATAGCCTAAGGGAACTTTGGGACAACACAAAATGAAACAACATCCACAGAATAGGGTCCCTAAAGGATAGGAAACTGAGCAAGGAAAAGAAAACCTTTTTGAAGAAATAATGACAGAAAACTTCCCTGATATTGGGAAGAAGAAAAAACTCACACAAGTCCAAGAAGCTCACAGAGTCCCAAACAAGATGAAACCAAAAAGACTGACACCAAGACATATTATAATTAAATTTGCAAACACCAACGACAAAGTAAGACTCTTAAAGTCTGCCAGAGAGAGACAGAAAGTTACCTACAAGGGATCCCCCATCAGACTATCAACTGATTTCTCAACAGAAACACATTAGCCCAGGAGGGAATGGAATGAAATATACAAAGTAATGCAAAGCAAGGGTCTGAATCCAAGAATACTGTATGCAGCAAGATTATCAATCAAAGTTGAGGGTGAAATCAGGAGCTTCACAGACAAAAAAATGATGAAGGGAGTTTATTACCACCAAACCAGCAATGCAAGAAATGCTAAAGGGTCTGCTATAAAAAGAATAAATAAGAAGGGAAAAGGGAACATGGGCACAAAGAATAAAAATGGTGACAAACAAGCACCTATCAATAATAACTTTAAGTGTAAATGGATTAAATGCCCCAATCAAAAGATGTAGAGTAGCTGAGTGGATAAGAAAACATGATCCATATATCTGCTGTCTACAGGAGACCCACCTCAGAACAAAGGACTCACACAGACTGATGGTGAAAGGATGGAAAAAAAGTTTTTCAGGCAAATGGAAATCAAAACAAAGCTGGGGTAGCAATACTTATATCTGAAAAATTAGACCTCAAAGTGAAGGCCATAACAAGAGATAAGGAAGGCTACTTCATAATACTAAAGGAAGCAATTCAACAAAAAGATATAACTCTGGTAAACATATGCACCCAATACAGGAGCACCCAAGTACATAAAAAAACTTCTGGAAGATATCAAGGGAGAGATTGACAGCAATATAGTCATAGTAGGAGACATTAATACCCCATTGACACCACTGGATAAATCCTCTAAACAAAAAAATCAGCAAAGAAACATCAATCCTAAATGACTCACTAGATCAGATGGAATTAATTGACATCTTCAGAACATTTCACCCAAAAGCCACAGAATATATATTCTTCTCAAGTGCACATGGGACATTTTCAAATATAGACCACATAGTGGGACACAGGCAAAGTCTCTTCAAATTCAAGAAGATAGAAATCATATCAAGCATCTTCTCAGATTACAATGGCATAAAATTAGAAATCAACTACAATAAAAACAATGAAAAAAAAATCAAACACTTGGAGGCTAAATAGCATGCTATTAAACAATGATTGGGTTACCAAGAGATCAAAGAAGAAATAAAAAGCATCATGGTAACAAACAACAATGAAAATACAACAATCCAAAATCTATAGGACACAGCAAAAGCAGTCTTAAGAGGGAAGTTCATGGCTCTACAAGCCTACTGCAAAAAACAAGAAACAATGGTAATAAATTATCTAACCCTAAAACTCAAAGAGTTAGAAAGAAAGCAACAAGAAAAGCCCAGAGTGAGCAGAAGGAAGGAAATAACATAGATCAGAGCAGAAATAAACAACATAGAGACAAAAAACAAACAAACAAAAAAAACCCACAACAATATAAAAGACGAACAAAATCAAGAGATGGTTCTTTGAAAGGATAAACAAGATTGATGAACCTCTAGCCAGGCTCATCAAGAAGCAAAGAGAGAGGATCCAAATAAAAAAATCAGAAATGAAAGAGGTGAAGTAACAACTGATTCCACAGAAATACAAAGGATTATGAAAAAAAATACTATAAATAACTCTATTCCAACAAAATGGACAATATAAATGAAATGGACATATTCTTAGAAAAATATAAGCTCCCAAAACTCACTCAGGAAGAATAAAAAAAAACCTGAATAGGCTGATAACTACCGAAGAAACTGAAACAGTGATCAAAAATCTTCCAGCAAACAAAAGCCCTGGTTCTGGACAGCTTTACAGGGGAGTTCTACCAAGCATTCAAAGAAGAACTAAAACCTATCCTCCTCAGACTATTCAAAAAAATTCAAGTGGGATGCACACTTCCAAGCTCTTTCTATGGAGCCAGCATTACCCTAATTCCAAAACCAGATAAAGACACCACACAAAAAGAGAACTACAGGCCTATATCCTTGATGAACATAGATGCTAAAATCCTCAACAAAATTCTAGCAAATTGATTTTAGCATTCTATTAGAAAGATCATGACCAAGTGGGATTTATTCCGGGGATGCAAGGCTGGTACAATATCCACAAATCAATAAATGTGATACATCACATAAACAAACTGAGAGATAAAAATCACATAGTCATATCAATTGATGCAGAAAAAGCATTTGACAAAATCTAACACCTTTTCTTGATAAAAAAACTCTCAGCAAAGTAGGAATAGAGGGATCATACCTCAACATAATAAAAGCTATATATGACAAACCTACAGCCAACATCATACTCAATGGGCAAAAACTATACTCATTTCCCCTGAGAATGGGAACAAGACAGGAATGCCCACTTTCACCACTCCTGTATGATATAGTACTGGAAGTGCTAGCCATAGTGATCAGACAAGAAAAAAAATAAAAGACATCCAAATTGGAAAACAAGAAGTAAAACTGTCCTTATTTGCAGATGACATGATACTATACATAGAAAAACCAAAGTCTCCATAAAAAACTATTAGACTTAATAAATGAATTTGGCAATATAGCAGGATACAAAATTAACACCCAGAAATCTATGGCCTTTTTATACACCAATAATGAACTCACAGAAAGAGAAACGGGAAATAAAAAAATCCCATTTACTATTGCACCAAAAAAATTAAGATACCTGGGAATAAACTTAACTAAGGAGGTAAAGACCTGTACTCAGAAAACTACAGGACACTGAAAAAAGAGATAGAGGAAAACATGAACAAATGAAAGAACATATCCTGTTCATGGATTGATAGAATCAACATCATTAAAATGTCCATACTACCCAAAGCAATCGGCAGATTCAATGTAATCCCCATTAAAATACCAACAGCATACTTCAAAGATCTAGAACAAACTCTTCAAAAATTCACCTGGAATAAAAAAAGACCCCGAATATCCACAGCAATCCTGAGAAAGAAGAACAAAGTTAGAGGGATCACAATACCAGATATTAAGCTAAATTACCAATCCAAAGCCACGGTTCTCAAAACTGCCTGGTACTGGCACAAGAATAGACATATAGACCAATGGAACAGAACAGAGAACCCAGAAATCAACCTAACCCATAATGCTCAATTAATATTTGACAAAGGAGGAAAGAACATACAATGAAGTCAAGACAGTCTCTTCAATAAATGGTGCTGGGAAATTTGGTCAGATACATGCAAAAAAATGAAACTAGATCACCAACTTACACCATACACAAAAACAAACTCAAAATGGCTAAAGGACTTAAATGTAAGATGGAAAACCATAAAAAATCCTACAAGATTCCATACGCAGCAAAATAGCAGATATATGTTGTAATAACCCCCCGCAGCTTGTATTTTTTTCATATTGAAAATGGGAGGTGACGTCAGTTTAAGTAGAATTTTTCTTGCTGAATTATCTGAAAAATAAGTAGGACAGTCCGATGGTTTTCCCAGGCTCCTTTTCAGCTGATTGGTCGAAAAGTCTGAAGTTGGGTAAAGGCCTTCCCTCTGCCCAAGGCAGGGCTCTGCCTGTATCGCCAGCCAGGCCAGCCAGTGCCCTCGGGCTCATGGACCTCCAGGCAAAAATACAGCCCAGGAAGGACTCACTTCATTCAAGAAAACTGAAGAACAACTACTACTATTAATTAGCCATTTTGTGCCGGTAGTTTGTATTAATTTTTATTACTTTTAGAGCTTAAGACACATTGTATTTCAAGGCAGACAAGGAACTGGAGAAAATGATCAAATGCAACATAATCATAAGGCTATGCAATTGATCTTATGCAAAAATCTAAGATATTTGGAGACTGTGCCATTAATATATGTTATAGCATAATTAAAAAAATGGAGCTCCCAGAGTGAAATATGTCTGTATTAAAAGTAGTACATGCTTATTGCTAAAACCTTAAAACATCAGAAATACATAAACGTAGAAATAAGTTTCCTCTTCCCTGTGATTCTAATTTCTATCTCGATCTCTGGCTCAGTTTGTTCATGGAAATCTGTGCCTGGCATTGTTTCCTGGCTACCTGGGCTTTCACCCCGCGCGGTACTTTACTATGCGGCCGAGCCATAGTTTATTTCACCAGTTCCCTACTGATGGCAGTCATGAGGCTTTTGGCTTCAAGTATTAGAAAGGGACTCAAACGGACTTACACAATAAAGAAATGTCTTAGCTCATGTAAATGCAGTTTATAGAAGGGTGGCTTCAAGATGGCTCCACCAGTGGCGCCCGCTCCGTTGGCGGCTGCTATTTTCTTTGGCATTTCCTCTGAGCGCTGGTCCTGTAGACGGTGTTCCCCTCCAGGGGAAAGGGTGCTGTAGCAGCGCCAGGCTTTGCCACCTCCCACCAGCTCACAGAGGAAGAGAGGAGCTTCTATGCCAGCACAGAGCCCTCTGGCCGCCCGGCGCCTCTGCAGCCGTCGTTAACCTGCTGCAATGTCCACTAAGGATGCCATTCTCTTCTTGACATTCTGATAAGTGGAAAGCTTGGAATAATTTTCACAACTGCATTTAATAAAGGAAAACAATAAAGGAAGGGACTTTGTTCTCATTTAAAACATGGGTGGTCTTAGATGGTGGAATTTTTGGTGATTTTTATTTTCTTCTTTACTAAACATTTCTGTATTTAATGAATTTCTTAATGCATCAATTTTATAATTAGGAAAACAATGCCATTTGCCATTTTACACATTTGTGAATATATGTGCATACAATCATATATACTTATATATATCCTTCACACATTTCTCACTTGTTTTCTGACTTGAACCTTGGCAAAATCTGTGGTACACTTGGATGACTTTGGGCCTCCTTTAACTAAAACACAGCCTTGCCAGTGACTCAGGTTGTTGGTGGTGAGGGTTAGATTAGATGTCCTCTGAAAACCCTCTCAGCTGACATACATGCAGCTCTTTACACAATACATAGATTTTTATTGATTTAAGAGAGGAAGGGAGAGGGAGAGAGAGTTAGAAACATCAATAATGAGAGAATCACTGATTGGCTACCTCCTGCACATCCCCCCACCTGGGGATTGAGCCCACAACCCAGACATGTGTCCTGACCTGGAATCGAGCCATGCTAGTGGGGCAATACATTCAACTCTTGGTCCTCCTCCAATCCGACAAAAACTTCTTTACTGAAATTTTTCTATTGATAAGTTTGTAGAAGAACATGTGTATTCATTCCACAAATATGTCTGATGGCACATCCTCACAATGGCCCAGCTGGAGCCAAGGTCGGGCCAGGATGGCCTCAGCACAGAAACCCTACCTTGGGAGTGGTGAGCTGGTAGGGCTGAGGCTGTGATGCCTGAAACGACAACAAATGCTGAAGAGCTCACCTATCAAGGGAGACACATTTAAATGTTGCGAAACTGCAAAGATGAGCACCACCTATTTGAAAAGAAAAAAATAAATTCCTCCTTTCCCAGGAGATTAGATTTCCACTTTAGCTAAGCTCTTCATCTAATATCCTATATAATAAAAGGCTAATATGCAAATTGAATGGCAGAACGACAGGTCGCTATGATGTACACTGACCACCAGGGGGAGACACCCAATTCAGGAGCTGCCCCCTGGTGGTCATGTGCTCCCACAGAGGGATTGTTGCTCAGCCAGAGCCGGGCTCATGGCTTGCAAGTGCAGCGCTAAGGACTCCTTGGCGGACATGCCCCGAGGGGTCCTGGACTGTGAGAGGGTGCAGGCCAGGCTAAGGGACCCCCCCACCCCCAGTGCATGAATGTCATGCACCAGGACTCTATTACATATATATTATAATATAACTCAGGAAGTATATATGTTATATAGCTATATAGAACACTATTAAAACACATGCATACACAACACACATACTAGTATATTACATACAACAGTTTGCAGAAGTCACAACACTCTGTATCTAAGGTCAGAGCTGGCTGTAAAAGGAAAAATTTAATACATTCATTAAAAATGATTGCTCACTATTGAATAGTTTAGCTTGAATCTATTTCCTTTATAGCAACCTTTTTCGGGGATACATGGGCAGAATATTCCCTGAAAAGGCTACTAGGAAGGAAAAGCCATAGTTTGTTGTTTCAAAGTTGGTTACCCATTCCCATCTCTGTGTCTGTTTATTTCCCTTTGTCTTAAAGTTCAGGTGCCATTCACTTCTGCAAGGTGAGTAGACCCAGTGTGGGCTTGAGTGATTGCTTTCAAATCTGCCCTCGATCCCAGTCCAACACCAATCCAAAACCTTGGCAGTCACCCAGCATGTGCCTCGCAGGCTGCTGACTGCCCGTGGGATGGAGGCTCCATGATCCCTGGGCTCAGTGTCACACCAGGTTACCATTTGCGATGTGTTCATTTCAGCCCTGAGATTTCAGGCTCATCCCAATTTCCTTTCTGGCTGGACTTCTGTTCGGGGGTGGAAAGCCTAAGGCCCCTTTCGCTTTGACTACAGGCTGTGGAAACAGCTGGGAACCGTGATTTAGGTTTGGGTTGTAACTTTCTTTTCAGTTCAGTGTGTCAAATACCTTGGAAGCAATGGAATAAGTGAGCGTTCTCTAGTAAAGCAATTCTTTCCTCATGACAAACTTTTGTGGTCCTTTGCCAAGGAGGGCTCAACTGTCATCTGAACATTTTGCTTTAGCCCCCTCTGCCTGCAGTCTTTCTTTCTTTCCCAAATGAACTTAAACAATAGTGTCTGAGGCTTTTGGTTCAGTCATTCTTAAGGCTCCATGTGGTTGTCATAAGAATAGGAAAGATGCCAATAGACTTAGGGGCTAAGTTCCTTTAATGGAAAATAATATAGAAATTGAAGGAGAGAATTTTATAAAGTAGAAACTGACAGAGATGACTCCAAATATGGTTCTCACATCCTTACCAGAGGAGGTGTTCAGCTGTGGGTTATGTGAGGATTCCTCCACACATGAGAAGCATTTTGCCATTCAAAAAAGGGTTTATATTTTCCGTGATCTCCTCCAGGAAGATTTACTACACACTTACCCACTCACCAAGTGCAAATTTCTGGTACAAAACCACCCGCACCTTGTTGATTATCTCCTTCATTTCCCACAAGTGTCCCACGGAGGCCTGATGCCAGAGGTTCCTTACCTCCTAGAGTATGTAGATACTCTATCGGTATCTCGATAGATAAGAATGGAAAGACAGGCTAGACTTCAGATTTTATTGGGGGAGACTATCAGGAGCTGTATAATTTTAAACCAGAAAAAGTGTGGCACAATCGGCTTTAGGATGGGCAATCTATTGGCAGTGTGTGACAGATGTTCCCACTATGTCAGCCATGATCTGCATCACGAAGGGATTTATTGTGATATCTTAAACTTAATAAAGTCCAGTTTCATGTGCAGTACAGGAACCTTAGAGCACTGTCATTACTTTCTGCTCTCTTTTGTGCTGTATGTCATGCAACACACTGTTATTTTGGCTTCAAACAATTATCTTTTAAAGACACTTAAATAATAAAAAATTGTATGTATATGCCCATGGAATTGCTATTTCTGTTGCTTTTTATTCCTCTATATATGTTCAGATTTTTGTTTGGTATAGTTTTCTCTTTGCCTGGAGGACTTACTTTAACATTTTATATACTGTAGGTTGGCTGGTAAAGAAATCTTTCAGCCTTTGCATATCTGAAAACAACTTCATTTCCCCTTTATTTTCAAAAGATATTTTTTATGAATAAAGAATTATAGATTGACAGTTTTTATTTCTTTTAGTGTGTTAAAGATATTGACCCAAAGTTTCCTACCTTGCATCATTTCTGGTAAGAAATCTGCTGTCATCCTTATCTTAGTTCCTCTGCTCTCTGGCAGCCTTTAAAGTTTTCTTTTTATCACAGATTCTAAAGAAGTTGATGATGAAGTGCCTTGGAGAAGTTTTCTTCATGCTTCTTGTGCTGGGATTTTGTTGCATTTCTTGGATCTGTGGGTTTATAATTTGCCTCATATTTGGGAAAATTTTGACCTTATTTCTTGAAATATTTTTTCTAGTACCCCCCCCTCCCCCCACCTCACTTCCCTCCAGACACTTTGGAAACTATAATTACAGGCATATAATTGGGTGCTTTACATTGTCACAATTCATCAATACTTTATTAATTTAATCCATTTTTTCCTTGTTTCATTCTTGGATACTTTCTCTTGCTAAGTCTTGACGTTTACTAATCTGTTCTTTTACATTGTTGAATGCACCATTAATAAGATCCAATGTGTGTGTGAGTTTTTAAATCTCAGACAAAATAGTTTTCATCTCTTAAGTGTGATTTGGATCTTAAATCTCTTTCGTGTCTGTACTAAACATGTCTGATCTTCAGCATTTGAACATATGGAATATAATCATAATAACTGTTTTAAGATCCTTATTTAATAATTTCATGATCTGTGCTATTTTTGGATCAGTTTTGATTGATTTTCTTCTCATTATGGGTTATGTTCTCTTGTTTCTTTGCTTTCTTGGTAGTTTTTGATTAGATGGCAGACAATGTGAATTATACATTGGTGGGTTAGACCTACTAGACATATTCAAAACACTCTTCCCAACCACAAAAAAATGTACATTCTTCTCAACTGCACATGTAACATTATCCAGAATAGACCAGAATAAGGCCATAAAACAACATTTAAAAGGATTCAATACATTTAAAACGATTGAAATCATACAAAGTTTGTTCTCCAATCACGAGGTCATGAAATTAAAAATCAATAAGAGAAAGAAATTTAAGTTCAGGAGTATGTGGAAATTAAACAATATATTCCTAAATAACAAATGGATCAAAGAAGAAATTAAAAAAGAAGTCAGAAAACATTTTAAGATGAAAGAAAATAAAAACACAACATGCCAAACTTATGAAATTCAACTAATGCAGTACATGGAGGAAAATTTAGAGATGTACATGACTGTATTTTAAAAGATCCAAAATAACTTGTTTTTTCCACTTTCAGAAACTAGGAAAAGAAAACAAATAACCCAAATAAACAATGGAAACAGGATTTGAACAAACATTTCTCCAAAGAACGTTAAAAGAATGACCAATAAACCCATGAAAAAGATGTTAAACATCAGTCAGTAGGGAATGTAAATCATAATATAACTAGAGGCCTGGTGCATGAAATTTGTGCATGGGGGTGGGGGGGGTGTCCCTCAGCCCAGCCTGCACCCTCTCCAATCTGGGACCCCTCGAGGGATGTCCAACTGCCTATTTAGGGCCGATCCCCGGTGGGATTTGGCCTAAACAGGCAGTCAGACATCCCTCTCACAATCCAGGACTGCTGGCTCCAAACTGCTCGCCTGCCTGCCTGATTGCCCCTAACTGCTTCTGCCTGCCAGCCTGATCACCCCCTAACCACTCCCCTGCCAGCCTGATCGATACCTAACTGCTCCCCTTCCAGCTCAATTGCCCCTAACTGCCCTCCTCTGCTGGCTTGGTCACCCCTAACTGCCCTCCCTTGCCAGTCTGGTCACCCCTAACTGTCCTCCCCTGCTGGCCTTGTTGCCCCCTACTGCCCTCCCCTGCAGGCCTGGTCCCCCCCAACTGTCTTCCCCTGCAGGCTTGGTCTGCCCCAACTGCCCTCCTCTGCAGGCCTGGTCTCCCCCAACTGCCCTCCTCTGCTGGCCTGGTCACCCCTAACTGCCCTCCCCTGCAGGCCTGGTTCCCCCAACTGCCCTCCCCTGCAGACCATCTTGTGTCCACATGGGGGCAACCATCTTTGACCACATGGGGGTGGCCATCTTGTGTATTGGAGTGATGGTCAATTTGCATATTACTCTTTTATTAGATAGGATGAGAAAACCCCTCACAGCCCCTAGAATAACTAAGATGAAAAACACAGGTAATAATAAATGTTGATGAGGATGTGGGGAACTTGGAGCATTCATTCATTGTTGGCAAGAATGTAAAATGGTGCTGCCACTTTGTCAAATAGTTTGGCAATTCTTTAAAATGTGCAACATAGAATTACCCTTTTACTCAGCAATTCTACCCTACCTAACAAAACACGAAACCTGTTCACCAATGTTCAGAGCAACATTATTCATAATTAAGAGGTGGAAACAATCCACACATCCACTAAGTAATAAATGAACAAACAAAACGTGGTAAAGCCACACGATGCAATACTATTTGGCCTTGAAAGGGAATGAAGTATACCAATCCAGACTATACCGTGGATGAATTTAGACACCACTATACTAAGTCACAAAAAGAACCAGTCACAAAAGGCCACATTCACATGGAATGTCTAGAAGAAGCAAATCCATAAAACAGGAAGGAGCTTGGTGGTAGCCAGGCACTGGGGGAGAGGAGTGGAAAGTGGCTGCTAATGTAGATGAGGTTTCTTTTTGGGGTGATGAAAGGTTCTGAAATACAAGGGTGGGCAAAGTAGGTCTAGAGTGGTGAGTACGTGAAACCCAGAGTTTGTTTTTGTATTATTTATTAGTTATTGTATTATTTACTAGCATGAGAGTGAGAAACCCCCAGAAACCATAATCTTAGGAAGGCCACCAGGATTTCTAATGGGCTTTGTCCTCAGAAAGCCCAGCGGGTTCTAAGAAGATTTGAAAAAGTCCCTCATACCTCTGGTAAGGGAAGGGAAGACTAATTATTGTGAAATACCCTAAGAGCCTTCTCTATAACAGAGGCCTACTCTTCAGTAACAAAAAACAACACACTTTATTGGAGCCTAATTTTATCTGGGGGCAGGGCATTTCTCCTATCATCAGAGATCTCACAACTCTGTCCCCTTGGTATCACCGGACATGCTTCTGAGTAGGGAGATGTGGGTCAGGCACCTGACACCTTGCCATTCCCTCACATATTTTCTTCTTTTCCTCCTCCTTCTGTTTTTTCTTTAAATTTTCTTTCATTCCTTCTTATAAGGAATCTATAATTATCGTTGCCTTTGTTTCCCTATTTGTACACTTCCTGCATACCATTTTAAGCTAACCTTTAATTTAAGTGTTATTTCTGGAATCCCTCCTCCCCACCCCCCCGCCAACTCTGCTAGAAAAGACAACAGAAGAAAGTACTGATGGCATCTTCCTAAAAGTGATTGTCTTGAAGCCAAGAATGTGTCGTGTATTTTGGAATCAGAATCAAAGTACATTCTTTCTGTTTCAGGCTCCCTGACTGATGTGCTGGGAGCACAGGGAGCAGAGCAGACGGCCAGCTGCTCCTTGGAAAGGCCGCCGCAATCATTCCCAGCACCCGCCCACCACAGTGACAGCAGCGGGCTGGTGGTCCTGCTTCTCCAGTCCCCCATGTATCCCCACTAGGGGGGATGTCTCCCCACTAGGGAGGATGTCTCCCCACCAGGGGGATTTCTCCCCACCAGAGGGATGTCTCCCCACCAGGGGGATGTCTCCCACCAGGGGGATGTCTCCCCACCAGGGGGATGTCTCCCACCAGGGGGATGTCTCCCCACTAGGGGATGTCTCCCCACCAGAGGGATGTCTCTCCACCAGGGGGATGTCTCCCACCAGGGGGATGTCTCCTGAGAGACTCGGTGCTGGAGGAAGATAGCGGTTTGATCAATGGAAGTGAGAGCTCATGTCCAGGCAATCAGGTTGTCTGGCTGGGACCCTGAGAGTGGTGAATTGTTCAGTGTTTTCTAATAACCACCCACATGATGAAAGTGAAGCTTTGCAATTGAGCAGCTTCTCTCAGGAACTGTGGTCCAGGTTGGAGCTTGGACCTGTGTCGGTGTTTGAGGAACAGGGGTGATACCAGGGGCTGAGTGGGATGGTGGCCGGCCCACTCCCCCTGGGAGCAGCAGGCACAGGGCAGCACATGCCCACTGGCTTCTGGGGACATGGCGTCCTCCCCGTGGAGTGTGCTAATCGTCCAGGGCGTGTTTGGAAAGAAAATGCAAAGTAGGAGCAAAGCCACTGAGAGGCTTCCCCTGCAGCAGCTGCTGAGCTGGCTGGTGGTGCCTGTGACTGAATCTTTTTCTATTTGGGGTAGCCACCTTCTTCTCAGGTTGGTGCTGTTCCTTCAAGTGCTGGGGCCTCCCTGGGTGAGGTGATAGCATCTCCTTGCGTATAATCCTCCTCGTTCCTCTGTTTTGAAATAAAACTGCAGGATGTGGGAGTGGTCAGGATGCCCTGAGCTAGTCCCGCCCAGGCCCAAGTGGGCTCTTTCGTCTCCAGCCGCTGGGAAGTAACCAGCAGTCCACAGATCTGAGCATTGCTCCTCAAGCACCTAAAACTAGTCATCAGCTACTCAAAACAACTGCAGTATAGGACAATGCTTTGTAAAAATGGAAGAATCAGTATTTGTTTGGTCCTTGCCACTCAGCTCTGTGGCCGTGGCTGAGGCTTCTGGAGGCTGAGTCAGCAGCGGCACTAGCTCAGGTGAGGGGCTGCAAGCGCCTGGCCTGGAACCCATTTCCAGAAAGCCCGGTCAGATTAGGCACAGCCCCTCCGTGTTCCAGAGCAGAGGGGATGGAAAGGAATTAGTATGGAAAACTCAGTGAATTTTTACAAAATCAAGTTTTGTGACTATGCTATGATGTGCCTATGCAGTACACTGCTGATGGACATGGAGGTAATTTCTAGTTTGGGGCCATGATGTACGGGCTGTTAGGAATATTCTGTGTTTTGGTGAACATCTCTACACTTTCCTGTGGGCCATATCCCAGGAGTGAAGGCCTGGCCTGTAGACTATGCATATGCTCTGGGCGGGGGGTGGAGGGGGCCTGCACACTGTTCCCCCAAGGGTTTGCTTACATGCACTCCCAGCAAGGAGGTTGGAGAGAGAGTTCCAGTTTCTTGAAATCTTTATCAACATTTGGTATTTTCTCTCTTTTCACCATTTTGCTAGGTGTGTCCTGTATATCATTCTGGCTTTAATTGTAATTTCTTGGTGGCTAATGAAGTTGAGCACTTTAAAAAATATTTACTGGCCTTTGAACATTCTTTTTAAACTACCTGGTCAATCTTTTGTTCGTATAGTCTTCTCTGAGTTTGTTTTATGACTTGCAGGAGCGTTGAATACATTCGAGGTAAGGATACCTTTTCTGATAGATCTATTACCAGTCACTCCCTCAGCTCTGGGCATGGCCTTTCCTGTCTTAGTGGTGTCTTTGGAAGAAAGATCTTGACTTATCAATATTGTTTATTTATAATTAGAATATTTCTGTTCTGTTTAATAAAACTTTGCCTGCTCTAACATCATGAAGTTTCCTTCTATGTGTTTTTAAAGTCTCCTTGTTTTACCTCTCATGTAGATCAGCAGTCCACCTGCTATTGACTTTTGTGTATGGTGTAAGGTGGTAGTTCAAGGTCCATATTAATTTTTCCATTTGTTTGTCAAAATGATTCATTTACAGAAACGAATACCCTTTCTGACTTCACTTTAGTATCGCACTTGGCATAATTCAGGTGTCTGTGCAAAGAAGTCTCTGGACTATTCATTCTCTTGTATTGGTCAGTTTATCTATCCAGACTGATACTGTACTGTCCTAAGTATTACAGTATTAAAATAAGACTTGATATCAGTGGGTAAGTCTTCCTGCTTTATTTTTGTCCAGATTGCTATAGATACCCTTTGTATTTTATATTTCCATATGAATTTTAGAATCACCTGTCAATTTCTATAAAAATACCTAAAGTGATTGCATTGAATTTGAGAAAAATTGATTATTTACAATATTGAGTCTTGCAATTACTGACCATGGTGTATATCTCCACTTATTAGATATTCTCTTTAATTTCTCTTGGCACTTTTTGGTGATTTTTCAGTGTAAACAACTTGCATATTTACTAGATTTGTTGTTAATTCAATCTCTAATGAGATTATACATGATGTCTTTTTTTTTTAATTTTATTTTATTTTTATTGTTTTAAGTATTACAAACAGTAGTACATATGTCTCCTTTTTTCCCCCCCATTGACCTCCTCCCCGGCCTCCCCTATCCCCCAGTACATGCCTTCACCTGCCCGCCCTCCCCCCTGCCCCAGTGTCTTATATCCATTGGTTGTGCTTATATGCATGCGTACAAGTCCTTCGGTTGGTCTCTTACAGCCCTCCTCGCCCAACCACCCCTGTCTTCCCAATGTAGTTTGACAGTCTGTTCAATGCTTCTTTGCCTCTGTATCTTTTTCCCACCATTTCTTTCCTTTAAAAAGTTTTGCCTTTGCAGACTGGAAATAAACATATAATAACAAAACAAGACAAAACAAAAAAATGTTTGAGTCCCAATTTCAATGTCCAACAGTTCCTTATGTGTACATGCCAGCAATGATATCTGGAAGGTGGGCACATGGTGGCAATGCAGGTCCGACCCTCTCTGGTTTGGTCCTAGACAACCTGCAGCGGTGCACAGCTGCTGACTGCTCACATGGCAAGGTGTTGTCAGCGTCTTCCATATCTGGACTGTTTTTTCCTCTTGTCTTCGTGGTTGGAGCACACCTGTCAATTCCTCTCTGTTGCAGGAATCCATCTGGTCTTGAGGTTGTTTTCTGAAAATATACAAATATATTCTCGACCACAAGTTAATAAAGGAATCTCTTCTATATAATTGATTTGGGATCCTTTTTATTTTTGTTCAAACGATTTTCCTTTGTCTTATTTAGACACCATGTGTGTTTTTAATGGCCGTCTTGCTGTTAGCATTGCAAATGAAACTTAATTTGGTAAAGTAAAAATTTTCTAGATGTAATTTACTTATAGGATATTTTTCCTTACATGATATTGCCCTACTATCCCCCCCCCCTTTTTTTTATTAATGGAGGTTTTTGTAAATTTTATAATGCAGTCTTGATAACTTTAATTTTTTTTTTCCCCCACACATATGACTGCTTTAGGTTCATTGCATATTCAGGAATTTTACCATGAGATGAACTACCAATAGAAATTTTAGTTATTACTTTAAGAATAGCTTTTTGTCCAGTACTTGAATATTCGCTTATTTCAATTAGCCTATTTAAATTAATCTGAAAACTTGATTACTATTTTACTGTCAAATTTAATACTCTACCAACATATACATGATGTCTTAAATATTTTATTACCTATTTGTCGATAGAAATAAAACTGATTTTTATATTGACCTTTTATATAATAATCTTGCTAAATTTACTTAAAAATTCTTACATTGCAGATGCTTTTGCACATTCTAAGTATAAAATAACGTTAACTGCAAATATCAAAGAGTGGTTCCGTGGGCACAGAATTCTTCATGGACATCAGAACATGTTGTCCCACTGCCCTCGGCCCTGCACCTTGTCATGAGCGGCTGGTTTGTAATCAGGTCTCTGATCTCCTGGTGTGATGTGTCATATTTCCCTGGGTCATTTCCAGATCTTCTCTGTATCAGTGACTCTGATGTGCCTAGCTGTGGCTTTTCTTGTGTTTATTCTGTCTTGAGTTGTTGAACTTGTTGAAATAGTAAATTAATATTTTTCACTCTTTTTGAGAAGCTGTTCACCTTTATTTCTCAGAATAGTTTTCTACGTCTTTCCTCCTCCTCCCTGAGGTTTTAATTACATGTATTTTGGCCACTTGAAATTATCTGAAGGGTCTCATCTGCTCATCACAATTTCTCATAACAGCGTTTGGCTTGTTCTAATGTCTGTGCTTTTCCTCGTGATTATTGGTGATGTTTTCTTGCCTCTTCAGTATGTTTTTACTTTTGTCAGATGCTGTGCACAAGAGCTCCAGACATTCTCAGATATGTCACTATTCATCAGTGAGTTCATTTTCCTGTTAAGCAGATGAAATGAGGTGCTGATGAAATCAATTTAAAAAGGAGCCACACTTTTAGAAAGACACATGGACACGGGCCCACTGCTTTGTTATGGCTGAGGCTTTTCCGGGCTTTTCCTGGAGAGGTTTGGGGTGGCTTCCTTAGTCCTGGAAACTCTGAATCACCCAGACGCGCTCTCAGGAGCTCAGTCCCGCTGTCCAAGGCTCTGTCCAGACAGACATGAGGCTGGCAAATGTCCTGGGGAAAGCAGACCTGTGCATGAGGCAGGTCCTCCTGCCAGAGGTTCACTTTGTAACTGCTTTAGGCTTTGGGAAATTCACTCTGTACAGGTGCAGTGCAGTAGGCTTCCATTTGAGTACATGTGCACAGAGCTTACTCTCTTGTTATTACTTAGTAGAGGCCCAGTGCATGAAATTCGTGCACTGGAGGGGGGTGGTCCCTCAGCCCAGCCTGTACTCTCTCCAATCTGGGACCCCTCAGGGGATGTCAGACAGGCAGTTGGACATCCCTCTCACTGCTGGCTCCTAACTGCTCACCTGCCTGCCTGCCTGATTGCCCTTAACTGCTTCTGCCTGCCAGCCTGATCACTCCCTAACCACTCCCCTGCTGGCCTGATTAACACCTAACTGCTCTCCTGCCGGCCCAATCGCCCCCAACTGCCCTCCCCTGCTGGCCTGATCTTGCCCCCAACTGCCCTTCCCTGCCGGCCTCATTGCCCCTAACTGCCTCTGCCTGACTGATCACCCCTAACTGCCCTCCTCTGCTGGCCAATTTGGTTCTGATTGGTCGGTTTCATGCCAATCAGCATCAAAAGCTGTACCTCCTAGGCAGCCATTGGCTCCTCACAGTTCACCCAGATTTGGTTCTGATTGGTTGGTTTCTATGCCAGTCAGAATCAAAAGCTCTGCCTCCTAGGCAGCCATTGGCTCCTCACAGTTCACCGGATTTGGTTCTGATTGGTCGGTTTCTATGCCAGTCAGTGTCTCTGGGCCTATCAATGGGGCCTGATCATAAAGGTGGGGCTGATCAGCAGCCCCGGTGGAGGCCTGGAGAAAAATGGAGGTGCTGCTGCTGGCCAGGCCTGGAGAGAAAGAGAGAGGCAAGTGCTGATCAACAGCAGCCACAGAGGCAACAGATCAGACCCTGCTCCTCTCTTCAGGCCTCTCTCTGGGCCTGGTTTGCAGCCCCCTCAGCAGTCAGTGCTAGGTAGCCACGGCAACCCAGCGCTGACTACAGGACTGACTTCTGGTTGGTTGAGCCTCCGGTCATGATGGACTCAGGGTTTTTATATATTAGGATTCCTTATTATATCACTTTCTGCACAAACAACTGTGGACCTGCTTCTGCCCTGCCTGCATTTGCAAGGCCTCCTGCCACCCTGGCGGCTGCCTGTCCCGCACAGGCCTCGCCCTGCGCCCAGGATGCCTGCTCACCATCAGAGCACCTCTTCCAGCCACTGAGCTGGCTGCTTTCTCTTCCTTCCAAGTATTTACCCACGAGAAATGCCGGTCCAGGCTCAGCCCTTAGCTTACAGCAGGATTGGTAAATGTCTTCAGAGAACAGCAGCCATATTCCAATGGCTCTCTCTTTTATGAAAAAGTCTTTCCTACTCCTCATTGCTTTCACAGCTCTTGGCTGCATTGATAACTGTCGCATCAGATCGGATGCATCTTTCATTTAGGCATAGCCTCCTCAGAAGCAGAAGTTCCTGACAAGCTTATCTTGATTTTCATTTCCCAACTGATTATATGAACCCATGTTTCTTAGTTTTCCTTATTCCAACTTTTTTTGGTCTTCCTTATTCATTTCCTCATGAGTGAGTTAAATAACTTTCTGGCCTGTGCCAACAATAAGATGATGATTCTATTTTGCAGACACATGTGAACTGGAGCACAGAGAAGCATTTGGCAGGCTGCGCTCCTCCAGGGCTTCTGCTCCTGAGCTGGCTTTCCTGCATAGCAGGGTGGATGGGAGGAGAGCAGGCGACCGTGAAGCAACGGAGGGGCTGGGCACCCAGAGTGAGGGCTTTTGACTCTATGATGTCTTTTGCAGGCCAGGAGGAGAGAATCTTGTTAATGGGAGTTTTCTCAGGATCATGTGGAATGTTGCTATTGTGGGGATTTTAGTTCCTGTGGCCAAACTCCCCAAGGTGGTTAAGGGTGGTGAAGGAGTGGAGAACAAGTAGAATGAGAAAAGAAAAAAGAGTAGTCATTTTAAGGGAATGCTACCAATCTTACTCATTGAGAAAGCTCGCCAAGCCTTGTAAACCCTGTGAAAAAACAAACACAACTGAATAAAACAAATCAACCTGCTTGTGGAGGTCATGCCTGCTGTGTGCCCAGAGCATTGCTCAAGCCGCTCCCATTTGCCCTGTTACCAAAACAGACTGACTTGGTCCTGCCAGAGTTTAGAAAGCTCCTTGCTATTGGACAGTGAATCTAGAAAATAACTGCATACAGACTACAGTCAGAGATAAGAATATGTGACTGGGTAGACGAATGCAAGTCATGTGTACATATTTGAGGAGATGCTGCATTTGTACTGAACATGATGAGTGGGACATGATATTTATACTTGTTGATAAAAAAAACACACAAACCAGCTATTAAGGCCGAGCAGAGCAGAAATGTAGAAAGACATTTTTTTAGGAGAAATCTTTTACTTATCAAAGTGATGGCAGTCAGTTCTCTCTCTCTCTCTCTCTCTCACACACACACACACGCGCGCACACACACACACACACACACACACGGAACAAAAAGCAGACTTGCCCAAGAATTTAACCTTTATCCTTTACTCCTGTCCCTCCAGCAGAACCTTTTCTTATTGCTATATCATGAACTGCTCAGTGTTAAGATTTGTTATAAAGCTACAATAATCAATGCATCGTGGCACAGGTGTAAAGATGGGCAAGTGGATCAATGAAAGAGAGAGAGAGCCCCCAAACAGAGGTACACACATATGGACAACAGGTTTCTGACAACTTCAAATGGCAATTGCCCAGCTAGTGTGGCTCAGTGGTTGAGCATCGACCCATGAACCAAGAGGTCCCCAGTTCTATTCCCGGTCAGGACTCCATCCCCAGTGGGGGTCATGCAGGAGGCAGCAGATCGATATCTCTCTCTCATTATTGGTGTTCCTCTCACTCTCTCCCTCTCCCCATAAAATAAGTCAATAAAAACTTCTTTCAAAAAAGACAATGGAGATAGCATGATATTTTCAACAAATGGTCCTGAAATCTTTGGACATCCACATGCAAAATGAAAGCACACACAAAAAAACCCTTTGATCCATATTTCACAACAAAAATGATCTCAAAATGGATTGTAGAACTAATGTAAAACCTAAGTGATAAAACTTCTGGAAGAAAACATAAGCGATCTTGGGTTAGGCAAAGATATATATGACAAAAGCAAAGTTCATAAAAGAAAATTTTAATAAATTGGGCTTTATCAGAAGACATTTGTAATTTTTATACCTAATAAAGTTGTATCCAGAATATGTAAATAACTCTTAAGATGCTATAATAAGAAAACAAAAAATCCAATTATACATGGGCAAGTAACTTAAATGTTTCATCAATGAAAACAAATGAATGGGAAATAAGAACATGAAAAGATGATCAACATCTTTAGTCCTTAGGGAAATGACTTTTAGAATTACTAAAATTTAAAAAAGTCTAACCAAACCAACTATGGGTAAGTATGTGGAGCAGTGGAGAATGGAACTCAACTACTGCTGGGACAGGAGGAACAATTTGTTTTTTTCTCCAAAAGTTCAAAATATACCTACTGTCTAAATCAAACATTTCACTGCAAGTATTTACCCACGAGAAATGAAAGCCTACAAAGATTTGTACACATGTTCATAGCAGTGTTACTTGTAATAGCCACCAAATGTCCATCATCAATGGAGTGGATAAACAGTGGGATATCCATACATGATATTCACACTAAAAATGAACCATCTACTGAGACACACTATAATATAGATGAATCTTAAAATAACTCAGAGTGAAAAAGACAAAAAGAGGGTACATTGTATGGCTTCTTTCACAGAAAATGTGAGAAATTACAAATTATTCAGTAGTAACAGAAAGGCAGGTCAGCGGGGGCCTGGAGAGGGGCAGGAGGGGTGGACTGCAAAGGGACATGAGAACATTTGAGGGATTAAGAATAGATTCAGTATCTTGATGGTGGTGATTATGTCACAGATTCACACATATGTCAAAACTGTAACAAAATTTTCGCTTTGCAGCTATTTCCCAAGCGCTTAACCTTTTAGCTTCACCCCTCCTCCCTGGTGTTCCTTCTTCTTGTCACATCATGACCCACATATTTCCTCTGAGAGTCACACACACACAGCCCTTTCCTGGCAGAAGTGGTGAAGCCATTTTTTTGGTAGTAATCATGGGGGGAAACACCCGACCCAATTTGTGTTGTGGTAAGAAGAGATGTTTGGGGTGATGATAAAAAATGCAGAAAGGGAAGCCAAACTATCTATTAAAAAGAAAAATGCCACTTTTTAAAAATAAATTCTGTTTTATCTGACCAAGTTTCACTACAAAATGGTTTTCAATTACTTTAAAAATAAAAGACGAGAGGGGATTGATTATTTTTTAATATTTAGATTGCAAAATACTTCAAGTTTACAAAGAAATAAGTGTACTTTGTAAAGTATAAGGTTTGAAGTTAGCAAACCTGCACTGTGAACCCACCAAGTCCTCTGGGAAGAAGAACATATCAACATCTTATGGGTTGCTGCAGGCCCCTCTCGCCTTCTTGCTTTCTCCCCAGAGATAATTACTCTCTTGAGTTTAGAATGTATGTAGTTTTATCATTTGTTTGCATACCAAAACAATAGATATTGTATATTCTAGTTTCTGTTATTGCCACGAGTTTACCTTTCCAAATATGTGTGTCCTTGTTATTCTTTCTAATTTAATTGCATTGTAGTAGAAAATTAGGGTCTATAACTAATACAGAACTTTGTTCTAAACTTATGGTCTGTGTTTTTAAAAAATCTGCTTGAGTATTTGTTATGTTTTTTCCCCTTAATGTGTTTTGATTCACTTTCAAATTTTGAAACATATTCATATCTGTTTTGTAATCTATATTTGATCATGCAATACCTTAATTATTTTTTACCAGTCCTGTTTTCTTAGATTTCTTTCCCAGTGCATGCTTAATAGTTGATGTCCTTATGTGTTTTAAGAATGTTAATAGTGAAGTCGTGTTTGTTTAGAATCGATGCTAAACATCTTTGAGAGGGCTTCCTTCCGAGCTCATGTCTCCCTCAGTCTGCGGCCTCAGTCTACTCTGCACGGGCTTGTGACTTTCCCGACACCCACGCCTGTGGAGGTGCCAGGAGCTGTGCATTAGCATGGGAGACTGCTTCCTCAGTCTGAACCCAGACACAAGGTGGAGATAATATTTCTCTCCACTATTTGCCTCTGGGGAGTTCTTTTCCTATTCACAATTCTAGAAGGTTTTAATCCTTCCTGAATTCTACCTTTATGTGTGCGATGCTTTTAACCTCACACTTGGTCCTGTGTGGCTTAGCTCTATCCTCAATCCATTAGCAGATGGGTTCCCAAGTTCATCTGTTGGAAAGACTTGGTTATTGGCTTTTCATATAAATCATGAAATACATCAGTATTTCATATATATGTATATAATTTCAACCTTCCATCATATTAAATGTTAATGATGACTGGACAAATAGTCTTTTTCTTTCTATTCCTCAGATGCCCAGCCCAGGGTTCCAGAGCTGGAAAGAGAATTCCCCATAATTTTGGGCTGTGAAAACTAGCAGGGATTGTGGCTGAGTGACACAGAAGCTGCTGGAGCCTCAGTCAGTTTCTGTTAAAGGCCAGCACACGAACTTACATGGTCCCACTCCTTCTAAGCTCCAGCGCTGGGTGGCAACAGGGACATGCACAGAGGTACTGGAATGTCTGGAATTGGGGCAGGAACTCGGGTGCTTTCTTCTAGACAGAGGTCATTGTTCCTATGCTGGGACCTCCCCAGTCTCAGAGCTCACTGGCAGCCATATCTGCATTTCCATCAGTCTGGCTCACACTGTTTGCTCTGCCCTGGTGATTCCCTGAGACCCCCTCCCATCCAATTTGTAGTCCCACCTAAGCTATTTGCAGTGGTTTTCCCATATGAATGGCCTATCTTGGCTCAGGCTTCAGACTTTCCTAAAATCTCTCAAACAAGCTGCATCTGGAGTCAGCATGCCCAAAACCTATCAATAAGAGGCCCAAGACCTGGCACTGGCTACCAGCCTGCCTTTCTTCACAGCTTGACCTCGCCTGGACACTTCCAAGTCCAATACAAGTAGCAGCCATCTACAGATCTCTCTATAGTTCCTGCTAGGTGGCCCCAGGCAGTGGCTGACTTTGCACTTTCCAGGAGGCCCTAGAGCCAGTGCACCTGGTAGACAGCTTCAGACCATAGCACATCCACAAGCAATACACTCAAGGGGCAGACTCAGTGAACACCAAAGCTCCACTGAAGCAAGTCCTATTCCATTGATGTGTCTTCTGCACAGCAGCTCTCCCACTGCAGTTGCAGCTGCTCTTCACAACCAATTGGACTAGAAATCAGTGCCTCCCAGTGATGCCAACAGCAATCAAGGCTCAACTGCAATAAGACTGTGCACACAGCCCACACAGGGGTGCACCTAGAGTGCCCAGCTCAGGTGACTGGGAAGGCTGAGCCACTGGACCCTAAATGACACCCACTACACAAGCCACTCCACCAACTCAAGGAGACATAGCAGCTCTACCTAATATATAGAAACAGCACAAGGAGGCAGCCAAAATGCGGGGACAAAGAAACATGTCACAAATGAAAGAACAGAAGAAATCTCCAGAAGAAAGCAGTAAATTAAATGAAAGCACACAAACTACTAGAGGGCAAAACGATGGTTAAAAGGTTACTCAAGGATATTCATGAGAGCTTTAAGGGACTTAGTGAGACTTTTAAGAATCTTAGTGAGAATTTCTGACATGAAAAGGAACCAGTCAGAAATTAAGCATAAACTAATTAAAATTAAGAATAATTTATAGGGACTCAACATTAGAGTAGAGGATTCTGAGAATCAAACCAATGATTTGGAATATGAGGAAGCAAAAAACAATCAGAAGGCCAAAAAGAATCCAAAAATATGAAGATAGTGTAAGGAACCTCTGGGAAAACTTCAATTGTACTAAAATTCTCATCATGGGGTGCCAGAAGAAGAGAGAGAGCAAGATATTGAAAACCTATTTGAAGAAATAATAACAAAAAACTCCCTCTTCCTGGTGGAAGAAATAGACTTGCAAGTCCAAGAAACACAGAGTGTTCCAAACAAGAGGAATCCAAAGGGTCCCACATCAAGACACATTATAATTAAAATGCCAAGGGTTAAAGACAAAGAGAGAATCTTAAAAGCAGCAAGAGAAAAGCAGTTAGTTACTTATAGGGGAGCACCCATGCAACTGTCAGCTGATTTCTCAACAGAAACTTTGTAGGCCAGAAGGGAGTGGCAAGAAATACTCAAAGTGATGAGTAGTAAGGACCTACAACCAAGATTACTCTACCCAGCAAAGCTATCACTTAGAATTGAGGGTCAGATAAAGACCCTCACAGGTAAGAAAAAGCTAAAGGAGTTCATCACCACCAAACCAGGATTATATGAAATGCTGAAAGGTATTCTTTAATTAGAGGAGGAGGAGGAGGAGGAAGAAGAAGAAGAAGAAGAAGAAGAAGAAGAAGAAGAAGAAGAAGAAGAAGAAGAAGAAGAAGGCAATGAATACATATCTATCAACAATTGAACCTAAAAATAAAAATAAATGAACAAGGAATCTAATGAACAAAATAAACTGGTAAATAAAATAGAATCAGAGGCATAGAAGCATGGAACAGACTGATAAATCTCAGTGGAAAGGGGGGTGGGGGAGATTAACCAAAGATCTTACATGCATATATGCATTACCCGTGGACACAGACAATAGGTGGTGAAGGCCTGGGGTGGGGTGGAAATGAATATATATCATCTTACCTTATTAAAATCAGCGACTTTCTTATTCATTGGAAGAACTGCAAAGTGCACCCAAAGTTCACAGAATGGACAGCCAGGCACTGAAATAGAGTAAATGAGAAAGGTGTTGAAGTTTGTAGATCTTAATTCTAGTCTTAGTCCAGCTGGTATGGCTAGGTGGTTGAGCGTTGACCTATGAACCAGGAGGTCACGATTGGATTCCTGATCAGGGCACATGCCTGGATTGTGGGCTCCATCCCCAGTAGGGGGCGTGCAGGAGGCAGCCGATCAATGATTCTCTGTCACCATTGATGTTTCTCTCTCTCCCTCTCTTCCTTTCTGAATTCAAGTTTTAAAATCTTAAAACAAATTCTACTCTTGGATTTGTCCCAACTGTCTATTTCAAAATGTGAATAATGAGAAAATGTCCTGCCTAGCACATTGACTTTTCATGAGGGTAAAACAAGACAAAGAAACCCATAAACTGAAAACAAAACAAAGGGCCACTGCCCACCTGTCCCTGCACAGAGGGGCCGCTAGGTAGCTGAGCATGGCAGCCACCTGGCCAGCCGGTCCTCTCCCGGGACAGACAGGCCTGGCCTCTGTGGACTCCTGGGCTGTGGCTGGGCCTGTGACACTACCCTTGGAGCGCCTTCCCCACCAAGGTCACAGCCGAGGTCAGGCGGGAGGGCTCTGGTTGGAGGGCACAGAAGGTGCTGGGCCAGGGCCGAAAGGCTGGGCCTGTGCAGCCTCTCCAAGTGGGAGAGAGGTAGTCACTTGCCTCCCTCACCCCCCACTCCGACCCCACCCCCGCCAAGCCAGAGGATGGGAGGCCTGTCCCCCCAGGAAGTGGTTTGGTGCCCTCTGTTCTAAGTGAACCTCCTCCCTCCAAGCTCGTGCATCGGCTGAGGGTAGGCTGGGGGAGAGAGGCTGTCCCGTGGCTGGTGGGGTGACACACCAGGCTGAAGGGACCCCGAGGAGGGGCAGCTAGGAGACGCCCCGTGTGGGTGGGAGCCCTGGCCACCACCCCCTTGGCCACCTCATCCCGCTCTGCCCCCTTGAATGGCTGTGATGGGCAGCAGTCACACTGAATTCCTCCTGTGACTGCAGAGCGAGGGCACGGCCCTGATGAAATGCCCTTCGGATCCCAGGCCGCCCGGGACCAGGCTGCTGCATGAGCACCGACTAATCACGCCTCAGCTTGCAAGAAGGGGCTCAAGTGGTACTCAAAGGAAAGGAGATTGGAAAACTGCCCTCAATTGAAACCACATTGATAAATGAGAAAGAACCAGAGGGCCAAGGAGAAATACAGGAGGGCTCCCATCAGAGGCTTAGGCCAACCCAAGTGGTCTTGGTTTAGATACTTGGAGGTGGGGGGGCGGGGGCGGGAAGCACACCGTCTCAGCATCCGGCCTCTTGATTGCTAAGAGCTCTGTGGTTACGAAGGTCTTTCTTTACACCCCACTGTCCTGGTTCCAAATTTGGGGGAGGCGCCGGGGCCTGGCGTGGCCTGGTGACTTCCAGGTGTGCAGACAGCACTTCCCGGCTGTGGGCTGAGGCCGTGGAGAGGCCGGCTCGCTTCTCTGGCCCCAGTGTTGGGATCACTTTGGAAAACCCTGCTCTGGAGGCAGATCCCCAGAGCAGCACCTGCTTGTGTTAGAAGCTGTGCTGCTGCCAGGCAGCCCGCACACAGCCTCGTCACACTTAGAGTTCACGGAGGATGTCTTAGGCAAGAGGCTCCAGCATCTGTTCTGTTATGTTTTCCATCAATGCTTTTGCTTTTGGTGTGCCCTGCCTTGTACCTAAAACACCAGGTTTGGGACATAAGAATAGGGTTTTAGCTTTATCTCTGTTAAATTTCATGTTGTTAGATTTGGCCTCTGATTTCATCCTAAGGGGATCTCTTGGGTTCTTGGTTTGCTCGGCCAGTGAATTTGCAGCCCATGTTAACCCCAGGTTTCCCTTCATGCGGAAGCTTGCGAGCTCTGCCCTTATGCTGTAGGAACCTGGTCTGAGCCCCCAGCTCCCTTCCCAACCTCTGGCTTGGTTCCCTGACCCTGTCCCCTCTTGCAGTCATGGGCGCTGGGAATGCTACCAGGATCCACCTCCATACTTCCTGGTGCTTTCTGCCCAAAGCCATGTGGATGAGGTAGAACAGGCTCTTGCCCCAGGTCCTGGGGCCCAGGTCAGGACTTGTTTAATTACAAAATTGTTGGACTTAGTAAAACAGAGGTTTACTACCCTTTCTTTTTTATTTTATTGAGAGAGGCAGGGAGGGAGATAGAAACATCCATGATAGAGAAGCATAGATCGGCTGCCTCCTGCATGCCCCCCACTGGGGATCAAGCCCACAACCCAGGCAGGTGCCCTGACCAGGGAGAGAACCAGCGACCTCTTGGTGCATGGAACCATGCCCAACCACTGAGCCTCACTGGCTAGACCAGCATTCTTTCTTAAGGACCATAGTATGTGGAGGAAGAGCTGAGGTTAGAGTCCAGGTATGTACATGCTTGCACACACACACACACACACATGCACACACATATTGTATGTGCTTCTTCAGGTTCTCCTGTCTTATAGTTGTGATGTTTAGGAAACATGGATTATTTATGGATCACAGAGACACTTGGATTCCAAGCACATTAAATATATTCTTAAATGCAAGGTGATTCTGAATGTGTAAACTTTTATGTAGGAACATTCCAGGAAAACGTGAATTTTTCTGACCACTTAAGTGTAAATACAAACATTCTGGAGTTCTGCAATGACCATGTTGCTGATGAACAGGTCATGCCATCTCCAATGCTCTAGCCTGAACTCTGGGCCTGCCAGTGGCCTCTGTGCTGCAGCATTCATCAACAATCCTGGAGTGTGGGAGATTTTCCTTAACTTCTGGTATTGAATTTTTCTTGCCAGCTATGACTGTTTTCCCCAAACTCTTTGGGGGAGCTAAGCAACTGACAAATAAGTATGTATATTCATGTGTGTGTGTGTTCACACACGTTAAATGAACAGTACAGATTTCTGACATTTTTCTCCCTGCTGAGAAGCAGAAAGGAAAAATGGGGAAGAAATTGTATCAAGTGGAAAAGAGGATCAGAAAAATCCTTGAAATGAAATCTTTCCTTCTGCTAGAGGTTCAGTAAAGATGATGAGCTAAACTGATTTAAAAATGGGGTCACAGCCCTGGCAGGGTGGCTCAGTTGGTTAGAAGCTGTCCCATACACCAAAAAGTTATGTGTTCAATTCCCGGTTGAGGCACATGCCCAGGTTGTGAGTTCAATCCTAGTCAGAGCGCGTACGGGAGGCAACTGACGAATGTTTTTCTCTCATATCAATGTTTCACTCTCTCTCTCTCTCTCTCTCTCTCTCTCTCTCTCTCTATTTCTCTCTCTAAAATCAATAAAAACACATCCTTAGGTGAGGATATTTTTCAAATGGGATCACAAGCACCTATTTTGGGAGGTGAACACCTGTGGTGAGGAAGCCCTTTAGATCGCATTCACAACCTACCTATGTACTGATTGTAAACTTCTCGGGGCCCAGGCTGGTTTTCCCGGTCTTTTTTGTTTAGTCTTTTCTTTTAAAGAGCCCAGAGGAGGGTCTTGTACCCAGTGGGAGGCCAGAAGCATCTCTTGAATGAAACATCATGCACCCTCCATGCCCAGAAGCCCTGGAGACGCTAGTGTGTTTCTAGTGTAATGACCAAGCCTAGGAACTCATCAGAGGCATTTATTTGATTAAAAGCTGCAAACCATGCTGACTGCAGCCTCTGCTCTCTCTCTTACTGGCTTCTTGATCCCATGGCTTTCTCTCTCTCTTTATGGAAAGATCAAAAGAGGGCAAAAGAAAAGGAAGAGGAATTGTGGGAGGAGGGGCAGGCGGGAGGAGCAGTGGCTTGCCTTACAGAGGAAAAGGAGCAGACCCTTCCTCCCAGGGCCCATCCTTCTGGCCCCCCAGCTGCCACATGGAAGCCTGTGCAAGTCATTGACAACTCAACTCTACTGACCTGGCTGAAAAACACCAAAAGGATATATTGGCTGGTCATTGAACACTGCAGTTAATGTGGGTTGCATCCGTTTCTAGCACTTTCTCTGTGGTTCTCTAGAAGTCCTCCCTTGTGTGTGGGCTTCATCTTCAGGCTTGTCTTCCTCCTTGTCCTCAGAAGGGTGCCCAATGCCACCTCTTGAAGGTGCTTCCCAGCACTGTGAGGGGGCGCACAGAGCCTCGCTTGGCCAGGCGCCCTGAGCTCTGGCTGTGGCCAAGGATACCCTGTGCTGCCGGCCTCGCTCAGGTGTTGTGTCCTTGTGTGCTTTGGAAGGAAGGATGTGGCCATGGCAGGCTCAGACTGGTGGTGTTAGGGGATGAGCTATAGTTATAAAAATGTTAATCATGCTCTGTAACTGTCATGGCCTTGTTCACATTAAAGAAAGGACATTCTGACCTGGCTGGAAGTTGTACACCCCTGAAACCTGGGAGTCAACCTTGGAATGTGATCCATTCTCATTCAAGAACTGCCCATTATCATGGAAAGATTGAGAGCCTTCTTGCCTAAACAATGGAGTCCCACCCCAGCCCACATTGCCTACTTTCCCACGCCTGTGCTTCCCACTTCCCATGTAATCTTGTCCTTCTACCCCATGTAAGTAGCTGGCTTATGGCGGGGACAGAGCAGATTTGTGTGCATGACCTGCTGCTCTCCCATGCTGCCAGCAGGATTGGAATACAGGCAGTCCTTGGGTTACATTGGAGATCTGTTCCTACGGCGTGACCTAACGCAATTTTCGCCATCAGTCAGAACCCACCTACATAAGCACCTACGTCACTCACATGGAACACAGACACAGCAGTAATGAAGTGAAACAGTAAAACAAATTTAAAAGAAAGATAACAATTCCTGACCTTTACTAGTGGTAAATAAATAATAAAACACATAAAACACATATGTGCATATGTCGAAATGATGGAACTTTTTTTTTATAAATACTGTAAACGGGAGATGGCGACGTAACCACGAAACGACATAAGTCGAGCCTGATGTAACCTGAGGACTGCTTGCTGAACCCCATATGATTCAACCCTGTCTCTGCAGAATTGGCTCAAGTAGTGACTGGCAGCCCAAACCCCTTGGTCGTCCTGTTAGGAAGAAGGTGAACCCCAAAACCAGGGGTCCTGGCAGAACACAAAGGACATGCGGAGCGTGCAGCAAGGCGATACCTTTCCTCCTGCAGGAGGGTGCACACCCAGGGGGTCTGGGAGAACGCCACTGAGCAGGCAGTCCGCTTATCCCTGCCCACCACCCCTCACTCTTGATTGATCAGAGTTTAGGCTCACATTCTTGCCTGATTGGTTAATTTAAAGGAAAAAAGGGAGGGGTTGACCTTTGCGGTTTCAAAATGGCGGTTGCCAAGTCACCTGGGCCAAAATGGCAGTTGCCTAAACTCCCTTCTTTGACAGAGAAGATGGCTTGTTTATTCTCACAGTTGGTCTCAGTGGGACCCGCCGCAGGGCTGCTCAGGGCTCTGGGGAGATGTCTCCGTGGTCCAGTCGGTCTGTCGTCACCAGATGGCCTGGACCTGGCACTCACATTGCACACAGGGGAGCAATGTCGGCAAAACCCCCACAGGAATGTTGCCTTAAACTTCCAGACATTCTGCTTAGTCTTAATGCTATTGAAATCCCTGTCCAAGGCGAATGGGGAACGTTTTGTCTCTCAACTAAAGCTCATGAGTCTACCAGTTAGCATGGCTTCCGGCAATCCCCAGGAATGGGAAGGCTCTGTGCCCTCCTCTGGGACAGGCCCTGCTGGCCCTGTGCCAACGCGCTCGGGCCAGGCCAGGCTGAGCTCCACAGGGCTGCTTGGGATTCTTGGGGGGAGTACTTCTTTCCCAGGTCCCAGTTTCTTCATCTGCAAAATGGGTCTGAAGAATGTAACTTCCCTAGAAAGCTGTGACACGCAGGCAGCACCCACCCTTGCTGCCTCTGTGGGCATTTCGGAGAGAAGACAGGGGTTTGGAGCAGGGAGAAAGGGTCAGGTGGTCAGGTCTGCTGGAGTGGGCCGTGGTGAGACCACGAGTAGCGGGGAACCAAGGCAGGGAGCACCATAGTGTGGCTCCGTTCCCCAGGAAAGGAGAGCGGCAGAGGCGGCTCCCAGGGCAGCGGCTCCCCTGAGGGGCAAAGCCTGTATTGAAGGGCGCTGGCGATGGGGGAAGGTGTGCTGAGGTAGGTGAGGGAGGGCCTGAGTGCCCCCCCAGCCCAGGTTCTGAGTGCCCCCCATGTCCAGGTTCTGAGTGCCCCCCTATGTCCAGGTTCTGAGTGCCCCCCATGTCTAGGTTCTGAGTGCCCCCCATGTCTAGGTTCTGAGTCCCCCCCATGTCCAGTTCTGAGTGCCCCCCCTGCCCAGGTTCTGAGTGCCCCCCCTCATGCCCAGTTCTGAGCAGCACTGTGATGCACTGGAGCCTGTGTCAGTTGAGAATGGGACCCCGAGTGCCCACCCAGGAAAGCCATAGAGAGGAATAGCAGTGGTCATGTCAGCACCATCTCTCCGGACAGGTCAGGCTGCTGAAGGGGCGCAGGGCCAGGAGCTGGGCATGTGAAGAGGCGGGGTCTGAGCTGGATAACAGAGTTCAGGGTCCTGGGCTCATATCTGTGGGCGTTGCTGCAGGAAAGACTGGCAGGTCTGCAGGGGCAGGAGGCTCTGAGGCCCAGACTCCATTGTGGGGAGCAGGCTAGCCATGTGGCAAGCCTTGCCCAGTCCTCTTCAAAGTCCTCTGTGGAGAGTGTAGCCTGTGCAGGGCAGGGAGGGAATGTGCTGTTTCATAGGGTTGGCCGACTCTAAGGTCCTTGTGGTCCACCAGCTCAGAGCTTCCTCTTGCAGTTCCCCAGGGTCACGGCTCAGGGCTAGAGCCTCTTCTTTATTTCAGCCTCAGCGCAGGTGGCGTCTGACAAGCTGTGAGACGTCCCCCTCCTGCTGCACTGCCAGGTTCTTAGTGCTTTCTCTAGAAAGGAAAGGGGATCAGCCACTGTCCAGGGCTGACTTCAAAATGCATGTTTGTGTTTAATAACCAGCGTCAGCTTGGGCTCCGTTGGGGAGCATCCTGCAGGCGCCCTTCCCAATGCCCGGGGCTGGGCCAAGGACATAAGATGCTCTGCTCCTCCCTGCTCACCTGTACATGAATGATTACTTAGGAGGCACAGATGGAATCTGATGGAACTGATCATGTCGTGCTGTTGTTGTGACAACATTTGAAGATTTTTCAGAGTTATGAGCCTAGGAGTCATATTAAAAGATCACTTCTGATTATGGATGTTTTATTCTATGGAAGATTAACCTACACTATGTGGGAAATATACTTTATCACTATCTACTACTTATAAACCATAAATGGTTATGTGGCCTTTTAGTACTTATAAACCATAAATGGTTATGTGGCCTTTTAGTAATTGTGAGGTTTAATGGAAGGGTGTTGTAATGAAGTTTTTATAATATGCTGCTTGTTGCTGATGTTAGAATTAAGATTTATTTTAGTAATTTCCATCCAGCTTCTCCAACTTAGAGGGGCATGGTCTGGCCAGGGTTTGACTGAAGGCACTGCGTTATTCTGAGCAAACAACTTAAATGGGTGCATTTAAAATAAGAAGGTATTGTCTTGGCTTGTCCTGCTTCATTCAATGGGGTGTGAAATGGAACCTTAAAAGCAGGAGCCTGTTTTCTCGGAGACATTGCAAATGCGACAGCTGAGGCTGTCAGGAAGGCCTGCCCTCTCCCAGGCAAGGGCACTGCCCTGCATACTTATTGGACACGCCTGTCCTCCACACTGTTGTGGGAAAGAATAAGAAAATGGGACAGAACCTGGCAGATTCAGGAAAGGAAATAAGAAAACAAAAGGGAGCACAAAATGAGGTTTATCATTAAGTAACTGAAAACTCCTTGGTCTTACGCAAAATGCTAGTTTGCGCTGTGGCTTCGATCGAGGATGGGAAGTTAGTTAGAGAGGATGTTTGAAAGATAGCTAGTGACAGCTGTTTGGGGATTGCAGATTTGCCCTCAGGTGACTGGGGCCCATGGGTGGGTCGGAAGCCGAGTGTGTTTGCTGTGAATGTGGGACCTGCTGGGCACAGGAGGACAGAGCTTCCAGGAGCAGAGCACACTTCTTGGGATGGATGTGACCTCCTGAGGGTGTGAGGTTCTTAAGGAGATGCTAATGGGTGTTCTGAAAATAGCCCGCAATGGTTAACCTTTTCACCACAAACCTCGGGCACCTGCTTATTAGCTCACTCAGGGGAAATGGTGGCAGGCGTGGCCAAGGGCTGGCTGAGACCCACTTCTAAAACACACCAACAGCCCATGCTCACTGTCCAAAGTAAAACTAAAAGAGAATGCATATGGGTAAACTAAAACAATGAAAACACCTCTATCCTTGTACAGCATGGTGGTCTGACATTTATACAACTTGCAAATGTCAACATAAAACATTCAAATCTGTAAAGAATTTTTGTGAGTTTTTTTGAGCCCAACTGTCAACAATTGCCAGGAAGCAGAATCTCAAAGGATTGGGATAGTGCTCCATAGAATGGCGGTTTTTCATCTATTTTTATACATCGCAATCAAAGGAGGAAACTAAGGTGGGTTACATGAAATCCATTGGTGATGGATTAGAGAGGCGGGAAAAAGCAAAGTGGGGGCGGGGGAACCTCTGGGATTGGCTAAAAAGTCCAATGACAGACACCTACTTCTTTTACTTAGGTGGGTGCAGGATAGTTAACAGCAATTAACATGATTAACAACAAAAATGAAGGAATTGATGGTCTCTGTCCTGGTGCCCAGGCACACTTGGTTGTGCCCTGAGGGGTCCGGAAAAAGGGAAGTTACAAGTTACCCTGACATTTCAAGGATATGTTATCATAGATGCAAAAAGACAAATAGGCTCAGTTAAGGTAAAGGTTGACTTTGTCTGGGAAGATACCTGCCTAGGAGGTGACTACCAACCATAACTGCTTTCAGTTAAAGTTTAATTTCAGACCATCCTTTGTGGTGACTTTAGATCTCTGAGTTTGCAAGACCGCCATGCAGGCCTTCCCTGAGCTTGTCAGGTCAGCATGTGGCCCCTTTCGTCCACACAAAGTAATCCCTGTGGTAACTCTAGTGACCCTTGGGCACCTGAAACTATCTATACTAATAAAGAGTAATATGCTAATTAGACCAGGAGGCCTTCTGGAGACCATCTGGACATCCTTCTGGACAAAGCCCGGGGCTTGGCTGGCCTGCAAACTGCCCCCAAATGGCCCTCAGCCCCTCGCCCAGGCCAGCCACGCCTCTCACAGGGACCCTCACCCTGATGGGGGCGTGGCCAGCCTGTAAACGTCCTTCAGCCCCTCGGCCAGGATGGCCACGCCCCCCAGCGGGGACCCCCACCTCGAAGGGTGTGTGGCCAGCCTGAAAATGGCCCTCAGCTCTTCGCCCACACTGGCCATGCACCCCAGCGGGGACCCCCACCCTGATCCGGGACCCCCTTCAGGGCAGACCAGCCAGGGCCCCACCCATGCACCAGGCCTCTATCTATACTAATAAAAGGGTAATATGCTAATTAGACTGGGAGACCTTCCCAGATGTCCTTCTAGACAAAGCCATGATGGCGAGGCCAAGGCAGAGGTGGTTAGGGGTGATCAGGCCAGGTGGGGAGGGCAGTTGGGGGTGATCAGGCCAGCAGGCAGAGTGGTTAGGGGCAATCAGGTAGGCAGGCAGGCGAGCGGTTAGGAGCCAGCAGTCCTGGATTGTGAGACGGATGTCCCAACTGCCAGTTTGGTCCCGATCCCTGTGGGGCCTCCAGGGGAGGGCAGTTGGGGGCGATCAGGCTGGCAGGGGAGGCAGTTGGGGGTGAGCAGGCTGGGGGGTGCAGTTGGGGGGCAACCAGGCAGGCCGGCAGGGGGAGGCAGTTGGGGACAAGCAGGCTGGCGGGGGGGGGGGCAGTTGGGGGTGATCAGGCTGGCTGGGGGGCAGTTGGGGGCGGACAGGTTGGCAGGGGGGTCAGTTGGGGGCGAGCAGGCTATCAGGCAGAGTAGTTAGGTACGACCAGGCAGGCAGCCAGCTGAGCAGTTAGGAGTCAGCTGTCCTGGATTGTGAGATGGAAGTCTGACTGCCAGTTTAGGCCCAATCCCACAGGGCCAGCAGGGGAAGGCAGTTGGTGGCAACCAGGTCTGCAGGGAGGGCAGTTGGGGGCAACCAGGCCTGCAGGGGAGGGCAATTAGGGGCAATCAGGCCAGCAGGGGAGCAGTTAGGCGTTGATCAGGCTGGCAGGGGAGTGGTTAGGGGGTGATAAGGCTGGCAGGCAGAAGCAGTTAGAGGCAAGCAGGCAAGCAGGCAGGCGAGCGGTTGGGACCCAGCAGTCCTGGATTGTGAGAGGGATGTCCCAGGTTGGAAAGGGTGCAGGCTGGGCTGAGGGACACACACCCCCTCCCCCGTGCACAAATTTTGTGCACCAGAACTCTAGTTATAAAATAACAGGGAATGTCATCTATAATTGAAACATTTTTCAAAATGCAAAACCCCTCCATTTGAGACCAACACTGTCACCATTTTGGTGGGTTCCATTTTCTCTCTGAGCACTTTGACATTTGAGAAAACCTGCTGGGCACCTGCTGGCTGTAGCCCACGCTCCTGTCAGCAATAGTGTCAGCTCACCATGCCAACAGGCTTCTTCCTACAAAAGCCTTTAACTCCCATTACAAGGGAGTTACTCACTCTGTAGGTCCGTGTTTCATTGTTTCCTATTTGTGGCATTGCCAAGACTGACCACGTGGTAGGGAGACTGGCATCACTGGGATTATTTCCTTGGGACCAGTTCCCAGAGGTGGGATCGTGGGGTCAAAGAGCACTGACATTTTGAAGCTCTTGTTACTGGCTACTAAGTTAATTTAGGAAAATGCTATTAATTTATACTCCCCAGCCCTGTATGAACATCGTTTCCCTAGCTTCACCAACATTGGGTTGTAACATTAAAAAAGTCCTAACCTGACCCCTGGCAAGGCTACTTTGCTGCCTTAGTTTGTTTTAAGAAAACCATTTGGAAAACCTCTGGCTTCTTGTTCTGCCCCTTTGAGCTATTTCTCGTCTTTCTGGCTACTCATTAGCAAAGCAAGCATCTCTTACAGTAATTTATGCCAACCTAGTTTCTCAGCCCTTTGACCTCATTTGTGCTGCTGAGTGTGAGGGAATCAGATGCTTTTGATCTGACTTTCTACCATTTGAACAACTTGGGGCAAACCTCAGTCCGTGTGGTTTTATCTCCTTTTTATCTTTAAAACTTAGAGGTAACTGGATTCCCACTTCACCACGTGGTCACATGATCATACTGGGAGCAGAAAGGGACAAGGTAGAGGGAAGTTCTTCCAATAGAAAGAAAGTAAACACTGTTCCTGTGGTTGTTATGTGAAGTTTATTATGTCTGACTTTATAGAGCACACTAGGGGCCTGGTGCATAAAATTAGTGCATGGGGGTCCCTCAGCCCAGCCTGCACCCTGAACCCTCTCACAATCCGGGACCCCTTGGGGGATATCTGACTGCCGATTGGGCCTAAACCGGCAGTCTTACATCCCTCTCACAATCTGGGACTGCTGGTTCCTAACCACTCTGTCTGCCTGCCTGATCACCCCTAACCACTCTGCCTGTCTGCCTGATCACCCCTAACTGCTTGCCTGCCTGCCTGATTGCCCCTAACCATTCTGCTTGCCTGCCTCATCACCCCTAACCACTCTGCCTGCCTGCCTGTCTGATCGTCCCTAAGCATTCTGCCTGCCTGATCACCCCTAACTACTCACCTGCCTGCCTGATTACCCCTAACTGCTCGCCTGCCTGCCTGATTGCCCCTAACCACTCACCTGCCTGCCTGATCACCCCTAATCCCTCTGCCTGCCTGCCTGATCACCCCTAACCACCTCTGCTTTGACCCCTGCCACTGCGGCTTCGTCTTGAAGGATGTCCAGAATGATGTCCAGAAGGTTGTTTGGCTGTCCGGTCTAATTAGCATATTATGCCTTTATTATCATAGACTAGAGGCCCAGTGCACAAAATTCGTGCATGGTAGGGGGTGGTGTCCCTCAGTCCAGCCTGCACCCTCTCCAATCAGGGACCCCTTGAGGGATGTCTGACCACCCTAAACAAGCACATGGACATCTCTCTCACAATCCAGGACTGCTGGCTCCCAACTGCTCGCCTGCCTCTGCCTGATTGCCCCTAACAGCTTCTGCCTGCCAGTCTGATCACCCCCTAACCACTCCACTGCCAGCCTGATCAATGCCTAACTGCTCCCCAGCTGGCCCAATTGCCCCTAACTGCCTTCCCCTGCTTTTCTGGTTCCCCCCAACTGCCCTCCCCTGCAGGCCTGGGTCTCCCCCAACTGTCCTCCCCTGCAGGCCTGGTCCCCACCAACTGTGCTCCCCTGAAGGCCTGGTGCCCCCCAAACTGCCCTCCTCTGCTGGCCCAGTCACCCCTACCTGACCTCCCTGCTGGCCGGATCACCCACAACTGCCCTCCCCTGCAGGCCTGGTCCCCCATAACTGATCTCCCCTGCAGGCCTGGGTCCCCTCCAACTGTCCTCCACTGCAGGCCTGGTTTCTCTAACTGCCTTCCACTGCAGGCCTGGTCCCCCCCCAAGTGCCCTCCTCTGCTGGCCCAGTCACCCCTAACTGCCCTCCCTGCTGGCCTGATCACCCACAACTGCCCTCCCCTGCAGGCCTGAGTCCCTCCCCAACTGCCCTCCCCTGCAGGCCTGGTCTCCCCCAACTGCCCCCAACTGCCCTCTCCTGCCAACCATCTTGTGGCGGCCATCTTTTGTCCACATGGGGGCAGCCATCTTTGACCACATGGGGGCTGCCATCTTGTGTCTTGGAGTGATGGTCAATTAGCATATTACCCTTTTATTAGATAGGATGGTGTCTGGAGAGCTGACTGTCTTCTAATTCTAGACTTGGAAGCGGGGAGTATGCATGCTGCCATGGTTTTTGGTTTTAATCCAGTGGCAGCTCATGGGGTGTCCTGGTGGGAGTGCGTGGATGTCCCCGTGGGAGTGTGGGGTGTCCCAGCAGGAGTGTATTTTAGATTAAACATGGTTTGCAACTGGTTGCTTTTTATCTTGGTGCACACAGGACAGGTGCATTGTCCCATCCTCGGCTTTGCTCTGACCACAGGGAGAGCTCCTCAGAGGCGGGGAGGGCCTCCCCATGTTTCTCTGTGGGGCCTGGCTTGGGGCTGACACCCCATGGGCTCCAGAAATGTTTCCTGAGGGGGTCAATGGCAGGGCGCTGAGAACATTTTACCTAACTCCACAGGGATAGCAGCATCCGAAAGGACACTTTTCTGGGGATACAGTGACTATTTTGTTTGTTTACTTTAGTTTGGGTTGCTTTCCTTTTCTACTGAGTGAACCTCTAAAGCTTTTAACAGATATTTGGCAAATGAATGCAATGCTGGCTGAGCCAGGAGAACAGCTCGGCTCTCATAGGTGCCAGTCTCCAGGCGGCAGGAGCCTGTCTCTGGGTGGTGGGTGCCTCTCTCTGGGTGGTGAGTGCCAGTCTCTGGGTGTTGGGTGCCAGTCTCTGGGTGTTGGGTGCCTTTCTCTGGATGTTGGCTGCCAGTCTCCAGGTGGTGGATGCCTATCTCTGGGTGGCAGGTTGCCAGGCTCTGCATGGCGGGTGCCAACCTCTGGGACTGGGTGGGAGTGTGAAGAGCTCGGCTGTGCACACAGCTCCCCTCTGGTCTCAGCTCAGTGCGTGGTGAAGCGTGAGGACCAGGCTGGCCCTAGCAGTGGTTTTTTGAATGTGGCCCTGAATGAGGAGGAGGGTGCTCTCCCTGCCAAGTGGGATCTGCTCTCAGTGCCTGTCATTCAGCATTGCTATCTGATTGTGCAGGGAAGTCAGTGAGGCACAGAGTGGACTGGCCTACCCCACCCAGTGGTGGGTGCCCGCTGGGCTTCAGAGCAGGCGGTCTCCCTGGAGCCAGGCACCTGGAGGTAGGGCCGCGGAGACTCAGAGGCAGCAGCACGCGGTGTGGGGACGATGGATGTTTGTGCTATTCACTCGGGTACATGGGCGCCATGTGTTCCATTCCCACCAAGGACCATGCCTTGTTCTGGGTTCTTTGCATCCCTTATTTCTTACCTTTCTCACAAACTTGCAAGACTGGTATCATTATTCCAGGTTTAGGGTCAAACAAACGGAGACTCTGAGGGGCTGGATCAGGGGCCCGAAGGTGACAGCTAGGGATGAAGGGCCATCCGTTCACATCGGTCCGCTTGGCTTCCCAGCCCTGTGCACACCGGGCGGGCCGCTGAGTGCCGCTGTGCGTGGCTCTTCAACCAGAGGTGCTGGTGTCCTGGTCTCCTGCTTTCGGGGGTGCTGAGCCTGGACTCTCAGCCACGTCGCCCGGTCCTTGGGGTGGAGGGAGGCCCAGAGCCCGGCTCCCTGGATCTAGGTGAACCAGTGTGAAGTGACGCCTGGAGCTGATTTCCTGGCCGATGGCCCCTGGCAGGCCACCTCTCCCATGTCACCCAGCATAGTGAGTGTTTAAAATCCCGGGGACACTCATTAAGCTTCCCATGGGCACCTGCTTCTGCATCAGGGAAGTCCTGAGGGTGCAAGGGCGCTGGCAGGTGGGGCTGCGCCCCTTTCTCCTGGCTGCTTCTCTGTCTCCTCATGGCTTAGTTGTTCTAGTTATAAAAAGGAGATAAGAATATCGTTTTAAATTGTGTTTTACTTCTTTTTCTCATAAACTTTTCAGTAAGATTTTGCAATGAAAAGGTTTTAAATAAATAACACCTGGCTTATTTACCTTTGAGCTGATATCACACAATTTAAATGCTGTTCAGTGAAGTCTCTCTTCCTTTCCCCAGCATCTTCCCCTCTTTCTTCCAATAGGCGGCCATCGTTGTATTTCCCTCCCCCTCTTTCATACTGTTAGCCAGGCTCTAGGGAAACAGGGCGAGCTGTGCATGCACTTAGCTAGGAAGGAGTTTGCGAGGAGGTGTGGGCATGTGCTGTGGGGATGAGAAGCCCACCCCTGCGGCTGTGCCTGGACAACCTGGGAGCTGGAGAGCCAACAGAGACTTCGCAGTGCCGGTCCACCAGCCCGGACCGGGCCCAGAAAGGAAGCAGTGTCTCAGCTCAGGTGGCCAGGCAGGGGGTTCACCTTCCTCTGCTTTTTTTCTACTTTGGCCTCAGCAGCTTGGACGGTGCCCATGCACACTAGGGAGGGCCGTGGGCTCAGCCCACCTATCCAGATACCAGTCTCCCCCAGAAGCCCCCAGACACACCAGAAGCCGTGTCCAAGCAGCTCTCTGTCCTGGGCCAGCAGGCACCATGCCAGCAAGCCACCCAGGCCACGGCACCCTCTGCAGTCCTGCGCCTGCCTGTACCCGGGGAGCGGCATTTCTGGGAGCAGCATTTCTGGACTGCAGCCGCTGTCCTGTCACTTCGCAGAAGTGCAAGCATTTGCGGGCTACTAGTGAACTCCTGCAAGGGGGATTGCCAGTGCAAAGGCTGTGTGCACTCATGATGCTGATAATTATTTCAGAATTGTCCACCCTCCTCCCATCAGGTTAGACTCTTAACCCCTGCACCAGGAACGGTGGAGAGAAGGCTCCCTGGTATGCTGCCCCCTGGTTCTCATTAACCCTTGGTGATCGAATAGGGAAAGAAGTTCCTCAGTGTGTTTTTGAAATTTTCATCTCATTTTATGACTGAGGTTTTTTATTAACTTGTTGACAGCAGTTTCAGATTCACAGCAAAATTGAGGGGAAGGTAAGAGAGTTCTAATGCTCTCCCTGGCCCCACACATCAGCCCCTTAGCGCCATGCTGTCTCCCGAGCACAAGTCCTGTCCCTTCCACCTGCTGGCCCTGCCTGACTCTTCACTGCTGCCCATTATAGTGTCATACAGAGCAGTCTCACTGCCCTAAAGATCCTCGGTGCTCCCCTATTCATCCCTCCTCACCCCCCAACTCCCGGCCACCATGATCTTTTACTGTCTCTACAGGGTTATCTTCCAGAATAGCCTGAAGTAGGACGCACACAGTGTGCAGCCTGCAGACTGATCGAATTCATTTAGCTGTGCATGGAAACCTCTTTCTCACTTTTCGTGGCGTGACAGCTCCTTTCTTGTTGGCACTGAATAACATGCTACTGTCGGGATGTGCCAGGTGTACTGTGCACCTACTGAAAGACACCTTGATTGCTTCCAAGTTTTGAAAATTATGAATAAAATGGCTATAAATATCCACATGCCGGTCTTTGTGTGAATATAAGTTTTCAACTCCTTTGTGAAAACACCAGCGTGCAGTGGCTGAGGGGGTGAGGTGAGGGGGGTGAGGTGCGGTGGCTGAGGGGGCGAGGTGCGGTGGCTGAGGGGGTGAGGTGCGGTGGCTGAGGGGGTAAGGTGAGGGGGTGAGGTGCGGTGGCTGAGGGGGTGAGGTGAGGGGGTGAGGTGCGGTGGCTGAGGGGGTGAGGTGAGGGGGTGAGGTGCGGTGGCTGAGGGGGTGAGGTGAGGGGGTGAGGTGCGGTGGCTGAGGGGGTGAGGTGAGGGGGTGAGGTGCGGTGGCTGAGGGGGTGAGGTGCGGTGGCTGAGGGGGTGAGGTGAGGGGGTGAGGTGCGGTGGCTGAGGGGGTGAGGTGAGGGGGTGAGGTGCGGTGGCTGAGGGGGTGAGGTGCGGTGGCTGAGGGGGTGAGGTGAGGGGGGTGAGGTGCAGTGGCTGAGTGGAGTGAGACGGGCCTGGTTTTGTAAGGGACCCTGTCACAGGGCTGCAGGGGTTGCCTCCTCGCTGTAATGAGCGAGAGATCCTGATCATAATGTTTGGTTTGTTCAGGGCTGTTTTCTGAGGCCCTGGCTGTGTCCAGCTGTGGGTGTCACAGCGGGGAATGGGAGTCTGGCTGTCACCTGTGGGGGTCACAGAAACAGCCAGCATGGGTGGCACACACAGCTGTAGCTCATGAGAGACAGGTGGCTGCTGAGACAGTGACAGGGAGACAAGGTTTGCCCCTGCCCTCAGCCCCCTGCCCTCGTCCCCCGCCCTTGCCCCCTACCCTCGCCCCCTGCCCTCAGCCCCTGCCCTCACCCTCCTGCCCTTGGCCTCGCAGTGGCCCTGGGGTGCGTGTGCTGATGGGAGGTATGTGGTCTGTGGCAGGGGCCAGCAGTGGACAAGGGCAGGGGGGCCGAGGGCAGGGGGGCTGAGGGCAGGGGGGCCAATGGCAGGGGGGGCGAGGGCAGGGGGAGCGAGGGCAGGGGGAGCGAGGGCAGGGGCCTGAGGGCAGGGGGAGTAAGGACAGGGGGCCGGGGGCAGGGGGAGCAAGGGCGGGGAGGTGAGAGCAGGGGGCCGAGGGCGGGGGGGCGAAGGCAGGGGGTGGTGAGGGCAGGGGGCCGAGGGCGGGGGGGCGAGGGCAGGGGGGCGAGGGCAGGGGGGGGGTAACGGCAGGGGGCTGAGGGCAGGGGTCCTAGGGCAGGGGGGGGCGAGGGCAGGGGGGCGAGGGCAGAGGGCCAAGGGCAGGGGGTCAGCCCTGGAGGGGGAAGAGGCCCTGTACTGGGCGGGGCAGCGGTGGGAGGCAGGCCCTGGGTGAGCTGGGAGACACGGGAGGGGCCAGGTCACTGTGGGCTTTGGGGCTCATGACAAGGGCTCTGGGGTTTCTTCTAAATTCCAGGTACTTCAGTCACAGGCCAGGAAACAGCCCCAGAGGCCCTAAGTGCTCCCAGCAGGGGTCAAGGGCGCAGCTCCCACACACAGCAGACAGTGTCGTGGGTGTGTCTGATGCAGCAGCATGGTCCAGCTCACTGACTTTCTTGCCCAGCCCTGAATTCCTGTGGTTGTGCCAAGTGACCAAAACTTGGCCTGAATATGGCTATGGAGACATTCTACAAAAATACATCCTCTCTCCCCCAGAAACAGGGTTGCGGATAGAGGCGTTCTCGCACATCAGTCCATGGTTACCAACAGGACTGATCATCTGGACAAGTGAGGATAGGTGTCCAGTCTGGGATGTAGGGGCATCGGGGCAGGAAGTGGGAAGGCTGGGAGGTCAGGAAGCCCCAGGGAGCTCTGCCTCTTGGTCCAGGGACAGAGGGCAGGTGAATGGTCCCTGCTCACACGCCCCACTCCCCGCCACCAGGAACACAGCAGGCAGTGATGGGCAATGAGGCTCCTAAAGAAAATGTTCACATGGGAAGTCCTGAGGCAATTGAGGTAAACGTTCTTGGACTCCCAGGCTTTGAGGCTTTTGGTTTTCCCACGTGGGTATCTGTCTGTCCGGGCGACGGAGCAACTGGCTCAGAGAAGAAAGTACAGCAGGGGCTCCCGCAAGGCTGAGGCCCGAGCCTCGGCATCCAGCATCTGGTCTGGGAGCATGAGCCAGGCCATGCCAGAACCATGCCACGGCAGGTGTGTCTTTTGTGGAAGTTTGCCTCTTTTTTAATCTCTTGAGGCAAAGTATTGGAAGTGAACATGCTTATAAGTGATGCTCGTTCTTCTAAACTGCTGACATCTGGACAGGAGCCTTCCGGCCAAGCTTGACTGTGTTGCCTTTAGTGACTGTAGCCACCCAGTCATTTATGCCAACAACATACTCCAACATGAGCCACAAAACCCACACACTCCCAAGCTGGAGTCAGTCCCTCTGAAGATGCATGTGGCTTCCCCATTCTGCTTCCAGAGTTGGAGACCTTGACTGGAAACCCCCTGGGGTTC
Source organism: Corynorhinus townsendii (assembly GCA_026230045.1). NCBI lineage: Eukaryota > Metazoa > Chordata > Mammalia > Chiroptera > Vespertilionidae > Corynorhinus > Corynorhinus townsendii. The sequence goes on along the minus strand of JAPDVU010000007.1, from coordinate 97,181,431 downwards.
CCTGACCTCCCAGGGCAACTTTCCTTAGACTGTGACTCCATTTGCTGGCCCCGTGGCCTCCTCACTCACCCACCAAGGAGCAGCTGCCCCACCCAGGGGTACTGCATGCCATCAGCATCCCAGCTTCTCCTGCTGTGTTTGCTGTTCCCCAGACAAGCCTGTTCCTCACTCAGGTTTTATGATTTTCAAATTGTCCCAAAGGAAACTGAGGCCCAGAGGTGGTGTTGCAGAAGACGGGAAGAAATCAAGCAACACTTAGTTTGGAGTCACACTTTTTAATATTCACCAGTGGGCTCAGAGAAAAATGAATTCAAATTCTAAGCAGAGCTATAAGCAGAACTTCCCTTCTTATTAAAGAGCCAGCCCTCTGTGTGCTTAGTGGTTATCTCACTGGTGGCCTTGAAAACAACACAGCTTTATCCAATTAAAAAATACACATGGCATGGCGTGAGAGCATGAGCATATCTAGTCTCTGGCCTACAAGGTCAGACAGCTAAGTTTATCTTCCTCATTATTCAAGCAGGCTAAAGCAGGCTAGAAAGCAGTTATTTTTTCAGAATAAGGGGCTGTTTAAAAAATAGCAGAGTTGACTTTACAGAATAAGAAACTATCTAAACAGCAGAGAATTTCAAGCAGTAGTTTTACAAAATAGGGGTTAGCCTTCTTAGCAGCAGCTCTTTCTTAAGACAGCAGTGAATGAGTAAGAACTGGGCTTTGGAGGTGGGTGTGTGGGACCCCAGACTCTACATCCTACTGGGCCGCAGCCACAGGACCGCAGCCACGGGGCTGCAGCCACAGGACCACAGCTTGTGGGCAGGTCTCCCTGAGGCACACCTGGCACAGCCAGACCCGCGCGAGCGCCAGTGCCCATCCACACAGCAGAGCAGAATGCACCCCACACCCTCAGGCAGCACGTGATCGTTCAAAGTGGCATGTTACCTGTTAGTGCAGGCATGTCAAACTCTCAGCCTGTGGGCTGCATATGGCCCACAATGACTATTTTTGCTGCCCAGCCAATGTAACAGATGTAAGAAACATTTTAATAAAAATTTCATAACTTAATTTTTACAATATCCTGTTACACATAATTATTAATGACGAAGTACAAGGTTCGCTAATGACTGGTTACTATAATCATGTTGCATTCATTTCCCTTATGTGCCTTACATGCAGGCACACCATTTCTCTCCACTAATACCAGCAGCGAATATTTTAGCAGCCGATTGCCATGTTATTAGTCTTGTACTGACCTGTTTGGTGTGCACAACATGAAATATTTTGCTTTCAGAGAACAAGAATAAGTTTATTTGCATTACACTTAATTTGTGCAGTTATTCAGTGTCAAGTAAGTTAATGTTCAAGAAAAATATTAATTTTTATTAAAATGTTCTATTATTTTATGTTAATGATTACTCATTTATTTCAGCCCTTTATAATCAGCATGTCTCTATTGAAATAAACCTATGTTTCTATGAAAATTGAAGCTTTTTTTTTTGTGGCCCACATAAACTTACACCTTGTTTATTTGGCCTGTGTTAGCCTTTAAGTTTGACATGCTTGTGTTAGCTGGTTTATTTGTTTTTTATCTTCACTGAAGAATATGTTTATTGATTTTTAGAGAGAGTAGAAGGGAGGGAGGGAAGGAGGGAGAGAAAAAGGGAAGCATCAATGTCAGAAAGAAACATCGATATGAGAGAGAAACACATTGGGTTGCTTCCCAACCAGAGACTGAACCCGAAAGCTAGGTGTGGGCTTCTGACGGTAATCAAACCCACAACCTTTTGATGTGTGGGATGATGCTCTAATCAATGGAGTGACTGGCCAGGACTGTAAAATAGTTTTTCTTTAATGTATTTTGTGCGAGGATAACTTTCCAGCCTCTGAAATGGCCAGGAGGTAGTATTTAGGCTAAAATCAATACAAGTGAAATATCTTCTATATATATAAAACCCTAATATGCAAATAGACCAAATGGCATAACAACCAAACAACTGGTCACTATGATGTGTGCTGACCACCAGGGGATGTGCGTGGAACTTGGCGGGCATCGGCAGCAGGTGGCAGAGTGGGGAACATAGTGGGTGTCGGCCATGGCAGGATGGTGGAGCAGGTGAACGGGGGCACCAGACCAAGGTGGGATGCTGGTCATTATCATCGAGGTGAGCCTCTGGTGGTTACTAAAAATTCTTTGCCCCTGTGCGCCACAGTCCTGCCCAGTGCTTACACCTGCTGCCAGCGCTGGCCCTGCTCATACTCACTGCTGGCGTCCAGCACCAGCCCTGATCACTCAGTACCTTCAGCAGGTGCAAGTGGCAGCTGCCGTCCCCAATTGCCTTTCAGGGCTTCTCCACTTCCCCCTGCTCCTGAGGGGCAATTGGGGCTGGCAGCCGCCTCTCACACCCACTGCCAATGCCGGCCCCACTTGCACCTGCAGCTGGCACCAGAGCTGCTGCTCACACCCACTTATGGTGTGGAGCAATTAGGGCTGGCATCAGCAGTGGGTGCAAGCAGGGGCTGGCAGTGTCAGTGCGTGGGAGCGGCAACAGCAGCAGTGAGAGTGGGGCTGCTGGTAGGCAAGAGACCAGGGGCCATAGTGGGATGGGCCAGGCAGGGGCGGGGAAGATGAGCTGAGACCTGCCCCTGTGCTCACCGTTCCTTTCAAGGGGCACAAGTTCATGCTCTGGGCCTCTAGTGTATAATAATAAAGTATAAATTCAAGTATAATAGGGACTTGATAAATATTTCTCTGGAATGACTAAATGGACCTTGCCTGAAGTAGGTAGGAGAAACCTGGTTTCACAGAGTATCACCTGTCCATTAAAGAATAATCCATACATCAAAAATATAAGAGATAGTCCTCACTGGTTTGGATCAGTGGATAGAGCATTGGCCTGCAGACTGAAGGGTCCTGGGTTTGAGTCCAATCAAGGGTACATGCCCAGGTTGTGGGCTCGATTCCCATTAGGGGGCATGCAGGAGGCAGCCAATCAATGATTCTCTCTTATCATTGTTTCTATCTCTCTCTCCTTCTCCCTTCTTCTCTGAAATCAATAAAAAAATTAAAAAAGGATAAGTCATTAAAAAATATGAGAGATAAGTGGTGGCAAAGGTGTTGAAAGAAAGAAACGCTTGTCACTATGGGTGAGCAGGTAAACTGGCCCAGCAACCATGGAAAGTAGGAAGGTTCCTCAAAAAAATTAAGAGGACTACCATGTGATCAGGCAACCCCATTTCTGGGCATTTGTCTGAAGGAGGTGAAAATAGGATCTCCAAAAGAGATTTGCATCCCAAGTTCATGGCAGCATAGTCACAATAGCCAAGGTATGGAAATTTGGCAGTGTCTGTTAATGGATGAATAGATAAAGATTTTATATATTTACTAGAGGCCCAGTGCACAAAATTTGTGCCCGGGGGTGTGTGTCCCTCAGTCCAGCCTGCACCCTCTCCAATCTGGGACCCCTCGAGGGATGTCTAACTGCCCATCCTGGTAGGATCGGGCCTAAATGGGCAATCAGACATTTCTCTCACAATCCAGGACTGCTGGCTCCCAACTGCTCACCTGTCTGCCTTCCTGATTGCCCCTAACCACTTCTGCCTGCCAGCCTGATCACCCCCTAACCACTCCTCTGCCAGCCTGATTGATGTCTAACTGCTCCCCTGCCAGCCTGTTTGACCCTAACTGCCCTCCTCTGCAGGCTGGTCACCCCTAACTGCCCTCCTCTGCAGGCCTGGTCACCCCTAACTGCCCTCCTCTGCAGGCCTGGTCACCCCTAACTGCCCTCCCCTGCAGGCCTACTCCCCCCCAATTGCTCTCCCCTGCAGGCCTGTGTTCCCCCCAACTGCCCTTCCCTGCAAGCCTGGTTGCCCCCAACTTCCCTCCTCTGCTGTCCTGGTCACCCCTAACTGCTCTCCATTGCAGGCTTGATCACCCCCACCTGCCCTTCCTTGCAGGCCTGGTCCCTCCCAACTGCCCTCCCCTGCTGGCCATCTTGTGTCCACATGGTGGCAGCCATCTTTGACCACGTAGGGGCAGCCATCTTGTGTGTGGGAGTGATGGTCAATCTGCATATTAATTACTCTTTTATTAGATAGGATATATATGCACATTCACACACACACACACACACACACACACACACACGTAATTCAGTCATGAGGAAGAAGGAAATCGTGCTGTTTATAACAGCATGGATGGAACATGAAGGCATTAAGCTAAGTGAAATAAGCCAGACAGAGAAAGACAAAAAATGTCACTTACATGTGAATCTGAGGAGCTGAGCCCAGAGAAAGGTAGCAGAGGGGTGTCACCAGGGGGCTGAGAGCGGGAAATGGGGAGATGCTGGTCAAAGGGTACAGACTTGCAGTTATAAGATGAACAGCATGGTGGCCATAGTCACTAATACGGCATCATATACTTGGATGTTGCAAAGAGAGTGGGTCTTAACTGTTCTCACTGCAGAATCTAGTGGTGATCATGTGATGGGATGAGGCATTAGCCCTGCTATCACACTGCAACATATACATGCGTCACATCACACAGCACACCTACGCTCTGCACTGCCATACGTCAAGCATACTTTAAATAAAGCTGGAAACAACACAAACAAAAAGAGGATAAACTACTAGCAAAGATTCACAGGGTTTCTTTCCTGGAGAGAAGCTGTGGGAGTTACAGTCCGTGTGAGGAAGGTGGACTTAGACGTGGCTGACTTTAAAATGTCATGCGAACTTTCCCTGACTACCTCTTTGAATAAATCTTCCCCAGGTTTAAGCATTTCTCCAGACAAATTTAGCGGTGATTGAGCTGACTCAGAGGGAGAGGGGAGGTTACATTTTACTCTCATAATAATACGGGAAATTACCAGGATGAATCATCGCGCTTGAATGCTTACCATCAGCCTCCAATCCTGAGATGTGTTTAGTGGCGAGATCAGGGTTCCAACCACCTGTTTCCTGCTGAAAGGGTTAAGAAACTTTGCACCGTGATGTGACAGCACAGGAACCAGCTCCTGGCAAAGGGCGAGGCAAAGCTGTGGCCTGTGGCATCCCCACCCCCTTACTGTCTGCCAAGTCAGCATAGGAAAGGGGTGCTGCGCTCAGGTACACACAGATCTCAGCTACAAACACACCAGGAGGGAAGGGCGAGTGCACTTAGTCCCATACAGACAGAACACCCTGCTGCCCGTTCCCGCCCCCCCCCCCGCCCCCCTCCCCCCCACTCACACCCCGTGAGAGCGGCTGTCAGTCTGGCTGTATATTGGAATCAACCGAGGGGCCTTAAAAACACTGATTTCCCCAGCCCCCATGCCCAGCTCTGGATGGGATTGGTCTGGGACAGAGCCTGGGCGCAGAGATGTTAAAACAACACCCCTGGCAGCGATCCTGGGCAGCTGGTATCATGGGTGGCGGAGGAGTACTGCCGGTGAAGTGGACGGCCATAAATTCAGTGATTCCCACGTACACAAGAAGCTGCCAGAACGAGGCGGTCCGAGTGCCTGCCACACCTGCCTGCTGCAAAACATGGGGCCATTTCCCAGAAACCCTGTCTCTGTCATCCATCACAGGCTGACTCGTCAGGGAGGTCTGGTTTCCTAAGGCTCTGTGTGTGTAAATACGGTGGACTCTGGAGCAGCGAGGGGTTGGGGACACTGACCGTGCACAGCAAATCAGAGTTGTCAACATAAAAACATTCAAACCTGTAAAGAATTTTTGTGAGTTTATTTGAGCAAAACTGTCAACAATTGCCGGGAAGCAGAACCTCCATGGATTGGTATAGTGCTCAGGAGAATGGTAGGTTTTTCACTTATTTTTATACATCGCAATCAAAGGAGGAGGCAGGATGTAGGTGGGTTACATAAAATCCACTGGTGATAGGTTAGAGAGGCAGGAGAAAGCAAAGCAGGAAAACCCCTGGGATTGGATAAAAAGTAAAATGATAGACACATGCCTCTTTTACTTAGGTAGGTGCAGGATAGTTAACAGTCAGCAATTAACAGGATAACAACAACAATGAAGGAACTTGTATCTGTCCTGGTGCCCAGCACATTAGGTTGTGCCCCAAGGGGTCTGGAAAAAGGGAAGTTATAAGTTACTCTCACATTTCAATGTTATAGTATCATAGATGCAAAAGAACAATAGGCTCAGTTAAGGTAAAGGTTGGCTTTGTCAGGGAAGATACCGGCCTAGGAGGTGACTGCCCAACATAACTGCTTTCAATTAAAGTTTAATTTCAGGCCATCCTTTGTGGTTCCTTTAGGTCTCTGAGTTTGCAAGACCATCATGCAGGCCTCCCCTGAGTTTGTCAGGTCAGCATGTGACCCCTTTTATCCACAGAGTATAACTACCAATCGCCTACTGTTGACCAAAGGAAGCCTTACTAATAACATAATGTGGACGAAAGGGGCCACATGCTGACCTGACAAGCTCAGGGGAGGCCATCATGGTGGTCTTGCAAACTCAGAGACCTAAAGGAACCACAAAGGATGGTCTGAAATTAAACTTTAACTAAACACAGTTATGGTGGGCAGTTACATCCTAGGCCGGTATCTTCACTGACAAGGTCAACCTTTACCTTAACTGAGCCTATCTGTCTTTTTGCATCTATGATAACATAACCGTGAAGTGTCTGGGTAACTTGTAACTTCGCTTTTTCTGGAGCCCCTGGGGCACAACCAAATGTGGTGGGCACCAGGACAGATACCACAAATTCCTTCATTAATATGTTAATTGTTTCTGCACCCACCTAAGTATGTGTCCATCATTTTACTTTTTATCCAATCCCAGGGGTTTCCCACCACTTTGCTTTATCCCACCTCCTTAATCTATCACCATTGAATTTCATGTAACCCACCTAAGTCCCTCCTTTGACTGCAATGTATAAATACAAATGTAACCCGCCATTCTCTGGAGCATTATCTCAATTTGTTGAGGTTCTGCTTCCCGGCATATGTCGACAGTTTGGCTCAAATAAACTCACAAAAATTCTTTACAGGTTTCAATTTTTTTTTTTTACGTTAACAATAAACAATTGATTAACACATATTTTGTATGTTTATGTATTAAATACACACTGTATTCTTACAATAAAGTAAGCTAGAGAATAGAACATTTTAGTAAGAAAATCATAATCAAGAGAAAATACATTTACAGTATTTATTGAAAGAAATCCGAGAATAAGTGGACTAGCTTAGTTCCAACCTTGCTGTGCCAGGGCCGGCTGGGGTGCGGATGTGACTGTTTTCATTCCTCTGGCATGGCACTGCCCGGGGAGAGGACAGCCAGGCAATGCAGGCGCCACCCTCTCCGGAGGCAGGGAAGCCAGGGGCCGAGGGAGACGCTGGTGGGGTTTGGGGGTGGGGGAGACCCTAGAACACATGTGGAGGAGTGTTGGGGACCTAGAGGGCCTGGAAGAGTGAGGTGGAGGCAGCTGAGCTGGAGGAGGAAGGATAGCCCTCCAGGTGGAGGGAAGAGGCTATGAAGAGGCCTGGTCAGGGGAACTGGTGTCAGACTGGAGCCAGGAAGCACCAGGCCCAGGGGGAAATGTCCGCACAGCAGGGCTGAGGGAGAGCAAGGAGGATTTGGAACCTGAGACCTGGTGATCGACTCCGTCTTGGCAGCAGCGGGCACCCTGCCTGGCAGGTCTGTGTTGAGGCGGCGGCCAGGGCAAGTGCGGGCTCGCCTGCCCTCTTACCCAGCTGGTCGGCGCTGCTCAGAGAAGCGATGCCTAGCCATCCGGTCTGACAGCGTCGGAGGGAAGCCTGGTGGGCACCCCATTCGTTCCCTCGACCAGGCGGGTGTGTTGCCTCTGAGGTGGTTTGGACTGTCCCTAATGGCTTCCTCCCTTGCCGCTCTGCGTGCTCTAACCCTTGCCCCTCCCACTCCCGCCTGCGCTCAGGAGGACATTTAAGAGCTTTCTTCTCATTCCACACGCTGACTCATCAGTAAATTTGGTAACTGTTTTTCTTTCCTTCTTTTCAAAATCATGAAAATAAAATGTAAGGATCAGCCAGATTTTGGCATAAATGGCCAATGCACTCCTGTGAGTGCTGCTTCGGGCTGACTGCATCCCATCCCCAGCTCCTCGGGCCTGGTATTGACAAGAATGTAGTCACAACAGACCCTGGACACCCAGATCAGTTCCCTTACATAGACAGCTGGTTAGGAATTGCTCAAACCTTGCCGCCTTGGGTCCGGTTCTGTAAGGTTTTAGTAGTAGGAGAAAAGAAATAGGTCTCTCAGAAGGGAACCCAATCCCTTGTTCTGCCAGGATCCCCTGAGGAAGTCCCACTAGTTTTACCATCTCCATATGTGCCACAGGCAGCACGAAGCTGGTCTGAAAGGTCCAGAAACACTGACCCCCTTCTGTTTCTCCTCAACCAGGTTCTCCAGAGCCAGTTGGGTGGTGCTTGTGTTCAGTCGATTAAGGGCCCAGGCCACAACCAGCACGTCAGATGCCTCTAAGGGAGATTCGGGGTGCCAAAGTAGTTGGTGAAGATGGGACCTTGCAGGGGGGAGGGCCAGTGTATTATTATCAGCCCTTTATACCAGTGACATCTTGAATTAGAAACATCACACCCCAGCTTATTCTGAAAAACCTCAGGCCATGATAGACCTCCTAGAAATGATCTTCCAGACCCAGAAGCCCATCTGGGTGGACTGAAAGCAACTCCTTTTCATGTTCTTTAACACTGAGGAGTGCATGAGAGTAGTAACAGAGGCTCAGAAGTGGCTCTAAACCCAGGCCCTGGCAGGAATATTAGATACAGACAGATGGGCCAGGAAGGCCTTCCCAGATAAGGAACCTGATTGGAACCCAAACTCAGAAGATGGAAGGATCCAGCTAGAAAGATATCAGCTGGCCTTCCTCCAGGGGGTCAAGGCTGGAACCAAGAAGCCCACCAACATGGCTAAAATCTCTGAGGTTTTTCCAAAAGCCTGTTGAAAGTCCAGCAGCTTTCTATGAAAGACTATGTGAGGCATAATGGATCTACACCCCCTTTAGACCTGAGGCCCCAGAAAATCAAACCATGGTAAATGCCATTTTTGTAGGCCAAGCCCAGCCTGACATCAGGAGAAAATTACAGAAACTGGAAGGGTTTGCAGGAAAGAATGCTACTGAACTGCTAGAGATAGCTAACAAGGTTTTCATTAATCGAGACAGTGCAGCAAGGAAGGAGGAAGAAAAGAGAATACAAAGAAGGGCCAATATAATAGCAGCGGCTTTTAGAGACTCAGGCTCCCAGACAGATCAGCAAGGATACAGACCAGGGAGAAAAGGAAGAGCGAGCCTGAGATGAGACCAGTGTGCCTATTGTAAGGAGACAGGACACTGGAAGAATGAATGTGCCAAACAGCAAAGTAAAAAGACTGGGCCCCCTTTTCCACCCAGTTGCTATCAACCAGATCCACCTGAAGCAGATCTCATTGGGCTAGCAATGGCTGATGGGATGCAGTCAGCCAACTAGGACAGATCGGGCTCACTTCAGCTAGGCCCCCACAAGCCCACGGTCAGAATGAAAGTTGGGGGCCAGACTGTGGAGTTTATGGTTGATACGGGAGCTGAGGACTCAGTAGTCACTCAGAAAGTAGCGCCTCTCTCAGGAAAGGAGATCACCATTATTGGAGCTACTGGGGACCAGACCCGTAGACCATTCCGCCACCCTTGCTGATGCCAACTTGGCAGTCATCAAGTAATTCATGAATTCCTGTACTTGCCAGACTGTCCAGTGCCTCTAATGGGTAGAGACCTTTTAGCCAAAATGGGGGCAGAAATAATTTTTGCTCCAGATGGCTCAGCACAGCTTCGCCTAGGTGAGGAGACCTCCCCAATAATCTTGTCTTTAGCAGTGCCAAGGGAGGAAGAATGGAGACTTTATACCCCCCAGACCCATGGTTGGCAAACTGCGGCTCGCAAGCCACATGCGGCTCTTTGGCCCCTTGAGTGTGGCTCTTCCACAAAATACCAAGGCCTGGGCAAGTCTATTTTGAAGAAGTGGCATTAGAAGAAGTTTAAGTTTAAAAAATTTGGCTCTCAAAAGAAATTTCAATCGTTGTACTGTTGATATTTGGCTCTGTTGACTAATGAGTTTGCCGACCACTGCCCCAGACAAAGGCCTCACCATTAGAACCTGAATTAGAGAAGGAATTCCCGCTGGTCTGGGCAGAAGGGAATCCTCCAGGCCTGGCTAAGGACCATGCCCTAGTGCTAATCAACTTAAAGTCTGGGGCACAGCCTGTTAAAATCTGCCAATATCCAATTCTAAGGGAAGCACGCCTAGGAATCCAGGTCTACTTAGACCAGCTGCTTCAGTGGGGACTTGTCAAACGATGCAGGTCTCCATGGAACACGCTTCTCTTGCCTGTCAAAAAGCCTGGGACTAATGACTACCACCCGGTGCAAGATCTATGGGCTGTTAATGAGGCTGTTATAACCCTGCATTCAGCACTGCCGAACCCCTACACTCTTCTGGGACTCATCCCATCAGAGGTGGAATGGTTTACATGTCTAGATCTGAAAGATGCCTTTTTCTGTCTTTGATTAGTGCCTTCCAGTCAGCCTCTCTTCGCTTTTGAATGGGAAAACCCAACTACAGGGGCCAAGAAGCAGTTCACCTGTACCACACTGCCACAAGGGTTCAAGAACTACCCTACTCTTTTTAGTGGAGCACTAATATCTGATCTGTCTAAGTTCCCAGGACAGGACTTGGGGTGTGTTCTACTCCAATATGTAGATGACCTCCTACTGGCTAGCTCCACACGAGCTCAGTGCTGGGAGAGAACATGAGCCTTTCTGAGACTGTTAACTGAAACAGGTTATCAGGTGTCTAAGAAAAAAGCACAGATTTGTCAGAAAGAAGTCAGTATCTAGGCTTTTGGATCACCCAAGGGAAATGAAGGATAGGGACTGAAAGGAAGCAGGCAGTATGTGCCATCGCAGTCCCTAGCACCCGGTGGCAGATTTGGGAATTCCTGGGAACGGCAGGATTCTGTCGAATTTGGATCCCAGGGTTTTCAGACCTGGCCAAGTCTCTCTATGAAGCTTTTAGAGGAGAAGAGAAGGCACCCATCGACTGGGGTCCCGAACAGGAGAAAGCCTTCATCACCATAAAGGCAAAGCTCACTGAAGCCCCAGCACTAGGGCTACCATATGTGACACAAGAATTTAATCTTTTTGTTCATAAGAACAGCAGGGTAGCCCTTGGAGTTCTAACTCAGGAGTTTGGACCCTGGCAAAGACCCGTCTTTCCCAGCGGATTGACCCAGTTGCCTCTGGGTGGCCCCCATGTCTCAGGGCCCATGCAGCCACGGCATTATTAGTCAAGGAAGCGGATAAGCTTACATTAGGACAAAACTTAAATGTAAAAGTACCTCATGCTGTTGTCATCCTGATGGAAACAAGGGGGCAGCACTGGCTGACTCATGCTTGAATGACTCAGTATCAAGGGCTGTTATGTGACATTCTGCAGGTACGATTAGAAGAAGTGAGGGCATTTAATCCTGCCACCTTTCTACCCATCACTGAGCGGGCTCCTGAGCATGATTGCCTGGAAGTCCTAGAGGGGGTTTATTCTAGCTAGCCAGATCTAACAGATAGGCCCCTGCCAAACCCAGATTTGGTATTGTTCACAGATGGCAGCAGCTGCTTAGATGAAGAAAAAAGACAAGCTGGATATGCAGTGGTATCAAACTTTGAGACAATTGGAGAAACCAAGATGGCAGCATAGGTAAACACCTAAACTGCTGCCTTGCACAACAATTTCAAAACTACAACTAAAAGACAGAATGGACACCATCCAGAACCACAGGAAAGCTGGCTGAGTGGAAATTCTACAACTAGAAGGAAAGAGAAAAGCTCACGGAGAATTGGAGGAACGGCAAAGGGTTGAGGTACGGCAAAGGATCTTTGTGTGTGCAGAGAGAGGAAGGGCGGCTGAGAGCCTGGCTGACTTTCTCTGGCGGGAGGGGGAAGGAAGCCCCCGACTGCACTGAACCCCAGTTCCGACTGCACTGAACTCCAGTTCCAGGCGAGCCCCTGGGGACCCATGCTCTTGCGGGGGGGATCTGGACTCTAGAGCGGAGGCTCAAAAGGTGGGGAAGGCAGAGGTCTGGAGTCACGTGCGCGAACAAGGGCAGGGCTGATGGGAAGCCAAGACTGTCTGCTCCGCCCTGAGACTCCACCCCATCCAAACTGAGCACAGAGGCTTTTGCAATTTGGCAAGTCTAATCCTATAAGGCTGTCTCCAGCACCAAACTTCTCCCAGAGTAGACACAGCTAGTGAAAATTCGGCGACAAAGAAACAGATCACAAATGAAAAAAATGGAGGAAAACAAACGACTGGATATAGAATTCATAACCACGGTTATAAGGATTTTCAAGAATATCCTAGAAAAGGCTGATAAATATAATGAGACCCTTGAAGATATGAAAAAGGACCAACTAGAAATTAAACATGCACTGACTGAAATAAAAAATATTATACAGAGACCCAACAGCAGACTAGAGGAACTCAAGAATCAAGTCAAAGATTTGAAATACAAAGAAGCAAAAAACACTCAACCAGAAAAGCAGAAAGCAAAAAAAAATCCAAAAAGTTGAAGATAGTGTAAGTGTACCAACATCAGAATTATGGGGGTGCCAGAAGAAGAGAGAGAGCAAGATACTGAAAACCTATTTGAAAAAATAATGACTGAAAACTTCCCCCACCTGGTGAACGAAATAGACTTACAAGTCTAGGAAGCGCACAGAACCCCAAACAAAAGGAATCCAAAGAGGACCACACCAAGACACATCATAATCAAAATGCCAAGAGCAAAAGACAAAGAGAGAATATTAAAAGCAGCAAGAGAAAAACAGTTAATTACCTACAAGGGAGCACCCATACGATTGTCAGCTGATTTCTCAACAGAAACTATGCAGGCCAGACGGGAGTGGCAAGAAATTTTCAAAGTGATGAATAGCAAGAACCTACAACCAAGATCACTCTACCCAGCAAAACTATCATTCAGAATGGAAGGTCAGATAAAGAGCTTCACAGATAAGAAAAAGCTAAAAAAGTTCATCAGCACCAAACCAGCATTATATGAAATGCTGAAAGGTATTATTTAAGAAGAAAAAAGTAAAGATAAAAATTATGAACAACTAATACATATCTATCAACAAGTGAACCTAAAAATCAAGTGAATTAAAAACCTGAGGAACAGAATAATCTGGTGAATATGATAGAATCAGGGACATAGAAAGGGAGTGGACTGATAATTCTCAGGGGGAAAAGGGTATGGGGGGGTGCAGGAAGAGACTGGACAAAAATCATACACCTATGGATGAGGACAGTGGGGGGGAGGTAAGGGCAGAAGGTGGGGTGGGAACCAGGTGGAGGGGAGCTATGGGGGAAAAAGGAGAAACAATTGTAATAATCTGAATAAAGATTTATTAAAAAAATAAATAAATAAAAATTCTACCTTAATCATGAAAAAAACAAAAAAACACACACACAAAAAAACACTTTGAGACAATTGAAGCACAGGTCCTGCCCGAAGGATGGTCAGCACAGAGGGCAGAACTTTGGGCCCTAGTAAGAGCCCTAGAACTCAGTAAGAATAAGCGTGCCAACATCTACACTGACTCGCTCTATTCCTTTGCTATCCTGCATGTCCATGGGGCCATATATGAGGAAAGGGGGCTCTTGACAGCAGGAGAAAAAGAATGAAAAATCAGAATGAGATTTTAAAGTTACTAGAAGCAGTCTGCGAGCCTAGGAAAATAGCTGTCATCCATTGCAAAGGTCACCAGAAAGGGAAAGACTCAGTATCACAAGGAAACCAGCGTGCTGATGCCGCAGCCAAGCTGGCTGCTAAAGAACAAGCAGCACTGGCATGGATCATGTTGTCCCCTGAATTTCCTGAACCTCCAAAATACACTCTGCAGGAGGAGGAATGGGCCCAGAAAGAAGGGGGCAAGAGAACAACGGAAGGCTGGTGGATACTGCCAGATCATAGGGTCTATGTCCCAGAACAGTTATCCCATAAGGTAGTCCTCCAGCAGCATGAACTCACTCATTTAGGAAAGGCTGCCCTAGAAGCTTTGTTAGGCAGGTACTACCTAATTGCCTGTCTACCCTCCTTGTGTGCCTCAGTCTCTCAGCATTGCCTCCTCTGTGCTCAGAACAATGCTAAACAGGGTCCTGTGCGACCGATAGGAGCTCAGCACTGTGGTCAAGCTCCTTTTGAGGACTTAGAAGTAGATTTTACAGAAATAGGGCCTAGCAGAGGGAATAAATACCTGATAGTCTTTGTTTGCACCTTTTCAGGTTGGAGGCATATCCCACTTGCACTAAAAAGGTGAGAGAAGTCACTAAGGTATTGCTGAAGGATATAATTCCCTGGGATGGAATGCCTCTGACCATAGGGTCTGATAATGGCCCAGCCTTTGTAGCAGAAATAGTACAACAGGTAGCCAAGGCTTTAGGAATTAAATGGAATCTACATGCAGCTTACAGGCCTCAGAGTTCAGGGAAAGTGGAGCGCATGAACTGGACTCTAAAGCAGACTATGGCCAAGCTATGCCAAGAGACAACCTTACCCTGTACAGATATCTTGCCTCTTGTACTCCTGCAAGTACACTGTGCCCCAAGGGCCAGGGTAGGTTTCTCTCCCTTTGAAATTCTATATGGTAGACCCCCTCCCTTAATTCGGCCAAAGGGAGATTTGGGGGAAATAGGGAACTTAGAAATCCAGAAACAACTACAAGAACTTGGAAAAACTGGCTTTGAGGTCCACAGATGGGTTACTGACCGACTACCCATCTCTCTAGGAACAGCTGTACATCCTTATAAACCTGGAGACCAGGTTTGGGTAAAGGATTGAAAAAAGGAGCCCCTCAAGCCTACCTGGAAGGGACCCTATCCAGTCATATTAACCACCCCCACAGCTCTTCAGGTTGCAGGACTAAACACCTGGATCCACCACTCCCAGGTGAAGGCATCCCACCAGCCAAGTGACATCCAGTCTGAGTGGAAGGTGACCTCTGACCAGAAATACCTGCTGCGGATCATCCTCAAGAAGACAGTAGACCTGGCCAAGCAACCTGCTCCAAGGAATTCAGATAACACCCTGATGAATTCTCCCTAACACTAATCTTTCTTCCTTATCTCCTCCTCATGTAACATGCTCTAGTATTTCTGGATAATCACTGGTTTTATCTAATAATTCTTATTTTGTATTTTTATGAGTGCCAGCGGAATCCAAGAATAGTACCAGGAGGAGAACTCATCTCCTCTTGCTGGGACACAGAAGCACCATAAAATTACTGCTCCCCACACATCAAGGAAACAAAGGCCTTTATCATAAATTGTTGGATTACACCTTGTCATGCCATCCTTTGATCCTTGCTTAGAAACTTGCTACCCAAATATGCTAGACTGGGTAGTCCACGAGAAAACCCAATCAAGTCAGATTTTTGTTAGCTATACTTATCAGCCTGAAGAATGTTAGGACTCTACTATGAAATGCACATGGGGGGGGGGCTAGGGAGGGATTGTATTGGATGAAAAATAATAATAGGACCTGTTACGGCCAATGTGCAGCTAACTAATGTTGCTCTTGTTTGTTTCAGCAGTACGCAGGGCCAACATCCAACAGGTCACCTCCCAGATGACTCTACCCCTAAGGCTGAAAACACCACCTACCCCTGGTGCCCCCTGCAGAAACATTCTACGCGTGGGGGACCACCGCTTACCTCTGCCTGCCTGCAAACTGGATGGGAATGCCTTTAAACTTCAGATGGTCCTACAAACCAGAAGAACTCTCTAGAAACCCCTCTAAGAGGAAGAAGTGGGATGCTAACCCTTTGGTCATCGTTCCTTTCCAGCAGGAAGTAGCTAAGAGTGGTTGTCA
The DNA here is from genome assembly GCA_026230045.1 of Corynorhinus townsendii. Lineage (NCBI taxonomy): Eukaryota > Metazoa > Chordata > Mammalia > Chiroptera > Vespertilionidae > Corynorhinus > Corynorhinus townsendii. The sequence goes on along the minus strand of JAPDVU010000007.1, from coordinate 97,165,540 downwards.
CCCCTGTTCACCATAACATCCCATGGTCATTGCTCCACAAGGCTAAAAGAAGCTTTTGGGACAAGGAGGGGGTGAGGATGAAGAGGAAACTGGTCTTGCAAGGCATAGTCAGGCCATAAAAACTGTGAACAATGCACTGCCCTGGGGGATGGGAGGGTCCTACAGCTAAAAAGCTTTCTGTGGGCCAGCTGATCCCAAAGGCTGGCCATTCTAATTCACAGAATTTCCTCAGTGTTTTGGGGTTCATTTTAATACCATAGTCTTCAATAAAACCCTTTTTAAAATTTTCCAACATGCAATTGAGAACAGTGGGTTTACTTTGTCCCAACCCCATGATGATTGGTGGCGAGAGACAGACAAGGGTTCAGGGAAATTTACTAAAAGCCTGGAGGGTCTCCTTAAAGAAAAGATCCTTAATCAGCAGAGGCAGGGGCAGGGTGGATAAAATCTCTCCACCCTGCGGAGCTGTGAGCCCCACCCTGAAAGTCCCAGCCAGCCAAGAGAGACAAGAAAGGCCACAAATACCTTTAAATCTACCCCAGAATTCCAAAATTTCAACCTAACACAGCAAAATCACAGAGCAAACCAAAGCCCCTAGTACACAAACATAGACAGAAGTTTTTATCAACTATCCCTCTGTGATAGAGAGCAAATGTCTCTGAGAAAACTAACTCAACAGTACTGCTTGAGACTTTTGCAGACCATCACGGGTTCAGCCTTCAGCAAATCAAACATTTTAACTAGATGAGCAAACAGAAAATCAAAGTAGCTTTTTCTTTCACACAGACCAGTTAATCAGCAGATAATTATGCCAAGACAGACAAACATCCGTACTCACACTCTCTCAGTAGACTAGCCCAGACTGGAGCTGAGCAGATAATGCCCAACTCCCCAGATGGGCATGGGGGCACTCCCGGCATCCATGCCCCAGAACAGAATTCTTGACCGACGTCTCGGTGAGAACCTACTGGAGGAGTTAAGACTGCATCCAGCCCCGCTTCTCGGTAGCAAATTGGCTAGTCCCACACACAAACAAACAGAAGAGTGAACCCATAATTCCTTAATCGAATCGGAATTCACTCACTTTCAGAGTCTTGATTTACCTGAGGAAGTCCTATGACTTCCAGGGAGGTGATCAAGCTCCCCCTTCCACTCACTTGGAGTGGGCCTGACTGACTGGGGCCCCTACCTTACTGATTCTGTCGATAGGTCCAGAGGTGTCCGTCCACTTTCTCCAGATGCCGGCCGAGTCCTGGGCTGAGGTCTTGGAGTGCCTGGAGTCCCCCCACCCCCAAATTCTGCTAAAATCAGCAGCTCTCACCTTCTGGAGGCCTGTCTGGCACCCCCGGGCCCCAAAGCCCATCCACTCACCAGAGGCAAAAGCCAAATGCAGTTAGCTTCTCGGTCAGGAAACCAAATGTTGCAAAAAACCAAAGAAATGCCAAGCATGCTTCCTAGAGAAAGGGAGGAACTCTGTTTATGAACACTAGTGGACTCTGGAAATAATTTCCAAATCAGAATGAAGAAACATGCAGAGGGCTTCCCTTTTTATAACCTTCTGGGGTCTTTGTCTTGCAGATATGGTTCTGCCCCCTTTTGTGGGCTTACAGGAAGGCCCCCAGGTGTTGGGGGTCCCCAGGTCATATCCAATAATCTGTCCTGGGGCCAGCGATAACGATCCTCCCATCCCCCAGGGCAGTGCATTGTTCACAGTTTTTATGGTTGACATGCCTTGCAAGACCAGTTTCCTCCTCAGTTTTGCTGCTTATTTTATACAGGACAATCCAAGGAAGTGTAACCTGGTTGAGGCAGTGCAGGTGGTGGGGGAGGGAAAGCAGAACAGAGATTGGGGGTGGGGTGGGCAGCAGGTCACCACCAATCCCCACTCAGGCCACAGCTGGGTTGCAGTCTCCATCCCCGGTCAGGTGTGTGCAGGAGGCAGCAGTTCAATGATTCTCTCTCATCATTGATGTTTCTATCTCTCTCTCCCTCTCCCTTCCTCTCTGAAATCAATTAAATTTATTTTTTTAAAAGAGATAACAGGGGGAGGGGTGTGGGCAAACCATCTTTCCAGGGACTAAGGAGAAGGGGGGCTGAGGGAGTGACTCTTCCCATTTTGGTGTATTTCTCTCTCTTTAAACAGAAACTTGTAGTTTCATTGCGGACACCTGTGGACTTTTCCTGGCAGGTACTAGCGGGGGCATTCCATCCTTCCCGCCCCCCACCCCACCCCGCCCCACCAACCACAGACAACCTTCTTTTAAACTAAAAAAAAAGAGCGAAAAAAAGGCTAGATAAGAAAGAATAACACAGGGTTTTATTTTCACACTCCTAAGATGCCAGGAGGTCTGCTGCAGCCTTAAGAACAATGCATAGCCTTTTTATAGTTTAATTGGAATGTTAATGTGTGGTTACAAAAAGAGGAGATGTATGTGGGTTACATGAAATCCATTGGTGTTAGATTAGGGAGGCGGGAGAAAGCAAAGCGGGAAATCTCTGGGATTAGATAAAAAGTAAAATGATAGGTGGATACAGGATAGTTAACAGCAACAGTTAACACAAGAACAGTAACAATGAGGAGATTTGAGTGGGAAGGAAATTGCTTTGTTATTGCAAAGGCACCTTATCAGGCTTGTTATCCCAGTTGCACAGACAACAGACAGCGTGGTTCCTTCCTTAGGGAAAAGTGCTGCCTTAGGACTCACCACCTGCCATGCACTGCCTTACTTACAAAGTTTTAGTATTATACCATCCTGTGTGGTTACCTCAGGCCTCAGCAACAGGCCTTCCCTGAGCTTGTCAGGCCTAGTATGTGGCCCCTTTGGTCCATAGGAGACTAGAGAGAGATCAGTTTCCTGATCTGAGATCCTTTTGCTGAGACTGCCTTTAAAGTATCAAAATTTCATTAGGTGATTTGCACTGGTAGAGATGGTAGAGGATAAAGAAAAAAAAAAAAAGGTTTTTACCTCCAACCCCTGGGGCTCCTTTTCCTCCCGTTGGAAGAGAGGTGTGAAATCATGGCAGTGGACTTTTTCAGCTTGGTCCTGGTGTTTTCTTTATAAGCAGTCTTTACATTTTTCTAGATAAAATTTACATATCTGTAGTTTCTCATTTCTGCTTCTTACTGCTGTCAGGTGAATTTAATCCCACTGCAATGTGTCTGACCCAATTTGAAAGAGTCTAATGATAAATAGGTGAGGAACAATATTTGTAAAAAAACGTACTCTGGCGGGTGGTTCTGTTGGTTAGAACACTGTATCCTGTGCCAAAAGGTTGGGTTTTGATACGGGATTTTGGGGCTGGAACATGTAGTGTTCCCCTGGGCAGGATGCTTCTGTGGATTCTTTGACCGTTGGAGTCAAAGAATAAATCCATGGACAGAAGATGGTATAGCAAAGGTGGAGATTTATTGAAGAACGAGTACAGACTCCCACATGTGGAAGTGGAAAGTCCCACTGACCTCTTGTTTCCACAGTTTATAAAGGCTGCAGGTTCTGTGCTCTGATATCCCCTCTGATTGGTCAATATTCCCTTTGATTTGGTTACTATAGTAACTCCTGAGCCCTCCTCCCTCATTTTCCTCCTATTCCCTCTGGGCTTCCTTCCTCTTTATTTTGTAAATATAGACCTTTTGGCTACTCCCAGTTCCCTTGTCTAATGGGAATGTAATTTCTGCCAGTCTCCCTTGTCTTATGAAAATGTAATTGCACTTGGCTCCCTTGTGTTATGGAAATGTACCCTTTTGCAAATCTGTAGCCCTGCGTTTTTTCTTCATGAACTCCCAATTCTAAAAATTCCTTAAACCTGCGTATTACACCCCTAAACATTCCTATTTCCGTTTGATACTTCTGGGCACATACAGGAGGCAACTAATTGATATTTCTCTTTCACACCGATGTTTCTCTCTCTCCCTTCCTGTATTTCTAAAATTAATAAATATATCCTCAGGTAAGGATAGGAACAAAAAGATAATTCTTTTTAAAAATATATATTTTTTATTGATTTTTTTACAGAGAGGAAGGGAGAAGGACAGAGAGTCAGAAACATCGATGAGAGAAACATCGATCAGCCGCCTCCTGCACACCTCCTACTGGTGCCCGCAACCAAGGTACATGCCCTTGACCGGAATCGAACCAGGGACCTTTCAGTCCGCAGGCCAACGCTCTATTCACTGAGCCAAACCAGTTAGGGCAGATAATTCTTATTTAAACATGAATCTTAAATACATGACAAAGTAAAGAAATAGAATACCCAAAAGTCTTAATCTTAATGTCTTGATTTTAAATGTTGGGCAGTATTGTCCCGTATTTGCATCTTTTCTCATCAGACTATCGGTGATATGCTCTCCGAGTCCCCACCTGTTGCTGTGCAAGTGGCGTTCTTGGGGTGCCAGGGGAAAAGAATGTCTTGGGTCCTTCATGAAAGATGAGGAATTGTGGAAAGCATTATTGATGGTGTAAAATTAAGGGGGTTCCCTTCCAAGGCCCCTCCATCTTTCCGTGGGAACTACAATCTTGTCCTCAGCAGGGCTATGAGCAAAGCCACTGCCCGAGTGTCTGCTCCACAGTAAAGCCCAGGCCAGCCCAGCACCTGCCAGCATAGCTTGTGTGCCCAGCTGCGGGCCTGGCACGTGGAATTCTCAAGGCTGGATGGCGCCTGGCCTGTCGGGGTCAGGGAGCAAAGAGAAGCAGGAGCACGAGAGAGAACACCGCCTCACCAAGAGAGTAACCAGGAGCTCACCCAGTGAACTCGCCAGGTTTCCTTGCCGGCCATGGTCTGCCCCTCCAGCCAAGTATCCCCGACTTTGCTGCGCATGCGCCCCTTGGTTGTACCCCTTTTCTAGGGACCTGCAGGGAAGGGACCGTGGCTCCCTGGGAAGGGCGAGGCTTGCAGCTTCCTGGTGAAGCTGTCCAGGTGGCCATGCTTATAATGGCGGGGCTCCTCTTTGCTCTCTTCCTCTCATTAGCACTAATAACTAGCTAATTGTGATGACGACAAAACCAAGGATCCAAGTTTGGCTTGGGAGGATAGCCTTACTTGCACTTGAAGTCACACGGAGCTGCCTCCCACTTAGCTTTGCTGTACGGAGGTATACGCACAAATCACCTGCTCTGTGCAGCTGCGTGACAAGCTCGCTACCTGCCGGGGGTCCCTGCGGTTCCGGGTGGAAGGCACCTGGTGCAGCACAGCTGGAAAGGGGCCCGAGGCCGCTCGTGTGACCCAGCTCTCGGTGGTGTCCCCACCCGCACACGCGGCTCAGCTTCCTGCTGACGTCACTGAGTGATGTGGCTCTTCCTTCTCAGCTCTTAACCGCTGCCAGCACTTCTCCTCACTCCCCTCGAGGGCCGTCTTGGAGTCCTGGTTCTTCCCCCAGCACGCTCCCTCCTTATTTGTTAGTTTAGGTGACTCACCTTGTTCCAAAGAGGGCCAGAGGCAGCTTGTTGCTTGTTTAAACGTGTGTCCACGTCTGTATGGCCCCTTAGGGAGGTGTAATAGGGGTTTCTCAGAAAGGGCATTTGTGGGGGGCACCCGTGGAGCACCCGTTTCAGAGTTCTCTCTTCACTAAGACCTCAGAAAAGTACTGGTCGCTACCTCCTGGGAGTTCCCCATCAAAATCAGACCACTGGCATGGTGCAGGGCAGGCTTGTAAAGCAGAAGGGAAGGATGTGTATTTAATTTGCTTAAAATTAGCACAGGGACCTGCCAGGAGCACAGAAAACACTTACTGAAAGTCACAGAAACCCCCTTTCCGTCATGATCTCGCATACTCGTCACAGCCACTCACTGCACTTCCTTCCGAAAGAGGCCTCTGTCCACGGAGGGCTTCCTCTCGGGACAGGTCACCCTGGAACCAAAAATGTGGGCGATTGAATCAGAGTTCTTGTCTTGCGAAAACAAAGAATGAAGTCGCGGACAAAAACAGTCAGTGGAACCGAAGTTTGTTGAGAGCATCCATGCATTAGGTCTCAGTCCACGTGTGGAGGCCACGCGGGCCCAGGGGACGTGCTCCCCACAGGAATGCCAACATTTATTGGGCGCTGTGCCCGGATGAGGGAAGGGACCTGCTTTTTGGTACACGCTGCCTCCCTATCGGGATCGGTTGTCTGCACGCTGTCTGTCTTAGCATTAGCCATACACCCTTCCTTCCCACCCCAGTTGGGGTGCCTCGGTAACTCCGCCTCGCTGGGTTCCTGGGTTCACTTCCTCTTCCCATGGTCTCGCCCCAGCTACCTAACTTTTTCTGTCTCAGTACTATCACTTGAAGGTGGAATATTTGTCATGGAAACCAAATTGCATTTCCTTTGATCTGCTACAAATTACAAAATAAATTCCGTACAGTCAGTAGATTATTGTTTTAAATTTAACTTCATCAAATTAACTAGACCTGAAACCTGGATTACACCATTTCAAAAGGCGATTGTAGGCCTGGTCAGTTGCTCAGTTGTTAGAGCACTGTCCACCGGCGCTAAGCTTTCAGGTTCAATCCTGGGTTGAACACGTACAAGAAGCAGCTAATGAATTCATGATTAACCAGAACACCAAATGGGTATTTCTCTCTCTCTCCCTTCCTCTCTGAGAATCAGTAAAACCTAAAATAAATTTGATAAAAAAGGCAATTGTAAGGTTCGCTTGAGCACCGGGCGTTGAGAAAGATGTGTGCTCCTCTGGTGCTGCATGTCCTTCTCAGCCTTGTGGGGCAGAGGCTGGAGCCCTCGTGCTCACACAGAGGGTTCAGCTGTAAATCATTCTTGTTAGGGTTTTTGGCTAGTGATGTGGGCTGTGAAAGCATTCACAATAAAAAAAAAAAAAAAAAGGTAGATGCAGAGAGAACATTTATTTTTATTTTCCTGAAAGGGAGAGGGCCAGTGCATTGATAACCTGTGCAAGGGCAAAGAACAAAAAAACTGCTCTATTAAAGCCTGGGGCCCCTGGGAAGGGAGGGGATTTGGGGTTGGGGCTGTTGCTAGGTGAAACTGAGCAGACATCAGGAGCGCTGTCTTTGTTAGTTTTTCAGGAGACTGTCTGGGAGCTGTCCTGTTCAGATGTGCTAGGGAGGTGTTTTATCAGTATTTTTTCCATGTGTAAAACATGCTTAGAGCAAAAGTTATGAAGAGTTTTAAAGAGGCTTGTTTGAAGGAGTGGGGGAAAGGGAGCTTTCTACTGATTATCCCTGGGTTGTAAACCAGAAGGGAGGAGGGGGAATGTATGTAAAAATGCAGTCTTGAGAGTAGCTTATCTTGTCCCTTAGTTTGAACAGAGGGGTTGTTGGAACCAGAGGAGCCAACAATCTTGGGGTTTAATTACCAGGCACTTCTCATAAATTGTGGAAGGCCACCACAAAGAAATGGAAAGGTCATTTGTTTCCATCCTAATAGTTCTCATGGTTATTAATCCCCACTCAGAACTCTGTACTGGCCCCTTTGGAAACCCAGAAGGAATGGTGTTACCTTGAAATGTCTCAAAGCTGTCTTCCCCGTCTTGATCATGGGCCTCAAATGCTAATGCCCAGATCAACCCCATCTGCCATGTGGCCTCGAATGTTAAGTACTCAGCAGAGACTTGGGTGTGTTGTGAGCGTGCATATTGTATGTGTGGAGGTCGTGTTTGTGTTGTATGAATAAGTGTGTTTTTTGTGTGTATATTGTATGGTGTGTGCTGTTTTATGTGTTGTGTGACTGTTTTGCATGTGTATTGTGTGTTGTTTGTTGTGTGTGTATATTTTTATATTGCTATTTTGTGAGTATTTTGTGAATGTTTCATGTGTTGTGTGTGTGACTGTGTTCTGTATGTTTTGCCTTTTTTATCAACTTTATTTTAGGTTTTATTGATTCTCCCGGGGTTGGTTCTGCAAGTACCCACCATATATTTTATTAGATGCTTGATAAATATTTGTTAAATAAAGAAAAACACATAATTTCTGCTCATGTGAAGCTCACTGCATGAACTCATAGGTTGCACTGTCAGTGTCTGGGGTATGACAGGTTTTATGCTCATTTTTCTGTTCTTTCGTGAGCCACAAAGGCAGCCAATGCAGCATAAAACAAGCCGGGCTCAGGTGGGACAGACATTGTGGAACAGCCGACTTTTGCTCTCAAGCTCCGTCTTCTTGAAGCACATACTTTTCCCCCCCACATCCAGCTGCTACATGTGGCACAAAGCCCTTCTTATTACATTACAGTGATTGTCTGAAGAGTCTGAGCTGCATGAGGGTAGGGATCTTATCTGATTAGTTGCCAAGTTCCCGGAACACTGCCTGAGATATAGTATATGCTCAAAAAGTACTTATTGACTGAATGGATGTGAGAATACATGAGTGCCAGCATGTTTGGTTTAAGCTGAAGTGTTTAGTCAAATATAGACATTATTATCTCGGCCACAGTTTACTTTAGAGCTCTGTCACTCTTGGTAAATAGCATATCAGGGTTTCTCTCTCACTCCTCTCTGGTTCCCTCCCTAAGGTTGGCCTAGTGCCCTGCCCTGCCCTACCCTGCGGAAATCGCCTCCCATGCTGGTGTGTGGTGAGATGTGTCCTCCTGCTTGGTCAATGGTGGTGGCCCCATCTTGGGTCCTTACTGCACCCTCTCCACTGTGTGTCTATGTGGTGTGACAGATCTCAGCTGGGGTGTGGGACAGCCAGACACCAGTCCAGAAACTCTTGGCAGCTTCTCCAGTTCTGCTGGAGGCAGCTCCCTGGGCTCCAAGATTCTGCTGTACCCACCTTCTTGGGGGAGGTGTGATCTCCCAGAAAACCCTGGGAGGAGCCTCTGCCTGGGGGCCTGCAGGTTCCAACCCCTCTTCCAGGCCTGCCCAGAAGCTGAGCTTCCACTTCCTCCTTTCCTTCTTACTGTGGCTCTTCCTACGGCCCTCAGGATGTCTCCTGGACCAGCCCCAGCTGTGCGAGGGTCGCACTCCACTGCCCTGGCCCAGCCTTGCTGTTCTTCGCCTCTGGGTCCAGTCTTGCTCCCTGAGTCCTCAGATGTAAAGTTCAGTTGCATGAGTCCAAGCAAGTCCCTTTCTCTTTGAGCCACCACAGTTTTGCCCATCCCTGCAGGTCCTCTTCAGCAGATGGCAGATCACAGTCATGTGGCAGCACTTTTTCTTTCCTATTGTATTCATATTGCAATTACAGCCTAACCTCCATTCTCCAGTGTCTCCCATCTCGAACAATTTGGTTCTCAACCAAGTTGTTCATGGAAAAATGTCTCTGTTTTTGAAGGACACTTCAGTTCTGGACTGACAACCCTTTCATGCTGATACATCAACATGATAAAAAGTCTCTCAGGTTTCAAACAAAGGAGAGAATGTGAGGCAGTTTACAGTGCTGTGAATATTGTGTGTGTTTCTTTTTGTTTGTTTTTTTGCTTTTGTTGCTGGTGAAATGGATGATTAGCACAATTTTAAAACATAAAGAGACATCAAGAGTGCTAATGTTGAGGGAAGGAAGATGGTGAGTGGCAGGAAGGTGAGGAGGGAGAAAGTGTGAGAGAGTGAGGGAGCGATAGAGAAGTGTGTGGACATGTGGGGTGTGTGTGTGTATGAGCTAGGGACAGTTAGATTCTGTAGGTCTTCCAAGGGGCTGCCAAACTGGGCAGTCTTAGACAGCAGAGCCTTGCTCTCAACGTGGACACTACGGAGAGGCCAGCGTGGGCACAAAGACCACACCATCTTGAGAAACAGAGCTGCTTGAGACTAGAATCCTGGCCTCAGCACCACCCATTCTGGTCTCAGATGCAAACCAGGACCCTGCAGCCTCTGGGAACAGAGACCTGCAACCACAGCTGCAGACCCACAGACACCAAGAATCCAGACATCCTGACAACAGATTTCTGTGTGTCGCAGAGCCTATCCCCCTCCCCACAGGTTGAGGGCAGCGCCATAGGAACTGATAGACCTGCCCTTCGCACAGGCCACAGCTCCGCTACAGGAATTTGAGCATGGGAGCGCATGGACACTGGGAATCTGTTCCCTGCAATGCAATCTGGCGACCAAACCTGAAGCCCACGTGACTTTGATTCTGGGCAAGTGCACACAGAAGTCTGTTTTCCGCAGCACAGGAGCGGACCTCCTGCTGACACAGTGCTACTGTGCAACCCAGTCCCGCAAGCTGGGACCCCAATTTTCTGGGTGGGAGGCAGCACTAAGCAACAGTGACTTGACTCTGATTCTTATTGTGTGCACCTGGGATCCCTGACTCCCAGTGCATTCACACCAAGAGCCAGTGACTCCAATTCTTGGTGCATGTGCACACAGGGACCCTGATTCTCAGCACAAGGCCGCACAAAACAACAGAGACTCTGATACTTGATTCTTGTTGCAGGCACAGGGGAACTCTGACTCCTGGCACACGTTATGGGGCTCTGATTTTCGGTACATGCCAACAGGGTCTCTGTTTCAGCATGGTACAGGCGGGGTCCCTGATTCTAGGTGCACACATGAGGCCATACTGAACACTGGTAACACTGACTATGGGTGAACCTGATTCCCACCAACCCATGGTAGCCACACATCTTAGTGTCGGATCTCTTCAGTGACACTCGGGTGATGCGAAGCTCTCACTGCACACGGCCCAAGCCCATACAACTTGACGTTCGAACCTTCTGGTGATAGTCAGAATGGGGAGACAACACAATGCTCAGAGCAAAGAAAATAAGGAGTCACCAAGAAAAGAAATTAGTGAAATTGAAGCATACAACATGACAGAAAAAAAATTCAGAGTAATGGTTGTACAATTCAGAGTAATGGTTGTACAATTCATTCACCGGATGGATGAGAAAATCAACAACCTATGCAAGAATGAGGAAGAAATGAAAAGTGATATAGCTACAATCAAAACACCATGGAAGGTTTCAACAGTAGACTAGAAGAAGCAGAGAACTGAATTAGTGAGTTAGAAGATAAGGTAGAGAAACAAGCTCAATCTGAATAACAACTGGAGAAAAAAATTAAAAAGCAGGAGGAGAGCCTAAGGGAGCTTTGGGACAATGTGAAACGAAGTAACATATGTATAACAGGGCTGCCAGAAGGACAAGAAGAGCAGCAAGGATTAGAAAATCTATTTGAAGAAATAATGACAGAAAACTTCCCAGATATGAGGAAGAAAAAAGTTACACAAGTACAGAGAGTCCCAAGCAAGATGAATCCCCAAAGACTGACACCAAGACACATCATAATTACAAAGAGAGAATCTTAAGGGCTGCAACAGAGAGACAGAAAGTTACCTACAAAGGATCCCCCATCAGATTATCAAATAACTTCACAACAGAAACATGTCAAGCTAGAAGGGAATGGAAAGAGCTATACAAAGTGTTGCAAAGCAAAGGACTGAATCCAAGAATACTCTATCCAGCAAGACTATCAATCAAAATTGAAGGGGAAATCAGGAGCTTCACAGACAAAAAAGGTTAAGGGAGTTTATCACTACCAAGCCAGCAATGAAAGAAATGCTAAAGGGAATGCTGTAAAAAGAAGAAATAAAAAAGTAAGAAAGAACACAGGAACAAAAATAGAAATGACTACAAACAAGTACCTTTCAATAATAACTTTAAACGTAAATGGTCTAAATGCTCCAATCAAAAGACATTAAGTGGCTGAATGGATAAAAAAACACAACCCATATATATGCTGTCTACAAGAGACCCACCTCAGAACAAGGGACTCACACAGACTGAAAGTGAAGGGATGGAAAAATATCTTTCAGGCAAATGGAAATGAAAAAAATAAAAAAAGCTGGCATAGCAATACTTATATCTGACAAAATAGACCTCAAAGTGAAGGCCATAACAAGAGATAAGGAAGGCCACTTCATAATACAAAGGGATCGATACAACAAGAGTATATAACCCTGATAAACATATATGCACCCAATGCAGGAGCACCCAAATACACAAAAAAACTCCTGGAAGATATCAAGAGAGAGATCGACAACAATACAATCATAGCAGGGGACTTTAATACACCATTGACAGCATCGGCTAAATCCTCTAGACAAAAAATCAGCAAAGAAACAGCAATCTTAAATGACTCACTAGATCAGATGGACTTAATTGACATCTTCAGAACATTTCACCCCAAAGCCACAGAATATACGTTCTTCTTAATGCACATGGGACATTTTCAAAAATAGACTACATATTGGATCACAAGCAAAGTGTCCCCAAATTCAAGAAGATTGAAATTATACCAAGCATCTTCTCAGACCACAATGGCATAGTGTAAGAAATAAACTACAATAAAAACAATCCAAAACACTCAAACATTCGGAAGCTGAATAGCATGTTATTAAATAATGATTGGGTTACCAATGAGATCAAAGAAGAAATTAAAAACATCCTGGAAACTAATGACAAGAAAAACACAACAATCCAAAATCTATGGGACACAATAAAAGCAGTCCTGAGGGGGAAGTTTATAGCTCTACAGGCCTATCTCAAAAAAACAAGAAAAAATGGTAGTAAATCATCTAACTCTACAACTCAAAGAATTAGAAAGAGAGCAACAAGAAAAGCCCAGAGCAGCAGAAGGAAGGAGATAATAAAGATCAGAGCAGAAATAAATGACAGAGATAAAACACAAACAAACAAACAAAAAAACCAACACAAAAGATCAATGAAACCCAGAGCTGGTTCTTCAAAAGGATAAAAAGATTAATGAACCTCTAGCCAGGCTCACCAAGAAGCAAAGAGAGAGGACCCAAATAAACAAAATCAGAAATGAAAGAGGCAAAATAACAACAGACCCCACAAAAACACAAAGGATTATTAAAAAATACTATGAACAACTCTACTCCAACAAACTAGACAACTTGGAGGAAATGGACATATTCCTAGAAAAATACAACCTTCCAAAACTTAATCAGGAAGATTCTAAAAATTTCAATAGGCCGATAAAGACAGGAGAAATTGAAGCAGTCATCAAAAAGCTCTCAACAAACAAAAGCCCGGGGCCAGAGGGCTTCACAGGGGAGTTTTACCAAACATTCAAGGAAGAACTAAAACCTATCCTCCTCAGACTATTCCAAAAAATGTAAGAGGAAGGAATGCTTCCAAGCTCATTCTATGAAGCCAGCATTACCCTAATACCAAAACCAGATAAAGACAACACAATGAAAGAGAATTATAGACCAATATCCCTCATGAACATAGATGCCAAAATCCTCAACAAAATTCTAGCAAATAGGATCCAGCAATACATCAGAAAGATCATTCACCATGGCCAAGTATGATTTATCTCAGGGATGCAAGGATGGTACAATATCCGCAAATCAATGAACATGATACATCACATAAACAAATTGAGAGATAAAAATCTCATAGTCATATCAATTGATGCAGAAAAAGCATTTGACAAAATCCAACACCCTTTATTGATAAAAACTCTCAGCAAGGTAGGAATAGAAGGATCATACCTCAACTTAATAAAAGCCATATATGACAAACCCACAGCCAACATCATACTCAATGGACAAAAACTAAAACCATTTTCCCTAAGAACAGGAACAAGACAGGGATGCCCACTATCACTACTCCTGTTCAACATGGTACTGGAAGTACTAGCCATTGAGGTCAGACAAGAAGAAATAAAAGGCATCCAAATTGGAAAAGAAGTAAAACTGCCCTTATTCACAGATGACATGATACTTTACATAGAAAACCCTAAAGACTCCATCAAAAAATTATTAGACTTAATAAATGAATTCGGCAATGTAGCAGGATACAAAATTAATGCCAAGAAACCTATGGCATTTCTTTACACCAATAGTGAACTTACAGAAAGAGAGACTGAAAAAGCAATCCCATTTACCATTGCACCAAAAAATTAAGATACCTAGGAATAAACTTAACTAAGGAGGTAAAAGACCTATATGCGGAAAACTACAGGACACTGAAAAAAGAGATAGAGGAAGACATAAACAGATGGAAGAACATACAGTGTTCATGGATGGGTAGCATCAACATCATTAAAACGTCCATACTACCCAAAGCAATCTATAGATTCAATGCACTCCCCATTAAAATACCAATGACATATTTCACAGACCTAGAACGAACATTCCAAAAATTCATCTGGAATAAAGAAAGACCTCAAATAGCTGCAGCAATCCTGAGAAAGAAGAACAAAGTAGGTGGGCTCTCAATACCAGATGTCAAACTGTATTACAAAGCCACTGTTCTCAAAACAGCCTGGTACTGGCACAAGAATAGACATGTAGATCAATGGAATAGAATAGAGAACCCACAAATCTACCAAAACCACTATGCCCAATTAATATTCCACAAAGGAGGCAAGAGCATACAATGGAGTCAAGACAGTCTCTTCAATAAATGGTGTTGGGAAAATTAGACAGATACATGTAAAAAGATGAAACTAGACCACCAACTCACACCATACACAAAAACAAACTCAAAATGGATAAAGGACTTAAACATAAAATGGAAAATCATAAAAATCCTAGAGGAATCCTCAGACAGCGAAATTTCAGACATATGCTGAAGCAATTTCTTCACTGATACTGCTCCCAGGGCAATGGAAACTAAAAAGAAAATAAACAAATGGGATAAAATAAAAATAAAAAGCTTCTGCACAGCAAAGGAAACCATCAACAAAACAACAAGAAAGCCCACTTCATGGGAGAACATATTTGCCAATGTTATCACCAATAAGGGTTTAATCTCCAACATTTACAGGGAACTCATACAACTTAATAAAAGGATGATAAACAATCCAATCAAAAAAATGGGCAATGGACCTAAATAGGTACTTTTTGAAAGACGACAGAAGGAAGGCCAAGAGACATATGAAAACATGCTCAAAGTCACTAATTACATGAAAGATGCAAATCAAAACGACAATGCGGTATCATCACACACCTGTCAGAATGGCTATCATCAACAAATCAATAAATGACAAATGTTGGCGAGGATGCGGAGAAAAAGGAACCCTTGTGCACTGCTGGTGGGAATGTAGACTGGTGCAGCCACTATGGAGAACAGTATGGAGTTTCCTCATAAAGTTGAAAATGGAACTCCCATTTGACCCAGTGATCCCACTTCTAGGAATATATCCCAAGAAGCTAGAAACACAAATCAGAAAGGATTTATGCACCCCTATGTTCATAGCAGCACAATTCACTATAGCTAAGATTTGGAAACAACCTAAGTGCCCATCAGCAGATGAGTGGATTAAAAAACTGTGGTACATCTACACAATGGAATACTACACTGCAGTAAAAAAGAAGGAATTCTTACCATTTGCAACAGCATGGATGGAACTGAATGGAGAGCATTATGGTAAGTGAAAGAAGCGAGTCAGAGAAAGATAAATACCACATGATCTCACTCATTTATGGAATATAATGCACAACATAAACTGATGAACAAAAATAGATCCAGAGACAGAGAAGCTTCAATCAGACTGTCAAACCTCAGGGAAGGTAGGGGAGGGTGGGGGTAAGGGGGAGAGATCAACCAATGGACTTATATGCATGCATATAAGCCTAATCAATGGACACAGACAACAGGGGGGTGAAGGCATGAGTGGGAGGAGCTTGGAGGGTTAATGGGGGTATGAGGACACATATGTAATACCTTAATCAATAAAGAAATTAAAGATTGAAAAAAAAGAGTGCTAATTTTGCTAAGGGTGTGAAAGAAGCAGTGATCACGGGCAATTGTAGAGGTAGGAAAACTTGACTTGGATAAAGGAAAAGCAGTTAGCCAGTGGCA
This sequence comes from Corynorhinus townsendii, assembly GCA_026230045.1. NCBI lineage: Eukaryota > Metazoa > Chordata > Mammalia > Chiroptera > Vespertilionidae > Corynorhinus > Corynorhinus townsendii. The sequence continues at coordinate 97,149,818 of JAPDVU010000007.1, read as the reverse complement.
GCATTTCCAGGCAGTGACATGTGAACAAGCGAAGATGCCGCAGGCTGCCCTGAAACACCCCTGGGACCGGTGCTGGAAGTGATTCCTTTAAGCTTAGCAGGAGGTGGTTCAATCAATGTAAGAAAAGAAGTGTTTGTTTATAGATTAAACAGTGCATCAGACATGTGCTGTGCATGAGAAAGGTTAACACAGGGAATCATTTAGGGGCCTGGAACGGATTAGTTCCATTTACATTATTTCTAATGGGAAAATGATTAAGTTTTGGAACAAATCACTTCTCGAACAGCCTTCTGCAACGAATTAAATTGGAGAGGCGAGGCTCCACTGTAACGGCCATGAACTTAAACTCTATTAGAAGCTCTATGGCATGGACTTCAATTTTGTTCTGAAGTTCAAAGGGCAGCAATGCCTTCTTTGTTCCCCTCTGCATCATCCTCCCCCAGGGAGTGCATGTCTCTCCTTCAAAGGGGTGAGGCCTCCAGGCAAGGCTGACCTGGAAAGAGGTACATTGGTCTCATATGTTCAAAATATGTAATTCCCAGCACAGATGATCATGCTTTGAACCAATAGAAATGGGATTGGGCCATCCTAATGTAATAGGCTGGCTTTCAAGCTGTACCCTGGAATACAGCGAAAGAAAACAAACATGAACCGTCTCAGAGGCCGGGCCTGCTATGGAGTAGGACACAGCCCCAGACAACGGGGAGTGTACTCTGGCCACAGGCTGTCACAGCACTCATCAGGGTCGCGTGGTGCTTTCAGAGCTTGACTCGTCCTCCCGGTCACCGGGAACACGTCTGGTGATGTCTTGTATTTCCAAGTGTGTCCTTTCTGGAGAAGAAAATGCTGTCAGTAGTAATAGTAGCTTTGTCCCTTTGCCAGTGTTTATTTTAAGTAAAAAAATCAGATGTCCATCCCACACATTGTCTCAGAAGAACATTGTAAGTGTCAGGCGCTGGGAGGCCTGGATCCCCCAGGCACATGAGGAGAGCTAGACCTCAGAGACAAGTGAATTCCCGGCGAGGGGCATCTTGCAGGACACTTGGGGGCTCGCCAGATGTCCTTTCAGGTACAATTTAACCTCCAGCAAAGCTTTTCTCTTAAAACTGTTATGCTTAAGTCAGAGTTTCCTGGGTCCATTCGTTGTCTCTGCCAGCGACTCTCCCTCTCTCTCACACACACATACACACAAATACACAATAATGAATGCATGGACAGGAAATGAAGATGTGCCAAATCTTGCAATAACAACCAAATCTAAGAAAAGAATTCTCTTATAAGAGCAGGGGACACCCAGTTAGAGGTTGGATATTACAAGCAATAGGAGTTGGTCATTGCAAGAACCACGGGCTAGTTTAAATGTGCAACTTAGATCGAGCGGAAAGAGAAACCTTGTAGTCAGCATTCTGGAGAGCCTCCTGCAGCCCCGGGTGAGGATGCCGCAGCACCAGCCAGGAGGTTGTCTCTCAGAGTCTTCTCTCCACTTTTTGCTTTTTCTCTTTTTCTACAAACTGGCTTTCTTGGCTTTTCTGGTTTGTATGAAGGAAAACAGACACCTTGCATCTCTCAGAAGGAGTTCAGAGCAGAGCTGTACCTTCTTTGTTCTGACTCATTGATAACACACAAATCAGCTCTGCACATTTCAGACTGGATGCGCAATCAGCTAGGTCTAGAGTGTCTTCCAGGCCCACATCTAGAAGACTGGGCAGGGGGTCAGCAAATTGGTTTGCTTCCCTGAGAAATAGAAGCATGCGATACACTGAGAAATGCCAACCTGAAGACATCTATATAAATGGGAAAGAGTGACTGTGGCGTTGAGTTAAATATTCAAGTATATTCAGTCTATTTCCTTAAGGTGACATTGCATTCTAATCTAAGGTGTGTTGATCAAAAGGATAATCTATAATAATAAAAGCATAATATGCTAATTAGACCAGATTTCATGACAAAGCTGCAGCGGGCAGGAGCCAAGGCAGAGGTGGCAGAGACCCCTGGCTATGGCGGTGGTGGTTGAGTGGGGGCTGCGAGGGCAGCAGTGGGTGGGGGCTAGCGCCAAGGCCATTGCATGAATTTCGTGCATTGGGCCTCTAGTATAATATAATGCCAGTTTCATCAATCAAACCCATTTAACCACAGATATACTAATGCCATGGTACCTTATTACATGTACATTTGTGCTTATATCTTACTAGAGGCCCAGTGCACTAAATTCGTGCACAAGGTGGGGGGGGGGCTGTCCCTCAGCCCAGCCTGCACTCTCTCCAATCTGGGACCCAGGTAGGATTGAGCCTAAATAGGCAGTCGGACATCCCTCTCACAATCCAGGTCTGCTGACTCCCAACTGCTCACCTGCCTGCCTTCCTGATTGCCCCTAACTGCTCTGCCTGCCAGCCTGATCACCCCCTAACAACTCCCCTGCCAGCCTGATTGATGCCAAACTGCTTCCCTGCCAGCCTGTTTGCCCCTAACTGCCCTCTCCTGCAGGCTTGATTGCCCCCACCTGCCCTCCCTTGCAGGACTGGGCCCTCCCAACTGCCTTCCCCTGTTGGCCATCTTGTGGTAGCCATCTTGTGTACACATGGGGGCAGTCATCTTGTGTGTTGGAGTTATGGTCAATTTGCATATTATTCTTTTATTAGATAGGATTAGATAGGATATAGGCCTGGTGCACAGGTGGGAGCCAGCTGGTTTGCCCTGAAGGGTGTCCTGGATCAGGGTGGGGGTTCCCTTGGGGCATGGGGCGGCCTGGGTGAGGGGCCTGTGGTGGTTTGCAGGCTGGCCATACCCCCCCCCCCCACCCAAGCAGAGGCCCTGGTACCTGGGATTTATTTATCTTCTATAATTGAAACTTTGTAGCCTTGAGCAGAGCCAAGCCTCCTGCTTGCTCTGTGGCTGCAGCCATTTTTGTTGCGATTTATTTATCTTCTATAATTGACACTTTGTAGCCTTAAGTGGAGGCCAAGGCAGGCCAGGGCAGGTGGAAAGCTTGGCTTCCTCCATTGCCCGGGAAACCCAAGCCTCCTGCTCTCTCCCTGGCCTCAGCCATCTTGGTTGGGTTAATTTGCATACTCGCTCCTGATTGGCTGGTGGGCATGGCTTGTGGATATAGCAGAGGTATGGTCAATTTGCATATTACTCTTTTATTAGATAGGATTGGGAAAGCATTATGAAGCCCACTTTGAGCAGCAAGCTGAGTTTTCTTACCAATACAGTTAGCTTTTTTGGAATGAAATACTCCCAGAATTCTATGCTTGAAGTAAATCTGAGTAAATTAAAGCAAAATTTACCATTAATGGGCTAGGGGAAATCATTGTATATTATATCAATACTTTTTATATAGGGAATAATAAAATATTACAGTTCAAAATAGTGTCTGCTAATACATTTCCATGAAAATATAGAAATATGGGTAGAGTATTTCTTGGTTGATGGAAATTGAGAAATGAGACTTAAAAGAGATGGTAGAGGGAGATGGAGAATAGGAAGGAAAGGAAAAGGGGGAAAGATGGAAAGGGGAAGAGGGAGAAGAAGGGAGTCTATCAGGCGAGATCATCCAAGCAAAGCCCTCAGATGCTGCCCCACTACCGAGATAGAGAAAGTGCAGACAAGGGTGGCGAGCGATGGGGCTGAGTGGTCACCTCCTCGCCCTTGAGGCTGATGAGGGGGAGGATCTCCTGGGGGCTCCTCCTTGGCTACTACACACACATACACAAATGTATCCAGAACTCATTGCTCATTTAGATGTGCTGGTTTCTCTTTGTACAGCAGTGTTGGTAAACCATAGTAGAGGATCTACTCTGGCAACTTCCTTCATCATCTCTGTGTGAAGAACGTTTCTTAGCTAGGGTTTAGTCTGGTACAATGTCTCCTTTTCCCTTTGGTCATCTCTCTTGGTAGCCTTATTATTGTTTCCCAGACTGAGAGCTCTTAAGGAAGGGAAGGGAAGAGTTTCTGACATGAGTGAAGGGCAGTCACAAAGGTGAGTTCAGACTTAAGTAACATTTAGCAGCCAAAATGCACACTGTAGCATAGGTGAGGAGTAGGAATCAGATGTTGAAAAGGGAGAAGGACATGTTAAGACCTTCAAGCTCCCCTGTGGTAGCTATTGCTCAGGTATGACAGCCAACAATGTTGAGTCAAGCCCTTCTTAAAAAAAAATTAATTAATTAATCAATCAATTAATTTTGTTGTTACACTTTATTTTATTTTTAAATTATATTTTATTTTTACTGTTGACATTATTACAGATGTCTACCATTTTCTTCCCCTTTGCCCAACTCCACCCAGACCCTGCCCTCACAACATTGTTGTCTGTGTCCACAAACTGTGGCTGAATAATGGAATAGGTCAAGGACAAACAAGTAGATAAGGACAAGTCAAAGAAAATAGTGTTTTCATCTTGAACCAATAGCTTTTTGTTTGTTTTTTAAGGGAGAGTAGGAGAGAGAGGGAAAGACAGAAACATCGATGTGAGAGAAACACATTGATTGGTTGCCTCCTGCACAAGCCCTGACCAGGGCCCAAGCTGGGAAGGAGCTTGCAACTAAGGTACATGCCCTTGACCAGAATCCAACCCGGGATGTGTTGATCAAAAGGATAATCTATCCACTGAGCCAAACCTGCTAGGGCAGTAGCTTTGCTTTGAGGGATGAATTAAGAGGTTTAGGTCAATGGTTCTTAATTTCATCATACCTACTACTCTTTTTTGTTGTTGTCAATCCTCACCTTGAGGATATTTTTCCCAGTGCTTTTTCAGAGTGGAAGGAAGGAAGGAGGTGGAGGGAGAGCGGGGGGGGGGGGGGGGGAGAGAGAGAGAGAGACATTGATAGATGCCTCCTGCATGTGCCCCGACTGGGTACATGCTCTTGGTGGGGAATAAAACCCCTTCCATGTGTGGGCTGATGTCTAATCATTGGGCAACACTGGTCAGGATGACACTGTTTTTCTTAAATATTTTATAACAGTCTCTTTACTATCCTATAATGAAATTCATGGATCACATACGTACCTGTCCAGGATAGGAAACATTTGGCTATGCTATACTACCCACATGTGAAGGAGAAGTGACGGTCCTCTTTCATTCGTCCACTATGCACGGAAGTGGGCACGGCTGGCCTGGAGGAGACAGAGGAGCTGTTGGCACAGGACACTCGGAGCATCTGAATGAGGAGGCTGTGCATGCGGATGGGAACAGTGGGCCTCTCTGGAGATTCAGATATCATGAATGGCATTGCCTTTAGTGATGTGATTTTCTCCTGTGGTGAAACAGCTTTTCCAAAGCTCTGACATATATGTATATATGAACTTCTACTTCCCCTCAATTTTCACAGTAACTGCATTTCTGGAGAATTCAAACATACTAAAACTGTACAAAAAGCATTTGGGACTCTATGAAGAGCAGTTAGGCTCCAGGTGGAGCTCTGCCTGCGTTCTGGTCTGGTGGGCTTTCTGAAAGTTCTGTAGGATGGGGGGTGATCTCTTGTGCAGCGCAGTCCTGAGTACCACAGCACTTCTAGCAGCCTCCGCTTCTGTCTGTTAACCAAAGCTCGCTCCCAGATAGGCAACCGGCAGCACTGCCACCTGCCTGAGCCTCTGCCCACCTCTCCCCCCCCCCCCCCCCCCCCCCGCTCTGCACCTCGCCTCCTCACCAGGAGACCCACTGCTACTTGCACGTGGGCTGGAAGAGCCCTTAGGGGCTCCGTGTCTTGCTGGTTACCAAGTGTGTGTCTAAGGAGCACTGGCAGCTCTTTAAACACACAGATTCTCAGGGGCCATTTAGAGTCTGTTCAGGAGACAGAGCGTTAGAAGGTCCAGGAGAGTGTGAAGTGCAACTGGGTGTGAGCCCATTGGGCCAGCATTGGTCCATCGGATTCATGAGGTAGCTTTTCCATAACAGGGCCAGGGGCTACTCAGCCTGGGTGTGAGGGAGCATCAGGTCTCTAGGTCTCTTCCCACCTCCTTCAGCACAGAAGGTGAGCCTGGCTGGCTGCTGCACTGAGCACCTGTGTGAACCCTTCCTCTGGGCCAGGTGAGGCAGCCTTGGAGACAGCTGGTTGGTGACTGGACTTCAGCTCTCTCTGCTTGTCTTCTTCGCATGCTCAGGACCCCACTTTTTCAAGAATGAGAAACACTTTCTCCTGGTCCCCATCTTCTGATGTCACATCGGCTGAATCCGCTTCCCACCAACCTTTAGGAGGACCCGGGACAGCAAAGCTGCCCTGAAGCTGTTGGGCTGCGTGCGTGCATGGACAGGGTGTGAGGAGACACACGGGCGCTGCGTGCACAGACAGCTGCTGTGAAAAGAGCTGGGGCAAAGAAGATAAACTCTTCTTAAATGGAAAGGATGAGACACACTGAAATCAAGTACAGGACTTTCACTGTGTAGAGTTAAGTGTGTTTCATTCATTAGTTCGTTCTTTCGTTCATTCAGTGCATAATTTAGATGCACTCAGCACACTCAGGCTTTCTTCCAGACAATGATAAGACAGTGCTGAATAAAACAAACCCAGGCTCTTCCCTCCTGGTGCTTATGTTCTAGTAGGAACAGAGGTTAATAAATAAAATCGCAGAGCAGTACAGGAAGTTGATGGTGATGTGCTATGAAGCACCAATGAGGACTTCAGATGGGCGGGGGGTGTGCATGTACGTGGGAGTGCACTTGGGAGTGCACAGGGCTGAGATCTAAGGACTGGCGATGCCCATGTGGCAAGGGGGAGAGAAACCTTGGGGGTAGGGCCTAAAGTTGGCAGCACAGGGAGCGGGAAAGAGATGCCACAGCTGTCAGGACAGGAAGTGACTCGAGCGTGGACCAAACGTTTTAGCCATGAGAGCCAGACCCACAGCCACACCTCCTAGTAATGATTAAAGTCGGGGTTTACACAAGGAAGGTTGAGAAACTGCTGGTTGCAAACTGACCTTTTGTTTCCTTCAAGTCCCTGCTTCTTGCGGACTATTTGGGTTTCAGTTCCTGATGGGCTCAGACGCACATGAGCCTCGGTCCCGGGGCCACTGCAGGCCCTTCCCATGCCCCGGGGTTCCTGGAGACTTGAGTGTTTGTGCAGAACCATGGCTTCTCTGTGTGGTTTGTCTGTGTTTTCGAATGAGGAATTTATCAGCGGTGCTGACGAGTGTGACCTTAGCCAGAAATACCGACCACTCTTTACCAGAGCACCCTGCTTCCAAGTGACATCACACAGGCATGTATGCCTCATGAAGCTCCTGTCACACTCGCTTACTGCATAACATGGTGAGTTACAAACACTGTCAGTGCCTTGATTGTGATTTTCTCAGCGACTCACCAGTGTAACTGGGCAGGGATTCTTATTCCCATTTCATAGGTTCAGAAAGCTTGAGTAAGTTGCCCAAGTAAAACAAACAGATGATGGAAAATGAACATCTCTGCCACTCACTACGTCAGACAATGTTTAAATGTGTAAAGATATTAACTTATTCAGTCCTCACAACCACCCATAAAGTAAGGACTATTGTGACATTATTTTATCGTCAAGGACATTAAGGCACAGAGAGCTAAGTGGCTGCTCAGCACCCCAGCGGGTGCCGGTGGTGGAGGGGCATGGCTTGCAGCCGCTCCTGCCTGTTTCAGGGTGCTCTTCCTGGGCAGAACACAGCCACCATGCAAGGTGCAGTATGCATGGACAGACAGGCAGCCTGGGAGCGAGGGAGTCCCTAGGAGAGCAGTTCGGAGGGAGGGAGTACCTGAGAGAGCAGCTCGGAGTGAGGGAGTCCCTGGGAGAGCAGCCTGGGAGTGAAGGAGTCCCTGGGAGAGCAGCTCGGAGTGAGGGAGTCCCTGGGAGAGCAGCCTGGGAGTGAAGGAGTCCCTGGGAGAGCAGCTCGGAGTGAGGGAGTCCCTGGGAGAGCAGCTCAGAGTGAGGGAGTCCCTGGGAGAGCAGCTCAGAGTGAGGGAGTCCCTGGGAGAGCAGCTCGGAGTGAGGGAGTCCCTGGGAGAGCAGCTCGGAGTGAGGAAGTCCCTGGGAGAGCTGCCTGGGAGCCAGGCAAGCTCCTCCAACGTTGGGGCCTGTCTGCCTGTCTATGAAACGAGAGGTAGTGACGCCGCTTGTTCTGTGGGAGCACAAAACCCGATGTCCTATTAAGACTGCCTCATTGGCAGACACTAGTAGGTGCCCGGCATTTAGGTGTTTCCTCCTGACATGGATGAACAGTCAGCAGGCACAGGTGGGAAGAGCAGCTGGCAATGTTTTGGTGAAATAAGTGGGAAGCGCCTGGCAGTTCCGCACAGCCTCTGAGGAAGCGGGGCATGGGTGGGGCCATGCCACCCTTAAGCAGCTGGGACCTGGGTACCCAGTGAAGCCGCTGGGTGTGGTCATTGGTTCTCCTGGCAGCTTTCTGATGGCTCTCTATCCATGTGCCTCCCGAGGGCGCACAGGGCTGCCCCAGCTTCCTGGAGAGCAGCAGTCTCAGACTCCTGCTCAGTACCCTCTATACTCTTAAAACTAGTGAGAGCTCTAAAGAGATTTGTTTCCATGGTTAATTCTACTGATATTCATTGTGTCAGAAATAAAAACAAATTTAAAAGTGAATTTTTATTGATAATTTAAATAACAATAAATTCATTACCTTTAACATAAATAAGATTCCTTTTATAAAATATGTATTTTTTAAAATAAATCTTTATTGTTCAGATTACAGGTGCTCCTCTTTTTGTTTTCCCCCTATAGCTCCCCTCCACCTGATTTCCCACCCCACCCTACCCCATGCCCTTACCCCCTACCACTGTCTTCATCCATAGGAGTAAGATTTTTGTCCAATCTCTTCCCGCACCACTTACACCCGCTTCCCCCTGAGAATTGTCAGTCCACTCCCTTTCTATGTCCCTGATTCTATTCTATTCACCAGTCCATTCTGTTCTTCAGATTTTTTATTTACTTGATTTTTAGATTCACTTGTTGGTAGGTATGTATTTGATGTCATTTTGTTGTTCATAATTTTTATCTTTACCTTTTTCTTCTTCTTCCTCTTCTTAAAGAATACCCTTCAGCATTTCATGTAATCCTGGTTTGGTGGCGATGAACTCCTTTAGCTTTTTCTTGTCAGTGAAGCTCTTTATCTGACCTTCAACTCTGAATGATAGCTTTGCTGGGTAGAGTAATCTTGGTTGTAGGTTCTTGCTATTCATCACTTTGAATATTTCTTGCCACTCCCTTCTGGCCTGCATAGTTTCTGCTGAGAAATCAGCTGACAGTCGTATGGGTACTCCCTTGTAGGTAACTAACCATTTTTCTCTTGCTGCTTTCAATAGTCTCTCTTTGTCTTTTGCCCTTGGTATTTTAATTATGATGTGTCTTGGTGTGGTCCTCTTTGGATTCCTTTTGTTTGGGGTTCTGTGTGCTTCCTGGACTTGTAAGACTTGTAAGTCTATTTCTTTCACCAGGTAGGGAAAGTTTTCTGTCATTATTTCTTCTAATAGGTTTTCAGTATTTTGCTCTCTCTCTTCTTATGGCACCCCAAAAATTCGGATGTTGGTACGCTTGAAGTTGTCCCAGAGGCTCCTTACACTATCTTCATATTTTTGGATTCTTTTTTCTTTTTGTTTTTCTGGTTGGGTGTTTTTTGTTTCCTCATATTTCAGATCTTTGGTTTGATTCTTGGGGTACGTTGATCTACAGTTGAGTTTCTGTATATTCTTTATTTTAGACAGTGTATGCTTCATTTCTGACTGGTCCTTTTCCATTTTTTTGGCATTCTCATTAAGGTCCTTGAAGGTCTCACTAAGCTCCTCAGAAGTGTCATCAAGTTTCTTGGCGGTTTTTAGAAGATTCTTGAGTAACCTTATAAATGTGGTTCTGAACTCTATGTTGTCCAGTAGTTTGCTTTCCTCCATTTCTTTCATTCGTGAAATGTTTCTTTGTTTCCGCATTTTGGTTGCTTCCCTGTGTTGATGGAGTGGCTTTGTGTGGTAGGTGACCTATAGGGGGCAGTAGCTCAGTCTCCCCAATCACCTGATGTGGATACTCTTGGTACACCCCTTTGTGGGCTGAGTGCAAAGTCTTGGTGCAGTTAAGCCTTAATTGCTGTTGGTACGCTGGGAGGAATTGACCTCCAGGCCAATTGGCTGTGAGGACTCGCTGTGTCTATAAGAACTGCTGTGCTGGAGTTACGCTTATGGTGCAGGACTTGTTTCAGTGGGGCTTTGGTGCTCACTGAGTCTGCCTCTTGAATGTGTCACTTATGGATGTGAGGAGTTGAAATCTGGTTTCTCACACTGATCACTAGGTATACTGGCTTCTGGATCTCCAATGGGGTGCAGGTCAGCTATTGTCTGAGTCCACCCAGCAGGAGCTACAGCGAGAGCTACAGTTTTCTCCTCTTTGCTTGGGGTTTGGAGGTTTTGGAGCTGTCTGACCCAGGCTGCAAGTTTGTTAAGTTAAGCTGCGATAGGGCAGGCCTTTCTTATGCTAACGCTGCTGCTTGGAGCTTGGGTGGGTTTGTAGGTAGTGTGGGGGGGGTCTCAGGGCGTCACTAGGCTAGGGCGTGGCAAACAGCGATGGCTGCTAGTTAGCCGGCTCTGTGTCTCCGACTGCATCCCGTGCCCCAGCGCAGTAAACAATTATTCTTGTGCGCAGCTCGGCAAGCAAGCCCCCCTCACTTTCCGACCCGGTGGCAGACAATCCAGCTTCTCCCCGTAGGAGTTTGGGTCCCCCGCGTCTCCCCAGAAACTGTATTTCAGAGTAATTGGGGGCTTGTCTCCCTTTGGGTTGAAAAAAGCAATGCCTGCCACCAGCCCAGATCCCGCACCTCCGTACCTCAGCTTTTCAGTGCTTGTGCACGTCTCAATGCTCTTTTCTCTTTCCTTCTAGTTGTAGAACTTCCACTCAGCCAGCTTTCCCATGGTTCTGGGAAACGTGATAGATGTTTTGTCTTTTAGTTGTAGTTTTGAAATTGTTGTGTGAGGCAGCAGTTTAGGTGTTTACCTATGCCACCATCTTGGATTCTCCTAAAATATGTATTTTGAAAACAAAAAGTTTAGAGAAGAGCATTGTTTCACACTGAATGGAAATCTCTTTCCCACTTCTCTCCAGAAGACGGAGGAAGGCCCAGGTCTGCCTCCATAGCCAGCCTTTGAGGGGTGTCCCATACAGGTACCGAAACACCCGGTGGAGAACGTGTGTGGACAAGGCACACACTGTCTGAATTGTTGTTAAAGTAGTTTTTAAAAAATATATTTTTTTATTGATTTCAGAGAGGAAGGGAGAGGGAGAGATAGAAACATCAATGATGAGAGAGAATCATTGATCGGCTGCCTCTTGCACGCCCCTTACTGGGGATTGAGCCCCAACCCAGGCATGTGTCCTTGACCAGAATCAAACCCTGGACCCTTCAGTCCACAAGCCAATGCTCTATCCACTGAGTCAAACCAGTGAGGGTGTTAAAGAAGTTTTGACTTGTGGATCCTTGAAAGGGTCTCAGGGACTTTTGAGAGACACTGGTACAGAATGTTACTTCCTCTTTCACATTTTTTAAATTCTTAGAATTTCCTCACAACTTTTCCCTCCTCATGGCTGTGTTTAACCAACTGATCACAACAGCTAGTGAGTCCTTCCAAAGGTTTGGCTTGGCAAACCTGGAGATGGAGAGTGATGCACGTTGGACTTCATACAGCTCACCTCCCTCCTTCCCCTGCCTTTCCTCTGTCCTCCCTTTCCTCCCACCCCTTCCCTCTCACCTGGGCTTCCCTCCTGTCTTTGTGGCACACCTGGGCGTCTTCCCTTCAGGTTGGGGCCTCACCGCCGGTCTGGGCTCTAGGACAGTGGCCTGGTTTTTACCTGACAACATTCTCAGTTCACTTCCTCAAAAGTCTTGGTCTTGGCTAACATTGATTAATTTTGGGTTATATTTTATAAATATTTCAAAAACTTTCCCAAGCAAAATTAAAATAAAAATTTTTTGAGATGTGTAAAAATGTTAGGTATGCTCACAACCGACTTCGGAAACGTAGCAGAATTTTGCCTCCAGCTGAGATTGAGCGACAGGACCTAAATTTGCTTTTACCAGACACCCCAAAACTGTATGAAGTACGTGAAGCTCCAGTGTTTAAGACGTTGGAAATCAGCCAATGGACAGGAGCCAAACAGGGTGCGCCCTCTCATTGCTCCTGCTTGCAGGCTGGGAGTGTCAGCCACAGAAGTATGTCTAGCCATTTCCACAGGACAGGGGACCCAGGCACAATTCAGATCCTCCTGAATCGAGGAGACAGGTCTGAGCCAAGGGAGATCACAGGGCTCCAGGTCACAGGGCGGGGCAGGTGAGGAAGGAGCAGAGGACTAGTGAGGGCTTTGGATGGCAGAGGGTCCCCTTTAGATTCAGTGCATGTGTGTGAAGAAACTACTGAGGCCAGAAAAAGAACTGCCCTAAAGGTTAGATAGGATAGTGGGCAGCGCAGCAGGCCAGAAATAATTCTATCCCTACCTGCCAGACCAGAAAGCCTCCAATTCATAGGCACTCGGAGGAAGATGAGGAGGATCGTGCCTCAGCAGTCAGACAGTGAACCCCAGGGTGTAGGCTGCTGGGCCCTGCCTAACAAGTCATAAAAGTAAGACTCAAAAAATCAAAGCATTTCTAAAAATGCGAATATATCCAAAACACAAAACATCCAGAATCCACAAAGTTAAACTCCACAATGCTTGGCATGCAATAGAAATTACCATGGCCCTGCTGGTGTTGCTCAGGGGTTAGAGTGTATGCCTGCGCTTTAAAGGGTAGTGGGTTGGATTCCTGGTCAAGGGCACCTACCTTGGTTGCAGACTTGGGAAGGTGACAGAACAAAGATTAGAAATCAATGGCCCTAACTCTTCTCAGTTAGATGAAAATTATAAATCCACAGATCCAGGAAATTCAATGACCCCTAAGAAACAAAAAGAAAATTATGTTTTATCACAATTATGAAACCATGTTTCATTATAATAAATTACATAAAGTGATAAAAGAAAAAAAAATCTTAAAAGTAGCCAGAGGGAAAACATCCTGCAGCAAACCCAGGTGAGAAGATGGGCGTTTTGCCATGGAAGCAATGCAGTTAGAAGACTTTAGGGCCTTATTTCTAAGGCCCCGAAGGAAAAAACCTGTCAACCTAGAAATCTATACTCAGTAAAAATATCCTTTAAAAATATGGCTAAACTAAACTGTTTCAAACATAAAAAGCTGAATTCCTCCCATGCAGACTCCACTGCAGAAATATTAAATGAAACTCTTTGGCATAAGGAAAATGAAAAAAATCTCTGGATATATCCAGAAGAATAAAAAGCACTGGAAATGGCAATAAAATTATTATTTACATTTCTTCAAAAGAAAATTAACTATCTAAATGGAACTCATAATAGCATAGTGTTAGGTTGATAACATGCAAAAGTGATATGAGTGACTAAAACAGCACACAGGCCCACAGGAGAAATGGAAGCGCAGTGCGGTAAGGTCAGTGCATATGAACTGATATGTCACCATGGAGAAGTGTTCAGCACTAAATGCCTAATTTAAAAAGCAGAAAAGTGTCAAATCAGTGCTACAGCCTCCACTTTAAGTAACTAGAAAAGAAGAATAAATTATACCCAAAGCAAACAGAAGATAAGAGAAAATAAAGAGCAAAGCAGAATGCAATGAAATAGAAAACAGAAACATAACATAAACACTCAGTGACACCAAAGGCTGCTTCTTTGAGAAGACAATAAAATGGACAAATATCTGACAAGAATGATTAAGAATTATCAGGAATTAAGTGAAATCACTGCACTACCTTACAAGTATTAAAAGAATAATAACAGATTATTGGGGAAAATTATGCAAAAAACATTCAAATTGAGGTGAAATGGACAAATTTTCTGCTTATTTATTTAATTACTAAAGGCCCAGTGCACAAATTTATGCACCAGTGGGGTCTCTCTGCCTGGCCTGTGGGATTGGGCTGAAATTGGCTCTCCAACATCCCCTGAGGGGTCCCAGATTGTGAGAGGGTGCAGGCCAACCTGAGGGACCCCATTGGTGCATGATCAGGCTGGAGAGGGATGCGGGAGGTTGGCCAGCTGGGGAGGGACTGTGGGAGGGCTCCAGGACATGTCGGCCCATCTCGCTCAGTCCTGATCAGCTGGACCCCAGCAGCAAGTTAACCTACCAGTTGGAGCGTCGGCCCCCTGGTGGTCAGTGCACGTCATAGTTAGCGGTTGAGTGGCCTTAGCATATCATTAGTATATTACACTTTGATTAGTTGAATGGCTGACTGGTTGACCAGACACTTAGCATATTAGACTTTTGTTAAATAGGATCTTTTTCTTCTCCATCACCATTTATCCTCCCATGCTCTCTTCCACCTCTCCTCCGCCCTCCCCACTGCAATCACCACACTGTTGGCCATGTTCATGAGTTTTTTCTCTTTTTTGCTCAGTCCCTCCACCCTTCAATACTCTCCCCCAGCAGAGCTGTCAGCCTGCTCTCCATCTATGAGTCTGTCTCTATTTTGTGTGTTAGTTCAGTCTATTCATTAAATTCCACACATGAGTGAAATCACACCTGTTAACACCTTCTCTCATGAGGAATCTTGGTCTGCAGTCTTTTTGCTTGTCAGCCGCTGTTAGATCTTGCTCTCTGAGCAATGCTAGTCTCATGGAATTGGGGAGAACACATGAGCTGGAAAGTATTCACTCCCCTTCAATTTTCCTGAAGAGTTTGTGCAGAATTAATATTACTTCTTCCTTAAGTATTCGGTGGAATTCATCAAGGAAGTTATTTGGGCCTGAAGTTTCTTTGCAGGAAGATTTTCAACTACAAATTCAATTTCTTTAATAGATAGAGGGCTCTTCAAGTTACTATTTCTTCTTGAATTAGGTGTCTTTCAGACAATTTGTCTACAGTAACACTTTCCAACTCCTGAGTTCTTCCCAACTCCATTGCCCAGATATCAAAACCAAACAGGAGCCCAGCCGGCATGGCTCAGTGGTTGAGCATTGACCTATGAACAGGAGGTCACGGTTCCATTCCTGGTCAGGGCACATGCCTGGGTTGTGGGCTTGATCCCCAGTAGGAGGCAGCCAATCAATAATTCTCACTCATCAGTGATGTTTCTATTCCCCTCACCTTCTCCCTTTCTCTGTCTGAAGTAATAATCTACACTAATAAAAGAGAAACATTGACCATCACTCCACTACACCCACCAGCCAATCAGGAGTGAGTATGCAAATTAGCCCAACAAAGATGGTGGTGGCCATGCAGCTGGAGCGAGCAGGAGGTTTGGGTTTCCCCCAGTGATGGAGGAAGCCAAGCTTCCCACCCACCCTGGCCAGCCCTGGCCTCTGCTCAGGGCTACAAAGTTTCAATTATAGAAGATAAATAAATCCCAGATACCTGCTTCCAGCTGGCCTGGCCTCCACTCAAGGAGGTGCTAAAAAAACAAAAAAAGAAGAAGAAAAGAAAAAAAGGAGGGGCTGGGAGCCTGGATCACCGGGGGGTGTGGCCAGCCTGACAACAGCCATCAACCCCTCACCCAGGCTGGCCAGACACCCCATTGGGGACCCCCATCCTGAAGGGGGTGTGGCCAGCCTGAAAACAGCCCTCAGCCCCTCACTCAGGCTGTCCAGGCACCCCAGCGGGGACCCTCACCCCATTTGGGCATGGCTGGCCTGCAAACCACCACAGGCCCCTCACCCAGGCTGCCCCATGCCCCAAGGGAACCACCACCCTGATCTGGGACACCCTTCAGGGCAAACCAGCTGGCCCCCACCCATGCACCAGGCTTCTATCTATACTAATAAAAGGGTAATATGCTAATTAGACCAGGAGACCTTCTGGATGTTCTTCTGGACAAAGCCATGGTGGTGGGGCCAAGGTAGAGGCAGTTAGAGGCCAAGAGGGGAGGGCAGTTGTGGATGATCAGGCTGGTGGGGGAAAGGGCTGTTGGGGGTAAGCAGACCAGCTGGGGGGCCAGTTGGGGGGCAAACAGGCTGTCAGTGGGGGTCAGTTGGAGGTGATTAGGACAGCGGGGGAGGGCAGTTTGGAGTGAGCAGGCTAGCAGGGGGGAAGTTGGGGGCAAGCACACTGGCACAGGGGGCAGTTGGGGGTGATCAGGCTGGCCAGGGGGGGCATTTGGGGGCAAACAGGCTGGCAGCAAGGGGCAGTTGGGGGCGAGTAGGCTGGCAGGCAGAGTGGTTAGGGGCAATCAGGCAGGCAGGTGAGTGGTTAGGAGCCAGCAGTACTGGATTGTGAGAGGAATGTCTGACTGCCGGTTTAGGCCCGATCCCTGTAAACCGGCAGTAGGACATCCTTCAAGGGGTCCCAGATTGGAGAGGGTGCAGGCCGGGCTGAGGGACACCCCTCCCCCCATGCATGAATTTCATGCACTGGGCCTCTAGTAATAAAAATAAAAATAAAACACACACAGAAACCCCAATAGGAGGTGACAAGAAGGGAAGACCGCAGACCAAGGTTCCTCACGAGGGAGGTGCTGGCGTATGACTCGACTGAGTAAGGAGAGGCAGCGCCTGATGACATGGCTGACTGGGAGGAAAGGGGGAGCTGTGAAGGTGATGTCTGCTCAGGTGGACATTTCAAAGAAGCAGAATGTCTATTTTGGATAAAAATGAGTTCGGTGGGGAGTGACAGCTGTCCCAGACTTCAGAACAGCCATGTCCAGTGGTGGGGACAGTCACTGTGGGGCCCCCACGGGCAGAGCTAGTGCTGCTCAGGAGCTGGGTCTTTAAAGTTATTGAATTACACAGGATTTGAACACTTCATGTTTCTAGAAACTGCATGGATCGGGTAACATAGCTAGAGGAATATGCCTTCAGAGAGCCCATGCACGTCTCACTCAGGGGGACATCTGTGCTTCCTGTCCAAGTCTGGTCCACTATGGATCCTGAATCTTTGATGCCATTTTTGGGGGACTGAGATCTCAGGCTTCTACTCTTCCTCTGAGGACAACGCCAGCTTCATTCTACATGGTGCGCCAAGCTCATCAGCAGATCTAACTGTCTTAGAGTAGGACAGATCAGCACACACATCCAGGCTCTTAGTTCAGTGATTTACTTATGAAGACACGAGAGGTGAAGAAGAAATCGCTGGCACTCTGGCCTCTTCTCTCAACCTTTGAACCCAAGGCTGAGAACTGTCCCAGCTCCCACCCTCCCCCAGGGCAGCCATGGATAAATTATCGTTGGACAGCAGTTCACTTGCTGCTGAGTTGTTGCCAAATTGTTCTGAGAAAGAGGAGAGAAAGGAATAGTTAAGCACTAACATAATCTTTGGACATCAGGCGAATGAATCATCAAACATGACCTTCCGAGTCCGAGCAGGTTTTTCCTCTGCTTCTGTTGCCAAGAGTGCCGCTCCTCACTCCCCAGCCGCCTCTGCTGGTGGAGGCCTGTTTTCCTGGGCACAGTATTCTTAGAAAATCCTCGAATAACAACTCTAGAAGCAATCATTCTTGCAGTTAGTATTTGCTAAAAAGAACAAAGTTATAGTTACTTTTTTTTATTCTAAAAATATTTGTCTAAAATTTCTAAGTGTGTTTGAAGCTAAATTTATTTGGCCATCTCCTGACTCTCATTTTTCCTTTCTTTGCTGGTGAGATAGTCACAATAATAATTTCAGAAAGTCCTCTGTAACTGGCAGTGTTTCGAGGGGTGGCCGGGGAAAGCAGTCTTGTCTGACTTCACACTGTCCCAGCAGCTCTTGCCTGCTTCACAGGGCTGCGCTGTTGGGGCCTTGCAGGCAAGGAGCCCGCGGAACACGCTGGTGGAGGAAGCCACATAGCATTGCCTGAGAAAGGGAGAGTGCTGAGCTGCTCAGAACTGCGACATTGCAGGGTGGAAAGTAGTAAAAGACAAGGTTGAGAACCGGTCCTGGGGTGGCCAGCAGATGGAAAATGTGTGAAAAGAGCAGAGAAGTAGGCTGCGGAGGAAGTCCATGTAGGACAGTGGTTTCTAAGTCTATCGCTGGGACACTGTGGTTCTGTGAGCGGTGGCTGGCAGGTCCATAAATAACGAAAATAGCTGCAGCTAGAATTGCAGAGGACCTATGGGCAAGAAGGTCATTTTCTTTATTTGCCACAATTAAAGTCAACTTAGCTCATTTCCATTTGCTGCCAGGAAGAACATCTTGCAATGCAAGTGCTTAGGCTCCACGGTTACTTCATTCCTTGGGGTAGCAGCACAGTCATTCAAAATTCTTCCCTCTCCAGACCCCTTTTTGTCTCTGGATGGTCACTGGCGTCCTCGGGATGCGGGTGGAGGAGAGGGTATGGGCAAGGCCTCGCGTGCTCTGTCTTGATGGTGGGTGAGCTGTGCTGCCTCTCACATACCCTCCAGATCCATAAATACCAGCCACCTCCCCTCTGCTTGCTCTGAGCGGGCAACACTGACTTTACAGCAGCACATGTTCTTCTGTGTTCACGCAGCTTCCCTACCCAGCAGCAGGGCATCCCCACCGCGGTGTTCCCGGTGTAACTCACTTGACTCTGAGCTTGGAGACCAGCGTAGTAAGTCCTGTACTGAGGTGCCCCTGAGGGCGGCCCTGGCCGAGGGCCCGGGATCTCATCTCTCCAGACAGCAGCTGAGTGACAAGCTTGTCCTGGGAACTTCCTTACAGAGCTTGTAAGGCCTCACAGTCCTTACAGGGCACACATGCCACACAGGCCACACAGTCCTCACAGGGCACACATGCCACACATGGCACACAAGGCACACAGGACTCACAGTCCTCACAGGGAACACAGGCTACACAGGGCACACAAGCCACACAGGCCTCACAGGGCACACAGGACACACAGGCCTCACAGTCCTCACAGGGCAACAGGGCAC
Source organism: Corynorhinus townsendii (assembly GCA_026230045.1). Taxonomy (NCBI): domain Eukaryota; kingdom Metazoa; phylum Chordata; class Mammalia; order Chiroptera; family Vespertilionidae; genus Corynorhinus; species Corynorhinus townsendii. The sequence continues at coordinate 97,131,003 of JAPDVU010000007.1, read as the reverse complement.
ACAGGGCACATAGGCCTCACAGTCCTCACAGGGCACACAGGGCACATATGCCACTCAGGCCTCACAGGGCACACATGCCACACAGGACACACATGGCACACATGCCACACAGGGCACACATGGCACACAAGCTACACAGGGCACACATGCCACACAGGGCACACAGTGCATACATGCCACACAGGGCACACAGGGCACACAAGCCACACAGGCCTCACAGGACACACAGGGCACACAGGGCACATAGGCCTCACAGTCCTCACAGGGCACACAGGGCACACAGGGCACACTGGCCTCACAGGACACACAGGGCACACAGGGCACACAGGCCTCACAGTCCTCACAGGGCACACAAGCCACACAGGCCTCACAGGACACACAGGGCACACAGGGCACACAGGCCTCACAGTCCTCACAGGGCACACAGGGCACACAGGCCTCATAGGACACACAGGGCATACAGGACACACAGGACACACAGGGCACACCTGACACACAGAGCTCACAGGCCTCACAGTCCTCACAGGACACACAGGGTACACAGGACACACAGGACACACAGGGCACACAGGACACACAGAACTCACAGGCCTCACAGGACACACAGGGCACACATGGCACACAGGACACACAGAACTCACAGTCCTCACAGGATACACAAGCCACAGGGTGGGCTGTTTCTCAGATCACTGGTCAGGGTGCCCACCCAGGTCACTGTGACTTTTCTTAAGCATTAGTAGGTTTTCCTCCTCAAAGGGGCCCCTGCTCTGAGCAGCTTGACAGGTGAGAGAGACCATACACCTGCAGGGGGCATGGCCGCTCTGCAGGAAGGTGCCCGGGCTGGCAGACAGTCTGGTCTTCCAAACGGTGTGTCCTGGGGGGCGGGCAGTGAGGAAGATGTGCTCTACCAGACGTCCCAATGCTTCGTAGGTGCTTTCTGCTCCCTCATGTCCCTGTCAAATGCATCTGCCACCGTCTTCCTGAGGGGTGCATCTGACACTGAAGCACACACTGGCATTCAGAGCATCTTTGTGGTTCTGAGACCCAGCAGAGAGTGACGTAGGAGGGACAGCTGCCCGCAGGCAGCCCCCACCCAGGGGGTACGCCAGGCATCTGGACCCTTGAGGTGCCCAGGAAAGGGGACCAGGGGGAGAGGAGAGAGGGGTCTGCACATTGAGGCGGGGGAGGAAGCCCAGGACTTCCAAGAGGAGAGTGGTTATAGGTGAGACGGGAAGGTCTTCCAACCCTATCCCCACTCGCGCATGTGTGAGAGCCCACCTGGGTCTAGGTGTTTTGCAGGGAACTTGGGGTAGGAGTGGGTGGGAGGTGCTAGAATGTACAAGAAAATAAAAGGAAAGTATAACTTCATTTCCACATCATTGCACAAGTCAATTTTTCTCTCTACTTGCAAACTATTAAACAACCTTCACTTCATAAGTGGTGAGAGCCATTTATGCTCCCCAGCATGCGGCGCCTGGCCTGGGGCTGCAGCGTGGAGCCACCACCCATTTTGGACAAGGTTCTGAAGGAGCTCAGGGGGAGGTGTGGGGAAGGGTTCCACTGGGGGCTTGTGAGAACAGCTGCCCACAGCCTGGCTGTGCAGTGGAACCGCCCGGGAGCTCCCCAAAAGCTGAGGTTCATGCCTCAGCCCCAGGATTCAGATATGGGTGATCTGGGCATCCGAGGTCAGGTCTCCCCCGGGGCTTCCAATGTGTAGACAGGTTGGGAGAACCAGCACCCTAAAAAGGGATACGAAAAGAGGGAACTTCTGATGAATTCTCATAGTATTATGTCACTGGCTTCCCTCTTGAGCTTGTTCCCCTGAGAAAGAGGACTCATGTAAGCTCTGGAACCAGATAAAAACAAATGGGAACTTGTCATTAGGCCAGGCCACAAGGCATAGTAGGCTCACGGATTACTGTGGCTTGCTCCTTTATGCAGGTGATAGGGATATGGAAGGATGGGGCAGGGAGACAGCCTGGAGGGTCACAGGCAAGGCTACTGAGCTGTGGCAGGAAGGAAGCAATCATTTACTCTGTGCCTCCTGGGAAGAGGGCCCAGGAGCCCTAAAAGCAGGCCGGGCTGCAGCTGCTTGCTGGGGCTGGCGGCAGGAAGAGGTGGGGAGAGCAGGCCAGGCTCCTGGCTGTTCTGAACCTTGGACAAGGTTCTGAAGGAGCTCAGGGGCGCAGGTCCTCCCCACCTGCATGGGGTTTGAGGTGTGCCCCCAGCCATTCATTGCATCTCTCTGAGTAAGAGCTCATTTGCAAAATCAGTCCCTGGACTAAGTGGGTTTTAAGCTTAAAAGAATAGCCCATCTGGCCAAGAAGCCCGGCATCAAGAATGTGGAGCCTGTAAGGGGCCTTGCCATCAGCGGCATAACAATAGAGTTATCAGGGCTCCAATCGGATCTGCTGCGCGCTGGTTTGCAGTAATTGCTCATTGAATCTCTCCAGTCACTCCGTGAGATGGGAGCTGTTATGATCCCTTTTCACGAAGAAGAAACCGGGGCCAGAGAGGGCTGGAGCCAGCAGTGTCTGCCTCCGGAAAGTCAAGCCCAGGGGCCTGACAGCTGGGAGGCAGCCCATTCTCAAGGTCAAGGTGAGGAGTCCCCGCGCACTTCGGCGGTACCACCGGCCGCCCTGGCCAGCAGCATCCCGGCGTCCTGGCGCCCAAGGGCCGCGGGGGTTGCGGGGGGGCGGGGATGGTGGCGGCCGGAAGGGGGGTGAGGCTGGGGCGCCCGGCCAGCTCCCTCGCGTCAGTCGCGGGTCCTCGCAGTCTCCGCCCTCCGCCCGCCCCCGCGCCGCGGGCTGGAGCCGGAGCCACGCTCGCAGTCCCGCCTTCCCGTCCCCGCGCACCGCGGGCGCTGCTCGCGCTCTGCCGAGCGGCTGGGAACGCGGCGGCGGAGGAGGGATCGTGTCCCCCCCGCCGCCCCTCCCCAGAGAAGGGCGCCGCCAGCGCGCGGGAATGTGACTGCCCTGCGCCGCTCCGAGCGCCTTTGCTCGGCTCCCGGGGAGCCCGGCGGGCGGGCCGCAACCCGCAGGTCCCGCGGGGCCGCCCAGGTAGGAGAGGCTGGGGTGGGCGAGCCAGTGGGGCGGCGTGAGGTGGACACCTGCGCGGAGCCCTCAGCGCGTAGCAGGCGTCCTTTCTCAGCTACCCTGAGTGTGGGGTGGGGGCGGTTAATCTGTGGGGTGCCTGCTTGTTTCTATCCCTGTTTGGAGCAGGATAAAGGTTGTTTGGATCCCTTGAAGGCGTGACTTGCCGGTGGTTCTGGATAGCTGTTCTACCTGTGTGCGCAGGTGGCCGCGCGCGCACGTGTGTGTGTGTGTGTGTGTGTGTGTGTGTGTGTGTGTGTGTAAATTGCTTCCAGACCTTGTAATCCGGCCAACTTCAACTGGTTTAGGAGTGTCTTTCTTAGGGGTTCAGGAGTTTACCTCGTTAAGGGTTTAGGCTCAGAAGGTCCGGCTCCCTGACAGGATAGGGATGAAGACCCTGAGCACAGTGGGGGCGGGCCACTGTGGAGCCTCCAGGTCAAGGGTGACCCTGGGGGTAGCTACAGACTCCAAGAGGACACTCCTTCGCAACAGGCGTGCCCAACACTTTACATTTTCTACGGCCCTTTCCGCTGATGCTCATACCCTCCCAGCAGTCCCAGAGCTGCTGCTATCACTCGCCTCTCATCAGAGCAAGCAGCTTAGCCAAGTGCTGGCTGCGGAGCCGGAGCTGGAACCTCAGCGGGCGCTCACAGGCAGAGCAGGCGCCCTGGGCTCCAAGCCCTGAGCCTTCTCCTAGGGCGTGACGCCTCCAGGTCCCTCCCAGCTGGGAGGGAGGAATGTTGCTGAGCCAGTGCGAATTCCAGTTCCTGCCGCGCTGTCTGCAGTGCTTCCGGGGGCAGTGGGTGCCCGTCTGATGGCACCTTCAGTTGGTTTAAGTTCTAGCGCTTAGACACGGAGCGAGGGCCATGACGTGCGCAGGAAAGGTCAGTTGGGCTCGTCCAGCACGGGGCCGACTTCTGGAAGGCGGACGTCAGGATGACGCTCCTTGCCTGTGATGAACCTGGAGAGGCAGGCGTGCTCTGGAGCTTGGGCACCCTTTTTCCTCTCCACGTTACTATGCAGCTATGGGAATTATTTTCTCCATTGACTCCTTTAATTTCTTATTTATTTAATATCCTATTTATTATTTCACTTAATATTCTATAAGCATAGCTTATATTATGGTGTGTGCTAGACGAAGTGGGGCCTTTGGGATGGGGATCTTGTGGAAGGAGGTGCAGACCCCTGGCTTATGTGCAGTCGCATTGGCTAGCTGCTGTGTGTGGAGCAGCCCCGTCCTCCTCCGCTGTTGGGGGGCCTCCCTGTGTCCTTAGAAAGAGTAATTGACCTGGATTGTCACATGACCAAACTCCTCATTTCTAACAGGGTCTACTGAGCCTGGTGTGGCATTCTGTGGCACTAGACTTTCTTTATGGCTTTGAAGCAAGTAGCATCTTCTGAGTCATTCCTTTACTCCTGGTGAAACATTTTGATAGTATATTCACTTATTTACCTAACAAGTGCTATTGACTATCTACCATGTGCCAGGTGCTGTTTGAAGTGCTGAGGACAGCACCATGACTCAGGTAAACCATGCCCTCTGATGGCCACGGGTGCTCTGGGGAGTCTCAGGGCCACTGTGAGCCCCCAGCTCGAGAAGGGCGCTGGGGGGCCTAGCTACAGACATGGAGAAGCTAAGCGTGTATGAAATGTGCCCCTGTGAGCAGGATAGGGCCCCCTGGCTGCTCATAGCCGGACACTGCTCCGCTCCTGCAGTGGAGAGACAGGAGGGCGGTGGGCAGGGACACAGCGCCTAGGTTCCCTAAAGAGTGGCAGGTTGTTGAGCTAGACTTTGAGGCTTGGACCAGGCAGATGGGAAACCTGGGATGCAGCAGGGGGAGGTGGGGACATGCCTGGAAGCAGGTGGAGGTGCTGTGGAGAGAATGTCCCGTTCTCAAAGTGGCAAAGCTGGACAATTGCAGTGAAACTATACAGCCTTGGGGGTAGGGAGATGCAGAGATTATGATAATGATGCTACATGACAGACGCGTCCCGAACATGCCACTTTCAAGGACAAAGTCATGGGGGCACTGCGACTCCCTGGCAGGGCCAGCCCTGGTCCATCGGCTGCTGTCCTCAGGCGTTGGTTCGTCTTCCTCTTTTGAGGCTTACGTGGCCTGGCAGGGTCTGCACTGCTGGCCCGCGGGCCTGGAAGTGCAGCCGCAGTCTCCTGGCCAAGGCACCTGGGAGCGCGGAGGGCCCTGGTACCAGTGATCCCACCACGTGTCGAAGGGGCCTGGGGTCCCTCCCACCCCTGGTCACCTCACACCTTCGGATACTGCACCGTCTCTTCTTTTCATGCATATGGCAGAATAATGGAGTCAATTTTTTCGTTCCTACCTATTCTGGAAAGGACGTATAAGATGCCATAAGTTAAAAATAGGATACAATAAAAACTAGAGCAGCGACAACGTGGAGCCAAGTGTAGAAATGAATCAGTCGTCCCCCACCCACAGCCTTACTCTCCATGGTTTCAGTTACCCACGATCAACCGCAGACTGGAAATATTAAATGAAAAGTTCCAGAAATAAGTTGTGAATTGTGCGCAGCTCTGAGAAGCGTGATGAAATCACACACTATCCCACTTGCCCTTCCCGGATGTGAATCACGCCTTAGTCCAGCGTCTCCGCGCTGTGGACACTCCTGTCCGTCAGTCACTTCGCATTGTCACAGTGCATGGGCTCAGGTCACCCTAGTTCAATTAATGATGCCCCGAAGTACAAGAGTGTGGTGCTGGCAACCGGATATACCAAAGGGGAGCCCCACAGTGCTCCCCTCAAGGGAGAAGGTGTGTATATATAGAAAAACACTTACTCAATCGAAGATTTGCTGCTGTCCCAGGCTTCAGGCATCCACTGGGGTCTTGGAAGGTACCCCCATGGGTAAGGAAGAACTACTGTAAAATGTAAACCTCACTGTACTGAACATTTATATAGTTGCCACATGGGGCTGCATATGTGGAGGTGAGCCTGGTGCCCCCACCTGGCCTGCACCTTGGCACTCGGATATACCCAGACTGGACCTGGAGAAACAGCTCTGTATGCTCAGGAGCATGCCCGTGATTCTAGCCCCCAAGTGACTCTAGCATGATGCCTGGGCTGGTTGCACTGATGCCCGCTCGTGCAGGTAGTGGAGAAGGCACCTGGCAGGCATGGTTGTCCGTGTTTTCCAGGGGGAAGAGCAGTGCTGCTGGGAAGTGAGAGCATTCCTGGTGCAGAGAAGCAGGGCATTCCCGAGGGTCCCGCTGATGAGCAAGTTGGAGGCTGTCTCCTGTGGTGACTGCCAGTGAAGTGGGGTTTGGTGACTGCATCTCAGCTGGATCAGGCACTGGAGTCAGTGGGTGGGGGTCGAGGCACCTAGGCTCTGCACACCGAGCTTTCCACACCGGAGCTCTCATGGAGCCCTGCAGTGAAGCAGGGCTGCCTGCCAAGACCCAGGTCAGAGCCGTGCACCTTGTTCGCAGCCCAGTACCCCTTAATGCAAATATTTTAAAACACCCTTTATAAATTCTGAAGTAATATAATAAATCTTACCTATAACATAATTTCCAAATAATCAATATAGTAGCTAGATGTAAAGGTAACCTGTATTAAAATTGTATATTTTGGTGTGTGGATGTTTGGGCAGAGCTATCTGGAACCTAATGAGACCAGCCAGTGCCTCTGTGGACTGACCGGGCCGGCTCAGGGCAGCTGCCACTGCATCCGAGTGTGAGTACTGAGATCCAGGGGCCACAGAGTGATGAGCGACTCTCGGTCAAGGTCTCACTGGTAGTCAAAGGCCAGTCTCTCAATGGTTACAGTGGCTGCACTGCTGGGAAATTGAGTATGTATGACGTGTGCCAACAATACATACATGTTTTACATTAGTGTGGGAAGGCGTTAGGTGCTGGGCTCAGAAATGAAAAGTGACACTTTCTGTTGGCACGAATGGCTGTTGATGCTGGGCAGCCATGCAGGGTGAGGGGCAAGTCTTTCTTGGGCAGAACTGCCTTCCATTGTTCTGGAAATCTAGCACCCCTGGCTCCCAGCGCTGCAGGCATTATTGTGAGCACACCAAAGGAAGTGCTTCCCACCAGGCTCCACGTGCTCCCTCGGGGCACACTGCCCTTGAGAACCACTGCTGGGCTGGGATGCGGGAGGGAGTGCAGCAGAGTGCACCTGCCCCCAGGAAGCGGGCACTGGGTGCGCCCCAGGTTCACGCATGCTAACTGTCTATGAAGCTGGAAAATGCTGATACAAACTGGAACGCTGCAGCTGTGTACAAGGGCCACACTGAGGAACACAGGGGGCTTGGCAGGTGGAAGTGGTTTATATCCTGAAAGAATATTCCTGGTGTATGCAGTTGTCCCAGTTCCTGGCATTGCACACTTAAGATTTGTTGTGTGTTAACTATATGCATATTTTACCTCAATAACAAACCCACAGAAATGAAAGCGATGACATTGTTTTGGAGAAAGCTGATCCTCTGACCCTGCCCCCATCTGATGGAGGCTGTGCTCAGGGACAGCTCACGGTCAGCTTTGTGACAAGTCCAAGGCAAGATTGTCCCAGCCTTTGCCGGTGTGGGCCTGGAGCTGTGCTGGAGACTGGGAGAAGCTGGGGGGCAGGCAGAGCATCTGCAAAGGACGTGAGAAACTAGACCAGAACCATCTCGCCTCGGGTCTGGTTCCTCTTGTCCAGGAGGCCTAGGAGGTTTGAAGGGGCAAAATGGGGAGCTTGTTGAACTGCAGCCCAGGGCCAGGAGGCTGGGGCAAGCCCACTCCTGTTGCAGCCTCCTGTGACTGTAGCCACCTTCCTTGTGCTTACTTTCCCCTGTGCCCTTCAAACCCATGGGAAGCACCAGTCTGGTGGGCGGGTCTCGCCATAGCTGCACACTTAGGTCTCTTAGCAACCCCCCAAAGCTCCGTGCTACCTCTGCTTTATCTTCACATCCTTGAACACAGGGTCCTGTGATGATTAAAGAGTGTCCTAGGCCTCATTTGTCCTGGTAGAGAATCGCATAAATCTACTGGGAGGTGGGCTTTGGCCCTACCTGCTGATTAGAGGATTGCAAGCTTTCGGTGTTTCTCGGGATTTCTGGGTTTCTGAGATGTGTGTGTTTCTGTGGCCCCAGTGGTGGGGTGGTTTTGCTCGCTCATAGCTCTCAGGGGGACATCTGTGAGAGCTGTTATGGCCACACAGCTGTTGATTAGGGTGTCTGTGTATGGAGGAGTGTATGTCGCTCATATGTGCAAGCGGGAACAGTCATGGCACAGTTGGAGACTCCTCTGGGATCACTGCCATGTTCTTCTTCATCCTGGAGCCTCCAGTGGTTAGGGGAGGTGCTCTGCGCATGCCTGGCCCCTAGGAGGGAGTCTGTGGGACCCAGCGGTCCGGAGGAGAGAGAGGACCGTGAATGTTGACAAGGGCAGCGCCACCAGACTTTCCCGCCAAAGGACTCTTCCTGGGAAAGGAAGGGCAGTGCTCAGCTGAGTGGTCAGAACCTCACCCTCAGAGCTGTTGCTTTGCTGCCTCGTGTTTTATCTCCTGGAGATTTTTCTTCCCACGTCACGATACAGCCAAATTACATAAAATGTGAAAAGGATGTCCCCCCCACCCCTGAAATTCTTAGGGGAAGATCAGCAGCTCAGGAAGAGAGAGACCCCAGTGCCTGGCCACCTGTAATGCCTCCTTGGGGTAACTACAGAGTTCTCAAGTGTTTTCTTTAATCGTGTGGTCCTTTGGCATTTTTTTAAAATTTAAATTCTTTATTGTTTAAAGTATTACATGAGTCTCCTTTTCCCCCCATTGACCTCTCTTTGGCGGCCCCCATCCCCCAGCACAAGCCCTCACCACCCCCCTACTGTCTGTATCCATTGGTTATGCTCATATGCATGCATACAGGTCCTTTGATTGTTCTCTTACCCCTTCACCCCCACCTTCCCTCATAGGTTGTTTGACATTTTTATGTCTCTGGTTCTATTTTTGTTCATCAGTTTGTGTTGATCATTAAATTCCACAAATAAGTGAGATCATGTGATATTTATCTTTCTCCGACTGGCTTATTTCACTTAGCATAATGCCCTCCAGTTCCATCCATGCTGTTGCAAATGGTAGGAACTCCTTTTTTACCGCAGCATAGTATTCCATTGTGTAGATGTATCACAGTTTTTTTATCCACTCATCTGCTGATGGGCACTTAGGCTGTTTCCAAATCTTAGCTATGGTGAATTGTGCTGCTATGAACATAGGAGTGCATATATCCTTTCTGATTGGTGTTTCTTGGGATATGGTCCTAGAAGTGAGATGCCTGGGTCAAATGGGAGTTCCATTTTTAATCTTTTGAGGAAACGCCATACTGTTCTCCACAGTGGCTGCACCAGTCTGCATTCCCACCAGCAATACAAGAGGCTTCCTTTTTCTCTGCATCCTAGCCAGCACTTGTTGTTTGTTGATGTTAGCCATTCTGACAGGTGTGAGATGGTGCCTCATTGTCATTTTGATTTGCATCTCTTGGATGATTAGTGACTTTGAGCAGGTTTTCATATGTCTCTTGGCCTTCTGTATATCCTGTTTCGAAAAGTGTCTACTTAGGTCTTTTGCCCATTTTTTATTGGATTATCTTCCTTTTGTTAAAGTATATGAGTTCCCTGTAAATGTTGGAGATTAAACTCTTATTGTAGATAACATTGGCAAATATGTTCTCCCATGCAGTGGGCTTTCTTGTTGTCTTGTTGATGGTTTCTTTTGCTGTGCAGAAGCTTTTTATTTTGATGTAGTCCCATTTGTTTATTTTCTCCTTAGTTTCCATTGTCCTAGGAGCTGTATTGGTAAAAATATTGCTATGACATATGTCTGATATTTTGCTGTCTATGACTTCTTCTAAGCTTTTTATGGTTTCCTGTCTTACATTTAAGTCAATGATCCATTTTGAGTTTATTTTTGTGTATGGTGTAAGTTGGTGGTCTGTTTTCATTTTTTTGCATGTATCTGTCCAGTTTTCCCAACACCATTTATTGAAGAGACTGTCTTGACTCCATTGTATGCTCTTGCCTCCTTTGTCAAATATTGATTGAGCATAATGGCTTAGATCGAATTCTGGGTTCTCTGTTCTGTTCCATTGGCCTCTATATGTCTGTTCTTGGGCCAGTACCAGGAAGTTTTGAGAACCGTGGCTTTGTATTATAGCTTGATATCTGGTATTGTGATCCCTCCAACATTGTTCTTTCTCAAGATTGCTGTAGCTATTCAGAGTCTTTTTTCAGTCCAGATGAATTTTTGGAGAGTTTGTTGTAGGTCTTTGAAATATGCCATTGGTATTTTAATGGGGGTTGCATTAAATCTATAAATTGCTTTGGGTAGTATGGACATCTTAATGATGTTGATTCTACCAATCCATGAACACGGTATATACTTCCATTTGTTTATGTTTTCCTCTATCTTTTTCAGTGTCTTGTAGTTTTCTGAGTACAGATCTTTTACCTCCTTAGTTAAGTTTATTCCTAGGTATCTTAATTTTTTTTGTTGCAATTGTAAATGGGGTTTATTTTATTTTATTTAGTTTCTCTTTCTGTGAGTTCATTATTGCTGTATAAAAAAAAACCCATAGATTTCTGGGTGTTAATTTTGTATCCTGCTACATTGCTGAATTCATTAAGTCTAGTAGTTTTTTTATGGAGTCTTTAGGATTTTTGATGTACAATATCATGTCATCTGCAAATAAATACAATTTTACTTCTTCTTTTCCAATTTGGATGCCTTTTATTTCTTCTTCTTGTCTAATCACTATGGATCTCACTTCCAGTACTGTGTTGAACAGGAGTGGTGAGAGTGGGCATCCCTGTCTTATTCCTGTTCTTAGGGGAAAGAGTTTTAGTTTTTGCCCATTGAGTATGATGTTGACTGTAGGTTTGTCATATAAGGCTTTTATTATGTTGAGGAATGATCCCTCTATTCCCAGTTTGCTGAGAGTTTTTATAGAAAAGGTTGTTGGATTTTGTCAAATGCCTTTTCTGTATCAATTGATATGATTATGTGATTTTTGTATTTCAATTTGTTTATGTGATGTATCACGTTTATTGATTTGTGGATATTTTACCAGACTTGCATCCTCGGAATAAATCCCACTTGGTCATGGTGTATGCTCTTTCTAATGTAATGCTGGATGCGATTTGCTAGAATTTTGTTGAGGATTTTGGCATCTATGTTCATGAGGGATATTGGCCTATAATTCTCTTTCTTTGTAGTTTCTTTATCTGGTTTAGGGATTAGGGTAATGCTGGCTTCATAGAAAGAGCTTGGAAGTGTGCCTTCCTCTTGAATTTTTTGGAATAGTCTGAGAAGGACAGGTTTTAGGTCTTTGAATGCTTGGTAGAACTCTCTTGTACATCTGTCCGGACCAGGGCTTTTGTTTGCTGGAAGTGTTTTGATTACTGTTTCAATTTCATCAGTACTTATCAGCCTATTCAGTTTTTTTATTCTTCCTGATTGAGTTTTGGAAGGTTGTATTTTTCTAGGAATATGTCCATTGTCCATTTCATCCAGGTTGTTTAGTTTGTTGGAGTAGAGTTATTCGTAGTTTTTTTTTTTTTTTTAACAATCCTTTGTATGTCTGTGGGGTCGGTTATTACTTCCTCTCGTTCATTTCTGATTTTGTTTATTTGGGTCCTCTCTCTTTGCTTCTTGGTGAACCTGGCTAGAGGTTCATCAATCTTGTTTATCCTTTCAGAGAACCAGCTCTTGGTTTCATTAATCTTTTTTCTTTTCTTTCTTTCTTTCTTTTTTTGGTCTCTATGTCATTTATTTCTACTGTAATATTTATTATTTCTTTCCTTCTGGTTACTCTGGTCTTATATTGTTGCTCTCTCTCTAATTCTTTAAGTTGCAAGGTTAGATAATTTACCATTTTTTCTTGTTTTTTGAGGTAGGCCTGTAGAGCCATGAACTTCCCTCTTAGGACTACTTTCACTGTGTTCCATAGATTTTGGGTTGTTGTGTTTTCATTGTCATTTGTTTCCAGGATGCTTTTTATTACTTCTTTGATCTCTTTGGTAACCCAATCATTGTTCAATAGCATGGTATTTAGTCTCCAAGTATTTGATTTTTTTTATTGTTTTTATTGTAGTTGATTTCTAATTTTATGCCATTGTGATCTGAGAAAATGCTTGGTATGATTTCTATCTTCTTGAATTTGAAGAGACTTTGCCTGTGTCCTAATATGAAGTCTATTTTGGAAAATGTCCTGTGTGCACTTGAGAAGAATGTATATTCCATAGCTTTGGGGTGAAATGTTCTGAAGATGTCAATTAAGTCCATTTGATTTAGTGAGTTATTTAGGATTGCTGTTTCTTTGCTGACTTTTTGTTTAGAGGATTTATTCAGTGGTGTCAATGGGGTATTAAAGTCCCCTACTATGATTGTATTACTGGCAATCTATCCCTTGATAGCCTCCAGAAGTTTTTTTTTTTTTTAATGTATTTGGGTACTCCTATATTGGGTGCATATATGTTTACCAGAGTTACTAGTATATCCTCTTGTTGAATTGCTCCCTTTTTGAATTGCTCCCATTAGTATTATGAAGTGGCCCTCTTTATCTCTTGTTACAGCCTTTACTTTGAGGTCCAATTTGTCAGATATAAGTTTTACTACCCCAGCTTTTTTCTCATTTGCATTTGCCTGAAAGATTTTTCTCTATCCCTTCACTGTCAGTCTGTGTGAATCCTATGTTCTGATGTGGATCTCTTGTTGACAGTAAATATATGGGTCATGTTTTCTTATCCATTCTTATCCATAGCTACCCTATGTCTTTTTATTGGAGAATTTAATCCATTTATGTTTAATGTTATTATGGATAAGTACTTGTTTGTCGCTATTTTTATTCTTTATGCCTCTGTTCCTTCTTGCCTTTCTATTTCTTCTTTTTACAGCAGTCCCTTTAGCATTTCTTGCATTGCTTACTTGGTTGTAATAAACTCTCTTAGCCCTTTTTATGTCTGTGAAGCTTCTGATTCCACTTTCAATTTTGAATGATAGCCTTGCTGGATATAGTATTCTTGGATTCAGTCCCTTGCTTTGCATCATTTTGTATAGTTTATTTCATTCACTTCTGGCCTGATGTGTTTCTGTGGAGAAATCAGTTGGTATTCTAATGGGAGATCCCTTTTAGGTAACTTTCTGTCTCTCTCTGGCAGCCTTTAGGATTCTTACTTTGTCATTGATGTTTGCCAATTTAATTATGATGTGTCTTGGTGTCAGTCTTTTTGGATTCATCTTGTTTGGTATTGTTTGTGCTTCTTGGACTTGTGGTTTTTTTCTTCCCAACATCAGGGAAGTTTTCTGTCATTATTTTTTTAAACAGGTTTTCTATTCCTTGCTCCTCTTACTCTCCTCTGGCACCCCTATTATGCAGATGTTGTTTCTTTTTGTGTTGTCCTAAAGCTTTCTTAGGCTCTCCTCCTGCTTTTTAAGTTTTCTTTCCAGTTGCTGCTGTGTTTGTATGTGTTTTTCTACCTTGTCTTCTAATTCACTGATGCGGTCCTCAGCCTCTTCTAGTCTACTGTTGAAGCCTTCCATTGTATGCTTTATTGCAGTTGTCATTCTTCATTTCCTCTTGGTTCCTTTTCATGTTGGTGACATTCTCATTCAGCTCTTTATAATTCTCATTGAGTTATCTGTATTTGTCATCCAGAGTTTTGAGCATCCTTATAACCATTACTCTGAATTCTTTCTCTGACAAGTTACTTACCTCAATTTCATTTAATTCCCTTTTTCTTTCCTTTGGGGATTGTTTTTTTGTCTCCCTATTTTTTGCTGTAACGTTTTAGTTGTTTCTATGTCTTAGATCCAATTGCTTTGCTACCCAGGTTCTTTTGGTGGTGGTGATATATAGTTGGTGATTTTTGGGACCCAGTGGTACAGTCTCTCAGATCTCCTGGGCTTGGTGAACTAGCGGAGCCCCATACCTGAGCTATTTGGGTTCTCTTGATGTAGTTGGATCTTGAATGTTAGTTTCTTATTCATGGATGAAGTCTTGTCACAGATTGGCAATGTGACTCACCCCCAGATTTGTTGTGCAAGCTGTTGTGGATGTAATCGTGGTTCCAGCTCTTGTGGAAAGGGTTGCCTGAAGTCTCACTGGTATTTGCTCATTGTGAGTTCCCGGAGTCCATGGCCTGGGAGGAAGGTGTCTTGGGTCCTGAGGTTCAGGTACTGAAACTTTGGCAGGTATTGTGTGACTCTTGCTGGGGTAGCATCACTTTGCAACTTACTATGAGGGTTCTGGAACCTGTGATGATGGGGGGTAGCCATCCTGTAGTCTGCAGTTGAGGCAGTGGGACTCTGGCCAAAGTGATTTCCCTCTCTGAATCACAAGGCTGTTTAGGAGCCAGCAGCTGGGGATGTGGGAATCTTGAAGTCTGTGGCTGAAACAACATGACCTTGTCCAGTGAGGTGAGTCCTCAGTAACTCACCAAGGTGTCCAGAGGTAGGCAGCTGGGAGGGGGATGTTGTGGATCCTTCCAAGAGTCATGTGCCCTCGGTTGGAGAAGTACATGCCTAGTGGCAGCTCACAGAAGGGCCCAGGAGCTCTCTGCTGGGGCTGTGTGCTTGTGGGGCCCGCATGCTGGAGTGGCATGATCATGGTGTGCAGTCGTGGTGTCCAGATGCCAGCCTGGGAAAGGAGAAGTTCCAGTTTTTGCTTTGAGAGCTGTGCACCCTTGGTTGGATACACGTGCCCAGTGGCGGCTTACAGAGATTCCCAGGAGCTTTATTCTGGGGCAGTGGGTTCAGGGGGCCCATGTGCTGGAGTGGTGCTACTGCGGGGACTGGATGCTGGCAGCTGGGGTCACGCCTTGCAGCAGCTCAGAGAGGCATCCAGGAGCCATCAGCTGGGGTAGTGAGCTCAGGGGGCCTGCTTGCTGAATCAATGCAACTGCAGTGTCTGGAGGTCAGCAGCTCAGGAGGAGGAAGTCCGAGTTGCTGCTGGGGCTTTGTGCCCTTGGTTGGTTATGAGCGTGCCCAGCAGAGGCTCACAAAGGCACCCAGGAGTCGCCTGCCTGGGCGGTGGACTCAGGGGGACCATGCTGAAGTACTGTGGTATCTGTGGGAAGGCAAGGAGGGTGGGGGAAATCCCAGTTTCTGCTGCTGGGGCTGTGCGCCCTTGTTTGGATATGTGAGTGCCAGTGGGGCTCACAGAGGTACCCGGGAGTTGCCTGTTGGGACAGCAGACTCAGGGGGCCTGTGCGCTAGATCAGCACACCTGCAGTGTCTGGAGGTCAGCAGCCGGGGAGGGGGAAGTCTCAGTTTTTGCTGGCAGGGCCTTGTGCCCTTGATTGGATTTGTGTCCACTCAGCAGTGGTTCACAGAGGCACCTGGGAGCCATCTTCTGGGGCAGAGGACTCAGGGGGTCCGTGCACTGGCTTGGTGTGACCACCATGTCCAGAGTCAGCAGCTGGGGAGCGGGAAGTCACACTTTTTGCTGCGGGAGCCGTGTGCCCTTGGAGGTGGATGTCCTAGGGTCTGCAGGTCTGCGGGCGAGGCAGCAGAACTTTGGCTGTGTGACTGCAAGGCCGCAGGCAGTGTCCAAGGCCAGTCTGGGTGGTGGTACTGATGAGTTCTGCTCTCCCCTTCAAGCTGGCGTGGGCTCTGTGCCGGAGCCCCACAGCCTGGGGAGTGCCTGCAGCAGTGGTTGGGGCTCCCTGTCCAGGAGAGCCTGGTCTGCCAGCCCCTGACACTCCTACTGGATTTAACTGTCCCTCACTCACTCACACACACACCACATATGTCCACACACTCCCCTTCCACCCCTCACTTACTCACACCCTCTCCCTCACCTCCATCCTCCCAGCCGCCATCTTCTCCCCCCCCCCCCCCCCCCCCCCGCTGGTTCTTTGACTTTGTAAGTACGTTTTCTTATGCCTTGTTTTTAGAGCTGACCTTTTTGGTCGTAGGAATATTGGAGAGTGCTTACTAGCTCTTTGACTCTTTCTAAAAGGTGAAGACCATCACTTTGGGTTTTGTTTCAATGCCTTAACCTATTCCCCCTACGTGTCCTCTGGTTCTCAGTGGGACAGGAGGCTGTGATATTTCATGAACTTTCACTAAAGAACTGCTTCGTCCTCGCTTGTCCCAGGACTCATCCACTGCCACCTCTCAGCTGCAGTCAGTGAGTTGGAGCCTCATTCTCTGACTATCTCTTCACCTTGCCAAGTACACATACATATGATGCTGATTAGTGCTGGTATGAGAGTGACTGCCCTGTGCTGTGTTGTTCTGAGGCCCCGCGGGAGGGGGAGCTGGCAGGAGGAGGACCCTGGGAAGTGCTGCCGGGATGTCCTTTCAATTGCAGGAGTGGGCTCTGCACTGCTGGTTCCTGGGAGAAGGAGCAGCCACCTGCTGCTATCTCATCTCTGTTTGGGTTTCTGCAGAGGTGTGGCTGCTGCAGAATTTCCCTTAGACTCAGCAAGAGAGCTTCACCCAGGCCTAGGGTCCTACTCTGCTCCTCAGCCAGCCACATGCCTTGGCATGGCCGGGTCTAGAGGGCCAAGAGGATGTGCCCACTTGGAACCTGTGCCCACCAGCACCTTCCCCTTGACCATGACCATGTACCCAGTGGGAGGGCTGGGATTCCCCGCCAGCAGCCTGCACTCGCACTGCAGCCTCCAGGCTCCTTCCCATCGTCCCGTAGAACCCACTGTCCATGTGCCTTTCTGACATGCAGAGTGGCCAGTGCCTCCATGGGTGATGGATGTGGACACGTGGATTGGGCTGACTACCTCGGCATGCTCAGGGCCCTCACTGTATGGGCACTGTATGGGATGGAGCTGGAGGCAGGCTGTGGAGTCAGGCTTGGAGGGTGATGTAGATAGAAACAGCACCCCCAGTGCCAGGGCCTCTGCTGCCTTGGCCCCACAAGTAGAGTTACACCCCTTGTGCATCCTTGGGGCCTGGGGGTCCAATGTGTGCCACCTCAGCTCCATGCCTGGCTGCCTTCTTAGAAGACAAGATTCCCAATGTGGGGGTTCCTTAGGAACAGGAAGGCGATAATAGGTGCCATGTGGTCATAGGTAGGAACAATGCCCCCCCTCCACCCCCCGCTGAGTGTGGAGGGAGCTGCGTGTTCTTGTTCCCCAGCTGTCACTTTTCAGGATGCCATGCGTGTACAGGGTGGGGTTCCTGCAGAGTGACACATGGTTCCTGGAATGCGGGCTTCTGCTGGGGTCAATATGGCATTGTTGATTCTTATACCTAATCTCTGCTTTTGTAATTTAGTTCACGTTGACATTTCTCATTTTGGGTCTAGTAGGAAATTGCTTCATGTTGCAAATGAACGTTTCATTTTACCTCTAATAGAGAAGTGGCTTTCCATGTAAGTTCCGTGTACCACCTACCCATGTTTCAAAATATGAACAGTCACCAAAAATTAATGGGAGCTGCACTTGGAGAGTCCCCAGGCCAGCGTTCCCGTGCGATTGCCACAGGGTGCCGGCTTCCCGGCTTCAGCCTGCTGCCTGCAGTGACTGGACCAGCTGGTGGGGGGTGGCTGCCTGGGCGGCATCACCTCTGGGTGCACCCGCCTCTACCTGTCTGCGGAGGCTGCTCTGGAGAGGGTGTTGGGTAGTTGGGACAGCTCCTAGGGAACAGAGGTACCACTGCATCTCAGGAAGGAGCAGGGAGCAGTGTGCTAGGCTGGTTAGCTTAGTGGGGAGTTAATCTTTTACCCTTTAATAATTTTATTTTATGTTGAAGATTCATCTGCAAAATCACACAGTGAAATAAATCTGTGGCTTTTTATTATTGTCTATATTTTCTGAAATTATATTTTGAATTTTACTATAAACCAACTTCAAAAATCACGATGGCCTTTGCCAAGTTGCCTCTGAAGAATAAGGGAGGTTTTCTCACCGGCGTTCCTTCTGGCGGGCCCTCTCCCAGGCCCGCGCTCCCCTTCCAGCCTCTGTTCTGAGCCCTCTAACTCCCTTGTCTTCTACCTGCTCCAGTAGGATTCCTGACTCCAGTGATGGGTCCCTTGCATTTCTGTTCTCTGACTTACACTTGGTACCCATGTTTCATCCTCTGTCTCTTGATTCTAGGCCAGGTTTTTATCCCTATGTAGTCTAATGCAAAGATGGTGGGTGGATCCCTCCCACTCACCCTCTTGGCCTCCCCCCTCTTTCCCCCTCCCTCTCACCCTCTCTTTCTCCCCCCTCCCTCCCTCTCTTCCTCCCTCCCTCCCTTCTTCTCACTCACCTTCTCTCCATTCCACCCTTCCTCCCTCTCTTTTGCCCCTCCCTCTGTCCCTCCCTCTCTCCTTCCCTCCTCTCTCCCTCCCAGTCCCTGTCCCATTTCCTTCATAGCTATGTAGGTATTTATTGAGCTTTGAACTCTTACCACATGCAAGATGCATAGGATGGGCTCTCCTCTTGGTGTGGGAAGGAGAGGGGCTGCCCTGTACCTTTCTCCCTGGGCCAGGTGGTGAAGGCCAGCAATAGGGGAGCCATCATTGATGCCCGAGGGCAGACCTCTGTGATTGGCATGCCTGGCCCTGGAGGAAGCAGTGTCTGCAGAGGCCCCTGGGAGAGGCTTCTGATCCGAATCTGTCAGAGCTGGGCAGGGTCAGAACAAGCGGCCCCTGGGATGAGCAGGATGAAACGGCATCCTGAGAACCGTGCAGACACAGGCAGGCAGGCAGAACAGCCCAGAGCAGCAGCGAGAAGGAAGGCAAAGGTAGAACGGCAGGGTGGGGCCCCACCCCAGGGGTTGGGTATGAGGGTGGGGGCCCACCCAAGGGGTCAGGTAGGAGGTGGGGCCTTACCCCAGGGGTCAGATAGGAGGTGGGGAGACCTCACCCCAGGGGTCAGGTAGGAGGTAGGGCCTCACCCCAGGGGTCAGGTAGGAGGTGGGGGCCCCACCCCAGGGGTCAGGTAGGAGGTGGCAGTTTGGGTGCTCTGAGCTGTCCAGTACGATGGAGACGAAGGCCCTTGGTGTGGAGGGACAGAGCTGGTGGCGGCCTGGGCAGTGGTCCCAGAGCACAGGGGCACGGGAGGCAGCGAGCAGTGTGTGAGCAGTGGCTGGGAGGTGGAGGAGGCAGATGGATCATTTCTTGCAGAGGAGACGGGAAAGTGCAGTGTCTGGGGACGGGTGCAGGCTCCTCTGGGAAGGCTCCTGGGCCTTCCTCGCTCACCTCACCCTTGCATCAGCGTAGGCCTTTCCCAGGCGATGGGGGGCGGGGGTGGGGTGAGGGGGGGCAGGGAGCACCCTGGGTGGGAAGTGAGCAGAGGACTGCGCCTTCTCTGACCTTCTCTGACTTGGTGGTGCCTGAGTCCTGTGGATGAGCCACTGCACTCTGGCCCAGGATGCTGCACTATGCCTGTCTTGTGAGCGAGTACTGAGGTACCCTTCACCGTGTCTGAGTGGAGGGAGCGTCAGGCGGCTGCTCTTGGGGTGGGCAGTCAAGGCCACATCTAGGCACGAGGAAGTGATCCGGCCCTCAACCTGAGACCCCAGGTGCTCTCCGTCACCGAGAGGCAGAGGGTGATGGCAGGGTGTCTGCAGGACACACAGCGGGGGGGCGGGCGGAGTGTCACCGCCAGCCCTCTCTGGAGGTTTTTTAGTGACTAATGTGCAGTGCAGGTGCGTCTGTGTGGGTAAGGGGCCTCTCCCGAGAGGCCGGTGTGGTCTGTGGGCCTCAGGGCGCTCCTCACCCTAGGCTAGGGGCCCGGTGGTGGCTGTCTTTCTGCACTCCTAAGAAGTACCAGATGTGCGTTTAATCAGAAAGTGCTCTTACCTGCCACTTGGCCTCAGCATCCTCTCACCATATCCCGCCCGCGACCTAGACTCTCCCTGTCTGGGGCACGTTCTGCACTCCAGCTTTGCTGGTGGCACCCGACCTTCGGCTTATGGTCCAAACATGATCTCCTCCATGCCCTCCCTGGCCCCCGCGCCTCTTCGGGAGGCCTTCAGGTGGGGGGAGGCCTGCCTCCGCCTGCCCTGAGTGTTTCTGTGCCTTGGCCGCTCCCCATGACGGTGTCATTCTCTGTGAACGTGCCCAGACCCTGCTGGCGGATGAGCTCCCTGAGCCTGGCCCTGGGTCATTATTTCTGCTTTGCTCCCAGAGCCAAGAGCAATGCAGGCCTGTGGTGGACGTGCAGTAAGCTGGTCTAGTTTGACAGTGAATGAGCAAAAACATGAGGGCACATTACCAAAGCCTCTCTGTCATCAGAGGATGAGGCGATGGACCATGGCTAACATTTGCATTTGACTACTGCCGGACAGTTTTCTCAGCCCTTAAATGAGGACTACTTGTGCCATCCTCACAGCAGATGCCCATGAATGCCGTGTCCTCATCCCTGTGTGTCACACGGGAGAGGCTGGGCGTCTTGTGGTCACGCTGTGACTGTCTCGAGAAGAAGGTCTGCTTTCACACTTGACTGTGTATGCACTCTGCACTGTTTCTGTCTCGGCCCAGCCTCTGCCAGCACACAGAGCGCAGTGTGAGTCCTGGGTGGGCTGCCTTCCCCGCTTGGCCCTGTGGAGACAGCTTGGGCTTGGCTTCGCACCTGGAATTTCTGTCATTTTGGGTGCCACAGGGTTTATACTGATTTTTGTTGGGAGCGTAGTTTGTTTAGTCTTGGGTGCATTTTTCCCTTTTCCCTTCCCACTGCCCTTATTCTCTGTGATCATGTGACCCTAACCAGTTCCTATAGCTTGGAGTGATGCCTGCCCGGCCTAGGGTTCTGGGACTAAGGTGGATTCAGAAAGCCCCCTGTGGAGAGGGCCCCCCAGCCTGCTTTTTCCAGAACAGGTCTGGGCCGGCTGAGTAAGCCTGGCCCTCCACGCTGGATCCCTGTTGTGGGGTCGAACCCTGGAGTCAGAATAAGACCACCGGAGGCAGATGCTCCGGCTAAGGTCCCCGAAAGGAGGGAGAGCCTCCAGCCCCAACTGGGGGGTCCCTCTCTCCTCCCTCGGGAGGGAGAGCCTCCAGCCCCTTCTGGGGGGTCCCTCTCTCCTGCCTCTCGGGTACCTCGCCGGGGCCCCAAAAGTTGTGGGGCGACCCGCGAATGAAGACCACCAGGCAGCCAAATTGAAATTTAGGAAGCCTTTATTACGAACTCGAGCCCGGGCCCACGTCTCCACTGACACAGCAGGGAGCAACGTGAGCCCCGAACACTCGGAGCAAGCAAGTTTTTATCCCCCACGCAGGGGGATTTGGCAGAACCTGATTGGTTAAACTTGGGTCAAAAAGTCAGTTACATTACTCACAATAATGGAAGATTTTCAGTTGAACAAGCAATTACAAAAGTTACAAAGCATGGGAGAATGTAGTTACAGCGTAAGTTGCCTGTTTGATCAGCCTTGCGATTTCCTTTATTCTAAATTCTAAATTACAAAGGCTAGGCGCAGCCCGCAGGGTTGCTCCCAGTCACATCTTACGAAAGCAGATTGTACAGAAGCAGAATTGAGCAAAGTTAATAATCTCCAAAAGTTTTTTACAGTTTCTACTCCTGGAGCTACTGAGTCAGTGGGAATTGATCTCCTGTGGTTCTGGTCCACAGGCACAGAAAAATTACCTTTGTGATGTGGGATGGATTTACTTTAAAACAAAGGGCAGGAGTCATGCCTGGCTGGAGCATGACGAACCACATGCTTCTGAGTGTGGGTCACCTGCCAAACCTTAATATACAGTTGGGGTCTCTATCCTGATTTGGAGTCACTTACGCCAGAACATCCCGAGTTTTACAAGCTCTTGGAACAGGAAAGGTCTGAGGTTATCTGACTCATTGCCCACCTTGTGCACCTGAGGCATGGAGGCCAGGGGGTCATGGCCGAGGCCAGGCGCCCTCACTCCGGCTGCTGGCTTTGGACTTGCAGCTGCTGCATGCTCTGTGCTCACAGTTCATTTGAAACGTGTCAGAGATGTGCTGTGTGAATGCAGCCGGGCCTGCCCTTGTCTCCCGCTGGTGCACAAGCCAGGTGCGGGGGGTAAATGCGCCAGCAGCCAGAGTGCTCACTAGGTTTACAGCGCCTTCGTTTTGTTGTTGATACACTAATGTGAGTAATTGATGGGCCTGGAACTGGGAACCATTTGCAGCCTTTATTTCCTTCTCTGGCAGAGGGGAAGCACACTTGCTTACAGGGTGGAGAGCCAGTAGCCAGGCTGTAGGGTGCAGCACCTCCAAACTTGTTTCAATAATCTGACAGAGTTTAGAGGAACATGATGATACTATGGATGCAATTCTAGGCTAAATTGGGAGAAGGCCAAGTTATGTGAATAGAAATCAAAGTTCAGGACATTTCAGGAATGCAGTCAGTCTTGCTGCTCCAGGTAAGTTTGCAGGCTTGAGGCAGGCACAGGGATCAATTTCCTCCACTTATTGAACAAGCACAATGTAGCATTGTCATTCCTGTTAACACCACTACTCAATAGAGCACTTTCTGGGTACTGTTCAGATGGTTGCATGTTATTAGAGTCTGAGTGAGTGATGTCTTGGGTAAAATATTGTGTGTTTGCAATTAACTTAGAGCTACATATAAGAACACAGGCCAGTGTAATCTCCCGTTAAACCAATAGGCAGCTTTCAGAGCACAACGTCATCCAAGCATGGTCTGCTCTGGACATGCTGCTGAAGTGGGAGGATAACCGCACCTTTTACTCACTTTTTTCATTCCCTGAGGACTTGTTAAGGCTTCTGAGTTCCATGCCCAGTGCTGGGGGCCGGGGGGGGGGGAATGAAGGGGGGGCGGCGGGGGAGGGGGGCCTTCATGGTGGGGGATGCAAGGCAGTGCTGGGGGCTGGTGGTGCAGTGTGTCTGTCCTTAAGGTGGGGAGTGCAGGGCAGTGCTGGGGGCTGGGGGTGACCTCACGGTGGGGAGTGCAGGGCAGTGCTGCACCTGTCACTGGGGTGGGGGGCAGGTGTGTCAGAGAGCTTGGTTTGGGGCCTGTTGAGTTTGAGGTCCTCGGGGCCCTCAAGTAGATCTGTGTGAAGGTCCCCTGGAGGTCTGAGACTGGAACTTACTGCTCGTGAAGGTCCCCATTCAGGAGCAGGTGATGGTCATGTGACCTAATCTCCAAAGCAGGAACTCAGAAAGGAAAAAGGTTCTGCTGAGCATTGACTTCATCTGGGCTCGAGAAGTTTAGATAGGTCGGCAGGAGTGAGTTCTTCCTTTTCGCATTCAATTGCTATATTTTAGTGTCGTTGCTTTTGTAGATAAGGCAGTGGTGGTGTCTCCTTCCAGCGTGAAACCAGTGCCGAAGGTGATTGCATCCTGTGTGCTGTGGACAAAGCGTTATATAATTAAAAAGCGTCACTGGGACCTCGCTTAATACGTGATCACATCGCTGACTGTACCTGCTGTAGCTGATGCTGGGTTGATAGGCCATCTCAGTCACATGGGGGAGGGGGCGTGAAGGTTTTGCTTTTGTTTTTTACTTTGTGATACAATTAATACATGCTCATTATAGGGATTTTAGATAGAAAGCTACAGAGAAGGGGAAACCACCCAACTACAGGAACCAACCCAATGTTAATATGTTGTTATATTTTTTAGCCTTTTTTGGTGCATTTTCATATAGCTATATAATTTTATACAAAGAATTTAGTGTCTTACCTTGTAAGACGAAAGTGTGAGCTTTGAGGTGGACCTAGAAGTTTAGAGACTTTTGCAAGTGGGTCCTACTAGTGGGCTACAGTCCAGGTAGGGAACAAATCTACATAAGTAGCCGCAAGCTGGTTTTATCAGATATAAGTATTACGACCCCAGCTTTTTCCCTTTCCATTTGCCTGAAATATTTCTTTCCATTCCTTTACTTTTAGTCTGTGTGTATCTTTCCTTCTGAGGTGTGTCTCTTGAAGACAACATATACATGAGTCTTGTTTTCTTACCCACTCCGCTACCCTATCTCTTTTAATTAGAACATCTAGGCCATTTACATTCAAAGTGATTATTGTTAGGTACACGTTTATTGCCATTTTATTTTATTTTTATTTTTTAAAAATATATTTTTATTGATTTTAGAGAGGAAGGGAAAGGGAGAGAGAGATAGAAACATCAATGATGAGAGAGAATCATTGATCAGCTGTCTCCTGCACGCCCCCTCCTGGGGATTGAGCCCGCAACCCCAGGCATGTGCCCTTGGCCAGAATCGAACCTTCAGTCCACAGGCTGACGCTCTATCTACTGAGCCAAACTGGCTAGGGCGCCATTTTATTTTTTAACTATGTTCTTTTTTCCCCTTTTTCTTCTGCTTCTTAAAGCAAGCCCTTGAAATTTTCACATAACAAACTCCTTTAGCTCTTTGTTGTCTGGGAATCACTGTATTTCTCCTTCAGTTTTAAATGATAGCCTTGGTGGGTGAAGTAGCCTTGATTGTAGGTCCTCGTTTTTCATCCTTTTGAGTATTTCATGCCCCTCCCTTCTGGCCTGAAATGTTTCTGTTGTCAAATCAGCTGACAGTCTATGGGAGCTCCCTTAGAGCCTTTCTCTAGCTGCTTTCAAGATTCTCTCTTTGTCTTTAACCTTTGCCATTTTAGTTATGAAGTGTCTTGGTGTGGGTCTCCTTGGGTTCATCTTGTTCTGACTCTCTGTGCTTCCTGGACTTGTATGTCATTTCCTTCACCAGATTGGGGGATTTTTTGGTCATTATTCCTTCAAATAGGTTGTCGATCCCTTGCTCTTTCTTTCCTCCTTCTGGTACTTCTATGCTGCAGATATTGTTATGCTTCATGTCCCAAAGTTCCCTTAAGCCAGTGGTCAGCAAACTGCAGCTTGCGAGCCACATGTGGCTCTTTGGCCCCTTGAGTGTGGCTCTTCCACAAAATACCACGTGTGGGTGCGCATATATAGTGCGATTGAAACTTCGTGGCCCATGCGCAGAAGTCGGTTTTTGGCCTGGGTGAGTCTATTTTGAAGAAGTAGCGTTAGAATATTCAAGGGGCCAAAGAACCGCATGTGGCTGCCAACCACTGCCTTAAGCTATCATCATTTTTTAAAAGTCTTTTTCCTCTTTGTGATTGTCTTTTTTCCTATCTTGTCTTCCAAATCACTGATTTAGTCCTCTACTTCATCCAGCCTACTTTTTATTCCTTTCAGTGTATTCTTATTGTCAGATATGGTATTCTTCTTCCCCGACTGGTTCCTTTTCTTGGTTTCTACGTTCTGTTTTATGCTGTTGTAGTTCTCATTAAATACCTCGAGGGTCCTTATTACCATTACTTTGAACTCTTATCTCTGATGGATTGCTTGCTTCCATTCATTTAGCTCTTTTTCTGGAGATTCCTCTGTTCTTTCATTTGGGGCCTGTTTCTTTGTTTCCACATTTTGCTATCTCTTTGTGTTTGTTTCTATGTATTAGGTAGATATGCTATGACTCTCCGTCTTCGTAGGGTGGCCTTATGTAGTAGGTGTCCTGTGGGACCCAGTGGTGCAGTCTCCTTGTTCTCTGAGCTGGATGCACTAGGAATGTTGTGTGGGTTATATGGGCCCTCCTGTTGCAGTTGAGTCTTGATTGCTGTTGGCCTGTTCATGCATGGGATCAGCCCTCAGGCTGCCTAATTGTGACGCTCAACCCCCAAACATGGTATGTGAGTTGCTATACAGATGCTGACCAAAAAATAAAAAAAAATAAAAATAATATAAAAGAATAAAGAGAATATGAAAAGAAAGAATAAAAAGGATAAAAAAAATCATAAGAAAAGAAAAAACAATAAGAAAAATAAAATAAAGAAATAGAAAGAAAAAAGAAAAAAAATTGGAAAAGAAAAAAGTGGCATTTACCTCATCAGAGTTTTTTAGTGCCTGCTGCGATCTGCTGTTTGTGGAGTTTGCTGGATCCTGCTCCAGTGCAGCTTGAAGCTGGACGCTTGGTGTGTTGCTTTTGGTCATTTTGGGAAGGACTATGGTGCAGGCCTGTGTCAGACACTGCCGTGTGACTGGTGCACAGTATGGCTGCCTCTGCTGGGCTTGGCTGCACACAGGAAGGACCAAGCTGTGCTCCAAGGCCAGGTGTTACTAGTACTGGGCCCTGGGGTAGCTCAGCACATGTACCGAGGCACCCCACAGCCTGCCTCTGCCTTCCTTGTCTGCCGGCTGCCTTTTAGGCTCATTCACTGAAAAAGCCTCTCGCGGTGGGTCTTCGTGAGGGGAGGTGTCATTCAGACTTCAGGGAAAGTGGTGGGTATGATCCCTATCCCAGAACCATGTGACTGAGTCTGTCCCAGATTTTGCCCTGACCTCAGCAGGGTGGGTCCTCTAGCGCTCAGGCACATGGGCCTCCGGAGCTCAGAGGTCGGGCCTGCCAAGAGCCGGGAGGGTGTTTCTATGGGACCTCCTGTGATGGGGAAGTACCAGTCTGCTTCACAGGAAAAGTGGGCATAAAGCCTCACCTCAAACCCAGTCACTGACACCCAAAGTCTGCCCAGACTTCTACTCCTTACTCTGTGCTGCTGACTCCTTGCAGGGTGGGGTGCGAGGGACTCCTGGGGGTGGGGTAATTGCTTTCCCCCAGGCTGATGCTTTCGGAGGGGATTGCCCTGCCCAGAAAGGTGGCTGCTGCGGTCTCCGAGAATGACTGGCAACTGTCCCCCCATATCTCTCCCTAGAACCACAAACCCCACACTCTACTCAGATGACTGCAGCCAGCACCACCCTCCCTCCTTAAAGTTTGCTCTTGAAGAGGGAACGGGTATCTCCAGCAGACTCGCCTCTCCTTGGTGGACAGAAACCCCGCTGCTTTCATAGCTGGATGCTATGTGGGAGCCTCTTCCCAGCTCTCGTGCTCTGGGCTGGGGAGCCTCTGGGCTAGGGTTAGGCCTCACACTTCCCAGGGGAAAGCCCCGTAGCTAAGATCTCTCTCCAGCACCTCAGCGTGGGAGTGGGGCCAGTCCCTCTTGCATCTCCACCCTTCCTACCAGTCTCAATGTACCTTCTGCTGCAAATCCTTGATTACTAGTATAAGACTCCTCTTCAGCTAGTTCTCAGTTGGTTATTCAGGGTGATTGTTCCCCAGTTTACTTGTATTTCCAGTTTGGTTTAGCGAGGAGGTGAGTTCAAGATTCACCTATTCTACCGCCATCTTGAAAGTCTCTGGAATAGTAACATTTCTAATTTTTGTTTTTCTTTCATTCCTGTTTCTCTAGGAGAATATGAAAGTGTTACTCAGGCTTGTTTGTTTCATAGCTCTACTGATTTCTTCTCTGGAAGCTGGTAAGTTAAGCATTTCCATGTGTTATTATCTGCTAAGAGAATCTATTATTTAGAATACATGAAGTACCTTATCTAACAGAATCATTTTTCTTATCTTTTCTGTTGAATCCCAATACACAGAGCCTCCTGGTCACAGGATTGTACTGATGAGTATTCTTTTCAGCATCTTTTCATTCTCTTGTTTACATATTTGGAAACAGACCCAGTGAGGTTAAGAGCCCAAAGCCATATCTCTAGTTTCAGAGTAAGAGTTAAAATCCAGCTCTCCAGTGTCTAGTCCAGGCCTCTTCCCACTGTATTGCTGGTCAAAAAGTAAAATACTGGAAATCCTGGCTTTCATTAGGAAGAGGCGTTAAATGTAGTCTTAATGAACCCTCAGTTGAAAACCATCAAGAGACAGTTCTTTCTTTTCTGTTTATTCATTTTCACTCTGTCCCTCTTCCTCCTTTTACTACAAATGCATTAGCCCCTACCCTGTGCCAGGCACTAGGTGCTAAGGATACAGAAGTGAATGATCAAGACCGAAAATCTGACTGCAGGTGGTTTACATCCCAGTAGGTTTAGAAAAGTAAACCTTTATTATGTCATTGGTGATAAGTATAGAGAGAAAAACAGCAGGAAAGAGAGATAAAAAGTTTTGGGCTTGGCCGATGTGGCTCAGTGGTTGAGCATCGAGCTGTGAACCAGAAGGTCATAATTCGATTCCCAGTCAGGGCACATGCCCAGGTTGCAGGCTCGATCCCCAGTGGGGGGCGTGCAGGAGGCAGCTGATCAGTGATTCTCTCTCATCATTGATGTTTCTATCTCGCTCTCCCTCTCCCTTCCTTTTGAAATCAATAAAAATATATTAAAAAATAAAGTTTTAGGAATGTGTGGGGGGCAGAAAGTTAAATTTTTTGATAGTGTGACCAAAGAACACTTACTGAGAAGTTGACGTTTGAGTCAACCCTGAAGTTGGGGATGAGGAAACAGTTCAGGCAGATGTGCTAAGGCCCTAAGGAAATGGCATGTTCCAGGTATTAAATACCATTGTGGTTGGAGCCAAGTGAGAAATGAGGGAGGTGGTAAGAGATGAGGTCATTTGGTTAATAATATATGTCAACTGCAGATATGCTAACTAATATGATGTTTGAAGTTGTTTACTTGATTTAGCAACTTAAAAGTCATAAGTGACATTGATCAGAACAATTTTGGTGGATGGGTGGGTCAAACCCCAGATAAATAGAAGTGTATGTCTACCTGAGACTTTATTTTATTCATTTTATTGCTATTACTAGAGGCCTGGTGCATGAAATTCATGTATAGGTAGGGTTCCTAAGCCTGGCCAGCGATCAGGGCCGATCTGTGGGGTCACTGGCGTGGTGATTAGGGCCCCTACTTGCACCCGCCTTAGCCTGGCACTGCCCGCTCACCAGTCCTGCCCCTGCCACTGCCACCAGTCGCCTCCTCTGCGGGGTGGCCAGTGGGGCGATCAGGGGGCCCCACTCTCACCTACCTTGGCTGGCCTGGCACTGCCCAATCGCCAGCCCTGCCCCTCCCCCCCCCACTGGTCGCTTCCCTCTGTGGGGCAACCAGCGGGGCGACTGGGGGGGCCCCCGCTCATACCCGCCTTGGCTAGCCTAGTGCCACGCACTTGCTGGCCCTGCCCCCCACTGTTACCGGTCGGGGCCTGCGGGCCAGGGGCAGCTCCTGCATTAAGCGTCTGTCTCCTTGTGGTCAGTGCACGTCATAGTGACTGGTCATTTGGCCAGTCGGCCATTCAGTTGATTTGCACATTAGGGTTTTATATAGTTAGATTTCTATTGCTTTTGCTACTGCTATTTCCGTTATCTAAATACTTAGGAGTCCTCGCTCTGCACAGGTTCTATGCTAAGTGCCTAGCCCCTTTTATTTCAATTCTGTGTTTCTTTTAGCAGCTTGAGTTAATAACTGACATATAATAAACCACACATATTTAAAGAATACAATTTGGTGTGTTGACATACATTTCCACTCTTGAAATCATCACAGTCAAGATAATGAATATATATTCATCACTTTCTGAAGTTTCCTGTTGATCTTGTTTCCTGTAGTGTATGGCTACTTAAGTCTTTGTTTGGTCATCTAATGATTGGTCAGAAATTTCCTTAGACTATTTGACCCAATAAGCCTTCTACCCTTTGCTGAGGGGCCATGTGTGTGTTGAGGTATGCCTTCAGCACTGAGGCTGCTCACAACTCTTAGTATTCACTTCCTGCTGTGCTTGACTTTAAGATCATCCATATTTAAGAGACTGGTGCCTTCTCTGGTCTTCCCTGGGCATGTACACAGCCCTGCATACATAGGCACTTTTCTGGATTACCCAGGCATATATTAGAGCTTTTCAAATCTCTTTATGGTCATTTAGTTCCCCAGATTTTATTTTTCCTTTTGGCCAGACTCTTGTTTGTGTCAATGGTATCATAGCTGCAGGCAGCTGCAGAATTAAACAGTTGCCACTGATTGATTTTTTAAACAAACACTCTTGGGATAGCACTTCTTGTGGAACTCTGAGTCAGGGCAATAATAACACCATTCTGTGAGGGTGACTTTTCCACAGAGTTGCCAATCAGGTCAAATTGTGTCAGTGCTCAGGAATGGTACTTTTTGAGGGGCTCCAAACCTGGTTCACTCTTGCAAGCCTGCTGGCATTCATAGCTATTGTGTTTGTAAGGCTGCTGGTTTTCGAGTTTATAGTGGAGTTGGAAAGAGAGGCAGATGAGAGTAGTTTAAATTACAAAGCTACAAATCTCGCTGTTCTGAGATCCAGCTGCGACTGCTTTTTTTTTGTTTGCTTTGTTTGTTTTATCCTATCTAATAAAAGAGTAATGTGCAAATTAACCATCACTCCATGAGAAAGATGGCAGCGCCCATAGCGGCCGGGGTGGGATGCTGGTGGCAAGGCCCCGGCAACATTAGCTCACCAGGCAAGCACGGCATGCAGGCAGTACCCAGCGACCCATGAGCAGGCAAGCGCGCTCACAGACAGCACCCAGCAGGACCTGTTTGTTCATTGCCGTGGTTTGGAGCAGGCAGACCCCAGAGAGAGCAGAGAACCACAAGAGCGGGCCTAAGCCATCAATAGGACATCCCAAAGGGCTCCCGGATTGGAGAGGGTGCAGATCGGGCTGAGGAAACCCACCCCCCATGCATGAATTTCGTGCACCAGGCCTCTAGTTTTAAAATAAATGTTCTGATTGTTGCATCCCTTTGATTTTGAAAATTGTCCAGCCCTTTTTTTTTTTTATTTCTTTATTGATTGTGGTTTTACATATGTGTCCTTATTCCCCCATTTCCCCCCACCTCCCATTCATACCCTTAGCCCCCTGTTGTCTGTGTCCATTGATTAGGCTTATATGCATTTATTAGTCCTTTGGTTGATCTCCTCCCCTTACCCCCACTCTCCGATACCTTCCCTGAGTCTTGACATTCTGATCGATGTTTCTCTGTCTCTGGATCTGTTTTTGTTCATCAGTTTATGTTGTTCATTATATTCCATAAATTAGTGAGATCATGTGATATTTATCTTTCTATGCCTGGCTTATTTCACTTAGAATAATGCTCTCCATCTCCATCCATGTTGTCGCAAATGGTAAGAACTCCTTCCTCTTTACCGCAGCGTAGTATTCCATTGTGTAGATGTACCACAATTTTTTAATCCACTCATCTCCTGATGGGCACTTAGGCTGTTTCCAAATCTTAGTTATGGTGAACTGTGCTGCTATGAACATAGGGGTGCATATATCCTTTCTGATTCGTGTTTCTAGTTTCTTGGGATATATTCCTAGAAGTGGGATCACTGGGTCAAATGGGAGTTCCATTTTCAGTTTTTTGAGGAAACTCCATACTATTCTCCACAGTGGCTGCACCAGTCTGTATTCCCACCAGCAGTGCACAAGGGTTCCTTTATCTCCGCATTCTCACCAGCACTTGTCATTTGTTGATTTGTTGATGATAGCCATTCTGACAGGTGTGAGATGGTACCACATTGTTGTTTTGATTTGCATCTCTCAGATGATTAGTGACTTTGAGCAGGTTTTCATATGTCTCTTGGACTTCCTTCTCACTTCTTTCGAAAATTATCTATTTAGGTCCATTGCCCATTTTTTGATTGGTTTGTTTAACTTCCTTTTATTAAGTTGTATGAGTTCCCTGTAAATGTTGGAGATTAAACCCTTATTGTTGATATCATTGGCAAATTGTTCTCCCATTCAGTGGGCTTTCTTGTTGTTTTGTTGATGGTTTCCTTTCCTGTGCAGAAGCTTTTTATTTTTATTTTATCCCATTTGTTTATTTTGTCTTTAGTTTCCATTGCCCCAGGAGCAGTATCAGTGAATAAATTGCTTCGGCATATGTCTGAGATTTCGCTGCCTGTGGATTCCCCTAGTATTTTTATGGTTTCCCTTCTTATGTTTAAGTCCTTGATCCATTTGAGTTTATTTTTGTGTATGGTGTAAGTTGGTGGTCTAGTTTCATTTTTTTGCATGTATCTGTTCAATTTTCCGAACACCATTTATTGAAGAGACTGTCTTGACTCCATTGTATGTTCATGCCTCCTTTGTCAAATATTAATTGTGCATAGTGGTTTGGGTCGATTTCTAGATTATCTATTCTATTCCATTAATCTATATGTCTGTTCTTGCGCCAGTACCAGACAGTTTTGAGAACTGTGGCTTTGTAATACAGCTTGATATCTGGTATTGAGAGCCCACCGACTTTGTTCTTCTTTCTCAGGATTGCTGCAGCTATTCGGGGGTCTTTTTTTATTCCAGATGAATTTTTGGAAAGTTTGTTCTAGATCTGTGAAATATGCCATTGGTATTTTAATGGAAAGTGCATTGAATTTATAGATTGCTTTGGGTAGTATGGACATATTGATGATGTTGATTCTACCAATCCATGAACATGGTATGTTCTTCCATCTGTTTATGTCTTCCTCTATCTCTTTTTTCAGTGTCCTATACTTTTCTGCATACAGGTCTTTTACCTCTTTAGTAAAATTTATTCCTAGGTATCTTAATTTTTTTGGTGCGATGGTAAATGGGATTGCTTTTTTAGTCTCTCTTTCTGTACGTTCACTATTGGTGTACAGAAATGCCATAGATTTCTTGGCGTTAATTTTGTATCCTGCTACATTGCCAAATTCATTTATTAAGTCTAATAATTTTTTGATGGAGTCTTTAGGGTTTTCTATGTACAATATCATGTCATCTGCGAATAAGGACAGTTTTACTTCTTTTCCAATTTCGATGCCTTTTGTTTCTTCTTCTTGTCTGATCGCAATGGCTAGTACTTCCAGTACTATGTCAAACAGGAGTGGTGAGAGTGGGCATCCCTGTCTTGTTCCTATTCTTAGGGGAAATGGTTTTAGTTTTTGCACATTGAGTATGATGTTGGCTGTGGGTTTGTCATATATGGCTTTTATTAAGTTGAGGTATGATCCTTCTATTTCTACCTTGCTGAGAGTTTTTATCAAGAAAGGTTGTTGGATTTTGTCAAATGCTTTTTCTGCATCAATTGATATGACTCTGTGGTTTTTATCTCTCAATTTGTTTACGTGATGTATCACGTTTATTGATTTGTGAATATTGTACCATCCTTGCATTCCTGGGATAAATCCTACTTGGTCATGGTGTATGATCTTTCTGATGTATTGCTGGATCCTATTTGCTAGAATTATTTTGAGGATTTGGCATCTATGTTCATGAGGGATATTGGCTTATAAATCTCTTTTCATTTTATCTATCTGGTTTTGGTATTAGGGTGATGCTGGCTTCATAGGAGCTTGGAAGTGTTCCTTCATCTTGAATTTTCTGGAATAGTATGAGGAGGATAGGTTTTAGTTCTTCCTTGAATGTTTGGTAAAACTCCCTTGTGAAGCCCTCTGGCCCTGGGGTTTTGTTTGCTGGAAGCTTTTTGATGGCTGCTTCAATTTCTTCCATAGTTATTGGCCTATTGAAATTTTTAGAATCTTCCTGATTGAGTTTTGGAAGGTTGTAATTTTCTAGGAATATGTCCATTTCCTCCAGGTTGTGTAGTTTGTTAGAATAGAGTTGTTCATAGTATTTTTTAACAACCCTTTTTATTTATGTGAGGTCTGTTGTTATTTCGCCTCTTGCATTTCTGATTTTGCTTATTTGGGTCCTCTCTTTTTGCTTCTTGGTGAGCCTGGCTAGAGGTTCATCAATCTTGTTTATCCTTTCAGAGAACCAACTCTTGTTTTCATTGATCTTTTGTATTTTTTTTTTGTCTCTATGTCATTCATCTCTGCTCTGATCTTTATTATGTCCTTCCTTCTGCTCACTCTGGGCTTTTCTTGTTGCTCTCTTTCTAATTCTTTGAGTTGTAGAGTTAGATGATTTACTACCATTTTTTCTTGTTTCTTGAGGAAGGCCTGTAGAGCTATAATTTTCCCTCTCAGGATTGCTTTCATTGTATCCCATAGCATTTGCATTATTGTGTTTTTTTTTTATTGTCATTAGTCTCCAGGATGCTTTTAATTTCTTTTTTATCTCATTGGTAACCCAATCATTTTTTAATAGCATGTTATTCAGCTTCCAAGTGTTTGAATTTTTTGGAATGTTTTTATTGTAGTTTATTTCTAATATTATGCCATTGTGGTCTGAGAAAATGCTTGATATCATTTCAGTCTTCTTGTATTTGGGGGGACTTTGCTTGTGATCCAATATGTGGTCTATTTTTAAAAATGTCCCATGTGCACTTGAGAAGAACATATATTCCGTGGCTTTGGGGTGAAATGCTCTGAAGCTGTCAGTTAGGTTCATCTGATCTAGTGGGTCATTTAGAATTGCTGTTTCTTTGCTGATTTTTTGTCTAGAGGATTTATCCAGTGATGTCAATGGTGTATTAAAGTCCCCTACTATGATTGTATTGTTGTCAATATCTCCCAGGAGTTTTTTTATGTATTTGGGTGCTCCTGCATTGGGTGCATATATGTTTACCAGGATTATAGCCTCCGATTGTATCAATACCTTTAATATTATGAAGTGGCCTTCCTTATCTCTTCTTATGGCCTTTACTTTGAGGTCTATTTTGTCAGATATAAGTGCTACCCCAGCTTTTTTTTCATTTCCATTTGCCTGAAAGATATTTTTCCATCCCTTCACTTTCAGCCTGTGTGAGTCCCATGTTCTGAGATGGGTCTCTTGTAGACAGCATATATATGGGTCATGTTTTTTTATGCGTTCTGCTACTAGATGTCTTTTGATTGGAGCATTTAGACTGTTTACGTTTAAAGTTATTATTGAAAAATACTTGTTTGCAGCCATTTTTATTTTTTGTGTCTCTGTTCCTTCTTACCTTTTTATTTCTTCTTTTTACACCAGTCCCTTTAGCATTTCTTGCACTGCTGGCTTGGTAGTGATAAACTCCCTTCGCCTTTTTTTGTCTGTGAAGCTCCTTATTTCCCCTTGTATTTTGAATGATAGTCTTACTGGATAGAGTACTCTTGGATTCAGTTTCTTGGTTTGCATCACTTTGTAAATGTCCTTCCCTTCTTTTCTGGCCTGATGTGTTTCTGTTGAAAATTAATTTGAAAATCTAATGGGAGCTCCCTTCTATGTAACTTTCTGTCTCTCTCTTGCAGCCTTTAAGATTCTCTCTTTGTCCTGAATATTTGCCATCATAATTATGATGTGTCTTGGTGTGGGTCTTTTTGGGTTCATCTTGTTTGGGACTCTCTGTGCTTCTGTGACTTTTTTCTTCACTACATCAGGGAAGTTTTCTGACAATATTTCTTAAAATAGTTCTTCTAACCCTTGTTCCTCTTCCTGTTGTTCTTGCACCCCTATTATTCATATGTTGCTTCATTTCATGTTGTTCCATAGCTTCCTTAGGCTCTCCCCCTGTCTTTTAATTTTTTTCTCCAATTGCAATTCAGTATGGCTGTGTTTTGCTTCCCTGTCTTCTAATTCGCTAATTTGGTCCTCTGCTTCTCCTAGTCTACTGTTGAAACTTTCCATGGTGTTTTTTATTGCAGCTATATATTCTTTATTTCTTCTTGATTCTTACATAAGGTGTTGATTTTTTTTCTCCATCTGGTTTATGAACTCTATGGCCCTTATTCTGAATTCTTTTTCTGACATATTGCATGCCTTTGTTTCACTTAACTGCTTTTCTGGCAATTTCTCCTTTTCTTTCCTTTGGGGGTATCTTTGTCTACCCATTTTTGGTCTCACCAACTGATCGAGATGTCGAGTCTTGCAGGGGCTGCTCCTTTGGTGACAGTGGTTTCTCGGGCCGTGGTGCTCCTCAGACGGTCACAGAAGCAGCTGCTTCTCAGTTGTCCAGCATTTTTGGTTTTATTGTTTTTGGTTTTTTTTTTAATTTTTATTTTTTACATATGTGTCCTTATTCCCCCATAAACCCCAACCCCCACTATGCCCCACCTCCTTGTTGTCTGTGTCCATTTATTAGGTTCATATGCATGCACACATTAGGTTCATATGCATCCTTGGTTGATCTCTCCCCCTTACCCCCACCCTCCCCTATTTATTATATTCCACAAATGAGTGAGATCATATGATATTTATCTTTCTCTGCCTGGCTTATTTCACTTAGCATAATGCTCTCCATCTCCATCCATGTTGTTACAAATGGTAGGAACTCTTTTTTTACCGCAGCGTAGTATTCCATTGTGTAGATGTACCACAGTTTTTTAATCCACTCATCTGCTGATGGGCACTTAGGCTGTTTCCAAATCTTAGCTATGGTGAATTGTGCTGCTATGAACATAGGGGTGCATATATCCTTTCTGATTTGGGTTTCTAGTTTCTTGGGATATATTCCTAGAAGTGGGATCACTGGGTCAAATGGGAGTCCCATTTTTAGTTTTTTGAGGAAACTCCATACTGTTCTCCACAGTGGCTGCACCAGTCTGCATTCCCACCAGCAGTGCAAAAGAGTTCCTTTTTCTCTGCATCCTCGCCAACACTTGTCGTTTGTTGATTTGATAATGATAGCCATTCTGACAGGTGTGAGATGGTACCGCATTGTTGTTTTGATTTGCATCTCTCAGATGATTAGTGACTTTGAACAGGTTTTCATATGTCTCTGGCCTGCCTTCTGTCTTCTTTCGAAAAGTGTCTATTTAGATCAGTTGCCCATTTTTTGTTTGGGTTGTTTATCTTCTTTTTGTTAAGCTGTATGAGTTCCCTGTATATGTTGGAGATTAAACCCTTATCATTGATATCATTTTCAAATATGTTCTCCCATGCAGTGGGCTTTCTTGTTGTTTTATTGATGGTTTTCTTTGCTGTGCAAAAGCTTCTTATTTGAGGTAGTCCCATTTGTTTATTTTCTCTTTAGCTTCCATTGCCCTAGGAGTAGTATCAGTGAAGAAGTTCTTTCGGCATATGCCTGAGATTTTGCTGCCTGTGGATTTCTTTAGTATTTACATGGTTTCACGTCTTATGTTTAAGTCCTTGATCCATTTTGAGTTTATTTTTGTGTATGGTGTAGTTGGTGATCTAGCTTCATTTTTTTGCATGTATCTGTCCAATTTTGCCAACACCATTTGTTGAAGAGACTCTCTTGACTCCATTGTATGTTCGTGCCTCCTTTGTCAAATATTAATTGAGCATATTGATTTGGGTCCATTTCTGGGTTCTCTATTCTATTCCATTGATCTATATGTCTGTTCTTGTGCCAGTACCAGGCTGTTTTAAGAACAGTGGCTTTGTAATACAGCTTGATATCTGGTATTGAGATCCCATCTACTTTGTTCTTCTTTCTCAGGATTGCTGCAACTCTTCAGGTTTTTTTTTTTTTTTTTTTTTATTCCAGATAAATTTTTGTAAAGTTCGTTCTAGGTCTGTGAAATATGCTGTTGGTATTTTAATGGGAAGTGCATTGAATTTATAGATTGCTTTGGGTAGTATGGACATATTGATGATGTTGATTCTACCAATCCATGAACATGGTATGTTCTTTCATGTGTTTATGTCTTCCTCTATCTCTTTTTTCACTGTTGTGTAGTTTTCCACATATAGGTCTTTTACCTCCTTAGTTAAGTTTATTCCTAGGTATCTTAATTTTTTTGGTGTGATGGTAAATGAGATTACTTTTTTAGTCTCTTTCTGTAAGTTCAGTATTGGTGTAAAGAAATGCCATAGATTTCTTGGCATTAATTTCGTGTCCTGCTACATTGCCAAATTCACTTATTAAGTCTAGTAATTTTTTGATGGAGTCTTTAGGGTTTTCTATGTACAGTATCATGTCATCTGCGAATAAGGACAGTTTTACTTCTTCTTTTCCAATTTGGATGCCTTTTATTTCTTCTTCTTGTCTGATCACAATGGCTAGTACTTCCAGTACTATGTCAAACAGGAGTGGTGAGAGTGGGCATCCCTATCTTGTTCCTGTTCTTAGGGGAAATGGTTTTAGTTTTTGCACATTGAGTATGATGTTGGCTGTGGGTTTGTCATATATGGCTTTTATTAAGTTGAGGTATGATCCTTCTATTCCCACATTGCTGAGAGTTTTTCTCAAGAAAGGATGTTGGATTTTGTCAAATGCTTTTTCTGCATCAATTGATATGACTCTGTGGTTTTTATCTCTCAATTTGTTTATGTGATGTATCACGTTTATTGATTTGTGAATATTGTACCATCCTTGCATTCCTGGGATAAATCCTACTTGGTCATGGTGTATGATCTTTCTGATGTACTGCTGGATCTGATTTGGTAGAATTTTTTTGAGGATTTTGGCATCTATGTTCATGAGGCATATTGGCCTATAATTCTCTTTAATTGTGTTATCTTTTCTGGTTTTGGTACTAGGGTGATGCTGGCTTCATAGAAGGAGCTTGGAAGTGTTCCTTCCTCTTGGTTTTCTGGAATAGTGTGAGGAGGATAGGTTTTAGTTCTTCCTTGAATGCTTGGTAAAACTCTCCTGTGAAGCCCTCTGGCCCCGGGCTTTTGTTTGCTGGAAGCTTTTTGATGACTGCTTCAATTTCTTCCATAGTTATTGGCCTATTGAGATTTTTAGAATATTCCTGATTGAGTTTTGGAACGTTGTATTTTTCTAGGAATGTGTCCATTTCCTCCAGGTTGTGTAGTTTGTTATAATAGAGATGTTCATAGTATTTTTTAACAATCTGTTGTATTTCTGTGGGGTCTGTTGTTATTTCGCCTCTTTCATTTCTGATTTTGCTTATTTGGTTCCTCTCTCTTTGCTTCTTGGTGAGCCTGGCTAGAGGTTCATCAATCTTGTTTATCCTTTCAAAGAACCAGCTCTTGGTTTTATTGATCCTTTGTATTGTTTTTTTTGTCTCTACGTCATTCATTTCTGCTCTGATCTTTATTATGTCCTTCCTTCTGCTCACCCTGGCCTTTTCTTGTTGCTCTCTTTCTAATTCTTTGAGTTGTTGAGTTAGAAGATTTATTACCATTTTTCCTTGTTTTTTGAGGTAGGCCTGTAGAGCTATAAACTTCCCCCTCAGGACTGCTTTCATTGTGTCCCACAGCATTTGCATTGTTGTGTTTTTATTGTCATTAGTCTCCATGATGTTTTTAATTTCTTCTTTGATCTCATTGATCACCCCATCATTGTTTAATAGAATGCTATTCAGCTTCCAAGTCTTTGAATTTTTTGGAATGTTTTTATTATAGTTTATTTCTAATATTATGCCATTGTGGTCTGAGAAAATGCTTGATATGATTTCAGTCTTTTTGAATATATGGAAACTGCTTGTGATCCAATATGTGGTCTATTTTTGAAAATGTCCCATGTGCACTTGAGAAGAACATATATTCCATGGCTTTTGGGTGAAATGCTCTGAAGATTTCAGTTAGTTTCATCTGATCTAGTGAGTCATTTGGAATTTCTGTTTCTTTGCTGATTTTTTGTCTAGAGGATTTAGCCAGTGATGTCAGTGGTGTATTAATGTCTCCTACTATGATCGTATAGTTGTCGATTTCTCCCTTGATATCTTGTAGGAGTTTTTTATGTATTTGGGTGCTCCTGCATTGGGTGCACATATGTTTACCAGAGTTATATCTTCTTGTTGAATTGCTTCCTTTAATATTATGTAGTGACCTTCCTTATCTCTTGTTATGGCCTTTACTTTAAGGTCTATTATCAGATATATGTATCACAACCCCAGCTTTTTTCTCATTTCCATTTGCCTAAAAAATGTTTTTCCATCCCTTCACTCTCAGTCTGTGTGAATCCTTTGCTCTGAGGTGGGTCTCTTGTAGACAGCAAATATATGGGTCATGTTTTCTTATCCATTCAGCTGCCCTATGTCTTTTGATTGGTGCATTTAATTCATATACGTTTAATGTTATTATTGACAAGTACATGTTTGTTGTCATATTTCCTTAGTGTTAGTGTTTCTTTTTGCCTTTCTATTTCTTCTTTTTACAGCAGTCCCTTTATCAGTCCTTGCATTGCTGGCTTGGTAGTGATAAACTCTCTTAGCCCTTTTTTGTCTGTGAAGCTCCTGATTCCACC
Organism: Corynorhinus townsendii; assembly: GCA_026230045.1. NCBI lineage: Eukaryota > Metazoa > Chordata > Mammalia > Chiroptera > Vespertilionidae > Corynorhinus > Corynorhinus townsendii. Next base: position 97,091,241 of record JAPDVU010000007.1, on the reverse strand, counting down.
TTCAAGTTGAATGATAGCCTTGCTGTGTATAGTATTCTTGGATTCAGTCCCTTGCTTTGCATCACTTTGTATATTTCATTCCATTCCCTTCTGGCCTGGTGTGTTTCTGTTGAGAAATCAGTTGATATTCTAATAGGAGATCCCTTGTAGGTAACTTTCTGTCTCTCTCTGGCAGCCTTTAAGATTCTTACTTTGTAGTTAGTGTTCGCCAATTTAATTATGATGTGTCTTGGTGTCGTTCTTTTGGGGTTCGACTTGTTTGGGACTCTATGTACTTCTTTGACTTGCATAATATTTTTCTTGCCAATAACAGGGAAGTTTTCTGTCATTATTTCTTCAAACAGGTTTTCTATTCCTTGCTTCTCTTCCTCTCCTTCTGGTATCCCTATTATTCAAATATTGTTTCACTTTGTGTTGTCCCAAAGCTCCCTTAGGCTCTCCTCTTGCTTGTTAAGTCTTCTTTCCAGTTGCTGTGTTTGTGTGTTTTTTCCTAACTTGTCCTCTAATTCGCTGATGCGGTCCTCAGACTCTTCTAGTCTACTGTTTAAGCCTTCCAATGTGTTCTTTATTGCAGCTATGTCTTTCTCCACCTCCTCTTGGTTTCTTTTCATGTCGGTGACATTTTCATTCAACTCCTTATAGTTCTTATTGAGTTGTATGTATTTGTCATCCATACATTTAAACATCCTTATAACCATTACTCTGAATTCTTTTTCTGTTAAGCTGCTAGCCTCAATTTCATTTAACTCCCTTTCTGGTGATTCCTCTTTTTCTTTCCTTTGGGGACTGCTTTTTTTGTCTCTCCATGTTTTCCTGTAATGTTTTAATTGTAGATCCAATTGCTTTGCTACCCAGGTTCTTTTGGTGATGGTGCTACTGGTGTAATCTCTCAGTTTTCCTGGGCTTGGTAATCTAGTGTAGCTCCCTACTTGAGCTATTTTGGTTCTCTTGATGTAGGCCTGTGAGCTTGAGAGGCACAACTGCAGTGTCTAGAAGTCAGCAGCTGTGGAGGGGAATATCCCAAGTTTTGCTATCTTATACCCTTAACTGAAATCACGTGATCTCAGTGGGGACTCACAGTGGCACCAAGGAACCATCTGTCGGGGTGATGTGGCTCAAGGGGCCTACACTCTGGAAAGGGGTGACTGTGGAGCTCAGAGTTCTGTAGTTGTGGGGTGGGCAGACTCAGCTTTTTCTGCTGCACCTGTGGTGGCTAGGCGCTTTCTCCCAGTCCTTTTTGTTATTTTTTTATGGAGGAGTGAATTTATGGAGACCCACATTCTTGCTATTCTGGAAATCCTGCCTCAAAAGATCAGATTTTGTGTGTTTTGTTTTTTTAATAAGGATATCCAATTTATTGAAAAGGCTCTTTTCTCCACTCAATTTCCTTTTTCTTTTGTAAAAAGTCAGTTGAATATGTTTGTGTAATTTATTTCTGGGGCTTCTGTTCAGTGACCTATTCATCTTTATGTCAATACTGCACTGTCTTAATTCATGTGGCTTTATAATAAATGTTGAATTAAGTCAGTGTAACTCAACTTTGTTCTTTTAAAAATCAAAGTAGTTTTGACTAATTCTATATAAATTTTAGAATCAGTTTGTTAATTAGTACAAAAAGTCCTGCTCAAATATTAATGGGGATTGAGTTGAATATAACCCAATTTGGGGACAACTAACATCTTAATGATATTGAGTGTTCTGATCCATGATCATTTATTTAGATCTTGTTTAATTTATTTAAGCACTCTTTTATAATTTCATTGGGTAGGTTTGATGCATCTTTTGTCCGATTTATCTTAAATATCCTATTCATATATTTTACTGTTATTATAAAAGGTCTTGTTATAAATTCAGTTTTTAATTTTTCTTAGCTAGTATTTGCAAATCCATTCAATTTTGCATACTCATATTACATTACAATTTACTAATCTTTCAGGATCTTTTGTAGATTTCATAGTATATTCCACATAGATTATCATGTTGTCTGCAAATAAAGCTATTTTACTTTCCCCCTCAATCTGGGTGCCATTTATTTTTTTCTTAACTTAATGTACTAATTAGATCTTCAGTAAAATATTGAATAGAAGTGATTAGAGTGGAAAATCCTGACCTCATTCCTAATCTTGCTGTGTATAAGAGCTGTAGGTTTTTCATAGCTGAGAGTTGACCTCTGTTCCTAGTTTGCTGGTGTTGGATTTTGTAATTTTTTTTCTGGGTCTATTGAGATGATTATATAGTTTTTATTTTAAACTCTGTTAATATATGGAATTTCATTGATTGATTTTTTTGAATGTGAATCCAACTTTGCATTTCTAGGATGCTATATACATCACAATATATTATCCTTTTTTGATATATTGTAAGATTAAGTTTGATGAACTATTTTAAATAAATTTTGCATTTATGTTTATGATGATTGGCTTATGTTTTCTCTTGTAATGTCTTTGTCAGGTTTTAGTATTAAAGTAATGTTGACCCCATAGAGTGAATAGGGACATGTTACTGACTCTTCAATTTTCTGCAAGAGTTTGCCTAAAATTTCTTCCATAAATATTCCAGTGACACTATCTAGGCTCAACATTTTCTTTGTTGGAAGGTTTTAGCTGCAAACTCATTTTCTTTAATATCTATAGGGCTATTCAGGTTATTTATTTCTTTTTGAGGGAGCTCTTATAGTCTGTGCCTTTCAAGGAATTTTATTGTTTCACATAAGTTATTGAATTTATTGGCATAAATTTGTTTTTAATATTTCCTTATTACTCCTTGAGAGATAACACCTCTCTTTTTTCCTGGTCATTCTGGATGGAGATTTTATCAATCATATTTTCTGAAAGAACTAGCTTTTGGTATCTGATTTTTCTGTTATTTTTTTGTTGTTTCCCATTTCATTGATTGTTGTTGTTGTTAATCCTCACCTGAGGATATTTTTTCCATTGAGTGTTAGAGAGAGTAGAAGGGAGGGAGGTATTGGTGGGGGTAGGGGGGACAGAGGGAGAGAGAGACAGAGAAGAGGGAGGCAGAGAGAAACATCAATGTGAGAGAGACACATCCATTGATTGCCTCCCACACATATCCCTACCGGGGTCAGGGATCAACCTGCAACCCAGGTACATGCCCTTGCCTGGGAATTGAATCTGTGGCCCTTTGGGGCACAGGCCGACCCTCTAATCCCGAGGCCACATAGCCAGGGCTCACTGGTTATCTGGTGGATTCATGTTATTTTTTATCTTCTGCTTACATTGGGTGCATTGTTTTTCTAATTTATTGAGTGGAAACTGAAATCATCAGTTTGAGATCTTTTTCCTTCTATAGTCATTTAGTGCTGACAGTTTTCCTCTACCCACTGCTTTCATTGAATATCATCAATTTTGACATGTTGTATTTTCCTTATCATTCAGTCAAAATACCTTCTACTCTCGCTTTTTATTTCTTCTTTGACTCATGGGTTATTTACAAGTATGTTTTTAGTTTTATTTTATTATTATACAAATAATATTTTTCATGATTGCATTCTGCATACTCTGGAAGTTATGTTCAAATCTGCTGATACTTTATAGATCTGATAAATTAGAACAGTATGGATTCCCAGCTAACACTGTATTTTATATTCATTTAAAATGTTTTCTCAAACATATTGGGAATTCCTAGATAGCTTTTGGTCATTGGTTTCTAATTGAATCCTATTGTCACCAGAAAATGCACTTTGTCTAATTCGAATCCCTTTAAATACATCAATTATTGGGTGATGAACAAGAATATTGTATATATTGGTAAATTTGTTGTGTTAAAAATGTGTATTCTGCTATTGTTGGGTAGGATTTACTATAAATATCAGTTATGCCAAATTTTTTATTCAAATCTTTTATATCATTAGTGATTTATCTAACTGTTCTACTTGTTCTATCAATTATTGTTTGAGTAGGGTATTGGAATTTCTGACTATAATTGTGGGTTTTTCTATTTCTCCTTGCAGTCTAACATTGTAAAATATATATATATATATATATATATATATATATATATATATATATATATATATTTAATAAACCTTTATTCAGATTATTACAATTGTTTCTCCTTTTTTCCCCCATAGCTCCCCTCCACCCAGTTCCCACCCCACCTTCTGCCCTTACCTCCCCCACACTGTCCTCATCCATAGGTGTACGATTTTTGTCCAGTCTCTTCGTGCCCCCCCCCAAATCCCTTTCCCCCTGAGAATGATCAGTCCACTCCCTTTCTATGCCCCTGATTCTATTATATTCACCAGTTTATTGTGTTGCTCAGGTTTTTAATTCACTTGATTTTAGGTTTACTTGTTGATAGATATGTATTTGTTGTTCATAATTTTTATCTTTACTTTTTTCTTCTTCCTCTTCTTAAAGAGTACCTTTCAGCATTTCATATAATACTGGTTTGGGGGTGATGAACTCCTTTAGCTTTTTCTTATCTATGAAGCTCTTTATCTGCCCTTCAATTCTGAATTTGGGTAATCTTGGTTGTAGGTTCTTGCTATTCATCACTTTATAGATTTCTTGCCACTCCTGTCTGGCCTGCATAGTTTCTGTTGAGAAATCAGCTGACAATCATATGGGTGTTCCCTTGCAGGTAATTAACTGTTTTTCTCTTGCTGCTTTTAATATTCTCTGTCTTTTGCTCTTGGCATTCTTGGGGTTCTGTGCGCTTCCTGGACTTGTAAGTCTATTTCTTTCACCACATGGGGGAAGTTTTCAGTCATATTTTTATTGATTTCAGATAGGAAGAGAGAGGGAGAGAGACATAGAAACATCAATGATGAGAGAGAATCATTGATTGGCTGACTCCTACATGCCCCACACTGGGGATCGAGCCCACAACCCGGGCATGTGCCCTTGACTGGAATCGAACCTGGGACCCTTCAGTTTGCAGGCCAACACTCTATCCACTGAGCCAAACCAGGTAGGATGCAGTCTAACATTTTTGCTTCAAGTGTTTTGAAGCATTGATAGTAGCTTAGTAAACATTTAGGATTACTGTATACTTCTTGATGAATGACTTCTTTTTTTTTTTTAATTTATTAAATCTTTATTGTTCAGATTATTATTTTTTAAAAAAAATCTTTATTGTTCAGATTATTACAGGTATTCCTCTTTTATTTTCCCCATAGCTCCCCTCCACCTGATTCCCCACCCCACCCCATGCCCTTACCCCCCGCCTCTGTCTTCATCCATAGGAGTAAGATTTTTGTCCAATCTCTTCCCCCACCCCTCACACCTGCTTTCCCTGAGAATCGTCAGTCCACTCCCTTTCTATGTACCTGATTCTATTATATTCACCAGTCCATTCTGTTCTTCAGATTTTTTATTCACTTGATTTTTAGATTCACTTGTTGGTGGGTATGTATTTGATGTCATTTTGTTGTTCATAATTTTTATCTTTACCTTTTTCTTCTTCTTCTTCTTCTTAAAGAATACCCTTCAGCATTTCATGTAATCCTGGTTTGGTGGCGATGAACTCCTTTAGCTTTTTCTTGTCTGTGAAGCTCTTTATCTGACCTTCAACTCTGAATGATAGCTTTGCTGGGTAGAGTAATGTTGGTTGTAGGTTCTTGCTGTTCATCACTTTGAATATTTCTTGCCACTCCCTTCTGGCCTGCATAGTTTCTGTTGAGAAATCAGCTGACAATCGTATGGGTGCTCCCTTGTTGGTAGTTAACTGTTTTTCTCTTGCTGCTTTTAATATTCTCTCTTTGTCTTTTGCCCTTGGCATTTTAATTATGATGTGTCTTGGTGTGGTCCTCTTTGGATTCCTCTTGTATGGGGTTCTGTGTGCTTCCTGAACTTGTAAGTCTATTTCTTTCACTAGGTAGGGAAAGTTTTCTGTCATTATTTCTTCTAATAGGTTTTCAATATTTTGCTCTCTCCCTTCTTCTGGCACCCCAAAAATTCGGATGTTGGTTCGCTTAAAGTTGTCTCAGAGGCTCCTTACACTATCTTCATATTTTTGGATTCTTTTTTTTTTTTTTTTTTTTCTGGTTGGATGTTTTTTGTTTCCACATATTTCAGATCTTTGGTTTGATTCTTGGGGTACATTGATCTACAGTTGAGTTTCTGTATATTCTGTATTTCAGACAGTGTATGCTTCGTTTCTGACTGATCCTTTTCCATTTTTTTGGCATTCTCATTAAGGTCCTTGAAGGTCTCACTAAGCTCCTCAGAAGTGTCATCAAGTTTCTTGGTGGTTTTTAGAAGATTCTTGAGTAACCTTATAAATGTGGTTCTGAACTCTGTGTTATCCAGTAGTTTGCTTTCCTCTGTTTCTTTCATTCGTGACATGTTTCTTTGTCTCCACATTTTGGCTGCTTCCCTGTGTTGATGGAGTAGCTTTGTGTGGTAGGTGATCTATAGGGGGCCGTAACTCAGCCTCCTCAATCACTTGAGGTGGATGCTCTTGGTACACCCCTTTGTGGGCTGAGTGCAAAGTCTTGGTGTAGTTAAGCCTTAATTGCTGTTGGTACACTGGGAGGAATTGACCTCCAGGCCAATTATCTGTGAGCACTCGCTGTGTCTATAATGGAAGAACTGCTGCGCTGAAGACACACTTATGGGGCAGGACTTGTTTCAGTGGGGCTTTGGTGCTCACTGAGTCTGCCTCTGGAACGTGTCACTTATGGATGTGAGGAGTTGAAATCTGGTTTCTCACACTGACCACTAGGTACACTGGCTTCTGGATCTCCAAAGGAGTTCAGGTCAGCTACTGTCTGAGGCCACCCAGCAGGAGCTACAGTGAGAGCTAGAGTTTTCTCCTCTTTGCTTGGGGTTTGGAGGTTTTGGAGCTGTCTGACCCAGGCTGCAAGTTTGCTAGGTTAAGCTGCGATAGGGCAGGCTTTTCTTATGTTAAATCCGCTGCTTGGAGCTTGGGTGGGTTTGTCGGTTGTGCAGGGCGGGGCCTCAGGGTGTCACTAGCTTAGGGCGTGGCAAAGAGCAATGGCTGCTAGTTAGCCGACTCTGCGTCCCTGACGGCGTCCCCGAGTCCCATGCCCCAGTGCAGTAAACAATTATTCCTGCACGCAGCTCTGCAAGCAAGCCACCCTCACTGGCAGACAGTCCAGCTTCTCCCCGTAGGAGTTTGGGTCCCCCGTGTCTCCCCAGAGACTGGATTTCAGAGTAATCGGGGGCTTGTCTCCCTTTGGGTTGAAAAAAGCAATGCCTGCCGCCAGCCCAGATCACGCGCCTCCGTACCTCAGCTTTTCAGCGCTCGTGCATGTCTCAATGCTCTTTTCTCTTTCCTTCTAGTTGTAGAACTTCCACTCAGCCAGCTTTCCCTTGGTTCTGGGTGATAGACATTTTGTCTTTTAGTTGTAGTTTTGAAATTGTTGTGCCAGGCAGCAGTTTAGGTGTTTACCTACGCCGCCATCTTGGATTCCCCCCATGAATGACTTCTTTATCATAATGAAATGACACTTTTTATCCCTGGTAATAATATTTACTGTAAAATCTAATTTGGTTGTTAACAATGTAACAACCATTTAAACTTTCTTTTGATTAGTGTTAACCCTACCATTTTTTTTTTACTTGCAATGTTATTTGTATCTTTATATTTAAAGTGTGTGTAAGTGTGATGGCGTGTGTATATCTGTGTATGTGTGTGTGTTTGTGGGAGACAGCATACAGTTGGATTCTTCTTACTTTATCTAATCTGACCACCTCTGCCTTTCAATTGGGATGTTTAGACCATTAATATTTTAAAATATGATTATTTGAATTTAATTTCAGGATCATATTGTTTTAGTTTCTATTTGTCCCATCAATTTTTGGTTATTTTATTTTATTTATTTATTTTTTTGCTGCCTTTTGGATTGATTGAGAATTTCCTGTGTTGGCTTATACTAAGTAGCTGGTTTTGTTTTAAGTAAGTGCTATTGGAGCCCTGGCCAGTGTGGCTCAGTTGGTTGGAGCATTGGCCCATGCACCAAAAGGTGGCAGGTTCGATTCCCAGTCAGAGCACATTCCCAGGTTATGGGTTCGATCCTTGGTCAGGGTGCAGGGGGCCAACTGCTCGATGTTTCACATGTATGTCTCTCTCTCTCTCTCTCTCTCTCTCTCTCTCTCTCTCTTTCTCTTCCCCTCTCCCCTCTCTCTGAAATTAATAATAAAAAAATAAGTGCTCTCAGGCTTCTGGTATCTCTCTTTAATTACTACTGTTTAACCTTTAAATAATACTATGCCATTTCTCACAGAGTATAAGAAACGTTAGCAAGCAGTATACCTCCATTCTAGAACTTAGCCCCATTGTTCCCAGGCCTTTTACAGCTTTATATGTTATAAATCTCACAATACACTATCAGTTTTGCTTTAAACATGCAGTTATTTTAAAAGAGATCTAAAGAGTAAGCAAAATTATTTTATAATTACCTATGTAGTAAACATTTCTGGTGTATTTATTCCTTTGTGCAGATTCATTTTTATCCAATATTATTTTCTTTATCTCTGAAGGACTTCTTATATTTTCCTGATAGCGCAGGTCTACTGGTGATGAATTTTTACAGCTCTTATAAATACACAAAAAGTTTTATTTTGTCTTTATTTTTGAAAGACATTTTCACTGAGTATAGACTTCTAGGTTGACTTTTTATCTTTCAGTATTTACCTTTATTCCACTTTCTTCCGGCTTGTATTTTTTCTGGCAAGAAGGCTGAATTATTTTTTCTTTGTTGTGTGGAGTTTGCTTCTTTTGCCTGGGTTTCATTGTGATATTAGAGTCTGTGAGCTCCTCATTTTCATTAAATCTTGAAAATTTTCAACCTGTATTCCTTCAAATACTCTTCTGTTTCACTCACCTTTCCTCTACCTCAGGGATTCCTATGTCATGTATTGAAGTTGGCTAGCAGCTAAATACTGCCCTGTTAATTTTGTTCTTTTTCTCTGTGTGTTTAATTTTGAATAGTTTCTAATGCCATGTCTTAAAAGTCACCAATCTTTTCTTCTGCAATGTCAAATCTGCCATTAATCACATCCAGTGTTGTTGTTTTTTAATCAACATTGTAGTTTTTATTTCTAGAAATTTGATTTAAGTTTTTAAAAAATAACTCTCACGTCTCTTATCAACAGGTTTGATTTAGTATCTCAAATAAGCAAAACACAAATTATTTTAATTTTCCATCTATTCTATCACCTCTGTCATTTCTGGGTCAGTAGTGATTATTTTCTCCTCATTATTGGTTATATTATCCCGCTTCTCTGCATGCCTAGTAATTTTTTAAAAGATGCTAGACATTGTTATTTTCACCATGTTAGTTGCTAGATATTTTTGTATTATGAAGAATGTTCTTGCGTTTGCTCTGTCATAGGTTTATTATTGAAAACAGTTGATCATTTCAGGTCTTGCTGTTAAAACTTTATTAGTTATGATCAGAAAAAGTTTTATTCTAGGCCTGATTTTCCCCATCTACTGAGTCAAAACCCTTCTGGGTATTCTGCCTGATGCTCTATGATTATTGAGGTTTTCCATTCCAGCTGTAAACAGTAACTGTTTCCAGAATTGTGTGTGGTTAGTTGTTATTTACTCTAATCCTTTTGGCAGTTCGCACTCTGACCTTGGGTAGTTTTTCTTATATAACTTAAGCTAATCAATACTCAGCTGAATACTGGAGGGAGACTCTGTAGGTCAGCAAAGTGCTTGCTCCATTCCTCTCTTGCTCACTCTCTGTGTGCAGGGCTGATCTGACCGGTGCTCTGCTCTGCACAGTTTTGGTTTCCTTGGATTCCCAGCTCCGTTTCCTCACCCAGAGAACATGAGACTTTGCTTGGCCTTCCTTCTTGCAATGCCCTGGTCCTGAATCTCTCTAGCAGTGATTGGGTGAATTATAGGGCGTACCTCCTTTGAGTCCCCCCTTTCTGATATTTCTATGTTTTATGTCCAGTGTCGTGAACATTATTGTTTCATAAACATTGTCCATTTTTCAGTTGTTCAGGTAGGAGGGCAAGTACAGTCCCTTATACTCCATCTTGTCCTGAAGCATCTCTCACCTGCTACACTTTCACCAGTTTTTAGATGACTTAAGAGGGGATGAGAGGTTACATAACTTGCTCAAGGGCACTCAGATAGTAAGTAACACAACTGAATTTGAATATAAATCTTTCAGACTTCCAAGATAGTGGTATTAATCATAAGGCTGTTAAATATTTCATATGAATTAATGTACTGAGTAATTGATACATTTATATGTAGATATTATATTAAGAAACATTGACAGATTTCATATAGAATTTGCTTTTCCTTTCTCCCTTTTAAAGGTAAATGTGAGGAACGTAAAGGACAAATAATTTTAGTTTCTTCTGCATATGAAATTGGTGTTCGTACATGTCCTCTTAACCCAAATGAAAACAAAGGCACTATAAATTGGTATAAAAATGACAGCAACACATCTATATCTATGGAAAGAGGTTCCAGGATTCATCAATACAGAGATAAGCTTTGGTTTGTTCCAGCTAAGGTCAAGGACTCAGGACATTACTATTGCACAGTGAGGTAAGGAAGAAGTTACCGTGTTACAGACATGTGTGCTATGCACCTACAATAGTTAAGACAGAAATGTCCTTTAATAATGATTGATTCACCTATTTTGATTTATTTTAGAAATTCAACTTACTGCCTCAAGATTGAACTAACTGCAAAGTTTGTACAACATGAACCTGACTTGTGTTACAGTACGCAAGCCATATACACACAGAAACTAATTATTGCAGGAAATGGACAACTTGTGTGTCCTTATTTGGATTATTTTAAGGATGAACACAATGAGTTACCCAAAATAGAGTGGGATAAGGTAATGTCTTAATATATATATATATATATAAATATATATATTTTTATTGTTATTATTACTTTTTAAATCTTTATTGTTGGAAGTATTACTTAGGTCCTCCTATCCCCCCATTAACCTCTTCCAGCCTGCTCCTGTCCCCCGACCCCAGGCCCTCACCACCCTATTGTCTGTGTCCATGGGTATATGCGTACAAGTTCATTGGTTGATCTCTTCCCACCCACCCTCCCTGCCTTCTCTCTGAGGTCCAATAGTTTGTTCATGCTTCTGTGTCTCAGGTAATGTTATATTAAATATAGTATTTTACTTTTCCAACAAATAAAATAGTTTTCTTTCACAGACAATATGTTGAATCTGCAAAGTACATTTTCATTTGGCATATCATTTACTTTTAAGTAGTGAAACTTAATAGGACATTTAAAAAAAAGTTGTAAGACTACATATATTTAATTTGCAGCTTTACTAAAAGCTTACTTTTTGTTATTTTTCTGAAGAAGAGTATAGTAAGAATATTCAAAGAAGTTTAAAGATAAGGCAGTATAAATTTAGGGTTTTTAAGAGATAACTATTTGTTTTAAAAAAAAGTATTCTTTTTTTGTTTATTTGTTAATCCTCACCCAAGGATACATTTTAAAAATATATTTTTTTATTGATTTCAGAGAGGAAGGGAGAGGAAGAGAGAGATAGAAACATCAATGATGAGAGAGAAACATTGATCGGCTGCCTTCTGCATGCCCCACACTGGGGATCAAGACTGCAACCCGGGCATGTGCCCTGACCAGGAATTGAACGGTGACCTCCTGGTTCATAGGTCGATGTTCAACCACTGAGCCACGCTGGCTGGACACCCAAGGATATTTTTTCTATAGATTTTTATAGAGAGTGGAAGGGAGGGAGGGTGAGAGAGATAAACATCAATGTGAGAAAGACACATCCATTGTTGCCTTCCGCACATGCCTCAGCCGAGGCCAAGGAATGAACCTGCAACCCAGGCACATGTCCTTGACTGGGAATCAAACCTGCAGCTCTTTGGTACATGGGCTGGTGCTCTAACCACTGAGTGACACAGGCCAGGGCACAAAATTTATTCTTTTGTGTTTTATTAAAATATCAAGTGGTCCTTAAATAACTTCATAGTTTCTTTCTTTTATTTTAATCCTCACCTGAGGATATGTTTTTATTGACTTGAAAGAGAGAAACATTAATAGGTTGCCTCCTCTACACACCCCAATTGGGAATCCAACCCACAATCTGGGAATGAATCCTAACGGAGGATTGAACTGCTACCTTTTGGTGTACGGGAGGATGCTCCAAACAACTGCGCCACAGCGCCCAGGGCAGCAGTTTCTGTAACTGCCTTAGAAGAGATTGCCTAGCACTCCATGGAACGTATCAGTTCGCTACCTTAGATCTATCTACCTGGGTTGCTAAGGCTTCTTTGGGGAATCATGCTGTGCAGGGTAAGAAACACAAAATCAATAATATCTGTGAAGAAAGGAAGGACAGCATTACAAACTATAGTGTAGCATTCTTTCCTCCAATGTATTTTTCTTTATTTCCAAATAAATTTGTTTTCAAAGTGCAAGGCTCATAGGTGTAAGCATTTAATATCCTAGGACCATGGTCAGCAAACTGCAGCTCGTGAGCCACATGCAGCTGTTTGGCCCCTTGAGTGTGGCTCTTCCACAAAATACCACAGCCTGGGCGAGTCTATTTTGAAGAAGTGGCGTTAGAAGAAGTTTAAGTTTAAAAAATTTGGCTCTCACTTCTTGAAGATGGCGGCATAGGTAAGCACCTAAACCGCTGCCTCGCACAACAATTTCAAAGCTACAACTAAAAGACAGAACGGACACCATCCAGAACCACAGGAAAGCTGGCTGAGTGGAAATTCTACAACTAGAAGGAAAGAGAAAAGCTCACAGAGAATTGGAAGAACGGCAAAGGGTTGAGGTACGGCAAAGGGTCTTTGTGCGCGCAGAGAAGAAGGGCGGCTGAGAGCCTGGCTGACTTTCTCTGGCAGGAGGGGGAAGGAAGCCCCCGACTGCACTGAACCCCAGTTCTGACTGCACTGAACCCCAGTTCCAGGCAAAACCCCATGAGCCCAGGCTCATATAGGGGGATCCCGGACTGTCAGGTAGAGAGAAAGGCACTCGGAGACCGGGGGAGGGGGTCTGGAGGCACGTGCGCCAGTGTGCACAAAGACTGAGGAGGTTGCCACAGGCTTTCCCTAACAGAAGGGAGTCGGAAGCTCCTGACTGCACTGAACCCCAGTTCCAGGCGAGCCCCTGGGGACCCACGCTCTTGTGGGGGGAATCTGGACTCTCGGGCAGAGGCTCGGGAGCCGGGGAAGGCAGAGGTCCAGAGGCGCTCAAGCACGTGCATGCGTGCACAAGGGCAGGGCTGACGGGAAGTCAAGACTCTGCTCCACCCTGAGACTCCACCCCATCCTAGCTGAACACAGAAGCTTTTGCAATTTGGCAAGTCTAATCCTATAAGGCTGTCTCCAGCACTGAACTTCTCCCAGCGTAGACACAGCTGATCCTCACAGCCAACTGGCCTGGAGGTCAATTCCTCCCATTGATACCAACAACAATCAAGACTTAACTACAACAGGGCTGTACACACAGTCCACAAAGGGGTGCACCAAGAGTGTCCACCTCAGGTAACTGGGAGGCCAACCCACTGGGCCATATAGGAAACCTAGCACACAAAGCTACCCTACCAACTCAGGGATGCAGTGAAAATGTGGCAACAAAGAAACAGATCACAAACGACAGAAATGGAGGAAAACAAACGACTGGATATAGAATGCTAAACCACGGTTATAAGGGTTTTCAAGAATATCCTAGAAAAGGCTGATAAATATAACGAGACCCTCAAAGATATGAAAAAGGACCAACTAGAAATTAAACATACACTGACTGAAATAAAAACCATTATACAGAGACCCAACAACAGACTAGAGGAATGCAAGAATCAAGTCAAAGAAATGAAATACAAAGAAGCAAAAAACACTCAACCGAAAAAGCAAAAAGGAAAAAGAAATCCAAAAAGTTGAAGATAGTGTAAGAAGCCTCTGGGACAACTTCAAGCGTACCAACATCAGAATTATGGGGGTGCCAGAAGAAGAGAGAGAGCAAGATACTGAAAACCTATTTGAAGAAATAATGACTGAAAACTTCCCCCACCTGGTGAAAGAAGTAGACTTACAAGTCCAGGAAGTGCACAGAACCCCCAAAAAAGGAATCCAAAGAGGACCACACCAAGACACATCATAATTAAAATGCCAAGAGCAAAAGACAGAGAATATTAAAAGCAGCAAGAGAAAAACAGTTAATTACCTACAAGGGAGCACCCATACGATTGTCAGCTGATTTCTCAACAGAAACTATGCAGGCCAGACGGGAGTGGCAAGAAATCTATAAAGTGATGAATAGCAAGAACCTACAACCAAGATTACCCAAATTCAGAATTGAAGGGCAGATAAAGAGCTTCACAGATAAGAAAAAGCTAAAGGAGTTCATCACCCCCAAACCAGTATTATATGAAATGCTGAAAGGTACTCTTTAAGAAGAGGAAGAAGAAAAAAGTAAAGATAAAAATTATGAACAACAAATATACATCTATCAACAAGTGAACCCAAAAAGCAAGTGAATTAAAAACCTGAGCAACACAATAAACTGGTGAATATAATAGAATCAGGGGCATAGAAAGGGAGTGGACTGATCATTCTCAGGGGGAAAGGGGTATGGTGGGGTGCAGAAAGAGACTGGACAAAAATCGTACATCTATGGATGAGGACAGTGTGGGGGAGGTAAGGGCAGAAGGTGGGGTGGGAACTGGGTGGAGGGGAGCTATGGGGGGAAAAAGGAGAAACAATTGTAATAATCTGAATAAAGATTTATTAAAATAATAATAATAATATCCTTCTTGTTTTGTAATGTGCCAACCTCAAAAAAATAAAATAAAATAAATTAAAAAAATTTGGCTCTCAAAAGAAATTTAAATTGTTGTACTGTTGATATTTGGCTCTGTTAACTAATGAGTTTGCCAACCACTGTCCTCGGAGTATAATTATTGCTTTTGCCACAAAAATCACAACATTAAAACTTGTTATGCAAGGAATCTCTCTCTCTCTCTCTCTCTCTCTCTCTCTCTCTCTCTCTCTCTATATATATATATATATATATATATATATGTGTGTGTGTGTATAAATACATATTTGTATATATATATAAAATATAATATACATATTACATATGTATAAAACATTTGCTGATATGGAAAAATGGAATTTTTCCTCCTGGCAGACTGGAGAAAGTTATTAATTGGTTTTCAATACTCCCTTCCTGTTGCTCTAATAGGATTGCAAACCTCTACTTCTTGACAATGAAAACTTCATTGGAGAATCAAATAAACTCATCATCATGAATGTGACTGAAGCGCATAAAGGGAACTACACTTGCCGTGCATCCTACGTGCTCTTGGGAAAGCGGTATCGCATCACACGGGTGATTGAGCTTTTAACTCTTGGTGAGTCACAGCTCTAGCCTAAGACTTCCCATCCGGCAAGGCCCAGGGATCAGGATTCTACTAGCACCTGCATGTCCACAGAGGAACTTGTGCCATGAGAAGCTGGATGACTTTCCAGAGTCACATGGTTTTAACGTTTGTTGCTAAATACCATGTGAATGGCTTCCCTCCTGCTTCAGACCAAGTGCTAATTAAACAGACGATATGAGCTGCGTTTCCAACTGAACGAGCAGGCTCATTCTTTTTTTTTTTTTTCAGGCTTGTTCTTTGGGATAGCTGATGATGGTTCTTTCTGAGAGCTCCATAAATCGTATATGATAATTATTCTTATTAATTTCCTGAGCTTTCAATTTTCTATTGTTTCATATTAAAAACTATTTTACAACAAAATACACTCTTAAAAATTACCCAGGGCAGGGAAGAGTGCGCAAGCTTTCTGTAAGCATCCGATTTTGTAAGCTTTCAGTAACACACAGAGACGCTCACTCGCGGGGGTTTGAATGTTAAAGGGGTCTCTACTGATAATCATGCTGGGAAACAGGCACAAGAGGGAGTGTCCCAGGGCAGAGACCCAGAACCGGACTGCCTGACATACAGCTGAGCTTTCTTAATTCCATCCTACTTCATTTCTTCAAAGTTTATTATTTTGTTGAATCAGAATTAATTCCTACTACTATCAGTGAATCATAATTTTCAACAGTCACAGCCATCTTGAGTTTTGAGCAGCCTCTCTCTGGTCATTGTGTAGCTCTGGTTTGTTTTTCTTGACTTGTAGCAACCAGACCAGCAGACATGGTCTTCATCTCCTTTTCTGATCGCTGTGTAGACATAATGTACTTAATCAGGGTGAGGTCATTTTTAAATCTTCTTCTAAAGGGAGATTCAAAATGATTTATTGAGCATCTACTATGTGCCAGGAACTGTTCTAGGTGTACACTGTATTAGCAAACCAAAGAGACAGTATCCTGCCTTATGGAGCTGACATTTAACTTCATAGTTCTCAGGATTGGCCACAGGTTACCCCTTGAAGCCAATGTTTTTGTAAATAACAGATTGATTTCTGGAGCTACTTAATATTTTTATCCTGTTTTAATAAACTATGCCAAATTGCTTGACATTCTACTCTTGGGTCATTAGTAAAAGTCCCGTGTCTAAGCAGGTCCAGCATCGAAGGCCCTCTGCGGAGAGTTGTTCCACCAGGGAGGCAACCACCCCCTCCTCGTCCTGGCTGGCTCTCGGAGAGCCTGTGTCTGCAGCCGGACCTGTGCCGGACCTGTGCCGTGTGTGGTTTTGTGTAGCCCAAGCAGGCTCAGAGGGCGCAGGCTTTGGTTCAGGTTGTCATGATTTGGCTGTGGCCTCTTTCACTTCTTGCCTCTGTCTCTTGCCATAAATGCGTCCGGCATTTGAGGGAATATCTGCCAGATGCCATGAATAATTTGGTGTACTTGCCAAGTGTTGTTATCATTCGAGACTGATCTGTGCGAGACTGAGAGCCTGTGGGTGTTTATTTCAGAGGAGAAGAGGCCCCAGAGCCCTGTGATTGTGAGTCCGGTGAACGAGACAATGGAAGTGGTCCTGGGTAAGTAGCCTCCAATCAGGACAGGTTGCAGTATTTATTCTGAATTCAAGATTAAGATAAATTGTACCTTAACTACACAGAGCCTAAGCTGTTTACTGGATATGTCTATAATTAAGAGAGAAAGCGGCATAGGTTGTATATTAAATGTTCCTTTGGGTTTCTTGCCTCTTGTGGTACAAATTGAACAACATCTGGTTTGGCTATCCTTGCTTTCCTGTGGAGACATCACTCATGAGAACCCAGCCGAAGGCCAATCTCAACAGGCTGAAGGTGAGAAGTGTGCCTTCTGGCGCAGCGTGTCTCTGACACCAGAGTAAGCCTTTAGGCAGGAGAGCTAGACTTCAGGCAAAAGGATGTCATTCTAGAAAAACACTTTCACAAGTCAGTTAATCTGTACATTGTTATTTCAAGAATAAAGAAATCTTATAGGCATCCAGACCAGCCCTGTACAGTGCAATAGCCATTAGCCACATGTAGTTATGCATATGTGAATTTAAATTAAGTAAATTAATTTAGTTCAATTGAATATCAGTTTCTCAGTCAAGAGCTTAATAGCCACATGTGACCAGTGACTTCAGGATTAACACAAATAGAGCACATTTTCACCATCACTGAACATTCCATAAGAAACCACTGGTCTAAGTGTAAAGACAGGTTTTGGTACCAGAGGATCAAAAATCAAATTAGTGTACAGAATTCTCTTCTATAATAGTGACTGCAAGAAGACAAGGATTAGAAGGTAAGAGTTGTCACCTATGGATTCTGTTAATTTGTTATTCATGATGTATGGTAATATAAAGAAATTCTTAGATATAAACTAACAAGCATGTATAACTCAAAATTATATATGGGCCTATAGAATCAAAAGCAGTATTTCCCAATCTTTTTTTCATTACTGTGCCCCTTTGGGAGCCTAAAAAGGCATTTCCCTTTAGCCCTGCTCCTTTCTTAGAATTTAACATCACAGATGTTGTCTGTCGATGTACTATGGCACTTTGAGCGCCACAAACCCTTGCAACAGCTAAGCCTTTCTTGGCCCCTTAAACCAATAAAACAATTAAACTATTATATGCCCCAAATAAAATGTACATGGATATTTTCCTGATTTGGTGGTAGAGGGGGATTTTAGAAAAAAATAGTGAAAACAGATAAACAGTTATAAATTTGACCAAACAAAACATAAAAATATCTTTACCAAAGGATCTCCATAAACAAAAATGAGATGAAAGCAAGCAACACTGAGGATTTTTGGAGTAGTTTTCATGTGTGATAGAGTTACTACAACAATGCCAGTAAATAATGGACAGTAGAGATAACCAGCAGTTCTTAAAGGCAAATGCACACTAAGCTTATAAAAAACATGTCAATTTGCCATTAATTCAAGAAATACAGGCAAAAATGTGAATGGAATGTTTTTCCTCTCTGAGTCAGCACTGACGAAGTGGGAAGCCTGGGATGGATGCACGACACTCCCTGCTGGGCGAGTGGGAAGTGCAGTCCTGTGTGGCAGAGAGGGGCTGGCTTTTAACAGTATCTCCTTTAACTGGATTCTACTTCTGGATTTTTATTCAGAGTGCTGTTTCAAAAAATGTACAATATTGATATACAAGAATGCTCATTGGAATAGTAATCATAATAATGAAAAATTAGGAACTGATTGTGTTTAGCACTAGGGAAATGATTATCATATTCTGTCTGATTGTGCAATGCTGAGCCAGCCACAAAGGAGCCTATTTTGGAAGGCTAATTGTGTGAGCCAACATTCCCAACACAATAATAATTACAAATAGTAGATAATAACACCCCATTTAAGTAATTGCATGTGTACACAGAGAAGATAAGGAATGAGATACATAACATTATTAATAGTGGTTATCTCTAGGTGGTAAGTGTAAGGGTGATTTTTCTTTTTCTTTGTGCTTTTCTATAATTTAAAATTCTTATCCAATAGCCATTTGTTAATATAGATAAATGGATCACATAAAAATTAATTAATGTTAGGCTTTAAAATACACTGCTTCACAGGATCCCAGCTACAGTTGGTGTGCAATGTCACTGGCCATGACACTAACTTTGTCTACTGGAAGTGGAATGGGTCGCTAATTGATGATGATGACCCAGTGCTGGCAGAAGACTACATACAGTAAGTATGCTGAGTGCCAACCGCAGCAGAGACAGACGTTTTGGTGATAAATTGCACATCATACTTTATACAGTCTTGATGGTTTAACCTAATAACAAAAGTTACTTGGCAGTTGATTGGTTCTTAACCCTTTGCCACCCATATTGAGCTTTGTTAAGCTAAATAGGATTTACAAGAGCTTGTACATCTACACTAATAAAAGAGAAAGATGCAAATTGACCATACCTCCACGATGCCCACCAGCCAATCAGGAGTGAGTATGCAAATTAGCCTAACAAAGATGGTGGGTTAATTTGCATAGGCAGGCGCCAAGTGGCCGGGGGCAGGGCAGTGCCAAGCGGCCTGGGTCCTGGGGATGGGCACCAAACCCACAGCCTCCTGGGACCATTGCTGGCCCTGGAGGCAAGGGTGGCCACACCAAGCCACTCCCTCAGGCTCCTGGGACCATCTGTGGCCAAGCAGCTTGACAGCAGACAGCAGGGTCTGCTTGGCTGTAGCTGCAGCAACCGGTGAGCAGGCAAGTGCAGCCCACAGGCAGCACCCAGCAGGGCCTGCTTGGCTGTAGCTGCAGCAACCTGTGAGCAGGCAAGCGGGCCCGCAGACAGCATCCAGCAGGGTCTGCTTGCCCATCGTCATGGTGTGAAGCAGGCAGGCCCTGCAGAGAGCAGAGAACCATGGGGAGTGGGCCTAAGCCATCAGTAGGACATTCCCTGAGGGCTCCCAGATTGGAGAGGGTGCAGGTTGATCAGGCTGAGGGACTCCCCCTCCCCCATGCATGAATTTCATGCACTGGGCCTCTAGTTTAAGATAAAAATGCATGTCATTGTGGTGCAAATTAAGGACCACTTGGAAGGCTTTCCATTAAATTACTTACATATGTTGCAACATTCTGGTGAAGCAATCTTCATGTTATTCCACTTTTTATTAAAAAAAATAAAATACTTTTTATTAAGTAATCTAAAAAGGACGCATAAAATGGGGCCAAGAATCACGCCCTCCACTTCTCAAGTCCCCAGGGGCTCCTTAACCTCTCTAGGGATAAACTCCTGACTCCTTAGCATCACCTTCAAACCCTTTCCCCTCTGCCTGCTCTATTCTTGTTCCATATATTCTTTTCTGTGCCACATGGAGACAAAAATGCATATGTTCATATTTTTCTTCTTGGAAGCTGGTGATTTTTATTCAGTTTCTCTCCTACTGAGCCCTTTACTGATAATGAACTTAGGTCCATAGCTTCTCGATCACTGTTGCTAACAGCCTGATTGTTATACCTGTGCATAGGCTGGTGATTGTTTCTGCCGTAATTTATGCAACAAATCAAGAGAAAAACCATCCATGTGTCTTATTTGTTGTTGATGCAGTTTACTTAAAACAACTTATTTAGTTCTCTCTCTCTCTCTCTTTTGAACAGAGTGGAAAATCCTTCATCCAAAAAAATGAATACAATCATCCTAATGCTTAATATTTCAGAAGTGAAAAGTAAATTTTATCTATATCCATTTACCTGTGTAGCCAGGAACAAATATGGTATAAATTCAGCATATATCCAATTAATACACCCAGGTAAACAATAAAACTGTTTATTGGAAATGTGCTTTTATGTTACCATGGTAAGATTCTGTGACCTTGAAGTTTGCAATGCCATTCTCTCTGCCCAGAATGCCCTGGGATTCCTGTTAACCTGGATAACATCTTCCCTTTTTCACTTCTCGGCTAAACTGTTTCTTCTGCCAGGGAGCCTTTCTGTACTATTCTCTGTCAAAACAGATGAGGTGAGGGCACTAGCACTCTAGGTCCCTGCCCACCACAGTAGTTGTCATACTTAGTTTTCTTTACTTGGCTGTAAATTCTGTGGTGCTGCAGACCATTTATCTTCCTAACTATTCTATTTCCAGAACTAGTAGCAACTTATGTCTGGTCGTGGTAGGTACCTAATGAATATTTTTAGGTGAATGATGGATGTGCAGGGGAAGTTTAAAGGTTTTTGTTTTTTTTTAAATATTTTTTATTGATTTCAGAGAGGAAGAGAGAGATAGAAACATCAATGATGAGAGAGAATCATTGATCAGCTGCATCTTGCACACCCCCCTACTGGGGATCGAGCCCGCAACCCGGGCATGTGCCCTTGACCAGAATCAAACCCGGACCCTTCAGTCCACAGATCAGCACTCTATCCACTGAGCCAAAACAGCTGACTGCGGGGGAAGTTTAAATATCCACTTTCCAGAGAGAGTGTCAGAAGTTATTGATTTTCATGAGTTGTATAATCTTAAGATGCAGTATTGAGAGTCTTTGTGAAATATTTTAAGATTATTTGTAGTTAAAATAGGGTATTTATGAATGTGTACATGGAAGAAAATCTGAACAAACTATTAGACTTAATAAATGAATTTAGCAAGATAACTAGTCTCTATATATGTAGTATTTCTATAAATACCAACAACAAACCAGTAGAATTAAATTTAAAAGGTATCATTTACAGTAGCATCAAAATTTATTGAAGATCTAGGAATAAGCTAGCAAAAGCTGTTCAAGACATCTGTAATACAAACTAAAAAAAACCCACAGTATTATTGAGTAAATTGGAGAAGACCTCAGTAGATGGAGGGATATAAATGTTCATGGATTGAGAGACTCAATATTATAAAGATGTTAGTTGTCCCCAAGTGAATTTATAGATTAAAAACCATCCTACTCAAAATCTCAGCACTGTCTGTGGAACTGTGGGTGTGTGTGTGTGTGTTGTGGGCAGGCTTATTCTAAAAGTCATATGGAAATGTTAAGAGTCAAGAACAGTCAAGATGATCTTAAATAAAAATGACAAGATTTATACTATAGATACCATGATCTTGAATGAAGTTACAGTTGTGAAAATTGTAAATATAACCTATCAATTGAACCAATTGGCTATTGGTCTAGAAAATGGTATATCTTGATTTCTACTTTATACCCAAGTCAATTGCAGATGGGTCAAAGACCTAAATTGAAAAAGTAAAACAAGAGAGCTTTTAGGTTTTCTTTTCTTTTTAAAGAATAGGTTTTTTGTTGTTGTTGTTTTTTGTTTTGTTTTATTTTGTTTTGTTTGTTTGTTTTTTGTGTTTGTTTTTTTTAGAGAGAGAGGAAGGAAGAGGGAGAGTGAGATAGAAACAACAATGTGAGAGAGAACACGGATTGGCTGCTTCCTATATACACCCCTCACCAAGGCTGCAACCTAGGCATGTGCCCTGACTGGGACTTGAACTGATGGCCTCTTGGTGCATGAGTGGATGCTCAACCACTGAGCCCATTGTCTGGGCAGGTTCTCTTTCTTGATGCCTACATACCCCTGACATTTATTTTTTATTTTATTTTTTAAAAAATCTTTATTGTTGAGAGTATTACAGATACCCTCTTTCCCCCCCACCCCTCACCATTGCCCCTTTCCAGCCCACCCCACTCCAGGCCTTCACCACCCTTTTTTCTGTGTCCATAGGTAATGCATACATGCATATAAGATCTTTGGTTAATCTCTTTCCGTCCCCCTTTCCTCTGAGATTCATTCATCAGTCTATTCCATGTTTCCATGCCTCTGGTTCTATTTTATTCATCCGTCTATTTTGTTCATTAGATTCCTTGTTCATGTACTTTGACTTTTAGATTTAATTGTTGATACATATGTATTTATTGTTCATATGTTTCTTCTTTCCTCCTCCTCCTCTTCCTCCTTATCCTTCTTCCTCTTCCTCTTCCTCTTCTTAAAGAATGCCCTTCAGCATTTCATATAATACTGATTTGGTGGTGATGAACTCCTTTAGCTTTTTCTTGTCTGTGAAGCTCTTTAACTGATCCTCAATTCTGAATGATAGCTTTTCTGGGTAGAGTAATCTTGGTTGTAGGGTCTTACTATTCATCATTTTGAATATTTCTTGCCACTCCCTTCTGGCCTGTGGAGTTTCTGTTGAGAAATTAGCTGATAGTCATATGGTGCTCCCTTGTAGGTAGCTACCTGCTTTTCTCTTGCTGCTTTTAAGATTTTCTCTTTGTCTTTAACCCTTGGTATTTTAATTATGATGTGTCTTGGTGTGGGCCTCTTTGAAATCCTCTTTTTTGGGACTCTCTGTACTTCTTGGACTTACAAATCTATTTATTTCACTAGGTAGGGAAGTTTTCTGTCATTATTTCTTCAAATAGGTTCTCAATATCTTTGTCTCTCTCTGGCACCCCATAATGTGAATGGTGATACTCTTGAAGTTGTCCCAGAGGCTCCTTACACTATCTTCATATTTTTTGGGTTCTTTTTTCTTTTTGCTGTTCAGATTGGGTGTTTTTTGCCTCCTCATATTCCAAATCATTGGTTAGATTATCAGAATCATCTAATCTACTGTTGAATTCCTGTAAATTATTCTTTATTTTAGTTAGTGTATGCTTAATTTCTTTTTTTAATGTTAAAATATTTATTTATAAAACATACAATGGGATAAGTTTATGCTGAGAAATTTAGCAATAAATACAGCTGAAAACAGAGCAAGTCTACACCAATACACTGGCACAATAGGAAGAGCACACGTACCACCCAGACCCATGTGTTTGCTGGCCCATTGTACACGCTCCTTGAGGAAAACCACTCGGCAAAGGTCTCGTTCGCTCAGGTGAGAGAATGAGGACACAAATCATCACCAATGCACTCAGATCATTAGCAAGCAATACTGTAGAAACATCAATCTGTGAATGTCTAAAATGCTGCATCTTCAGTTTAGTTGGTGGACACCACCTTTAGTTTAATTTCTGACTGGTCCTTTTTCATGTCTTTGATGTTCTCACTACGGTTCTTAGAAGTCTTGATACATTCCTTGAATCTATCATTAAGATCTTTGAGCAACCTTATAACCATTGTTTTGAACTCTGTATTTAGTAGTTTGGATGCTTTCATTTCATTTACTTCTTTTTCTGGAGATTTCTTCTGTTCTTTCATTTGTGACATGTTTCTTTGTCTCTGCATTTTGACTGCTCCCCTGTGTTTGTTTCTATGTAATAGGTAGAGCTGCTATGTCTCCTGGAATTGGTAGAGTGGCCTTGTGTAGTAGGTGTCTTGTAGGGCCCAGTGGCTCAGCTTTCCCAGTCACCTGAGCTGGGCACTCTAGGTGCACCCCTATGTGGACTGTGTGCACAGTCTTGTTGTAGTTGAGACTTGATTGCTGTTGGCATCACTGGGTGGAGTTGATCTCTAGGCCAATTGGCTGAGGACCAGCTGCGACTACAGTGGAAGAGCTGCTGTGCAGGCAACACCCCTATGAAGCAGACTTGCTTCAGTGGGGCTTTGGTGCTCACTGAGTCAGCCTCTTGAGTGTGTCACTGTGGATGTGTAGGGTTTTAATCTAGTTTGGTCTGAACCTGTCCACCAGGTGTACAGGCTAAGGGGCCTCCCAGGAGGTGCAAAGTCAGCCACTGCCTAGGGCCACTGGGCAGGAGCTACAGAGAGATCTGTAGATGGTTGCTACTTGTATTTGACTTGGAAGTGCCCAGGCGAGGTCAAGCTGTGAAGCAAGGCAGTCTTGGGCCTTTTATTGATACGTTTGGGGCACTCTAATACCAGATGCTGCTTGTTTAAGAGATTTTAGGAAAGTTTGAAGCCTGAGCCAGGATAGGCCATTCGTATGAAAAAGCCACTGCAAACAGTTTGGGTGGCACTGCAAATTGGATGGGTTGGGGTCTCAGAAATACCAGAGCAGAGCGAACAGTGTGAGCCTGGCTGATGGAAATGCAGATATGGTTGCCAGTCAGTTTTGCAATGAGGGAGGTCCCAGCATAGGAACAATGACCTCTGTGAGCCCCCCTGTCTGGAAGAAAACTGCCCCTAAATTCTTGCTCTGATGCCAGACAATCCAGTTCCTCCCTGAATGTCCCAGGTTCCTTTCAAGCTGCTGCCCCAGTGCTGGAGCTCAGAGAAATCAAGTCTGAGTAAGTTTGTGCTCTGGCTCTTTAAGAAGAACATGTGGGTCTCCAGCTGCCTATAAGTCACTCAGCCACAATTCCCGTTGGTTTTACAACCTGAAGTTACAGGGACTTCTCTTCCCAGCTCTATAACCCTGGGCTGGGGGTCTGATGTGGGGCTGGGACCCCTTACTCCTCATGGGAGGCCTCCACAGAGATAAACTCCCTCCCAATTAAAAAACACACCACACATGGGTGTTGGACCAGCCCATTCCATGTCTCCACCCCTCCTACCATCTCAGTGTACTTTCGTATTTATTTCTCTCATTGTAGGACTTCTATTCAGCCAGCTTTCAGGTGGTTCTGAATGATGGTTGTTCTGTATTTTAGTTGTAGTTTCAATGTGATTGTCCGAGGTGGTGAGTACCAGTGTTTACCTACACCACCATCTTGGTTCTCCTCCTGACCCCTGACATTTGTACATCCCTTTCTTGTTTCTTCTTCTCTACCCTCTTCTTATCTTTCCTTCACCTTCCTCCTCTGCCCCACCCCCCACTCTGTAATCAGTCATTGGATGAATAATTAGCCAGTGAAGCCTGGAGAACATCGAAGTGTTAAACATTCTGTGTGGCATCCCTCAACCTTCTTTTTCCCCCTAGCCTTCACCTTTCCCACCTGACTCTTCTACCTCTAGGAACTTTTGCTGGCTTTTGAATAACTTAGACTCTCTTACTATAGAGTGCTCTATCCTATGGTCTTTGTTATTTTTCTATGAGATTGTATATTATACTACTTAGGTGGAATTTTAGTATAACGCACTGTAGTTTTTCTACATGGTATCCATTCTAGATGTCTTGTACATTAATACCCATTACTAAGTGATAGTGAATGGATTAATACTATCTGAGATTTGGGATTATAGGCCAGTCCCAAATATGGTTTCTCTGGGACTGGATGATGTTTAATTTGTTGTGTTAAAAATTTTAATTCTTTTGGTTCTAATAAAAGTTTCGTCTCTTTTCTGCTATAGTCCCCAGTTTCCAGAAGCCCATGATTGGTATATTTGTCATGTTAACAGTAGTGATTACGAGCTTTGTTTTCATCTATAAAATCTTCAAGGTTGACATTGTACTTTGGTACAGGGATTCTTGCTATGATTTTCTCCCAAAAAAAGGTACAATTTTTATTTTATGCAACAATTTCTTGTTGAAGAGAGGGGATAGTTGAGATATAGAAGTTAACTAAGAGGGTTTTTACTTAAATTTTAAAATGAAATGTAACATATATAAACATAGTAGTTATTCTTATATATAATTATAGTTTCATAATTGAACAGACTGACATTGTTTTCCAAGTTACTGCTTTAGGCTCATAGTGGTGGGTAAAAGGCATTGAGAGTGTCTTCATAAACCCAGTTATTAAGGACCTGCTCTGTGCTGGGCAGAAGACAGAGCACCCAAGATTTGCTATCAAATAAAAAAAAAAAGACTCAATTTTCATGCATGCACTCTCTCTTTTGTTTAAATCTTGCAAAAAATGAATGCTGCAACAATACATAGAAGGGAGAATGGTAGAATTGGGCATTGTGGTGTGGGGAGGGAAATGAGGACTGGAGGCCCTTCCTGTGCAGAGAGGTGAAGGGCGCTGCATGTGGGTGGCCATCAGAAACATAAAACAACTTTGCAGTAAACATAACAAAGAGACACTTGTCAGGGCACAGCACTTGGAAAGGTGTGCTGCGTTTTGTACTGAAACTTCATTCATGCCATCATACAAAATAATCATTCATTCTGAAGTGCATGTGTGCAATATCAGTTTTTCCAAGCCTCGTATTTTTCCTTGTGGCTCTAAAATATCACATTTCCCCTTTAGCTTCGGATGGAAAGACCTACGATGCATACATACTGTATCCAAAGGCCCTTGTGGAAGGGTCCACCTCTCACTCGGATGCTTTTGTGTTTAAAATCTTGCCTGAGGTCTTAGAAAAACAGTGTGGCTACAAGCTGTTCATTTATGGAAGGGATGACTACGCTGGGGAAGGTATGAGTGTAAAGGGAAAAGTAAAAGTCTCATTTTGAAACTAATTTATTAATTAATTGGGTTAATTAAATTGGGGTTCATCTTTCTAGGCGACTAGCATAGGCTCACATATTTGACAATTTTAAGGCCCTCTTCAGTGGTACATAATGTTGATTTTCACACTATTTAATGCAAAGTATTTACTTTTCTCATATTTTGTTGAAGCAACAATTAACTGAGTTGTATTTCGTTTTGGAAAATGTAATTGCTAGTTAGATCTGAAAATTGCTTTACAGCCAATACAATAAAATAAAAGAGGAATAGGTCAACCAGTTTAACAACAGATTTTAAATTTCTACTGAAAGTGCTCTGAGTCCTAAGAGAAAGCTCAGCTTCTGGGGCCAGTGTTTTGAGCTGGTCTCTAAGTGGGACCCTCCTTTAACCCTAAGTAAAGCAAGCAAGTGTTAGGGGACATGGGGGGCGGGGGTCCTTCTGGGGTTTTGGTTCTGGAGAGAATGATTGTAAATAGAAATTGCACTTATTATGCCATGCTTCATGTTTCTCAGATGTTGTTGAGGTCACGAATGAAAACATAAAGAAGAGCAGAAGGCTGATTATAATTTTGGTCCGAGAAACATCGAGATTCAGCTGGCTGGGGAGTTCGTCTGAAGAGCACATTGTGCTGTACAACGCCCTTGTTCAGGATGGGGTCAAAGTCGTCCTGCTGGAGCTGGAGAAGATCCAGGACTACGAGAAAATGCCTGAGTCCATCCAGTTCCTCAAGCGGAAGCAGGGGGCCATCCGTTGGTCAGGGGACTGGACGGCAGGGAGGTCCCAGTCTGCAAAGACAAGGTTCTGGAAGAAGGTCCGGTACCACATGCCTGCTCAGCAGCCCCTCCAGCCAAACACCAGCAGCTGTCTGCAGCCCCAAGGCCGACTCGAAGGAGAGACTGCGAGGGGGGGGGGGCGTGCCTCTCGGGAAGCAGGTGACGCCTGTCCTGTGGCGCTGGGCTGGCCTGTACCTCGCTGATGTACAGGCACAGAGTGCCCTCGCATGACCCTTCATCCCAGGCCACCTGGAGTCAGATTGTTAAAGGACCAGGGCGGGTGACAATAGCAGCCTGGGCACCTCAAAGCAAAGGAGTGGAGAAGGCCTTCCAAAGTCCGCACCTGCCCTCCAGATGTGTGAGCTGCTGAGAAAAGGCCCTGGGGGAGCAAACAACTAGAAAGGACATTTAGAAAATATCAATAATCTAGAGACAGTGTTATGAAGTCACCAACGGTTCAAGGGGGCTTTGCCCAGACTAGGGATGGCAGGGTCCCTTGATGGCAGGGGGTGGGGAGACTGCTACTTTTCAGAAAGGGGAGACGTGTCGGAGAACTGTCCACTGGTCGTGCGTTTTCATACACATTCACAGCCAGCAGCAGCTTCCAAAGACTGAGTTTTATTGTGTAGACCTTTAAAACTGCCATTGCAACCAAAAGGGCTCTCCAGGACTCCAAGGCTTTATAATAACCGTGGCTTTCCACCAGGGAGAGAGTCCAAAGCAAGAGTAGCAGAGAGGGACCCTTCTGTGGTGCCCCGGGTGGCCATTCTGTCCCACCTTCTTCTGCATGTCACTTGGCTCTTTTCTTCTTTGGAAGGACAACTTCCAAGTCCCTTCCTCCTCCACTGGGTCACACATGACCCACAGATTAGCCCCCCTCCTAAGCCACTGCTCTCCTCGCAGCTGGCCGGGGTCAGGAGCAAAGCCAAGTTACCCACTGGCATGTCACTGTGGGGCTGTGGTCCAGACTGAGGGTTCCAGGCCGGTTTGTGCAATGCTACGTGGAGAGTGCCCACAGACTACCTTTCACTGTTTGCCGTCGCCTTGATTTTATGAAGCCAGCAACGGCTTACAGCAGTCACTCTCAGCGCTGGGCTGGCCGCGTGTGCCCAGGGCGGCTGAGGGTGTGACCTCAGGGCCACACCTGTGCTTCCCCCACCCTGCCGCTTGTGGGAAGAAATGGTAGTTTGCAGGATGGTGCCAAGTCCAGGCCTGCTTCTCATTCCTGTGATTGTTGGAGTTAAAAATCATGTTAGATTTTTATGGAAAGTTTCTGCCTCCATGTATTCTTCCCCTAAAGTAAATGCATGTTGTAAATAAAAATGAGAGCAAGTTGTATTTCTCTGGTGTAGAAGAATATTTTAAACACTGGATAGTAGTCCCAGGACAGTTAGAGAAAACCGGGACACTGCACAGCTGTGTGCCATCTGCTGAGGTCACACGGACATGGTAGGCCTTTTGTTTTTTGTCTTTTTAATGTTTAATGTTATAGGTAAACACAAACTTTCATTTGGTATTTTTTTCCTCAAAAGTAATCAGAACTGGACAGAAATGGATTCACTGCCACCTCTTCCCACCTATTTCTCTTGGATTCAATCTGGCAGCCTTGGGGACTGTGGAGCTGCTGTTCTTAAAGAAAGTGCCTTCTTTTTACCCAGCAGCGCTCGGGACCCTGCCAGCAGTTTGGGAGTGCAAGGAGGGACTGTCCTCTCCCCACAGGCCAATCAGATGCTTCACATCATGCTGAGAGTTTTAGTCAGCTGTAGAAATATACCCGCACAGGAGTCCCAGGAAAGCCACTTTTGAACCTGAGGACTAGCTAGGAACTGAGGTGAGGGCAAACAGCCAGGGGCGGCCACGCTGCAGAGGAGGGCAGAGGGCGGAGGGTCCCAGAGGAAGGTGTACACCCAAGTACCCTTGGAACTGCCTTTGTTCTACTGTTTCCCCCAAAACCTCCATTAAGCCTGTCCTGTCAGGGCTTCCTCGCTAACTAGGTTTCACTGCGCCCTGATGGTACAGTTTTGTCAGCTGAGTGCTTGCGACGGATTTGCACGTGCACCAAAGTGTTTCATTTCAAGCTGCTGCATGGGCCCAGCAAGATTTCTGTTCCGTCCTCCTGGCTCCATTTTATTTGCAGTTGCAGTACGGAGACAGTATGAAGGACACTTGTGATAATTATATCTGTAACTGTTAATGAGGAGGAGCATTTTACAGACTCATGTGTATAAATAAGTCAGCAGCAGATACCAAATATTTTTTTTTTAGTAAAAACACCAATTCATGTACAGTATGTATCATTGATCAGTGGACTGTACTTGTTTTCTAATAAAATTGTCAAAACCTGGTATTGAGGGTTCTCATGGCAGTGTCTCTGCACCTGCCTCCCGGGCTCACTCGCATGTGCCCAGGCCCGATGTAGGGTGAGGGCACCTTCAGCCGGGGAGGGTCAGGGCCCGGGAGCCCACAGTGAGCCCCAGCTCCCACCAGTGGCCTCAGCGTGCTCCCTCTGCTTGCTTCTGTGTGGAGTGTAATGTATGTCTTATGATTATTAACCTGTACCTGTCCAGCAAGGCAGGACAATGTTTGTATAGACTTGCACATTTTACAAAAGGTTTCTTTTTTATTTTCTTCTTTGACCAGAAGGGAAACACAATTGGCAACGTGGTGTCAAAACTTCAAGCTCTAATGAGCACAGATTCTGGTGATCGGGCCCTTCCCTTCCAGCACCTGTAGTGCTTTTGTCTTCTGCTCAGAGCAGGTCCGCCGAGGGCTAGTCAGCTAGAGTGGGCGGAGTCACCGTCAACCCTGCCTGCACTGTCCACATGGTGTGAGCCCTCCCTCAACCCTGCCTCCACCGTCCACTTTGTATCAACTCCTGGACCAACAATTTGAGCCCCAGTGTCCTCACCTATAAAATGGACAAAATGCCTAATTCATAGCATTGTGTAAGGATTAAAAAGATGAAATAGGTTATGATGCACACAGTGCCTAGCAAATAGCAGGCCCTCAGAAAACTGTAGCTTTGCTAGTAGCAGTTCTATGCATAAACTTTGCTGTCTCAAATCATAGTAGAAAGAATGGGTAGAGAGGAGGTAAAACTAGGGGTAACCATTGACACCACGGGAGGAAGCAAAACCATTGTGAAACCAAGGACAATGGAGAAGACAGCCACTGATGCCAGGTGGTGAGGGTGCTGGGAGCTCGGGTCCTGCAGCCCAGGAGGTGGTCACTGGCCACTGATGGCTGGAGCTGATGCTCGCACTGATCCTCTGCCAGCCCCCAGCTCTAAAGGATGTTTGATGGTATAAATTAAAAAAAAAAGGTTTGACACATTTCTAAGAGATTTTTTAAATAAAAATTAAAAGTATCCTATATAATAAAAGCCTGATATGCTAAGTGTCCAATCATCTGTTCAACCAATCAAAGCATACTATGCTAATGATATGCTAAGGCCGCTCAACTGCTCACTATGACATGCACTGACCACCTGGGGACAGACACTCCAACCAGCAGATTAGCTTGCTGCTGGAGGCCAGTTGGGACTGAGTGAGACGGGCCAGACATGCCCTGGAGCCCTCCCGCAATCCCTCCCTGGCTGGCCAACTTTTCACATGCCTCCTCGGCCCCAGCCATGCACCGGTGAGGTCCCTTGGCCTGGCCTATGCCCTCTCGCAATCCAGGACCCCTTGGGGGATGTCAGAGAGCTGGTTTTGGCCCGATCCTACAGGCCAGGCTGAGGGAACCCACTGGTGCACGAATTAGTGCACTGGGCCTCTAGTAAGAACATAAAAATGTTAGAATCAGCTCTTCAGAAAGTTTGCCTATGCACAATTTCTCATGGAAGAATTCAGAGTTTTTCAAGATAATATTTTGGTTATTTTACAAGCTAATATATTAACAAACAGGAAAGTCAATACAGCCATCTAAAAGTCTTATTTTTGTGAGGATTTTTATTCCTCTTTTTACCAGATAACTGTTCCTTAGAATAGCTTTCATGTTCTTCTTGCTGTCTTTGGAATAACTTCTCCAACTGGTGGGAGGAGACCTGAGTATAATAAATTCCTGCACTGTCACAGTTTTGAAAATGGAGCAAAGCACTTGGTTATTTTGAACCTCAGTTTTCTAATCTGTAAAATGGGACTTCCAATGTTTCAAGGTTTTATGTGTGACAAAGCCCCTTAATAGTAACTTAGGTGGAATCTCAAAACAAAATATATTTTCTTAATTTTAGCTCTTGGTCAGTACAGATAAAAGAAAAATTTATTTATCTAAAATGTGTCTTTTTTCAAATTCTAGGGTTTGGGGTGTGGAGGGAGAGCAGGTTGTATAATCTTGGTGTTAACTTTTTAAAATGTTGATAGGTTTTACTTAATACAATTTTAGTGAGTTAATCCTGTCTTGGTATTTTGACATAGTGGGCTCCCCAAATGTTAATTGAAGTATAATCATTATCCTATATAAATAATAAAGAAGTAATATGCAAATTAACCCTCATTCAATAATGCTGCCACAAGATGGTGGCACACACAGCGGGGCTGGGGCTGGCGGCTGCTTCGCAGGACTTCTGCCAGGGTTTCCATGGTCCCACATGTGCACCATGGGGGCGGGGTCTGGTGGCCGCTGAGCACAGCCCAGAGGCGGGGCATCAGGGTGGCACTCCAGGATGTGGGGCCATCCTGTGGCCCACTGGCCATGCGGGGTGAGACTCCGGGACTCAGAGCAGTCCCATGGTGCTCAGAAGGGGGGATGGGTCCTGGGTCTTGCGTGATTTCGCGTGAAGGTTCACTAGTCTTATATAATAAAAGGCTAATATGCAAATTGTCCCCTTGGGAGTTTCACCCACCTGGAGTTCGACTGCTCGCTATGACATGTACTGACCACCAGGGGTTGGCGTCGAACAAAGGAAGGCTCCAGCTGGTAGCCGGAAGGCCCCGATCGGCCTTGGTTGCTGGACAGGCCTAGGGACTCTACCTGTGCATGAATTTCATGCACTGGGCCTCTAGTACAATTATAAAATCAGAGATTTCCTCAAGCTAATTTGTCAGAAGAGAATCTTTTCCCTTTGGGGGCAAGAATCTGTGTGTGTGGCGATTGGCTTGTGTGGATCCCACAGAGGGAGTGGCAGGTGGGGCAGAGAATGGTCTGGGCCTTGGAAAGGTTCGGCATGGGCCAGGGTCCTATGACGTGAGGCCATAATGTATCAAAAGAGATTTTATTGCTGACACCTGGGTGCAGGTGGGCTGAGACCAAGAAAGGCATCAGTGGAGAGAGCAGGGAGAGAGAGGTTTTTATTCATCCTTGCTGGCTGCAAGCCGCTCTGCTGACATAAGGGTCTGGTCCATCCTTAGTTCCTCCCATGCCAGGTGTCTCCTGCTTACCTGAGCTATGCTGTGCTCAAGGCTGCAAGCTTTCTGCAGGATTGCTGCTAAGCACAGTAAGTCTCTGCCCTGTTTTATTCTCTTTAACCCTTTCAGCCTTGAAGGGGAAAGTTGTTTTCTTTTTACTAAAAATGCACAGATGAATCATGACAACAAACAGCAGTTGTAATTTATAAAAAAAAGTTATGCTTGGAGAAATGGGCATGGGCACCCAGGTGGGACGGAACTATTTTTGGTGTAATAACATATATTTACAACCAAAATATGAAGGGGTGTGTGTGAGAGAGAGAGAGAGAGAGAGAGAGAGAGAGAGAGAGAGAGAGAGGGAGAGAGAGGGAGAGAGAGAGAGAGATTTAGGGAGAACAAGAGTTACAGGAAATGGATGACACTATTTAGAATGAATATTAACCTTTAACAATGAAAACGTGCCCATCTCAACTCACATGCTCAGGTTTCTCTTGAGGAAGGTGTGGCTGATTGGTGTTCCTCAGTCCTGGGCATTCCCTGGGCTCCAAGCCCAGTGCTGACGCGAGTCCCGAGGTTGCAGAGGCACCTGGACCTTGGACAGACTCGCAGGACCTGCAGGCTCCTTGCACCCGCCCAGCTGCTTCCAGATTCCTTCCCCCAAGGGGGAAAGTCATGGAGCCTGTCTTCCTTGGAACACTTGGCCCGGAGGTGACCCAGTGGCACAGGCTCCCAGGGTCCATTCATTTTCTCCATGACCCCCCTGAGAGGAGACTGCAGCTGCTGTGGGGACACACTGCCTGCTTAACCGCCTGTGGGAACCCCTTTCTGTGCTCGCCCTTCTCTCGTCAGCCTCCTGCCCTGCCTCTCCACTGCTTCTGAGGCAGAGCCCAGCTTCTGATTGTGCTCACGGCCATGCGCAGTGCCTGGGCAGTGGCCATGGACAGTGGCCATGGATGGTGGCGTGGACAATGTCGTCTGTCGGACACGTCTCACTATTGCGTGACATTTCATAAGCCTGCCTCCCGCACTGCACTTGAATTCTGAATTCTTACTGAGCCCTAACTCTGCCCTCAAATTCCAAAATGTAGGGGAAGTGTTTTTGCTCTCAGGGTTACTTTTGGGTTGTTTGAAAAGTGCTTCCCAGGTGCCTAAGGTTATACCAGACGCTGAAAAAATAACAGAGTAAGAACAACTGCAATCGGCTCTAGAGCAGTGTGGAGAGGAAGCTGGTCAGGAAGCAAGCTCATGTGGTAGGCTAGAGGATGTGAGGACGCGGGCTGCAGTCCCCAGCACTACCGATCATTTGGAATTGGTGCATGGGAGTGAGTGGAGGTGCTTGGCTGAGAGAACATCAGGAATAAAGTCCACGGAAGGTGCACTGCTTGCAGGGTAAACAGGAAGGAGTGAAAGGTTAGGGAGGGGCTATTAGGAAGCTGGTATGTCATCCCTCTGCCAGTTGATTGTAGTAGAAACATTTCTTAAGTAAACTGAAAAAAAACACACCTTTTTGTATTATGGAAACAATGTTAGTTGGAGAGAATGTAGAAATTTCTGAAAACTATAAGGAAGAAAAAGTCACTCAAATTCTAAAGATAAGTACTGACACTTCATTGTAATCCTATAAATGTAACTATTAATATTAATATAACTATAAATATTATTCAAATATAATCTCTGAGCCATCACTAAGCCTATCAGAATGGCTGGTCCATAACTGAGCTTGTATGCTTTGGTTGGACATAGACCCAGCGTTTGCTCTCAGTGGTCGGGGTGCAGTGTCACCCTTGGCCCAGGCTTTGTCCCCTGCCTGGTGATTTGCTTGGCACAGAGTCCTAGAATCTGTGGGCAGAGGGCAGTGGACCTTGGCAGGCCCTTGACTGTGTTCTGTAACACTCATTTTTTATCTTTGTCAATTTAATAGACTAAATGTATCCTTTGTGATAATTTTTTTGCAAGTTAAATAATGTGGTTGAAAGTTTCAATTAACATCGACAGTTCCTGGGGTCCCCCTGCCGCCTAAACGAATTACAACCTCCAGCTAGTTAGTGAGAGGCTTGAGAATCGAGCGTGATGTTCTGCTTCCCAGGTGAAGGGCCTGTTTAAACAGCCACTATCACCAGGTGACCTTGACAAGGGGTCAGTATAAGCAGAGCAATAAGGCAGGTGCCCGCACCGAGGCAGGAGGTGTGGCTCAGCAGCAGAGAAGGGCGCAATTTTAGGGTATTAGTGTGCAGTGATCCTGGGATGAATGAATGAGCAGCGTGGGGCAAAAACAAACCCAAACCAGTGCACACAAACCCATGAACACACATTAACAGAACTGTGGGCTCCCATGAGCTCCCAGCTTGAGAGGCCAGAGGTGAGCCCACAGCTGAGGGGCTTTGGGGCCTGTGGGCGCCTCTGGCTCCAGGGCCCTGGCCTGGAGAGAAGTCATTGCAGGAACTTTAGCAGCATTCAGCTGCATGGCACTGCAGAGCCCAGGTGCTTCTTCTGGGACCCAAGGTACACCGAGCCTCCTGGCGGATGCGATTGCCTCCTCCCGGAGGGAAGGATGATTTGCTCAGAGGTCAGCTGTGTGGAATGGGCTGCCTGGAGAAAATGAGTTCCTTCAAGCCTCAGCCAAATAAACTTGGCAGGACCATGAAGAGATCTACTCACCAGATGTGTGATTAAACTAGGTCAGTGGTCGGCAAACTGCGGCTCGTGAGCCACATGCAGCTCTTTGGCCCCTTGAGTGTGGCTCTTCCACAAAATACCACGGCCTGGCCGAGTCTATTTTGAAGAAGTGGCATTAGAAGAAGTTTAAGTTTAAAAAATTTGGCTCTCAAAAGAAATTTCAATCGTTGTACTGTTGATATTTGGCTCTGTTGACCAATGAGTTTGCCGACCACTGAACTAGGTGTCTTGTAGCAGGAACGTCTCTAAAGGGGTCTGGGCCTGAGCAGATCACCAGTGCTGGGAGCATGGGGCGCTGTTACAGCTGTGTGTGTGTGTGTGTGTGTGTGTGTGTGGATGTGTGTGTGTAACATACAAGCCATGACATTGTGAGGGCTTTCAGTGGTGATGGCTGCACCATGCCGTGCCTGTGTACAGTTGCGTGTTCACTATGCCCAAATGGTAGTCACATCTTAGGTTCGATTCCATCCTGTGATTTTGTGATTCTCTCAATTTTATTTAAGATTAAAAAAAGAACAGGGACATTCAGATGGATCCCAAACAGGTCTCCACATGTTCGCCCCATTGTCATGGGCTTTGACTCTTCCCCAGTCTCCTCTAGTAGCCTCTGAGCTGTATCCATGTTTCTCCCCTTGCCACCCCAACCCTCAAAAACAATGCTTTACACAGCATAGAGAGTGAATTTCCTTTGCCTTTTTATTGAAGTACTAGTGGCCCGATGCACGAAATTCATGCACATTAAAAGGAGATTAATTAGAGGAAATAACTTAATATTGCTATTTGCCCTTTCTCTATAATAGAAGTGTCAGAGATGAAAGAAAATTAGTAAAATGTATATGAAAACCTTCCTCCTGTCAGAGTCTGGGGGTGCACCACGGGACCCAGAGTCAAGTCCCCGCCCACCCACATGCGCCTCAAAATCTCATGAGACCCAGACCCGGCTAGCCCCTGCCCCCATTGGGCTAGATCCAGACCTGGCCAGTCCCACCCTTGTCAAGCCCTGCCAGGCAGGGGACGTAGCCTCAGGTCCCCTGGCCCAGCGCCAGGATGGGGGTGTGGCTTGAGGTCCCCCAGCCCAGACTGGGGTAGGGAGAATCCCTTGAGGTCCCTCGTCAAGCCCTGCCAGGTGTGGGACATGGCCTGAGATCCCCTGTCAATCCCCGCTGGGTGGGGGGCATGGCCTGAGGTCCCCTGTCAAGCCCCACCAGACAGCGGGGAGCAGCCTTAGGTCCCCCAGCCCAGCACTGGGAAGGAGCACAGCCTCAGGTCCCCCGTCAAGCCCCACTGGGTGGGCGGCGTGGCCTGAGTTCCCCCGACGCAGCACTGGGAGTGCACCTTGAGGTCCCCGTTAAGCCCCGCTGGGTGGGAAGCACAGCCTGAGGTCCCCTATCAAGCCCCACCAGGAAGAGGGGCACAGCCTCAGGTCCCCTGGCCCAGTGCTGGGCAGAGGGTGCAGCCTGAGGTCCCCCAGCCCGGTGCCAGGGTGGGGGGGCACGGCCTGAAGTCCTCTGTCAAACCCCACCTGGTCAGGGGCATGGCCTGAGGTCCCCCAGCCTGGTGCTGGGGCAGGGGGAGCAGCCTGAGGTCCCCTAACCCAGCACCAGGACGGGAAGAGCACCTTGAGGTCCCCCATCAAGCCCCACCGAGTGGAGGGCGAGGCCTGAATTCCCCTGGCCTGGTGCCAAGGTGGGAGGCACAGCCTGAGGTCCCCTGTCAAGCCCATCCAGGCAGGGGGGCACAGCCTCAGGTCCCCTGGCCCAGTGCTGAGGTAAGGGGTACAGTCTGAGGTTCCCCAGCCTGGTGCTGGGGTGGGGAGCATGGCCTGAATTCCCCCAACCCAGCACTGGGGGTGCACCTTGAGGTCCCCCATCAAGCCCCACTGGGTAGGGGGCATGGCCTGAGGTTCCCTGTCAAGCCCAGCCAGATAGAGGGGTACAGCCTCAGGTCCCCTGGCCCAGTGCTGGGGCTGGGGGCGCAGCTTGAGTTCCCCTAACCCATCACTGGGGGTGCACCTTGAGGTCTCCTGTTAAGCCCAGCCAGGCAGGGGGGCACAGCCTCAGGTCCCCTGGCCCAATGCTGGGGAGGGGAGTGCAGCCTGAGGTCCCCCAGCCTGGTGCCGGGGTGGAGGTCTCAGCCTGAAGTCCCCTGTCAAGCCCCACCTATTGGGGGGCGCAGCCTGAGGTCCCCTCGCCCAGCACCAGGACGGGAAGCGCACGCTGAGGTCTCCTGTCAAGCCCCACCGTGTGGGGGATGTGGCCTGAGGTCCCTGTCAAGCCCTACAGGGGCGGGGGAGGGCATAGCCTCAGGTCCCTGCTGATTGCTTGTTAAGGCTCCTTATGGGAACTTGGCTTCAGCTGTGGGTGCAGCCATCTTTGTGACAGAGTGATGGTCAATTAGCATATTCCCTCTTCAATAGATAGGATAACTTATATTTAGAAAAAAGCACATAAGAGAACAGCTGCATAGAATGTCACAGGATGTGTGCAAGCTGCCAGTACCCAGATCAAGAAGGGAAGGTGAAAAAAAAAAAGAAGGGAAGGTGGCTCTAGACAGTTTGGCTCAGTTGCCCATGGACTGGAGAGTCCTGGGTTCAATTATGGTCAAGGGCACATACCTTGGTCAGGGTGCATGCAGGAGGCAACCAATTGATGGGTCTCACATGGATGTTTCTCTCTGTGTGTCTCCCCCTTCCTTCCACTCTCTCTAAAAATCAATGTGGAAATATCCTCAGGTGATGCTTAACAAAGAAAAAAAAGAAGAACAGGAGGAGGAGGGAAGATGATCAGCATCTGAGCGTCCCTGTCCTGTGCCCTTCAAGCTACTAATTGCCTTGCCACAAGGGAAGCAATCATCCTGACTTTCAGCAGCACAAGTTCATTTGACCTGATTTTGAATTTCATGTAAATGGAATCATGTCATGTGAAGTTTTTTAAAAAACCTATTTTCTTTTGCTCAACACTATGTGATATTCATTCATATTATAATTGTCTATATTGTACATAGTTCTCATGGCTCCATAATATTCCGTTGTGTGATCTAGCACACCTGTTTTATCTATTCTAATGTGTTTTTTATTGTTGTTGTTAATCCTCACCCAAGGATATTTTTCCCATTGATTTCTAGAGAAAGTGGAAGGGAAGGAAGGAGAGGGAGAGAGAAAGATAGGAGAGAGAGAGAAAGAGAGAAACATTGATGTGAGAGAGACACATTACCCCAACCTGGGCTGGGGATCAAACCTGCAACTGAGGTATATGCCCTTGACCTGGAATGGAACCCATGATCCTTTGGTGCATGGGCCAATACATTAATTGCTGAGCCACACCAGCCAAGGCATATTCTATTGTGTTTTTTAAATTTGACTTTAAATAATTTTATATTTTTCAACTGTAGTTGACATACAATATTACATTAGTTTCAGGTGTACAACTCAGTGATTAGACATGTAACGTACTAAGTGATCACTATGATAAATCTTGTATTCATCCAACACCATGCATAGTGATTACAATGTTTTTTACTATATGCCCTATGCTGTACTTTACATCCCATGATTATCCCGTAACAACCAATTTGTACTTCTTAATCATCCATCCTTCCCCACCCCCTTCCAATCTGGCAAACATCAAAATGTTCTCAGTATCTAAGAGTCTGTTTCTGTTCTTCTAGTTTATTTCTTTTATTTTGCAGATTCCACATATAAGTGAAATCATATGGCATTTGGTTTCCTCTGTCTGACTCATTCACTCAGCACAGTACCCTCTAGGTCCATCCATGCTGTTGCAGATGGCAAGGTTTCATTCTGTTTTATGGCTGAGTCATATTCCATTGTATACATGCACCACCTGTCTTTTCTATTTATTTATACACTAGTGGCCTGGTGCACAAAATTCATGCACCATGGGGGGGCGGTGTCCCTAGGCCCAGCCTGCACCCTCTCCAATCTGGGACCCATAGAGGGATGTCCCACTGCCGGTTTAGGCCCACAGGGATTGGGCCTAAACCGGCAGTGGGACATCCCTCTTGCAATCTGGGACCACTGGCTCCTAACTGCTCACCTGCCAGCCAGCCTGATCACCCCTAACCACTCTGCCTGCTGGTCTGCTTGCCCCCAACTGCCCCCCACCAGCCTGCTCACCCCCAACAGCCCCCTCTGCCTGCCTGCTTGCCCCCAACTGCCCCCTCCCCCGCCAGCCTGATCATCCCCAACTGCATTCCCCTCCTGGCCTGATCACCCCTAACCACCTCTGCCTCAACCCCGCCACCATGGCTTTGTCTGGAAGGACATCCAGAAGGTCTCCCAGAAGGTCTCATGGTCTAATTAGCATATTACCCTATTATTAATATAGATGGACACTTAGGTGGCTTTCATATCTTGGCTATTGGAAATAATGCTGCAGGGAACATATGGATGTAAATGACTTTTCTATTTAGTATTTTGGGTGCATTTGCATAAATACTGGTAAGTGGAAATATTGGGCCCTTCTCTGTCTCTTGTGATATAGCCTTTGTTTTAAAGTCTATTTTGTCTGGTATAAGTATTGCTACCCAGCTTTTTGTTTGTTTGTGTCCAATTACATGAATTAGATATAATTTTTTTTAAAAATTTATCTTTATTCTTAAAAATATTATAGATGTCTCCCATTTCCCCCTCCATTGACCCCCCTCTACCCTGCACCCACCCCTGCCAGGCCTTCATCAGCTATTGTCTGTGTCCATGGGCTACGCATATATGCATACAAGTTCTTTGGTTAATCTCTCCCCACCATACCCACCCTCGCCTTTTCTGAGATTCATCAGTCTGTTCCATGCTTCTATGTCTCTGGACATATTTCATTCAGCAGTTCATTTGTTTATTAGATTCTACATATGAGTGAGATCATATGATACTTGCCTTTCTCTGATTGGCTTATTTCCCTTAGTATGATACTCTCCAGGTCCCTCCATGCTGTCTCAAAGGATAAGAGATCTTTATTTTTTTTTACAGCCACATAGTATTCCATGGTGTAAATATACCACAGCTTCTTTATCCACTCATCTACTGATGGGCACGTGGGCTGTTTTCAGATCTTAGCTATTGTAAATAATGCCGCTATGAACAAAGGGGTGTGTACATTCT
The DNA here is from genome assembly GCA_026230045.1 of Corynorhinus townsendii. NCBI lineage: Eukaryota > Metazoa > Chordata > Mammalia > Chiroptera > Vespertilionidae > Corynorhinus > Corynorhinus townsendii. Next base: position 97,050,292 of record JAPDVU010000007.1, on the reverse strand, counting down.
TTCTGATTAGTGTTTGGGGTTTCCTGGGGTATATTCCTAGAAGTGGGACCACTGGGTCAAATGACAGTCCCATATTTAATTTTTTGAGGAAACCACATACTGTTTTCCATAGTGGCTGCACCAGTCTGCGTTCCCACCAGCAGTGGACTAGACAGTGGTCGGCAAACTCATTAGTCAACAGAGCCAAATATCAACAGTACAATGATTGAAATTTCTTTTGAGAGCCAAGTTTTTTAAACTTAAACTTCTTCTAACACCACTTCTTCAAAATAGACTCGGCCAGGCCGTGGTATTTTGTGGAAGAGCCACACTCAAGGGGCCAAAGAGCTGCATGTGGCTCACGAGCCACAATTTGCCGACCACAGGACTAGGGTTCCCTTTTCTCCACATCCTTGCCAATACTTGTTATTTATTGATTTGTTGATGATAACCATTCTGACAAGTTTGAGGTGAGACCTCATTGTCTTTTTAATTTGCATCTCTCTGATGATCAGTGACTTTGAGCATGTTTCATATGTCTCTTGACCATCTGTATGTCCACTTTGGCTAAGTGTCTATTTAGGTACTTTGCTAATTTTTTAATTGGATTGTTTGTCTTCCTTTACTTAAGTTGTGTGCATTCCTTATATATTTTTGAAATGAACTCTTTATCATATATATTATTGGCAAATATGTTCTCCCATGCAGTGGGCTTTCTTGTTATTTTGTTCATAGTTTCTTTTACTGTGCAGATGCTCTTTATTTTGATATAGTCCCATTGTTTATTTTCTCCTTAGTTTCCTTTGACCTAGGAGATGTATTGGCAAATATATTGCTACAAGAGATGTTTGAGATTTTGCTGCCTATGGTTTCTTCTAAGATTTTTATGGTTTTACTACTTATATGTAAGTCTTTTATCCATTTTGAGTTTATTCTTGTGTAAGGTATAAATTGGTGGTCTAGTTTCATTTTTTTGCATGTACCTGTCCAATTTTCCCAACACCATTTATTGAAGAGACCATCTTGACTACATTCTATGCTCTTGCCTTCTTTGTCAAATATTAATTGAGCGTAATGGCTTGGGTTGATTTCTGGGTTCTCTGTTCTCTTCCATTGACCTATATGTCTATTCTTTGTATTTCAGGCAGTTTTGAGAACAGCAGCTCGGTAATATAGCTTGATATCTGGTATTGTGATCCCTCCAACTTTGTTTTTCTTTCTCAGGATTGCTGTGGCTATTTGGGGCCTCTTTTGGTTCCATATACTATTTGGAGAGTTTGTTCTAGGTCTTTGAAGTATGCTGTTGGTATTTGAATGGGGGTTGCATTGAATCTATAGATAGCTTTGGGTAGTATGGACATTTTAATGATGTTGATTCTACCAATTCATGAATATGGCATATTCTTCTACTTGTTTATGTCTTCCTCTATCTCTTTTCTCAATATCCTGTAGTTTTCCTTGGTTAACTTTATTCCTAAGTATCTTATTTTTTGTTGTTGCAGTGGTAAATAGGGTTGCTTTTTAGTTTCTCTTCCTGAGAGCTCATTATTGGTGTATAAAAATGCCATACATTTCTGGGTGTTAAGTTTGTATTCTGCTATGTTGCTGAATTCATTTATTAAATCTAGTAGCTTTTTGATAGAGTCTTTAGGATTTTCTATGTACAATATCATGTCAGTGAATAATGAGAGTTTTACTTCCTCCTTTTTAACTTGGATGCCTTTTAATTCTTCTTTTTATCTGATCACTATGGCTAGGACTTTCAGTACTATATTGAACAAGAGTGGTGAAAATGGGCATCCCTGTCTTGTTCCTGTCTTAGAGAAAATGGTTTTAGTTTTTGCCCTTTGAGTATGATGTTGGCTGTAGGTTTCTCATATATGGCTATTGTTATATTGAGGTATGATCCCTCTATTCCCACTTTGCTGAGAGATTTTATCAAAACTAGGTGTTGTATTTTGTTTAATGCTTTATATGCTTCTATTGATATGATCATGTGATTTTTGCCTTTCAATTTGTTTATGTGATGTATCAAGTTTATTTTTTGCCACCCTTGAATCACTGAAATAAATCCCACTTGGTCATGTTGTATGATCTTTTTAATATATTGTTGCATCTGATTTGCTAATATTTTATTGAGGATTTTAGCATCTATGTTCATCTGGGAGATCGGCCTGTATTTGTCTTTCTTTGTAGTGTGTTTATCTGGTTTTAGAATTACAACAATGCTGGCCTCATAAAAGGAGCTTGGAAGTGTTCCTTCCTCTTGTTTGTTTTTTTTTTAATAGTTTGAAGAGTATACCTGTTAGTTCTTTGAATTTTTGGTAACCCTCCCCAAACCCCTGAGAAGCCATCCAGACCTGACCTTTTGTTTGCTGGGAGTTTTTTGATTACTGCTTCTATTTCTTCAGTTGTTATTGGCCTATTATGGTTTTCTAATTCTCACTGATTCAGTATTTTTCTAGAAATTTCATTCACATTGTCCAGCTTCTTGACATATAGTAGTTCAGAGTATTTTCTTATAATCCTTTGTATTGCTATTGTATCAGTTGTTACTTCTCTGCTTTCATTTCTGATTTTACTTATTTGGGTCCTCTCCCTTTGTTTCTTGATGAGTCTGGCTAATGGGTTCATCAATCTTGTTTATCTTTTCAAAGAACCAGCTCTTTGTTTTATTTGTTTGTTTGTTTGTTTGTTTTAGTCCCTATGTCAATTAGTTCTCTAATCTTTATTATTTCCTTCCTTCTACTCACTCTGGGTTTTCTTGTTGTTCTTTTACTAATTCTCTAAGTTGTAGATTTAAATAATTTATTGTTGATTTTTCTTGTTTTTTGAGGTAGCCCTGAAGTTCCCTCTCACAAGTGTTTTTGCTGTGTCCCAGAGATTTTGGGTTATTGTGTGTTCATTTTCATTTATTTCCAGGAAGTTTTTTATTTCTTTCTTGATCTCATTGGTAACCCATTCATTATTTAATAAAATACTATTTAGCCTCCATGTGTTTGAGTGTTTTTACTGTAGTTGATTTATAATTTCATTCCTCTGTGACCTGAGAAGATGCTTGATATGATTTCATTCCTCTGTGACCTGAGAAGATGCTTGATATGATTTCAATCTTCTTGAACTTGTAGAGACTTGTTTTGCATTCTAACATGTGGTCTATCTTTGAGAATGACCCATGTGCACTTGAGAAGAATGTATATTCTGCAGCTTTGGGGTGAAATGTTCTATAAATGTCAGTTAAATCCATCTGATCCAGTATGTCATTTAGAGTCTCTGTTTTCTTGTTAATTTTTTGTCTAGAAGATCTATCCAGTGAAGTCAGCATGGTGTTAAAGTGCCCTACTCTATATGACTGTATTGCTGTTGATCTCTCCCTTTAAATCCTCCAGAAGTTTTTAAAATATATTTAGGTGCTCTTGTATTGGTCACATATATGTATACCAGGGTTATATCCTCTTGTTGGATCAATCCCTTTAGTATTATGTAGTGACCTTTGTTATCTTTTGTGATGGCCTTCATTTTGAAGGCTATTTTGTCAGATATGAGTATTGCTACTCCAGCTTTTTTTTTCCCATTTCCATTTGCATGGAAAATTTTTTCCATCCTTTCATTCTCATCCTGTATGAGATTTTTGTTCTGAGGTGGGTCTCTTGTAGACAACATATACTTGGGTCATGTTTTCTTACCCATTCAGCTACCCTATGTGTTTTATTATAGCATTTAATCCATTTACATTTAATGTTATTATTAATAGGTACTCATCTATTGCCATTTTAATTCTGTATACCTACATTTCTCTCTATATGTATTCTCATTGCATTCTCTTTAGCATTTTTGCAATGCTGATTTGGTGGTGATAAACTTCTTTAGCCTTATTTTTTGCCTGAGAAGCTCTTTATTTCACCATCTATTTTAATCCTGGGAAAGTGTCTAGAATACCCTGTCTTCTAATTCTCTCTTGCTGGTTCAGTATTTTGGTTCAATTTTGGTTTCAGATCCTTGCTTTTCATTACCTTTATTACTTCATGCCATGTCCTTCTGGCCTGTAGTTTCTGATGAGAAATCAGCTGACAGCCTTATGGGAGTTTCTTTGTAGGTAACAAATTGCTTTTCTCTTGCTGCCTTTAAGATTCTCTCTTTGTCTTTGATTTTTGGCATATTAATTATTCTGTGTCTGGGCATGGGCCTGTTTGGGTTCTTCTTGCTTGGGACTCTCTATGCTTCCTGTACTTCTCTGACTTTTTACTCCAGCAGGTTGGGGGTTTCTGCCATTATTTCTTAAAACATGTTCTTTATCCCTTGCTTACTGTTTTCTCCTTCTGGCACACCTGCTATGCAAATATTGTCATGTTTCACATTGTTCCTCAGCTCCCTTAACCTATTAACTGCCACCATCCCCACACACCACAATATTTTGAATTTAATTTAAAAAATCACCTGACTCTGGAGTTGAATAAAGGATGTCATCTTTTTCTTCTTGTGAGGTGCCTGGTTTGATTATTTCTTCATCTGATGCCATTTATGGGGATTGAATTTTATTTGCACAATGTAATATATTAGAGGCCCGGTATATGAAATTTGTGCATTGGATGGAGGGGAGGTCTCTCAACCTGGCCTGTGCCCTCTCACAGTCCAAGAGCCCCACGATTAATGGTCCCCACAGAGGGAGGTCACCCACCTACCGCAGCCCACCTGTCGGTGGCTTGGGCCTTCCTCTACAGGGCAATCATGGGGCAATGGCTGTGCCCCCGACCAGTAGCATCGCACCTTGGCTGGCCTGGTGCCAGTAGGTGTCATAACATGGTCATCCAGACAGTTATTCTGCTGTTCGGTTGTTCAGATGATTTGCATATTATGTTTTTATTATATGGATTACAACGATAAATTTAATAATAAAATAATGATAATTTTTAATTCTACAGAAATATCAACAAAAGCGAACACGAAATAAAAATAAACCATCGATAAGAAAAGCCTCGAAAACATTAAATTTTGTTGATACTCCAAAGACGAAATCTGTAAAAAAATAATGAAGAATGCACACCATGTTTACCATTTTAGGTGAGAAATTCATGATAACAAAAACAAATCTCAAGTGTCACAATGAACAACAACAAAAAAAGTGTCGCAGTGTTTATCTCTTGCGCATCTGAGTGGCAGCCCTATATATCAGTATTGGAATTTCCTCCATATGCGCTGGAATATTTACGAATTTAAGTTACCATAATTTTCTTTACAAACCCAGAAATGTCAAACAAGTCTGATTTTAAAATTGGGTGACCAGAGTTTATATGTGAGGTGTGCGGCTATAGACGCATGTGGCATGTGGGGAAGGTCTGCTGCTTGTGTCTATAGATGCTTATGGTGTACAATGGGTTAACTGCCCTCCTGTTTTTTGGTTTTTTCTTTTGGGTTCTCTGGTTGAGTGATTTTTTTCTAGAATACCCTGTCTTCTAATTCACTCATCTGATCCTCTGCGTCCCCTAATTTGCTGTGTATTCCTTCCAATGTGTTCTTTATTCATGCTATGTCATTCTTTATTTCTGACTTTTGTGGGGTTTTTTTGCACAGTTACTATATCTTTTCTCATGTTGTTGAGCATCTTTGCCATCATTATCCTAAATTCTATATCTGATAAATTTCTTATCTCTATTTTGTTTTTGTTTTTTTTCTGGAGAATTCTCTTGTTCTTCCATTTAGGTTATCTTTGTCTCCCAATTTTGAATGCCTGTTTGGGTTTGTGTCTATGTATAAGGTCGATATGTTACAACTCCCAACCTCTAGTGCAGGACCATGTCAGACAGCTGTTTCTGATTGGCCCTGGGTCCCCTGTTTGGAGCTATCAGCAAACCACAGCTTGTTGCTCCCTCTGCTGGGCCAAGTGCCTTTGGAAAGGACCAAGCAGGTTCTGCTTTTCTTAGCCCTGGGCCCAGAAAGAGAGCAGGCAAAGATTCAAAGCCTCCAGACACCCACCTCTGTCTGCAGTCTGACTATTATTCTCAGAGTCTTAATTTGGCTCCGGTTATAGACCATAGGGTCTGCCAACAGGGTGGGGTAGCTGCCTTTTCTCCAGGCAAAAACCATCTGGATAACAAAGGTCTGCCTGAGAAAGATGTCCTCCAAAGTGTGAAGGAATGACTCAGCACAGGAAACCGGAGTGGCTGCCCTCTGAGCTTCACCTCAGGGCCCCCAACCCTGAACTCTCCTCACACAGCTTCAGTCCACTCTGCTCTCCCTTTGTCGAAGCCCAAGGTGAGTAGCTGCACACCAAATATTTTGCATTGGGCCTTTAAGAGGGTGCCTGCATTTCTAGTCATCTCTGGCTAGCAGACAGCAACCCTGCTGCTTTTCACAGCGAAATGTTCTGTGGGTTTCTTTTTCAGTCCTCAGTGGAAACAGCCCCCCCACACACACACACAGCTAAGATAGCCCTCTGGACCTCCAGCTACTGTCTGTGGGAGCCCGGCCAGCCTTTCACCCTTCTGCATTTCCTACCAATCTCTATGTGGTCTCCACTTTCTATCCTTGACTACCTGGGTTCTCTCCAGCTAATCTTCAGTTGATTTTTCAGGGTGATTTTTCTGTATTTTGGTTGTATTTCCAGATTAGTCCTGAGAGAGTGTCAGTGTAGCTTACACTTACTCTGCTGCCATTTTTTCCCCTTTATTGATTAAGGTATTACATATGTGTCCTTATTCCCCCATTGTCCCCTCCCCACTCTGCTGCCATTTTTAATCTCTCCCTAGTATTCTTTCATTTTAAAAAATGTTAGTTCTATCTCCCCTTCCACATGAATCAATTCTAGATTTCTATCTTTGAGCTCACAAATTATATCTTTCATATGGTCTGCTTCATCTCATTTATTGAATTCTTCAGCTTCAAAATTTCTGTTTAGTTACTTTTTAGAGTTTTAATATCTCTGTTAAAGTGCTCATCTTCATAAATTTTATTCCTGAGCTCACTGAGCTGCCTTTCTCAGTTTTCTTGTATCCTGTTGAGTTTCTTTATTACTGCTATTGTGAATTCTCTATCGTTTATATCACAATCTTCCATGGCTTCGAGTTTGGTTTCTGGAGAATTGGCATTGCTTTCTGCAATACTGTGTCTTCTCTGTTCAAAGTGAGTCAACGTAGCTGAAGTAGTGAACACTTTTCTTATTTAGGTACCAATTTTTTTTTTAAGGATTTAGCAGATTGATAAAGGTCTTTTTATTTGCTTCCCAGTAGATGGTGGTATAGTGCAACTTTTAGTTTTCTCTTACTTGTGTGCTGCTTGTGTCTCTTGAGTTCCCTGGCTGCCTGGGTGGCGACCAAGGTGATGGGTAACCCAGATGTGTCTGGGTTGCCTGGGTCTTGGGGCACCACCAGCATAACGGGAGGGGGATGTGGCAGGTGTGTGTGTGGAGGAGCTGAGTTTGCCACCCTGCCATGCTGCTACCCTGGTTTCCATGGCCACTGCTGCCAGGCTCTCTGGTGATGTGAGCAGCACTGGGATCACAGAAGGGCACTGGGTTCTTGTGCGCTGACACTACTCTGCCCTGCTCACCCTTTGCTGGGCTGTTGTGTGCGTGCTGTACACCAATTCCTTTGCTATCATGTTCGCTGGGGCTGAGGCTGAGCCAAAAGAACTGGGGAGACAGGCTTCATCTTTGTCCGTCCCCCTCCCCTGCTCCCACAATGTGTGCCCAAATACCTACCTTCAGAGGCAGTGATGTGTGGTTCTTTCAGGCGGCTCCATATCCTGAGCAGAGGAGCCTTTGTTGGGTTAGAAATGTCTCACTAGTTGTAGACTGGAAGGGAGATACAGAAGGGTCATCTCACTTCCCCACGATGGGTTCATGTGAAGGCCGTCTCCTCTTCAGCTTGGCTTCTGGCACCCAGAAGGCCCTGGCACACGGGAGGAATGTACAAATACTCGAGTAAATGAATGGACTGAAGATGGAAGTTCAGGGAGAAATTAGACCTAGAACCTCAGGAAACCAAATGCTTTTAGCATCACTCTTCTGTCACTCCTGTACATCTTACATCTCTAGAAGTTCATTCATTTCAGCAATAAAAGTGTACTATAGAGTTGCTTCGTCTTTGCATTCTCAAATGTCGCAGAAAAAATGTGAGGACAGAGAGCCTTAAAGGTGTAGAGAGTTTCATGGAGCCCCAACCTCCCAGCCCAGCCTGAGAGCCGTTTGTGGAACATTTGACCACGACATGCAAACATATTTCTGCTTCATTCTCACTATAAATTTTCTTTTTAGAGTTGGGAAAGTGCTGATATTTAGTTAAAACAAATAAAAGGTACTATGTATAAAATATGCATCCATGTATCCCATCGTTAATATAAATAATTGCCTGGCAGCTCTTCTGAATATGTATTATATCCTGGCTTGAGGATCAAATAGATTGAAGGTAAAATTCCACAAACCTGAACTCAGCAACGCCTCCAGAACACAGAGGTAGTGCTTTACGCCTGCTCTCGGGAGGAGGCAGTGACCTGCAGAAGAAGTTGCTTCACTTCATAAAAAACATAAACCAATGGAAAGAGTCCATTACCCATCGCTGTGACTAATAGCGGAAAGGACCCATCCCTTGTGACTAATAGCATAAGCTTTTAAGAATATTTGCATTGCAAAAACATCTGCAATTGGAAAGATTGTGACAGGAGGAGTTGGTGAGAAGATGATGATAAAGAGGTCTGGTTCATTGGAGATCTATAACCTCAGATAGTCTGCTAAGGAAGTTTCACAAATGTCACCTCTGAAAAGTGGGCCTAGTCACCTCTGTCTTGTAAGTAAGAGGTACTGCTGGCATGTGCTCCTGTCAGGGAGAGGACCAGGAGGTAGAACTCGGAGGTAGAACTCAGTGAGTTTTCTACAAATTAATGAAAAGAAGACAAACCAAGTGGGCAAAAGGGCAAACATATGAGAAGGAATTTCATATGGAGAACACACATGTGGCCAAAGATGTCCCACCTGAGTAGTAAATAGTGGAATGCAAAATAAAATCAGACGATAGCTTTTACATCTTTGGGCTGACAAAACTAGCAACAGGTAACAGTGTGACATGACCAAATATGTTGGCAAGCACATGAAGCAGGAAACCCTTATCCTCCAAAGGACACAGATGTGGAGAAAAATCAGGGATATTCTAACATAATTGAAGACACACCTACCAATGATCCTGCAATTTCACTCAGTAGCCAACCTCTGAAAACCCACACAGAGAACATTACAGAAACCTGCACTACAGCACTACTTTTAAGAGCAACATACAAATTTGAAACATCTTAAATGTCCAAAGGTGATGGATACATAAATGGGGTCTAGTTATGCAGTGGAATGTGATACATATTCCAAGTGAATGAGAGCTATGCTCCTCCAAGTGCTTGGTCTCACAAATAGAATGCTGAGTGAGAAAAAGCAAGTTACAGTGTAGAGCAGAGTTGTGTAAAGACTAACAACAATACTTTGTATTGCTTAAGGAACACACACACACACACACACACACACACACACATTTTAAGATAATAAGCACCAAGCTGAGGATAGCAAATTTAGTGGGTGGGAGAGGTACATAGAGAAAAACTGCTAATTCTTATTTCTGCTGCTGGGTCTTGCTTACATAATGTATGCCCTGTTCTGAGTTATTTAGCTCTTAAATATTGTATGATGCACATTTAAAAACATCAAAAGTGAAAATTAGAGAAAAAAAATAAAGAATTCAATTTAGGAAATTTCAGCATAAAACAGCATTTCCTTGTGGTCAGAACAAAGCTAACCTGAGCTTCTGTACCTGGCACCTCCATAAATAAATTCTGTTTGAATTCCTTCCTTTCCATTCTCCTTGCAAACAATGCTCCAGTTTCTCCAATTTCTTCAAGGTAATTGAGAACCTGTCCTAAATTTTGGTCTTTGGTTTTTCAATTGCAAAGTTCACAGTCCCCAGGTGATAGGTCCATAGCTTCACTAGCAAAGTAAAATGTCAGAAATATCCAATAAGAGAGAGAAGTGGAAGGGCTGGGATGGCCCTTCTTAACTTCCTACACTTTGGGGCACCTGTACAGATTAGACGTGGCACACATACGCACCCTCAAACCATAGCAACAAGATGGGGCACAAGCTTGTCTCTTCATAAAGTAGAAACTGAAAAGGACAAAATAAAAAGATTCTGCTTATAACAACAGTTATAAGTGCAAGTGCTTGACTTTTTTTGATAGTAACGCTGTTGTTTTGTTTTGGGTGGGGTGTTCACCTTGTAAAATGTGTCTGTGCAGAGGAAGCTCACCTAGGCTATTAGGGGACAGAATGAAGGCCTCCACTTACAGTCATGGAGCGTTCTCTTCAGGAGCAGTGGCGCTGCAGGGGCTACCCAACATGTTCCCTCATAAGAAATCAGATGTGGAAGCAGATTCGAGAACCCTGCTTTCTTCAATTAGGTTAGACATTAAAGAGATTTCCAAATATTGCACATGGGTATGCAGTGGTTTGTAGAACAGTGTCATTTTTCTCAGTAAGTCTGTTTTGGAAAGTATAGTTATTTTTCATAAAATGTCTGATATTTATGATCTTATGTACATATAATGCATTTTTATTGTTATTATATAAAATGGATAAAGTAAATGTTCAAATATGCTTAATTTCTAATATAGAAAGTAATGACAGACACACCCACAGACACAAAGCGTGGGACTCAGGAACCCAGACCATGTGGGCGTTTGCAAGCCACCGGCCACACCCCTGGGGTGTCTGTTCCTTCCTCCCGCCCAGTGCTGCTGCCGCCGCCCGTCCCTCAGCGCCCAGGGACAGCCTGGCCGGGAAGGGCTCTCGCTCTCTAATCCTCACCTGAGAATATGCTTTTATTGATTTTTTTTCTTTTTTTACAGAGGGAGAGAGAGAGAGAGAGAGAGCGAGAGAGAGGAAGAAACATGGATGTGAGAGAGCACCGTTGATGGGTTGCTTCCCGGTGCCCAAAAGGGGTGGGCGGGATAGAGCCACCACCTAGGTCTGTGCCCAGCTTGGGGTTGAACCGCCATCCGCTGTGGTGCACGGGACGGTGCTGCAGCCCCCCAGCCCGGCCCGGCAGGGGTGTCCTGAATAATGATTACATTTTACATTTCCTTCTGAGTCTCAGCGGCCGGAGGGAGAGCGCTGGGGTATCCCCGCGGCCAGGGCCGCAGGCCCCTACGGCATTCCTGCTCCACCTTTCGGACCCGAGCCGAGCTGGGGCGTCACCCTGGCTGCCCTCTTTCCCGGTTACCGAGCGCAGCTCCGTGCATCAGGGAAATTCCCGCCGATCCCCCAGCCACCTGTGAAGGCTTCCCCTGCGGGCGCTCAGTATGGTCCGGGGCAGGGCCAGGGCTGCAGGGGATCGCGCAGCGCGCAGGACGGGGCGGAACCCACGGCGGCGGGGACTCCCGGGCGGCCAGGCGTGCAGGCGGCCTCGGACCCGCCCCCGCGCGAGTCCGCGCCTCCCTGCGCGCCGAGGTGCCCGCCCCGCCCGCGGCGGTGGTGGCGGGGAGCAGCTGGGCCTGGAGGTGCCCGCTGTCCCGCCCGGAGCCAGCTCCGCGCGCCCCAGCCCCAGACTCGGGTCCGCCCTCTGACAGCCGCGGGAGCGCCCAGGTAGGTGTGCGGGGAACAAGGTGGTGAAACGTGTGCGACCTGAGGCCAAAGGTCGGACCCGGGCGGCTTCCCACCAGCTAGGGGACCAGCATCTGCCTGCCCTTCCGCCAGACCCTCTCAGGTGGCCCTCACTGGCCCCTCCCAGGTGGATCTCACCTGCTCCCAGGTGGGCCGGGCTGGGATCTGGGTTGAGGCCTGCGGACCTGAGGCCTCAGGCGCAGGGGAGGCCACGCACCACGCACAGGGGACCCGGACCCTCAGGGCTGAGGCGGCTGGGCGCGAGCCTCCCACGGAGGATGCCAATCCCACCGCGCTGCCCGGGGAAGGGGGTACCGCCTCCTCCCCAGGAAGCGATGGCGCTCCCTGGAGAGGGGACCCGATCCTGCCCCCACTGCGCCCCGCCTCCCCCCTGCGCCCGCCCCGCTGACCCAGGGATCTTCCACCCTGATCCTGAAGGTCGGCCCCAAGGATAGGAAGGGGCAGGGAGGGTACACGCGGGGCCACAGGTGGAGGGCACCCCAGGAGGAAGGGAAGGCCAGTGGCTGACGTGAGATCTCCGAGGTTCAGAGGTCACCAGAGCCGGCCCCTGCCACCTACCCTTTCTCTTCCCCGCAGCCTGCTATGGAGACTCCGTCCCTGCTGCTGTGCCTGTCCATGGCCCTCCCACTGCTTCTTGGCGCAGGTATGTTGTCTTTGCCTAGGCCTTTGGTCACCTCACCATATGGCCCTGCGGCTCCGCCCGCCTGGTGTGTGGACCTGGGGGAGGGGGAGCTCTGAGCTGTGCAGCTCACCAGGCAGGAGTCTGCGGAGTGGGAGCTTCCCTTCCAACGCCTGATGCTCCTCCCCAGAAGTCCCCTTACAGCTTTGAGGTGACTTAGGAGAGGAGGAGGGTTAGGCAAAGTTGCAAGTCCAGACGTGGGTTCAAACGTCAAATGGATGTAGTGCTGTCTATGTTATGTGACAGGGCCATTCTACGACTAAGCAATTTGGTGGAAAGGAACTTTAAAACGAGTGGATTTTTAAACAAAATAGCTGGTGACAGAAAACAGGACAAGGAGGGCTGAGAGCAGGAAGGTTTCCTTTGAGGGGAGGGGAAGAATGAAGGCCTTCCAAAGGAAGGAAAAGAGGGGTTCATTCCAGAGGCTGAAGATGGGGAGGAGGCAGGAATTCAGTCCTATGGACACACTGGGAGGACTTTGAATTCTGCTTTCACATCAACACACTATTTTGAGGAAATTCCCACACTGAGAAAGCTCCCAAATGAAATTGGCTAGGAATTGACACATTTGTTAAACTATTAATAAATGACAGCAAGTTCTCTTTCATGATTACTTTTCCCTTCCTCTCCCTAGATGAATGCCAGGACATCCGTGTGCTAACCGAGGCACCTTCAGCAAATCAGCCTTTTGCCTTTAACTGCACATTCCCTCTGCTGACTTCCAAAGCATGTGTAACTTGGTACAGACACCCTAGCAAAGTCCTAGTCTCCACCAACATGCAGGCTAGGATCCACCAGGAGCAGAGCTGGATTGTGTTCCTCCCCGTGGCCTGGGGGGACTCAGGGACCTACCAGTGTGTTATAAAGTAAGTCCCTCCCTTAATTAGCACTAGCACACACTCTCTCTCTCACTTACATGTTAAAATTATATTTCTATAATTCTCTTAGAAAAATTCTTAATAAATTCTTAAGAACTTAAAAACTCAGTGAGAAGAATAAAATGTAGTTTTGTAGTTGTTGTAAAACAATTTCCAATGAAAACATTTTAAAGCAAAGAAGATTTGTAAATCAGTTGTTAGAACATGAAATACAGCTTTTCCTGTGGAAATGATGTCACAGCCAGCTTCCAAAGCTGGTGTCTCCCAATATTATTGTTGCTGCCCTCTTTCTCTGCATATCCAGCATGCTTGTGATAGACTGCCCGTCCAGAGAGGAGCCAGCCTCCTTTGCGCACCGTTTTGTAAGGCATCTGCTATGGAAATGGAACAGTGACAAGCACCAAGGTTGTTCCAGGCCCAGTGTGCCCTATGCTGTAAAGGAGCACTGTATGAATGAATGACAGCTCTGGTGGGAGACAGCTGAGCGGGTGGGGACTGCGGTGAGCTGGAAGCATGTCTCACTGAAGGTGGCAGTCTATTCAGCTCAAGTCTATTTTCCAGTTTTCTGAGGAAATGTGAAAATCAGTGCATGTGTAACTTTTCAATAGCTTTGGGTGTGTGGCCTAAATAAAACACACATTTGGACCCAATTTTGCCCAAGGGCCCCATTTTGTGACCTTCCTTTACTGACATGCATGTGCATGAGCTGAATGAATATGTTGACCTCCCTGAGGCTTGGTTCTCTTATCTGCAGAATGGGACACATGGCAGCCTGGTAGGGCTGAAGTGAAGTGAGCTGAGATCATGGGAAGTAGGCACCTCTGAAAGGAAGCTTCATTCCCTCTCATTCTGTTTCTGTGGTATCTGCTGGTCCCTTTCTGTGTCCAGCTCTGATTCATGCCAGATTCCTCATTTTCAAATGTCAGATTGACCTATGGGACAAAATCACTCAGTGGTACAGAAGCAGAAGTGGCTGGTAGCCCATGTACCTGGCCTCTTTCCTCAGTTTCACTCACCACGCCCATCGTTCTGGGAGGTTTGCTTTCTCAAGATTACTCTCGGCTGTACACTAACTAGAGGTGGAGACTGTATGTCACACAAATTCACTGTGAAATCTAGACTGAACTTAAAATATTTAAACCTGGGAGCTGGGAAATGGGGAAAATCATCTTTCATAGAAAGGAAACAGATATTGTCTGTAATATAAGAAAATAAACAAGAATTTTCACAAAATTTTAACATATACGTATATAGACATGATACATATTTAGTAAACTGTATATTTGAAATACTTGCAAATTCACATAAAATTTGCAAGACTAGTATAAAGAACTCTCACCTATCCTTTAACTAGACTTCCCATTATTTGATATTTTGCCACATTTACCTAATTATACTCTCTCCATATATTTGTACATCACACATGATAAGTTTTCTAAATCATTATTCCCAAATCATGTGAGCTGTAGTCATTATGAACCCTGACCCTTTACTATTTCAATGTGTATTTTCTATCAATAAAAATATGTTCTTACTAATCATATACAGATAACACATTTAGGAAATTTTACTGTTGTACAATATTTTAATCAAACCCTCAATGTGCATTCTACTTTTGCCAGTCCTCTCAGTGAGGAGCAGCACGCATGTTTCTTCTAATAGCAGATCTGTGCAAGAGCATGCCCTGCCTTTGGTTGCCATGTGCTTTTGCTCTTTTCCCTGGAACAGGTCCTCAGGCTGTTCTTCACGACACTGACATTTTGAAGGAGCACAGGAACTTGTTTTATTAAATCCCTAATTTGGGTTCTTTCTCCAGGAGCCTCCCAGGTTGGAACACTATGACAGGGGTCTGTGTCCTCTTAGGCCACACTCAGTGGCGCCTGTGTCCGCCGGCCTAGCCATGTCCGTGCTGGTCACCGGGTTGAGTGCTCCCAGTATTTCCATGTGTCAGCATTTCCCCTGGGTGTTCAATGGCCCGTGCGCTGTGCTTGTCCTGCTGGAGGCGGCGCGTTTGCAATGTGCCTCACGGAGGATTTGCATGTATTTGAAGTTGACCAGCATCATTTGGCTCTGTGATTGTTTCATGAGGGTCCACTCTGTTATTTTCTTACAGTGATACAGACATGTGTCTCCAAGTACATGTAAAACTAACTGTGTTTGAAAAATATGGGTGTCGCATTTCCAGAAACAGTCAAATGAATTTACCAGATGGGCACGAACAAATATTGCATGTTGGGAAAGATGACAGCCTGACGTGTCATCTGAATTTCCCGAAGAGTTGTGTCTTGGACTCAGTAAAGTGGTATAAGGTAAAAAAAAAAGGATTTTCCTATTAATACTTTCTCTTCTTTTCTTTAAAACCCACTTGTTTTTTCAATTTAATTTGTATTTTTAAGGCAAAATTAGTAAAGAGATTGTGTATCTCAGACAGATTTGTTAGCTAATTGCTATTGCCAATCTTATCTGCTAATCATTTATGTTTAAATTTATGGTTATTATAGCTTTGTAATATTTTATTATTTGTATCTTCCACCTCCCCCCTACCATCCTTACTTTTCAGACCATCCTTGGCTGTTTCTCTTTTCTAACAGATTAATTAATTCATTTGTTTGAATGGGCCCTCACATGCACATGACGCAATAATCACACAGCATAACCCCCTGAAGTCTCCTTCCCACTTCTGATCCATGTATGCACTGGGCCCATGACCCCTCCCCCAACAAGTGGCTACTCTTATTAGTCCCATTAAGTATGATGTTTATTTTGGAGTTAAATGGCTTTTACCAGATTAAGGAAGTTCTAGTTTGCTTGAAATCATATTATGAATGGATGTTAAATTTTATCTGTCTTTCCTAATTATTAGATACTAGAGGCCTGGTGCATGAAAATTCATGCACTGGAGAGGGGGGTCCCTCAACCTGGCCTGCCCCCTCTCACAGTCCAGGAGCACTCAGGGGCAGGAGGCGACCCAGAGATCAGGGGAAAGTGACGCCCCATCACACCAATGCTGCTGCTACTGCTCTCAGCACAAGCCTCGGCCAGCTCTGGTTACCTGAGCCTTGGGTGGCCCTGGGCAGCTGGGGGGCTGAGGGGACTGGGGTACTCTGGAGGCAGGCACATAGCACGGCTGGGCCCACCCCCTTACCGCACGCCTGCCACCCCGGCAGGGCTAAGGGTACTGGGCACCGCCATCTTATGGCTGTGGGCACTGCCATCTTTTAGGGCGGGGAAGTCAATTAGCATATTCCCTCCTTATTGACTGTGGGTGCCGCCATCTTTATGATGGTGTGAGGGTCAATTAGCATATTCCCTCTTTATTAGATAGGATTTTTTTCTTCTTACTCTGTTACTGTACTGAATAACAGGAACTGATTTGTGAATGTTATACCAATGTTGCATTACTGGAATAATCTAAATTGAATAATCTAAATAATCTAAATCTTTTTATATGTTGCCTTATTTGGCTTGCCTGATTAGTTAAAAATTTTTTCATCTAAATCATGAAGTGGTTGATTTGTAATTTTTGTTGCCTGCTTTGTCCTTGCCAAATTTTGGTATAAAGGATATGCTGACCTTGGAAAATAACTTGGGAAGTAATCTTTACTTTCTTCTGGAATGTTTGAGATTGATTTTATTTCTTCTGCTACATGCTTTTAGTGTTTATAGTGAAGTTATGTAAGACTGAGACTTCCTTTGAGGGAAGGTTTTAAATTATAGAATTCAGTGTCCTTAATTATAGAACCACTCAGATGCCTTACCTCTTCTTATAGCAAATCTAGCACATTGTGCTTGCTTAGAAATTTTCATTTTATCTTTATAATTTTGAAATTATTGAGCTAAAATTGTTCAAAATATACTCTTATTACCTTTTTAATGTTTGTAGGATTTGAGGTGATGTCTCTTTTTTTTCATACCTGGTGTCATATTTCTCTCTCTCTCTCTGTCTCTGTTGTTTTGTTTTGTTGATGACTCCTGCCAGGGGTTTATCAACTTGAATAGTTTTTTTCAAAGCGCTAACTTTGTTAACTCTGTTTCATTAATTTCTGCTGTCATCCCCCCCCCCCCCCGCCGCCCCTGTTTTCTTGGGTTTTAATTTGCTGTTATTTTAATAACTTTATGAGATGGATTTTTGGATCATCCTATCTAATAAAGTGCTAATATGCTAATTAGACTGAACAGCAGAATGACCATCCAGATGAAGCTGGAGCTGCGAGGGCCGGCTGAGGCAGCTGGGGCTGTGAGGGCTGAGCCTCTTGCACTGATTGTGTTGCATTGGGCCTCTAGTTAATTATAAGCCTTTCTTCTTTTCTACTATGTGCATTTAAAGTCATTTTTCTTTAAACTCATTTTTAGCTGCTTTCTACACTTTTGATATATAATATATTCTTATCATTCAAAGTATTTTCTAATTTTTAATGTTACTTCTTCTTTGAACTCTGTATTATTTTTAAGAATTGCCTAATTTGCAAATATAGTGGATTTTAATTGTTGTTAATCCTCACCTAAGGATATGTTTTTCCATTGCCTTTTCAGAGAGTGAAAGAAAGGGAGGGAGGGGGAGATAGAGAGAAACATCAGTGTGAGAGGGCCACATTGATTGGTTGCCTCTCACACGCCCTAACTAGGGGCAGGGAGTAAACCTACAATCCAGGTTTGTGCCCTTGACTGGGATTCGAACCCATGACCCTTTGTTGTGTGGGCGGATGCTCTAACCATTTAGCACACCAGCCATGGCAATATAGTGGATTTTTAAAAAGTTACTTTTCTGTTTGTAGTAGTAAGCTTAATTGCACTGTGGCAGAGAATGTACTCTATATGTTGTAAATAGTTTGAAATTTGGTGAGACTGCCTTCAAGTTCCACGTTTGTAAATGCCTCAGGCTTATTCAAAAGAATGAGAGTGCTGCAGTTTGGGTTTGTTAATTCTGTTACTCAAGTCTACAATGCAGTTCCCGCCTTCTTCTTTTAGTTACTTAGAAAGAGATGCAGAAGTAACCCTTGGTGGGTGTAGGTTTTGGAGTGTGGCTCACCCAAATCTGAAGCCCAGCCTGACTTCTCAGGAACCAGTGTCCACTTCCCTCTCGTGGCTCCCTAGACTCTGCTCCTCAGGCCTTTGGCCTCCACCACTGCCTCACAGTCCCTCCTGGCACCAGTGTGACTGGGTAGAGGCTTCACAGAGGACTCCGGCTTGACCTGCACCTGCTGAGATCATAGATGTGAAAGCAATGACATTTGAGAGGCAGATTTTTAGCATCAACTCTGCTGCTACCCCAGTGTCAAGATGCAGATGCATTTCACCTTAATTTCTCACTTAGAAAATGAGAGTTTGGGCCACATGATTTCAGAAGGCTTTCCAAATCCCAGGGCCACTAGTCTGAGGGCAAAACCTATTCTCTCCCACTCCCGTGTGATCAGAATTAGAGGAACTGGGCGATTGTTAGCAGTTTAAGCAGTGTTTATAATCCTTA
Source organism: Corynorhinus townsendii (assembly GCA_026230045.1). Classification (NCBI taxonomy): domain Eukaryota; kingdom Metazoa; phylum Chordata; class Mammalia; order Chiroptera; family Vespertilionidae; genus Corynorhinus; species Corynorhinus townsendii. The sequence goes on along the minus strand of JAPDVU010000007.1, from coordinate 97,031,639 downwards.
CCACTACTTAAAATGAATGTCAATTTCTGTAAGACACAGAGACGAACCCAGAACTCGATGATTGGTCCTAAGTGGGCATCAACCTTTAACCTATGGATCTTTTTTAAAAGCAGGTGCTTGGCCTCCTTCTCTGCTACCGAACTAGGTTATGCACGAGGGAGACTCAGACATATTTCATTTTGAAATAACCACTCAGCCTGAGAAGACAGGAGGAAGCTAGGAGGCAGGTAATATAAGAAGGAGGGACCATTCTCCAGTGTCAACCTGTGCAGACCCAGCAACCTCAGTTATGGCTCTGTTTTTGCCACTAACTAGTTACCTTGGGTCACCCCTTGGGCCTCAGTGTTTTCATCTGTAAAATGAGAGGGTTGGAATAAATTATGAAAATATTTAGAGCTTATTATCTGCCTAGTGTCATGCCAGGCACTGGGGATATAATGATGAGAGAGAGCCCTCGCCTTCCAATAGTTATAGTTTACCAGAAGGGCAGACAAGCAAACTGAACAGTTTCATTATAGCACGAGGTGAGCACAAAGGAGGCAACGTAAGATCAGTCACAGGACTTTCTGAGGAAATGCTTCTGGGGGAGGTGGCTGCTGAGCTGTGTTTACAGAATGACTGACAGCTAACCTGGGGGGAAAGGAAGGGAGGATGGGAATTTAAGGGAACAGTATGTGAAAAGGTATCAGTGAGAAAGAGAATGGTTTGGGGCAGTGGTCGGCAAACTCATAAGTCAACAGAGCCAAATATCAACAGTACAACGATTGAAATTTCTTTTGAGAGCCAAATTTTTTAAACTTAAACTTCTTCTAACGCCACTTCTTCAAAATAGACTCTCCCAGGCCTTGGTATTTTGTGGAAGAGCCATACTCAAGGGGTCAAAGAGTCGCATGTGGCTTGCTAGCCATGGTTTGCCGACCACTGGTTTAGGGCATTGATTAGAGATTCGGGTACATGTAAGCGTGGGCTAAGGTGGTATTAGGAATAGGAGACCTGGCATGCTAACTTACACATAGCCTTTCCCACTCACAGTATTTTAACAGTGAACCACACACCGGGTAATGACATGATCAACTTTGCATTTGAGGGAAGTCTTCATGTAGGCACTCTAGTGAATAAATCAGAAGGACTTGATGATGATGGCGTGTTGATTATTTAGGCTATTTTAGAATTTAATAAAAAATGGGGATCATTTTAAAAAGTGTATGAAGTAGAACTGGTAGAATGCAGGAAAGGTGGGGTTAGCGGAGGTCACTCATTGTGAAGCCTCAGTTTTCTCTGCTCACTGGGAGGTGCTATGCAGAAGGTTTGAAAAGGCAGCAGGGTGAGTGGTGAGTGTTGTAGTGAAGACCCTGCATCTGTAGTGGCCCATGCTTCCCTCCCACGGGGATGCCCTCCCACAGGGATGCTCTCCCACAGTGCTCAGCTGGCTGTGGGCAGGGATCACAGGACTGACCTGGTGCAGGTTTGCAGGGTGGATACGCTGGCAGGCAAAGGGCTACAGAGTTCAGTGACTGAAAGGGCAGTGATTAAAGTTGTAGCCACCAGGAGTCTAGGTTGGTTTAGAAAGGAAACAATGCCAGAAGGAAACTAGAAATTAGGAGAAAATAAAGGGTTAAGGGGACTGATTCAAATTAAGATAAAAAATTGGATTAGATGCATAGAAAATTCAGGTAGGAAATATGGCAGATATGGTGGCAAACACTCTCCAACCATGGTGAGCCTCTTTCCACCACAGAGACCAGAAAGCTGAAAGTAAGACAGAGCAACCAACACCCCTACGCCTCCCACGGTGCCTGCAGCTGCAGTCCTTGATGTGACTCATGTGTCCCTGGCTTCCCTGGAGGCTGGTGTGAGGGTGGCGAGCTTCCTGAAGCTGCTCTGGGCTGCGCAGCTGTGGGGTGGAGGCTGTGCATGTGTCTCCTGAGTTATTTGTTGGGCTGGCTCCACCAGATGTGACATGATTTCACACAGGACAGTGGCAGAGTAGCCGCTCCTGTTCTCTGACTTGCAGCTGATGTATTTCCAATCTGGGTCCCACTGTCATGATTGTGGTAGAGGTAGCAGCTATTGTATTAGCTGGTTCTACAGTGCGGTGCTGGAGCAGACCTCACTCCCTGAGTACTTCTTAATATTTTGTAAGCACCTAATATCCTGTATTGAATCCTTTTCTGCCTAAAATAGCCAGAATGCTTTTTGTTTCTTGCAACTAAATCCAATCTGAGAGCTAGGACTTCATAGAATTTTAAAGATTAAATGAAATAATCTATCCACTAGGCATTTAGTTCACTGTGGGCACATAGTAATTACTTTAATAAACATTATTAGATATTATTATTTAGTAAAAATGAAGGGATGAAGAGGTGGCATAGTAAACATTATAATCAGAATGGTATATTTGTTTTTAAGAGTTTAGAGACATAGTAGTTATGGACAAAGACAAAGTTCAAGTTGTGGCTGGGAGAATTGAGGGCTAGGAGGGATAAAGGTTGTCCTTGAAATTGAAGGGGTTATGGGGAGAAGTTTTGGACATTAAAACACCCATTCTTATAAATAGATAGAGAAGTGCTTACACTTGGAAAAGCAGTATGTCTCCATATTTTTCGGTTCCAAATTGCTCAATACAACAATGTCCTCTTCACCATTGTGTGGAATCTGTAATGTGAGGTTACCACTGGCTTTCCCACTGCCAAATCTAACATTTATTTTCAGTCCTAAAATGCTCTCAGCTTGATATCCTAGTAGCATTCATCACTGCTGGACATTCTTGCCAGCTAAGAACTCTCTCTTCTATTCTACCTGAGACTCATTTTTTAAAAAAATCTCTGCTCCCCCAAACCTCCTATTCTTTCCTTAGCAACCATCACTGGATTCTCATCCTCTAATGCCATGATTTTGGGGTTTCAATTTCAGCTACTGTCATCATCTATTCTTGCCTTGATTACATTCAAATGGGGATGGCTCATGGAACAATTCATACCAGAAGGCTCCCAACTCTTTCTCCCACTTTGATCTTTCTCTCAACCTCTAAATACTTTGTCCAATAGCCTAACATGTATTCCTCTTAGACATTTCCATCCATAACTCAACCATAGCCACCATATTTAGAGCCACTTTTGTCTCACCCCCAAATCTGATCATTCTTTTGTATTTCCTTTACATTCTCTCTCCTATAACAACACATTTGCATAACCAAAATGGGGTCATGAAAATCCTGTTCTCTCTCCATATTCCAAATTTGTCACTGAATTCTGTGCATTGGGATTGTCTAAAATCATTGTTTTTGTGTTCTCTTCTTGCCGTCATTACTGTACTGCCTTAGTTCATGCTCTGTTTAGCCTTAGTTTATAGAAATAACTTTCTAAAATTTTTCTAGTTTTTTGACTATCCATCTTTAATTCTTTCCCACACAACCAGATAGATTATTCCAAACACAAGTGTAATAATCTTATTCCCTTGCTTAGAAGGCTTCCAAAGTGCATCCCTTTCCATGGTTTCTGATGACAGCCCCTGCCTGTCCCACTGGTTTCATCTTCACACTCTCCCACAGCCACTGTTGTATTGTCAATCAGCGAGCTAGACAAGATGCCTTAATGAGCCAGTTAGGTAGGAATCATCTTTATTGTGCACAGGTTCAGAGCAGAATACATCTGTCAGATTCTGAACAAATACAGGAAGGAGTATTCCATTTTTATATCCTTCCAGGTCTTTGTGTAAGTCATTTTTGCAGACAGCTTGTAACCTTGAGTATATATCATATCTAACAAACATCTGTCATATCTATACAGACAACTTGTAACCTTGAGTACACATCATATCTATACAGACACCAGTAACCTTGAGTACACATCATATCTATACAGACACCAGTAACCTTGAGTACACATCATATCTATACAGACACCAGTAACCTTGAGTACACATCATATCTATACAGACACCAGTAACCTTGAGTACACATCATATCTATACAGACACCAGTAACCTTGAGTACACATCATATCTATACAGACACCAGTAACCTTGAGTACACATCATATCTATACAGACACCAGTAACCTTGAGTACACATCATATCTATACAGACACCAGTAACCTTGAATACACATCATATCTATACAGACACCAGTAACCTTGAGTACACATCATATCTATACAGACACTTGGCATCAGTATCAGCATATTAGCCCCTTATGTTAGATGGCTAGCTTGCAACGTCAGACAGTTAAGTTTATCTTTTCTATTATTCAAGCTAAAAAACAAAGTTATATTTTACAGAATAAGAGACTTTCTAAAAATAACATAGTTGACTTACAGAGCAAGGGACTATCTAAAAATAGCATAGAATTTCAAACAGCAGTTTTTCCAAAGGAGGGATTATTATGCTTCATCACAATATCTCAGTCAGAGCTCTGGGCTATTTTATGCCTCAGAACCATTTTACACGCTGGGCCAGGAGTTTTCTTTTTAGTGCTTGAAATATGAAACACATTCAAATGTTGGCCATTATTATGCATTTTTAAATTTCAAATCTTATTAGTGAGCTATCACCCAAGAATTGTTAAATAAAAATCAAAGCCTTATGATAATTTAGACTCTAAAATAATGCTTTATATTAAAGGCCATCCTTGTTACTGTAAAAGGATAGAATGGCTCTTAAGCTAGCAAGGCTAAACTTCAATATGGTTAAATATTTGTGTATCCTGCCCATTGCAAAGGGGACGGCTCAGCCATGGAAACATAGAAAGCGAGGCCAGACACTGTGCCTCTCTAAGCCCACGCAGGGAAGAGGTTTCCACAGACCAGAGATTCCAGCTTTTTCTGCTTCTCCTTTGAAGAAGGTGACATCACACTATCAGGGTCTGATGCTTTCCCCTCTCTGACTCTCATCCACTCCCGTCCCATGGGTAAGTCATTGTCCAGTTATAGCTAAGTTTCCCATGAAGATGTTTATAGAGCAATAATGGAAGACTTCTAGGAAGTTGTAGTTTACATGGTAAGTAAGCGAATGCTTGTCCTGGCATTATTGCATTTCACCTTCTGAGATAGATTTGTTAACACTGCTCCAAAGGCAGAGAATGAGGTCTAAAACTTGAGCAATGAAATCTTTATCTGTAAGTTAAAGGTTTGAATGTCTGTCTTCTTTGTCATCAGGAGTGTGTGCTCTCTGCGGCAGGGTTGCATCTTCCTCCTGCCTCTCACAGTGCTAGCCAGGAGCAGGAACTTAAATGCTGAGTGACTAAAATGGGCTCCCTTGTCCAAGAAGTCACTTTGTAGAGTGGAGCTTCTGGAAGATGGGGGAAGATCTGAGCATTCAGAAGTGGGCATGAGAGATGGAGAAGTAGTAATTAGCATAGAATGTGAGCTTTTGGGAGGATGGATGGGTGTGAGACTTGCCCTCTGGGTAGCTGCTGAGGATGACAGGTGCGAAAGGCTTCCTGAGACTAATCAGCCTTCAGTGGGTTTGGGGTGGGTGAGGGTGTTTTTGGGGATGCGGTGGAAGCAGGGGGTGTGAGAAGTGGCATGGCAACTGCTGTTCATGAACCTTGTCAGCACACGTTGACTATGGTTCAGGCTTCCAAATAGAATGTTGGTAATGAGTTATTTTTGACCTCTGTAAAGGCCAATCCTTGATAAGTGCAGGTACAATAGGGCCTGTAACACAGTGAAGCAGTCCTTGGCCAAGGGGCGTGGTGCCATCAGATGGTGGCCCATTGGGAAAGAAGGCCCTGCAGGTGGAGGACTCTCTGTCTGTCCACATCCTCCCACTGAAAGCATTTATGGCCCAGCCTGTCTTCCTCCATGGAGTCTTCTCCAGCCTGCAGAGGTCTCTGTCCATCGACTCATTAGACTGAATGTTTGTAATACTCATTTCAGCCTGTTGAACATTTTCTGTCATCTCTTCCTGGAGAGGGTTATACAGTCTTCAGTAGGTTGTAAACTACCTAACATCTAGGGACCACACAGTTTCTTGTATCTCCCCACAGTTTATAGAATGCTGCAAAATGGGAATGTAACTGATCCCAAAATGCTCTTTGAGTTGAATTTTCTTTTTTTTTTTTATATTTAGGACTGTAAAGAGATTAAAGGAGAGCGGTTTGCTTATTGGGGAATAAAGCTGTCAGTGAACAATGTCTCGGCAGAAGACAGGGGCAACTATGCCTGTGAAGCCAGCCTGACACACGCAGGGAGGCAGTTCACCGTGTCCCGGAGAATTGCTGTGAATGTCAGTAAGTATGTTTATGGCCGCTGCCTGAGCCCACAGCTCTGTGGGAGATGGCGCTCTGACTTTGAGATGAGTGGTTGATTCTCTCACATGTCACTATTAGAATCTGAGGGTAGAAAGAATGAGGCATAAGCAGTTTAATTTCCTCATCTGAGAAAACAGAATACTCAAAATCCTTGGTCCACCATAATTGAAACACACATACATCCTGTATATAGAGTAGCTACTGGGCTACCTGGCCAAGAATAGGGATTTAGTGAGTGGTGGATATTGTGAAAAATACTCTGTTTCCTGAGCCCGCAATGGTGTGACTCTTTCAGTGGCCATGCCAGCCTTGGTCTCTGGAATTGGTTCCAGATGTCTCATACCCATGGGGTCTTAGTTCCCAGCCCAGAGTGCTGGATTTCTTAAACATATGCCCTGAAAATTTTAAAGCCGAATCTTAGGGGTAGAAGAAACCCAAACTAGCAATGTCACTCGAGCCATTAAGTTTGCAGAGGTCTGGGAGGAGAATGGCCTCCCGCCCTTACAAAGTGGTTAGTGGTGGCCACAGGCCCGAACCCAGGCTGCAGGGCCGGGCAGCGGTTCCCTCTAACACACTCAGCAGGGGCTTCTGCTCGCTGCCTTGGCTTTTTCCCCAGTAGAGAGTTGTTTTCTATATTTACTCTGCTAAATGGGAAGAACTGAAGGCTAATACATCTTTATTTTAACATTAAATTTATTGGGTAACATTGGTTAATAACATTATGTAAACTGCATGTCTGTATGTATGTCTTTGCCTTGCCTCTTCATGTTTGTCCCTGATTTCTGTCAGCCTTCATGTACTGGGGATGCTTAGAGATTTCTTGATGGTGTGGCTGTCTGTGGAGGTGTGTCCAGCTTGAGTGGCTTCCTGTTTCCCACCTGGAGCCCCTTAATTATGAAAATTAATTGCATTCATTGTTATGATTTTTATGCTCAGTGATACAACTCTGAAAGTAGGCACTTTGTGTTGGTCACAGTTGAATCCTTAACACTGAACCCAGTGCCTGGCCCACATTAGACGCAGATCTATGTCTGAACTGAATGATTGACTACTCCTATACTATAGTTTTATCTGTAGCAGAGGGAATTCTTTGAAAGGAAAAATTTCAAAGGCATATGAAGAATAAGTCAGAGGTCACTGAGTCCAAAAACATTTATTTTTGATCTATATTGTATACTCCAAATTGTTAAAATTTGACAAACAAAAAATTTTAAAAACTACACTTTGTTTTTTCTGTTGAGAAGTTCTCAGCCTAGTGCAGTGGTTGGCAAACTCAACAGAGCCAAATATCAACAGTACAAGGATTGAAATTTCTTTTGAGAGCCAAATTTTTAAACTTAAACTTCTTCTACCACCACTTCTTCAAAATAGACTCACCCAGGCCATGGTATTTTGTGGAAGAGCCACACTCAAGGGTCCAAAGAGCCGCATGTGGCTTGCGAGCCGTGGTTTGCCGTCCACTGGCCTAGTGGTAGCGGAGCTAGAGAGCATTTCGCATTATGTAGTGAGGACAGAGTTATAGACAGTGTCTGAGGGAGCAGGAAAAGACTCAGAAGTTGCCCCATGGGGGCAAGTAAATGGCCTGAAGGCTTCAGAAAGGAAACGTCATCTGAGCTGAACTGTGAAGGATGAGTAGGATTTGTGGAAATAAAGAAGAGTGAGGAGGGGCAGAGAGAGTATAAGGCAAAGCATACAAGTGTCTGCTGTTGTAGATTATGTTGGATGTAAAATTAATCTTGTTAGAGCAAGTATAAGTACAGGTGAGGAGGCCATAGAGTCAAATGGGCAAGGTCAAGGGGACCAGTTATATGCAGGATGTATCATGTTGCTTCTGAAGAGCCCTGGGTTGGGTGCAAGTACAGAGCGACAAGGCTATGTTTGTGATGGTGAACGTTTTGAGATGGTTTGGGCAGGAGTTGAAGAAGGTCTCGAGGCCTGGACAATTTAGAATGCTTCTTCAATGTCCAGAAGAGTGTTGATCGTCTAGACTTGGATGGAAGTGGTAGGACTTCTTCTCAGGCAGTCATTCAGCGACTCTTCACTCAGTACCTAACAAGGCCAGGTCCTGTGCTAAGCAGCGAGAACATGATGGTGAGGAAAACAGCCAGGACCACTGCTCTGATAGGGCTTTGAAGCTGGAGCAGGGGGGGAGGGAGACGTTTATCAGATAGTGTACTAATGATAATAACCAAGGTGATGAATGCAATGAAGGAAAAGAAGATAGATCAAACAGACAAGAACCTATTGAAAAGTCAAGGAAAGCTTCCTCATAGTAGTGATGCGATGGTCAGGAGTATTCACTGAGTGATGGAATGGGCAAGCTTTTTTGAGCCTGAGGGTACAGCCAAGTGAAGGCCCTATAACAATATAGACAATGGCATGTCTGAAGGGTGGAAAGCAGACAGGATGGCTGGAGCTATGGCGAGTGAGGGAAATCATGGTGGGTTATAAAGTTGCAGAAATAGTCAGGAGCCAAGATTCGGTGGGAATATGCACTCCAGGGGGCGGGGCCAGCCGGATCAGGGCTGATTGGGCCGGGCTGGCTTGGGGGAGGGGATACAGGAGGTTGGCCAGCTGGCCCCGCCCCCTGGTCAAACTCCCAGTAGAGGGGGAAATTTGCATATTAGCCTTTTATTGTATAGGATACTAGAGGCCTGGTGCATGAAAATTCATGCACTAGCACTAACCGGTTTGGCTCAGTGGGTAGAGCGTTGGCCTGCAGACTGAAAGGTCCCAGGTTTGGTTCCGGTCAAGGGCATGTACTTTGGTTGCGGGCACATCCCCAGTAGGAGGTGTGCAAGAGGCAGCTGAATTGGTGTCTCTCTCATCGATGTTTCTAACTCTCTATCCCTCTCCTTTCTTCTCTGTAAAAATTCAATAAAAAAAAAAATATATATATATATATATAAAATCATGCACTGGAGGAGGGTTCTCTCAGGCTGGTCTGCCCCCTCTCATAGTCCAGGAGCCCTCAGGGACAGGAGGTGACCTGGAAATCAGGGGAAGGTGACACTCCCCCATCACAACTTTGCTGCTGCCACTGCCAGCAGCACAAGCCTTGGCCAGCCCTGGTTACTTGAGCCTCGGGTAGCCCTGGGCAGCTGGGCAACGACCATTTGAGGCTTGCCTGCGCCTCAGGCAGGCCCTGGGTGGCTGGGGGGCTGAGGGGACTAGGGGACTCTGGAAGCAGGCACGCAGCATGGCCGGGCTGCCTGGGGGTGGACCCGCCGTGCACCTCCATCTTGTGGCTGTGGGCGCTGCCATCTTTGAGGGCATCAGTCAATTAGCATATTCCCTCCTTATTGGCTGTGGGTGCCACTATCTTTGTGAGGGCGTGAGTGTCAATTAGCATATTTCCTCTTTATTAGAAAGGATAATGGCAAAGCAAACTCTCTTGGTTGGCCAGCTTTTAGGTTTTTTCCTTAGCAATTCAATTATTTTTTTGGTTTAAAAATATACATTTATAGAATGACACTTTGTCACAGCATGAGTTCTGATTTGTCTTGACAAATGTTTTTTGAGGGTCTGCAAGTTTTTTAATGCTATTATCACATTAAAGTAATTGGAAATGTATTGTATGTGATTCTAATGCAATTTCATGTATGATTTCTTAGCAGAAAATGTTGGACATGAAGGAAGAATCCCTAAAATAACATATCCAATAAACAATACAATTGAAGCACAACTTGGTGAGTAAAATTACGAAAGCCATTGAAATCACTAAGGGCAGAAATCCACAGCCTAGTGAAGTTCTTGAATTTCAAGGATGAAGAAAATTCCATACACATCCTGTTTTCCAGCTTGGAGGTACTTGAGCTCCTCAGGAGAGGCATGAAACAACAAACCCAGGGAGCTGAGTCCTGGGCAGTGGTGGTATCAAAGGCCTGGCAGTGAGCATGGCCATCTAAGGGAGTGAATTTCAACCCGCTGGCCTTAGGCATTTTACAACCTGCACTACCTGATGTGTAGTCAGAGGCACTGACCTCTTCCCTTAGACCCGTGGTCAGCAAACTCATTAGTCAACAGAGTCAAATATCAACAGTATGATTGAAATTTCTTTTGAGAGCCAAATTTTTTAAACTTAAACTTCTTCTAACGCCACTTCTTCAAAATAGACTTGCCCAGGCTGTGACATTTTGTGGAAGAGCCACACTCAAGGGGCCAAAGAGCCGCATGTGGCTCGCGAGCCGCAGTTTGCCGACTACTGCCTTAGAATGTCAAATTAAAAACTAACAACAGCTAATACAACAACAGCTATCCAGGGTGAACAAATAAAAATTATACCTATTTTTTGTCAGTTCAGCAAAAAATATAATATATTTTTCGGTGTGCTACAAATTTTAGTAATTAGTTTATGTGTGCAATGTGTCGAAAAAGATTGGAAATCACTGGTCTAAATCATTACTGTAAATCTGCTTATGCAAAGGCAATGAAAATGTAAATATAATTCCTGAAAGAGATGATAAAACTACTAATATAATGTTGGTCAAGAATTCTGAATGATATAATCTCACACTGGAAATTTTTTTACAGGAGTAGAGAGAGTTTTCATGTTATTTTCATTATTTTACTTAAGAAGGAGCCAGTAAACATTGCCTAAGTTTATGATCTAAGTGAAGAAAAAGGAGCTCAAATAATTTTTTAAATGTAAAGGTAATTACTAATAAAATACTAGTTGAATACTTTCTGAAGAAAAAAGTAAATTAAACAAGTTATTATTAAAAGATAAATGCTGAGGTTTAATCAAATATTAAAATCCAGTTACATGCTATTTTTAGAAGACATAGTTCTAAAATACATGACCTAGAAGATTAAATATATATTCATATGCCTTGTATAACTTAACACAAAGAAATCAGGATGGCAATATGAATCTTTTAATCTGATAAATATCTTTCAATGCAAAAAAATAAATGACAAATTGAATCATTTGATACTAATAAAATTATAATTACCCCCTCCACCCCCTCCAAAAAAAGTTATGTTTCAAATAACAGTGCATCAGAATATTTGAAGCTAAAATGCTTGGATATACAAAAGCAATATGATAAGACAATACAATTATTTCAATTATAGCAGGAGATTTTAACATACTCTGGATGTGACTAATTTGTTAGTCAAATCAGGATCTGAAAAATTATAGTAACATGATAAGAATAATGTATTAAATAAATCACACTAACACAAATTATGAAAAACTCAGAGTCCCAGAAGAGGAAATCAATAACTCTATCTTCTATTTATTTGCTTTGCTGGTTAGATTTGACTCACAGTCATAGTTGCAGATTACTTAGAAAACAATGGGAGTGAAAACATGTCAATCTTTAAAAAACACATGTCAAGCTTCATGGAATGCGACCAACACTGAATCTAAACAAGATATAAATATCATCATTATCAATAGTAAGTGCAGAAATAATAAAAATGCATAAAATAATCATTTAACTTTATAAAAAGGGGCAACAAAATAACCCATGGGAGAAAATAACAAAGGTAAAAGTAAAAAGATAATGACTTTATTCAATGACTAGAGGTCCGGTGTACAAAATTTGTGCACGGGGGTGGGGGGGTGTCCCTCAGCCCAGCCTGCACCCTCTCCAATCTGGGACCCCTTGAGGGATGTCTGACCACCCGGTGGGATCGGGCCTAAACAGGCAGTTGGACATCCCTCTCACAATCCAGGACTGCTGGCTCCCAACCACTTGCCTGCCAGCCTGATCAACTCCAAACTGCTCCCCGGCTGGCCTGATTGCCCCTAACTGCCCTCCCCTGCTTGCCTGGTCACCCCTAACATCCCTCCACTTCCAGTCTGGTCGCCCCTAACTGTCCTACCCTGCAGGCCTGGTCCCCTGCAACTGCCCTCCCCTGCTGGCCTGGTCACCCCTAACTGCCCTCCCCTGCTGGCCTGGTCTCCCCCAACTGCCCTCCTCTGCCAGCCTGGTAACCCCTAACTACCCACAACTGCCCTCCCCTGCAGGCATTCTTGTGTCCACATGGGGGCAGCCATCTTTGACCACATGGGGTCATCCATCTTGTGTCAAGTGACGGTCAATTTACATATTACTCTTATATTAGATAGTATAAGTTTCAGGCTTGGTTCTGGGATAGAAGGTTCGTGGTGGGGTGGGGGAGATAAAAAGAGAAGATAGAGAACCTCCAGTAAATGTAACCCCCCAAAGGTAGAGAAACTCAAATATAAAAGAAATGAGAAAGCTTATCAAGCAATAATGAAAAGGAGATAAAATCTTTTAAAAGGCTTTGGACCTACATACGTATTTTAATATTTTATATTACATACATAATATAATAAAGGTCTTGTAAACTTTCAAGGAAATAATAAAGCTCATAACAGAGGATACATGTCTACATATCACCATGTGACTTCACCAGTGGATTTCACAAACACCCAGAAAAGATGAGTATATCTGTTGTTGACTCTCTTAATTAACTTTCCCCCTTCTTGTCTTTGAAAATTCTAGCCAATGTGTTTAGACACTAAAGAGAAAAGAGATGTAAACCCCTGTAAAAGAGGAAGGGGGTAAACATATAATTATTTTAAATGACCTATGGTTATCTACTTGGAAATTATAAAAAAATTCTCTAAAAAACTATGATCACTCACAATTCTTCCGTAATGAATTCCAATTTAAAATAAACTTTCAAAGCTAATAGACTATTTTATGCCTGAAATAATTGTATATTAAGTAATTAGAGAAATGGCGTTCAAAATTGCAATAAAATAGCAAAATATTAAGAAAAAAAAAGAACAGGAAATTTGGAAGACCTGCCTACATAAAAATAATTGCAACATTTTAGGCAAGGATATTAAAAAAGACAAGTCTTAGTGATTCTTTAGCATGTTTCCAAATGGGGCACTCAGTATCAGAAGTAGGTTATTTCTCCCAGATTAATGTATGCGTTTAATATCTCACCAATTAAATGTCACTGAATTTCCTGAAACTTGACAAAACTTTTCTAAAAGTCATGTCAAAAAAATGCTGGCAAGAGTCAGCAAAGAAATAATCAAATAGAAGAAATATACTATATATTAAAGTATATTATAAAGTTACTAGAGGCCCTATGTATGAAGATTTGTGCAAGAATAGGCCTTCCTTCCCCTGGCTGCCAGCACCAGCTTCCCTCTGGCACCTGGGACCCAGGCCTTCACTGTGGCCACTGCCTTCCGCCTTCACTCCGGCCCAGCCACCCTCCTGTACTCCCTCCATCCCCCACCCCCCATAGAAGGTGTCCCAGCCCGGCTGCCACCATCTTTGTCATGTCAATTTGCATATCCCCTCCTTATTGGTTGTGGGCACTGCCATCTTTGTTGTAGAGTGACGGTCAATTTGCATATTCCATCTTTATTAGATAGGATAATAAATAAATGTTGATATTTGCATACAAATAGGTTAAAGTACATAAAACAATAAACAGATGCTGGAATATATAGGAATATAGTAAAACAGATTTGGGGCATTTAAAAATGTCAGGGAAAGAGAAATATAGTATATATATGAAGTTAATGTAACTTGTTAAATTTGAAGCCTATGTAGTTTATTCTTTTTCTTATAACAGACACAAAAATACATTTTTGATGAATTAAAGAAATATCTTTATATATAAAAGGCTAAGTAACTGACCATGAGTCTGACTGACTGACCAGCTGGTACATATGACACGCACTGGTAATCTATATATATAAAAGGCTAAGCGACCATCGCATCTGAAACAACCAAACAGATGACCAAACAGGCTGTGTGGGGCAACCAGGCTGTCAGGGGGGTTGATGAGGGACGACCAAACAACTGAGCAGCAGGCTGCATGGAACGATCAGGTTGACAGGGAGGTTAGTGAGGGGTGACCAAACAACTAAGCAGCAGGCTGCATGGGGCAACCAGGCCCACAGGGGAGGCAGTTGGGGGTGGCCAGACCAGCAAGAGGGGGCAGTGAGGAGTGACCAGGCTGGCAGAGGGGGGAAGTGAGGGGCAACCAGGTTGGCAGGGGGGCCAGTGGGGGCCACCAGGATGGTGGGGGGGGCAGTTGGGGGCAACTACACATGCAGGGGGTACAGTTGGAGGTGACTAGGCCAGCAGGATCGGGCCTAAACCAGCAGTCAGATATCCCCCAAGGGGTCCTAGATTGGAGAGGGTGCAGGCTGGGCTGAGGGATTCCCCCCATGCACGAATTTCATGCACTGGGCCTCTAGTCTATAATAATGGAAGTGTAAAATGATAATTAGACCAGACAGCTGAACGACCTTCCAGACATCCTTCTTGACGACCTTCTGGATGAAGCCAGGGCTACAAGGGCTGAGGCAAGCCACCGTGGCTGTGAGGGCCAAGCCCCTTGTATGAACTTTGTGCATTGGGCCTCTAGTTTAAAAATAAACATTGATTTGCGCATGAGTGATATTTGTCCCCGTCTGATACTGGCCTCCCATTTAAATTAATTCAAAGACAGTTACCTGTGATGCCAGCATTTGCAATGACTATTACTAAATCACAAGGACAAACTCTAGACAGAGTAGAAATATTTCTACCTGAACCCATTTTCAGACATGGTCAGTTATATGTTGCTTTCTCTCGAGTTCAAAGAGCATGTGACGTTAACGTTAAAGTTGTAAATACATCATCACAAGGGAAATTGGTCAAGCACTCTCAAAGTGTTTTTACTCTTAATGTGGTATACAGGGAGATATTAGAATAAGTTTAATCTATTTATCAGTCATTGTTTTTATATCATGTTTTTGTTGTTTTTATATCATGCTTTTGTTGTTTTATATTATGTTTTTATATCATGTCTTTGTTGTTGTTATATCATGTTGTTATTATTTATTTATTAATCAATTTATATATTATTTTCATATACATTTTACTCATTTTCTTTCATCTCTGACACTTCTATTATAGAGAAAGGGTGAATAGCAATATTAAAATATTTCTTCTAATTAATTTCTTTTCAATGTGTATGAATCCGTGCACCAGGCCACTAGTATATAAATAAAACCACAAAAGTTACATTAAAAACTAAAGACATTTTTAAAAAATCTAATGCCAGACTGATGTACTTTCAAAAATAAACTCAGTGGAAGAAATCACAGATCAAAAATTAGACGAGCATAAAAATGTAGATGGTGCTATAGATAAAAAACGAGACACAGGGTCCCGTGCCCCTTGTGCCCTCTGCCCAGTAAAGTAATCAGCACTGACCACAGGAGCGTGTTTTGGTGATGAGGAGGTAGTCAGGCTCAAACCAGAGTGTATTTATTAAGCAGGTCACTTCGGGTAGGATTTTTACGGAGTGTTTGTGAATGTGGTTTCAGGCTCCACCCTTACTGTGAACTGCACCATCACAGACTCGACGGACAACACCAACCTGCACTGCTGGAGGGTCGGCAGCACTTTGGTGGACGTGTACTACCAAGATTCCAAGCGGGTCCGAGAAGGAAATGAGTAGGTGTTTGGTTGTCCTGGCTTCTCTGTGAGCCAGCGGCACTTTCTCCAGTTCAGTGATTGGGTTAGTACTGCTGCCTGAGAAGGTTACTGCCTCCTCGTCGTTCCCTTTGGCGTTGTCTCTCAAAGATCTCAGTGCTATGTGTGAGCGAGCAACTATTCAAAGATTATCACTCTCCCATGTCCTCGTTCCAGATGAGGTGAACGGGAGGCGTGGCCTGCTGGAATAAGATCAGTTTCTGTCAGCTGCTACTGAAAACCAGTCTCATTCCCAGGCACGTGATGGACCAGAGGCCTTCAGCCTTAAGCAGCAAAAAACGTGGCAGTACAGGAACCCCTGGGGAGCAGTGCATGGTCATTAGCTGATTGAGGGCATGAGCCTGATTTACGATGTTATGAATTGCATGGTATGGAACAAGTCTCATGAGGTCAGAGGGCAGGGAACGTGTGTTGGGCCTTGCAGTGTCAATAAGTTAGGGCAGTGGTCGGCAAACTGCAGCTCGCGAGCCACATGCAGCTCTTTGGCCCCTTGAGTGTGGCTCTTCCACAAAATACCGTGGCCTGGGTGAGTCTATTTTGAAGAAGTGGCGATAGAAGTTTAAGTTTAAAAAATATGGCTCTCAAAAGAAATTTCAATCATTGTACTGGATATTTGGCTCTGTTGACAAATGAGTTTGCCGACCAATGATTAGGGTAAGTGGAGAGGGAGAGGGAAAGTCCTTTAGGGCGGAGGATGGAGTCTACAGTGAACAGAACCACACTTCCTTGTCACAAGGAATGCAAGTTTAGAACTACACCATGCACACACCTCACTGAGCTACTCGGGGAAGTGTTCATAGGTACACGGTGGCTAGAGTGTCTCTAGGAAAGAACCTGGTTCTCCAGACGAAGGGTCATGAAACATGATGGGGAAGATATGACTCAGGTACTAATGATTGACTCCTCTTCCACAGAACCCACATTACTTTTAAGGAACATGCTGTTTACACAGTTAGCATAACCTTTTTAGAAGTGAAAATGGAAGATTACAGCCATCCCTTCACATGCCATGCTGGTGTGTCTGCAGCATACTTCATGCTAAAGCCCCCAGGTAATGTTCCCGTGGGTGAAGTACTGCTCAGAGGGCTCAAATGGTGGCAAGGACGCACTGGGAAGACAAGTGGCATGAAATGTAAGCGTGAGGCAGCAGGGTGGTGGGACACAGACAAACCCAGCATGAGGTCCAGGGTGAGTCTGAGAAGGCTCTCCAGGCTCTGTGACCCCAATGTGGGGTGTGTGGGGAGTGCCATATAAACATACGTGGAATGCGTGAAGTGTGCCATGTTAACAGATGTGGAATGCGTGGGAGTGCCATGTTAACATATGTGGAATGTTTGGGGAGTAGCATGTTATCAACGTGGAATGCATGGGGAGTGACATGTTAGCAGACGTGGAAGTATTCTCCACCAAAGTTCTGGAAAACAGGTGTTCCTGTACCAAACCTGATTGTTCAATGTTTATAATCATGTGCTTGTGATTTTGAGCCTTTAGGTGGTTTGTTATAAAAAATTTGATATGAAAGTAAATGTTTATGTATATTTTTATCAGGTAAGTTTGTAAAATTATCTGTAGAGGCTGAATTCTGACACTGAGCAGAGGCCTTCAGACTTATGTACACACATGGCTCTCCTGACACTGTGTAGAGCTTACTGCTGCCCACTGGAGGGGACACACCCAGGGAGACCATGATGCTGTAATCATGACCTGGGGCACAGCTTAAACTGCCAGTGGGAGAGGGCAGGTGCTTGAAGACCCTGTAAAATGCTGACGTGCACCTTAACAAGACCTTTTTCTTGATTCTATTAATACCAGCTTGTTTTCTTGGCACGCTACATGAAGAGGGAGGGCTTGCCTTGACAGTGTCCCTTGATGATCGGTTTAACCGTGCTTTCGTGTGTCTAGCTAAAGTCCTACTGGAGAGGTGTTTCTGGAATTTAACACAAACGTTAGCTCAGTGACTGCTGTGTGGAGCTATCACATGCGCCTTGGCCTCTGGCCTCCTGAATGTCCATCGCCTCCCTTCCAATGACAATGAGTAGGGATATGCCCACAGCAGCTGGCAGTCCTGATGCACATGCATGGCCTGGAGGCCATAGTCACTCTGCCCCGAGCTGCTTCAACCGTGTGTGAGCGCCCAGCACCTTCTCTCCTCACCTGGGCCCATGGGAACTCTCTGGGTTGCAACAGATGGAAGAAGCCTTGGGCTCATCAGCCATCATTGTTCATTTTTACTCTTCTCAAGGGCTTTCTCTTGTCATAGCAAGTAAATTTTTAAAATACTTTTATTGATTTCAGAGAGGAAGGGAGAGGGAGATAGGAACATCAGTGATGCGAGAGAATCATTCATCAGCTGCTTCCTGCAAGCCCCACATTGGGGATCGAGCCACAACCCAGGCATGTGCCCTGACCAGGAAATCAAGCCATGATCTCCTGGTTCATAGGCCGACGCTCAACCACTGAGTCCTGCTGGCTGGGCAGAAAGTGACTTTTGATGGTTTCCCCCAATAATCTTGTGCATCTGTCTCTCTCGGTGGCACATCTGAGTGATTCTTGAGGTTCTCTCACCAGTACGGTCCTTTCTGCATCCCCATCCCTGATAATCTTCCCACTCTCAGGGCTTCAGTGTCATCTCTGTGCAGGTGCAGCCCACATGTCCAGCCACATCCTCCCTCCCACCTCCCACGTGGTGGCCTGCATTGCCAGCTGCTTGCTGGACTGATTCTGAACTTTGTGAAAGAGAATGATGTCATATGTTTTTTCAGTGTTGCTGCTTAGGTCTAGGGGGCTCATTACTGCATCGGTGATGTAGCATGTAGCTGTAGTTCATTTTATTGCTGAATCCTATTTAACTGAATAACGAAACCACAATTTATCTATTCTACTATAAATATGTCATCATTTGAGTGGTTCCCATTTTGGAGCTATTCATAAACAATGCTGCTTGGACATTTCAGGCTGTGAGTTGGTAGGTGGAGAGGCAGCCCTCCATGGCATATCCCTGGGAGTAGGATTGCCACAGTGGACTCAGGGCCACCCCAGAGAGAAGAAGGGAGGAGACTGGGGAGGCCTTCGAGACTGCACAAGACTTAAGGAATTGTAATTGAAATCGGCCTCAACCTAGAAGTGTGAGTTCTTTGTTTAATGACCTTGACTAAAAATGACCAGCGTAGATTTTCTTTTTTGTCTTTTTCTTTTGTTTTTAATATTGACACTATTACAGATGTCCCCTAGGTCCCCCTCCCTTTGGCCACCTCCACCCCATAGCTCACACCCTCCCCCCCGCCCCGACCTGCACCACACTGTTGTCTGTGTTGATGGGGGCTGTGCATATATGCTCTTTGGCCACTCTCTTCGCCTTCTTTTATCCAGTCACCCACACCCCAGCCCACTCTAAGATCTGTCAGTCTGTTCCATGTTCCGTGCCTCTGGATCTATTTTGTTCGTCAGTTTATTTTGTTCATTAGATTCCACATATTAGTGAGATCATATGGTGTTTGTCTTTCTCTAACTGGCTTATGTCACTTAGCATGATACTCTCCAGGTCCCTCCATGCTGTCTCAAAGGGTAAGAGCTCCTTCTTTTTTACTGCTGCATAGTATTTCATGGTGTAAATGTACCACAGCTTTCTTATCAACTCATCTACTGATGGGCACTTGGGCTGTTTCCAGATCTTGGTTACCTATACTAATAAAAGGGTAATATGCTAATTAGACTGGATAAACCAGACATCTTCCGGACATCCTTCTGGACAAAGCCACGGTGGCAGGGCCAAGGCAGAGGTGGTTAAGGGTGATCAGGCAGGCAGGTGGAGTGGTAAGGGGCGATCAGGCTGGCAGGGGAGAACGGTTAGGGTGATCAGGCTGGCAGGGGAGCAGTTAGGAGCGATCAGGAGGGCAGGCAGAGGTGGTTAGGGGTGATCAGGCTGGCAGGGGAGAACGGTTAGGGTGATCAGGCTGGCAGGGGAGCAGTTAGGAGAGATCAGGAGGGCGGGCAGAGGTGGTTAGGGGCGATCAGGCAAGTAGGCAGAGGGGTTAGGCGTGATCAGGCAGGCAAGCAGAGTGGTTAGGGGTAATCAGGCAGGCAGGCAGAGTGGTTAGGGGTGATCAGGCAGACAGGCAGATGCAGTTAGGGGCAATCAGCTGGGCAGGCAGAGGTGGTTAGGGGCGATTAGGCAGGCAGGCAGAGGAGTTAGGGGTTAGGAGCGATGAGGCAGGCAGAGTGGTTAGGGGCAATCAGGCAGGCAGGCAGAGGCAGGGGTAATCAGGCAGTCAGGCGAGCAGTTAGGGGCGATCATGCAGGTATGCAGAGTGGTTAGGGGCAATCAGGCATGTAGGCAGATTGGTTAGGGGCGATGAGGCAGGCAGGCAGAATGGTTAGGGGCAATCAGGCGGGAAGGCAGGCCAGTGGTTAGGAGCCAGCAGTTCCAGATTGTGAGAGGGTACAGGCTGGGCTGAGGGACTCTCCCTCCCCCCAACGCCCCCTACCTGCACGACTTTCGTGCACCCGGGCCTCTAGTTGTACATATTGCTTTATGAACATAGGAGTGTGTATATTCTTTCTGATTGGTGTTTGGGGATTCCCTGGATATATTCCCAGAAGTGAAATTAAAAGGCAATTTCATTTTTAACTTTTGTGAGGAAACTGTACTATTTTCCACAGCGGCTGCACCAGTCTGCATCCTCACTAACATTGCACCAGGGTTTCCTTTCTCCACATCCTCCCCAGTACTTGTCATTTGTTGGTTTGCTGATGGCAGCCATTCTGACAGGTGTGAGGTGATACTTCATTGTCGTTTTAATTTGCATCTTTCTGATGATTAGAGATGTTGAACATTATTTAATATATGATTGGCCATCTGTATGTGCTCTTTGGAGAAGTGTCTATTCAGGTCATTTGCCATTTTTTAATTGGATTATTTGTCTTCCTGGTGTTGAATTGTGTAAGTTCTTTATATATTTTGCATATTAACCCCTTATCACACATATCATTGGGGAATATGTTCTCCCATGCAGTGGGTTCCCTTTTCCCTTTGTTGAGGGTTTATTTTGCTGTGCTGAAGCTTTTTAGTTTGATGTAGTCCCATTTGTTTGTTTATTTTTTCCTTTGTTTCCTTTGTCCTAGGAAACATATTGGCAAAAATATTGCTATGCAAAGATGTCTGAGATTTAACTGCCTTTGTTTTCATCCAGTGTTTGTATGGTTTTGAGACTTACATTTAAGTCTTTTATCCATTTTGAGTTCATTCTTGTGTATGGTGTAAGTTGGTGGTTTAATTTCATTTTTTTTGTATGTTTCTGTCCAATTTTCCCAGCACCATTTATTGAAGAGACTGTTTTTACTCTATTGTATGTTCTTGCCTCCTTTGTCAAATATTAGTTGATTATAAAGACATGGGTCAATTTCTGGGCTCACTGTCCTGTTCCATTGACCTATATGTCTGTTCTTGTGCCAGTACCTGGCAGTTTTGATTACAATGGTTTTGTAGTATAGTTTGATATTAGCTATTATGATCCCTCCAACTTTGTTGTTTTTTCTCAAAATTGCTGAGGCTATTGTCAGTCTTTTTTGGTTCCATATAAATTTTTGGAATATTTGTTCTAGGTCTGTGAAATATGCCATTATTTTAATCAGGATTGCATTGAATCTATAGATTGCTTTGGGTAGTATGGACATTTTAATGATGTTAATTTTTACAATCCAAGATGTCAACCTTCTTGAATTTCTTAAGATTCATTTTGTGTCATAACATGTGGCCTATCTTTGAGAATGTTCATGGTGCACTAGAGGTATATACTTCCACTTGTTTCTATCTTCCTCTAACTCCTTTTTCAATGTCCTATAGTTTTCTGAGTACAGGTCTTTTACCTCCTTGGTTAAGTTTATTTTTAGGTACTTTATTTTTTTGTTGCAATAGTAAATGGTATTGTTTTCTTAGTATCTCTTTCTTTTTTAAAAATATATATTTTTATTGATTTCAGAGAGGAAGGGAGAGGAAAAGAGAGATAGAAACATCAGTGATGAGAGGGAAGCATTGATCAGCTGCCTCTAGGGGAATCGAGCCTGCAACCTGGGCATGTCCTCTTGACCGGAATCAAACCCAGGACCCCTTAGTTCACAAGCGGTGCTCTATTCACTGAACCAAACTGGCTAGGGCATTGTCTCTTTCTTTTTTTTTTTTTTTTTTAAATGTATATTTTATTGATTTTTTACAGAGAGGAAGGGAGAGGGATAGAGTTAGAAACATCGATGAGAGAGAAACGTCCATCAGCTGTCTCCCACACATGCCCTACCGGGGATGTGCCCACAAACAAGGCACATGCCCCTGACTGGAATCGAACCTGGGACCCTTCAGTCCGCAGGCCAACGCTCTATCCACTGAGCCAAACCAGTCAGGGCTCTCTTTCTGATAGTTCATTATAAGTGTATAAAAATGCCACTGATATGGATGTTAATTTTGTATGCTGCTACTTTGCCAAATTCATATATTAGATTTAGCAGTTTTTTGGTGGAGTCTTCCCAATTTTCTATTCACATTATCATGTTATTGGTGAATAATGACAGGTTTGTTTCCTCCTTTCCAATATGGATACCTTTTATTTCTGTGGCCAAGACTTCCAGTACTATTTTGAATAGGTACTGAAAGCAGACATCCCTGTCTTGTTCCTGATCTTAAGGGAAACACTTTCAGGTTTTGCCCATTGAGTATGATGTTGGCTGTGGGTTTGTCATATGTGGGCTTTATTACACTGAGGTATGTTCCCTCTATTCCCACTTTGCTGAGAGTTTTTATCATAAATGGGTGCTGGATTTTATCAAAATATTTTTGTGTACCTATTGATATGATCATTTATCTTTCATTTGTTTTTTATGATATATCATATTTATTGAATTGTGAATATTTTACCAATCTTGCATCCCTGGAATAAATCTCAATTGATTAAGGCCTATGATCTTGCAATGTATTGCTGGATCCAATTTGTTAATATTTTGTTGAGGATTTTAGCATCTATGTTCATCAGGAATATTGGCCTATGATTTTCTTTCTTTGTAGTATCTTCATCTGATTTTAGAATTAAGGTAATGCTGGCTTTGTAAAAAAAACTTGAAAGTCTTTCCTCCTCTTGAATGTTTTGGAATAGTTGGACAAAGATGGGTGTTAATTCTTCTTGTGTGCTTGATAAAGCTCCCCTGTGAGGCCATCGGTCCATGACTTTTGTTTCCTGGGAGATTTTTTTTTTACTGCTTCAATTTCATTAGTTGTTATTGACCTACTCAGGCTTTCTGATTCTTCCTGAATGAGTTTGGAAGATTGTATGTTTCTAGGAATTTGTTCCTTTTGCTCAGATTTTCCAGTTTTGGGGAGAAATTTTTCATGGATTATTTTTGGCATATTTTCTTACAATTATTTGTATTTCTGTGGTGTCAGTTGCTACTTCCCCTCTTTCACTTATGATTTTATTTATTTGGGTCCTCTCTCTTTGTTTCTTGGTGAGTCTGGCTAAAGGTTTATCAACCTTATTTGTCTTTCCAAGGAACCATCTCTTGGTTTCATTTATCTTTTGCTTTTTTTTTTTTTTTTTTTTTTTAGTATCTATGTCATTTATTTCCACTCTCTTCTTTATTATTTCCTTTATTCTACTTCTTCTGGTCCTTGTTTGTTGTTCTTTTTCTAGTTAGTTTAGGTGTAGGGCTCAGTTATTTATTTTAGATTTTTATTGCTACTTGAGCTAGGCCTGCAATGCTGTGAACTTCCCTTTCAGGACTCTTTTCATTGTGTCCATAGATTTTGGGTTGTTGTGTGTTCATTTTCACTTGTTTCCAGGTAATTTTTCATTTCTTTCTTGATCTCATTGGTAACCCACTCATTGTTTAATAACACACTATTTAGCTTCCATTTTTTTGAAATTTCTTGAGGGTTTTTAAAATTGTAGTTGATTTCTAGTTTCATGCCACTGTGATCCAAGAAGATGCTTAATAGGATTTCAACCTTCTTGAATTTGTTAAGATTTATTTTGTATCAAAAATTTGGCCTATCTTTGAGAATGTTTATTGTAAATTAGAGAAGAATGTATATTCTGTTGCTTTGGGGTGAAATGTTCTGTAAATTTCAATTAAATCCATCCTCTGATCTAGTGTCTAATTTAAGGCCTCTGTTTCCTTGTTGACTTTTTATCTGGAAGATCTAGCCAAAGATGTCAGTGGGGTGTTAAAGTCTCCTTCTTTATGAGAAGGAGAGAGTAATGCTGTTGCTCTCCCCTAAAGTCCACCAAGAGCTGTCTTAAAAAAATAATATGTGTGTGTGTGTGTGTGTATGCATGTGTGCACACGTGTGCGCCTATGTGTTTACCAGGGTTATAGCTTCTTATTGGACTTATCCCTTTAGTATTATATAGTGGCCTTCTTTGTCTTGTTTATGGTCTTTGTTTTGAAGTCTATTTTGTTAGATATAAGTATTGCTACCTCACTTTTTTGTTTCAATTTGCCTGGAATATTTCTGTTGTTGTTAATCCTCAGCTGAGGATATTTTTTCCATTGACTTTTAGAGAGAGTGCAGGGGGAAAGAAAGAGAGAGAGAGAAACATCACTGTGAGAGAGATACATTGATTGGTTGCCTCCTGCACACTCCCTGACTGGGATTGAACCTACAGCCCATGTATATGCCCTTGACTGGGAATCAAACCCGTGGCCCATTGCTGCATAGGCTGACACTCTAACCACAGGGTCACACTGACCAGAACATGCATGGAATTTTTTTTCTATCCCTTCACTTTCAGTCTGTGTGAGTCCCTTGTTCTGAGGTGGGTCTCTTGTAGACAGCATATATATGGATCACATTTTCTTATCCATTCAGCTACTCTATGTTTTTAGATTAGAGCATTTAATCCATTTACTTTTAAGGTTATTATTTACTAGAGGCCTGGTGCACAAAATTCGTGCACGAGGATGGGAGGGGGAGGGGAAGGGTGTCCCTCAGCCTGGCCTGCACCCTCTCCAATCTGGGACCCCTCAGGGGAGAACCAGAAGTTGGACATTCCTCTTATAATCCAGAAATGCTGGCTCCTAACTGCTCACCTACCTGCCTGCCTGCCCCTAACTGCTTCTGCCTGCCAGCCTGATTGTCCCTAACTGCTCCCCCGCTGGCTTGATTGTCCCTAACCACCTCTGCCTCGGCCCCACATCCGGGACCCAGGATTCCCGCCTCCAGCCCATCACAGACACCCAGGATCCGGGCTTCCCTCCCTCTGGTCAGCCATAGGTGCCCAGGCCGGCTGCAGCCACAAGGGATGGTGGGCAGATGGCTTTGCCTGGGTTGCAGCCGCAAGTGCTGGCGCCTGGGACTGCGGGATGGGTGGCTTCTCTGTCTCCTGGGCCACAGCCAGCTGTAGGTGCTGGTGCCTGGACTGCAGGTGGACGGCTTCTCCGTCTTCCCTGGGATGCAGTGTGGGCAACTTCTCTGGCTGGCTGCATTCTGGGATCACGGGGCAGGTGGCTTCTTCATCTCCCAGGCTGCAGCCAGCCTCAGGCACTGGGGCCCAATTTCTTGTCTCCCCCAGGATGTGGGGCAGGCAGACATGAGGCTTCTGCTACTGACTGTGGCCTGGGATCACAGACAGGCGGCTTCTTGGTCTCCCTGGCCACAGCCAGCCTCAGGCGCTTGTGCTGGACTTCTCCAACTCCCACAAGCTCAGAGTAGCTGGAGGGCAGGCTGCTGCCATCTTTTCAGGTTAATTTGCATATTCACTCCTGATTGGCTGGTGGGCATAGCGGATACGGTCAATTTGCATCTTTCTCTTTTATTAGTGTAGATTGGTATTTATTTATTGCAATTGTTTTTCTTTATGCCTGTGTTTCTCTCTCTCTTTCTTCTTACAGCATTCCCTTTAGCTTTTCTGGCAATCCTGGTTTGGTGGTAATGAACTTCTTTAACCTTTTCTTGTTGTTGTTGTCTGGGAAGCACTTTATTTCACTTTCAATTTTAAATGCAACCCCAGAGCCTATCACTGGCCTGCTTGGTTCCCAGACAGAAGCCTCCCTTGGAGGCACGGTCTTTAAGTGCTAGCTCTGCAGTCTCTCTGGCACCTCCATGCTGTGGAACCAGGAAAGCAGGGGAAGAAAATCATCCCTGAGCAGCACTTTGATTTCTCCACGTGTCTCACCACAGAGCAGGTGGGTGAACATTTCCAGCCCTGCTCTAGGCCCCTGAACAGTGGAACAAAGCAGGATGGGCTAACCGAGTAGTTCAGCAGGTGGGGGAGTGGTGCTGCCCGGCACTCAGGGTGGGTGAGACCAATCCTCCTTCCCATGCCACATAGTTCAGCCCCTGCCTGGCTCTCTGCCCACAGTCCTTCCAGTGAACAGAGAGCCCCTCAAAGTCACTGCTAAGTGTATTGCAGACCCTCCACCAGATGACGTGACCTGTGGACACTCCAGCAGGCAGACTGCAGAGAACTTCCCAGGCTGGTGGTGGAACAATAGGAGCGCTCCTTCCCTGGGCTGGTGCTGCCCGAGTCTCCCAGGTGGACAGGATGCCCACTGATTCTCACACCCAAGGCTACATGGGGCCCCTTCCTGTCTCAGTTGCTGTGGATTGGGCATCCTTGCGCAGAGCTGAGACCCCATGCTCCCAGGAGGAGGGAGCTCCACAGCCACGATCCCCCCTTGACCCCACTTCCTGGCCACCATGAGGTGGCCTAGCCTCTCCATAGCTTAACACCCCTCCAGTCTCCTCCTGTCTTCGATCAGCTATACTTCAACTGCTTTTTCAAGCTGATTGCTCTTTAATTTAGCTGCAGGTCAGGGGCTGGGAGAAAATGGATGGAGCTCCAGCTGCTCTACAGCCATCGTGGCATCTCCTCCAGTGTAGACTTTCATGCCAGCGCTGACTTACACACACGGCCACCTGGAAGCTCTGTGTTCAGAAGGATCCTGAGGCAAAGTCTAGGCTCAGAAGAATCATGCTGTGATCAGTGAGCACCTGCCAGTCATGCAGGAGGAAAGAGGGAAATTTGTCATCTTTGCTGCAGGCCAGCTGAGAAATCTGTGCTTACTACATCCATCTTTGTTCCTGTCCATACTTCACATCTCACGTGCAGTGTCTTTCTGGACACGAGCATTTCATTTTCTTTTCCCTGAGTTTTTAGAAATATTACCTCTTAAATCCAAGCCTCTTGTGGGTTTGCTTGGGACCAGAGGTAAGGTTGCAGCTTCTCCATTTGACTTCCTTATTTTTGTTGAAGACACATCCTAATTGAATCTGAGTCTGAAGCTGGGTCACTAGAAAGTTGTTTGGATTGGGTGCACCCTTCTGTGAATTTTTTAAATCACTTACTTCAGCTACCATCTCAGTTTAAGGCTGGTGGCAGCCACGTGGGCCCAATGGCCAGCACCACCCTGATGGGCTTCAACAGGCACCTGGTGTCTCAACAGCGAGGTTTCCACTTCTTCCAGTTCCAAAGCGCATACTCCCTCTGAGCTGTCATGCGTTTTTCATTTCCAACTCCAGCATCTTTTCGCTCATTTACAAAGCAGAGGGCACCACTGCTTCCGAATGCAGTGACTGGCCAGCTCAAGGACCTCAGGCCGTCACTCGGCCTGCTCACCAAGGGCTTCCGAGGCTCACAAACTGCGTGAGCGTGGTCTCCTCAGCGTGCCCATTCACCAGACCGAGATCCCTGGCTGTACAGTCAGGGTTCCCAGAACAGAGCCTTCTGAAGGGAGGGGGGCCTCGGCATCCCGAGAGCTGGGAAAGGGCAAAGATGCGGAGGATGGGAGGAAGGCAGCAGCATTGAAGATGAGAAAGTAGAGGCTCAAAGACGTGGTCAGGCTCAGCTGGGCACCAGCCACCCTGCAGGCAGCCCCGCTGGCCGTGCTGGGGCAGAATTAGTGGGTCGCCCTTGTGGTGACATAGACTGTTTCCAGATACCGCCTCCCTGGGCCATGCACTCGAAAACCTGCAGTGGTGGCTGGGAAGGTCCTTGGCCTCAGAGTGTTGGCAGCTGGTGTGGCCTAGGGCTGGTTGTGATAAGCTCACTTAAAGTGAAAGTGCTCTGGAAATTCAGAGAAGTGAATTCCTCCCTCCCTTAATGTCCTTCTTTGGGACTGGAGGATCAAGAAGGGCCCATGGAGGAAGTGGCGTGTGGGGTGGGTCCCAAGAATAAGGAGGATTTCTCTCCCTCCCTTCCTTCCCTTTTTCTTATTCTGTCCTTCTGGGAGCCGGCTCCTTTGGCAGCACAGGGTTGGCTTGCGGTGAGGAAGAAAGAGGGCCGTTCCTCTTGTGGGAAGGAGCGTGTTTCTGTGCACATGGCGTCCAGGGGAACTGGTCTGCTCCTTGGTCAGGTGCTGCCCACAACTTTTTCCATAATTGCTCCGCAGGGAGCTCTCAGCAGCGCATCACGGCCCGCCCTCTGGGGCGGGTTGGGGCGGGCACTGGCTCCAGGTCAGGCTTGTGGAACCAAAAGAGATGGCTTCGGAGGCAACTGAGGGCTCTGTATTTATGGCACGAGTTCTGCTGCTCAATTTTGAGTAGCAGTTGTAGCAACATTATAGTCAAGAACGTGTGGCAGTGCCAGCTGGGGGGCTTTCCAGCACTGCCCTGGCTTCACATCTGGAGGCTGACAGTGGGCCAGCCATGCGGGGGGATGCTGGGGCGGCGTCCTCCTGGGGGGCGGTGCGTCCTAATGGGGCATCTTCATGCGGGGAGGCGGCATCCTCATGTGGGGGCGGTGTCCTCATGGCAGGGGAGAGAGCCCTCCACGCACCAGCGCTGTTGTCCACACCCGCCTGAGGCCGCAGCGACCCAGGGGGGCATCTTCATGGGAGGGAGGCGCGGCATCCTCATGCAACGGGCCGCAGCACCGCCCTCCTCGGGCTTAGGGTCAGACCAGAACCCTCTACTCTCCGGCCGGCCTGCGATTTAAGGAGGAAGGGGAGGACGCTCTCCCTCACTGTCCTGGATGCACGCCCCTGGCCTGTGCCGTAGGGTCTGCAGGAAAGCAGGACTGACAGGCCTGTTGTTCCTCTGCTCTCCTCTCAGCGCCGGACAGGCGAGCTTACCTGATGGGCGGGCTGCTGGCTGTCGCAGGCGCGGCTGCGCTCCTCCTGTTCGCGTCCAGCAGGTTTAGGATCGACATTGTGCTTTGGTATCGAAGTGCCTTCCACTCCACCAGGACCATAGCAGGTAAGTGCGGGAAGGCCCTGCGAGGGCCTCGTCTTGGTGTTCGCCCGCTCGTGTGGCCACTGTGAAAAAACGTGGTCATGCTTTGCTGGCTGCCTCTTATGTCGTTAGCACATTTGGAGGCAGGCCTCTCCCCGTACTTTCATGATGAGAAATGCCTTCCCGCGCCAGCTCTGTTGTCCACACCCGCCTGAGGCCCCAGCGACCCAGGGGGCAAATTCCCCAGGTCCCCCGACAAAGCCTTTAGAAGGGATCTCACATCCACTGGTGTGAGCAAAAGCAGGAACTTGCTCCTGGAGCAAAGTGCTCTTAACCCAGGAACCACCCTCAGCACAGTGGGTTCGTGGGCAGGACGTGAGCACGGGCAGGATGGGTGCTGGGGGATGCCTGCTGCCTGTGGTGCAGGCCGGGTACTTGGTGCCTGGAAAATCTAAGTTGCCAACGCTCCAGTGTGAAGAGAGACAGAGTGAGTTTGAATTTAGATCTCCATTCACTCCCTGTGTGAGCCTGGAAAGTATTTTATGTTTTCTCTTTCTTAGTTACAGCATGAGAAAAAGAAGGGAAGGCGGGAGGGAGGGCAGGAAGGAAACAGATCAGACCTGTCTCAAAGAGTGCTACAGGAGCAACTGAATTGAAGTCCAGAAAGGCACTGGGCAGGCACACTGGCACAGGTGGGCTCCCCTGTTGCCTGGAGGTCAAGGCCAGCTGCTGGGCTGCTCTGCTGGGGGTTTCATTTGGGTGGCTGGATCTGGGCCCTGCCGGTGCTATTCAGCAGGGAAACCCTCAGTGCAACCCTGAAACAAAGGAGCCAGCGTCCCCACCTGTGTGGTTTTAACTGTGATATACAGGGTTTGGCAAAAGTAGGTCTATAGCTGTGAGTACACAAAGCACAGCTTATTCTTGTATTAACATTTATTAATTACTAGAGGCCTGGTGCATGAAAATTCATGCACTGGAGGGGGATGGGGGTGTCCCTCAGCCCGGCCTGCCCCCTCTCACAGTCCAGGAGCCTTCAGGGGCGAGAGGTGACCCTGAGATCAGGGGAAGGTGACCCCCCCATCACATCTCTGCTGTTGCCACTGCCAGCAGCACAAGCCTTGGCCAGTCCTGGTTACCTGAGCCTTGGGTGGCCCTGGGGGGCTGAGGGGACTGGGGTACTCCGGAGCAGGCATGCAGCATGGCTGGGCCCACTCCCTTGCCGAATGCCTGCCGCCCCGGCAAGGCTGAGGAGACTGGGCATCTTTGAGGGTGGGGCAGTCGATTAGCATATTCCCTCCTTATTGGCCGTGGATGCTGCCATCTTTGTGAGGGTGTGACAGTCAATTAGGAGATGGGAACCCACAGTCAGCCAGTGGTCCTCTTCCTCTCTTTTTTAATCCATAAAAATCTAGGTCACTTTGTGATTAAGTTCTCCACAGCTCAGCTATGCGTGCTCTCGGGTAAGCTCCTGTGGAGTGCTGGCCTGGACAGCCAGCCGATGGCGGTGAGAAGAGTCCGAGCTCCTGCAGCTCTCCTTCCTGGAGGACAGCCTGGTTGTCTGGGAGCCTGTGAAGTAATGGATGGCAAACACAATGAGGAGAGAGAAGCTGCCCTTCTTATGATCCGGTATCTATCCCAGGGATTAGTCAGGCTTTATGCGTGACTCATAATTACTTGTGTATAAGTAAATCACAGTTTTATAAGTGGGTTCCCATCCGTAGGCCTGGCTAAAGCCCACGAGTCTGTCTATTCTCCATTCAGTCATAGGAGGCGCTTTACAAACCCTCCTGCCAGGGGTGCATGTGTACAAAGCATGCATACCAACACAAACCTTAAGGGATATGCATGTGTGAGAAAGTTCCCGTAAACAGAACAAATAAAACCAAAACCCAAGTAGGTACAGTGAACACAGGGAAAAAAAGGAAAATGGCAAAATCAAGCCAGGGTACAGTTATGACAAATCTTGTGCAGGTTTTATTTATTTATTTTAAATATATTTTACTGATTTTTTACAGAGAGGAAGGGAGAGAGAGAGTTAGAAACATCAATAAGAGAGACATAGTGATCATCTGCCTCCTGCACACCCCCTACTGGGGATGTGCCCGCACCACGGTACATGCCCTTGACCGGAATCGAACCTGGGGCCCTTCATTCCGCAGGCTGGCACTCTAGTCACTTAGCCAAACGGGTCAGGGCTTGGGCAGGTTTTAAAGGTGAGCTTGCATTAGAAGCAAACACGATTATGTACTTCCTCATGTGCTATTCACAGAAACCTTTCAGGTGCTCCTGAGAGCACATGGTCTTTTTGGGGACAATTTTGCAAAAAATATTTTTTTTACTGTTTTCTTTTTATTCTTTTATTTAATTTAATAAATCTTTATTGTTCAGATTATTACAATTGTTTCTCCTTTTTCCCCCCATAGCTCCCCTCCACCTGGTTCCCATCCCACCCTCTGCCCTTACCTCCCTCCCACTTTCCTTATCCATAGGTGTACGATTTTTGTCCAGTCTCTTCCCGTACCCCCCACACCACTTTCCCCCTGAGAATTATCAATCCATTCCCATTCTATGCCCCTGATTCTATTATATTCACCATTTATTCTGTTCCTCAGGTTTTTAATTCACTTGATTTTTAGATTCACTTGTTGATAGATATGTATTTGTTGTTCATAATTTTTATCTTTACTTTTTTCTTCTTCTTCCTCTTCTTAAAGAATACCTTTCAGCATTTCATATAATCCTGGTTTGGTGGTGATGAACTCCTTTAGCTTTTTCTTGTCTGTGAAGCTCTTTATCTGACCTTCAATTCTGAATATTAACTTTGCTGGGTAGAGTAATCTTGGTTGTAGGTTCTTGCTATTCATCACTTTGAATATTTCTTGCCACTCCTGTCTGGCCTGCATAGTTTCTATTGAGAAATCAGTTGACAATCATATGGGTGCTCCCTTGTAAGTAACTGCTTTTCTCTTGCTGCTTTTAATATTCTCTCTTTGTCTTTTGCCCTTGGCATTTTAATTATGATGTGTCTTGGTGTGGTCCTCTTTGGATTCCTTTTGTTTGGGGTTCTGTGCACTTCCTGGACTTGTAAGTCTATTTCTTTCACCACGTGGGGGAATTTTTCAGTCATTATTTCTTCAAACAGGTTTTCAGTATCTTGCTCTCTCTCTTCTTCTGGCACCCCCATAATTCTGATGTTGGTACGCTTGAAGTTGTCCCAGAGGCTTCTTACACTATCTTCAACTTTTTGGATTCTTTTTCTTTTTTCTTTCTCGGTTGAGTGTTTTTTGCTTCTTTGTATTTCAAATCTTTGACTTGATTCTTGTGTTCCTCTAGTCTGCTGTTGGGTCTCTGTATAATATTTTTTATTTTGGTCAGTGTATGTTTAATTTCTAGTTGGTCCTTTTTCATATCCTCGAGGGTCTCATTGAATTTATCGGCCTTTTCTAGGAAATTCTTGAAAAACCTTATAACCGTGGTTTTGAACTCTACATCTAGTCGTTTGTTTTCTGCCATTTCTTTTGTTTGTGATCTGTTTCTTTGTCTCTGCATTTTCGCTGCTTCCCTGAGTTGGTAGGGTGGCTTTATGTGCTAGATGTCCTATATGGGCCAGTGGGTCGGCCTCCCAGTTACCTGAGGTGGACACTCTTGGTGCACCCCTTTGTGGACTGTGTGTACAGCCTTGTTGTAGTTAAGTCTTGATTGTTGTTGGTGTCGCTGGAAGGAATTGACCTCCAGGCCAATTGGCTGTGAGGATCCACTGTGTCTATAATGGAAGACATGCTTAGGGGGCAGGATTTGCTTCAGTGGGGCTTTGGTGCTCACTGAGTCTGCCTTTTGAATGTGTCACTTATGGATGTGAGTAGTTGAAATCTGGTGTCATATCACACTGACCACTAGATACACTGGCTTCTGGATCTCCAATGGGGTGCTGGTCAGCTACTCTCTGAGGCCGCCCAGCAGGAGGTACAGCGAGAACTATAGTTTTCTCCTCTTTACTTGGGGTTTGGAGGTTTTGGAGCTGTCTGACCAGAGCTGCAGTTTGTTAGGTTAAGCTGCGATAGGGAAGGCCATTTATATATGCAAAAGCCGCTGTGTGGAGCTTGGGTGGGTTTGTAGATTGTGTGGGGCGGGGTCTCAGGGAGTCACTAGGCTAGGGCATGGCAAACAGCATTGGCTGCCAGTCAGCCATCTCTGCGTTTCTGCCTTTCCAAGTCCCCATGTCCCGTGCCCCAGCGCAGTAAACAATGATTGCTGGGCGCACCTCTGCAAGAAAGTCACCCTCACTTTCCGACCCGATGACAGACAGTCCAGCTTCTCCCCGTAGGAGTTTGGGTCCCCAGCGTCTCCCCAGAAACTGGAGTTCAGAGTAACTGGGAGCTTGTCTCCCTTCAGGTTGAAAGAAGCAGCGCACCCAGACACCCGCCGCCAGCCCGATTCGCGCGCTTCTGTACCTCACCTTTTCAGTGCTTGTGCACGTCTCAATGCTCTTTTCTCTTTCCTTCTAGTTGTAGAACTTCCACTCAGCCAGCTTTCCCATGGTTCTGGGTGATAGAGGTTTTGTCTTTTAGTTGTAGTTTTGAAATTGTTGTGTGAGGCAACAGTTTAGGTGTTTACCTATGCTGCCATCTTGGTTTCTCCCCTATTTTAATTCTTTATTGTTGAGAGTATTACAGATGTCCACCTTTCCCCCCCATTACCCCCCTTCCACACCTCCTGTCCCATCCCACGCCTCACCGTTCTATTGTCTGTGTCCATAGGTCATGCATATATGCATATTAGATCTTTGGCTAATCTCTTCCCACACCACTCCCTGCTTCCCTCTAAGATTTATCAGTCTGTTCAATGTTTCCATGCCTCTGGTTCTATTTTTTAGATTTAATTATTGATAGATATGTATTTATTGCCATGTTATTGTTAATGATTTTTTTCTTCTTTTCCTTCTTTTTCTCCTCCTTCTTCCGTGTCTCCTCCTCCTCCTCCTCCTCCTCCTCCTCCTCCTCCTCCTCCTCCTCCTCCTCTTCCTCCTCCTCCTTCTTCTTCTTTTTCTTTCTTCAATGCCCCTCAGCCCTACCTGGTTTGCCTCAATGGATAGAGCATCAGCCTGCAGACTGAAAGGTCCCGGGTTTGATTCCAACCAAGGGAACATGCCTGGGTTGCAGGCTCAACCCCAGTAGTGGGTGTGCAGGAGGCAGCTAATCAGTGACTCTCATCATTGATGTTCCTATCTCTCTCTCCCTCTTCCTTCCTCTCTGAAATCAATAAAAAAATCTCTCTATATAAAAAGCCAGTGACCAGAATGCCATAATGATGGAACGACTGGTCACTATGATGCCCACTGCCGCCAGCGAACTGGCCCGATTGGGGGTGGGAGGGTGGGGGATGGGGCCGGCTGGCCAACCTCCTGTGGCCCCTGCCCTGGCTGGCCCAACCCCAATGGGTCCCCACCACCCTGATTGGCCTGCAACCCCTCCCCATGGCTGGCCCCACCACCTGGGTCCCTACCACCCTGATTGGCATACAGCCCCTCCCCACAGCCGGGCCACCCCTGATCACCCCCACACCCCAATAGAGGGTGAGGCTGGCTGGGGGGAGAGGCTTCAAGGATGTTGGCCTGCCAGCCCCACTCCCAATGGGCCCCCACCACCCCAATTGGCCCACAGTCCCTCCCCCCAGGCAGCCCTGCCCCTGATACCCCCCCCTACCCTAATAGGGTTTGGGACCAGCTGGCCAACTGCCTGTGACCCCTCCCCCCAGCTGGCCCCAGCTCTGATGGGCCCCCACCACCCTGATTGGCCTGCAGCCCCTCCCCCCAGCCAGCTTCACCCCCAGTCAGCCCCCCCACTCCAATCAGGGGCAGCACCAGCCTGCCAACCACCTATGGCCCCTCCCCCAGGCCACTGGCCCCCAATCAGCCCTGCTACCCCATTCAGGGGGTAGGGCAGGGCTGGCAGGCCCACTGCCCACAGTCCCTCCCCATGGCCAGCCCCACCCCCGATCAGCCCCACTACCCTTATTGGCCTACAGCCTCTCCCCCCCAGCCAGCTCTGACCCTGATCAGCCCCCCACACACCAAATGGGGCTGGCCAGACAACCTCCCACAGCCCCTTCCCACAGTGGCCCCACCCCAAATCGGCCCCTTCACCCCAATCGGGGGCGGGCCCACCAGCCAATCACCCATGGCCCCTCCCTGCAACCTACCTGGCCCTGATAAGGGTGGGCCAGCTGGCCAACCTCCCACCACCCAACAGGCCGGGCCCCGATCCACCCCAATTGGGGCTGGGCCTGCTGGACTCCACCATGCACGAATTCATGCACTGGGCCTCTAGTGTGTGTGTGTGTATAAATACCCCTCAACATTTCATGTAATACTGGTTTGGTGATGATGAACTCCTTTAGCTTTTTCTTGTCTGTGAGCGTCTTTATCTGACCCTCAATTCTAAATGATAGCTTTGCTGGGTATAGTAATCTTGGTTGTAGGTCCTTGCTATTCATCACTTTGAATATTTCTTGCCATTCCCTTTTGGCCTGCAGTTTCTGTTGAGAAATCAGTTGATAGTCATATGGGCTCTCCCTTGCAGGTAACTAACTGCTTTTCTGTTGCTGCTTTTAAGATTCTCTCTTTGTCTTTAACCCTTGGCATTTTAATTATGATGTGTCTTGGTGTGGTCCTTTTTGGATTCCTCTTATTTGGGACTCTCTATGCTTCCTGGACTTGCAAGTCTATTTCTTTCACCAGTAGAGGGACTTTTCTGTCATTATTACTTCAAATAAGTTTTCAATATCTTGCTCTCTCTCTTCTCTTTCTGGCACCCCCATAATCAAATGTTAGCACACTTGAAGTTGTTCCAGAGGCTCCTTACACAATCTTCATATTTTTGGATTCCTTTTCTTTTTGCTGTTCTGATTCGTTGGTTTTTTTTGCTTCCTCATATTCCAAATTGTTGATTTGATTTGCAAAATCCTGTACTCTACTGTTGTGTCCCTGTAAATTATTCTTTATTTTAGTTAGTCTATGCTTAATTTCTGACTGGTTCTTTTTCATGTCTGAAATTCTCACTAAGATTCTTGAAAGTCTCACTAAGTCCCTTGAAGCTCCCATGAATGTCCTTGAGTAATCTTCTAACCATGTTTTTGAATTCTGTATCTAGTAATTTGCTTGCTTTTACTTCATTTACTTATTTTTCTGGAGATTTCTTCTGTTCTTTCATTTGTGAAATGTTTATTTGTCTCCTCATTTTGTTTCCCTGTATTTGCTTCCCTGTGTTTGTTTATATGTATTAGTTAGAGCTGCTATGTCTCCTGGAATTGGTAGGGTGGCCTTA
The DNA here is from genome assembly GCA_026230045.1 of Corynorhinus townsendii. Classification (NCBI taxonomy): domain Eukaryota; kingdom Metazoa; phylum Chordata; class Mammalia; order Chiroptera; family Vespertilionidae; genus Corynorhinus; species Corynorhinus townsendii. The sequence continues at coordinate 96,995,422 of JAPDVU010000007.1, read as the reverse complement.
TGTAGTAGGTGTCCTGTAGGGTCCAGTGGCTCAGCCTCCCCAGTCACCTGAGTTGGGCACTGTAGGTGTGCCCTTGTGTGGGCTGTGCACACAGTCTTGTAGTTGAGCCTTGATTGCTTTTGGCATCACTGGGAGGAGTTGACCTCTAGGCCAATTGGCTGTGAGGACCAACTGTGACTACAGTGGGAGAGCTTCTGTGCAGGAGATACCCTTCTAGAGCAGGACTTGCTTCAGTGGAGCTTTGGTGCTCACTGAGTCTTCTCCTTGAGTATGTTGCTTGTGGATGTGTAGAGTTGTAATCTGTTGTGGTCTGAAGCTGCCCACTGGGTGTACTGGCTCTAGGATCTCCTAGGAAGTACAAATTCAGAAACTGCCTGGGGCCACCCATCAGGAGCTACAGAGAGAGATCTGCAGATGGCTGCTACTTGTATTGGGCTTGGAAGTGCCCAGGCGAGGCGAAGCTGTGAATCAAGGCAGGCTGGTGTTAGTGCCAAGTCTTGGGCCTTTTATTGCTAGTCTGGGGCCTTTTATTGGGGCATGCTGATGCCACCTTCTGCTTGTTTGAGAAAATTTATTGGGGCATGCTGATGCCACCTTCTGCTTGTTTGAGAAAATTTAGCAAAGTCTGAAGCCTGAGCCAGGACAGGCCATTCATATGGAAAAGCCTCTTTGAACAGCTTGGGTGGGGCTGCAAGTTGAATGAGGCAGGGTCTCAGGGAATCACCAGGGTGGGGTGAACAGTGTGGGCCATGCTGATGGAAACTCAGATATGGCAGCCAGTCAGCTCTGGGATGGGGGACAATGACACCTATGAGCACCCCTGTCTGCAAGAAAGCCACCCTCAAGTTCCTGCTCTGATGCCATATAATCCAGTTGCTCCCCATATGTCCCTGGATTCCACAAAGCTTCCACCCAGAGCTGGTGCTCAGGAGAAGTGGAATGTGTAACTTTGTGTACCTAGCCCTTTAAGAGGAACTGCTGGGTCTCTTGTGTTCACTCAGCCATTTGCTTACTTACAGTGCTGCATGCTGTTTATTTCTACATTTATGAATGGCCTTCTGATTAGATCTGGGTCTTGTTCATCTGTACACTTTGAGCACAGTGGCTGTGGCCTGTGGCTGGTCAGTACACACTGGCTCACTCTGACATGGTGACGTGCTATGGTGTTTGAGTTCTTAGCATGGCACAGCAAATTCCTAGAGTCTTCTGTAAAGTAGTGTGCAGTTTCAATGAATGAATGATTGGATTCACTGGTGGGGCTAAATTGTGAGGATTTGGCCCACTTCACCTGGTGCAGTTAGGATGGCACTCTTGCACAGGACCCATCGACAGTGATATTGATGGAGAGTCTTGCTTCCAGTTCTCCTTTTCAGCTGCACCACCACAGGGGGTAGTATAACAAAAATGAAGGCTGCCTCTGATGGGCTTGTTAGATAGGCCATGGCCTAGCAAAGAGTCTCTGAGCTTGAGGATAACTAAGTAGAAACCCCTCAAACTGAAAAGTAAAGAGAACAAAGACTGTAAAACAAAACAAAGCTAAACTAAACATAAAATGACTGTGGTACAACCACAGAAGGGGTAAAGTCTAATGGGAGTCCCAGAAGGAGAAGAAAGAGAGAAAAGAACAGATATGTTTGAAACAGTAATGACTGAGAATTTCCCCAAATTAATGTTAGACACTAAACCACAAATCCAGGAAGCTCAGAGAATACCGAGTGTGATAAATATTTTTAAACCCCCCCCCCCCCACACACACACAAAAACACAAAAAAAAAAACAAACACACCTCACATACACCTAGGTACATTATTTTCAAACTGCAGAAAATCAAAGATAAGGAAAAATATCCCAAAAGAAACCAGAGGCAAAAAGTCACCTTAACCATAGAGAAACAAAGATGTAGATTATGCTTAACTTCTCAGACACCCTGCAAGCAGGAAGCCAGTGAAGTGAAATATTTAAGTGTCGAAGGAATGAGATGCTGAGAGCAGCAATGCTTGGCACCAAGTCAGCCAGCTGGGCAAACTGAAGCCATCAGACCTGAGCGAAGAGAACAGCGTGGTAGCAACTCGGATTTCCACCTTGATCATGTAGGAAGGATTTGGTAGGAATCATTCCATGATCTCGCCACATTTCTCTTTCAGACGGGAAGCTGTATGATGCATACATCTTGTACCCCAAGCCTCCCCATGACTGCCAGAGCTCTGAGGTGGACATGCTGGTTCTGAGAGCTCTGCCCGAGGTGCTGGAGAGGCAGTGTGGATATAAGCTATTTATATTTGGCAGGGATGAATTTCCTGGACAAGGTATGTGTTAATTGAGGTAGAAAAATAACAAATGAATAAAAAAGTTAAAGGAAATTTTCCCTTCCTTTACATTACAAACAATAGGGACTCTGCTTGCCTTCCTCACCAAACCACAGGTAGTCTTCTACCTCCCAGCTCTCAACCCTGAGCTGGGAGCTTAGAACCCAACTCTCTTCTCCTGTTCATCTCATTCCTGCAACAGGATAACAGAGACCTTGATTGAAACACTGTGACTCTCACACTGAGCAAGGATATGGCTAAACCACCCATGTGCACAGGTGGTGGTGGCATAGGCTTGGAGCCTTCCATGTGCACAGGTGGTGGTGGCATAGGCTTCTTAGACCCTTCCATGTACACAGGTGGTGGGTGGCATAGGCTTGGACCCTTCCATGTGCACAGGTGGTGGGTGGCACAGAGACTGAAAGTGGTCGCTTGCCCTGATGTCCTTGAGACTAACTGCTGAGTATTTTTTCAGTTTGAACATATAAAAAAGCTCATGTTTAAAGTGGATTTTCTAACCCTCAACCCCTAACCCTCCCCTACCTAAATAGAAGAGGTATTTACCTCTCTCATTTAATAGCAGTATAGCTTTGGGCTGTGTAGCTGACATCTCTGAACCTCAGTTGGCTCATCTGTCAAATGGGAATAAGAATACTTTCCTGACTTGGTTGAGAGAATTAAATGAGTTTAAACCTAAGCAGCACTGATTAGACACTCAGTGGACAAAGATCCCCCCTTTGATGGCTATAAGTAAGTGGCTGAAATTTGAAATAAGTCGCATTTTCTAGTCACCAAGAAATCAAGATTACTACTTTATTGCATTTGGTAGTGGCTTATTCTGGGCTGCTTTAAAGGTTTCTAACTTCTTTGGATTTATAGGCTACTTATACCCACAGAGCGACCACAGCTATATCTCCACCCAGAACTTTCCATGTTCTGAAATCACCCTCTATGAGGAAATGAAAATTCAGTCCAGTGCTTATGATAAACATGTGGAAGAGCTCCCATTTCACAAGCGGATCAATCTTCATTCATTCACTTATTCAACAAATATTTATTGAGCACTTGCTATGTGCCAGGGAGTGTTCTAGGCTCTAGAAATGTTAAAACTAACCAAAAATAAAAAGACTGCTTTTGGAGAGGTTGTTATCTATTCATATATTCTAAGAATAAGGAGGATATAAAACTTGGTCTTTATTCTGAAAAAGAGCAACTTATTTCAGGAACTCTCCCCTCCCTGCCACCAGAAACCATCAGGGTATATAAATCCTGCTCATTTAAATAGCTATAAAGCATAAGAGTAAAACATGAATAAAGATTAAAGTGACATTTGAGATAACTTCTTATTATTTTAAAATATATTTATTTTTTAAAAATACGTTCATCATCTTATACCAGACCTTCAGCTAAGTCTGGCAAAACTAAGCATGATCAGATCCTGTTCTGAGCAGTTCGTGCCTGTGTGAGCTGAGGAAGTGACATACTATCAAAACACATGGTTCGTGAGTGTAAAGGACCAATGTTTCAGGGACAGTGAGGAAGTTTTCACAGAGAGAGTGATGGATGTCAAAAGACAACTCTCGTTAATCCATGGCTAAGTCATGTCTATTTTAATGTTCATTCTTAGGGTCCATTTCTAATGCTCTCAAGAGCATTAAGATCCAGGCTGCTTTACTCATGAGGTCTTCTGCTTCTTTTTCTGTGTACAGCTGTGGCCAATGTCATCGATGAAAACATTAAGATGTGCAGGCGACTGATCATCATCTTAGCTCCTGAACCGCTGGGCTTGGACCTATTAAAGAACATGACAGAAGAACAAATTGCAATCTACAATGCTCTCATCCAGGATGGGATGAAGGTCGTTCTGATTGAGGTGGAGAAAGTCCAGAGCTATGCATCCATGCCAGAGTCAATCCAGTATCTCAGACAGAAGCATGGGTCCATCCAGTGGAGCAGGGACTTCACAGCGGAATCACCGTGTGCAAAGGCCAGGTTCTGGAAAAAAGTGAGATACCGCATGCCACCCAAAAGGTTTCCACCACCTTCTCCGGCCAGCTGCTGAAGCTCACGCCCTGTGACCTCACAGCTGGCAACAGCTGGCAAGCGGGAGGCCACCTGGGAGGTCTTTATCCCACGATGGAGAGTTTGCCCTCAGGAAGTGGCTCACAGTTGGACAAGGTGCATTGCATTCAGCCCACCAGAACTTGGAGTCTGTCATTGTGGACTTGTGAGACAGTGTTTATTTTTGTGTTTTGTTTTTATTGACTTCAGAGAGGAAGGGAGAAAGAGAGATAGAAACATTAATGGTGAGAGAGAATCATTGATCGTCTGCCCCCTGCATGTCCCACACTGGGGATCTAGCCTGCAACCTGGGCACATGCCCTGATGAGGAATTGATCTGTCATTTCCCGGCTCATAGGTCAATGCTCAGTCATTGAGCCATACCAGTCAGGCAAGAGGGACTGTATTCGTTTCTTTTGGGCAGAGATGCTTCTTTAGGGGAAGACATCCCCTCTCTAGAAGGCCCTCATTAACTTATTGGCTCTGAACCACATGAACATTTGCTGAACATGGAGTGGACTTGAGCCCCTGAGAAATGGGGCACAGGGCGCTGTGGGCTTGTAATTCAGATGTCAGGAAGTTGTACATGGTATGGCACCTGCGCGACCAGAGCTGGGAGCCTGGTGATCGGGGAGGGCAGGAGGCAGGGTGTGGGCTTGGAGGGCTGGCAAGGAGAATGTCAGTTTTTATGCTTTACCAGTGTCCACAGGGCCCTGTCCTTAGGGGATATGCGCTGTTTGTAAAATATATAGCCATGATCACAGTCTTAGCAGGTGATACTGGAAGCGACTTAGAGGTCACCCAGACCAGTGGGGTTGACAGTGGCGACATAGTGGAAGCATATATTGCCCATTAATCACCCTCTGGTGAGCCCCATGCTTTGAAAGACTTGATCTGTCAAACCAAAATAAGTCACACTTCACTTGTTTTTCCAACTGGCTCGTGTCAGCCAGAATGCTGAGCAACATGTGCGAGGCATGGTTATCACCCGAGATGATGTCATTATGGTCCAAGTAAAACAAAGTGATCTTTCCGTTAGCCAGCCCCTCATCGCAGGGCAGGTCATGATGTAACAAATCACAAAGACTCTTGATACTAAAAATTAGCTGTCACTCTTATCACAGCTTTCAAGGACCCTAACTTGAGGAGCCCATTCTGTGGTAAATGACACTGAGCCTTAAAAAGTGGCCTGCTAGGGTGCACAATTAATATTCAAAAACTGGTGGCATTTTTATACACCAATAATGAACTATGAGAAAGAGAAACTAAGAGAACAATCTCATTTACAACTGTAACAACAAAAATAAGATAACTAGCAATAAATTTAACCAAGGAGATAAAACACCTGTACTCAGAAAATTATAAGACACTGAAGAAAGAAATGGATGAAGGTACACTTAAGTGGAAGCATATATTGTGTTCATAGATAGGAAGAATTAACATCATCAAAATGTCCATACCACACAAAGCAATCTACAGATTCAATGCAATTCCTATCAAAATACCACTGGTGTATTTCACAGAACTAGAGCAAATATTCCAAAAAATTTATGTGGAATAACAAAAGGCCCTGAATAGCCAAAGTAATTTTGAGAAAGAAGAACAAAGTTGAAGATACTTGATATCAAACTATACTGCAAGGCTGTAGAAATCAAAACAGCATAGTATTGGCATAAAACCAGACACATAGACCAATGAAACAGAATAGAGTCCAGAGATCAACCATGGCTTATTGTCAATTAATATCTAAATTTGGAGGCAAGGATATACAATGGGGTAAAGACAGTCTCTTCAATAAGTGCTATTGGGAAAATTGGACAGGTACATGCAAAAAAAAAAATAGACCACTTCCTTACACAATACACAAGAATAAATTCAAAATGGATTAAAGACTTAAATGTTAGACTCAAAACCATAAAAATCCCAGAAGAAAATACAGGCAGTAAAATCTTGGATATTTCTCGTAGCAATTTTTTTTCTGATATAACTCCTCAGGCAAGGGAAACAAAACAAACATAAACAACTGGACTACAACAAACTAAAAGGTTTTGCAAAGCAAAGGAAACTATCAACAAAATGGAAAGACAACCCACTGAATGAGAGAGTATATTCACCAATGATGCATCTGATATGGGGTTAATATCCAAAATTTATAAAGGGCTCATACAATGCAACACCAAAAAACAATTGAATTAAAAAATGGGCAAAGAACATGAATAAATACTTCCCCAAAGAGGACATGGAAAGATGCTCAATGTTACTAATAATCATAAAAATGCAAATGAAACCACAATGTGATATCACCTCACACTTGTCAGAATGGCTATCATCAATAAATCAACAGACACCAAGTGCTGGTGAGGATGTGGAGAAAAGGGAACCCTAGTTCACTGCTGGTGGGAATGCAGACTGGTGCAGCCTTTATGGAAAACAGTATTGAGTTTCCTCAATAAATTAAAAATGGAACTACTTTATGACCATCCATCTCACTTATGAGAATATCTCCAAAGAAATCCCAAAACACTGATTTGAAATATATGCAACCCTATGTGCATTATTAAGATATGGAAATAGCCCAAGTGCCCATCAGTAGATGAAGGGATAAAATAGCTGTGGTACATATACACAATGGAATACTACATGGCTGTAAAAAAAAAAGGAAGTCTTACCATTTGTGACAGCATGGAGGGACCTGGAGGGTATTATGCTAAGTGAAATAAGCCAGTCAGAGAAAGACAAACAACATATGATCTCACTGATATGTGGAATCTAATGAACAAAATAAACTAACAAAATAGAAACAGACTCACAGATACAGAGAACAGACTAACAGCTGTTGTGGGGCTGGGTGAAATAGGGAGGGATTAAGTAAAAAACCAAAAACTGGCTGCTCTGGCCAGAATGTGTGTAACCCAGCAAATTCACCTGTTGGAATCTGAGCACCCAATCGCCTGGTATTAGTTGGTGGGCCCTTGGCAGGTGATCAGGTCACAAAGGAGGAGCCCTGTTAGTGCTCTGATAAAGGGGCCCTAGGGAGCTCCCTTGCCAGTTCTGCACGTGAGGGCACCATGAGAAGTCAGCCACCTGGAAGAGCCCCCAACCGTGCCAGCACCCTGATCTCACCACCCAGAACTGTGAGGAAGGAGTTTCAGTTGTGGGTAAGTGCCCAGTTGGTGGTATTTTGCTTTACAGTCTAAGCAGGCCCTAATAGTCACAGGGGCTGAAAGGGCATCCACAATGGACAGGAGGGCTGAGTTGGGAGAACAGTGGCCCAGGAGGGAGGGCAGAGCAGGTAGTGTTAGGGGGAGAGGGTGAGGCAGGCCTGGCCTTGCCTCCCAGGCGGTGGGTGGTGTGGAGTGTCTGGGGGATCTTAAGGGATAAGAACACATTCTGGACTTCGATGGCTTATATTCCGAGGTGACCTAGTGTTGCATATTTCTCTCATCATGCTCAAGTCCTAACTCAACATCTAGCTGTTCTTTATTTTATTTATTGTTTGCTCCTTAAAAATTTTAAATAGTGACAATATATATAACACGGAAGTTATCATCCCAGCGCTTGTAGGTACAGTTCAATGTCATCAAGCACATCCCCTGTACAGCCGGCAGCATGGTCCCAGCGCTTCGCCTCGCCTTCCAAAGGAGAACCCTAAGGCCCAGGCCCTCCCCGGCTCCTGGCCACCTCTGCCTTCTGCGCCTAGGAGCAGGCTGCTTGGGGCCTCCTGGTGGCTCGCACCGCCGGCCTGTGCCTGGCTTATTTCTCAGAGCAGAGTGTCCCAGGCCCCCCAGTACTTTGTTTCCTTATTCCTATCTAGAGCCTCCGTTCCTCCTTCCTCTCTTCCCCCCCTTGCATGGAGTGGTGAGAGCGAACAGAAATGCTCGGTTTCATTACCAGGCAGGAGCCAACCAGAGGTAAGGCACCCCTTAGGGCACTTCCAATGACTTGTTTGTAATTCTTTGCACCTGGTTCATTTCTAACGTGGGCGTCACAGCGCCCCTTTGAGGACGAGACCGTTTTAGTAAAATGAGTGGCTCCTCACGTGGACAAAGTGCTGGCCGGTGCTGTGCTGGCCCGGGCCCACCCCTCAGCCTCCCAGTTCCCGCCCCTCAGCCCCCCCCGCCCCCCCCCATCCCGCCGTGGGGCCGGAGACTGTGCTGGGAGGCCTGGCCCGAGGTGGCTGGGTCTCCTTTATGAGAGAAGAAGGGAAAAACAAACACACAAAAAATGTCACCCCCAGGAGACACCACCAGGTGGTCTGGGCGAGACAAGGCTCCGACTTCATTTGAGGCTGCCAGCACCCTCCACACCCGCGGAGGAGGGGCCAGGGAGTAAACCCGCGGAGGAGGAAGGATGGGGAGCACACCCGCAGAGGAGGGGGTCCAGGGCAGCGCCCTGCACACAGAGAATCGTGCTGGGAAGCGGGTGCCGGAGCGTTTTCCTGGGTCTCTCCTGCAGCCATGGGCTCCGCTTCAGGGGCGCGGATGCTCAGGGGCGCGGATGCGACGGCGGGCGCCCTTGGGCTCAGCCATGGAGGAGGGCTGCCTCTGTGGAAGCCCGTGCCGTGGGGTGCGCCCTCCCGCTCTGTCCACAGGGGAGATTAAGCTGTGGCTATTGGAGGGTCAGCAGCCCACAGTCCGTTCACTTTGTGGAGTGTGTCACAGTTACAACTGTTTGGCACTCATGCAAAAATGACACTTTATTGGTCATAGTGCAACCAAGCAACCAGTTGTCGCGATTCTAATAACCACACGGAGTTACACCACCCTGGGGTGGAGGGGGTGGAGTGGGGCAGCTGAAACGCGCAAAGCAGCCTGTGATACAGTGACACACGGTGAGGACAAGGACTTGTGTTTGCTTACTCAGTGAATGTGTCCTTTGGGAATCAGTCCCTGGCATCTACTGTGTGATTTAATTTACTTACGTGGTCCCTTAACTTATCTGAGGCCCCTGGAGAAGGGAGGTTTACATAGGTGTGATGCCTCCCAGACCTGAGCCTCATCTCTCCCTACTTCCCTCCATTTCTTGTGATCAGCAGCATTTGCTTGCCCTTCCGCTCCCCGCCCGCCCCCATCTTTCTACCTCTGCTCCATTGAGCATCTTTCAAGAAAGAAACTCAAAGAAGGTGTGTGTCTTGGGCAGGGGCCAGGTTGCAGGCCTCTGTTTTCATCTCCCCGCCTCGGCCTGAGCCACGTGCAGGATGCAGGCCAGGGTTTCAGCTCAAGTGCTGCCAATGGCTTGCGTGTATTTTTTTTTTACTAAAGCAACAGGATTAAATGCATTTTACATCGCAACTCAGAACAGGTATACACACAGGATGAAAAATGTGTTCTACATTATTTTTCCTACTTAATTCTAGACTTCTCCAATTTTTCAGTGTGGGTCACAGCCCACCGACTTGCTTCATGACAAGTGTGTGTTTCTAAAGCATGTGAACACCAGCTCCCGCTCCAGAGCCTGCTGGCCACTCGCTCTGCCCATACTCTGTCCCTTCCATCCAGGCTTTTGCAGGCGCTGACTCTTGTGTAATCTGGGCCAGTTAGCGTCGTTATTCTACGTGAGCCCAGGGTAGCAGCGGCAGGTGAACCGAATCCCCGTCTGTGTCAAAGGAGGACACCACAGGGAAGAGGAGCAGCCCCGTGGGTGGGTGGCGACCTAGGGGAAGAGAAAAGCATCTCCTTCACGAGACATGGGAGAAACTGACCTCCAACCCTCAACTTGGCAAAAACTGAGGCCCCCCACGGCGCTACTGTGCTCTCTGCTGGCCACCGAGGCCATCGCTCCCTCCTGCTCCCACAGCCTCTCTTGGCGCCAGGTCCTGAGGCTGGGACCACTAAGGCACAGAAAGGGTCTTTGCCTCCCTCTGCCCAAGTTGCATTTGTGAATCTGCACGGTGACTGCCCAGCCTGGTGAGGAGACAGCCTGATTTTATTTATTTCTGTCTGTAATTGGAGACTGCAGGCGCCCAAATGGGCGGCAGATTGCTGCAGGGGCCTGGTCTCCCTTCAGGACTTCGCCCAATGCAGCTCGGAGAGGGCAGCCCAGCGCTGGGCTGCGGCCCTCCCTGGCGGGGTCTGCCCCCTCTCAAAGGTGTGTCTGGTGACAGGATCCAACAGATGTGCTTTGCCTAGGTTCCCGGAAGCCCCCCTCCCCTCCCTCCTCCTGCCCCCACCCTCACCCCCACCCCCGCCACAAACACAGACACCTGCTCTAGCCTCACCTTCCAAACCCAAAGTGATAGTCCTGGACCGTGGCCACTTAGAGGCGATGAGGGAACACTGTGTGTGACAAACGCCCCAGACTGGCCTTTTGTGGTTCTGTTGTCATCTTCTTCCACACAGATTCAGGGGCAGACAAAGGGGCAACAGAAAGGGGAGAAGAGACACAGGGCAGAGAGTGGTAAGGAAAAAGAAAATCATGGAAGAGAAAATGAACAGATTGGAGACCATCTATCTACAGTATATGTCTATTTTCATCTGTATCTATATCCTTGCTCTCTATTTTTAATGCAACCATAGTCATCGAAGATGTGGTTGACCTGAACGTGACCTTGCTAAGTGATGGCTGTTTTTAACCAAGGCCACCCTGGCTGATGGTCTGGTTCCCCAGAGCCATCAGGCCTGCGCAGGGGACAGAGCTGCGGTCAGAGCTATCTGCCATCACAGAACAGAGCTGTGCTTTCTGCCAAGTGGTTAGTTAAATTAATTTAAGGCTAAACGCTTTGCCAGGCATGTTGTTATGGAAGTTGTTTGTGGAGCGGGTGGAAGATCATTTCCCGTGGCTTCCCTCCGTATGCAGGGAAATTGTCACCCGGTGTGACACTAGCCTAAAATGAACATGAGAGCAGGTGTGGGGTCCCCGTGGGAGGGGTGGTGGCCTGGGAATGGGGGGCAGGTCTGCTTTCCTGATCCAGAGTGGCCTGGAGATAATGGCTTGTCCTCAGGACTGCCGTTGCCTCCTGAGTAGCCCCAGGACCTCCAGAGCCCACCCTACTGGTAACTGCTCTCCAGAGCCCTGCCCGCCAGTCCCTGAGCCCTATCAGCCTCCTGGGAGGCATCTGCTTGTCTAACCTTGATGACAAGAGGAGACTGTAACCCCCTGCAAACGTTCAGAGCGATGTCCCAAAGCCTGAAACCCAGTGAAGGGGAGGCTACGCAAGCAGCACCTGCAATGCCTGGAAATGTTCTCCAGGGGGCGACCTAGCCCTTCCCCTTCTAGGTCGAAAGGCTTCTAAAAATGGATTTCACACAAAATAATAAAAATCTGCGACAAATAACGCACGGCAGAAAGCATGGCAGCTACGGGCCCGCTGACCCTTTAGTCTTCCTTCTTGTCTCAAAAACCACAAACGTTCCCCTACGGACACAGCACAGACGAGGGGCCGCGAAGTGTTTCCTAGAGATGTTCCCCAGGGAGGGGGAAGTGCAAAGGGAAACCTCACTGTCCCCAGCTCCTCTGCAGGCCTTGCAGCTGTAGATTCAGCATTGCCAGTGCTGCTCCATGCGGGTGAAACGAGTTTTCCCCAGTGCCGAGCCCCCTCTCCCACCAGGTAGAAGTTCCCTTAACAAATAATCTGCTAGGGGTTCACTTTTGGGTGTCTCGCTTCTTAAAAAAGGAAAAAGAGGAGGAGATCTGTGTTTGGGGAAGCTGCATGGCAAGCCACAGGTGTTTTGCATAGTCCTCTGCATTGTTTTATGTGCATGAAGCACTTTATTATCCAAACATTTGGCTGGACACAGTTTCCCTGGGGAAGGTAACAGTTCTGGAGATGGGGGTTGGGGGGGGGGGGCGGTTTGCACAACAATGGAATGCACTTAGTCACACAGAACTGTACCCATAAAGGTGGTGAATTTTACGTCCATATTTTACCATAATAAAATAAACTTGAAATTGGTCTGACTCTGTGCCTTTAAATTTGTATACTATGATGATGAGACAAAACAAAGGGCCATCTTAATTGTGCAATTATCAGAATCCTCCCCACACCCAGCTCTGATGGAGCACCTTTTGGCTGTTGCATGTCTTCCTGGCTCAAGCATTTGAGACCAGAATGTTGCTGAGCAGGAAACACCTTTGGTTCTATGTCCCCCAAAAGCTTGTTTTGACTTGAGGGTCCTTGACACCTATCACTTGATCCTGTGTCTCCATTAGATCTGGCTTCTGCACAGGCAGTTAGCTACCTGGTCACCTTGGCAGGGCTCAGAGCACCGTGTTCCTCCCAGCCGCCACCAACAGTCTACTACCACAGCGTTTCCAAAACTGAATGAAAAAGCAGTGAGAGTGTGCACTATCAGCCAGACAGCTCCTTAACATAAACATGTCTCAGTGGCGTCACTCCCACACTTGCAGGGTTGCATGCAATTGGTTGTGTTACAACCTGATGGTTAGTGGAGAGGAGTGCAGATGTGAAATAGAGGCTTTGGTTCAGGAAAGCAAGGAAGGGTTGTTCCCAGTGTGGGCTGCTGGGGGGAGGCTGGCTGGGAACAATACTGGGGACAGTGTATATTCTTTGTAATCAGGAGGAAGCAGGACAAAGTTGAAGGAATGTATGTGTAGATCTGCCAGAGGCAACTTTCTGTCTCACAGGCACAGACATTGTCAGAATCAAGAGAGAATCATGCCCAAAATGGAGAGCTGCAGAGATAAGCAGGCTCAGAGGAAAGGGCGAGCTGGAAGGAGCCGCAAGGCCGAGGACCTGGCTGCAGACGCAGCTCCTGCAAACCTGAGCTTCCTTGGGATCCTCAAGTTCAGGAGCTAAAGCTTCCTCTTTTCAACTTCAGTTGGGCTTCTGGGTTTTTTGTTTGTTTTGCAACTGAAAGAATCCTGGCACCTGTAAGCCTCCTCACTATTTCATCTTACCCTTCAGACTTCCTTTCTTATTGATGGTCACCACAAGCTATGTGCATTTTCTTCAGAATAACGTTGAGGGCTTCTCCCCGTGGGAAAGAGATAAAAGAGCTGCATTGGGTTTGGGGCTCCTGTGATGAGTGTGTTTTGGTTTAAACTAGAAAATGGCTCGATGGCTGAGAAGCAACTTCTTATGTATCTATTTGTTGTGACCTAGCCAAATAAACGCTTTTGATGGCCAGCAAATAAAATTAAAGTTGAACCAGAATGGAGTGCTTCCCTCACCCTCCCTCTCCCCACAAGTCTTAGGAATAAACGACTGAATGAGGCTGATCCTGCTTCCAATGTAACCGCTGGAAGCAGACCAGCTAGTTACCAACTGTTTTTTTCTGGGGGTTGGATGGGCTGGCAAGGGGGAACACACCCAGGCCGGGACGGCACATGGGTTGTAGAAACATCAACAATTCTGCTGAGAATATGCACTTGTTTCCTCTGGCCAGGAAACCCTGATTTGCTTACTGTCTTACCACCATTACCACATGTGACTTCACATGTAAAAGGGCAAGTTTGTTTACTCCTAGTTGTTCCTCAACAAGAGACTTGATCTTTTTTTTTTTTATTTACTCCATTGGCTGAGCTCACTACTAAGATACCTTCATTAAAAAGGGTAACAAAAAAATAAAATGGACAAGAGAATACTTTATAAGGGGAAGAAGGATCCGAAGGTCCTCATTGTGGAGTTCAAAAGGAAACGGATGAAGTCAGAAAGAGATGTGGGTCATTGCTGCAGATAGCAGAACAGCAGGGGCCACAAAGTGCTTTGAAAAATGAAACAAACAAAAATATTCCGTGAAGGCCACTGTGGGAATCCATGCTGCTTTACAGATCCCCACAGAGGGCCTAATTAGAAAGACTTTAAACCTCTGTTTTATGTTTTTTATGCCTGTTTTCAGACTATTAAAAACTGACTGGAGAACAGAATCATAAACATCCTCAGTGATAGAACAAATTTGTGTTTTAAAGGTATTTTGAGTTGAGCTCAACACACTGGTTCTGAGTCTAGGATTAAAGGGGGGCAGAATAGATCACTCCCAAATTCGTCTCTTTGGCACAGGGTTATTTTGAGGAAACAGCAATGCAGGCAAGCTCTGCTAGCAGAGTAGAAGTCCCCCTTTTGCAAAGGGTGTTTATGTTCACGAAGAAGTCTCCCTCTATATCAGGAAGAAAAGAAAGATGCTAAATCGCAAGACACTCTCAATGAAGAAGGTGCCAGCTTTACTCTGCATCACAATCTTACCCTGTGTACTCTGCTTTCTCTCGTGACCTCCAACAACAGGCCTCTCCTCCAACATCTTTCTTTTGCTTTTTAGCTGGAGCTGGAATCTCTGGTGGTGCTTGAGCCATGTTGGAGAGTTTTACTCCATTTTCCTGGGCCTCTCCCAGGTATACATGAGACACTCATGTCATTAAACTTGTTTTTCTCTTATTAGCCTGTCTCCCATTACAAGGAGCGGGATCTCAGCTACGGAACTTAGAAGGGCAGAGGGAAAATGATGTGTCTTCTTCCCCTATAAGTTTAAAACACAATTAAGATGCAGCTTTTGAAAATATCTCATGTTAAAAATAGAAGTTACTTCAGCATAAAGTAAAATCCACCCCCCTCCTTCAGTGAAATACCATCTCCAATCTAAGTTTCATTGATTTTCTTACTTACACACAACGTTCAGGTGATCTAGGAAGAGTAGTGAGGACAGGGCACAAGAATTCCTGGAGAACTTTCCAGAATATGTGACTCCTGGGCAAGCTGAGTCAGATGGAGACGGTGCAGAGCGGCAGAGTGGGGAAAGAGCACAGACCTTGGGAGTGAAGAGCCAAGCAGCTCAGTGGGTGCACGAACTGGAAGGTTGGAAAGAGGGAGGAGTCTGTCTGGGAGACCTGAGCAGGGCAGATGACAGACTCGGGATTTATGTCCACATTATGTTTTAAAAGACTTTTCTGCTTATAAATATGTGAATAAAATTTTGAAAATGTAAAAAGCACACAAAATGTCACCATTTTAGTAGATTCATTTAATTTTCGGCAGAGATGATCATAACTGAGAATAATAACAAGCTTGTTTTTCTCCCGTTTTCATGGCCCTTACTTCTTTTTCTTGTCTGATGGTGAGGATAGCGAGACTTTTGTTTAATAAATAGGAACGAGAGTAGTATGTCTCTATGGTTTTACCTTTAGCTATGATGTTGGCTGTTGTAGTAAAAATTTAAAATTACTTCAAACTAAATAATCTCCCAGGCCTTGTTCTCTGAGAGTTTGCAGCAGAAAGTATACAAGAGTCTTTGCCACTTGCGTTTAAAAAGCCAACTCCTCACCGGTGGCTGAGTCGCTCTGGAACGGGCCCCTGCACCTGCTGTGTTCGGTTCCAGTCCAGCATCCGCGCTGCTGCTGTTGCAGGAACAGTAAGAGCGTGAGGACCTGGGGTCGGAGCCTTGGGGGTCTGGTGACCTTAAGAATGATGCTTAGCCCTGGTTTCTGTCTACAAGATACAATCATGTTGTGGACGTGTTTGGGGATAAAAACGAGATCCCGGACACTGGGGTGCGCACTGGCTGCTGCTGCTGCTGCTGCTGCGGGTACCCCAGCCCCCGCGTCTCTGAATGCGGCCAGCAACGCACCCCGCTCCAGCCCGTCCTGTGCGCAGGCCCCACCGGCCCATGCTCTCCTCCACTGTGTGTGCGCGCGAGAATGTGTGCATGCATGTGCGTGTGTACGTGTGTGTGCACGTGTGTGAATGTGTGCATGCGTGTGCATGCATGTGGTGTGATCCTACCCCAGGGCACATTTGTCAATGTCTGGAGGTATTTTTGTTGTCACCATTGGGGGCTTTGGGCGGCTACTGGCATGAGTGAGTAGAGGTCAGGGGGCTGCTGAACTAACGTGTGTAAGGACAGCGCCCCCAACACAGCATTGCCCACGGAGGGGGCGAGTCTGCTTCAGGGGGCGGGGCAGCAAGTGCGCAGAGCTGCCAGGGAGTGGCCTCTGGTGTGGTGGCCATGACTGATCTGCCATGGAAGGAGGCGCGAAACCAGAGGGTGAGCAGTCCTGTCCCAGAGCCGGTCAGTCATGGCCTGCAGGAAGCGCTGTCTTCTCCAAACGTACACGGCTGGCTGCTTTCTCCTTGGCCTCAGTGTCCACATGCAGAATGGCGTTCGGGAATGTTCTGCTCTCCAGTTGTGTCCTGCGTGAGGGTTGAGTGCAGTGAGGCTTGCCTAGGGGGAAGTGCTCGGGGAGGGAGCAGGCCGTGCGCGGACACAGTGGCTCCAGGACGGTCAGTCACCGGTCACCAGGAGGAAGCACCTGCCCTCTCACCAGGGGGCGTGGCAGGCGCGGCAGGACCAGCACTCAGGCCTTCAAAACCAAAGGCAGCACCCCGCCCGCCCCAGAGCAGCACGCAACAAAGCCAAGGGCCTTTCCTTTCCTTTCCGAGAGGCTTCCTTTCTCAGAAAAAAGGTGCTATTGTGACTGTTTCTTATAAAGTGGTAACCGCTGCTTGCAGCTGCTATCTCAGCTGATCTCTAAGGGACCATGCTAAGCCCAAGCCTGAGCTTCTCCATTCCCGCACACACGCACACACACACTCACATACACATGCACACGCACACACACTCACACATACACACACTCACACGCACACACACGCACACTCACACATGCACACACGCGCACACACATGCACACACACACTCACACACACTCGCATACACACACACATACACTCACATGCACGCACGCACACACTCACACACACGCACAAGCGTGCACACACACCTGTGTGTTGAACTCATGAGCATGACCTCGCACACTTTTCCTTACTTTTGAGTTACATGAAATATAAAATAATTACAAAACCCAATTGTGTTTTACTGCTATTCACTAAAGATTTTCAAACTCACAGTCATAGTATTTTGTTGCTATGGGGAAATCTTTTAACTTGCAAGGGCACTTTTTCCACAAAAAATAAATGCAGTAACTTGACTTACAGTGAGTGGCCAGATTATTATGCGTTCAGAGATCAGAATAATCTGGCCACTCAGTGTATATTATCAGGGTTGACTTTTGTTTAAAAATGCATTTGTGTGTGTGTGTGTGTGTGTGTGTGTGTGTTTAAATTTTTGTCTTGACACAAATTTACTTGGAGCTTTTGTAAAAAATGAATTTTAGTTTGAAAATACAAACTCATGCATAGCTCATCTATGTAATTCATACTCATTCCCACCCTTCCTTTAAGGCATACTTAAAAATATGATTTTAAATGAATATTTGCCTATGAACTCCTTTCTAACAATGGTTTCTCCATGGAATGGAAGAAAGATTAGCATTCCTTCTATCCCATTTTCTTAAATAGTCTGCAGGCTTATATTGAGATTTCAAATATAAACACCTAGATTACCAGGTGTTTTATCAATGATTGACTATAAATGATTATTACTTAACTAGTGGCCCAGTGCATGAAATTCATGCACATTAAAAGGGAATTAATTAGAAGAAATATTTTAATATTGCTATTTGCTCTTTATAATAGAAATGTCAGAAATGAAAGAAAATTCGTAAAATGTATATAAAATATCCCTCCTGTGAGATCTAGGGCAAGCCGCATGACCTAGAGTCAAGTCCCTGCCCACAACCCTTTGGGTAAGGGGGGTGCAACCTCAGGTCCCCCAGCCCGGCACTGGGGCAGGTGGCATGGCCTGAGGTCCCCTATCAAGACCTGCTAGGTGGGGGCACAGCCTGAGGTGTCCTGGCCCGGAGCTGGGGCGGGGAGCATGGCCTGAGGTCTCCCGTCAAGCCCAGTGCCCCCCTCCCTCCTGCAGCATCATGTATGTGCTGAATGGGGACGCCCGCAGGCAGTGTGATGTTAGCGCTGGGGGCGAAAATCCCCGCCCCCGTCCCTGCCCACAGACTGGTCGTGACTAAGACACCATAACAGACAAATTAGCATATTACCTCTTTATATGTATAGATTGTCCACATAAATGCATCATTTTATTTATTTTTTTATCTTTTGGGTACATTTCATTTCTCTCCCTCCCATGCATCAACTTAGTGAGTTATTCACCTTCTCTGGCCCTTACTTTCCTCAAGCCTGGCTGCACAGAGGAGTCACTGGGGCTTAAGGAAGCACATAATGCTCCCCCTAAACTGATTCCAATGACACTCAGATTAGACCCTTGCTGCTGGCTATCTTGAGACCAGTTCCAGCTTTAAAGGTCTGTGGTCTGACAACACCCATTTTGACGAGGGTGGGAGACTGCAGATGGTTGAGTTTGAGTGTATCGGTTAGGTTGGTTGCAGAAATCAAAAGCCTTAAACCTACTCTGACTCAGCAGTTCTATTTCTAGGCATTTATTCTTAAACAATATGGCGTCCACCAACAATGCACACACTTTGAATAATTATAAAGGCAGTGTTTCTGAAAATGCATTTTATTTTCAAAATTGAGCTCTCAGCTGTTACAGTGCATACATTTTTTGGGGGACACCCTGTATGTGCTGTACCAAATATTTAGTTATGAGCGTGTTCACTTCAGCATTATATATAATAGAGAAAAAATGAAAATCAGCCTAAATGGGAAAATTTAAATAAATTATGGTATAACCACCCAGGGGAATACTATGCAGATATAAATATCATCATTCTGTTAAAATACTTAATATCATTGGAAATGCTCATGAGTTCCTAAATTAAAAAGTATTACAATAATCTAATTTTTTGTTTATATATATGTGTGTGTGTGTATCCTATATAATAAAACCCAGATATGCAAATCGACTGAACAGCAGAGCAACCAATCGCTATGATGCACACTGCCCGCCAGGGGGCAGACACTCAATGCGGGAGCACCACTCAGCCAGAAGCCCTGAGCCAGGCCTCTAGAATAAAATAACATTTATAAGGTTATAAAGCAAAATGATAATGATAATCTATGGGTGGAAGGATTAAGAGTAATTTTGATTTCTCTTCTTTTTATTTATCTGTATTTTTAAAATTTACCTATGGCCATTGTGTATCATTGCTTTAATTTAAAAAGTTTTTTAAAAATCTTTTTTCTCTAATCTGGCTCCTTCATGACATACATGTTTACTGCTTAAACTTTGTTCTAGCCCTTGTTTTCCAAATTGCAACCTGATAGAGCTTAGCTACAAATCCAGCTTTGCCAGGACTACTGAGCTCAGAGCCGCAGACATGAATGCATCTTGCCATCAGATCACCCAAAAAGAAAAGGAGGAAATAGAGCCCCAAATCAAAAGCACAATTCAAACCTGTGACATAAATGCTCAGTAACTCAGTAACATGTGTGGCCAGCATGTGCGATTGACTGGAGAGGGAGTCCAGGCTGGGCGGGCTGCACAGAGCCTTCCCAGACCCAGGGCCACCGAGAAGAAGTGTCCCCCAGGTGGACAATAGGAGGACAAGCTGCTGCCGAGAGGACGAAGCATACACCGGGTGCTCAAGTGGCATATTTGGGAGAAGTAGAATTTGGGATCTGAGTGACAAATAGGGCAAGGACTTTATCTGTGTTAGAGTAGAAATCTGAAGAGTCTGAGTCTTTAATAATTACACCTTTGGGCAAATGGAGAAGAGGTGCTTCCTCCTCTGACCAGACTGGGCCTCAACTCAGGCCAGGGGGCTGGTTTGGTGACTGGCGTGTGGGCTGGATTTCAGTTTTCACTTGTGCCATCAGCTGGTTCACTCGTGCAGTGTACCACCTAAGCAACTGTTCCTGCAACAGCACAATGAGGAAAGGGTACAGAGGCTCTAGGAAAGGAAATAATTTCTCCAGAGTCACACAAGACATTTAAAGCAGGGACATGCATCTAGAGTGAAGACTCTTCAGCATCATTCTATGGGCTGTAGGTTTTTTGTTTTTTTCCTTTTATTTATTTATTTTTTTTAAATAAATCTTTATTGTTCAGATTATTACAGGTGTTGCTCTTTTTTTCCCCCCATAGCTCCCCTCCACCTGATTCCCCACCCCACCCCATGCCCTTACCCCCCGCCACTGTCTTCATCCATAGGAGTAAGATTTTTGTCCAATCTCTTCCCGCACCCCTCACACTTGCTTCCCCTGAGAATTGTCAGTCCACTCCCTTTCTATGTCCCTGATTCTATTATATTCACCAGTCCATTCTGTTCTTCAGATTTTTTATTCACTTGATTTTTAGATTCACTTGTTGGTAGGTATGTATTTGATGTCATTTTGTTGTTCATAATTTTTATCTTTACCTTTTTCTTCTTCTTCTTCTTCTTCTTCTTCTTCTTCTTCTTCTTCTTCTTCTTCTTCTTCTTCAAGAATACCCTTCAGCATTTCATATAATCCTGGTTTGGTGGCGATGAACTCCTTTAGCTTTTTCTTGTCTGTGAAGCTCTTTATCTGACCTTCAACTCTGAATGATAGCTTTGCTGGGTAGAGTAATCTTGGCTGTAGGTTCTTGCTGTTCATCACTTTGAATATTTCTTGCCACTCCCTTCTGGCCTGCATAGTTTCTGTTGAGAAATCAGCTGACAGTCGTATGGGTACTCCCTTGTAGGTAATTAACTGTTTTTCTCTTGCTGCTTTTAATATTCTCTCTTTGTCTTTTGCCCTTGGCATTTTAATTATGATGTGTCTTGGTGTGGTCCTCTTTGGATTCCTCTTGTATGGGGTTCTGTGCACTTCCTGAACTTGTAAGTCTATTTCTTTCACCAGGTAGGGAAAGTTTTCTGTCATTATTTCTTCTAATAGGTTTTCAATATTTTGCTCTCTCCCTTCTTCTGGCACCCCAAAAATTCGGATGTTGGTTCGCTTGAAGTTGTCCAGGAGGCTCCTTACACTATCTTCATATTTTTGGATTCTTTTTTCTTTTTGTTTTTCTGGTTGGATGTTTTTTGTTTCCACATATTTCAGATCTTTGGTTTGATTCTTGGGGTACGTTGATCTACAGTTGAGTTTCTGTATATTCTTTATTTCAGACAGTGTATGCTTCATTTCTGACTGATCCTTTTCCATTTTTTTGGCATTCTCATTAAGCTCCTTGAAGGTATCATCAAGTTTCTCAGCGGTTTTAAGAAGATTCTTGAGTAACCTTATACATGTGGTTCTGAACTCTATGTCATCCAGTAATTTGCTTTCCTCTGTTTCTTTCATTTGTGACATGTTTCTTTGTCTCCACCTTTTGGCTGCTTCCCTGTGTTGATGGAGTAGCTTTGTGTGGTAGGTGATCTATAGGGGGCAGTAGCTCAGCCTCCTCAATTACATGAGGTGGATGCTCTTGGTACACACCTTTGTGGGCTGAGTGCAAAGTCTTGGTGTAGTTAAGCCTTAATTGCCGTTGGTACACTGGGAGGAATTGACCTCCAGGCCAATTAGCTGTGAGCACTCGCTGTGTCTATAATGGAAGAACTGCTGCACTGAAGACACGCTTATGGGGCAGGACTTGTTTCAGTGGGGCTTTGGTGCTCACTGAGTCTGCCTCTTGAATGTGTCACTTATGGATGTGAGGAGTTGAAATCTGGTGTCTCACACTGACCACTAGGTACAATGGCTTCTGGATCTCCAATGGGGTGCAGGTCAGTTACTGTCTGAGGCCACCCAGCAGGAGCTACAGTGAGAGCTACAGTTTTCTCCTCTTTGCTTGTGGTCTGGAGGTTTTGGAGCTGTCTGACCGGGGCTGCAAGTTTGCTAGGTTAAGCTGCGATAGGGCAGGGCTTTCTTATGCAAAAGCCACTGCTTAGAGCTTGGGTGGGTTTGTAGGTTGTGCAGGGCGGGGTCTCAGGGTGTCACTAGGCTAGGGTGTGGCAAACAGCAATGGCTGCTAGTTAGCCGGCTCTGAGTCCCTGTCGGCAGTCCCGTGCCCCAGTGCCGTAAACAATTATTCCTGCGCGCAGCTCTGCAAGCAAGCCACCCTCACTGGCAGACAGTCCAGCTTCTCCCCATAGGAGTTTGGGCCCCCTGTGTCTCCCCAGAAACTGTATTTCAGAGTAATCGGGGGCTTGTCTCCCTTCGGGTTGAAAAAAGCAGCGCCCGCCGCCAGCCCGGATCACACGCCTCCGTACTCAGCTTTTCAGCACTTGTGCACATCTCAATGCTCTTTTCTCTTTCCTTCTAGTTGTAGAACTTCCACTCAGCCAGCTTTCCCGTGGTTCTGGGTGATAGACGTTTTTTCCTTTAGTTGTATTTTTGAAATTGTTGCAGGAGGCAGCAGTTTAGGTGTTTACCTACGCCGCCATCTTGGATTCTCCCTGGGCTGTAGGTTTTTGAGGAGGAAACGAAATTGAGTTTACGGAGACTAGAGAACACTGGAGAATAATTAGGTAGCTATTGCAATAGTTTCAGTGAGAAGGTGAAGGTCTTGTTACTGGACGGGACTGGGCCCAGAGTTGGTCTGCCTCTGACTGGCTGGTAGTGTGTGGGTTTTTGACTTGGTAAGGAAAGATTTCACAAGTCCAAGTGACTTTGAGAGTATGTATATTAAAGCTGGGACAGTGAAATATGGAGGGCATGGGTAGAAGAAGCAATAGGAGAGAACCTAGCTGGGGCTGCTTTGATTTTTTAGAAATACTATAGAGAGAAGTGGGCCACACTGGGCTGCATGAACTCCCTGAGAAGTAAAGGTCAGTGACAGAAGTGAGCCAAGGCAGGGCTGCTGTCAGCTCACTGGGAAGGCAGAGAAAAGGGGGCCTTGGAGACAGGCTCAGGAGTGAGCCTGAGATGACCTGCTGCTTCCTGCTGCTCCCCTAATTGCAAGTCTTGTAGTGGCCACACCCTGGGTCCTTTGTCTTGAGGCTTTTTATCTTTCTTTCTCTGACAGGAATCCTAGGCGAGGTTTCAGGGGAGTATCTTAGCACCGTGGTCAGCAAACTGCGGCTTGTGAACCACATGCAGCTCTTTGGCCCCTTGAGTGTGGCTCTTCCACAAAATACCAGGGCCTGGGTGAGTCTATTTTGAAGAAGTGGTGTTAGAAGAAGTTTAAGTTTAAAAAATTTGGCTCTCAAAAGAAATTTCAATCGTTATACTGGATATTTGGCTCTGTTGACTAATGAGTTTGCCGACCACTGTATTCATTAGCTTTCTAGGTGTGTCCTTCAATAGGGTGATTTATCAAAATGTGAATATCAGGGGGTTCTGGGTTATTTTCTGGTCAATTTAATTTTTAAATAGTGTCATCTAAGAGGGATCAGGCCAAGGCTGGTTTGCCCCAGGATGGTCTGGAATGTGTGAGCCATTTGCTCCTAATGGTCAGGGAAGAGAAAACCTTGTGATTTATTAGCTGGATATAAATTGCTCAAATTATTTGTCCTTGTTTAATTATTTTGTCTCAGTTTCCCTTATCCCACTTGTCAAATACTTTTCCTAGCTTCTTACTATCCTGCCTCAGTCTGAATCAGGGCAATGTCTGCGAGTAACAAAAGAAGTGGATGGACACAATGCATGTTGTGTAGGTCGCATGAGAGAATTTTCAAGTAAGGGGAAATGAGGAGGGTGGACCACCTTGATATTATTACCATAGAAGTCAATCAGAGGGGCAGGCCACACAGCAACTGTGCAGAGGACCCAGGCACACTGGGATCCAGGGGTTCCCTGAAGACTCTAATCAGCTCCCAGGGATGTGTGGGGGCTGTGTCCAGTGTTGAGAGGGAGGCTGCGGGCTAAAGCATCTCCAGGCATCCTGACAGCTGGTCCTGCCACCCCCTTCCCACTGACTCTGATGCCATAGACCAGTGGTCAGCAAACTCATTAGTCAACAGAGCCAAATATCAACAGTACAACAATTGAAATTTCTTTTGAGAGCCAATTTTTTTAAACTTGAACTTCTTCTAACGCCACTTCTTCAAAATAGACTCGCCCAGGCCGTAGTATTTTGTGGAAGAGCCACACTCAAGGGGCCAAAGAGCCGCATGTGGCTCGTGAGCCGCAGTTTGCCAGCCACTGCCATAGACAGTCAGGGAGCTCTGGGGAATCTCCCCCATTGGTCAAGATGGCACTGGCGAAGGTTGTTACAATGAGTGTGCCAAAGGCTAGAAAGATGAATGGATGGGGCCCCAGCACTCAAAAACGAGTGAAATAATTGGATATGAAAAAAAGACCTCCCCTTCCTATCCTATAATAACCATGAACTTGAGCACAAAGGGGAAATGTTCTTTGAGATAGGAGTCCACCATTCTCCCAGGTTGTGGAACCTGAATAAACCTCTTTCCTTTTGCACTAGCACCTGTCTTCCAAGTTTGGCAATTGTTGTGGCAGGCAGCTAAACCCAGTTATTTGGTTACAATATGGGTCTTGAAGCTATAAGAATTTGCTGGTAGTTTAAGTGGTGGGGATTCACAAGAGTCCCTGGAGAGAGAAGTAAGAGAAGATGTTTAGAGGATGACTCTTTAAGCAGTTGAGCTGGACACAGAAATCAGTAAAGGAATTAAAAAGAGCACTCAGAGTGATGGGCAAGAGACCAGGAAGGGAGTGGGGTGTCATGGACATCAAGGGTGGAGTTTCAAAGAGGAAGTGGTTGCAATGTTAAATGATCCCAGTGGAAAATAGATGAAAATTGAGAAGATTTCTTGAGCAGTTCAAGTAGTACTGCAGAAATCAGGCCCTAAGAGGCTGGGGGTAGGTATGTAATGGGGGTGGTGAATTGCTGGAGCACAGCTCTTTCGGAAGAACGTAGGCAGGAAAAGGAAGGAGTAAGGGAAGGCAGAAATTTCATGGGACAGTGACTGTAAGGGAAGGCTTTAATTGTGTGGGAGAGACTAGGACATCTTCAGAGAAGGGGTGGAGGAGGGCCGTAGAGACAGATGTAAGAATGATACAAGGCAGAAGCCTTTAAGAGATAAAACTATACTCTGGGCTGGGGGATTGAGAGATCAAATTCAGTGCACAAGTAAAGGGGCTAACTGTGGAAAAAGAGGCATCTTTCTCGGGGATTAGGATTGGGGAGGAGGGAAAATATGGGTAAAGTTTCTGGAAAGATCTGTTTCCTAAGTTGAGAAAGAGTGGGTGCTGGTACCTCAGGGGTGTTCATTTTTCTCAGGGGCCAGGAAATGAGACCAGTGGCTGATCGATTCAATGATGCACTTTTCAAGCCAAACAGAAGTTCAGAAAGGATGCTAAGGGAGTGGAAGGAAATGAGTTTTGAATAGAAGGGCCCGTCAGCAGGGGAGCTTGGGGTGGGGTGGGTTGGGGTCAGGACCTCCTCTGGCCCTGCTGAAGCGTGAGGCTGCCCTTGCTCCTGAGACTGCCTTTGCCACAGCCTGACTGCTTCCCTTGAGGAGCAGCTGCTCCTTTGGAACCCTCCACCTTTGCCATAAGATTCTGCATTTTGGTTTCAGTTCACCTTTAATTTTCACCTTTAAATCTGTTCTCTTTGGCCTCATCACTACTCCCCAACCCCACTCTACGCACATTTCTCTTCGGGTTTTTGAAGCATGAAGACCTTTTCCCTGCCTGGGATCTCTGTCTTTCCCTCTTTGCTTCTGGTTGAAACATTTGCCCTGGGAATCTGTGGCCTCAGCAATGAGGCTGATGTTCCCTTGAGCCCTTCTGACATGAAAATTCATGAAGCTCATTTCCAGCAATGGGTACTCTCATTCACACTTTCCGTGTTGGCTTACACAGTTCCAAGACCACTTTCGGGGTGTTGTCCTCTGACTGGGGGAACTGACTCTCCCAACAGTTGCTTGGTCTTCTCAGCCCCTCTCTAGATAAGGCCTCTGGCTTTCTCTCCAGCTCTCTGAACCCGCACTTCCACCCCAGCCCTCTCCACCCTTCTGAACTCCTACCAGGCCATCCACTGGCCCATTCGGAGACTGTGTTTTAGAATTTATGTCTTAGGATGCAAAAAAGAAATAATTATCCTAATCGTTTTGCTGAAAAGCAAAATTGCACATAAATTATGGCACTAAAAGTGACATTTCAAGCACAGGATATTGAGAAGTATAGGGGAATTACTCTGGATTCGAGGCCTGCGAGCCTTGTAGTGTTAATAAGGAGGCTGCTGACTTCCCCTCCCAGGGATGGAGGCTGTTTCCCGGGCCGAGCCACTTTCTCTTAATGCCTAAGAGGAGCAGCCTGGAGAAGGATGCTAACACAGCAGGTGAAGCATGAAAATAAGCAAGTTGGGCCAAAGAAGCCACATCTAGAGAGATCAACTGCAGTGCTGTCTTAGGCTCAAAA
Source organism: Corynorhinus townsendii (assembly GCA_026230045.1). Taxonomy (NCBI): domain Eukaryota; kingdom Metazoa; phylum Chordata; class Mammalia; order Chiroptera; family Vespertilionidae; genus Corynorhinus; species Corynorhinus townsendii. Next base: position 96,969,010 of record JAPDVU010000007.1, on the reverse strand, counting down.
TCCACATCCCTTTCTGTGTGATACACAAATATAGAACCAAGTAACTGCTCTCCTCCAGGCCAGTGATCAGGCTGGAGATGGGCTGCTGCCAGGGGAGAGGCATGTGTGACCTTGTCCTGCACATGCAGTAGTGCAGAGCTGTGTCTATTAGTTAGCGAGGCTGTGTAACAGAACACCTGATGGCCTGACCAGCGGACATGTGTTTCCTCATAGCCCTGGAGGCTCCAAGTCCAAGTGAAGGTGCGGGCAGGTTTGGTTTTCCCTGAGGTCTTGTCCTTCTCTGTAGATAGCTATTTTCTCCCTCTGTCCTCACATGGTCTTTCCTCTGTCACTCGCATCGCTGGAGTCTCTCTCTTCTCATAAGGACACAGCCATGGGTTAGGTCATGGCCATATGACCCCATTTAACCTTAGTTACCCCTGCAAAGGCCCTGTTTCCAAATATAGTCACGTAACAAGGTGGCCTGGGGTCAGGCAGGACTTCAACATGTGAAGCCTATGGGGATGCAATTCCGCTGCATCACCATCCACAGAGAAGCAAGACCAGGAGTGAGCCGCGGGTGGCGCAGCGGAGAAGCGGGTCCCTCGCCCAGCCGTTGCGGGGTGGAATCCTCTTTTTGCCCTCAGGGCTCTGCCTGCCCCTGAGGACATGACACCAAGTGAAGTAAGCCAGTCACTGGCGGACAACAATGGCATGATCTCACTTATGAGATGACTAGAGTAGGCAGACTCGTGAAGACAGAAAGTGCAGTGGTGGTTGCTCAAGGCTGGCGTGGGGGGTGAGGAGTTAATATTTGCAAGATGACAATAGTCTGGAGTTAGATTGTAATGGTTATATGACATTGTGACTGTCTTTAATGTCTGAAACTAACCTAATGGAAACTTTTACTTTAATGTATATTTTATCACAAAATACACATAATGAAAAAAAGGGCGCCAAGGAACAAGGCCTGCATTTCAGTCCCTGTTCCCTCCCCCACACACACCATTACTTTACTTTTTTAAGCTTCAGGTGTTTGATCTGAAAAATGGGGCTGTTTCCTACCACACAATCAAAGCACATGAAGCTCAGGTGCTGAAAGCCTTCATCCGCTGGGGAGGTTCAGCCGATGGTGGCTAATCGCAGGGACAAGCACAGGAGAGCCAGCAGCCGTGTTGAGGGGCTGCTGGTGGTTGCTTCTGCAGGATGTGTTCTTGGATGGGGTCCCGGGACCCTAGGGCCTCACCTGGGCTTAGAGGACTGTGGGCACTTCTGAGCGCATCTGGGTCTGGGAGGCTCCCCCCAAATGTCAGGGGTGTCCCCAGCTCAGCACTCTCAGTCTGCGCACGATGAAGCCGAGCTGCTGCAGGAGAATATGCCAGTGCCACCATGCCACTGCCAGCTCCTGCCCTGTTTCTCAGCTTCTGGTGTCCAGGCTGTGCCCTGGGGCCCTGCCAGCCCCACTCTGGCTCAGCTGTGCCAGCTGCCAGGCCAGGCCAGAGGCCGCAGCACGTGGACGTGTGGTTTATGCCCAGATACATGTCCTGCCTGCCCACGGGGTACTCTTGAGGCCTTGCCACTCCAGATCTGGGCCCAGGGAGCTCCAGAGCCCAGCTCCCTGCACCTGCCGCTTGGAGGCCATTTCCTGGGCCCTGAGCTGCTTCGTTGTCCCAGGCCCTGGCCAATGCTGGAACATTTCCTACCCACCATTCCCTGAAAGCTAGCCCAGGCTCTAGACACAATTCACCCCAACACCTTTACTTAGATATAAAGAAATCTGATTGCTCTTAATAACAACCCAGAGCCTCCCGTGGTAGCAGAGGAATCGTTTCCACATGTGGGTGAGCGCACAATTAGGCACCTGTGGGTCTTTCCATCCTTCCCATGTCTGGGTCCTGATAGAAGGCTCTGTGGGTCTTGGTTGGCTTCAGAGCTTGAGGACTATTGTTCCCGAGGGAGACCTTCCAGGGGGAGGGTGGGTGGAACCTGGATAGCAGAGTTGGGCTGTTCTGAGACCCACAGCTGTAGGTGCCTTGATTGAGGCACCTCTCTGAGAAGTCCAGTTGAGCGAGGTCCCTAATCCTGTGTCAGCCCTCCCCCACTTCAGGCCATGCCCAGGTTTGCAGAGGCCATGGTCCAGCTGAGCCTCATGCCCAGATCTCCTGCCCCTCTACCCTGTCTCTGTGCAGGGCACATTGTGCCTCACCTACTAGCTGCCAACTGGTTGGCACAGGGGAACCTCCATGGCTTCTTGCCACTCATCTCTCACGTATCATCTCCCCACGCTTCCTGAGGCTGCTAGTTCCACACACAACTCGCATGTTCCTTATTATCCTGTGGGGCTGGGCAACTGGGCTGGGCCTGCTAACAGCATCCTATTTTGGCATCGTGATAGGACAGATCCCACATGCTGCCCTGGTGGCTCTGATGGTCCCTGTGTAGCATGGAGGGTGGTCTCTGCAGGCCTCCCAGCCTCCTGGCCTCCCTGGGTCAGGAGTGACCCAGTTCCTCAAGGAAAGAACACTTTCCCAGGCCTATTGACCTCTGTCACCAGGGGTGTGGAGGGAGCCTCCAAGCTTCCAGGGAGGCCCACTCCCCCTCCCAATGCCCCTGCTCTCAAGGTCTCACCACTACCTGTCCCCTGGAACCTTAGGTCTAAGCTCATTCCTACTTTATCCCGAGGTGTCACTCACCCGCAAGCCACACCCCCAGCGTACCCTGCCTCCCACATGGTAGGTTACTCATACTCCCCAAGCCCTCATGAACTTCCCATTCTGTTTCTACCCCCCCCCCCCCTCACCCCCACTCCTCCCTAACTCTTGAAAACCTTGTTTCTCTGGAACTCATCCTCCATTTTTGGGCCTGGAGAGGCGGGTGGAGCCCTCCCTGCTGGCTTTGCTGCCCTGGAACCATCCTCTCACCCTGCTTCCTGAGGGAGGTTTTAGGAAGGCTCTGTCTCTGCCCCCCTGCCCCATTGCCACCTGGATCACTCTTCCTCGTGCTCCAAGGCCCTGCCCGTGGGTCCCGGTCACTCCATCCACACCTCCTACCTCAGCTACTCGTAGGATCTCCATTAGACCATCATGGCAATTGTTTATCATCATATTGTCAAGTCTTGTTCTACTTTCTGCCCTTTTTCTTCCCAGCTCTTTCTTCTGACACCTTAACTCCAACCATCAAAATAAAATCTATTGATCTGCGCATGTCCCGAGTGCCCCAACCCCTCATGTCTCCCCCCAAAATTCCACCTTTCTCCCCCTCACACAGCCCCCAGTTCCCTTACCGCTTCCCTGCTTTGTGGCTCCCACTTGGCTAGATCTAACGCCCCTATGATGCTTGCCTCTGTGTCTACAACTGCACAGCAGATGTGCTGGAGGCACCCCCCCCCCCCAAGGTGACTGCTTCCATGCCAACCTCCAGCAGGTCCCTGTGTGCTTGATTGTCCTGCATTTCCCCAGGCTGTGTTGCTAAGTCCAGTGCTTTATTCCAAGTCTGCATCTTTATGTAAATGTCTAGCAGCATTGAGTGGTTAATCGTTCCTTCACACTCAGCTCTAGCCTCTGCACACTCCTGATTTTCTTCCCATCTAACTGGTCTCTCTTTTCTTGGGTCTCCATCACTTGTTACTCTCCTTCCACTCAGCTTGTTAATAGTTGAACCCCAAGGCTCCTTTTTTCTATCTTGGTGATCTCATCTATCTTAATGACTTTCTTCGTTTCTCTGTTTTTCCTTCCAGCTCTTTCTTGCTTTAAGAAAACTTAGCAAGAGCCAGGGTTTTGTGTCTCTTTCATTCACTAGTGTGCCTCCAGCCCCTAGGATAGTATCTGGCTCTCAATAAGGTTTAATGAATGGAAAATAGAGGGTCTGAGGTTAATCACTCATATTCCACTTGGAAACCTGACAAAGGCCTAGGCTTGCCATTAGTGAACATCCCATAGCACTCAGAAAGTATCAACACTCCGCTCCAGCTTAGGCTGCAACTAGAGGCAGAATTCTGAAGCCCTTGGTACCTTTGTGCCTCTTATCCAAGTCCTTGTTCATCACAAACAGCTCCAAGTTGCTTTGTCCCAGGGGCCTTTCGACAGCTCCCCTCCCCTTTGCTCCTACTGCTGCCCCTGGATCAGCCCTTCCCTGTGACCTCTGGAATCTCTACAGAGAGACCAGTTCATTCTTCATTCCACACATTATTTTCTGAGCTCCGATGTGAGGATACAATAGTGAACATAGTAAATCCATGTCCTGGCCTCCTGGAGCTCAGTCTAGAAGAACACAGATATTGAACAAATTACATATGTGAAGAATGGCACCACAGAAACAATATTCTAAGCTATGGAAAAAGGGAAGTAGTTTGAGTCTAGGACACCTGAGGAGGTCACTTAAGGTAAACCCTGAGGAAGTAACTAGGCCTGGGGTGCAGGGGAAGTGAGAGAGGGGCAGAAAGAAAGGGTTACTGTTCCTTTGTTAACACTTTCTTCACCCCTAACTTCTTCAGAGAAGATTCATTAGCTCTTGAACTTACCTGAGACTGACTCTCTTATGAGTTCACCTTGCTCCTGGGGGCTTCCGCCTGCCCCTTTTCTTTTCTTTTTTTTCTTTTTTTTTTTAAATAAATCTTTATTGTTCAGATTATTACAGGTGTTCCACTTTTATTTTTCCCCATTGCTCCCCTCCACCTGATTCCCCACCCCAACCCATGCCCTTAACCCCCGCCACTGTCTTCATCCAAAGGAGTAAGATTTTTGTCCAATCTCTTCCCGCACCCCTCACACCTGCTTCCCCTGAGAATCGTCAGTCCACTCCCTTTCTATGTCCCTGATTCTATTATATTCACCAGTCCATTCTGTTCTTCAGATTTTTCATTCACTTGATTTTTAGATTCACTTGTTGGTAGGTATGTGTTTGATGTCATTTTGTTGTTCATAATTTTTGTCTTTATCTTTTTCTTCTTCTTCCCCTTCTTAAAGGATACCCTTCAGCATTTCGTGTAATCCTGGTTTGGTGGTGATGAACTCCTTTAGCTTTTTCTTGTCTGTGAAGCTCTTTATCTGACCTTCAACTCTGAATGATAGCTTTGCTGGGTAGAGTAATCTTGGTTGTAGGTTCTTGCTGTTCATCACTTTGAATATTTCTTGCCACTCCTGTCTGGCCTGCATAGTTTCTATTGAGAAATCAGCTGACAGTCGTATGGGTACTCCCTTGTAGGTAATTAACTGTTTTTCTCTTGCTGCTTTTAATATTCTCTCTTTGTCTTTTGCCCTTGGCATTTTAATTATGATGTGTCTTGGTGTGGTCCTCTTTGGATTCCTCTTGTATGGGGTTCTGTGCGCTTCCTGAACTTGTAAGTCTATTTCTTTCACCAGGTAGGGAAAGTTTTCTGTCATTATTTCTTCTAATAGGTTTTCAATATTTTGCTCTCTCCCTTCTTCTGGCACCCCAAAAATTCGGATGTTGGTTGGCTTGAAGTTGTCCCAGAGGCTCCTTACACTATCTTCATATTTTTGGATTCTTTTTTCTTTTTGTTTTTCTGGTTGGATGTTTTTTGTTTCCACATATTTCAGATCTTTGGTTTGATTCTTGGGGTACGTTGATCTACAGTTGAGTTTCTGTATATTCTTTATTTTAGACAGTGTATGCTTCATTTCTGACTGGTCCTTTTCCATTTTTTTGGCATTCTCATTAAGGTCCTTGAAGGTCTCACTAAGCTCCTCAGAAGTGTTATCAAGTTTCTCAGTGGTTTTTAGAAGATTCTTGAGTAACCTTATACATGTGGTTCTGAACTCTATGTCATCCAGTAGTTTGCTTTCCTCCGTTTCTTTCATTCGTGACATGTTTCTTTGTTTCTGCATTTTGGCTGCTTCCCTGTGTTGATGGAGTGGCTTTGTGTGGTAGGTGACCTATAGGGGGCAGTAGCTCAGCCTCCCCAATCTCCTGATGTGGACGCTCTTGGTACACCCTTTTGTGGGCTGAGTGCAAAGTCTTGGTGCAGTTAAGCCTTATTTGCTGTTGTTACGCTGGGAGGTATTGACCTCCAGGCCAATCAGCTGTGAGCACTCACTGTGTCTATAATGGAAGAACTGCTGTGCTGAAGACACGCTTATGGGGCAGGACTTGTTTCAGTGGGGCTTTGGTGCTCACTGAGTCTGCCTCTTGAATGTGTCACTTATGGATGTGAGGAGTTGAAATCTGGTGTCTCACACTGACCACTAGGTACACTGGCTTCTGGATCTCCAATGGGGTGCAGGTCAGCTACTGTCTGAGGCCACTCAGCAGGAGCTACAGTGAGAGCTGCAGTTTTCTCCTCTTTGCTTGGGGTTTGGAGGTTTTGGAGCTGTCTGACCCGGGCTGCAAGTTTGTTAGGTTAAGCTGCGATAGGACAGGCCTTTCTTATGCTGATTGAGCTGCTTGGAGCTTGGGTGGGTTTGTAGGGCGGGGCCTCAGGGTGTCACTAGGTTAGGGCGTGGCAAACAGCCATGGCTGCTAGTTAGCCAGCTCTGAGTCTCCAATGGCATCCGCGAGTCCCATGCCCCAGTGCAGTAAACAATTATTTCTGTGCGCAGCTCTGCAAGCAAGCCACCCTCTCTGGCAGACAGTCCAGCTTCTCCCCGTAGGAGTTTGGGTCCCCTGCATCTCCCCAGAGACTGGATTTCAGAGTAATCGGGGGCTTGTCTCCGTTCGGGTTGAAAAAAGCAACGCACCCAGTCGCCCGCTGCCAGCCCAGATCACGCGCCTCCGTACCTCAGCTTTTCAGCGCTCGTGCACGTCTCAATGCTCTTTTCTCTTTCCTTCTAGTTGTAGAACTTCCACTCAGCCAGCTTTCCCATGGTTCTGGGTGATAGACGTTTTGTCTTTTAGTTGCAGTTTAAATTGTTGTAGGAGGCAGCAGTTTAGGTGTTTACCTACGCCGCCATCTTCCTGGATCTCCCCTCCTGCCCCTTTTCATCTCTGAGGAGGGGGAGAAGGCAGGGTGTTCTGCATTCCACTGCTCTTTCCAAACAACCATGCGTGCTGAACGTACCTTCTAGCTTTTCTTTTCAGTGCCCTGCCCTGCCCGTGCAGCCCTTGACACACCTGACTTCCTTTCAGAAGGTCTTTAGTGGCCGCACTGGTTGCTGGTAGGACTTTCGCTGTCCTTCTCTCTGTTAGCCTTGCGGTAGCATTTACCACAACCACCTCTTCTCTGCGAAAGTTCTCGCCCCTGGGTGTTGCTAGCACCCGCTCCTGCTTTTCCTCCCACCACACTGGCAATGCTTGTATTTTTCGTGCCTGCCATTCCCTCTCTTTCCCAACAGGAGTTCAAAGTGTCTTTCCCTATAGGAATAAGAAGCCTCTCTAGCCCTAACCGGTTTGGCTCAGTGGATGGAACGTCGGCCTGCGGACTGAAGGGTCCCAGGTTCGATTCCGGTCAAGGGCATGTACCTTGGTTGCGGGCACATCCCCAGTAGAGGTTGTGCAGGAGGCAGCTGATTGATGTTTCTCTCTCATCGATGTTTCTAACTCTCTATCCCTCTCCCTTCCTCTCTGTAAAAAAATCAATAAAATAAAAAAAAAGAAGCCTCTCTATCATTTAAAAAATATATACACATATATATACATAAATATACATACTAGAGGCCTGGTGCATGAAATTTGTGCACAGGTAGGGTCCCTAGGCATGGCCTGCAATCAGGGCCAATCTGTGGGGTGACCTGCTCACACCCACCTTGGCCTGATGCCACTTGCTAGCCGGCCCTGCCCCCCACTGCCACCGCCAGTCGCCTCCCTCTGTGGGGCGTCTGGCAAGGCAATGGGGGCCCCCGCTTGCACCAGCCTTGGCTGCTTAGCACCACCCGCTCCTGGCGCACTGCCCTGCCCTGCCACTGCTGCCAATTGGGGCCTGCAGGCTGGGGGCAGCTACTGTTTTGAGCATCTGCCTCCTAGTGGTCAGTGTGCATCATAGAGACTGGTCATTCTGCCAGTTATTCTGCCATTTGGTTGATTTGCATATTATCGTTTTAAAGATAGACAGATATATACATATATACATATCATCTATATATATAAAAGCCTAAGTGACCGAATGACTGGAACCACCGGAACGACCGGTTGACCAATTGTTATGATGTGCACTGTCCACCAGGGAGCAGACACTCAATGCAGGAGCTTCCCCTTGGTGGTCAGTGTGCTACCACAGCCAACCTCCCAAGGCCAGCCCACCTCCCGTGGTCCCTTCCCCCCAGCCAGCCAGCCCCAATGGTCCCAATTGGTGCAGCGGGCCAACCTCTCATGGTCCTTCCCCTGGCTAGCCAACCTCCCACTCCCCCTTCCCCTGGCCAGCTGGCCCCAATGGCCCTGATTGGGCTGGCAGGCCAACTTTCCACAGCCCCTCCCCCCAGCCAGCCAACCTCTCGTGGCCCATCCCCCCTGTTTTTTCCCCTGGATGACCAGCCCCGATGGCCCCCATTGGGCTAGTCGGCCAATCTCCCATGGCCTCTCCCCGCAGCTGGCTGGCCCCGATTGCCCCTATCGGAACTTCCCATAGCCCCTGCCCTAGCCGGCCAACCTCCCATGGTCCCTCCCCCCCAACGGGCCAACCTCCTGAGGCCCTGACTGCCGGCCAGGCCAAGGGACCACATCCATGCATGAATTCATGCACCAGGCTTCTAGTATATATATGAAATCTCCTAATAGGGTTTGAAGTTCTTATTTTATTTTTGGAATGTGTAGGTCATGAAATTCCTATACTGAAGGGGCTGACAGTATTCTGGTTGCACTTTCTGCTTCCTGCAAGTACATATTGTGCTAAATATACCAGCTTCCTGCAGTGACTGAAGATGGACATGCAGTTCCAGGGCTGCAATGCCCTCTGTGTGGCATGCTCTTGCTTGGCTGCGTGGCTTGCCCATGAGGTTCGTGTCACCATCTCTGGGTCTTCTCTACACATTCCCTCAGAGCATGGGCTGTGACTGTTTTTGGATTCTCACTTATGAGATTCTGCCCTGATCCTCTAATCTGTCTGAATGTTTATAAGCCACTGCATCTGTCTTTAAGTGAGGATTTCCTAAACACACTCTGGTCCCTGTCTTGCGTGTAGGAGAGAGAGCACCTGGCAGTCTTTAGTTTGGCCTCCTTCACAGTTGCTAGGCCACTCTGTCTCCATTGCTTCCGGCCTGACTGTCTCTGGGTCAAGGGCTGCCTGCTCCGGGAGCAGCTGGCCCAGCACGCCGCCCACTCCCTCTGTGGGCCTGGCCTTAGGATCACTGCTTTCTTCCTAATAAGTGACTCCTTTTCTCAGCTTAGCATCTACGTCCCTCTTTGATCTAAGAAGCAAACTTTCTAACACTCCTCCTGCTCTGACTACAGGGCCAACACTTGTTTTCTTGTTGTTCTGTTTTTAAATGAAAATAATTTCTTCTCCAGTGTCCAAGTCAACAGCTTCTTAGAGACAGGGCAGATCTTTTGGAATTTCTTTAGCTTCTGTTGAGGTTTTGTTTTCTTTTATTTTTTGTTTTGTGGATGAAAGGAGCTACATGCTAACCTGACAAGTTCAGGGGAGGCCTGTGTGGCAGTCTTGCAAACTCAGAGGCCTAAAATAACCACGAAAGATGGTTTGAAAATTAAATATTTAACTACAAACAAGTTATAGTGGGTAGTCATGTCCTAGGCCGATATTTTCCCTGACAAAGATCAACTTAGAACTTTACTGAGCCATTTGCCTTTTTGCCTCTAAGAAAACATATCTGTGAGATGTCTGGGTAACTTGTAACTTCCTTTTTACCCTGGACCCCTCAGGGCACAACAAATGGCACCGGGACATTCCCTCATTATTACTGTTATCAAGTTAATTGTCAACTGTTAATTACGTTAAAGTATCCTGTATCCATCTCAGTAAAAGAAGCACATGTCCATCATTTCACTTTTTACCCTATCCCAGGGGTTTCCCCGCTTTGCTTTATCCCACCTCCCTAATCTATCACCAATGAATTTCACGTAACTCACCTACGTCCCTTTCCTTTGATTGCAATGTATAAATACAGATGTAACTCTCCATTTCTCCAGAGCATTATCTCAATTCATTGAGGTTCTGCTTCCCGGCATATGTCGACAGTTTGGCTCAAATAAACTCACAAAAATTCTTTACAGGTTTCAATGGTGTTTTTTTTGTTAACAATTTTAATCTCAACCCAAAAAGTAGCAGACTTACTATGTGGTAAGGTCATCAAACCTCTTTATAAAGGTCCTCTGATAACCCTACTGGCTAAGCCTGCATGTTGGGTTTCTGAAATTCACAACCAGTATCAGAAATTATGCAATTAACGATCCGGAGTTAACATATAGCTTCAAAGCAGAGTCTTTCTCTAGCCTCAGGCTTGTGTGCAGGCCTCCTGAACCCGAGGCAGTCACTTCTGTTGAATAAGGAGGAACAGAATGTGGGCAGCTACCTTCCTGCTGCATGCCCCCCACCCCCACCCCCCTCCATGGTCATGAATTAGTACAAAAAGTCTTACAGTGCACACATGCCCTGGAGCTGTCACCATCTACACTCCAGGATAAGAACCCGACTGAAGGGGAGAACAATAAGTGGTGTTTCTGCCTAAAATCTCACACTCCAATGGTCCCTAACCTTTGCTTTGTATCCCCTGGGGCGCAAACAGTCTTCAGGGCACTTTATTAAAGGCCCCAGTGCTGTTTCTGAGTCTGGAAACTCGCCCTGAGGTTTAGAGGTGAGCCTGCAGGAGCCCTGGCTCCCAGGGTCACCTTGCCCAGGCACTGAGTGCAGGTGCTTGCGGCAGCCAGTGGCCGCTGCCAGATGTTGCTGGCTTGATTTCTTCCTGTTGGACATTGTCTCAGATGTCACTGTGGCTGCAAGCCTGGCAGGGTTCTACATAACAGTGTGTGTTGGACATTTGGGGATGTTATTCAGTAGCCCTCCTCACAGATAGGTTCTATATGATCAATAGGGAAACCCCAAGTCCCAAACCTCCTGGATGGGAATGTGGGGTGCAGGAGAGTCCCCGGAGGGGACTAAACAGTAAAATGTATATAATGAAAAACTGGAACAAAAAGCTTCAACAATAGACTTGATCAAGCAAAAGAAAGAATCTGTGAAGTAGAAGGTAGGCCATTTGAAATTATCCAGAGGAAAACAAAGAATAAAAAGTGAAGAAAGCCTATGTGAACTCAATGAAATACCATTGAGAGGAATATGCATTATTGGAGTCCATAAGAAGTGAGGGTAGAAGGCGCATAAAGCTTATTTTAAAAATAATGGTTGAGAATTCCTCAAATCTGAGGAGAAATTTGGACATGCAGATTCATGAAACTCATAGATCTCCCAAATTTTATCCCCAAAAGATGTTCTCTAAGACACATCATAATAAAACTGTCTAAAATCAAAGTCAAAGAGAATTTAAATGCAGCAAGAAAAAAATTCTCACATACAAGGATATCAGTAAATTTCTCAGCAGAAATCTTGCAGGCCAGAAGAGAGTAAGATGATATATTGAAATCGCTGAAAGAAAGAAAAAAAAAATAAAACACCTGACAAGACTATGATACACAAGCAAGATCTTTCAGAAATGAAGGAGAAATAAAAGCCTTATCAGAAAACAAAAGCTGGGGGACTTTATCATAACTAGATCTGCCTTAAAAGAAATGTAAAATAAATTCTTTAAGGAAAAATGAAAGGGTACTAGTTAGTAACAGGAAAATATAAAACACACTGGTAAAGGCAAATTAAAAATACTCTAATGGGCAATAGGGTAGTGATGAACTGCGGGGAGGGAAAAGGGGGGTAAAGGGGAGGGGAAAATGGGAGCTATCTGTAATATTATTAACAATAAAAATATTTTTAAAAGAATACTCTAATATGGTGGTATTTTAATCATTTAACCCCATTACAAAGGTATAAAGACAAAAGTATTAGAAAAAAGCTGTAGCTACAATAATTTGTTAATGGGTGCACAATATAAAAAATGTAACTGTGATATCAAAAGTCAGTATGTGTATGGAGAGTTAAGGAGTAGAGTTTTGTATGTGACTCCATTAATTTGTTATCAGCATAAAATAGACTGTTATAAACATAAGATGCTTCATGCAAGCCTCATGATAACCACAAAGCAAACACCTACAGGAGAGCCCTGGCTGGTGTGGCTCAGTGGTTGAGTGTCTACTATGCACTGAAAGGTCTTGGTTCACTTCCTGGTCAGGGGACATGCCCAGCTTGTGGGTTCAGTCCCAGTCAGGGTGTGTACGGAAGGCCACAAATTGATGTTTCTCTCTTGCATCAATATTTCTTTCTCTCTCCCTTCCTCTCTTTAAAAATAAGAATCAATTTTTAAAAACCTACAGTAAATACACAAAATATAAAGAACAGAATCAAAGCATACCATTATGAAAATCATCAGTTCAAAAAGACAGCGAAGTAGGAACAAAGGAAATACAAAATAGCTATAAAACAGTTTAATAAAGCTACAGCTTTTTTAATACTTTTGTCTTTGTACCTTTGTAATGGGGTTAAATGATTAAAATACCACCATATTAGAGTATTCTTTTTAAAATATTTTTATTGTTCATAGTATTACAGATATCTCCCATTTCCCCCTCTCCTTTACCCACCTCTTCCCAGCCCCTACTTACCCTCCCCGCAGTTCATCACTACCCTATTGCCTGTTAGAGTATTTTTAATTTGCCTTTACCAGTGTGTTTTATATTTTCCTGTTACTAACTAGTACCCTTTCATTTTTCCTTAAAGAATTTATTTTATATTTCTTTTAAGGCAGGTCTAGTTATGATAAAGTCCCCCAGCTTTAATAAAACCTTACTTATCACTAATTAATTTAGATTTAAGTGGGTTAAATTATCCAATCAAAATCCATAGTAACTGAAGAGTTAAAAAATAAGACCCAACTAAATACTGCTTAGAAGATACTCATTTCAGCTTTAAGGACACACGTAGGTTCAAAGAGAAGGAATAGAAAAATATATTTCATATAAATGGAAACCAAAGACAGCAGGAGTAGCTACAGTTATATCACAAAATAGACTTTAAGTCAAAACTGTAATGAGAAACAGAAGGTCATTATATAATGATAAAGGGTTCATTTAATCAAGAGGATATGAAAATTGTGAAAATATATGCACTGAACAAAGGAGTAACTAAATACACTAAGCAAACACCAGCAGACCTGAGGAAGAAAGAGACAATAAATAATAGTAGGGACATTATTCCTATCCTTTCCACAATGGATAGGTTATCCAGACCAAAAATTAATCAGCAAACACTGGACTTGAACTATACTTTAGGTCAAATGAACCTAAGATTCATATACAGAATATTTCATCTGATAACAGTAAAACATACATTCTTCTCAAGAGCACATGGACTATTCCCCAAGATAGATCGTATGTTATGTCACAAAACATGTCTTAGAAAATTTAAGAAGACTGAAATAATAAGCATATTTTCCAACCACAATGGTATGGAACTAGAAATCAGTAACAGGATGAAAACTGGAAAAGTCATAAATACATAAAAATTAAACAACACACTCCTGAATAGCTGATGGGCCAAAAAAATCTTGAAACAAATTAAAATAGAAACACACATCCCTAAACTTAGAATGCCAGCAAAAACAGTTCTAAGAAGGAAGTTTGTGTCTATAAATGCCTACATTAAGAAAAATATCTCAGATAAACAACCTGACTCCACACCTCAAGAAACTAGGAAAAAAGAGAACAATCTGAGTCTAAGGTTGGCAGCAGAAGAGAAATAACAAAGATTAAAGAAAAATTAATTAAACAGAGACCGAAAATCAATAAAAAAGATCAGTGGAAATAAGAGCTGATTTTTTTTTTGAAAAGATAAACAAAATTGAAAAAACTTTAGCTATACTAAGAAAAAAAAGCTCAAATACATAAAATCAGAAATGAAAAAGAAAACAGTTCCACTGATAATACAGAAATACAAAGGAGACTACTATGAACAATTATACAGCAAAAACTTGGGTATCCTATAAGAAATGGATGAATTTCTAGGAATATACAATCTACCAAGACTTAATCATGAGAAAATAGAAAATCTGAACAGACCAATAACAAGTATGAACCTTAAATAACTAATCAAAACAAACTTTTCAATGAGCTTGGCCCGTGTGGCTCAGTGGTTGAGTGTCAACCTATGAATCCCAAGATCATGGTTTGATTGCCAGTTGGGCACATGCCCAGTTTGTGGGCTCAATCTTCAGTAGGGGGCATGCAGGAGGCAGTTTCCAATCAATGTTTCTCTGTCATTGATGTTTCTCTCTCTCACTCTCCCTTCTCATCTCTCTAAGATATATAAATGTGTGTGTGAGTGTGTGTGTGTGTGTGTGTGTGTGTGTGTGTGTGTATGTATATGTGTGTGTGTGTGTGTGTGTGTGTATACACACACACACACACACACACACACACACATATATATATATAAAGAGGTAATATGCTAATTGGTCCTAATGGTATCCTAGTCATGACCATTCAACAGGCTGCGCCACCGGGACATAAGGTTGTCAGTGGAGGCACGTGGAGGCCCACCGCACTGCCCAGCCTGGAGGGGGGCATCAAGAACAGAGCGGCCACCCTGGCGGAGGTGCGGCGTCAGGATGGGGGTGCCCTCCCCCCAGTGGAAGTGCGTGCACGCCTGCCGCGCCGCTTGGCCCGGAAGGGGGTGTCAGGACAGGGATGGGGCCTCAGCAGAGAGCTCTCAGCACTCCTGCGCTGGGGTCTGAAGGCGTGGAGAGGAAGGGAGAGCAGATGGGCAGTTGGAGGGTTTAGGCCTGGAGGGGAGGGCAGATAGGCAGTTAGGGGGATCAGGCCAGGAGGGGAGGGCAGTTAGGGGAATCAGGCTCACAGAGGAGCAGTTAGGGGCATCAGGCAGGCAGACAGGCGAGCAGTTAGGAGCCAGTGGTTCTGGATTGCAAGAAAGATCCCGGATTGGAGAGGGTGCAGGCTGGACTGAGGGACACCCCCCCACCCCATGCATGATATATATACAAACTTCCCATTGAAAAAGGCCCACAATCAATAGTTGCGCTGGTCTTGGCACAGATGTTTTGGATATGATACTAACAGTACAAGCAACAAAAGCAAAAATAAGAAAGTGGCACTGCATCAAACTAAAAAGCTTTGCCCAGCAAACGAAGCAAATGACAAAATGAAAAGCATATATGTGGAAATATTTGCAAACCATACATCCAATAAGGGGTTGATATCCAAAGTATACAAAACTCCATAACTCACTAGTTAATAAAATAAAAATTAATAATAATTTTAAAATGATCAGAAAACGTGAAGAGATATTTTTCTAAAGAACACATACAAATGACCAACAAGTACATAAAAAAATGCTTGACTTCATTAATCATTAGGAAAATGCAAATCATCTCACCCCTGTTAGAATGTCTATTGTCAAAGATGTTAGCTCTTATTAACGTGTTTAACCAGAGCAGTGTGTTCTTCTTTAAATCTTCTGTGGAGAAAAGTAATTGACGAATGGCTCCATCATTAGTAACTGGCGGAACTTTAAAAATTTTTTAAAAGCATGCTTATTTTTCTGCACATCTATTTTGGGTACCTACTATGTGCCAGACAACATGTGCTTGATATAGCTCTCATATAACACTTTGGGAAACTGGAAAGTTTACAAAGGTCAGCTATTCTGAAGAAATGAATGGCCAGTGGGTCAAAGCAAGAGGTCAGTCTCTGTCCCAGGATGCCGTGCTTTACCAAAGCAGCCATTGCTCCCCTGGCAGAAGCACTGAGAGGCTGCACATTGGCATCATTACCCTGGACTACAAATCTTCACGAAATGTGTAGGATGTTTTTACAACCAATTTTGGGTCTTTAATATCACTGTACATTACCACCCATCACGCATTCACAGTAATATTGCAAATATGACAGTCACCAGAAGCATCTCTCCCAGAATCATCTAACTATGCCAAGTCCTTGTTTGACTCTTTTGCCTATGAACATGATCACCTGCTGAAGTCTCAAGAGCTACTAAGAGAGTTCCTGGATTTCAAAGGTTTTCTCAAAGCAGCCTTTGTTTTGACAGAGTCCATGTTTTCATGTTGTCGAGTGCACAGGGTAACTTGTCATAACCTGAGGAAGTATTGGGAAGTCTGAATTGATTTTTAGGTTAAATTTATCAGGCATTCTTCCTAAGAACTCTTAGTCACACATAGTTTTCTACAATTGTAGCTACATAGAGGATACTAATAGCTTAAAATGAGCAAAAGAGCATGGTTGAACCATATCACCTTCTAATATAATTAGCAAAATCATATTTCATAGAATTTTTTGAATTGGTACTAAATATCCAAACACTTGCAGATGAAAATATAGGCCTACTTATATTTAGTCCAATGCTTTTACCAAAGACTGCATATAACCTGCAATTTGGGCCACTAATGTTTTCCCCTAACTTGTAGCAAATATCACTCCAATCATGGCGCTCTGGCACCAAGTGTGGGCTGAGTTTCAGGATCCTTCTCAACATAGTACCCCAGGGAACCACTGCCAAAGGATCAGTGTTCAAAAAAAAATTGGAATCTATTAGTCATCTTAATTTTTATTCGTCTTCCTCTTTCTATTTTAACCAGCTGAGCACATTACAGTATAGTAACATGTAAAGATGATGATTTGAAAAAGTAGTATTAGGGAGCCTGATGTGTGTCTCTTAGATGTGTGTAACATTGGATCTGGGTTATCACTGTGAAGATGGAGGTTATTGAAAATCCAGGAGAAGGCAGGAGACTGCCCTGGCTGTGTGTGCACAGGAGAGCTGGAGGGCAGAGATGAGTGCCGGAAGCAAGGAGGTAGAAAGAAGTGAATGACATCAGAATTTGAGATTTAAGGAACTAGAAATAGAGAAGAAAAATTGCAAAGAAATTTTGCAGGAATCATGTAATTTAACTTTGACTGTGGTGAACTGCTTGAGCAGGAGTCATCTGCATTTAGCCTTCAAACTAGGCAGAAATGAAAGCTTAGCAGAGGAAAAAGGCCTGGAACGGAGATGTGCCCCCGGGGAGCCATCTACTGGGCAGGTGTGAGATTTCAAGGTAATTGAGGGTACCAGAGGGGCAGCAAGGCTGTGGCAGAGAAGACTGTGGTGGAGAAAGTAGGTGAGAGGCTCTGACGGAGTCAGGACAAGGGCCACAGGTAGATGGTGGGCAGAATGAAACACAGAAGATTTTTCTGAGAAGCACGTGGCTGCTGAGCAGCATGCACTGTAAAGACAGAGTCTCCAACTTTAGTGGAGAGTGCAGAGGCAGCCTGAGGGCAGGAGAGATGTGATATTGCTCACTGGGTTTTGAGCTCACTGGTGACTGTAGAATGAAAACCTTGGGTCTCTTTCCATCTCCCTTTTAGGCAAGCTTCTCCCCGTTTTCTATTATACACCATGATTCTATGGAAGCAAATCTCATGGTAGAAGATAATCATCCCTCAAAACTCTTCTCACCTCGCCTTTCGTCGGCATTTGACCATGCCAACCACTTCCCTTTAACTCCCCTCGTTTCGGGGATTTGGGGGAAACGGTTATCTGTTAACTCTGCTCTTGGTTATCTGTTAACTCTGATCTTCCATGCATCTTTCCCCTTCCCATGGCCGTACATGCTAGTTTCCCAAGGCTTTAGGCTCATCCCTCTTTCCTTCTCACTTTATGGTCTCTCTCATGCCATCAAATCTATGGTGTGAATGAGTCCATAGATTCAGCTCCTAACTGATTTTTATTCACATGTCTCAAAGTTTCTCCCAACTGAACATTTCCAAAACCAAATTCAAGTTATCTTCCCACAAAACAGAACAAGCAAGCCCTGGTCATCTTCCTCTGTCCCAGGCTGGACCCGTGGCCTTCTCCTGCAGGATCTGGACACCTCTCCTTCTCCCTACATCGGTCTGTCACCTAGTCCTGCTCATGTTAACTCTGACTCCTTTTCTCCACCTCTGCTACCACCAATTTGTTCAGACTACCCGCAGCTATCACCATCTACTGAAATAAGGTAATTATTAGTTTTCCTATTTTAAGCGTTGTCTTCAACTTCTTTGATATGTATCCCACTGTGAGCTTGGAAGTGAACCCTCTAGTTCCAGGGCTAATTTAGCCCCTTCACCTGGGTGCACTTGGCCCTACATTGTCCTGAGTAGCGGCACAAAAGCAGCACTGTGTGAGGATCTGAGCCCTCAAAGGCGATGTGGCTTCACCTTGCTTACTGCAACCTCATGTTGGAGCCCTGAATGCTATAGTCAGTGTACTGTTAGGAAACCAAGCCACACGGAGAGCCCGCATGCGGGCATTTTGGTTGGCAGTTCTAGTCTCTGTGTTATCTTAGTCAATGCCCAGACAAGTGAGTGAGCAAGACCTTGAGATGATTCCAGCTTCTGGGTGTCAATTCACACTTAGTTTTGAGTCTTTCTAGCTAGGGCCCCAGACATTGTGGAGAAGCAGTGGGCCATGCCTTTTCCTTCCATCTTCCACCCCATTCCACTTCTCCACCTACTACCCCACAAGACCTATTCAAGTTCCAGAAGCAATAAATCAGTCACATGATGGAAAGGTCATCCTAAGCCCATAAATATGGGGTGATTTGTTATGTACCAACAATAACTCAAACACTGATGTGTTCCATTTATCTCCACAGGTTCACTGCAGAGCCAGAGTAACTTAAAACTTAAACCCCTTTGAAGCCAAAGTAACTCCCAACTTAAAACCCTTCAGTAGTGTCCCACTTCTCTTAGGTGAAAGGCCAGCATTCCTAGCATGACCTGGAGGACTCGACAGTGCGCCTCCATTCTCATCTCATGGACACAGCCTGCTCTCTGCTTTCCAGCCACACTGCCCTTCTTTCAGTTCTCTCTTTCCCGTAGTCCTCCGGCCATAGCATTCTAGGCAGTTCCTCTGCCTGCAGTGCTTGCCCTCCTCTCTTCACCTGTAATGGCAATCCACCGTGCAGACCACAAATCAGTTATGCTTCCTCAGGAGCAAGCAAGATGCTGCTCTTTCCAATATTATCCTAGAGGTCCTCACCAGTGTAATAAGGAAAGAGATAAAATACATAAAAATTTCCCAGCCAGTGTGGCTCTGTGGGTTAGCCCAACCACTGGTTCGATTCCTGGTCAGGGCACATACTGGGGATGCGGGCTCGATCCCCAATAGGGGGTGTGCAGGAGGCAGACGATGGATGATGTTTCTCTTTCATTTGAAACATAAGAGCTCTAGGGCTAATAAGTGAACTTACAATGGGATAGAAATAATTGTTTTTCTATGTACTATCAGTAAAAAGTGAGAAACAATGTTTTTTTAAAAAGTAATATTTATAATATGTATGAAAGTTCTATACTTTAAACTTTGAAACATTGCTGAGAGAAATTAGATATAAATAAATGAAGATATATGACATATTTATGGATTGAAAACATAAATAATTATACCATCTCAATTCTCTTCAAATTGGTCTACTGATTCAATGCAATTACAACCAAAATTCCAAATTTGTATAAATTTACAAGCTGATTTTATAATTTATATAAAAATATAAAGCACTTGGAATAGCCACAATAATTTTGAAAAAAAAATGTTAAAAGACATATTACCTGATTTTAATACTTATTATAAAGCTATGTTAATCAAGACTGTATAATCAGCCTAAAAATAGGCAAATAAATGATTGATAGAGAGCTCAGAAATAGACCCACACTTATAAGGTTTTGACCAAAATATCTCAGTACTTTATTGAGAAAAAGACTTTTCAAAGAATTGAATATCTATATAAGAAAAAAATCAATCCAGGTTCATATTTTACATTATATAAAAGCTTTAAAGGTAAAAACTAAAAATATAGTACTCCTATAACAAAACACAGGGAAAAAATTCACTTCATGCCTTAGGGCAGTGGTCGGCAAACTGTGGCTCATGAACCACATGCGGCTCTTTGGCCCCTTGAGTGTGGCTCTTCCACAAAATACCACGGCCTGGGCGAGTCTATTTTGAAGAAGTGGCGTTGGAAGAAGTTTAAGTTTAAAAAATTTGGCTCTCAAAAGAAATTTCAATCATTGTACTATTGATATTTGGCTCTGTTGACTAATGAGTTTGCCGACCACTGCCTTAGGGTATGCAAAGATTTCTTAGAGAGGACACAAAAAAGCATTAACAAAAAAGGGAAAAAAAGATAAGACTTCATTAAAATTAAAAATTTTTGCACATGAATATTTATAGAAGCATTATTCATAGTGGCCAATGTATAAACATTAGAAGGAACTTGAAAAACACATGGAGGTACCTAAAAAAAACACCATGCTAAGTGAGAGAAGTCAGCACAAAAGCCACATATTTGATATTTCCTTTGATATGAAACTAATGGCCTAGTGCATGGATTTGTGCACATTGAAAGGAAATTAATTAAAAGAAATATTTTAATATCACTATTTGCCCTTTCTCTAAATAGAAGTGTCTGAGATGAAAGAAAATTAGTAAAATGT
The DNA here is from genome assembly GCA_026230045.1 of Corynorhinus townsendii. NCBI lineage: Eukaryota > Metazoa > Chordata > Mammalia > Chiroptera > Vespertilionidae > Corynorhinus > Corynorhinus townsendii. The sequence continues at coordinate 96,948,538 of JAPDVU010000007.1, read as the reverse complement.
ATATGAAAATAATATATAAATTGATTAATAAATAAACAATAACAAAATGATATAACAACAACAAAGACATGATATAAAAACAACAAAAACATAAAAACAATGACTGATAAATTGATTAAACTTATTCTAATATCTCCCTGTATACCACATTAAGAGTAAAAACACTTTCAGAGTGCTTGACTAATTTCCCTTGTGATGAGGTATTTACAACATTAACGTCACATGCTTTTCAAACTCGAGAGAAAGCAATGTATAACTGACCATGTCTGAAAACAGGTTCAGGTAGGAATATTCCTACTCTGTTTAGAGTTTGTCCTTGTGATTTATTAATAGTCATTGCAAATGCTGGCATCACAGGAAACTGTCTTCAAATTAATTAAAATGGGAGGCCAGTGTCAGGGGGACAAATCCATTCTTGGAATCAGAACAACCTCTCCTTCTAGAGATCCTATTAATACTTCAGCTTCGATAATGTTAGGTTGCTATCTTTTGATAATAAATCTAGTGCCATTACAAAGACCCCATTTACTATCAAGATTTCTCAGCAGCATGATGATTGCACCTACTTTCAATTGTAATTTATAACACTGCATTCCCAAAGGAGTAATACTATTAAGAAATTTGATGGGAGCTTTATATGTATTGTGCATGCACTAGTCAATGTTTATTTTTAAATTGCCAGTGAGCATCATATGAACTGGCCAGTTGGTTGGCCAGATGGTCGGCTGGCAGGCCGGTCACTTAGCCTTTTATATATATAGATGTCTGTAGTAGACAAATCTACAGAGACAGAAAGCAGATGATTGCCTGACGTTCGAGTGGGGATGGGGATGAACTCTACACGGTCCAGAAATAGCTTGTTGGGGCAATGGAAATGTTCTAAAACTGGTTATGGTAATGGCTGTACAACTTAACTTTATTAGAAATCATTTAATTATGCACTAAAGGTGAGTGGGTTTTGTGGAATTAATTTATACCTCAAGATAGTTGTAAAAATAATTTTAAATTTCTGCTCATAGGAAAACAGATTAAGTCTGGCTGGTGTGGCCCAACAGTTGAGCATCGACCCAGCAACCAGGAGGTTGCCAGTTCAATTCCCAGTCAGGACACATGCCCAGGTTGCGGGCTTGATCTCCAGTGGGGACCGTGCAGAAGGCAGCCAATCCATGACTTTCTCTCTCATCAATGTTTCTATCTCTCTCTCCCTTTCCCTTCTTCTCTCTCTAAAAACCAATAAAAATATTTAAAAAAGAAGAAGAAGAAAGAAAACAGATTAAGATAATGAATAGGAAAACCATAGAGCAGAAAATATACTCATTAAAACTTATATTTGACAAAGGTCTTTACCCAGAATGTATCATGAACTCTTACAACTCAGTAATAAAAGGACAAACAACTATCCAAAAATAGACAAAACACTTGAATAGGTACTTCACAAAGGAAGACAGTCTAACAGCTAAAAGCATCATACATGTGCTGGTCATTTGTCATCTGAGAAACACACATCCAAAGCACAATAAGACCATTAAATACCCATGAGAATAGTTGAACCAAAACCCCACGCCTGACAGCACCAAATGGGTGTTGATGTGGAGCAACTTCAGATTTAAATATCGCTGTTTGGAATTCAAATGACGCAATCACTATGGCAGCTACACATTTAGTTGTGTATGTGTGTCCCATGACCCTGAAATTCCATTTTTAGGTGTACATGCAAGAGAAACAGATATCCACAAGTATATTGGAACAAGGATATTTTAGCTGCCTTTTTCATAATACCCCTCAATTAGAAACAATTCAAAGTTTATCAACAGGGGAACAAATAAACAACTTGCGATAAATCCATATCATGAATACTACTCAGTGATAGATGGGAATGAACTTCTTGACACCCAGGACGACAGACATAAATATCAGGAGCATGATGCTGAACAAAAGAAGCCAGACACAAAAGAGTACTGACTACATGTTCTTGTTTATTTGAAGTTTAGAGCAGGCTTGAATCTATGGGGAAAGAAATCTGAACAGTGTTTCTATAGGAGGGGGAGGGGGTAGGAGTGGTGGATATTGACGGGGGTCATATGATAATCAGCCTCCAAGATGGGCCCCAATAGTTCCTGCCTCCTGATATTTATGATTTTGTGTCATTTCCTCCCACATTGTCCAGGGCTGGCCTGACGGCATGGTATGTTACTTCTGAGGTGAGGTTATCGATACAGTGGTTTCTGTTTTGTGCGCTCTTGCTCTGGCTCTCGCTTTCCCTCTCGCTCTCATTACTACACTCACTCTGGGTCATGTCATGAGTATCCCTATATAGAGGCCAACATGGTGAGGAGCGAGGCCTCTAGGCAGCAACTGAGTGACTTGGAAGAGAATCCCCCAGTCCTTAGAAACGGTAGCCTGGCCACCAGCTTGGCTGAAGCCTCAGGAGGAAGCTGAGCCAGAACCACCGGGCTGATGATTCCCAGGCCCCTGCCCCCAGCAGCCTGTGCACTGATAAGGCAGGATGCTCACTGGTTTAAGTTGCTACACTGGGGGTGGGGAGATTTGTTATTCTGCAAGATAACTGATCAGGGGGGCATAGGGGACTTTCATGGATAATGGAAAAGCTCTCTATCTTGATGGAGGTGTTGGCTATATAAATTTATGTATTTGTCAAAAACCGTAGGACTGCACACATAAGCCCTGTGAATTTATGTAAACTGTAACCCAATATAATACGTTCTGTAGGTGTACCAGTTAATAATGCAGATTTTTTTCAATAGATGGACTTACACATATGTTGATATATATGAAATTTGATATGTATGCTATTTTGTTGTATTGACAATAAGCTTCAAAACTTCATATGTCAAATTTTCTGAAGGTGTTAACATCATAGATATTTTTACGCTTAAAAATGTCAAATTTCATGCCAAAAAAAAGAACATTTGCGGGAAGTTTTAATTCATTACTTTATTTTGAAGAAAATTGCTGCTGAATACTTCGGGAAGCTTATGGTGAACATGCTCCATCTCAAGATACTTGTGAATGCTGGTTTAGATGCTTTAAAAATGATGATTTTGATGTGAAAGACAAAGAATGTCCAGGTCAACCAAAAAAGCTTGAAGATCAACAATTACAAGCATTATTGGATGAAGATGCGTGTCAAACTCAAAAACAACTTGCAGAAAGATTAAATGTTGCTCAGCAAACAATTTCTGATGGTTTACAAGCAATGGGAAAGATTTTAAAGGAAGAAAAATGGGTGACACATCTACTGAATGAAAGACAAATAGAAAACCAAAAAGTCATCAGTAAAGTGTTGCTTCAACGACATGAAAGAAAGTCTTTTTTTGCATTGAATTGTGACTGGCAATGAAAAGTGGATTTATTTTGAGAATCCGAAATGCTCAAAATCATGGGTTCATCCAGGTCAACCATCAACATCTACTGCTAGGCCAAATTGCTTGGGAAAGAAAACAATGCTCCGAGTTTGGTGGGATCAGGAAGTTGTGCCACTGACAACAAATAATCAATTTGAACCACGCTTTGATCGTGAAATGACCAGAATGAGCCAGAAAACACAGCAAAGTAATTTTGCTTCATGATAACGCACCATTACACACTTCAAAACCAGTTAAAGACACGTTGAAAGATCTTGCCTGGGAAGTATTAGCCCACCAGCTCTATTCACCAGACCTTGCTCCTTCAGATGACCACTTGTTCCGATCGATGGCACATGCACTTTCTGAGCAGCACTTCAAAACGTACGAAGAAGTTGAAAATTGGGTCTCTGAATGGTTTGCCTCAAAACAAGAAAAGTTCTATTGGGACGGTATCCACAAATTACCTGAAAGATGGGGAAATGTGTAGCTAGCGATGAACATTACTTTGAATAAAGCATTCCTGATGTTTCTCTTGAAATTATCGTGTTCAGGAAGTTTCTTTCAGCACAGGAGTACATGAAGAGGTGAAGTTGGCTTCTTAGAGATGAATTTGTATACATTTTGCATATTTCAGAATTTTTCCAGAACAATGTGTGGTTTCTCAGAAAATGTAGCTGATGGGTTTGCATGTAAACATCCAACATGAGTCAGCTGAGGGTGGTGCTAGGAAGATATGGTTTTGAATAGACCCGGGGCAGTGAATGATGAGAATGTTTCTGAAAATGGAGATGCAGTGTGAAAGCATAATTCTCAATTGTAATTTACATTAGAATTCTCATGAATAGACAGGGTCTGTCAAATTTAATTAATGAAGGAACCAACAGAGTGTCAGGACTGAGTCCATAAGATTATGAGAAACTGGAATTTATATAAGAAGGGGAGAAAGAAATGTGAAGATATTATTGGTAATTTGATACAAAATATCATAAACCATTTTGGATGTGTTATCATATGTACCAGACAGGAACAAAAACTCATCTCCTTTCTACAGCACAATCTCCAGGTTTACAGATTTGCAAAATAGAGAGCTCTAATCAATTTGAGTCAAAATTATATTTTTTTGAGAGAGAATATCATGATTCTCAGGTAGGCTTATTAGAAAATGTTATAGTATTTATTTGTTGGCCTTATTTCCAGTATTTCTTAAACACTAACAGACCTTATATTTATTTCAAACTGGGGACCCCAACTCATTGTTGTGTTTGGCTTTCCATAGGATGAACATGTTGGGGATACTGAAGTAGCTGAGCAGAGAACATACAGGAAAGAACCAGAAGCTGCTGAGACAGTCCAGGTTATGGGCAATGCGCACCTGAACAGGATGTTGGCAGTGCAAATAATAGAAGGACATCTGAGGGTGGTACTGGGTTGTTAGCATCAATAGACTTGGTACCTGGTTGAACATGGGTCAAGGGCAAGGGAGATGATTCCAATGTGTTGAGCAAACCATTATTAGAAACAAAGACCTTCTACACTCAGGGGCGGGGAGAGGGAGTGGACCTGGGAGGGAGGCAGTGAGGCCACAGGAGAGCCAGGAGGCAGTGGCAATGGGACTGGTGCCCTTTCCAATGGTTTGAAGCCTAGGCGCTGGGGTCACAGGTAAAGGGTTAAATTATCTCAGCTGTTTGCCGCAGGCAAGCTACATCCTTTCTCCATGCCTCGGTTTCCTCTCTCATAAAATGGGAAAATAATAGCTCCTGCCCTGGGCTGTCATGAAGATTACATGTTTGGCACAGCATCTGCCATGTAATAGCCATGTGGCAATCACATGGCCACTGTTCTGGTCTCACAGAGTCCCAGCATGGAAAGCAAGATCAGAGAGATGACGTGTAATGTGGACCAAGGAGGATGGAAACAGAGAAGGGCCACGGGTTTTGTGTTTAGGATGTTACAACCATTCACTGAGAATTGTTTTAAGAGCGTGGCAGGCGGGATAAGCAGATTTTGGGGTTAAGTGGTGAGTGGGTAGTGAAAAGGTGGCAACAATAAATGGAGGGACTACTTTTTGGTGAAGTTGAGCAGAATGTGCCACCCCTGACTGTGCCTCTTTGGATTATGTGAGCTGAAAGCAATTAAGAGCCAGCAGGCTCAGGAAAAGCATTTTCCTGCCCCTGAGCTGCCCAAGAGGAATTAGTAAGGGGCCTCACCAGGAGGAAAGGTCACTAGAGGTAAGTTTTTACGCCTGAGAGATGAATGTGCATGGCAGGGCACAGTGGTGCCTCTCACCTTCCTGTGAATTTCTTTGAAGCTCCGGACTCCCTTATCCCTGTCCTCAGCTCACAGGGGGACATACATCTCAATTCCCTGGCTGCCTGTGAGTCTTATATCTTTGTGGGGCTTCTATGTGTATGAAATTTGTTTTCTTTTTCTCCTGTTAATCTGTCTTTTTATTACCATTGGGGTGGGGGACGGTCTTCAGCCAAGAACCTAGAAGAGTCGTGGGAAATTGTTTTCTCCCCACACAAACCGAGAACATAGGTCAGGGAGCGACAGGGCCAAGAGCATTCTTTGTTCAGCTTATCCCCTCAGTTGGAAGGGTTGAGACAGGCTTGTAAACGGAAAGGAAGGAGAGAGGGAATGACAGGCAGCATAAGATGTTGAGGACACGAGAACAGAATAGGTTGAGAAACATTTTTCTTCGCAAGAAGATCTGCTTGGAGACAAGCAGATCTGTAGTTGAAGAAAAGTGCAGTGTTATCATCATAGTATAAGGGGAGGCAAGCCAGCAGAGGCGGGTGGAGGCGTGAGGAGGTGGGAGAAGTGTGACCTGGCCTGCAGGGCGGCCATCGGAGGTGAAGGAAAGAAAGGGAAGCTGGTGTGAGGCTGAGAAGGAGGAAGGAGGGGTGGCCAATGGCGCGTGCGCACAGGAATGAACTGGGCAAGAGCGGGCTAGGTGAGAACACAGCTTCTTAGGAAGGGCGCTGGACAGGCGGCTGGCGGGGAGGCGTGGCCCGAGGCATTGCTGGGATCCAGCCTAAACTCCAAGGGTAACCCGTTTTAGACTGGTTCCAGGTCCGGCTCTGCCTACGCTCAGCTGAGGCAGGATGGGGAGAGGAACGGTGTTCCCAGTGTGCAAAGGGCAGGGGAAAATAAAGACCGCGGCGAGGGAGGCGGGGGCGGGGGCGGGCCCGGGGCCCCGCTCAGCTCAGAGGCGCCATGGCAGACGTGCCTGACCAGGGCTGACCAGTCATGAAGGAAAAGGGCGATTGTGACCCCAGTCTCCCCGGGCCCGCAGGCAGGCAGGCAGACGCCCTTCAGGCCACGGAGGACTTAGGCAGACCTGGCTCCTGAGGCAGGGAGGAGCCGCCACTCCCTGTTGACTAGCTTTGCTTGAGGAGAACTGTCTTGAGCTCAGGACACTGCGGGGTAGTGTCAGCTGATACCCGCCAGACATAGAACTCTGTGCTGCCCACAGCACCCGGGGCACATGCCCGCGGAGCCAGCACCCAGCACCCCAGGAGGTGGGTGAAGAGAGAAACTTGTTTAGCCTCAGAGATGTCTTACAAATTAACATTGCAGTTTGAGCATCTGAAATCTCCTACGGTCATGATCTTCATTTGTGTCTAACAGGATTGTTTTCACCCTAAAAATATCAGTTTAGGACAGGAATTGAGGTTTGCCACGAATCTTCTTTTTTTACAGACAGTCCTAGGCAACTCTGGTTAATCTGGCCCGAGTCACACAGAGAAATACGCTCTAGGATCCCATTTCAGCCAAACCCCTTGCACATGCATGTGAGTCAGGAACAGGGTGTATACTGACTCATACTCGCATGTAAGTGACGGGCGACTGATGTGTATTTGCATGTGAGTGATGGGTGGGAAATGATTGTTTGTGTGGACCCGCCCTGGAAGGAATGGCGCTTGGTGGGGGAGGGGGGGTCTTCCAGGCTCCCCCAAACGGCATCCCCCGGTAAAGGGTTCTAAAGTGCCCCCATGAGAACAGCACGTGCTGCTCAGTGATGGATGAGCACATCTTGCGTAGGACATGGGGTTTACATGGGTAGCCTCTCTAGCACATACATGACTTTTTAAAAAGCAACATGCTTTGTGGATCAGGTAAGCCAGTGATCGGCAAACTCATTATTCAACAGAGCCAAATATCAACAGTACAACCACTGAAATTTCTTTTGAGAGCCTAAAACCGACTTCTGCGCATGGGCCACGAAGTTTCAATTGCACTGTACATGCACGCCTGCACATGGTATTTTGTGGAAGAGCCACACTCAAGGTGCCAAAGAGCCGCATGTGGCTCTCGAGCCGCAGTTTGCCAACCACTGAGGTAAGCGATTATTGAGATGGGCCACACCTTTCACTGCGTAACTCTGATCTCATAAAGCCCTCTCCCTGCAGGCTCTCCCTCTCCTCCTCCAGCAGCCCTGTAAGTGCCGCCATGCCCTTTGTTTCCCAGATTCAGTTTAGAAAATGGGAGAGCAAGGGCCCAAACCCCTGTCCCCGCATCTCAGCACTGAATCCTCCTCCTGTTTCCCAGCTGCCCTTGACTTAATAGCTGACCTTGGAGAGCCTTCTTCAGACCTGGCCTCCCTCGGCACGGCCACCTGCCCACCCACCTGGCGCCCGCCCCAGAGCGTGCCCTGAGCCCTAACTCTGCTGCTGCATCTGGAGCAGACATCCGGTCTCAGCTTGAGAAAGAACATTTTTGTTTTTCAGGAAATAGGTGTTTTGATTGGGGGCGGGTTTCATCAGCCAGCAAAGGAGAAGGAGATTGGAACTTGAGGAAGCAAGCCCAGCTGGCAGCTGGCAGCTGGCAGGTGTGGGTGGAGAGAGGCACTAGCGCTGTCCTGCAGGGCACAGGGCAGAGGAACCCCCTCCAGGAGCCGCTGTGGAAGGAGGCCCGCAGGGAGGGCCAGTGGCTTCTGTCAGGAGACAGGGCTGTGGTGAGCCTGTCGCGGGCCACATGGCAGCGAGGTCTCAGCTGGCGGGTGGACCCCTCACCAGCTTCTCAGGGAAGAGGCTCCTCTGGGAGTGGGAGGCCACATGCACGCGCCTCCCCTTTCCTGTTGGGATGTCATCAGAAAGGGGCGCTTCTTGTCAAAAGTGCTCAAACCTTCTTATGAGTGACTCTTGGAGAAGCTAAGCTGTCAGGGCGGGCTGTATAATCCCAGATAAACACCCACAGCCCCAGGTAAACACCCCCACAGCCCCAGTGTAAATGAGGTGCTGGTGACCAGCCTTCTCTCCCCATGATGGGAAGTAGAGCAGGCTGCCAAGCCCTATGCATGGCCTTTACTTCTCTGTCCCAGGAGGTTTTTTAAAAGTACCATTGAGGAAAGTTTTATAGGCAGAAAAGCCTACTCATGCATTTATTTTTGTTTTAAAACTGATATTCAATTTATCAAAATTAGAAATTTAAAAATCTAGTTTATTATGAATAAAAGTTTAGCCTAAAAATCCTATTGTGCCATTTATAAATCGAACACTTTTTAATTAATTTAAACACTAGGTTATCCCCCTGGTCGGCAAACGTACGGCTCTTTGGCCCCTTTAGTGTGGCTCTTCCACAAAATACCACGGCCTGGGTGAGTCTATTTTGAAGAAGTGGCATTAGAAGAAGTTTAAGTTTAAAAATTTGGCTCTCAAAAGAAATTTCAATCGTTGTACTGTTGATATTTGGCTCTGTTAACTAATGAGTTTGCTAACCACTGGGTTATCCCATTTACAAATTTAGTAAACTAAATATCTGCATGTATTTTTAAACTGTATTTATAAATTTTTTAAAATATATTTTATTGATATTTTACTGAGAGGAAGGGAGAGGGATAGAGAATTAGAAACATGGATGAGAGAGTAACATCAATCAGCTGCCTCCTGCATACGCCTTACTGGGGATGTGCCCGCAACCAAGGTACATGCCCTTGACCGGAATTGAACCTGGGACCCTTCAGTCTGCAGACCGACGCTCTATCCACTGAATCAAACCGGTTAGGGATGTATTTATAAATTTAATGCACTTTACTTTGCTTCTTGTGTACTTTGACTAAAATCACCCCCCCCCCCAAATAAATTAATTCTTATATATTTAAGTTCTCTTAGAAATTCCAAAGCTACATATAAATACCCCCAGGTGCTATGTTTCAACTTCATAAGGATTCTACTTAAAATGCAATTCTAAATCACTTACTCAATTACACCTTTTAAAATCAAGTTATAGGACTACTATTCTAATAGGTCAATTATTAAGGCATTACAAGTACAGAATTTCAAATATTCAGATTCCTTAACACACACAAAAAGTACACCGTGGTCTCACTTCTCATCACATAGGTGTGCAGGTTCCTCTCTGCCCACGTCTAAGCAACACTGAGTGCAACTGAGTCCTGTACTGCTAGTGCCTCAAAACTCTTATGCAAGTTATGTGCCAGTGAGTTACAGGCCAGTGATTACATGTCAGTAAGTTACAGGCCAGTGATTACAGGCCAGCGAGTTACAGCCCAGTGAGTTACAGGCCAGTGAGTGACAAGCCAGTGATTACATGCCAGTGAGTTACAGGCCAGTGATTACAGGCCAGCGAGTTACAGGCCAGTGATTATGTGTCAGGGATTATATGCCAGTGAGTTACAGGCCAGCGAGTTACAGGCCAGTGAATTACAGGCCAGAGAATTATGAGCCAGTGATTACATGTCAGTGAGTTACAGGCCAGTGATTCCATACCAGAGAGTTACAGGTCAGTGAGTTATAGGCCAGTGAGTTACAGGCGAGTGAGTTATAAGCCAGTGATTACATGCTAGTGAGTTACAGGCCAGTAGTTACAGGCCAGCGAGTTACAGGCCAGTGAGTTACAGGCCAGAGAATTACAGGCCACAGAGTTACAGACAAGTGAGTTATAGGCCAGTGAGTTATGAGCCAGTGATCACATGCCAGTGAGTTACAGGCCAGCGAGTTACAGGCCAGCGAGTTACAGGCCAGTGAGTTACATGCCAGTGAGTTACAGGTCTGTGAGTTACAGCCCAGTGAGTCATGAGCCAGTGATTACATGCCAGTGAATTACAGGTCTGTGAGTTACAGCCCAGTGAGTTATGAGCCAGTGATTACATACCAGTGAGTTACATGCCAGTGAGTTATAGGCCAGTGAGTTACAGGCCAGTGAGTTATAGGCCAGTAGTTACAGGCCAATGATTACATGCCAGTGAGTTACAGGCCAGTGAGTTACAGGCCAGTGAGTTACAAGGCAGTGATTACATGCCAGTGAGTTACAGGCCAGTGAGTTTCAGACCAGTGTGTTTCAGGCCATTGAGTTATAGGCCAGTGATTACATGCCAGTGAGTTACAGATCAGTGAGTTACAAGCCAACGAGTTACAGGCCAGTGAGTTACAAGGCAGTGATTACATGCCAGTGAGTTACAGGCCAGTGAGTTTCAGACCAGTGTGTTTCAGGCCATTGAGTTATAGGCCAGTGATTACATGCCAGTGAGTTACAGATCAGTGAGTTACAAGCCAACGAGTTACAGGCCAGTGAGTTACAAGTCAGTGAGTTAAAGGCCAGTGAGTTACAGGCCAGTGAGTTACATGCCAGTGATTACATGCCAGTGGTTACATGTCAGTGAATTACAGGCCAGCTAGTTACAGGCCAGTGTGCCTGCTCCAGCTCCAGGGGGTGCTGCGAAGAGGTGCTGTCTACCATGTGCAGTCCACCATGTGCTGTCCTCACAGCCCTGCCCAGCTCCTGCACATTCACACCTGTGGCTCCTTTCATGGAGTCCCTCCATCTCCTGTCTGACTCCTATCTTTCCAGTGTCATTGTCTCTTCAAAGAACCCAATGTTCTTGTGCTATGCCTAACAGGACAGCTTCAGTTTCAAACTCTTAATGACTATTAAAACATGACCCAGGTACTTATGGATATGACTCACAAAAGTGCCTTGATATTTGATCACAAATCTAAGGTCATCCTACTGACAAATTGTTTATATAAAAATCTCTATATATAAAAGGTAAAGTAACTGGCCGACTATCTGACCGGCTGGTAGGTATGATGCACACTGACCACCAGAGGGCAGACGCTCAATGCAGGAGCTGTTGAGCTGCATTGACTTGCCAGCAGTGGTTCTCGGGTGACGCAACCTGGAACCAGAGAGGAGGGAGCCCGATTCCGGGTTGTGTTACCCAAGAACCACCCTCTCAGAATCCAGGACCCCTCGGGGGATGTCAGAGAGCCGGTTTCAGCCCAATCCCCACAGGCCAGGCTGAGGGACCCCACCTGCTGGAGGGACCCCCCCTCCCCCCCTCTACCCCCCCCCCCCCCCCCCCCCGGTTGGCTGCTCACTCTGCAGATGCCCTTTGAGCTGCAGCACCACCCCAGGTGCGGCCAGCCAGGGAGGACCTCGGGAGGTTGGCTGCAGGGTGTGTATGGCCCATCTCGTCCAGTCCCACGCTGCAGGCCACCTTCTAATTAATTTCCTTTCAATGTTCATGAATCCATGCACCTGGACACTAGTATGTAAAATAAAGTGCAGTTTCTTCTCATCTCAGCACTGTGTTTTGATGTTTAACAAATCCATTTGAATATTACATAATGTCCTGAGTTCAAGAAGCCTCACTTAGTGCAGCTGTATAAATGCATGTTAGAGTTGAGGTCCTGCTGCCCAGAACAAGCAATGCGAGGAACACCGCTCTCTCACAGAGGGATGTCTGAGAGCTCACAAGCCACGGAAGCATTCAAGGCTTGCTGGTAAGGATCAAATTAGATTACCTGTGAAGCAGAGATTCTAGTAAAGAGCAGCTGTACAGAAAGCTAGCTGGGAAAGAATAGACTGAAGAACAAAGTAGAGATTTAAAAGTAGTTTGAATTCCCTATTGGGATCATCTCTTTGACCTCTGTCCTTATCTTAACTCTTGCCCATGTGACTGTGGAAGAAACTTATAAACATTCCCTGGGCAACTCTACTTAATATTTGTTAGTCAAGATCAGCATCATCTAGTCACTCTCTGTGCCTGACGTATTGTGGTTTAGTCAGGGTGGAAAAACAGACACCACTAAGAGAGTGCCTCAAAAAAGACATGTGTTTATTTCTGTCCCATGGCAGGTGGGCTGCTTTGTGGTTACTCGGAACACTGGACCACGCCCAGATGCTGCCCTGCCATTCTCTGTGCATGGCCCTCAGCCTCAGGCTCACCACTGACTCGCAGTGAGGCCTGTTCTGCGGAACTTGTGCTGTAACACCAGGTGCTCACCATATGGACATTAACCGAGACCCTGGGTGTTTCTCAGATAATATAACGCCTCCATCTATTGAAATGTTTAATGTAACATTTCATCCTGCTGCTCTTTAAACATCAAGATAAAGGCTTAGCTGTAGAATTATGTTTAGACAAAGGGCGCTATTTATGTGCTGTGTGACTGGAGAGGACACCAAGAAGTGATTTCTTCTTTAAAATAGCCCCTCTACATCAGCGTCGCCAACCTTTCAGACCTCACGGACCACCAGTGGTCCACTGAACATTGGTTGGTGACCGCTGCTCTACATGGAGCTGCACCATTGACTGGGGCTCAAATCTCCCAGTTTTTCTTATTGCTCCTATGGAGGAAGTTCATACTTAACTGGTATAATCTGTGCTCTGAAATGGTTAGTCTGCAGTCACTTGGGAATAATGCCTTTAGGTTAGGAAAGGAAATAGGAGTTAATAAGGATCTATTGTTCCACCCACTGTGCTAGCTTTTTTACATTACTATCATACTACACCATCGGACAACTTGTGACTTGTGTTAGAATTTAGGTGACTTCCTCTCGGTTAGACAGTTAGAAGGTTCTTGGGTTGAGCAGTGGTCCTGGGGAGAAAAGGAAAATAAAAGACAGGAGTCAAATACTTTGAGTAAAGAGCTCTGGCTCAGAAGCATTGTTGGGTCTGTCCTTGAATTTGTTACAAATTAGCTGTGTGGCCTTGGGCCCAGCCTGTAGCATCATCAGTCATTACTATCCAATGAGGGAGTTGGATTTAGATATTCTTTGAATTTTGTTCTAGATTTCTACCCAGTTTTCTCAACTGTTGACTTCTACTGAGTATCTTGAACAAATGTTAGCTGATGAAACCTGTCTTACCAAGGAAGTTATCTGATGGGCCTTTAGCCGAGTTTCTGAAATTGCAGCACTGCCTGTTTGGTAGGCTTTTGAAATTGTTCAAAATCCCCTGTTTCATTATCACAGTTGCCCTTGCACTGTCAAGTGTAAAGGAGGGTGTGAGGCCCTCAGACGCTCTCTTAGCTCACGGCACTCGTCAGATGGGCGACTGGGTGAGAGACACAGGTTCCCTGACCTGTTCCTCCCATCAACTATGGGTCCTGAGAAATGAACTCCTTCCTTTGGGAGCTGAACATAGAAAGTTTTTCCTGTCTTTACCAATTTAGTAAATTTTAAAAAAAAATAGAGTAATTTTTAAACATGCATTTTGATACGGTGCCTCAAAACATTCATATGTACTTATGGGTCACTTGCATTTTTAAAAATATTGACAAGTTTATTACATTTTTTAAAATAATTTTTTTTACTGAGGTCTTTTACTGTATTAAGGACACTAAAGACAGACACATACAATGAACCTTTCTTTTCTTCCAGGTTTCATTTTTCTTTTAATTTAAGGATTTACTTATTTATTTAGATTGAGAAACAATAACATCTTTAATTCCAGAATGTCTCATATTTGGAGAAATCCTGCTATTTCCAAGTTGTTATTGATATTAAAAATTTATGTGGTGGTAGCTATATATTTTCTTTGATGCTTTGTTATGCATTTTATAATGGTTATCATGTCTCCATGAATATAGGAATTGTTTGTTATCTCATATTATTCTTTCACTATATACATATGACTTGGAATACAGAACATGCATAGTAAATGTCTCTCAAGTAAATAAACAGAAGGTGCATAATGTATGCTTCAGTAATGGCATGTGAGGTCTGTTATTTCTCATTGTGCGAAGTTCTTCCTTCCTTAATCTTCTGGAAACATTTTATAAGCTGTTTCTCAGTTTCCCAGTGTCACTTAAACCTGAGCACCAGTGGTCAGCCACCTCCATTTCTTTTTCTCAAGTCTTTAAAATAAGGGGATTCTTTGTCTGAATGAGCTCATTTTGCTGAGAAGAAGTGTTGAGTCCACTTGTGTTCACAGTGGACATTTAAGTAGCACAGTCTCGCTTCAGGGACCTCCGCCAGTTCCCTTACACGGTAAGCGTTTCACAGCAGTAGACCTCCAGGCCTCCTTCCGGCCTGTGCTTTGTTGTCATATATGTACTTCTGCTTGTATTATGAACTGGCATTGCATTATAGTCCTTTAAACAATCAATTAGTTCTTAAGTGATTTAAATAGTAAGAAACCAGAAATCTCTATACTTATCCACACGGTTAGTATTTCCGGTTCTCTGCACTTCTTCATGGACATTCTGATTTCTATCTGACATTTCTTTCTGTTTGAAAGACATTTAAACTGTCTCAGAATACTTGTGTGATGAGTTTTTTCAGCTGTTTTATGTCTGAAAAAGTATGTCACATTCATTTTTGAACACTGTTTTTTATAAAAGAATTCTAAAGTGACTTGTTCTTTCAATACTTTAAAGATTTCCTTCCACTGTCTTTTTGCTTGCACTGTTTCTGGTAAGAAATCTGATATAACCTTTGCCTTTATTGCTTTGTAGCAACATGATTCTCCCCCTACAGCTTTGAAGAGTTTCTCTTTGTCACTGATTTTGAGCAGTTTAACTGTGATCTACCTTGGGATCCTTTTCATCATGTTTTAATGCTGGAGTTTCGCTGAGCTTCTGGGACCTGAAAGTTTTATAATATTCATCAATTTCACCACATTTGGTGTCATTTCTTCAAATGACCCTTCTTTGGAGATTCAATAACTACTTCCATTAGATGACTTGGAAATTCCCCACAACTCAAGGATGCTCTATTTTTTCTGGTGTATTTTCTTTCTGTGTCTCATTATATAGTTGCTATTCCCATACAATGCATTTTTATTTCACTGGAAATATTTTATGTTTTATCTGTATGAGTTCTCTTTGGATGTTTTTTATATTTATCATGTCTCTGCTTAACACATTAAATCTTTCATGTGAAGTATAGTAACCTCTATGTTGTATAAAAAAAACTGCTATTTGAAACTCTCTGCTATTGTTAGATATATTGTTACAGTCCCTAGTCCTGTAAATTCTGTCATTGTAAACTGTCACTTTAAGACAGTCTCTTATTCTATAAAATGACTTTGTTTTTAGTTCAAATAATAGAAAAAGATAAACTTAACTGTCTGACCTTGCAAGCTAGCCATCCAATGTAATAGACTAATATAGACTAATACTGATAATAATTCCCATATTCTTATGCCAAGTACTAACTCATTATGTATTCAAGGTTACAACTATCTGTAACAATAACTCACACAGAGTCCTTTGTAATATCTGCAAACAAAGGGGCTCAAAAAGTATAAATACGGGAGACGTCCTGTATGTGGTGCTCAGAGATTTGGAAGAGACACCTCCCTCTGGGCCTCACGCAATAAAAGACTCCTAATTAATTGGCTCATTAGGCGTCTTGTATCTCATTTGCTGATTTACAATACAACACATGTAGCTTTTTGAACATATGGAATCCAAATATAATAGCTGTTTTAATGTTTTTCCCCCTATTAATTCTATCATCTATGCCAGTGGTCGGCAAACTCATTAGTCAACAGAACCAAATATCAACAGTACAACAATTGAAATTTCTTTTGAGAGCCAAATTTTTTTAACTTAAACTTCTTCTAACGCCACTTCTTCAAATAGACTCACCCAGGCCATGGTATTTTGTGGAAGAGCCACACTCAAGGGGCCAAAGTTTGCCGACCACGGATCTATGCCAATTTTGAGTCAGGTTTAATTGATTGCTTTTCTTTTTATTAGGGGTAGTATTTTCCAGCTCCTTTGTGTGGTTGGTCATTTTCACTTGCGTGCCAGACACAGTTAACATTAGCTTGCTCGGCATGAGGTGGTTTTGCATTCCTGGAACTGTGCCTCCACTGTCTTCAGATCAGTGGGAAGTTGCACGGCAGCAGCTAAGTCTTTTTGGGTCTTCTCTTTGAGTTATCTGACTTGTGACAGCCCCGCAGTTAGTCATTTTCCATTCCAGATGCTCGGAGGAGATACTATTCCTGTTCTGTCGGCTATAATATTGCTAATTGAACCTTTTTGGGCATTCCTCTCCTTGGCTTCAGATAATGGCCTCACCAGCAGGAGCTGGTCCATACCAGGTGAGGGACTAAGGGCCCTGCAGGTGTCTGGGCAGAGCTCTTGCTGACCCTCTGCTCTCTAAGTTGTGGTCGCTTGGGCCTCCCGACTGCCAGCTCTGACTGCTCATCTCTTCCCCTTCCAGAGCCACAGCCTAGAAACCCTCCAGGCAGCAAGCTGGGCACTTGTGAGCTTATTTCATCTGCTGCCTTTCTCTCAGAGTTCATTATTGCTCATTGCCTGATGTCAGTGTCTTGAGAGTTATTGGTTCATATATTTTGTCCAGTTTTCAGTTGTTTTAGGAAAGCGGTATATCTTGTCCCTGTTACTTCAGCTATTCTGTAAGTGGACATCACAAAACCTGCTCTTTAAACACTTAAAACATGTCACAAACACTTGCTATTTCTTTAAATATTGTTACTCTACATAATTTTTATGACTATGGAGTATTTTATTAGTTTGAAAACCATGGATTATTTCGTGAATTGCTGAATATGTATTCAGTTTTTTCTCTCACTATTATCCATAACATTGTCTATGAGAAGCTGAATAGCTTTGAATATTTATGATCTCCTTAAATACATTAGCAGAAGAGGAATTACCAAGCTAAAAGTTATTTTAATTCAAATTTTAAAGTTATTCTCTAAAAAGGTTGTATCAGCTCATATAACTATTATATCTCTATACTTTTTGCTAATATTGGGTATTATAATTTTGTAACACTTTTTACATTAATTGGTAAATTAAAATGGTACTTTTATTAATTATAATTTGTATTTCTTGATTATGTTTGATGCATAACATTTTAATAAGCTTGTTGAACATTTATATACCCTCCTTTAATTTGCCTGGCTATACCTTTTGCCTATTTTATTTATTTATTTAAATTGATTTCAGAGAGTAAGGGAGAGGGAGAGAGAGATAGAAACATCAATGATGAGAGAGAATCATTGATTGGCTGCCTCCTGCATGCCTCTCACTGGAGATGGAGCCTATAACTCAGCATGTGCCCTGACCAGGAATTGAACCATGACCTCCTGGTTCATAGGTCAACACTTAACCACTAAGCCACACCAGCCAGGCTCTTTTGCCTAAGTTACATTTTCTGTTATTGGTTTATAAAATACTAGAGGCCCAGTGCACGAAATTTGTGCATGGGGGTGTGTGTCCCTCAGCCAAGCCTGTACCCTCTCCAATCTGGGAATCCCTCTCACAATCCAGGACTGCTGGCTCCCAACTGCTTGCCTGATTGCCCCTAACCACTACTGCCTGCCAGCCTGATTGCCCCCAACTGCCCTCCCCTGCCAGCCTGGTCACCCCTAACTGCTCTTCCCTGCTTTCCTGGTTCCCCCCAACTGCCCTCTCCTGCAGGTCTGATCTCCCCCAGCTGCCCCCCCCCCCCGCCAGCCTGGTCCTCCTCAACTGCTCTCCCCTGAAGGCCTGGTCACCCCCAATTGCCCACCCTTGCAGGCCTGGTCCCTCCCAACTGCCCTCCCCTATTAGCCAGATCGCCCACAACTGCCCTCCCCTGTCAGCCATCTTGTGGCGGCCATCTTGTGTTCACATGGGGGTGGCCATCTTGTGTGTTGGAGTGACAGTCAATTTGCATATTACTCTTTTATTAGATAAGATATTTGTGTAGAAAGTATATATGTGTGTATGTATATAAACTATGTATGTAAAATACATAAATATATTTTATATTTTAAATATTTTCCCAGGGTTTTTCTTGATGTTTATAGTACATTCAGATGTAATGAAATTGATTTGATTTTTGCCATTATCGTTTCTACATAATAGCTATGCTTAGAAAGTCAATTTTAATCCCAATTCATAAGCAAATAAATGTTTTATTCTATTTGTTTGCAGCTTTATTTTTTTTACTTTTAAAACTCAAATGCACTTGGAATTTAATTTTTCATCAATTGAACTTTATTTTTCAACTGTTTTAATATCCTATATAATAAAGAGGCAATATGCAAATTGACCATCACTCCAACACACAAGGTGGCCGCCCCCCAAGTAGACACAATATGGCTGCCACAAGACGGCCGGCAAGGGAGGGCAGTTGTGGACAATCAGGCTAGCAGGGGAGGGCAGTTGGGAGGGACCAAGCCTGCAAAGGAGGGCAGTTAGGGGTGACCAGGCTTGCAGGGGAGGGCAGTTGGGGCAGGCCTGCAGGAGAAGGCAGTTGCAGGGGACCAGGCCTGCAGGGGAGGACATTTGGGGGCAACCCAGCTGGCAAGGCAGGGCAGTTAGGGGTGACCAGGCCTACAGGGGAGGACAGTTAGGGGTGACCGGGCCTGCAGGGGAGGACAGTTAGAGATGACTAGGCTGGCAAGGGAGGGCAGTTGGGGGTGAGCAGGCCTGCAGGGGAGGATAGTTAGGAGTGACCGGGCCATCAGGGGAGGGCAGTTGGGGGCACCTGGGCTGACAGGGGAGGGCAGTTAGGGGCAATCAGGCTGGCAGGGGAGCAGTTAGGCATTGATCAGGCTAGCAGGGGAGTGGTTAGGGGGTGATCAGGTTGGTAGGCAGAAGCGATTAGGCACAATCAGGCAGGCAGGCAGGCAAGTGGTTGGGAGCCAGCAGTCCTGGATTGTGAGAGGGATGTCCCAGATTGGAGAAGGTGCAGGCTGGGCTGAGGAACACCACCCTCCCCCATGCATGAATTTTGTGCACTGGGCCTCTAGTATTTTATAATGCTTATATTAAAACTTTTATAATGTTTATGTAAACTTAAATGGTTTTAATGCCATCTATTTAAAACCCATTCTTTCCTTCAGATTTGATAAGGTCTTAAAAATCATTTTATGATAAAGTCTTAGAAATGTTTACATCTGTTTCTGGATGTTCTATTCTGTACCATTAATCAATGTGTCTCGGGTGGCTGTTCCATATTATTTTAATTACAATTACTGAAGCCTTACTGGGTAACAGTAGGTCCAAGAGAGAATGCTGGAAAAGTAAATCATCCATTTTCTTAGCCTCTTAGTATTTTTCACATTTCCTTGGCTGGTCTCAGGTATTTCTGGGAAGCTGAGAAGCAGTGCAGATATTGGATAATAGGCAGGCTTCACTTTCATGGCTCTTAGTTCAAATCCCAGCTCCCCAGGGATGGGCAAGGTGACAGCATGTTTAGTCACTTCTCTGAAGCCCATCTTCCTTCTCCAGGAAGTGGAGGTAGTGACATTCCCTACCTTAAAAACCTTGATGTTGATGGTGGTGGTGGTGGTGGGTGGAACCAGTGACTAATACACTCAATAAAACGTTAGTTTTGCTATTTTTATTAAAATGACTCTGGTGCCTCAATATTCTGATGCTTCGTACTTCAGACCCAAGGGCAGCATCTGTTAGATATTATGTGCTACTTATTACACAAGTATATCAGCAAATTAATTGTTTTCTTTTAAACATGTGTCATCAACTAGGGAAGTTGATTTCAGGAGAACTAGACAGGATCTTGAAGAAAACAATTTCAAGGGGATGACTAATGTGACTTCCTAAAAATGCAAGTGTGGTCTCCATGAAATCACCATTTTTCCCTTCTGCAATCCTCTTTCATTCCAAAGTCTAAACTTTCTTCAACTCTTCAAAATATCTGTACTTTCTCACAGAAGATAATCTGTCATAAATATGTACAGGACTAGAGAATTTCAGCATGTTAAGGTCATGTTTAAATTCTTACCAGCCCCAGTTGCTAGGTTACCATCTAGATTGCTAGGTTTCAGAAGATTCAGGACCATGAAGGAAAAAGTTGACATTTATTTAAATAGAATGAAAGAATGAGAACAGAACCATAGATCAGTCTTTCCGCTAAGACTTTACAGTATTAGAAGGTGAGGGATGTGATTGAGACACAAGAGAATGAAGGCCACCACAAGAGGAATTGCTGAGAACATCACCTACGGATTTGAGTTTCCTCTTATACTCTCACTGTGTTAGAAGCCACAGAATTTGATGAGATTCCAGGGAACAAAGACCATGATAAAAGGAAGGCATCAAATCACAATAAGAACATTTCTGGTCAAGGCTAAGACTGTCTACACACTCAGACCCCGGCCCCAGATCTAGGCTTGGCTCCCACCCACTTCTCTAAATAACCCTTGCCTTTCCTGTGGCAATTTCTGCTGCCTGCTTGCTCTGCTCCTGGTAGCCACACATTGTCATCTCACTGTCCATAGAGACCTGTCCCATGAGGCCGCTCAGAGGCCATTGCTAACCAGTATTGATGTGAGTCAGACCCTAGATTTAGAGACAGTATAGTGTATTTTTTGTTTTATATAATCAAACTGATTTGTGTCCTTCTGATACAGGGCAAAGGTCTGTTGAATATCTAGAATGATCGTGTAGCAGAGAAGATACTTTATCTGATTAGACTAGGGAAGAAGTGCTTTCAAGAATGTTGGAACAATCTCTAAGATAGGAAGTTTCCTCTGATAACAAATCCAAGAGATACAGCAGAAGCAGCTTCCTGACAACACAGATAGCAAAAGGCCTGTTCAGGAAGAGCAGAAGTTGAGTTTATGAGGACTTTGTAAGGGAAATACAGTGCAAAGCATCCATGGAGATCAAGTTGTTTCATACCATCAAGGACTGCTACTTTTTTGTTGATAGATCCACACGGAAAATAGTTGTAGACATACTATTGTCAGCTCTTAGTTACTAATCCTATCTAATAAAGAAGGAATATGCTAATTGACTGTCAAGCCCTCACAAAGATGGTGGTGCCCACAGCCAATAAGGAGAGAATATGCTAATTGACTACCATGCCCTCAAAGATGGTGGCGCCCACAGCCACAAGATGGCGGCACCCAGTCCCCTCAGCCCTGCCAGGGTGGCAGGTGCGCTGCACGGCTGGGCCCGCCCCCAGGCAGGTCTGGCCACTCCACACACCTGCCTCTGGAGTCCCCCAGTCCCCTCAGCCCCCCAGCCACCCAGGGCCAGCCCAAGGCATAGGCAAGCCTCGATGGCAGTTGCCCAGCCACCCAGGGCTGCCCGAGGCTCAGGTAACCAGGGCCAGCTGAGGCTTGCGCTGCCAGCAGTGGCAGCAGCAGAGGTGTGCTGGGGGCATTGTCTTCCTCTGATTGCCAGGTCACCTCCCACCCCTGAGGTCTCCCGGACTGTGAGAGGGGACAAGCTGGACTGAAGGACCCCCGCCCCTCCAGTGCATGAATTTTCATGCACTGGGCCTCTAGTTGCTAGATAACAAACTATAGTTTAGCTTAAACATAAGAAAAGGTATTTATCATCACATTCATTTTCTGTGGGTCCAGAATCTGAGTGCCTTGGCTGGTAGTTCTACTTCAGAGTCTTCCAAGAAGCTGTGGTCAAGCTGTTGGCTAGAGGGAACTGGACGACTTGCCTCCACGCTGGCTCAGGTAGCTGTTGGCAGGAGCTTCCATGCATCTCCATGTGAAGCACTTCACAGGGCTGCTCACACGTGGCTTCTTTCAGAATGACAGAGAGGCCTACATGGCAGCCACTTGCCTTTTTTAATCCAATCTTAGAAGTGGCTTATTCCATATTTTTTTGGTCATGTAGACTTACTTGAAAGAATTTGGGAGGACACTGCACAGGGATGTGATCGATGAGAAACACAGATCAACCCTTGTGAAGGCTGGTGGCCACAATGACTAGAGGTGGTTTTATTGGATCCTTACAATTTCCAGTACACATTCTTTTGTTTAAATTACTCAAGTTTTGCTCAGCTGGTGTGGCTCAGTAGTTGAGCATCTACCTATGAACCAGGAGGTCATGGTTACATTCCTGGTCAGGGCACATGCCTGGGTTCTATGTGTGGTACATTCAGGAGGCAGCCAATCAATGATTCTCACTCATCATTGATATTTATATATCTCTCTCCCTTTCCCCTCCTCTCTGAAATCAACAAAAATATATTTAAAAATTACTCAAGTTTTGTTACTCCTTGAACCTTGTTAAAATGTGGAAAAATCTAAATATGTTTTATAGAAATCATTGACTAAATATCTTCCATTATTACCTTTTGGAGAAGGAGGGAACTAGAGAGAGAGAGAGAGAGAGAGAGAGAGAGAGAGAGTTGAGTGGGAGAGTTAGAGAGAGAAAGAATATAAAATTGAATTTTTCAGATAAAAGTTATTTTTTTCTTCCATTCAACATATGGCTTCAATATAACTCCTACTCCTCAACTCCCAAATCAAGCATCTCTGTTAACTCTCAGCTAAACAAGGAACTTTTAAGACTTTGGAATAGGAGTAGGAGGGAGAGGGAAACCCTAGCTCCATGATTGGTTTTCATTTGTAAGTTCTCAGAGTGACAGAAAGACACTGGATCCAGTCTTTGACCTGCATGGATTACATTGGGATAAGTAGAAGCCAATTATTAAGGTTAACTGCTTTAGTAAAATCAAGTAAATTCCTGAAAATAGAAAGATTTTTTACTGGTTATGGAATCATAAATCTGAATGAACTTACTGTGAAATATGATTGAGTTTTTATTTCCTGTTAAATATGATGAAGAGTACAGGGGTGCGGGGTGAAGGGTGAAGTAGAGACATACAAGGCTAGTTGTATAAGGAAGTGGAGTTCCTGAATAAGTATTGAATTTATTTAGAATTTTCTGAGTTAAAACACTTACCGTACAGTTTTATTTTATAGGTGCTGAGACTCATACATAAGTCATTAAACATTTGTACTTATAAGGCTTTTAAGAGGTTGGTTTCCCCTCTTCCCCTCAAGAAACTCTCTACTCCTTGAGAGAGTAAAGCAGCAAGACTTGAAGAGTCAACCTATTCAACTGTTGCAGTGAGCAAGTAAGAGGCGGGAGAAAGGAGAAGAGGGTGCTCATGGGGAGGTGAAGGGGACCAAAAGGCAGATGTGACAGCGAAAAAGGAATTTTCAATCTGTATCCTCAGCTTCTTTCTAAAAGGAGTGCAGCCTTTCTGGCTGCCTAGCACCTTGGTGGATTTGGGGTGTGCCTGTCTGGAACAGAGCAAAGTGGGAGGCTCCTGAGTCCCCTAGGATGGGAGTGATCAGTAGGGGAGAGAAAAGGAGGAGAGAACTCTGTTGATGGTAGGAGGCCACGAGAGCTTCCATGTGATGTACAAATCCTTAGCTAAGTATGCCACGTTTCAGAACAGTTTGCTGTAACTGGATTTCTTGTGCAAACTGGAGAAGTGCTGAGTTCTGGCCTTATGCTGAGTGAAACAGAGAGTGACTCCTAGGCACAGAAGTTGAGATGGAGAAGACCTGGAGACACTGAGCCCGGGAATTAATAAACATCACAGGAGGACACAGGGTTGTCATGGATGTGAGATGGTCTTGAATAAATACTACTTCACAGTCTTTCAATAACTTACCCCAATTTTTAAAAATATTAATATTTTTGCAAATATCTAATTTAAACTAAAAATTTTCAGATTTTTAAAGTACTCCCCCACCCCCATTTATTCATAAAGTTTAAGTTGCTTGAGGCCAGGAATGAGGCTGATACTTGCCTTCCATCTGCCCAGTGCTGGGCCCTCTGTTGGACACATTGGTGGCCACCGTTGGCTGTGGCTGAGGTGTGTCTCTCTAGGTCTCTGACAGTGGGGAGAAGTGGTGGATGACAGCAGGTAACTGTGTCCTTTGCATGTGAAGACCATGGAGGAGTTGGATTCTGCTGTAGACTTTCATCTTTTGAGTTTGGGGACCATAGGTAAGAAGAGGAGGTGATTTGGCTTTCTTTATCTTGATGCAAATATGAAGAAAAATAACTATTGAAGTTTGTTTTCTAAGTTCAATTGTGGCGGGCCGAATTGGTTGAATAAGTGAACAGTCAAAAAGCCACCAGTATTCATTAATATGGTCGACCCCTGGCATAGATATTCATTTAATATTGATAGCAATACCATTTGCACTATTTAGAGAGGTTAGGACATCTGCCCAAAGCCACATGGCTACAAGAAAACCAGGCTTTATTCAAACTCAGCACTTGACACGATATTAGAGTTTATTGGCTGATGGTACATTCAAAAGTCAACAACAGTTTGAAAAAAACCCACAAGGATGATTCAAGCTGGTTTACTCAGAATTCTAATGATTGCAACGTGTCCACAAATCTGTATTATAACCAGTGAGACAGGCATGTGGTGGCATGTACTGGCATGTGTAAAGAGTCCAGCTGTGGAGGCCTTGGGTCTGCTTTACCTTTCCTGGCTGTTAACTGGGGGAGGGGGATCAGCCACCTGTCTGGTCTCTGAGGCGTGCACAGGAGAGCGTGGGCAAATCCCTGCACACGGAGCTGGCCCACACCCCACACCCAGGAAGTGTTGAGTTTTCACAGCACTGACATGGCTGTATCCACAGTGGAGCGTGCTGCACAGGCGTGCCTGCCCCTAGAGCTGCAGCTGCCAGGAAGTTACAGCTGCCAGCCCCTCGCGGCCCTGAGTGACCTGCCACGGGTGAAGGCAGGGAGGCTGCTGAGAAAGTCACCCACAGGGAGGCAGAGTATGGTGAAGGTGAAATATGATCTTCTGTGGAGATAATATTTAAATTGGGAGTGTAGGTTCATCAAAGATCTTTCAAATAGAGAATGTGGTGGAAACTGAAGTTGACATTTGTGAACAGTTTGTCGGGTTCATCTTATCACTAATGTGGTTCCTGTGTCCTCACTGATAAGGAAAATGGGAGGATTTTAAAGAAGGCTGGCTCTTGCTCTCAGCATAGCACACTTGAGACTGGTCCTCAGAGTTAGCACATTGTGCTGAGGGGAGTTGGGGAAGGAGGAGCTCAAGTACCCCTCGCGGGTGGTAAGTGCCTTTGAGGTGTTTTCAAAAATACTTTTATCTCAAAGGGAATGGGATTTTAAAACAAAAATTTAGGTTAAAAATAATAATCGCTATTGATCTTTTGTTTATGAAAAAACAGTATTACCAGTGGGAGAGCCAAGCTAGAGACTGATGGAGTCCCTGGCAGCCTTGTCTGCAGAGCCGGAGCTTTGGCCTCAGGTATGGGAACATGTCCGTGGAAGATGGGCAGGGGGCCTTGCAGTATATATACAGAGTACTCAGATGCCAGGAATCCACTAAAATCCAGAAGTGGAATCTACTCAGCTGGTGGAGAACAGAAAACAACTGAGGATGTACGGGGCTGCTGGGCGAAGGCCAGGGAGAGGTCTGTGTTTGGAGGAAGAGGCGTGAGAACCATAGAAGAGAAGGGAACATGGGCGGTGGTGAGAGTGAGGGCGAGGAGGGACGGGCTGCTGAGGACTGGTCGTTCCGGGGCATTGGCTGCGGAATGGTGGGCAGTGGGTGAACATGTGATTGAGGTCACATTTGTCACTGGTGCCTGCTCGGGTTGATGGCTCCATTCTTTTCTCTCTGAAGGCAGCTCAACAGAGTGTGTAGAGGCAGTGATGGCCAAGCTGGTGCCAACGCCTCACCCAGGTCACCCATTAGTTCCTTTTGTTTCCTCCAGAAGCAGAGAAACGGGGCCATGCTTACCTCCAGCTGCAGCACTTCCCTCACTTGCTCTGGAGGCCAAACTATTCATGTATGATTGTTCCCCTGTCAGAGCCAGTATTAAGGGCACCCAGAGCTCTGCTGTCTGACTGGCACTGGTATGGGCAGAGCTGGCAGAGGGTCTGGGGAGACGGAGGAGGAGATGGACATGCTGTGGGTGTATAAGTATGAGTCTTTATTGCTGAAGCCAGTGGCCACATAGCCATCAGTCAGAACAGTCCTCACAGCCAAGTTCATACAGGCAGGCACCTGGACACCGGCTGGTGAGCATATCTCTTCCTCATAAAGCAGCATCTGTCCCTGTACCCACAGCTTCAGCTGAGCAGCCACACGCTGCCTCCTAGACTCACTGTCTCACGTCTTAGCAGCACCTGAGCTCCAGCTGAGCAGCTTCTCTGTCTCTCCTGCCCAGCTGCTCACACTCCATCCTAGCTGTGCTCTCTCCAGCAGACTTCTCATTCCATCCCAGCTGCTCTCTCCAGCAGACATCTCACTCCATCACAGCTGCTCTCTCCAGCAGATTTCTTCTCACTCCCAGCTGCTCTCTCCAGCAGACTTCTCACTCCATCTCAGCTGCTCTCTCCAGCAGGCTTCTCCATCCCAGCTGCTCTCTCCAGCAGACTTCTCACTCAATCCCAGCTGCTCTCTCCAGCAGGCTTCTCCATCCCAGCTGCTCTCTCCAGCAGGCTTCTCACTCCATCCCAGCTGCTCTCTCCAGCAGGCTTCTCCATCCCAGCTGCTCTCTCCAGCAGGCTTCTCTATCCCAGCTGCTCTCTCCAGCAGGCTTCTCCATCCCAGCTGCTCTCTCCAGCAGGCTTCTCACTCCATCCCAGCTGCTCTCTCCAGCAGGCTTCTCACTCCATCCCAGCTGCTCTCTCCAGCAGGCTTCTCACTCCATCCCAGCTGCTCTCTCCAGCAGACTTCCTCTCACTCCATCCCAGCTGCTCTCTCCAGCAGGCTTCTCTATCCCAGCTGCTCTCTCCAGCAGGCTTCTCCATCCCAGCTGCTCTCTCCAGCAGACTTCCTCTCACTCCATCCCAGCTGCTCTCTCCAGCAGGCTTCTCACTCCATCTCAGCTGCTCTCTCCAGCAGACTTCTCACTCCATCTCAGCTGCTCTCTCCAGCAGGCTTCTCTATCCCAGCTGCTCTCTCCAGCAGGCTTCTCCATCCCAGCTGCTCTCTCCAGCAGGCTTCTCACTCCATCCCAGCTGCTCTCTCCAGCAGGCTTCTCCATCCCAGCTGCTCTCTCCAGCAGGCTTCTCCATCCCAGCTGCTCTCTCCAGCAGGCTTCTCACTCAATCCCAGCTGCTCTCTCCAGCAGGCTTCTCTATCCCAGCTGCTCTCTCCAGCAGGCTTCTCCATCTCAGCTGCTCTCTCCAGCAGCCTTCTCACTCCATCCCAGCTGCTCTCTCCAGCAGGCTTCTCACTCCATCCCAGCTGCTCTCTCCAGCAGACTTCCTCTCACTCCATCCCAGTTGCTCTCTCCAGCAGACTTCTTCTCACTCCATCCTCAGCTGACTCAGCCGACTCCAGCCAACTAGCTGGTCAGTAACCTACTTTTATTCCATTTAGACTAAGAAGGCTTCGTGCCAACAGTGACGTCAATCAAATTGGCCACAGAATGGCACAGTGTACCCTGTGCCCTTGCATCCACTCACGGTATCTTGGCCTGATGAGGATTCCCAGGCTCAGAGTCCTGAACATCGCGTTAGGGCGCATGCCCACCGCGGCCTGTGACCATTCTGGTGTATTGATAATAAGGCCTCTATGCTCCACTGACCTTGACTATCTGGGGACCTGGCATAGTTCCCACCCCCCAAACCTCAATATGGACATTATTATCCAATTTCTGCTGCTCTGTGTAGAGCATTGGAGACAGAAAACTGTGGCCTTAGGCAGAGCTGCGATGCATCCCTGCCCTTACACTTACTTGATGCGTAACTGCAGGCAATTCATCTGCCCTCTCTAATTCGTTCATTGCTTACTATACAGCCAGCATTTTATACTAATTCCAAGGTCAAAGGGTGGTTTCTCGAGATCA
This sequence comes from Corynorhinus townsendii, assembly GCA_026230045.1. Taxonomy (NCBI): domain Eukaryota; kingdom Metazoa; phylum Chordata; class Mammalia; order Chiroptera; family Vespertilionidae; genus Corynorhinus; species Corynorhinus townsendii. Next base: position 96,920,374 of record JAPDVU010000007.1, on the reverse strand, counting down.
CATGGCTGTAAAGTGCATACCTCGCTGTCAGCAGCATTTAATAACGGCAGCCCTCAGCACTGCCATCGCTTTCCTCTCCTGCTCTGGGTTCCCTGTCTGTGCCCTGCAGGCAGGCTGCATGGCTGCTCATTTGAACTTGACAGAACCCTCAGCAAAACATCAGGTGCTCTCTGTTCTCAGGGTTGCTCAGAGGAAGAGCGTGGTCCCACAGTGCCTTCCTGATCAGGTGGCGCAGTGTTGGGAGGTGTGGACCAATAGCTCCAGCAGACCTGGGTGTCTGGCTTCCAGATACCTGTTTCCATAGGGAAACTCTTCATTTGGGTCCTCACAATATTTGTTTAATGAGTGTGAGGGTCTATATGTCTCTGGCCACCCCTCCACCCTTCTCAGTTTTCTGTCAGTGAAAGACAGACAAGTGCAAAACAGAGGCCCTCCAGAGTTTTGGTGGCACTGATATCCAAAAGCAAATGCACCCCAGGGAGTGGAGCACAACACAGGAGTCTCCCTGCAGTAGTGATGCGGAGACTGGGAGTATAGGTGTGCGCCTGTGCAGGGAGCGTGGCTGGGCCGGTAGAGGGAGAGGCCCCTTGGGTCTGCACCAAAACTCTCAGGGCAACCAAGCCAGTTCCCAGAAAGAGGAAGGAAAAGATCAGCAGTTCCTGGCTCTAATAGCCTCTAACAACACTTACTTTATTGGGGTAAAAGCCTTAATATGAGCTCTACTTTAACAACTTTTTAAATGTACAGTCCAGGATTATTAACTATAGACACATATTATATGCAAATCTCCGGAAGGTATTCATTTTACTTAACTGGAAATGTGTGTGCTGATTACCCCCTCATTTCCCTCTTCTACCAGCCCCTGGAAAGCACCACTTCATTTGCTCTGTGAGCTTGACTAGTTTAGATCCCTCATCTAAGGGGACTCATTAGGTACTTGTCCCTCTGCTGGCGCATTTCACTTAGCAGAATGGCATCAAGGTTCAGGCTGAATAGAATCCCCTATATGTATTTACACACCTTCTTAGCCATCCATCTCTCCATAGACATCTGTGTTTTCACACATCTTAGCTATTGTGAATAATGCTTCTGTGAATGGAGAATGCTAATGTCTCTTTGAGATGCTGATTGCCCTTTTCCTCACATCCTTACCGACACTTTTATCTTTTGTTTCTTTTATAATAGACATCCTGAGAGGTGGAGGCGGGATCTCATTGTGGTTTTGGTTTGCATTTCTCTGATGATTAGTGTGATGAGCATTTCTTCATATACCTGTTGCCCATTTGTATATCTTCTTTGGAGAAATATCTATGTATAAAACCTTTGGTCCATTTTAAAAATTGGGTTATTATTATTTTTTGCTATTGAGTTGTATGAAATATGAATATATTTTGGAAATCAATTCCTTATCAGATATATGTCTTGGCTTATTTTCTTCCATTCCATAGATTCCCTTTTTATTCTGTTGTTTCCTTTGCTGTGCAGAAGCTTTTTAGTTTGATATGGTTCAACTGTCTATTTTTCTTTTTTGCTTTATGTCTATTCTTCCATGCTCTTGGTGTCATATCCATGAAAACATTGCCAAGACTAATCCCATGAAGTTTACCCCTATGTTTTCTTTTAAAATTTTTACTGAGGACTGAGCTCAAACACAGGGGAGAATGGAGAAATGGAGTGATGCAGAGGACCTGGGTAAAGGGTGGGAGGCTCCAGCTGGTCTGGGACAAAATTGTCTGTAACACATGTGTAATAACAGCAGCAGTCACTGTTCCTTGAGAGACTGCTATGTGCCAGACCCTGAGCCAAGAGCTTTCCATGCACAATATCTTATAGTTCTTAGGAGAATTCTGTGATGTAGGGTGAAAGCCAGACCTGGAGGGCTCGAATCCTGTGCATTCAACTCCTACTTCATGCTAACGCTGGGGAGAGCTTGGGCTTGCGGCAGCCGAGGCTGAATATGAACTCGGGAATGGTTGGGCTGAGTCGGTAGAATCAGCTCTGGAGCCATATGTGGCTGAGCTACGGGTGAAAAGGAATGGTGCCCTGCGGTAAAAACACAACATGGAGCTGGTGTACACTAGAACCTCATAGAGATTTTGATAAAAGCTTATAACTTCTTCCCAAGGTGGATGGATAACTTGGTAACTTCAACAGCCACAGACCCTATCTGAGACCACTTGCATCTTTTGACAACTTTAAACATGATGTAAGTAGATGTTAAGTGCCAACTGAGCTCACTCTAAGTTGGGAATCTCAGAAGCCTTAGAGTAAAAGTGATGAAGGGACTGAGGGACCAGTGACTGGGCATTGGAGCCTCCACCCTCTTGGCCCCACTGAACACAACCAAGGCTCCCAGGGTGGCAGCTTGTCCCTAAAGAAAGGTGCAGGATGATGCTGGTGCATCCGAGGTCCCGGATGCTCTCCCGGCTTCTCAGGCTCTCTGCCCACCTCCAGGACCAATCAGTACTTTCCAAAGTCTTCTTCACCCTGGTCCTTATTTGGTCAGAAAATATCAGCCACTGTCTGCTGGATGCTTGGATTACTCTACACTAGAGTTTCAATGTCTTCAATTCATTGTTTGAGCAGTAATTGTGACTTTAAATACAATCACAGGGTCTCTTGACTCCCACTTTGGGGAGGGACGTGTTTCCTTGGGTTCTGCTACTCTGTAGGAATGGTGAGCATAGCAGTAGAGACAGGAACTTCAGTTGTGAATTCACTCATCTTTTTACTTTCCGTGAGCAGAAATCTGAAAGATTCTGGGTTGGAATGTGTGAAATTGCTTCATCTTCATTTTGATGTTTTTGAGTACTTTCCTGGAAATTTCAGCATTTTCCCCTCCAACAAGTTTCTGTTAGATCAGTGCTGACATAAACACCAACTTTCAAAAAACATTAGAGAAGTTACTTGGTGGAGGAATTTTCTGGTCAATTAACCTTCATGCAAAGTGATTAACCTTTGAAAATGTGATCTATATTAAGCTTCATAAAATTAAGACATTCTTAAATCATGGTGACCAAGCATATGCGTGGGTTTGCAGTATTAGAGCAAAGTAGAGGTTTAATTCAAACATGTCTTCTTTGGGCTTTTTACTGTTCTCTGTTCTTCAGTGTCTGCTTGCTGCTATCCAGTTTATCCCCTTTTTCAGTCTTTGGGTGATGGTCTGTGCCTCTGGCCTCTGGGTCAAATCCAGGGCTTACTCACCCACCTTCTATTTCTATTTTCACCTTTGTAATTAAACTACCTTAACTCTAACTTCCTTATAAACAAAAGGTTGATTTAGTAAAAATGTATTTGGAGAGGAAATTAATCCTCATGCTACACAACAATAGATCATTCATTCATTTGTTCATTCAAAAGGTACTTATTGAAGGCCTCCCCAGGGAATCATAAGTGAACAAGACAGAAAATATGTATGTGCTGCATGAGTCAAGTATTTAGTGTGTTGAAGGCTATAAAATAAGAGCCCTGAAAAACACAGTGCAGGGTAATGGAATTTGGGAGTGTAATCTCAGTTGAGGAGGAGTGGAGACTGCATTAAGCAGGAGGTGATGGAGTGAGCCAGGCATATGCCACACAGATGTAAGAAGAGAACCCAGAGGGAGGCTACAGCTGGCGCAAACGCTCTGAGGTGGGGGCAAGCTTGGGGTGTTCAGGGAAGAGGGAGGAAAAAAGTGTCCAGGGATTGGAATGAGGGTGGAGGGCGTAGAAGGGCCTAAACAAGAGGTGTGAGGGGTTGCTGACCATGAGGCCCTTTTTGTCCATCACATCGAATTTGTCTACCACTGAGTGAAAGGGGAGATTTGGTAATAGGAGTGATTAAAAGGATCTTACTGGTTTCTTCTTTGAAAATAGATTTTAGAGGGCAAGAGAAGAACCAGAGGCACATTGACAGACTTTTGCAATAATCCAGGGAAGAGGTGGTGATGGCCGAGATCAGTAGTAAGGGCCGTGGTGAATGGACACATGGTTGAGTTCTGATATTTGAAAAGTAGATTAAATGGGACTTGCTGATAGATTGGATGACATGGATTGAAGAGAAAGAAGAGTAAGAAAACTTTCACGAGTTTTGATCTGTCCAGCTGTAAAGATGGAGTTGTCATCAACCAACAGGGTAAGGGTGATTGGAAGAGCAGGTTTTCCTGTGGGAAGAACAGGAATTTTGAGAATCTAAGGTACAGACAAGTGGAAGTGTCGGTAGGCAGGGGAATATCTGAGTCTGAAGTAAAAAGAAAAATCTGGACAGTGTAATCAGCATATAGGTGATGATTAAAACCAGGAAAGCAACTGGGCGGTGAGTGTAGATAGACAAGAAAAGAACTTCAAGAACTGAACTATGCAGTGGTAGGGGGAAGAGGATATGTGAAGAACAGCCAGTGGGGCTTGGAGAAAGATGAATGAGAAGTTGCTCAACAGAGGCTGCTCAGAGCTCAGGTAAGGTCAAGACTGAGGACTGACATTGGCTTTAGCAGCTACTTGTAAACAATTGGTGACACTGACAACAACACAGTACCATTACATTCTCTTTTTTTAATTTCTTTATTGATTAAGGTATTACATATGTGTCCTTATTCCCCCAATACCCTCCACCTCCCATTCATACCATTATATTCTTAACCAGTTATTAAAAAATCAAAATTCAGGAGAATCCAAGATGGCGGCGTAGGTAAACACCTAAACTGCTGCCTCGCGCAACAATTTCAAAAATACAACTAAAAGACAAAACGTCTATCACCCAGAACCACGGGAAAGCTTGCTGAGTGGAAGTTCTACAACTAGAAGGAAAGAGAAAAGAGCACTGAGACGTGCACGAGTGCTGAAAAGCTGAGGTACGGAGGCGCGTGATCCAGGCTGGCAGCGGGCATTGCTATTTTCAACCCAAAGGGAGACAAGCCCCCGATTACTCTGAAATCCAGTTTCTGGGGAGACGCGGGGGACCCAAACTCCTACGGAGAGAAGCTGGACTGTCTGCCAGTGAGGGTGGCTTGCTTGCAGAGCTGCGCGCAGGAATAATTGTTTACGGCGCTGGGGCACGGGACGCCTACCAGGACACAGAGCCAGCTAACTAGCAGCCATTGCTGTTTGCCACGCCCTAACCTAGTGACGCCCTGAGGCCCCGCCCTGCACAACCTACAAACCCAACCAAGCTCCTAGCAGCGGAGTTAGCATAAGAAAGCCCTGCTCTATCGCAGCTTAACCTAGCAAACTTGCAGCCCCGGTCAGACAGCTCCAAAACCTCCAAACCACAAGCAAAGAGGAGAAAACTGTAGCTCTCACTGTAGCTCCTGCTGGGTGGCCTCAGACAGTAGCTGACCTGCACCCCATTGGAGATCCAGAAACCAGTGTACCTAGTGGTCAGTGTGAGACACCAGATTTCAACTCCTCACATCCACAAGTGACACATTCAAGAGGCAGACTCAGTGAGCACCAAAGCCCCACTGAAACAAGTCCTGCCCCATAAGCGTGTCTTCAGCGCAGCAGTTCTTCCATTATAGACACAGTGAGTGCTCACAGCTAATTGAGCTGGAGGTCAATTCCTCCCAGTGTACCAATATCAATTAAGGCCTAACTACACCAAGACTTTGCACTCAGCCCACAAAGGGGTGTACCAAGAGCATCCACATCAGGTGATTGGGGAGGCTGAGCTACTACCCCCTATAGGTCACCTACCACACAAAGCCACTCCATCAACACAGGGAAGCAGCCAAAATGTGGAGACAAAGAAACATGTCACGAATGAAAGAAACGGAGGAAAGCAAACTACTGGACGACATAGAGTTCAGAACCACATTTATAAGGTTACTCAAGAATCTTCTTAAAACCACTGAGAAACTTGATGAGACCTTCAAGGAGCTTAATGAGAATGCCAAAAAAAATGGAAAAGGATCAGTCAGAAATGAAGCATACACTGTCTGAAATAAAGAATATACAGAAACTCAACTGTAGATCAACGTACCCCAAGAATCAAACCAAAGATCTGAAATATGTGGAAACAAAAAACATCCAACCAGAAAAACAAAAAGAAAAAAGAATCCAAAAATATGAAGATAGTGTAAAGAGCCTCTGGGACAACTTTAAGCGAACCAACATCCAAATTTTTGGGGTGCCAGAAGAAGGGAGAGAGCAAAATATTGAAAACCTATTAGAAGAAATAATGACAGAAAACTTTCCCTACCTGGTGAAAGAAATAGACTTACAAGTTCAGGAAGCGCACAGAACCCCATACAAGAGGAATCCAAGGAGGACCACACCAAGACACATCATAATTAAAATGCCAAGGGCAAAAGACAGAGAGAGAATATTAAAAGCAGCAAGAGAAAAACAGTTAATTACCTACAAGGGAGTACCCATACGACTGTCAGCTGATTTCTCAACAGAAACTATGCAGGCCAGAAGGGAGTGGCAAGAAATATTCAAAGTGATGAACAGCAAGAACCTACAACCAAGATTACTCTACCCAGCAAAGCTATCATTCAGAGTTGAAGGTCAGATAAAGAGCTTCACAGATAAGAAAAAGCTAAAGGAGTTCATCACCACCAAACCAGGATTACATGAATTGCTGAAGGGTATTCTTTAAGAAGAGGAAGAAGAAGAAAAAGGTAAAGATAAAAATTATGAACAACAAAATGACATCAAATACATACCTACCAACAAGTGAATCTAAAAATCAAGTGAATAAAAAATTGAAGAACAGAATGGACTGGTGAATATAATAGAATCAGGGACATAGAAAGGGAGTGGACCAACGATTCTCAGGGGAAGCAGGTGTGAAGGGTGCAGGAAGAGATTGGACAAAAATCTTACTCCTATGGATGAAGACAGTGGCGGGGGGTAAGGGCATAGGGTGGGGTGGGGAATCAGGTGGAGGGGAGCTATGGGGGGAAAAAAAGAGGAATACCTGTAATAATCTGAACAATAAAGATTTATTTTTAAAAAAATTAAATAAAAATACAAAAAAAAAAAAAAGAAAAAGAAAATTGAGATCAGCCAGCATGCCAAGTACACTTGCTCCTTCCGTGGCAAAACTTAACGAAGGGACGAGCTGTGGGGATGTGGCACTGCGGTTCCTGCATGAAAACAGTAGCTGGGGTTGCTTGGACCTGCAACACCACTTCTGCCGTCACAGTAAAGTCTGGAGGAGCTGAAAGACCAGTAGAGCTCCACAGTTTGAAACATTGCTCGCCTATAATAAATAAGTTAATTTACATAACCAAAAAAAAAAAAATCAAAATTCAAAGGAAAAAGAAATGCAGTGTTCCCAGTGTGGACTTAGATTATATAAGGTTATTTGCAAAACAATCAAGGAAACAGACAAAACAAGAAAAGAAATAAACAGAGAAAGGATTCTAAGTTCTCAACACTTCTTCAAGGTTTTATGTAGACAAATAGAAATTTGTCTTTAGGGAAGTTTTATAGGAAAAACAAGAAGTTGCTCTTTTGTACCCTTGCGCTTATCAACCTTCAATCTTGCAGATTTCATCTAGTTCTAGGGGTTTAATTTCATCTGTACACTAACATCCCAAATATATATGTGCAGCCCTGATATGCCTTCCAAACTTCAGAAGCAAATATCCCACTGACGATCTGGCATCTCCAGGTGTATGTTTAATAGATACATCAAGCTGGATGTGTCCAAAAGGATCTTACTCCAAAACCTGTTCCACATCTATTCTCCCCATCCAGCAAATAGCAACCCATTTGTCGAGTTATTTGTGCCAAACCTTGTCATCATTGATTTCTCTCTTCCTCTCAAACCCTATATCTTATCCATCAAGAAATCCTATCAGTAATACCTCAAATTATATCCAAAATCCATCCTTGTCTCACCACCTACATTTCCACACACTGGTCCAAGTCACCATCTCTCTCTCCATAGCATCCTAACTTATTTTTCTCCTTCATCCCTTGTCCTCCTTAAAGTATTTCCAAAACCCAGAGTGCTCTTGCTTAAGTCCACATCCGGCTATGTCATCCTTGGTTTGAAACCCTCTAATGGTTTACGTTTCACTGAGTAAAAGCCTAAGTGCTCAAGATGACTCATGAGGCCATGCACGATTTGGTCACCAGAAGTCTCTGACCTGCCTTAGTTCTCCACCATATCTCACTCCACTGAAGCCACGTGGCTCCCTGCTGCTCCCCAAAAACCAAGGTATGCTTCTGCTTTCTGACCTCCTCATGCCTTCCCCTGCAGCCTGGGCTGTGTTTTAGCTGTTTATTAAATGCTACCTTTTTCATCAGCTTTCCCAGGTCACCCTCCCTAAAATTGCACCTAACTTTCCTTACTTCCCTCCTCTGCTTTCTTTTCCTTTCTAAACATATCACCATCCAAATATTTCATAAATATACTAGAGGCCTGGTGCATGAAATTCATGTATGGGGGGGAGGGGTCCCTTAGCCCAGCCTGCACCCTCTCCAATCTGGGACCCTTCGGGGGATGTCTGACTGCCAGTTTAGGCCCGATCCCACAGGAATCCCTATAGGTCACCTACCACACAAAGCCACTCCATCAACACAGGGAAGCAGCCAAAATGCGGAGACAAAGAAACATGTCACGAATGAAAGAAACGGAGGAAAGCAAACTTCCCGAATCCCTGTGGGATCGGGCCTAAACTGGCAGTCAGACATCCCTCTCACAATCCAGGACCACTGGCTCCTAACTTGCCTGCCTGCCTGACTGATCACCCCTAACCACTCTGCCTGCCTGCCTGCCTGATCACCCTTAAATGCTCACCTGCCTGCCTAATCACCCCTAACCACCTCTGCCTTACCCCCACCACCAGGCTTAGTCCAGAAGGACGTCCAGAATGATGCCTGGAAGGTTGTTCAGCTGTCCAGTTTAATTAGCATATTATGCTTTTATTATTATAGATTAGAGGCCTGGTGCACAAAATTCATGCACTGGGGGGGGGGGGGGGTTGTCCCTCAGCCTAGCCTGCACCCTCTCCAATCTGGAACCCCTTCGAGGATGACTGACTGTGGGATTGGGCCGAAACTGGCAGTCAGACATCCCTCTCAAAATCTGGGACTGCTGGCTCCTAATCACTCGCCTGCCTGGCTGCCTGATTGCCCCTAACTACTCTGCCTGCCAGCCTGATAGCCCCCTAACTGCTCCCCTGCCAGCCTCATTGACACCTAACCGCTCCCCTGCCATCTCAATCACCCCCAACTGCCCTCCCCTGCAGGCCTGGTCACCCCCAACTGCCCTCCCCTGCCAGCCATCTTGTGACAATGTGGGGGCAGCCATCTTATGATGACATGGGGGTGGCCATCTTGTGGTGGGCATCTTATGACAATGTGGGGGTGGCCATCTTGTGACAATGTGGGGGCAGCCATCTTGTGACACGAGGGTGTGAGGGTCAATTTGCATATTACCACTTTATTATATAGGATTTTACTGATTTATATTTTTATTGTTCTTCTTCTTCATTAGGATATAAATTGCACACTGGCAGGTATTTTTTTTTGTCTTTGTTTTCCTGATGGGTACCTTGCTATGTCCCCAGTATTTAAAAGAGTGATGGACACTTAAGAAAGAAGTCCTCATTGGATGTCTGTGTTCAGCATTTTGCTCTTACAAGGCCAGTTGATGCAGAATTGAGATGATACTAGTTGTGAAAACACGGAAATATTTTCTTACTTACTGATGAGGCAATAGCCCCTACCTCAGGAGCTCCCAGTACCCTCCACTGCCCTTTCTTCGACCTCTGCACATCCAGAAACTGCAGGAGTAGGCCCAGCTCACTCGCAGGGGCTGTTGTATTGCTTCTGTCAAATATTTCAGGTGTCATATTTTCTCTCAAGACACTGCAAACAAGGCTGGCTGATTGCTCTTAGTCTCAGATGGAAAGATTGTAATAAATTCAGAAGGCAAAATTATCTAAATTTTTTTTTGAAAGACAGACTGCAAAATTTGTTCTGGACAACTTGTTCTTAGAATAATTTACCAAAAATATTGACAATTACCTCTACAGACTATTATGGAAAGTTTGATGATAAAGCATTGGCAAACCTCCAATGGAGGTTTCTTATGGTATTTCATAAATGAATTTGGATTTCTTGACTTCAGTTCAGTGCTCTTCCTATTATGTTATGTGGAAGAATATGAGTATTTTATTTTACTTTTTATTGAGACATATCTAACATTAAATTAAAAGTACAACCCTAGTTGAGTAGCTCAGTTGACTAGAGAGTCTTCCTGTTATGCTAAGGTTGTGGGTTCAATTCCTGCCAGGACATGTACAAGAATGAACCAATGAGTGCATGAATAAGTGGAACAAAAAATTAATGCTTCTCCTTCTTCTCTTCCTCTCTCTTTCTAAAAAATCAATAAATAAAAACTTTTAAAATTAAAAACACAGATATTAACTGTTGAATTTGATAATTATACTCACTCATTTAATCACAACCCCAATCAACATAGAAAATATTTCTTTTTCCAAGAAAGTTCCTCTGTACCACTTTCCAATCAAATTCCCATAATCCCAAGCACACACTTGCTGCTTTCCAGATGCAAAGTGGATTATCCTGTTATTGGAGTTCCTGTAAGTGTAATATGCTGTGACTACTCTTCTGTGTGTGGTTTCTTTTGCTTAGCATATTTTTTTTGAGAATGGGGTAGGCCTTTATTAATTTTTAATTTGCAACAAACTCAAGCTTATAGCATATGGCATTTTTGAGATTCATTATTATGTTATATCAATAATTCCTTTCTTGTTATTGTTGAGCTGTTTTCGATGCCTTTTCTTCATTCTTCTGTTGATAGATATTTGGATTGTTTTCTGTTTTTAGAACTATGAATATGTTATTAATGAACATTCTTTTATAAGTATTTTATGGACAAGTGCTTTTAATTATCTTGGATAAATCCTAGAAGTGGAATTGTTAAGTCACAGAGGAGATGTTCTTTAACTGTTTGTTTTGTTTTATCAATTTACGGAGATAAAAATGTACATACAATAAAATGAACCAATTTTAAGTGTAAAATTCAGTATGGTTTGACTGATATGAAACCATCTTCTCAATTAAAATATCATCCCAAAGGTTACCTTATGTTCCTCTATAGTCAATTGACCCCCTCATCACTTGTCCTAAGTGACCACTCAAAGCTGTGCACTTTCAGGACGTTATATAAATGGGAGACCATAGTGTATGCTCTTTTACACCTGTCTTCCTCCCTCTGCGTCTGTTTCCGAATTCATCCTTATTACATGAATCAGTCGTTTCTTCTTTTTTATTGCTGATTAGCATTTCATAGTATGAATATAAAATAATTTACCCACCTAACATGCTAATGGTCATCAACCTTCTATGAACATTGGTGTATGAGTCTTTTTGTGGCATATGTTTTTATTTCTTTTGGATAGAGCCTTAGGAGAATTCCTGGATCACATGGTAAATATCAGAAACTGCCACCTATTTTCCAAAGTCATTTATCATTTCAGACTCTTCCCTGCAATGTATGGGAGGTCTAGTATCACACCCTCGTCAACACTCGGTGTTGTTAGTCTTTATAATTTTAGACAGAAAGTAAGATTTCATTGTAGTTTTAATTATTTGCATTTCTCTAATGACTAACAAATTTGAGCATATTTTTCATGTGCTTGTTGGGTATTGATATACTTTCTTTTGTGAAATCTCAGTTCAAGTCTTTTTCTCATTTTTTAATTGGACTATTTTGTCTATATTATTGTATGAGTTATTTATAAATTATAGATGCACTTCTTTCATCAGATGTATAAACAGTAAGTATCTTGTCTGAGTCTGTGGCATGGCTTATTCAAATTTTTAGTATGTCTTTTGAGAAACAGAAGTTCTTAATTTTGATGAAGTCCAAGTTATATATTTTTCTTTCATGATTAGTGATTTTTGTATCCATTCTATGAACTATTTTCCTACTTCAAGTTATGAAGATTATCTACTCTGTACTTTTCTCTCTACATATATATAATCCATTTTAATATATATATCTATATAGCCAGTTTTTCTATAATCATTTTTGAAAACACTATGTTTTCCCCATAGACTTATGATGGCACTACTATAAAAAATTAATTTACTGCCTATGTTGGAGTCTATTTCTAAACTCTTTTCTGATACTTTGACTTATGTATTGATCTTTATGTCAATACAACCCTAGTTTCATTATTATAACTTTATATTAAGCCTTAAAGGCATGTTGTGTAAGTTATCCAATTTTGTTCTTGCTTTTTAAACAATATCTTGGCTATTCTAAGTACCTTGATTTTCCATGTAACTTTTACAATTCTCATAGAAATTATAGATGATAACCCTAATGCTGGGAAAATAAAGCCTACACTGACCAAGACAAATGAAGATGTGCAGGAATTAATGAAGGATGACAAATGCTGCTGTGGAATTTGTATGGGAGAGATTATCTGGGTCATAAAAACTTAGTCCCAAAGGGACCTTAGTTATCATTTAGCCATTTCACATATGGCAACACTTAAGACTGCTGGCTAATTTTCAGTTGGCCAGCACCTCCATTTCTCCTCATCTCCATCCTCTGTCCACAGAGCTCCTTCAACCTGCTTGATGTTCACTCTCTTCTTGGTCCCAAGGGTGACTTAGGCCTCACCTTACTGTGAGATAGAACAGAAAAGACAAAGTTCTAAGGGAGAGATGTAAAAATGTGGTAGAAAATGAATTGCATCTGTTCCGATCCATATACATAACTTTCTTTTCAGACCCCAAATTCCACCACCTAATCATTGTACTGATTCATTCAACAAACACTTTGAGCACCTACTTTGTGTAGGCTACTTTCGGGCATGTGAGTTATATCCCTGGACAAAAGTGACCAAAATATCTTTCCTCTTGGAGCTCATATTTAGTGGGAGAAACAGAACATCAACAAGAAACACGTGCAGAAGTGGAATGTTAGAAGGTGAGGAGTGCTCTAGAGAAAGCAGAGCAGGCAGAGAGATAGGGAATGTGGGAGGGACACTGCAATTTAAAACTGATTGAATAGATACTCAAACAAATACTTGGACACCAATGCCCATAGCTGCCCTATTCACAATAGTTAAAAGTAAAAGCATCCCAAATGTCTATTAACAGATGAATGGGCAAACAAATTGTGGTACATACGTACCGTGGAGTATTATTCAACCATTGAAAGGAATGAAGTACTAATACATGTTTCAACATGAATGAACCTAGCAAAAACTATGCTAAATGAAGGAAGTCAGATACAAAAGGTTCTTACTGTGTGATTCCATTTATATGGGACTTTCAAAATAGGTAAATCCATAGAAATACAAAGTGGATTGGTGGTTTCTAGGGGTTAGGGGAAGGGAGAAATGGGGGAAGTGGCTGCTAATGGCTGTGGGTTTTATTTGGGACAACGAAAGTGTTTGGAACCAGGTACTAGTAGAGGTGGGAGTTGCATAGCATCGTGAATGTATTAATGCCACTGGATTACCCCTTTAAAATGGTTAATTTATGTGATGTAAATTTTTCACCTCAATAAAAAAATTCAGACAAAAAAGAAAAGAAAATTGTGTAACCAGGGTGAGGCTTGTTGAGAGGACACAATGGGAGCACTGACTCTGAGGAGGTGAGAGGGACATCTAGTGGATAACTGGAAGGAGTCATCCAGATGGAAGAAAGAGCAGGGCAGAGGAGGGATGGGCTGGTGCATTTAAGGGTTGGCAGAGAGGACACAGGGCTAGGGAGGAGAAGTCAGAGAGGTCTCAGATCCCAAGGGCCCTTGGCTGCTGTAGGGTGTGAGCATCTCCTTTGGGAGAGGCAAAAAGACTTGAGAGGCCATATGATTTGACCTGCATTTTCAGAGTATCTGGACCCTCTGTATTAGCAAGGGTCTGAAGAGAAGCACCAGTAGAAGCAGTGAGATGCTGTTAAAATCTAGGAGAGAGATGAGGGTGGCTCAGACAAGAAAGGTGGCAATGGAGGTGGAGAGAGGTAGTGGCAGGTAGGATGTATTTCAAAGGTGAAATCATAGGATTTCCGGATGGATGGCATGTCAGATATGTGAAGAAGAGGAGAGTCGATCATGTACAGAGTTTAGCCCTGAGCACTGGGAGGATGGAGCGGCATCACTGAGAGAAGAAGGCCTGTGGGAGAAGCTGCCCTCTCTAGGGGCAGGCAGGGAGGCCTGTGGGAGAAGCTGCCCTCTCTAGGGGCAGGCAGGGAGGCCTGCGGGAGAAGCTGCCCTCTCTAGGGGCAGGCAGGGAGGCCTGTGGGAGAAGGTACCCTCTTTAGGGGAAGGTGGGGAGGCCTGAGGCGAGAGGAGTTTAGGTCTGGAGATAGTGTGTCTACTCCAGCTTGTCCTTAAATATATATAGCTTCTAGATTTTGAAAGGAAGAATTGGGTGAGGCCCAAAGGAGGGTGGAGGGAAAGAACTGGGTGTTGAGTACTCCTAGAATTCAGAGGGTAGCAAAGAAAAATAAAAAAATAAGCTCTTGGCCTGAGGTCTCTCAGGGATGGAACTGGGCCCAGAGCCTTCTCCAGAGGCGCAAGCCAGGCCCCTGCCACTACACACGGGCTCTGCCTGGTGTCATTGCAGGCTCTGCCCACGTCTCATCAGGAAAAAGGCGGAAAGTGGCATCTCAGATGCTCTCCGATGAAATGAAGAAACAGTTCCCCTTACTCTTATGAGAATTGTGTGAGAACCCAACTCACTTAAGTTTGTGTATTTAATGTGACAAAAATGTCCTGATTTTGGATGTGGTTTACAGTAAGACAAGGCCCAGATGGCCAGCTGTGGCATGTGGGACTTTGTTTTTATTTAGCTACAAAATGAGCCACGACAAATATAGAAGCCTCCCAGGACCTCTTCCATGTCATGAAAAACTTCCAAATGTAAGCAGCCAGCTGTTACTCTGGCAATAAAAGGTTTTTTGTTTGCTTGTTTTGTCTTTTTGTTTTTTAGTGAAAATATCATAAATAGGGATATGTGATATTTCAAAACCGTAACCTCCAAATCAGGAAAAAAAATATGGCCAAATTAGGTTAGGTTAATGAAAATGAAGAGTGCTGGGAAATCCTACAAAGAGGGAATGTACGTGTCAGAAATGAGCAAACGTCGGAGAGTTCTGATTAAGTTGGCAGGAATTCAAGGCTGCTCAATCTGATTTATTTATTCATAGCTCTTGCCTTTCACATTTTGTCTTGTTAAGTTACTATAAACTACTAAACTGTAGCCTTAGCCAGTTTTGCTCAGTGGATAGAGCATCCATCATCCTGTGGACCAAAGGGTCCTGGGTTTGATTCTTGTCAAGGGCACATATCTGGGTTGCAGGCTCCTCTTTGACTCTGGCCCTGGTTGGGCATGTGCAGCAAGCAACCAATCGATGTGTTCCTCTCACATCGATGTTTCTCTATGTCTCTCCTTCTCTCTTCTGCCTTCCCTAAAAATCAATGGAAAAATATCTTTGGGCGAGAATTAACAAAAAATAAACTACAATACTATAATTTTGTATTGGATTGTATCATGGTACATAAGAGGCCTAAGGGAAAGCAGGTGAGTTTATTTTATTTAATATAAGAAGGAAAGACTTACTGCTCCAACCTCGCTCTTTTTCAGTTTATATTAGAAAATAAAACAAAAACTTGGCTTTGAGGTTCAACAAGCCTGGTTTCAGCCCCAGCCACAACTGGGGAAACTTGGTCACATGACTTCACTAGTCCCACCCTTGGGTTTTCCTTTTCATCTGTAAAATTTTAATGATGTTGATATAAGTACCACAGAGTAGTGTATGTTGAATGACAGGACTTACCTGTTGAATGGTTGACTGAACTGTTTTATAATAATAGGCTTTATTAAATGTTTCTGTAAGATTTCATGGTTATTATGTTAACACTAGAGGCCTGATGCATGAAGATTCGTGCAAGAATAGGCCTTCCTTCCCTTGGCTGCCGGCACTGGTTTCCCTCCTGCACCCAGGACCCGGGCCTTTGCTCTGGCTGCCGCCTCCTGCCTTGGCTCTGGGCTGGCTGCAGCCATCTTTGTTACATTAATTTTCATATTCCCTTCTTATTGGCTGTGGGTGCTGCCATCTTTGTTGAGAAGTGACAGTCAATTTGCATATTCCATAGGATTCTAACTGAAACCTCATTTTAAACTAAGAAACCTAATTTAAAACTAAAAAAGAAATGTAAATGTGGTCTACTTTAATGAATAAATGCCTGAATACTATTTTTGAAAAGATGTTTTAGGATACAAAATATAAGTCCATATTCAAGCATAAGAACATTCAGGATTGTATTATTTTATTTAGCAAAACATTATGTAGAGTTCACGGTTCCCCAGACATTGTCCCAAGCTCACCTGCTCCTGATTCTGTGGCCTCAGGGCCAAAACTCATATGATCTTTGATAATAAGAAAGAAACTGGACTCAACTGGTCTGAGGCCACCTGCCCCTGCTTGAGCCAAACCCTATGAGACAGGGTTGAATCCTATCTGAGCATTTATTCCAGTCCTGCCAGCAGCATGGGGAGCAGCAGGTCACCCTGGAAATTCTGCTCTGACCCCCTTGCCAGCTGCTGGTTATACACATGAGGGGAAACAGCTACATGCAGCGCCAGTGTCACAGGGAAAGGGAGGGAGGGTCCCCAGTCGGCCTTCGGGAGCTCGGAGTCTGATAACAAGGTGGCTAATCTTCTGTGATGTTACACACTGTTACACACAGCTCAGCCCGCGCCTGCGCCCCGAGGATGGTCAGTGTTCTGAGAAAAACTCCCGGGGGGGGGGGGGGGTCAGGGTCCCAGTACAGCCACCAAATGAAAGTGTGTCCTGCCCTTAGTCTGTTCTCTGAGTCATGGACCCATCGAGGCATCTTATCTTTTTACAGCCTCGTTTCATCCTCCAGCGTCCCAGGGTCTGTAAGAAAACTTCTCATCTATGTTTAGTGAGGTGAGTAATTTAGACAGCTGTGGCTCTCTTCCTATTAGTGTCCCTCCACACGATCAGGAACTTTGAAAACTAACTTGAGATTAACAATGAGTTAATAAATTCCCCAAATTTATGCCAAACATCTCATCTTCGGTCTTCCAGTAGTCACAAGAATGGCTTTTCCATCTGAGCACATGACTGGGTCCAAAATCTGATCAGCTCTGTGCAGGCTGAGCGGGGCTGGGAGGTGAGGGCAAGGCGGTGGTCCACTCCGGAACCCATGTGGGCAGCGCCTCCACTCCTCGCCTTCCTTACCTGGTGGCACTAGGACTCATGATTAGGCATCTCGCCTTTGGAGACAGCCTGCTTGGGTTCAAGCTCTAGCTCTACCCCTTCGAGGTGTGTGACTTGGACAGTGGCTTAGCCGCTCTGTGCCTGAGCGCCGTTCTCTGTAAATTGTGATACTAATAATAGCATCTGCCTTGTTGGGTGCTCATGAGAATGGAGTCAATACATTTGAGTCACTTAGAACTGTATCTGGCATAGAGAGAGTTCTAGGAAAAGCTTAGCTGTTATCATTCTTAATGATATTGTGCTGGTCTGGAATTAGTCCCCGAATCCTTCTGGGAAGTAATGAGTTTCAAAATTAAGTTGCATTTACTCAAGTAGAGTCATACCAGCTATGCAGAGCTAAAATTTGTTTCACAGAAGCCCAAGAATTATGTCTTCCTGCCATGCCCTTGAGGCGGCCTTCTTACTCACAGCCTCCCTCTAGTTCCCTGAGCTCCTTAGAGAAACCTTCTTTTTTCCATCAGAACTGACAGCCCAGCAGGGACTTAAATCTAAGGAGCTGGAAGCTGTTTTTGGATGAGATTGCATCACATTCTGAACCATAAACAAAACATTTTCAGGCTCTCTTCAGGGCCTGCTTGCTTCTCATGGCTTGTCCTGAGTTGCTGTTGAAACTCTCATCTGCCCCCACTGGCTGAGCCAGAAGCATCCAGGACTCTGGGAGGATGGTTTCAAGGTCCCAGCATTTCAAGTTTATTCGGAATCAAAAGGGTAAAAATGCCAGGGCGATAAATGGCAAGCACTTTCTAGTTTGAGAACCTGATGCTAAAATAGAGGGAGGCAATTTGATGACTTCCTCTCTGAAGGAATGTTGTCCTTAAGCTTAAATATTTGTGTACCAAGGTTAGGGATTCCTGGTACATGATGCACCAGCATTTTTGAACGTCATGAATTTTGGTACAAAATCACTGTTGAGGGTGGGTGGAGTGGTGGGTGGGGTGGTGCTGGCTTGAGGATGTCTGAGCAGCTCCCTTGGAATAAGAGTGCGCGGCATGTGAGAAGCTGCAGGGAGCAGCGCAGAGCGGTGATCCTGAGCTGTCCTCCAGCTGGGTGAGCATCAATTACTTACCTAAAGCTTGTGCTAAAAGCTTTTCTACTCATTTAATAAAAAGTATCAATAACCTATGTTTAGAGGAAATGTGCTTTCTTAAAAGTTGTGTTTATTCTTATATTTGTCAAATTCTATATTGGTTCCATCCCTACCCTGACTTTTAAAGAAAGAAGACGTAGTTAAGTGATTCTTTTGCTGCAGGAAAGAAGGAGAGCATGTAATTGTTTTCCACAGACTTTCAAGTGCCTTTAGAAAGCCTCCGTGAGTCCTGGGGACGAGCAGGGCAGAGACGAAACTTTGAGGGTCGGTGCAGTGTCCAGGGCAACTATTGGGCTAACTCTTTATCCTCACTCTCCCACACATCTAGTGGCGTTCTGAGGACTGTTTGTGTGTGCCTGAGCGTGGCCATGCTGTGCACGCAGCTGCCAGCCTGTACAGATGGTTGTAATTTTATATTAGCATCGGTATAATTGTGCTTTCCAGGGTCTGTCAAATTTTATGGTTTTAATTTCTTCAATAATACAAGTTCATTTTCTTTTCTTTTAATTTAGCTTCTTTCAGCCCATTGTCATCAGACAGTGAAATAGTGCGGCCATTGTGAGGTCATTCTCCGGGTCCAAGGTCCGGGCACAGCGGCAGCGATGTGCTCCTGAAACCGCTGTTTCCAATGTTTGTGCACAAGAAACACCTGGTGTGGAACATTCCCTGGGTGTAATTATGCAAGTAAAAGTCATGGGTGTAAATATTTTACAAGTGATTTTGTATGATTTTTTTTCAGTGCAGAGACTGACTACTCTTTCCAGTGATAAATCCTAGGAGCACTGTCAGCCTCCTTGGAGACCTTTACCTCATATGCCAGGGATTCAACTTGAATCATCTCAATTATCAGTGGGCAACGCTGCTCTAGATGATAAACCAAGAATGAGACTTCAGGTCCTGGCGATTGTAACAGTTCTTATACATTTCACAACAGCTTCATTCAGTAAGTATTGCTTTGCAACTGTAACTTAAAATGTTCAAGAACATTTGCCTTGTTTTAAGCTGCTTGCTTACAGTCATTCCAGTTGAATTGTAACCTGGAAATTTATTTATGCTCTACAGTCATCTTCATTACAAACTCATGAACATGAGTTCTGCATAGATATAGCATTTTAGCTTTACATGTTCAAATATGTTGCAGCTTGCCAGGGCGCCTGCACGTGGAGGCACTGTACGCGTCCTCCAATTGGCAGCCTGCTTTGTACAGTGGACATGCCTCTCCCATGGGAGCAGTTTAGGGGACTTAGTTCCAAATTGACTCTCCGATCTCTGGTACCCACTAGAGCATTTCATAAAAGATCTTAATCACTTATTTCTTCTTTCTCAGTTTAATATCACAAAGTATGGCCCATTGCTCAATCCTAGAGGAGAATGTCCCAGAGCAGTAGTCGGCAAACTCATTAGTCAACAGAGCCAAATATCAACAGTACAACGATTGAAATTTCTTTTGAGAGCCAAATTTTTTAAACTTAAACTTCTTCTAACACCAATTCTTCAAAATAGATTCACCCAGGCTGTGGTATTTTGTGGAAGAGCCACACTCAAGGGGCCAAAGAGCCGCATGTGGCTCGTGAGCCGCAGTTTGCCGACCACGGTCCTATAGGATAAGAATTGTAATTGTTATATAGTCATTTCAGAATCATTTCATATTTTTAATTTGCAGGCAAATCATCCTGGGGTATGGAAAATGAGGCTCTAATTGTGAGATGTCCTAGACAAGGAAGATCTCAATACCTTGTGGATTGGTATTACTCAAAAACCAACCAAAGTGTCACCACCCAGAAAGGAAACCGTGTATTTGCTGCAGGGGAACATCTTAAGCTTCTCCCAGCCAAAGCTGAGGACTCTGGAGTTTACACTTGCATTCTCAGAAGGTAGTACCAGTCACCCCGATCGTTAGGCTTGCTCTCTTTTCTTTAAGAGATGATGGCCTGGGTGCCCTCACTTTCCTTCTCTTTATAGACTTTTCTGGTACTGTTGACTTTGCAAAGTGATTTGAGTAAAAGAGTGCTTCTAGGAACACCCTCAGGTTGGGGTGTAGGTGGTTAAGAACTAATTACTTGGATGTAAAACTGCAGGGATTAATTCTTAGCCCAGTCTTTTCAGTTAGGAAAAACTTTGTTTTTCTAGTGACCAAGAAAATTGAGACCAGCTGCTCAATTTTGGCTGGAAGTGAGAGTAAATAAGCACAGCAAACAGTAAGCAAGGCAATGGGCACTGGGGGCCTGTGGGTGGCACAGGAGGGCATCACCAGTGCCTGACACCTGAGAGGTGAGCCAAGGAGGGATGTGAGATTGTGCGCCTACAAATTATTCTCCCTACATACAGACTGCTACATGTTTTGATTGTGTGCCTGTATTTGGTACAGACAAAATGTTAGATGAACTTCACTGAAAGGCAGGATGTGTATAGTTAGGGTGCCTAGGTCCTGAGGGCAGACAAGTTTCAATTTCAGATTCATCTCCATCACTAGTCAGCTGGATGCTTACAGGTTGCTTCTCTGTCCCTCAATTTCCTCATCTGTAATCTACATAAATAATATAAACCAGATTTGGGTAAAATTATTTCATAATGCTAAGTAATTTTTTTAAATTGTTGGACTCATTTTAATAGTTCTACCTTCAATAAGACTGGACATGTGAATGTCACCATATATAAAAAACAACCAGGCTGCAAAATTCCAGATGACCTGATATATTCAACAACCTCTGGATCAGAAAAAAATTCCAAAATATATTGTCCTACCATTGACCTCTACAACTGGACAGCACCTGTTGAGTGGTTTAAGGTAAAGGAAATTTGGGGAAAATAAATGAAAATTACACAAAATAAATGGAAGTTAGGATTACTGAGAGTGGAATGGCATTTTGTATTTCAGAATTGTAAAGTTCTTCAAGGATCAAGGTACTACATACAAGAGACTTATTTGCTGATTGACAATGCAACTAGCAAGGATGCGGGTGATTATACATGCAAATTTATGCACAATGAAAATGGAATCAGTTACAGTGTGACAGCAACCAGATCATTCACTGTTCACAGTAAGCTACAGAACTTAGCACAATAGAACATTTGCCGAAGATCAGGCGGGAGGAGTGGCCCTGCTTGTTGGTGTTCCTGCACCGCCCCAGCCCCCTCCTGCTGCCCCTCAGTCGGCATGATCTCTGCTGTCACCACTATCAAGACTTAGACATTCCAGAGGGAGACGGTGCTACTCACCTGAAATCAGCTGTTCTTTCCTTTTTTTACTTAATTTTCAAAGATAATGTGATCGGATACTAACTTAACGTTTTTGACTGCAGTACTATTTGAAAAGCAAGATTAACATTTCTTCTCCAATTTGTTGTCAAAGATTCTGTAGATAGAAAAAAAGTCTGTTTAGTCTCTAATATAACTCATTGGACTCGAAGTTGAGTGAGCAGCTTTATAAAGACACCTGGGTGTTGTCAAGTGGCTGTCAGCCCTGGTTTGCAATGCTTTCAACATCATCAAAGGCCTCAAGTAGGTCACTTAATTATAAATTTTTTCCAATTTATTTTAAACTCCACAAAAGCCCATTCAGGGGAAAGATATCACAATCAAGAGTGTCACGTGGACAAAGATGGTTTCCTCGGCCTGGCTTGACCATGGGTGTGAAGGAAGCAGGCCTGTGTGTGGGGATTTCCTGGGGCAAAGCCACAGGGGGAAAGGCTTTGGTGGGCCCTTGGCTCCCACAGGGAAAGGGGCCGCGGACCACACTAGATTAGCCATCATGCTCACAGTGGAAATGCAGGCTTCTGACCATGGGCCTCAGTGGCGGGGCCCAGTGTGGGGCACACAGTCCACCGGGGCGCCGCCCATGCACGGTCCCTGGGCGCCAGGCCACAGGCCCAGCACTTCCCGAGAGGCTGGACCACCAGGGCGAGGCCCCAGCAGAATCAGAGCTCCTGCATTGATCATTCTCACGGGTCTTCTGAACTCTCCTTCCCCGAAGTGTACTTTTCTGACAATTGTTAGGTCGTATGATTAATTAATGGGTTGGTCTAGTATTCGTGTAATGAGATAAAAGAGAATAGAAAATATCAAAGAGCATAATCATCAGTAAGGGAAAATACTATTTTATTTTGAAGTTTTATTTCTTTGCGTCTGTGCATATTTGCTGCCATTGTTGAGAAAATTTGAAAAACATTGCTATGAAATAGGATAGAAATTTGAAATATATGTTTTATATTGATGACCATCCAAAATCTGTTCTAACATTATATTCTCTTCTTGTCTTTAAGATGAGAATGGCTTTTCATTGTTTCCAGTAATAATAGCACCTCCACAAAATGCAACCCGGGACGTGCAAGTTGGTAAGAAAACTCTAAGAACCCGGTAACTGTGGCCTGGAAATCCTCCCCCTGCCGCCCCTGAGAATCCCAGATAGGTCCTCACTGTGCCCAGTGTCCTGAGGGTTACATGAGGTGCGGGTGGCAGTCCCTGCCTCAGGCACTTGATAAGAGTGGGGACATGTGGTCACAGCCATGCACGGCATCTACTCCTGTGTCGACTTTGTAACTCCTGCACCCTTGTCACTTCTGCCCAGGGTGGAGACTGTTCCCTCTTTAGGCTTGTGGGTACTTAGGCTCAGAGGGACTGATGATGTGCCCGAGGGTGTGAATATTCAGTGATAGGCCAGAACCGACTTTCCGACTCACCATCTCCACCTTTCCTGGTCCCCCCAGAGGTGGGAGATGCAAATAAGGTTTTGCATGTAAATGTCCCACCCGACTGGTCCTTACCCACATCCTAGCTCATCTGCAGCCATTCCCCCACAGCCACCCGTGGCTGTGACATGGACATGGGCACTTCTACCTCCATGCCTGCTTCTGCCTATTGCTTCTCACCTCTCAACACAAAGCTCAAAGGCACACCTCTGCGAACACCCATGCCTCCCCGCACCTGCTGACAGCAGGAGCATAGCTGTCAGGGAGCCCAGGGCCTCCGTTTACCTGTGCAGCAGGCGGCCTCTCCCTGCAGGACTTCTCCCTGCCTGTGTCCCATGTCGCAGCAACCTCTCTAGAGAACACCTTGTGTGCTCATTGCTTGCTTATACCCTGTCCCCCATGGAGAGATGCTGAGCTCCTTTTCTCTCTCCAGACACCTAATTCTAGAGGCAGGAGCTGGGAAGGGGGCTGGATGCACGTCCCCAGGCCCTTTCGGCGAGGCAGCCTTGGGTCCTGCGGGGAGGCAGCCTGGCCTCAGATCTGATCCTTCATGTTAAAGGATTGGAAGGAGAGGGCTCTTGGACGATGAAATACTGGGATGGTAGCCAGGTCAGGTAAAGCAGTTTTACTCGCCTGGAGCCAGATGAAGAAAGGAAGAGAAATGCGTGCGGGAGAGCAGTTAAAGGAAAATCCAGTTTACCGTGAAGGGAATACACCATTATAACTAACGTGGGATTGAAGCTGGAGTCATTTGTCTCTTGGGCTTCCTCATCCGGTGAGAGTGGGGAGGGGCTGAGCTTCAAGACTACTTTTGAGTGACATAAAGATAGCAGGGAGGGCGGTGCAGACAGGGAGGGTGGGGAGAGTCATCAACCGTGTTTTCACATTAAATAAATACTATTTGCAGCATTTAATTTTACTGGTGAATTTCTTCTCATGTAGGGAAAGAAGCGAACATCACTTGCTCCGCTTGCTTTGGGAAAGGCTCGCAGCTCCTGGCTGCCGTCCTGTGGCAGATCAATGGAAGCAAAGTGGGGAACTTTGGTGAAGCAAGAATTTGGGAGGAGCAAGAGCAAAATCAAAGGTATTTTCATATTGAAGTCAAAACACCCCCTTGGCCTCCCACACAATTGTAACTGCAAAATAGCATTGAAGGTAACCAGTCGCCTTCTCAGTTCCAGCAACATGCTGACCTGTCTGAGCTCCATTCTGAGAATAGCAGATGTGAGAGAACAGGATTTGTTGCTCAAGTATGACTGTCTGGCCCTGAATTTCCATGGCTTGAGAAGACACTCGCTAAGACTCAGGAGGAAAAAGCCAAGTAAGGAGTGTTTCTGAGACATTGGTCACAAGCCTGTTGTATCAGCTGTGAGCTGAAAGCGTTTTCTTAAGAGAGCAAGGTGCTGCAGGGTCCAGGGACTGCAGGACAGCGCCAGGCCTCCCAGCAAAGGCGCTTCTCCTCTTGAGAACATGACCCTGGAATCAGGCCACCTCCCAATGTGTCTGGCAGCTTCTCCACTGCTTTACTTCCATCTTCTACCTCTCCCCTCCACTGTCCTCTTCTGCCTCCCCCCCTCCTCCCTCTGCTCTGGCCTCCATTCCCCTGTTGTTTCCTCTGCCACACCAGCGGCTTCCTTGGGCCTCCTGCTTCCAGCCTCCGCAGACCTCTCTGCCCCACTGTGTGTGAAAGAAGACAGCAATCTGTGAACATGTTCTTGTGTTACCTTTTATAACATGTCATAAACATCGTCCCTTTTATAATTTTTTTTTTTTGTCATAAAAAGCACATATTTTGTTAGTGGAGCTGGCAACGTGAACGAAATGGTTAAGTACTTAATTTCTGTTCGTACCAGTAAGAAAATGGTATTCCTATGCATTGCTTATGTTGCCATTTTAGGAATGTTCTCTGGTAACTGGGGCTGGAACTGCTTTCATGTTACATGTACCTGGTGTTTTGTTCCTTCTAGTTTCTCTGTATTTGGTACCTTTCACCTGTTTTTCTTCAAATCAATGTGGTTATGTTCTATCTCAACAACTGTGTAAATTAAACAAAAATTGTTGCTATTGTTGCTATTGTTGTACTGTCATGACCAATTCCTTTATTTCTCATCCTATATAATAAAGAGGAAATGTGCAAATTGACCCTCACACCCTAACACAAGATGGCCGTCCCCATGTGGTCAAAGCTGGCTGCCACAAGATGGCTGTCAGGGGAGGGCAGTTAGGGGCAACCAGGCTGTCAGGGGAGGGCAGTTGGGGGAGTCCAGCCCTGCAGGGAAGGGCAGTTGGAGGAGGGGGGAACCAGGCCGGCAGGGGAGTGCAGTTAGGGGTGACCAGGCTGGCAGGGGAGGGCAGTTGGGGGTGGGGGAACCAGGGTGGCAGGGGAGGGCAGTTAGGGGCAACTGGGCCTGCACGGGAGGGCAGTTGGGGACAACCAGGCTGGCAGGGGAAGGCACTTGGGGGCAACTGGGCCAGCAGGGGAGGGCAGTTGGGGGCAATCAGGCTGGCAGGGGAGTCGTTAGGGGGTGATCAGGCTGGCAGGCAGGCGAGCGGTTGGGAGCCAGCAGTCCTGGATTGTGAGAGGGATGGGCCTAAACCAGCAGTCGGACATCCCCTGAGGGGTCCCAAATTGGAGAGGGTGCAGGCTGGGCTGAGGGACATCCCCACCCCAGTGCACAAATTTTGTGCACTGAACCTCTAGTCACAGAATAAAAGAAATTACAGCATTGTCTTTAATTTTAAAAACAAAAACTTAAAAGGCCTGTATCCCCATATTATTAAGTATTATTCAATAAGTATGTGATACTCATAATAATAATATTACACACTTTTATTATTTCCTCTGTACCAGGACCTGATTATTTTCCATTTGATTTCTCCTTAGTTAAAAGTCTACATCCATAAGAAGGGCTGCTACTACCCTCTAATTGTAAAGATGCTGAAACTGGGCATAGCGAGGCCCAGTAGCTTGCCCAATTCTGGAGTCCCAGGGCCACCACCACACTGGAGAGTGCTTCCCGGTTATAAGCACTTTCAGGGAGTAGTGCTCAGTCGTCTTGTAAAAACAGTCCTTTATGCATTGACTAGAGGCCCGATGCATGAAATTCATGCAAGAGTAGGCCCTCCTTCCCCCAGCTGCCGGCACCAGATTCCCTCTGGCACCCAGGACCCAGGTTTCCCTCACAGCCCCAGCTTCGTCCGGAAGGATGTCTGGTCTAATTAACATCCCTGACACCTGGGAAGGCACAGAACCACTTGTTTTGATGTCCCGGGTTAACTTCTCTCCTTCCTTGGAAGTGGCCAGCCATGCTCATGGCCAGGAGCTATAGGAGGAGGCCTGTGGGGACCTGTGCTTAGGGAGCACCTCGCTTTAAACCAATGGACGGCCCAATGAGCTCTCTGCCAGCTTCCCACCCCTCCCAGCTTTGAGTTACTTCACTTGAGCCGTTCTTTTCTTTTCTTTCTTTCTTTTTTTTTTTTTTTTTTTTTGCCTATTTTAGGTGCCTCACATAAGTGGACTCATACAATATTTGCCTTTCTATATGTGGCTTATTTCACTCAGCAGAATTCCTGCCACCTGTGCCAGGATTTCATTTCTATCGGAGGCTGACATACCCACCCTTTAAAGTCAGGTTCAGATGCAAGTGTTTTAACAAAGATACCTCACACATGGTGCTGTGGGTTTCATATGACATTCAGTCACGAGGCACAGGTCTGGCTGCCCTGGCGGTGACCTCAGCCTGACAACATGCCCTGGAAGTGACCTCAGCCTGCCGGCTTCAGTCCTTTACAGTGTCCTCCTCCTGCTGAGGCCCGGAGCTTCCCCGGCCGAGGTTGCCTCAGGACCCATCATTTTAATGGGAGTTTCAGAAATGGTCAGTTTGTAACTCTGCTGACCTTCCACACTCATTAGCTGGAACTCTCTGAAATGGAAATTCCCCTCATCCCCTCGGGCTGCTTGGTGATCCTAACCGGTTCCAGTGCATGCAGGAGAGACAGGTAAGTGCCAGACCTTTCCACCTCTTTGCTGATTTGCAGAGTAAGGAGTGGGTACCCTATTTACTTCTAACAGAGTTCAAAGTGTTACCTCTTTCATGTGGTGGTGCAGGAGGACTTGCTCACTATGATGCATCGTGATATACTTCTGGTGTTTTTTTTGGGGGGTAGATGACAATGGTTAACAAAATTATATGGGTTTAAGGTGCATAATTCTCCAGCACATCATCTGTACACTGTACCATGTGTTCACCACCCTCAGTCAAGTCTCCGTCCATCACCATTTATCCCCCTTACCTTCCTCCCTCTCACTCAACCCCCATCCCCCTGGCAATCACCACACTGTTGTCCATGTCCATGCATTTTTTCTTCTTTTTTCAATCTCTCCCCTCCACACACTGTCCCACCCCATCCCAACAGCTGTCACCTTCTCTCGATGAGTCTGTCTCTATTTTGTTTGTTAGCTCATTTTGTTCATTAGAGTCCACATCTGAGTGAAGTCCATTGTGCTTGTCTTCCTGAGTCTGTCTTGGTCATTCTTGGTCTCAGTGTTGGGTGCTCAGGAAGTGGTGAGCAATTAATTGAAGGGAATTCTGAATATGGGCCTGTGCTTTTCCATGTCAAACCTGGGAGCCCATGCTTTGAGATTTAAGATGAAAATCAAAGGAGAATTATATAACCAATTCTCATTTGAGATTCTTCTCATGTGCATCACTAAGTGGGGTTATTTGCAAAAGATAGAAGTTAGCAGTTCCAAAGGGGCAAATAAACCTGAAACATTACCAATACCATTAATGGTCATAGCTCTTATATTCAGTTTGTACATACCTGTCACAAGTCCTTGAAGATGGGGACCATCATGCGTATATATTTTGTGGGGCAATGAGTGCAGGATACAGTTCAGTGATGGCTAAATAATGTTCACCATAAGAGAGATAAGGGGTCTGTGTGGGACCTAGAGCCCAGAGCTTTGACTTCTCCACCAGAGAGCTTTAGAGGCTTAAATGGCTCTTGCTTCTTCCCCACTCCTCCAGGCCACCAACTCCAGATTCAGAAATCTCCAAGACCTATTGACACTTTCTCCTTAATGCCCCAACACTGGGTTTGTCCACTCCTTTCTCATTATTGCACGAATTCGAGCCCTCCTCACCTCTTACTCCAAGCTGCACAAACTTCCTGCCCACTCTACTCCGAGTTTCTTTCCACAGAAACAAGCCTTCCACTGCCATCAAATTAATCCTGCTTTAAAGTCACGTTCATTGTTAACACAGCACTCAACACTCTTCATTGGCTCCCATGACCTTCAGAATAAAGGTGAAATGCCTTAGCTGTAGCCTTTAGCTGTAGCCTCGATTCTTATCATATCTTCAGTTCCCAAATTGGATTACTACGGTTCCTCAGAAAACATACTCCCATCCCTGCCCTTGAGCTCACAATGTTGTCTCTTGCCAGGAGCAATACAGTTCTTTTTGCAGCAATCTCAATCTCCTGTAGGAAGTCTTCATTCCCAGTCCAGCATGGAGTGAGCACTCCTTCTAAAACCTCTGATAGTTAAAACCAGGCTTTTATCCTACCTTAGTTACATTTACGTGTCTCTATGCCTTGTATGCTCGTTTTCACAATAATAATGTTTGTCCTCCCATATCTTTTGAATAGTTGATCGTCAGAGCACCTACTACATGCTTGCTGGATTTGGCATATTGTTAATGCTAATTAACATCATGATGATAATGTTGAAAGTGTTCTGGATTGAGTTTATTCTTCTCTGGAGGGACATAGCGAGGCCTTACAAAGCTAGGAATGGTAAGTGGCAAGTTTCGAGTTCTTCAAAAGAAAAGGTACCATAATGGCTCTTTGTTACTTGTTTCTTACTCTCTTATGGCTATACTACAAAACCCAGCTTTCCTTCTGATTAGCAGCATGTACTTCGCAAACCTTTCTGAGTCCACTCAGAAGCCATTCTTCATCTTGCCTGTTGCTCCTTGTGGTTCTAAGATGTAACTTAACAATTCAGACGTCCTCCCCAATAGATTGCTTTTCCTACTAAAGCCCCAGTAACAGACTCTGCCCAAAGCCCAGAAAGGTTTACACATTTTGAAAAATATTTTGGAATTTAAACCTTAACTAAATTGCTCCTGTTCCCAGACATGCAGAGGTCAGACAGGTCCATCGGTGCTCGGGGGCCCTGCTGCATTGTCTAACCAAGACCTGGAGCACGCACATGAAAGAAGACAGCTCTGCCTCTGACATGAATTGGGCTTCAGCTCATCCACAGGGTCCACTCCTCATGGGCTACTTGTTGGATCTATGGGAAACTCAGTTCCCTTAAACAATTTTACTCCCTTGCCACTATTGGCCTTTAGCAATTCTACTTCCCCAGGGGAAGCAATAGGCAAACAAAAGACAAGATCGAGATCTTACAGCACAGCATACCTTATCCATGACTATACATACTTGTTAATAGAGTATTGATTTAAATGTGACAATATGGTTTGAACTAAACTGCCAACCTCTTGCTGCTTCTCTCTCATTCAGTCTGGACAGTAAAACGGAGAACTTTGGAATTAAGATTGATTTTCTGATGACATTTGTGGCAGTATACTAGTGTCATCTCTAGATTCTACAATATTTTGGGGTGTTGGATACATTCATCAATAACCATAAAACTTGCTGGTGAATACTAATTTCTTAGAATCAAATAATAAAATTGTACTTTTTGCTCTCATTTTCAGATGGAAAAATCTATGATGCTTATGTTATCTATCCACGGACCCACAAAGATAGTCCGGAGGGGACCTGTTCTGTGGAGTACTTTGTTCACCAGATTCTGCCTGATGTTCTTGAAAATAAATGTGGCTATAACTTATGCATTTATGGGCGAGATCTTCTACCTGGAGAAGGTAACACTATCAATATACCTCTAGGTCAGAAATGCACTTCCTCAGAAGGCTCAGGGATGGGTGGTCTCATCCTTGCGGTGGATACAGACTTAGGGTCATTATTCCAGGCCTAACAACTGGTGATTTTAACTATTTCTCCAGAGGAAGGAGATGTTTTTTCTTGCTTCCTCCTGCCCTTTGGTCAGGGAGGCACTGGCACATGTCCTGCCCCCTGGGTGATGTTGCCAGGATAGCTGCCCTTCTCTCTGCTGGAGCAGGGCTCCTGTTGCTGGCCTTTACACTCCTTGGCTGCTTTTTCATAGCTGCTTCCTTCCTCACACACTGGAGGGTGCAATCGCTCCCTGATATTGCCAGTTTTGGGGGTCTGCCCCACCTCTCATTGATTTCCTTGGCTCTGCCCACACAAACTCTCTTTCATCAGTCCTTCTGACTGTGCCGTGTTTTCTGTTAGGATCCTGACTGGCCCAAGGTCTCTGCCTGGCTCTATTTAACATTCCCTTCCTTATTTCAGACCCAGTAAATTGGTAGTCTCTCAGCCACCATTCTCGGGAATATGTGGAGTGGTTTTGCCCCTGGCTGGGTTTTCTTAACCAGGCATCATATTTGCAGTGAGAACTGCTTTTAATGTTTATCTAAGTCCACCCTGATGTGGATCTGTCTTCCTAAAGATTTTTCTAGTCTGGATCACATCCATTTCTAAAACAGGGATCATGGGGTTGAAGTGAATCCAGGACTTCCTTGAGACTTTAGTCATCCAGAGGAACAAGGGCTCCCAAGTTTGCACTCTTTTTTTCTTTTCATCCTCACCAGAGGATATGTTTCCATTGATTTTTTATTTTTTTACTCCCATATATGCCCCGACTGGGCATAGCATCTGCAACCTAGGCATGTGCCCTGATTGGAAATGGAACCAGCAGCCTTGTTGTAAGGGATGATACTCCAACCAACTGAGCCACCTGGCCAGACCTGAGTTTGCACTCCTTAATATGAGAGTTAAAATTCTAATCTCTTTCAAAACATGAAAACGAATATTCTAGAAAGATACGATGTAGTTAATGAGCCTGAATTCTTAGGACTGACCTACCTGGGGGAGAGGAGGGCGGGATGATCGAAGCACTGTGAAAGGGGTTAGACTCACGCAGGGGCTCTCGATCCAGTACACGACCTTTTCCCAATAGGTGAACTGATGGTGTCAGAATCTCACACCAGAAGATAACATTTTTTAAGGTTCAGAACATTTATGACGAAATCTTAGACTTAAAAACGCAGAACAGGCAATCTTCTCCATGTCTTTCTGTACTAGACGTGGCCACGGCGGTGGAGACCAACATCCGAAAAAGCCGGCGGCACATTTTCATTCTGACACCGGAGGCGACGCACAGCGAGGAGCTGGCCTACGAGCAGGAGGTGGCGCTGCACAGCGCCCTCGTCCAGGGCGACTCCAAGGCCATTCTCATTGAGGTGCCGGCTCCCAGCGGGCCCGGCGGCCTGCAGCTCGCGGGGCTCCCGGGGTCCCTCCAGCACCTGGTGGAAATTCAGGGCACCATCAAGTGGAGGGAGGACCACGTGGCCAACAAGCGGTCCCTGAATTCCAGGTTCTGGAAGCGCGTGAGGTACCACATGCCGGTGCCCAGCAAACCTCCAGAGAAGACCTCCCACTCGGCTCCCAAATGGCCGCGGCACTAGGCCCGCAGGATGTGCGCATGCGCCAGAGCTGCGCCTGGGCCTGCGCTGCAGCCCGCAGTGGGGGCAGGGCCGAGAGGAGGAAGGGCGAGGGTGCTCAGCCTCAGCTTTCCTCTAGAAACCCCACCTCTCTTCTCCTGATTCTGGGTGATTACAAAATGCTTCCAAATGTTATCCTCCCGCCCCTCTCTCCACCCCGCCTCTCCCTTCTCTCCTTTGCTGGTCTTTCTCCAGCCTGGCCTGGGGTCTTTTCACTGTGCCCTTCCTCTTTCTGTTTGCCCTCTCCTTAGTCCTCCTCAGTGTCCTACATTTGAACATCAAACTGAGTTTTAAATTTTTATATAAGCTGGAAGAACACTCAGATTCACTTGTGTAGAATGTTGTTAGTAAATCTTGTTCCCACATGCCAGAATTTATTATGTTTTATTTGATCGAAGTTTAGTTTTATCATTTCATCATTGCCTAACGTGTTGGGAGTATCTTACCCAATTGCCATTATAATCAAACTAGTAGCCCTGCGCATGAATCCGTGGGCCAGTAGCTCACTGCCTGCTGTCCTGCCCCTCCTCATAGCTTGCTGCCCTGCTCCCTCCTATAGCTCTCCACCCTCCTGCTGATCCGTGATCTGGTCATTAGGCAGTCTGTCCTTATGCTTCATGGCATAAGGACCATTTGCACATTATATCTTTATTATATAGGATTCTTTTCAGTTCTAAAATTTCTTTCATAGCCCTAGCTGGTTTGTCTCAGTGGATAGAGTGTAGGCCTGTGGACTTAAGGGTCCTCGGTTCAATTCCAGTCAAGGGCACATGCCCAGGTTGTGGACTCCATCCCCAGTAGGGGGCGTGCAGGAAGCAACCAATCAATGATTCTCTCTCATCATTGATGTTTCTATCTCTCTCGCCCTCTCCCTTCTTCTCTGAAATCAATAAAAATACATTAAATAAATAAATATAATTTCTTTCATATATTGCTATGTCTATAGAAATATAGAACAGTAAGTATAAAAGAAGAAAAATAATAAAAATAATTCATAGGTCTATCATCCTAAAATTATGTATTTACTTATAAAAGGGAATTCATACTTAAACATACCATTTATATAGCTAAGATTACATAGTGTGTAATTTTTATATTTTTTCAACTTCACATCATGATCAAAGTACTTGACATGTCATTTAAATTTTAACATTTTAAAATATTCAGAGTGTTCCATCTCATGGGTGTGCTATAGTTGCTGTGTTTAATTATTGTTAAATATATAACTTGTGTCCAATATAAATAGCCATCATTACAATAATTCTGCAATGACCATATCAGTATATCTTATATCTTCCAATTTAAAAAGACCTTTTAACTTAAGAAACTCTACTTGTAGCATTTCTGTGACATTAGCAGGCCCCAAACTCAGGCGAGTGCCCCGTCTGGGCGGCCTGCCAGGGCGCAGATTTGGTGAGGGATGGCGCTTCTGCCTTCAGTGGAGCTGCTGAGTGAAGGGTATAAGTGTTTATTTAGCTGCACTTCCTCCCCCACTAATAAGAAACAAACAAATAGGCACTACGGTTCTGCCAGTAAGTGCAGTCTCGAACTCGCTGCATTGAGCCCTTGTAGAATCTCACCCAAAAAGAAAACCTATTTCTGGAAAGTCACCTATAGGAGCTCTAGCTACCCATCCTCTAGATACCCTATAGCTACCCATCGCTCTAGATACCCTATAATAAATACCCTACAGCTACCCATCCTCTAGGTACCCTGTAACCTAAATCTGTACTCCTTGGATTAAGGTTGCCAGATAAAGTGAAAGTTGAATTCAGAGGATGAAATATCATCTGGAATTGATTTGAAATTAAAATTTACTTGGGCATCTGGTATCTTTATTTCTTAAATCTGCTTACCCTACTCTGTAGATTACTGTACTTTTATGTAGTGATTTCTGTGTGTGTTTTTTAAATTATAAAAAATTAGCCAGTGAAAAGGATGTGTATAGTTGATTAACATCACAGAATTTGGAATCAACCAGTCATCCTCTGTTACCTGCCAGCTGTGTAACCATGAGCAAGTGAAGTTCTCTGAAATCATGAACAAGTTAGGTAAATGAGAATAATCATACCAAAAAAAATGTATTAATCAAATGAAAAGAAAAGTACTAGCATTTGGACTGGAGTAAGAATTCAATAAGTGGCAGCCGTGGTGAGGACACTTCCCTGTGCTTCTTGCAAAGTGCATTATATTCCTTGTCCTCTCTCAGTGA
Source organism: Corynorhinus townsendii (assembly GCA_026230045.1). Classification (NCBI taxonomy): domain Eukaryota; kingdom Metazoa; phylum Chordata; class Mammalia; order Chiroptera; family Vespertilionidae; genus Corynorhinus; species Corynorhinus townsendii. Next base: position 96,886,540 of record JAPDVU010000007.1, on the reverse strand, counting down.
GAGCCTCACTATCGAATAAACGCATCTTTCTTCTGTTCCCCCACCCTCCTCGAATGACAGAAGCCTTATTGATTTTGGACACAACACTTTTTATAATGTTTTTAAAATTGATTTTTAGAGAGAGAGAAAGGGAGAGGAAAAGGGAGATAGGAACGTGAATGGTGAGAGAGAATCATTGCCTCCTGCACGACCCCTACTGGGGCTGGAGCCTGCAACCCGGGCCTGGGCTCCGCCTGGGAATCTTACCAGTGACCCTTCAGTGCACAGGCGGAGTCCACCTACTGAGCACAACGCCAGAGCAACAAGGCTTTTTGGAGCGGATTTATTTCCCTTTTCATTCGTTTCTTAAAAGCATAGAGTAAGATTTGCAATCTTTCTACAGCAAGTATAGAGAGTATCATAACAAGGAATTTATAATAATGTCTGGCTACATAATACCTTTGTTTTCTATTTGACCTATATTTCTTATTTTTAAATATATTTAACTCTGTATATTATAAGCTCCTTTGCAAGTATTTAACAAACTTTACATTTTCTAAACATGTGCTGAGTATCTCTCTGGGAGGGCGGGGAGATAGAGAGGTGAGTAAGGCACATTCCTGCCTTATCTTATGGGGTGTAGCACCCACTGTGGGAACTCAGGAGGCAGAGGGAAACACTTAAGAGAGGCCAGGCAGGGCTGGTCTCAGGGAAACTCTGAGCTCTTTTCTCCATCATTCCTTTTCCTAAACCTGCACACCATTCCCCAGGCACCTGGGCACTCTGGCCCCCAGTGTTTGCAACTGAAGAGGGGAAGATGGAGAAGAGCCCCGAGTGCTTTCTCAGCTCCAATGGCTGGTGATAAAGCTGCACACACACAGAGATGTCAGAGAACCGCATACCAGCACTCAACCGTGTCCTCACCGCACGGAGAGGAACGGTGCTGCCCACCCACACAAGGCCGTGTGGGTACAATGAATCCAGAACCTGTTGAGTGTCTCCCATATGGTTGTGCTGAAAATTCCTGTGAATAAAACACACACAGAGAAGTATTTCTAGTTCAGTTAAATTTGCATACAATAAAATGTAGATCCTAAGCTATATGAGTCTGACAATTGCACACACCTATGTAGTTATCACCCAAAACAAGGTAGAAATGTTTTCATTGCCTTACAAACTCCCCTCCTGCCTCTGAGACAAGCACTGTTCTGATTCCTATCATCGTGGATTAGATTTGTCAGGTCTTGATATTCATATCAATAAAGTCCGACGACATTGTGGCTCCTGACTTCCGCACATGAATGTCATGGTCTCAAGGCTCACCCATGCTTTGCCTGTGTGCGTGGTTTGTTCCTTCGTATTGCTGAGTCAGTTTCCATTGCATGGTTGCACAGCAGTTTCCCAACCATTTCCCTGCTGATGGACACACGGGCTTTTTCCATTTATAGCTATTCTGAATATGGCTACTCTGAACATTCTTGTGGACACATTTCTTTGGTTCAATTCCTCAGAAAAGTCATCCTATCTAATAAAAGAGTAATATGCAAATTAACCATAACTCCGCTATACCCACAAGCCATGCCCACCATACAATTAGTTTGCAAAACAATTGGTCAGTTTTTTTCAATGTTAAATATATACCTACTAGAGGCCCGGTGCATGAAATTCATGCACCGAGGGAGGGGGGGTGTCCCTCAGCCCAGCCTGCACTCTCTCCAATGTGGGACCACTGGAGGGATGTCTGACTGCCCATTTAGGCCCAATCCAGGATTGCTGGCTCCCAACTGCTCGCCTGCCTGCCTTCCCGATTGCCCCTAACTGCTTCTGCCTGCCAGCCTGATCACCCCCTAACCACTCCCCTGCCAGCCTGATTGATGCCTAACTGCTCCCCTGCTAGCCTGTTTGCCTCTAACTGACCTTCCCTACAGGCCTGGTCACCCCTAACTGCCCTCCCCTGTAGGCCCGGTCCCCCCAAACTGCTCTCCCTTGCAGGCTTGGTCCCTCACAACTGCCCTCCCCTGCTGGCCATCTTGTGGTGGCCATCTTGTGTGTTGGAATGACTGTCAATCTGCATATTACTCTTTTATTAGATAGGATAGAGGCCTGGTGCACAGGTGGGGGCCAGCTGGTTTGCCCTGAAGGGTGTCCTGGATCAGGGTGGGGGTTCCCTTGGGGCATGGGGCGGCCTGGCCGAGGGGCCTGTGGTGGTTTGCAGGCCAGCCACGCCCTGCAGTGACCCAAGTGGAGGCCCTGGTATCTGGGATTTATATCTTCTATAATTGAAACTTTGTAGCCTTGAGCGGAGCCAAGCCTCCTGCTTGCTCTGTGGCTACAGCCATTTTTGTTGGGATTTATTTATCTTCTATAATTGAAAATTTGTAGCCTTGAGTGGAGGACTGGGCCCGCCAGGGTGTGGGGAAAGCATGGCTTCCTCCATTGCTGGGGAAACCCAAGCCTCCTACTCACTTCATGGCCGCAGCCATCTTGGTTGGGTTAATTTGCATACACGCTCCTGGTTGGCTGGTGGGCATGGCTCGTGGGTGCAGCGGAGTGATGGTTAATTTGCATATCACTCTTTTATTAGATAGGATAGTTTTTTGGTGAAGTCTTTAGGGTTTTCTATATACAATATGATGCCATCTGTGAATAATAAAGAGTTTTTCTTCCTTATTTCCGATTTGGATGCCTTTTTTTTTTCTTGTCTGTTGTGGCTAGGAATTCTAGCACTATGTTGAATAAGAGTGATGAAAGCAGAGATCCCTGTCTTGTTCCTATTCTTAGGGAAAATGGTTTTAGTTTTTGCCTGTTGAGTATGATGTTAGCTGTAGGTTTGTCCTATATGGCCTTTATTATGTTGAATTATGATCTCTCTATTCCCACTTTGCTGAGAGTTTTTATCAAAAAAGGGTGTTGGATATTGTCAAATGCTTTTTCTGTATCAATTGATATGATCATGTGATGTTTGTCTTTCAATTTGCTTATGTGATGTATCACATTTATAGATTTGTGAATATTGTATCAACCTGGCATCCATAGAATAAATCCCACTTTTTCATGGTGTATGATCTTTGTGATATATTGCTGGATCTGATTTGCTAATATTTTTGTTTTAGATTTTAGCATCTATGTTCATTAGGAATATTGGCCTATAATTCTCTTTCTTGGTAGTGTCTTTATCTGGTTTTAGAATTAGGGTAATACTGGCCTAATAGAAAGAGTTTGGGAGTGTCCCTGCCTCAGATTTTTTTTTGGAATAGTTTGAGGAGGGTAGCTGTTAGTTTTTATTTGAATGTTTGGTAAAATTCCCCTGAGAAGCTTCCCGGACCAGGGCTTTTATTTGCTGTGATGTTTTAAAAACATATATTTTTATTGATTTCAGAGAGGAAGGGAGAGGTAGAGAGAGATAGAAACATCAATGATGAGAGAGAATCATTAATTGGCTGCCTCCTACATGCCCCATACTGGGAATCGAGCCTGAAACCCAGGATGTGCCCTTACCAGGAATCGAACTGTGGCCTCCTGGTTCATAGGTCAACTCTCAACTACTGAGCTATGCTGGCCTGCTGTGAGTTTTGATTGTTGCTTCAATCTCATCAGTATTTGGACTATTAAGGTTTTTTTATTCTTACCAATTGAATTTTGGAAGATTTTATTTTTCTAGGAATTTGTCCATTTTATCCCGGTTGTCCAGCTTGTTGGACTATAGTTTTTCATAGTATTTTCTTTACGGTCCTTTGTATTTCTGTGGTGTCAGTTGTTACTTCACTGCTTTCATTTCTAATATTGTTTATTTGGGTCCTCTCTCTTTGTTTCTTGGTGAGTCTGGCTAAAGGTTTATCAACCTTGTTTATCTTTTTAAGAACCAGCTCTTGGTTTTCTTGATCTTTTGTATTTTTTTTTTTGTCTCTGAATCATTTATTTCCACTCTGGTCTTTATTATTCCCTTCCTTCTACTTCCTCTGGGCTTTTCCTGTTGTTCTCTTTCTAATTCTTTAAGTTGTAGGTTTAGATAGGTTATCAGAAGTTTTTTTGTTTTTTTTTGAGGTAGGCCTATAATGCAATGAACTTCCCTCTTAGGACTGCTTTTACTATGCCCCATAGATTTGTGGTGATTGTGTGTTCATTTTCATTTGTTTCCAGGAAGTTCTCTAGTTCTTCCTTGATCTCTTTAGTAACCCATTCATTGTTTATTAACATGTTATTTAGCCTTCATGTGTTTGAATTTTTTGAGTATTTTTACTGTAGTTGATTTCTAATTTCATGCCATTGTGATCCAAGAAGATGCTTGATGTGATTTCAATCTTCTTGAAATTTTAGAGACTTAGTTTGTCCTAACATGTTGTCTATCTTTGATAATGTCCCATGTGCACTTAAGAAGAATGTATATTCTGTAGCTTTGGGGTGAAATGTTCTGTAAATGTCAATTAATCTGATCTAGTGTATCATTTAGAGTCCCTGTTTCCTTGTTGTCGTTTTTTGTCTAAGAGATCTATCCAGTGATGTCAGTGAGATGTTAATGTTACCTACTATGTATGACTGTGTAGTTTTCAATCTCTTCCCTAAAATCCTCCAGAAGTGTTTTTATCTATTTGGGTGCTCCTGTACTGGGTACATATATGTTTACCAGAGTTATATCCTCTTGCTGTATTGATCTCTTAAGTATTGTGAAGTGGCCATCATTGTCTCTTGTTATGACCTTCATTTTGAAGTGTATTTTGTCAGATATGTACTGCTACTTTTTCATTTCCTTTTAAATAGGAAATTTTTTCCCATCCTTCACTTTATTCTGTGTGAGTCTTTTGTTCTGAGGTAGGTCTCTTATAGACAGAAAACATGGGTCATGTTTTCTTATCCATTCAGCTACCCTATGCCCTTTGATTGGAGCATTTAAGCTTATTATTATTTAAGCTTATTATTAACATTTAAGGTTATTATGCTGCCATCTTGGTTCTCCCTCTCCTATGTACTTTTTTCCCATTCTCCTATGTATTTTTATGAAAAAAAAATTTTGGGGGGGGTTAATCCTCACCTGAGGTTATTCCTTCCATTGCTTCTGAGAAGAAGGAAGGAGGGAGAGGGAGAGAAAGAGAGAGCTATATCAATGTGAGAGAATGAACCCCCAGCCCAGGTACACACCCTTGACTGGGAATTGAACCTGAGACCCTTTGGTGTTCAGGCCATGGCTCTATCCACTGAGCAACACTGTCCAGGGCTATGAAATATTTCTGGTTCCAGCTTTTCTGTTTAAGTCTATAATCCCTGGTGAATTAATATTTGTATATAGAATGAGATAAGGATCACGGTTCTTTTTTTTTCTCTCTCTCTCTATTTAGAGAGATATCCAGTTGTTCCAACAACATATGTCAAAGACTTTTCTTTCCCCATTGAATTGAAATAGTTCTTTGGTAAAAAATCAAGGGACTACATAGTCTATTATTTTTCATTTATATGCTCATGCAAAAGAGCATATAAATGGAAATAGGAATCTTCACACTGTAAAGATTTCTATTGCTTTATTGTAAAACTTCAAGTCACTTTGTTTTCTTTTCTCAAGATTGCTCTGATTATTCTAGATCATTTGGGTTTTTACATTAATTTCAAAAATAGCTTCTCAATTTATTTGAAAATTCCTAAGGAAACTTGGATTGGGATTTCATGAAATATATGAACTCTATAACCTATTGAGTTTAAAAATGTATAGACTATAAACTCTATAGTTTGTGGAGAATAGATATTGATCAGTGAGTCTTCCAATCCATAAACATGATATATCCCTTCATTTATTTAGCAGTGTTTTGTAGATTTTATAGTATATATCTTGTACATTTTTTAAAGAATTTATACTTTGGTATTTCATTTTTATGCTATTGCAAATAGTATTTATAATAAATTTTATTTTCCAAATTTCCATTAAGACTGTGTAGAATTACAATTGGTTTTTGTGTGTTGACATTGTATTCCATGATCTTGTTAAACTCATTTATTATTTCCAGTAGATTTTTGTAGATTTCAAAGGATGATCTACATAAAATTATGCCCTCTGTCAAAAAGAGTAGTTATATTCATTCCTTTCCCATCTTTAGGCTTCCTATTTTCATTATTTTATTTGATACAAATTGATTGTCCTAGTTGAGAGCTGTCCTTATATTGTTCCTCATCTTAGCAAAAGCAAAGCATTTCCCTATTAACTATGAAACTGCCTGTAGGTTTCTTACAGATGTTCCCTCCTAGTTGCAGTTTTCCAAGCATTAGTAATCAAGAAAGGGTGTTGACTTTTGTCAGAATCTTTAAATTGTATTTATCAAGTTAATTATATGATTTTCCTTTTATTATATCCTATATAATTAAGAGGTAATATGCAAATTGACCATCTCTCCAACACACAAGATGGCCACCCCCATGTGGACACAAGATGGCCACCCCCACATGGACACCAGATGGCCGCCACAAGATGGCTGACAGGGGATGGCAGTTGTGGGTGATCTGGCCTGCAGGGGAGGGCAGTTAGGGATGACCAGGCCAGGAGGGGAGGGCAGTTGGGAGCAACCAGGCCAGTAGGGAAGGGGAGTTGTGGGGGACCAGGCCTGAAGGGGAGGGAGCAGTTAGGCATCGATCAGGCTGGCAGGGGAGTGGTTAGGGAGTTATCAGGCTGGCAGGCAGAAGCAGTTAGGGGCAATCAGGCAGGCAGGCAGGTGAGCAGTTGGGAGCCAGCAGTCCTGGATTATGAGAGGGATGTCCGACTGCCTGTTTAGGCCTGATCTTACCAGGATCGGGCCTAAGCAGGCAGTTGGACATCCCTCGAGAGGTCCCAGATTGGAGAGGTTGCAGGCTGGGCTGAGGGACACACACATACACACACACACAGTGGTATCGGGCCTAAACGGGCACTCAGACATCCCTTGAGGGGTCCCAGATTGGAGAGGGTACAGGCTGGGCTGAGGGACACGAATTTCATGCACTGGGTCTCTAGTTTATTATGTATAATATTATATTGGCACTATATGTTATATTTACCATATGATGACTTATTATCCTATATAATAAAAGCCTAATATGCTAAGTGTCCGGTCATCCATTCAACCAATCAAAGTGTAATATGTTAATGATTTGCTAAGGTCCCTCAACTGCTCACTATGTGTGCACTGACCACCAGGGGGCAGATGCTCCGACCAGTAGGTTGGCTTGCTACTGGGATCCTTCTGATCAGTACTGAGTGAGATGGGCCAGACACACCCTGGAGCCCTCCTGCCGTCCCTCCCCAGCTGGCCAACCTCCTGCATCCCTCCCTGACACCTATCATGCACTGATGGGGTCCCTCAGCCTGGACTGTGCCCTCTTGCAATCCGGGACCTTTGGGGGATGTCGGAGAGCTGATTTTGGCCAAATTCCGCTCAACACAGGAGCTGCCCCCTGGTGGTCAATGTGCTCCTACAGGAGGGAGTGCGGCTCAGCTAGAAGCGGGGCTCACAGCTGGCAAGCATAGCAGCGATGGTGAGAGCCTCTCCCACCTCAGCAGCGCTAAAGATATCCAGCTGATGACTTAGGCCCGCTCCCCTAAGCCATCAGTCGGACATCCCCCAAGGATTCCCGAACTGGGAGAGGGCACAGGCTGGGCTGAAGGGACACCCCCCCCCAAGGGCATGAATTTCATGCACCAGGCCTCTAGTAATTGTATAAAAGAAATGAAAATTAATCTCATTAAATCCTTTTCCTGTAAGCCAGGGTTTCATTCTTTATTTTTGTTTGAAAGATTCACCCGCAGACCAGTCTGAAATGTGCCCCTCAGTCCCACCATGCAGCTCTCCTTCAGCCTGCCCTCTAAGCAATTTCATCTCAGTTCCACACAGAGGGCCACTCCATTGCTTCCCAACTGCAAGCCCCCGCCCCTCGGACTCCCCCACCCACACCCCGCTGGGCTAAGCAAGGAACGTGGGTGCTTGACAGGGACCTCCTCCTGACCTTTGGCTCACCTCAGGACCCTGCCCTAGCCTGCTCCACGCCCCTTCCCTCGGTGCAGATTTTCCCTCCCTCCACCTCCTCCTCTCCCCCCCTCCCCCCCACCCCAGGGCTGGGGACAGTGGCTCTCTCATCTTTTCCTAGGTGCTCACAGCCCTGCAGCCCTAAGGGTGTGCAGCAGCAGAGCCAGCGCCTCCCAGGCCCGCAGCCACGCGGCTCCACCCACGGCCCAGAGCTCCAGAGACCCACACCCATGGCCCAGAGCTCCAGGGACCCGCACCCACAGCTGCGAGCTCCAGGGACCTGTGGTCGCATCCCCTGATCCCCGCCTGCACCCAGGCCAGTGCCAGGATCAGAGCAGCGCCTCCGACTGCTCGCCTCCCCCACCTCGCGCGCCACCCCCTCCCGCACCCTCCTCTCTTCCGCGCCTCCGCCGCCCACTCAGCCAGTGGCTTCTCTTTCTTCCAATTTTCTGTCCCTTGTCTCTGTTGGACTCTCCAGTTGCCTCTCCCCTTTCCCCACATCTGGGGCTCCTCTGCCCTGGTCCTTGCTTCTGGAGCTGGGGCTGCCCGCACTCCCACCTGCCGCCTGAGCCCTGCCCCCTGCCCCCTGCTCCCTGCCCCCTGCCCCGGTGGAGGGGGACCGCCGCCCCGCCAGCCTCCAACTCCAGGGAGGTAAGGACCGCGCCCCGCGCCTGTGCCCCTCCCCAATGCCCTACGTCGCCTGCTGGGCAGGTTTTCTGAAAACAAAATTCATTTTAAGAAGGGATCAGGGAAAAGGTGGCCCTCTGCTGGGACTGCCAGTCCTGACCTTTCTGATAACGGGATGCAGCTTGCGGGAGGGTCTACTCCTGGGGACCCCTAAGATGGAAGGGAAAGGTTTGGGAATCAGGAATCAGGGTGTGAACCTGGGATCTGTAGCTGATGCCCTGGGATAAGTTGCTGCACCTCTCTGTGCCTTGGGCAGTGCCTACTTCATTTGGCCTGTGGAAGAGGAAGCAAAAAGAACGCATCTGGATGTTTTTACAGCGTCAGAAACAAATTAAGCGCTTAATAAACGAAAGCTCTCACCTACTTTAGCTGTTTTCACTTTTCCGAAAAAAATGGGAATGCCTTAAGCTCGAAAACAATACTATTATATCATACGCATTATAGTATATAGTAATACTATACATTACAAATGAAGATTCGTGTGTAAACCCAGGCATGTTTTTCTCACTCCAAGTGAGAATGCGGGCGCTAGATCTCAGAGAAAACACACTTGCTAAGGTGTCGGGTTAAGAAGCCTGTCGCAGGCAGCAGTGTAAGCAGAGGCAACAATGCGCCAGGTGCTCCTCTACAGAGCGGCGCCCCAACGCATATATTCTACCTTCATTAATGTAATGCCTTCATTAACTCAGCCAATAAATCAGTGAGCAGACATAAAATGATACTATGTCAGTTAGTGAAAAGTGCTATAAATAGGAAAACCAAGCGAGGGGGGAGGGCGGGGAGGGAGCGCCCGCGTGGAGCAGACTTGCTGGGCTGAGGGTGTGGGTGGTGGGAGAGGCCGCAGCCCGCAGCGCTGTAAGGCAGGACGGGCTGTGAATCCCATCACAAGTCAGTCGTGAGTAGCTACTTGGGAAAAATAAGTGAAGGTGACCCCATCTGCATACCAAACAAGAAAAGGATATGTTAGTGGAAGAAACAAATTAAATGTAAAGAAAAACTAAGCCATAAAAAAAATAAAATACAGATAAGTATCTATTTGACCACTGAGGGGAAAGGCATCTTCTAAATGGTAAAGAACGCAATGGGAAAATCACGAAGCAAAAAGGCCGGACAGGTGTGGCTGCACAAATGTAAACTCTTCCAGATTTTAAAATATCGAAGGAGGAATTAAAAGGTAAACTAAACAACAGGTAGTAGAAAACACTAAACTTCTAAAAATGGGCAAAAGGCATGAAAGGACAGTTCATAAACAGGAAACTAGCTACAAAATGCATGACTAATATTTTGCTTTCTTTATACCAACAGAACTGCATATAAAAAACATGAGATACATTGTACAAATTTGAGTACCTAATTGAAGAATGAGAATGTTCAGGGCTTACTTGGGTGTGGTAGGCAAATAATAAATTATTACCGCATTTCTGGAATTCTGTATGCTTTTAAATGTTTAAAATGTATTCTTCATACTGGCTTGTAGTGACACCAAGAAAGTAAGAACTATAGATAAATAATAATAGCTAACCTTTAAGTGATATTTATTATTCACAAGGTATTTTAGAATAGCAATTTATGTAACCTTCACACCAGCTCTGGGCGGTGGTATTGCTCTTCCCTTTCGTGGCTAAATAAAGCAAGGAACTGGGAGGGTAACTTGTTCAGTACCATTTAGCTGATAACGAGTAAAGCGAGAACGTGAACCCCACCGGCCTGGCAGCACAGGCCATGCTTCAGAAACTGACCCCACTGCCTTACATAGGAACATGGCTGTGGGCCATTTATCATGAAATGCATGCTGAAATTATAACTTGTCCATATGGAAGAATATGGTGTGACAATTAAACGGGGTTGACAAAGATTTCTGCAACACAGGAAAATGTAGGGTAGGAAATTATTTAAAGGTCATCTTAGTTATTTGAAAACATATAAAGTACAAGAAAACCCACTAAATAAAGTATTAGACATGTTGATATTATTTTCTTCTTTTCGATCTTCATTTTATACATATCCTATAATTAGCATCTATTACTTTAGAAATCAGAAACATATTTAAAAAGAAAGGAAAGAAGGAAGAAATTTTAAAATTATGTAAAGGCAAGAAATAATATCAACATCAAACATAGCACTAAAAAAATCTCCAGAACTTCCACATGCAAGAAATTTAATACCTATATCCTCTTACATATATTTTATAACTAAGTTATCTATGATAGTTTTCAGAATAACTTTTCTTTTAGAAATTAATTTTTATAATTTAATATCTTAATCTTTTAAATCTACAATAAGTACATTAGTAATTTTATATATACACATACATAGAGCAGGACAAATACCAACTAATTTGTATACTGGAATCTTAACATGTTTCATATTGAAACTGAGTTAAGTCATCAGAATGATGAGTTATCTCATAACTTCATCTCTCAGTAGACCTTGAACATTTAAAAAACCGCAGACCAAGAAAACAGCAGCGCTCTTCACAGGTGGTGTCAACCCTAACCACAGGAAACAGCCCTTTTCATTCTACCCTAGATAAGAGAATAGACAGTTAACAAAACGTGTGTGTGCGTGTGCGTGTGCGTGTGTGTGTGTATGTGCGTGTGGAGGGGCTGCTTTAAGCCATAGAAATATTCTAATTTCATTATGAACAGTTGGTACTTTCCATACTTCCTTATTCCTTTTGTCTTTACATTATTGATTATTATCTCCTGGAAATGACATCAAATACTTGGTGATTTATTCATAAAGATTGATGTAAATGGTTTGGCAGCTTCGCCATTAAATATTATCCAGGATGTGGGCATGAATGGGTTTTTTTGTTGTTGTTTGTGTGTGTTTTTGTTTTGCTTTGTTTAGTGTGGGAGGTGAGTTGTAACTGGTGAGAGAATTACTTGGGACTGAGAGGCTTCATGCACCCAACATGAACATAATGTTTATGTTAGCCTTCATAAACATTAGCTCTTAGATTGCTCAGTAATTTTGGAGACAGGCATTCTTACCATCTCCATTTTGGAATGAGCAAACAGACTCAGACTTTTAAGTAACTTGCCCAAGGTTGCACAGTTTGTCATGTGCCCCAGAGACCAAGCCCTTTCCATGATGCTGGGCTTCCTCAATCAGTAAAGCGAGGTGTCTGGTATAAAAAAGCATGGGATTGCCAGCTGGCTGGCATGGCTCAGTGGTTGAGCAATCAACTTATGAACCAGGAGGTCACGGTTTGATTTCCAGTCAGGGCACATGCCCGGGTTGTGGGCTTGATCCCCAGTAAGGGGTGTGGAGAAGGCAGCAAGTCAATGATTCTCATCATTGATATTTCTATCTCTCTTTCTTCCCCCTTTCTCTCTGAAATCAAAATATATTTTTAAAAATAAAAGAAACATGGGATTATTTATGAAAAACTCAGACCTGGTATAGGAGCCCCAATGCATCCTTCCTACTTATTCTACCTCTAAATTTGTAATTAGTAGGACAAAACTTGGGTTGGAGTAAGATCGAAAGTCAACTCAGATTTGAGTTCTTTGAGTCTGTTTCTGTCTGGAATGTAGGCAATTCCCACTTTGTCTCTTCATTTCCCTAAAATAAACACATATGGGCATATGAGTACAGAAACATGCACACACATCCACACACCTATTTCTCATTAATGACTATTGATGAACCCTTACTATGTGCTAACCATTGTCCTGAACTTCAGGGAGACAGTTATGTAAAGTAGACTTAGTTCCTAACTTCTGCAACTTGTGTTCTGAAGAAGATAGATGAGAGAAAACAACAACTGGGACACACACACACACACACACACACACTCCTACAGGGGCAGGAATGTCAACATATTTCAGTAGATTGTAGACTGCATTCATAGAATAGCAGATTTTTTATAAATACAGTTCAACTTTGTTCTTGGAGGCAAGATTTAGTAGACCAGGCCTAAAACACATGAGGGTCTCTGTATTAGAAAATTGCATCACCAGGGATTTCTTCTGGATGCCAAACTTCATTGAAATTTTATTAATTCTACTTGCCTGAAAGTTCCAAGAAGACTTGGTGACTAGATGAAGGTCTATGAACATTTTCTGGGTCCATTTTTAAAATTCTGTGTGCCAGAAGATGTTTTAAAACCTTCTTCATAAGACAGGTATGTTTTTATGTGAAAGTTCTAACTAAACCTGACTTACTCTGTTTTTCAGGAAAACTTTTTGAAGCAGAACCCTAAAACATGCATCTGGGACAACTGCCCTTGACGTTTTTGGTGCTTATGTTTAGGGACACCACAGGTAAGTCATAGCAAGGTTTTGCTGCTTGTTTTAGGAGGTGGCTATAGAAGATGCTGAATTTATTAAAATTGGCGAGTGATTTTAAATTCAGAGAGTTGCCTAATGTTTTGGTGTTTCTGCTCTGGCACAGAGACTAAAAACCCACAGGAGTGGGATCAAATGAAGAAACATATGGGTTTATTGGAAAGAAGAAAAGGTGGCCCCTGAGTTAAGGTAGAGAGAGCAGAGTGTGAAACCTTGCATCCTGAAATAAATTACATTTGTCTGGATGAAAATCTGCTTTGTGTTGTTTGAAACTGAGTATGTCACAGATGACTTTTTTACTGACTTTTAGAACATTTTACACAAGTTATCTCCTTCCCAAAATGAAGGCAAAGATCCATGTCATAATTAGGGAATGAAGGCTGTTCGTGGGAATACCTTACAAATATTAAGGAAAATATTCTAGTCAGAGCAACTACTAGTATATATGAAAGACACGTCTTGGGCCAAGGAAGTCAAGGAAGCTTTATGGCAGGTGTTGAATACCAATTTTAATTTATTAGCAGTGACTGCTTGATGACTTTAAAAAAAAATATTTTAAATTGACTTTTAGAAAGAGAGGAAAGGAGAGGGAGAGAGAGAATCATCCATGTGAGATGAAAACATCTATCAGCTGCCTCCTGCATGTCCCCTGGGAATTGAGCCTGCAACCTGGGCATGTGCCTGACCAGGAATCAAACCTGCAACCTCTCAGTACGTGGGATGCAGCATCTGTACCCACCACCGCGCCTACCAGGGCAGTGGCTGGCTGAGTAGACTGGTTGAGTGCAGAAGCCCCTCTGAAGTCTCTGGGTTTCTGACGTCTTCTCTATGGAGACTCCTCAGTAAGGATGTTTTCAGGAAGGTATGGCAACCCTGTGTCTTCTGTGGCTTCCTGTATGAGGAAGTTGTCATGTGCAACACTTTCTTTTAAAAGATTACACTGCATGTGCCTGCCTCCTGGGGTGGGGGGCCAGCTGCTGCCCTCCTCGTTGGGAGGACCTGTTGGTATCTTTGCCCTCACTTATGTTCTGGAAATGCCTCCGTGTTGGGAAATCACCTATGTCACCATGTGTTTGATTTTTTCTTTTATTTTGCTAATCTTTTGAAGAAACATGTACTACACGTCTTCATATCAATGCCCTTGAAGGGGAACCTTTCTTTCTGAAATACTGCCCATTTTTTCCTGGGCATGAGAATGAACCAAGCACCACTAAGTGGCTTAAAAGCAATGACTCACATGGACATGCTGAGCTCCTCTCAAGCGGTTCACCCAGAATGACTTTGCATGATTATGTTTTGGAGTTTTGGCCAGTTGAGTTGGATGACAGTGGATCTTACTTTTTCCAAATGGGGTGAGTATCCTTTCTCTTTGTGTTAGTGTATTTCATGGCACTCCAGGACTTGGTTCAGCAAATCAAATGGACAGTAATCTGAAATGTCAGATAACCCAAGCATTTTGTCTCTCCTACTCTTCCTACAATAAGAAATAAATACTTAATTATTGGAAAATTAAACTAGATGTTGCCCCTGTGTTTATGTTCTTAGTGGTCTTAATGAAATGAAGGCGATGAAAGGAGATTACCTTAAAATTGTTTCTTTTTAGGGTATTCTTGCCAAAGGTAAGTGAAGGCTGAGTGGCATTCATTCTCAGATTCAGCCAGGCCTGCTGGCTAGAGCTGCTGGTCAAGCAGAACACGTGGCTGGGCTCGGATGGATGTTGTGAGTGTGAATAGGGGCAGTGCGTGCGCGGGCGGTGGGGTGATGGGTGTAGATACACCCTGGTCTAGTTCTCAGGTGTTTGCTGAGGGCTGGTGACAGTGCATGGAGGAGATGTGTGTGGCAGTCGATGACAAAGCTCTGCCCAGGGCTGGGAGAGGGGCACACCGAAGGGCCTGGCACAATCTTCTCCTGGCACCAAGGTGCGGACTCCCAGAGTCAGAACATGTCTAGGAAAGGAGAGAACCGGCTGAACGTGCCAGCTGCTGAGCTCGCTCTCTTTATCCTTTGTTTGATGAGACGGGAGGCGAGTACCTGGAGAAGGAATGTTCTGTGATGGGCATTGGTGAGGACATGGAGGTCTGTGTTGATCAATTACTTTGGCGATCTTATGTATGTACTTAGGTATCTATGTGTGCATGTATTTTATAGAGATTTGAGACCAACCTATAGGAAATAGCTCAGGGCTGGAGGAGTGGTGATGGTGCCAATGTCAGGAGCACCTGGAGTGAGTCCTGATCATATGGGCGTGGTGAAGGCAGAGTGAGATGTCCCAGTGAAGCCTAGCGTCACTCCTGCGGTTTTAGGGAAGTGAGGTCACTTGGTTTGTTTTCACATATAGGCACCCAAGAGTCAGAAAGAAATTCAAGAACTCTTGTTTTTTAACCAATGAAATGTATGTGATCTTTTAGGAGACATGATTCCAGAAATGAGTCACAACTGGACTTTTCACAGTAATGTAGAGTGAACACTGGCCATCAGGGTGAGAAGCACTGCTCCCTGAGCCTGGGGAATGAAGGCAGCATTTGAATGAACAGGGCAGAGAGCACAGGAGGGGCCCCACCTCCCCCAGCGCCACTCACAGATGGACAGGGATAGGGGGCATGACCTGTCTCCAACATGGAAGGTGGAGAACACAGCCTGCATTAGGGAGAGAATTGGGATCATCAGAGGTCGGATGGCAGAGAGGGGTGCAGACCAGGAGGCCAGGAGGAGACAGCAGCCCAGGACCTCACGTGCTGTGGTGCTAAACTCTGAAGGAGAGTGGAGGCTGGTGAGTGAGATGAGACTAAGTGATGGTGGAAAGAGCAGGTTTAACAATGGCTTTAAAAGTAAGTGGGAACCATGAAGATACAGACTTTCTGAAGGTGGTACAACTGACATGTGTGCACATGGCAGTGGGCACCTTGTAGGTGAGTGAGGCCTGTGGTCTCTGTGGGACGTGTCCGTGCAGACCTCACTCCTGGATTGTCCCCTCAGAACTGCAGCCTGGCATTTTCAGGAAATGCTGGCTAGTGGTCACATTCCTCTGGAGATGGACACTCCACTCCTGCAGTGAAATCCCTGGGTCAGATAAGTTCTAAGGAGGAAACCCACTGAGAAGGAGGATGCAGGAGCATCCTTGATGTCAGAATCAAGGCGGAGGGAACAGCGCCCGCAGATCAGGTGCAGGTCGAGCAGTGGTGGGCTTCGCCAGGGCCTTGGCGAGTGGGCTGGTCTCTTCAATCCCTCTGTGTCGTCAGGGGGGTTCTCGACCCGGATGACTGGCCCTGACAGTGCTGTGGGTGGTCACCCTCTGGTTGGGGCTCAGCTGCACGCCCCCTTGGAGCTCCTGGAGGCACAGGGTGCCCCTTGTTTCAGCACTGGGCGCCTGGGGCACGGGGCAGCCGGGGGAGTGCTTGCTGAGTGATAGGGCCAAGGGCTGCAGAGCAGGAAACAGTCTGACCTGAGAGCATGGGGAGGTGTCTTCAGCTTCCCAGAGAAATCCGGACACAAGCCTGCCCAGGGCAGCGGGCCAGCAGGGAGCACCGGCCACGCAGGAGAGGCCCTGCAGCTCCACACTGCCATGGCCGCTGACCCCTCCTGTAAGCCCAGGACAAGGAAGGCCTGCCCGCGCCGCGCCCTCTGCTCCCAGCCCAGCCGATTCTGTATAAGTTCACATGCAAAGGAAGGGCCAGGCTCACACTGATTGTCATCACATAATCTTTTCCAAAACACTCCTGGCCTTTAGGACCAAAGAGATGGGTGTACATCCTGGTTGATGGCCTCCCAGGCGTGTGCCACGGGAGTTGTTTAACCTACTTGAAGGTTAGCTTTCTCACTTACCCTAAGGAAAGTCATCCTGCTCCACTGCAAGTGCAGCTGCTGGACCAGGGGTGCCAGTGGTTCCATTCAGTGCGACTCAAAGGGGAGCCGGGAGCACCTCCTTGGGCACAGACTTTTCACACACACAGGGCAACTGTTGGATTTGGTATAGGACTCTACATACTGCTTGCACAGTTTAAGCAAACATTAGATTGCAAACAATTTTCTTCTAAAAACATTGCAAAATTTCTTTCTTTTAGATTTCTAATTTTTAATCAGAAGGAACAACAATATCTATTCAAATAAACTTTTGCTCAGTGAGGCACATAGTGCTAATAGGATACGCTGAGGGCAACCCACAGTAAGAAAAAAGCATTGGTCTAAGCGACCCTGAGAAATTCAGACTTTCAGAAAGCAAGTTTGGGCCTCATAAAGACATCGCCTCCCTCCTGTCTTGGGTTAAGAATCCCTGAACTTGTTTATCGCCAAAATCATTGATGTTTTAAAAATTTCTGGTCTGCAGTAGACTTTGTGTGTGTGTGTGTGTGCGTGTGTATATGTGTGTGTACGTGTGTGTGTGTGCTTTCAGGTCTGCTCAGGTTTATCTTTTTCCCCGCCTTCTACCCCCATACCATGACAGTTAAATTTCTTGCTACACTGAACCTAAAAGAGGCAGAGCAGAGTTTAGGCATCAGTAAATGAGTCTCTTTTATACAAAAATAGGAACAAAAATTTTGTTGCATTGGTTACTCAATGATGGTATTTGCAAGGTCCCTGTACTAATTATAAAATATCTTTAAACCTTTATGTCATAGAAATCATACTCGTGAATGGAGACTAAATGTCATCAGAAGAAGTAAACACAACTGTTTTACTGAAAAACAAGTAATTAGTAAAACTGTGGAAGTTGGGAAGGCTTTGCAGGTGGACTGTAACCATAGTTACTATCGAAACCTGATCAACAGAATGGCACTGTATAAGGTAACACTTTCAAAATGTTTTAACTTCAAACGTGGTAGAAAAGACAAAATTCCAAAATGAGGGTCTGGTGGCTGTGGAGCATTTTGTTCTCGGGACATATAAGCTGTGTGACCTCAGGCAGCTCACTGGCCCTCTCTGAGTGAGGTGACCCCTAGGGCTGCTGTGATGAGAGCCTACACATGAGGCATGGGGCACAGCTCCTGCCTGATACTAAGGTTCAGTAAATGACAAGGCTTCCTCTCTCTTGTCCTTCATTAGTTTGTCTTCTTTTTCAATAAATTAACTTTTAGAAATATTAAAGATGTTTATTTTCCTCCTCAACATATACTTAAAATTTTAAATTCTATTATATATACACTAGAGGCCCTGTGCATGCAATTTGTGCATGGGGCTGGGGGTTCCCTCAGCCCAGCCTGCACCCTCTCCAATCCAGGACCCCTCAGGAGATGTCCGACTGTTGGTTTAGGCCCACTCCCGGGGATCGGGCCTAAACCAGCAGTCGGACATCCCTCTCACAATCTGGGACCGCTGGCTCCTAACCACTCACCTGACTACCTGACTGATCACCCCTAACTGCCCCCCCCTGCTGGCCTGGTCGCTCACAACTGTCCCCTTCCCCACCGGCCTGGTTGCCCCCAACTGCCCCCTGCTGGCCTGGTCACCCCACGCAGCCTGCTGTTCAGTTGTTTGGTCATCCCTCACTAACCCTGCTGCTAGCCTGGTTGCCCCACGCAGCCTGCTGTTCAGTCATTTGTTTGTCCCTCACTAACCCCCCTGCCAGCCTGGTTGCCCCACACAGCCTGCTGTTCAGTCATTACTGTGAGAGTGTCCTGACCAATTACCCTTTTATTAGTATAGATTTTTCTGATTATGTAAGTTCATTTTATAAAATTGGAAGGTAGAGAAATGAATAGGAAGATAGCAGAAATAACTTATAATCCCATCAGCCAGAGATATTTTTCCCTGTGTAAACATCTTTTTTCTTAAAGTGGAATTTTTAATGGCTTGTATTTTTTCTTTATTCACTAAAAATTATATTGTGATTATTCTTCCATATCTTTAAACATTCTTCTGACATGAGATTCCATGTGTATGTCCTTGTACCTGACTAATCCCTGTTATGGACATTTGTTAGTTTCTACTTTTCACTATTATTACTAAGACTAAAACAAATATTATTCCTGTAAGTCTTTGAGTGTATATATGACTTTATCCTCCAACCAAATCAATAAATGTGTAATTATTGGATCAGAGGCTAAGAGCAGGTGTGTGCCTTTTGACACACATCAAACTCTGTGCCAGGGGCCAGGCCAGCTAACCCCTCCCTTGCAGGCTGCTCAGAGACCTCTAAACCTCTGACATGCCAACCTTCTGCAGCTCTTAGTAGTCCCCCCACTCTTCTCAATAACACATTAAGCGTTTTTTTGTGTATTAATTGCATCTTTGTATTATTTCTTTTGTGGATTGTCTACTTTCTTGGTCTATTTTCTTCAGTTAGTGTATCTTTTACTTGTTAAGCTATAAGAGCTCTTTTAGACAATACTATAGAGATTATTATATATAGATATTTGTATACACTCACATGTACATTATATATACACATGCATTTGTACACTCACATGTATGCAAATACAATATACACACATACATAAATAACATGCACGCACACACACAGCCCAGATTATATTATTTCTGTAAAAGCACAAGCATGAAGGCTGTGGTTGCATTGCGGGGCTGAGAGAGGGTGGTCTCAACAGAAGACCTTGGGAAAGATGAAACCGATTTCCTAGGAACTTTTTGTTTGTTTGTTTGTGTTTTTTTTTTTTTTTTGCATGAACACTCTTTACTTGTGTTTTTCAAGGACAGCTCTTATGCAAAATGTTTTCTAAATGTCTGAGCCAGTCTGCAGTGGACTTGACCCCATTTCCTGCCGAGCGTGCAAATGTTTGCAGCACATGACATGTGAGGCTCAGTGTGCGGGGTCTCAGCAATCCCCACATGCAGACCGTTAGCTTAGAGGATGGAGCTGGGGGTGCTCTTAGCTGGACAGATGACCTCAGGGCTCAGTTTCACAGCCTGTTTACACATCATGACCTACTTGAGGGAGGGGAGCAAGGAAGCTGAATCAGTAAACAATTGATGGAAAAAAGGAAGAGTCCTTGATATTTCAACATGACCAGGGAAGGGTCAGTTTGAGTTTATAAACATTCGGTGTCCACAGAAGCAATCCCTGCCGTGAGGCCACGTGAGTGCCTCGCCAGCCCAGGCTGCGCCCTCTGCCAGGTGCCACCAGCTTGGCCACTTTGAGAGAGGAGCTGCGGGGACAGGGACACGCAGACAGGATTAGCAGTTCAGTTCCTGTTTTCCCAGCTGGTTCTGAGATCGCTTCATAACCTACCTCTGAGTGAAGAGGACTGCCAAGGTGGCATTCTTGTTGTTGTTAATCCCTCTGACATAGATGGAAGTGTGTGATGCAGAGGCGTGTGCATGCATGCGTGTGTGTCCTTGGACTTGAATATTCTCCATGCGTTTCCAATCAAGCACTGTCTCCTGGTTCAGGATATCAAACGAGATGTCTGCTAAGTGCTCAGTCCTCGGAGTCACTTGCTCCCATGCCCCGCCCCTCCCCCTGTCATGAAATAGAATTATGTAAAATTTGAACTCTTATAATATAACATTGTCATGAAATAGAATTGTGTAAAATTTTGAATTCTTATAATATAACATTGCTTTTTCCTGAAATATTTTAACTTGCTTTTTAAAAACAGAACTGTGAAAAGATAGTGAACAATAAAAACCCATCTTTAAAGAAAAATGCAGAGTTTAAAGACCAGGGATATTACACCTGCATGTTTTTCCTTCATCACAATGGAAAACTATTTAATGTTACCAGCACCTACAATATAACAATAGTTGAAGGTAAGAGAAATTTTAGATTTGGGAGGAAACAAATGTATCTTAGCAAAATATACTATTTTTTCTCCTAAAGCAGTATAGGAAGCCAGAGGCAACCTAGTGGGCGCCAGGGCCACACCACTCATTCAAATTGAAGGCTCCCAGGCACGGGGCTATGCTCACTGTGCCTGAAATTCTTGGGGAATGGGGGGTGGTGGTAATTAAAGTTCATAAAGGCGAACTTCCCCTGAGTCAGTTCCCCTGTTTGGTATTTGAATAAATTATGGGTCTTTTATTGTTAAGCATATGTTTTCCCACAACAAATATTTATTGAGGATACCTGTATTTAATAACCTCTGAGCACTGGGAGGGACGGGAGCAGGGAAATAGGAAATGAAGTGAGTAACATACTCTCCTCAAGAACCCGATTGTAATCAGGAAAGATGATGAGCCTCACAGAGCTACACACAGGGATGAAGGATGCCGATCCACCTCACAGTCAAAAACCTGGATATAACTTTTGGTTTTCCCCAAACTCAACTACTAATAGCTAGGTCTTGGTGAGCAGCCTTACTTATAACACATATGTTGTATGTCA
Source organism: Corynorhinus townsendii (assembly GCA_026230045.1). Lineage (NCBI taxonomy): Eukaryota > Metazoa > Chordata > Mammalia > Chiroptera > Vespertilionidae > Corynorhinus > Corynorhinus townsendii. The sequence continues at coordinate 96,865,325 of JAPDVU010000007.1, read as the reverse complement.
TATGCATTATGTTCTGTGTTCTTACAATTAATTAAACTAGAGGGAAAACATTTTATTAAGAAAATCCTAAGGAAGAGGAAGTACATTTGCTGTATTTAATGAAAAAGTCTGCATATAAGGGGGCCCATGCAGTTCAGACCTGCATTGTTCAAGGGTCACCTGCTCATGAGCCTGGAGTCATCCGGGAGGTATTCAGGGCATGGAGGGAGTACAGAGTGAAGACAGGCGAAGGGGGCTGCCGCCAGTCCAGGCGGGCATGATGGGCAGCAGGAGGCAGGAACTTGAGAAGAGGGTGCCAGGAGCCAGGCCTGGGGCAGGAGGGTGCATTTGGAGATGATGGCTCTCGGTCTGGTTTATCATGGACCCAGATTGCATACAGTGGAAAAACTCTGGCCTGGGTTTTTGAGTGATGGAGGCCTTAGAGGTGACTTAATTAACCTTTCCCGGGGAAGCTGTCCTTCGCATCGCCCAGGACGACTCGTCCAGTGAGTCTGGGTAATGACCATGGACACCACCAGGTCACAGAGGCCCAGATTGTACTATTTGGTTGTTGAGAGTCATTTTCCCCGTTGAGTCCAACATGTCTCATGAGCCTCTCTTCAGTAACACACAGATGGGCTGCCCACTCCTAACGTGTTTCCCCTCGACATTCCTCCCCGCCTTCTGTAAGACTCCTGTGACACCTCACTCTGCAAGCAGGAACTCACAGAAACCAGAGCTGCTGGGCTCTGGCCACATGTTCCTCTTCTTGTTAATTATCCACTTACGTAGCTGTACTCCATACATTGCTCATGGTTCAACTGCCACACACTCACTGTCCCCTAACAACAGAAATTACTTATCCAATGGTTCTGAAAGTCGGGAGTCTAACATGGTTTGACTGGGATAAAATCAAGATCTGAGAAGGACTGCGTTCCTGCTGGAGGTCCTAAGGGAAGTAGGTTTCCTTGTTTTTCCAGTTTCTAAAAGCCACCTGTGCCCTCACCTCCTGCCTCCTGCATCTCCCACCTGTGCCCTCACCTCCTGCCTCCTGCATTTCCCACCTGTGCCCTTACCTCCTACCTCCTCCATCTCCCACCTGTGCCCTCATCTCCTGCATCTCCCACCTGTGCCCTCATCTCCTGCATTCTTTTCATCTGCAAAGCCTGCAATGGACCATCTTCAAATCTCTCCCTAACCTTTGCTCCCAACAATCACACTTCCTTTCCTGACACACTTCTCTCTTATGAGGACCCCTGTAATAACACCGGGCCCACCTGGATGACCCAGGACACTGTCCTCATGTGAAATTCTTCAGTTTAGTCACATTGCAGGTCATTTTGCAATGTGAAGTGTAATATTCACAGGATCTGGGAAGTAGGATGCGAACAACTCTTTGGAGGGGCATTATTCTATCTGCTACAACCTGTACCTGGGAATCCCATAACTCAATTCTGAAACTCAGATATCTTAAATTCTCTATATGTCCCCTAAATTCTTTGGTTTTACTTTCCCATATATATCCTTCAATCTCAAATACATCTCTGGTCCTTTAAAACGTCCACCGCCAACATTCTCACCCCACCTGTCCCCGTGTTTCGCTCATCAGCTCTTCTCTTATTCTGCCCTGGAAGGATTAAGGATATTCATGATGGAAAGAGCCTTAGGACAGGCCAGACACTGTACTGGATGCTTGAATGGAATCATCTCTTATACTCCTCCCAGCAGCCTTGGGTGAATTAAATTACTTGTTTGTACCTTGGATGCGTCATAGTCAACGGGGTAGTGTGGGTTCCTCCCTCCGGGCTGCTCCGAGAACAGAGGGATGTGAGTGAGACATTGAGATGGTGCCAAGGACAGGGAGAGTGCTGTTGTCATTACCACCTCCCAGTGTCCCACCCCCCACCCACCGCTCCACAGGCTCCTTTCCTGCCTCAACTACCCATCGCATGGATTGTGTCTTCTTTTGGGCTGCCAGCTGTCTCTCAGGACTCAGCTCAAATGCCTCCCCACATCTGTGTCCCCATGCCTCATATTCATATTTTGAATTGCTGCCAGAGCTTGGGTCACGTGTCTGTCTCTGACAGTAGACTGAGAAGCTCTTGGAAAGAAGGGCTCGAACTGAGTTCTTCCTCACCTTGCATCTCCCACACGGATGCCTGGCACTTGGTGCATAGTAGGGGCTCAGTACATGTATGTTGAGTGAGTTATTGAGCCTCATTCCACAAGTCTAGACTCTTAACCATCCTGGCCATTTTCCTTTGGATTGGTGATGTTTGCATCAATCTTCTAAAATATAGAGCTTAGAGCTGAACAGCTGGGAGGTATCTTGACCTCCACTGAGGACACTGGGATGCTGAGTTAGACACGGTCAGTGTGGTGCGGTGATTGCCTACACCTGGTCAGGCTGTAGGTCTCTCAGCCACCAGGACCTGAGCACAGTGGTCTTGAGTCAGTTATCTCGCTTCCCACCCGGCGCCTGTGTTTTCATTTCCTGCTTGGCTGAGCTGGTGCTGTGCCCTCCTGCTGGCAGCCGCCATGCCGTTTTGATTACTGTCAGACTAGGCCTCCAGGGCATGTCCCAGGCTGCTTTCTTCCTTCCATACCTTAAAGAGGGTCTCGCCCTTCACTTGACACCAATCCCACTAACCCAGTGCTGCTCTGGTTCCCAGTCACACACTTCACTTTTTAGAGACGGGTCCAGAGGAAGAGAATCCATAGTATTTCCCATGACTCAGAGCCGCCTGTCCTGTGTCCTTGTGTGGACCCCTGCTCCTCACACTCCCAGCCCAGGTGGCAGTTCTTTGGAGCCACTTCAGCTCCCGGTGCCCACAGGGATTCCAGACCTGCCCAGCAAGTCTGAATCTCAGAGGAACCAGACCTGCTGGGGTTTCCCTGCCCTAGTTTCATTCTCTAGTTCCTGCCCTCATGCTGCTCCACCCCCTTCTCCGCTGGCACCCTCTTTGCCCGGTGTGAGGGGGCGCGGGAGGTGCTGCGGGAGCCTCCCCTGCTCCCACATTGAGCGCTGGGAGGCTGGGAAGGCTGCCCTGGACTTAGGTGTAAATGCCCCCAAACACCAGATGTGCACCAGGGTCCAGCCCTGGGGAGTTGGGCAGTGCTGTCACAGGAGCAGCAAGACTTGATCCTGTAGCTGGTCAGTGTGTGACAGTGGCTCTTGGGGCTATGCAATGATTAGCCGCTTCAGGTTGTCTCAGGGTCCACAGCAGCTGCCGGGATATCCTTCCTGAGAATAGCTAGATTGGGAGCACCTAGGCGGGGGGGCTGGGGGGGGGGGCACAGAGGTCACGGAGGGAGAGAAGGAGAGCTGAGCCTAAGGCGAGGTACCAGGGCAGAGGCTGAGAGGGAGTGGGTCTTGCACGGAGTGGAGGAGGCCCCTGGAGGGAATGGAGGTGGAGCAGGAGGCACCAGTGGCCTGGCCTGAGCCTGCACTTTAGTGCCCCCCATGAGCCGCTTCCTCCCACACTGAGCACAGCAGCAGAAGCCAGGACTTGACTTGAGGGAAAGGTAACCCTGTGAGCTTTCTCCAGCCCTGTGAGCTCTGGAGGTGATGGAAGCGAAATGAGAGGCAATAGTCACCACGCCATTATGTAATGCAAGCATGACTGAAATGGAAGCTGCGGTGACTGAGAGTCTGTGCTGTGCGGAATAAGCAGATTAGATCATCTGTGCCCTCATCTCCTGCCTCCTCCACAGGAGTAATCCAACACACTTTTCTTTTTTCACTTTTAGGTCACAGTACTGTAATTCCAATTATTCTTGGACCAAAGATTAACCATGTTGAAGTGGAATTAGGTATGCTTTAACATGCTTATGTATTCTTCATTTATGAATGGGGGCCTATGGAGTCTCAAAGGCTAAACCTGATGGTTACTGATCAATGTTGTGTGCATAACACATTGCATATTTAGGGAGGAACATTACAAAAGCAGCAAAGCCTGTCATTGTTTGAGTGTTGCCATTTTTAGCTGATTAGAATGAACAGCCTGGAACGGCCTGTGGTTTGCAAATTAGGGTTTTACTCACCCTGCTTGTGGCTTTTCTCTAACAGTCTCTATGGTCATTTTTAAGTATGAACACTCAGTAAGAATGCTCAGGGACATTATTCAGACTTGTCTGATTTGAGTATCTGATTAATGAATTGAACCCTGAATTAACTGCACAATCAGGAATTGTCTAGAGAGGTCTGGAGGAATCAACATCTTCTTTCGAAAAGAAAAGAAAGGAACGAAGACATTTACAGTGCAAACCAAGTTTTCTGTGAGATGATTGAAATATGTTAATGAGTTAAATTCGTCAGCAACTCAGAGAGTCTTTCCATTTCAGGAAGAAATGACTAAAGCTCAGAAAGGTTAAGTGTTTGTCTCGGGCGAAGCTGCTGGACAGTGGCGCAGGCGGGGCTCCGGGCTGCTGCCTACTTCTGCAGCCCACACCCGGTCACCTCTGGTCCTGGCTGTTCACCACACACACGTTCTATGTTGCTCGGGTACTCTGCCACTTTTATTTGTGGTTTTCCTGCTTTCTATTTTTTACTGCTATATGAACTTGTCTATTATTTTTCTCCTCATTTTGGGCTTAATTTGCACCTCATTTTCCATTTGTCCGCACGGAGAGTTAGGGAGTTATTTCCAGTTGCTTTCTCTTGCAGTATATGCAATTTCAGCTCTAAATTCCCTTATCACCCCTTTAGCTGTTTGTTCCACAAGTACTGAAACACTAGATTTTCATTGCTGTTCCTTCAAAACTTTAAAAAACTTTCTCTTATGATTTCCTCTTTCATCTATGGATTGTTTGTGTTTTTTACTGTCCAAATATTTGGACAATTTTGTAGTTATTTTTCTGTAATTGATGTCCAATTTAGTTCTATTATGATCCAAGATTATATACCATATTATTTCAATTTTTTGAAACTTGTAGTAACCTGCTTAAGGACCAGAATATAGTGTATTTTAAAAATATTTTAAAAATTGATTTCAGAGAAAAAGGGAGAGAGAGAGAAAGAGGAATAGAAAAAAAAAATCAATGATGAGAGAGAATCATTGATAGCTGCCTCCGGCACACCCTCTACTAAGGATGGAGCCCACACCCAGGCATGTGCCCTGACCAGGACTGAACTGTGACCTCCTGATTCACAGCTAGATGTTCAGTCACCGAGCCATGCCAGCCGGGCGGAATATAGTGTATTTTGATGAATGTTCAAATGCATTTGAAAAAATGTGCATCTGCATGTTTTGGTTTTATCATCCTTTAATGTCAAGTAGATGAAGTTGGTAAGTCATTTATATCCTTATTAATCTTTTGTGTGCTTTATTTACCTATTGCTGAGAGAGATGTTAAATCTCTAGGAGAGCCAATTTGTCTATATATCCTTTAGTTATGTTAATTTTTGCTTTATGTATATAATTTTTTAATCCTTGCCTGAGGATATTCTTATTGACTTTTAGAGAGAGGGAAAAGGAGAGAGAGGGAGAGAGAGAAACATTGATATGAAAGAGAAACATTGATCAGTTGCCTTCTGTATATGCCCCAACCAGGAATCGAACACACAACTTTTCAATGCATGGGATGATTCTCTAACCAATATGAAAAACAAAAATAAAATCAGAACTTTGTCAACTTCTCCTAGGAACAGATGTGCAGCTCAACTGCTCTGCTTCGCTGAATGAAAAGGATCACGTCTATTGGAACTTCCGTAGAGACGATGGGCAGGACCCAAATGAGCACGAAGGGGAGGAAATAAAGACCAGGTATGTAGATGTGATGTACGATGGACAGCATCACATATGTGAGTGTCCCTGTATCATCTAGGCCTGATTTAAACACTCCAGATTCCTGAAGGGCTAACGAAATGTTTGGCATAAGTTGTAATTTATGTGTTATAATTATAATTCCCACACTCTGTGCTGATGGGTTGTGCAGAAACTCATTGCTGAGATCTAAACTGAGGAAAGAATGTAAAGGAGGCTCTTTAGCATTGCCTCACAAGAGCAGCCCTAGTCTGCCAGGTTCTGATGGGGATAGAGGTTGTACCTGCGCCTCTTACAAAGTAGTGGCAACCGAGCCCACAGGTGTTTGGATTTTGAAAATTCTGTTAAATGCTTTATTTTTACGAATATGTCAGAGTAAAGGCCAGGTCCGGAGCCTGTGACATGTGCAAGTTAACATGGGCCCTGTGAACAGTGAGTGTCCGGAGCCGTGTCCCCGTGCCACCATGTGAGCAGCAGGGTCTGCATGCACAGCAGCTCCGCATCCCAGTCCCGCAGGCTGTGCAGCAGCTGCCGGCCGGTCTCCATCCTGTCCTTACACACAGGCCTTTCATTTGTCAGATGGTTGAAAATGATCCATTATGAGAAACTTGAGAAATCCTGGAAATCACAAAGAAGGAAATAGTTGTGCAAACACAGTAATGTGTGTGCTTTGGAAATTTCCTTATGGGCAAGTGATCTACTGACATAGCCGCCGGCTCCTGCCCTTTAGAGGCGGCTTGTAGCTTCCTATCAGAACACCCCTGGCAGTGGTTACCTCCTTAAGTAATTAACAGAGCACTGAGGGATTGTATCAAGTATGGAAGGTTCCAGAGATTGTCTCAGCAAATGTGAATGTAAATCACCAGTTACCTGGCTTGACATTGAACATACTAATTATTTTCTTGTTTGAGTCCATTCACGGAAATTAGAAACACAGTAAGAACAGGAAGAAAAAGCAAACAGTGATGAGGTATAAACATCTAGGAGGCACTGTTGGTGCAAAACGCCCCAAGTGACATGTATTGATCCCTGAGTCACCTATATTCTTTCCTTAAGGAGTGGCCAGACTTCAGAAAACAAAACAAGCTAAGTGTGTGGTCATTCACATGTTCTGAGAGACTGGGCCATTTCGGTCATTGCTGGTGCATGGATACCCTTGGTTCTGGTGAGCAGTGACCCTGGGATGCCCACAGCTCAGCTGCTGGGGCCACAGCCCCTCTGGCCATTTGCAGGCTGCACGGCAAGGCTGCCACTGCTCCTCCACGTAGGCCATGGAACCCGCGTTTCCCCAGTGCCCATCGGTAACCCTTGGCGAGGCAGCAGGCCACTTAGCAGGCTACTGAAGTGAAGCTGAAGCCAGCTAAGAAGCCAGGAGTTCTCTTTCACTGTCGATGCATGAGCTTCTTAGGTCATTGTTTTGGCCTCTCCGTGGCCTGGGGGCGTCTCTCCCAGGTTGTTCAGTATGTCCCAGAGTGGGCATTTCTGTGTTGGTGACTCCTCTCCACGATGCTCGGGATGCTGAGGGCCACCGTGGGTATAGGCCCAGGTGCAGGACACCTGCTGTGAGGGGTGGCAGGGTGGCCATGCTGGGATTGCTGCTGCTTGCCAGAGCCGCCCCTAAGGGGGGGAGGGTTCCCCTGCACCCAGTGTGGACAGCGTGGGTGAGTCCCATGGCAGAGAGAGGAACCTCGCTGAGTGGTTGTTATTTCCTGGTGCTCACTGAGCAGCCTACCTGGTCCTCATCTCCCCGGGAGGTGCCTGGGAATAGTGTTGTTTAAAATGGGTTTTAAATGCTGAACAAAAAAAAATGGGACTTTAGGTGTTGCACGGGCAGCGCTGTGTGCGTGGTCTAGGCTGGCCCCTCGCAGTCCTGCCACAGCTGTTAGTGGCCTGGCTGTAGAAGGAGCACTGAGCAGGTGGGGGAGGAGAAACAGGACAAAGATTTAAGAGAGGGAATAGTTTCCTGTATTTTAATTTAGCGCCATTTCCTGCCACGTGTTTTACCAATTCTAGGTAGTTGCTTTCCATCAGGGGCTGGCCCCTGGCTTCCTGCAGAGCAGGAGGCCCCTGGAGGCAGGCACTCCCAAGGGAATGTGCTGGGTCAGCAGGGCTGCCGCTGGGAGCCATTGTGCCTGCGGCCTGCTCCCCCTCCTTGGTAATGCTCTGCAGTGAACAAAGCTTCTGCTAACTTCCTTTCCTCCCTTACAGGACTTCAGAAGGCAAATGGCATGCTTCAAGAATATTGAGAATTGAGAATATTAATGAAAGAAACCTAAATTTTTCATATAATTGCACTGTGTCCAGCGAGAAAGGCCTAGACACCAAACGCTTCATCTTATTGATAAAAGGTTTGAGAAAATGTTGGTTTTGGAAGTCTGGGAATTTTGAACGCTTGCTGAGGGACTCCTCAAAGATCACCCCTTTCTCACTGTGTACATGAAGCAGGCTCCTACAAGGTGTGCACACTGGGGTCATCCCATGCCAGAACCCCTGGTACCCAATTCCAAGCAGAGCAGGAGGCACACGAGTTATCCTTTTGCCCTCAGCTCCAATCCTATGTAGAAGCCAGGGGCTCAGAGCAGGGAGGCAGGTGGATGGTGAGGAGAGAGTCCGGGGAGGCAGTTGTGCGTGGGGTGGGAGGTTGCGGGGGGAGAGCACAGCTCAGTGTGGATGCAGCCAGCGGTGCTGGAGGGCCCCCAGCCTCCTGCAGCTGAGCAGGCATGGCCCTGGGGTGCTCATTCCTCAATGACAGCTAACAGAGGCCTCCCTGCCTCGGGCCAGTCCCTGAACTTGGCAAATGGACAATGGACAGCCCTGGTCAGAGGACCCTTCAAGTTTTTCCCGAGCCGCCTCCATCTCCCACTAATAGCCCACCCAGAGCATCTGCCACAGCTCCCAGCAATGGCTGTGTCCAGGCGGAAAGCAGTGCTCCAGTGACTACTCACTCACCACTCGTTCCCAGGCTGGCACCACCCACATGCAGGGAAATACCTGGATCTGAGAGAGACAGAGAGGTTGAGAGAGAGAGAGAAGAGAGAGAGAGAGAGAGAGAGAGAGAGAGAGAGAGAGAGAGAGAGAGAGAGATTGAGAGAGATTGAGATTGAGAGAGAGAGAGAGAGAGAGAGGAGTGTGTGCTATGTCTTGCTTTGGTGAGAAACTGAAGGAGTGAAGGGCACAGAAGCTAAGGTCTGAAGCCTCCCTCCTCCCCCCGGGTATGGGTTCCTGGTTCCTGTCCAAGACTCACTTGGGGCATCTCTGCTAGACCTTCGGTCTACTCGCACACTCACAGGATGGCTGATACTCCTTACGCACATTCACGCAGGTGGTGCGAGGCTCTGACCACCACTCACCCTGACCTGTACCACATGTCACACAAATGAAGACAGCAGAGCTAGACCCCATGGGCATGAGACACCACGGATAGGATGTGAGACCCCATGGGCTGTGAGACCCATGGGCTGTGAGACACACGGGCTGTGAGACCCGATGGGCTTGTGAGACCCACGGGCTGTGAGACACATGGGCTGTGAGACCCATGGGCTGTGAGACACACGGGCTGTGAGACCCGATGGGCTTGTGAGACCCACGGGCTGTGAGACCCACGGGCTGTGAGACCCACGGGCTGTGAGACCCGATGGGCTTGTGAGACCCACGGGCTGTGAGACCCACAGGCTGTGAGACCCACGGGCTGTGAGACCCGATGAGCTGTGAGGCCCACGGGCTGTGAGATCCGATGGGCTGTGAGACCCACGGACTGTGAGATCTGATGGGCTGTGAGATCTGATGGGCTGTGAGACCCGATGGGCTGTGAGACCCCATGGGCTGTGAGACCCCACGGGCTGTGAGACCCCATGGGCAGTGAGACCCCACGGGCTGTGAGACCCCACGGACAGTGAGACCCCACGGGCTGTGAGATTCACAGGCTGTGAGACCCGATGGGCTGTGAGACCCCACGGATGGGCTGTGAGACCCCATGGATGGGCTGTGAGACCCCATGGAGGTGCTGTGAGATCCTATGGGCTGTGAGACCCCACGGATGGGCTGTGAGAACCCACGGGCTGTGAGACCCCACAGGCGGTGAGACCCCTATGGGCTGTGAGACCCCACGGGCTGTGAGACTAACTGTTGAGTTCGGGCTCTTGCCTCCTGTAGGATCATCATGATGCCCTTCCACCTCACGGGCACACGTGCCGTGACCCACGGGCATGTGCAGGGAGGGTTTCCGACATGCTTCCGCTTGCTCATCACACGCCTGGTTTTGTGATGGCTCACCAGCCACCTCCCCTCTTATCAGTGCTGGATGTCCTGTCCCTGCCACAGAGGCTTCCACCTGGCCATCCCCTTCTGTCTGCTCACAGATGTCACCTGGCACAGGGCCTCCCACTCCACCATGACCCTGCAGGAGTGTGCGCCCATGTGAATGTGTGTGTGTGTGTTTGTGTGTGTGTGTGTGTGTGTGTGTGTGTGTGTGTGTGTGTGTGTGTGTCTGTGCACGTGCACATGCGTGCGGCACAGTCACGGACAGGCCAGCCTTTCACAGACCAGGATTCCGGGGACTGACTTTATTCGGAGTTCACTTAGTTAGAAATGTGGTGGCTTACTTATATCCTAGGAGTAAATTTCACTGGAAAGATCATTACTAAAATTTGTGCCAAGATGTCAAGAGCTTTATGCATTTCTACTCTTTGACCTGAAACCCCTCAGTGTTTAGAACCTGCTCTAGCAGAATCATCAAGCATAAGCATAAAGGTTTGTGCAACTGTTCAGTGGAGCATTGGTATATTTATATACATTACAATCAATCTAAATATTGGGATATTGTGAAGTATAACTATAAAGACCTAGCAAACTGCTCATAATATAGTGCAATGCAAGAAAGAGTGATCACCCTATGACCCCAATTAAGTCAATATTTTTAGGGAAAATAAAAACCTAAAACAAAATATACAAGCATGTTAGCATGTCCATCACCACATTGTGGGATGGTTGTTAAAAATTGTTTTATAGTTTTTACTCTTTTGTACTATTTCGTATTTTCTATATTGAGCATGAACTGAATCAATCTAAGAAATGTAATTTTCCCCAAAGGGGGTTTTATAGGAAGTGCGCTAACATTCATAGGGCTGTGTGCCAGATGCTGTCTTAACTGCTGAGGGCAAGGTCTAATCGAAGCTCCCACAGAAGGCAGCCCTGAGTGAAGCACAAAGTGCTGTTAGCGCAGGGTTGCAGATTAAGGCACTAAGCGTTGAGGGCATTGGGGCCATTTCCCAGGACACAAAACCGGGGGCAGCCCCGGGATAGGAGCTCAGGTAGTCTAGTTCAGTGGTGGGCAAATCGTGGCTCATGAGCCACATGCGGCTCTTTGGCCCCTTGAGTGTGGCTCTTCCACAAAATACCACGTGCGGGCGCTCACGTACTATGCAATTGAAACTTCATGGCCCATGTGCAGAAGTCGGTTTTCAGCTCTCAAAAGAAATTTCAATCGTGGTACTGTTGATATTTGGCTCTGTTGACTAATGAGTTTGCCGACCACTGGTCTAGTTAAGTGTTTGCTCTCCCAAGACTCTCGCCTCCATTTATGTTCACAGCTGCTGCCAGAGATTTGTGTATTTCACCCAGCATCTTATAACCCTAGGGCCCAACTTCCACCAACGGGATAGATGACAATATAACGCTTTCAGTTCAGTCTCTGAATATCCTTGTGCACATTTTAATTTGTTAAAAATGGGAGTAGAAAGATCACCCCTCCAAACTAAAGGCAGGTATGTGGAGCAGCTCAACGGACTGTCGGGCCCGACAGCTGGTTAGTGTTCATGGTGAACATTGACATCTGCAAGGTGATGGTGGACAACAGTGGCAAAATGTCCATGACTAATTCTTCCCGTTTTCTTCTTCTTTCTAGATCGGGGTGACATCCCAGGCCATGTCTTCACTGGAGGAATGATCACAGCTGTTGTGATATCGGGGGGAGTTGTGTGCCTAGTGATTGTGGCTGTTATTTATAGAATTGACTTGGCTCTATTTTATAGACATTTCATGGGAAGAGATGAAACATTAACAGGTAACAAATATCGTAATGTTGGGATTTCTTATCCTATGGTTTCATTAGGAAACCTGATAAAGAAACATTAATCTTCATCTTATTTACATTAGATTGTGACTTAATGTGTGGTAGGGGTTTCCAGAGGGAACATTGCTCTGAATGTATCATTATTATGCCTCTTGTCTGTGCCACCTTCTTTTGTACTTAGATATTGCCCCAAATTGTCCTCTAATTGTTTCATGTATGTGCATATGTTGTGTCCTCCTAAATGCCCTTTGGGATGCCTGCTCTTAGGGACTCAACGTTACTGTTTGCACACCATCTAGGCACCTTACACAGTGTGGTCACTCAATAAAGATCATTTAAGTTGATTTGAATTGTATGATGGCTCCTTATTCTAACTTGGCAAAGGAGGCTGCATGGTATGCCTGAAGGACTGCCAGGTTTTACTACTGTTTCTATCTGGGACTCTGTCTTGGTTCCCCTATTTTTTAAGAGCAGCGAGAAGTCCTCTAGGTTCCATATAATTACTGAATTAAAAAATCAGTCTAATCCATTGTACTTGCTTTTGTTTTCGTGTGTGTGTGTGTGTGTGTGTGTGTGTGTGTGTGCATGTGTGTGTGTATGCATGTGTATGTATGTGTGTAGGACACACATATTCAAAGCACAGTTTAAGAAATTGTATAGAAATTTCTCATCCTGCCCATGCCTGTGCTTCCCACCTCACCTGTACTGAGAGTATCTCTAAGCAAGTATGAATCTTGTTCTACTTCTGTTAAAAATAAGTCTTGCTATATAATGCACACTGCTCTGAACTTGCTTCACTCTCCTTCAGATCTCCTGTCATATGAGTTTATAAAGTCTCTCATTTTTTATCCATAGAAATAAAACCCTGCAGAGGTTTATTTCTGTGGATATGCCACTGCTTATTTAGTCACATTTATATATTTATTGATTTCAGAGAGGAAGGGAGAGGGGGAGAGAGAGAAACATAAATGATGAGAGAAAATTAGTGACTGGCTGCTTCCTGCACACCCCTACTGGGGACTGAGTTCACAACCCAGGCATGTGCCCTTGACGGGACTCAAACCCGGGACCCTTCAATCTCCAGGCCAACTCTCTATCCACTGAGCCACACTGGCTAGAGCTTTAGTCACCTTTTGATAGACATTTGGTTGTTTGTAAACTTTTGTCATTACATAAAGTATGTGACAGATGGCTTTGTGCTGTCATTATTTCATATGTGCGCAGTGTAATTGAAGGAAAAATTCCCCATGGTGGAATTGCTGGAAATACAAAGTATAGACACCGTTGTTATTTTGAAAAATATTGCCAATTTGCCCTCCCCACTGCTCTACTACCTCCTGCCTTCACAGGAGGGCATACCTGCTCCCCACAGCTCACCCACCACCTTGTGGTATCTGGCAAAATGCTAGGTAACAGTTGTAGCTCAGTGTGGTTTTCCTTTGCATTTCACTTCCTGCACAGGAGCAGGAGCAGCTTTGTGTTTTCAGAGTCTCATGGTATTTTCTTTCTCAATGGACCATTCCTTCCTTTGTCCATTTTTTAATTGGGTGGTTTGCTTTGCTTTTCTTGCTTATTTCTAGGAGCAATTTCTATTTTAAGGATGTTAGCCTATTATCTATCATTTGAAAGGCAAATATTGTTCCCAGGTTGTATTTGTCTTTTGACTTTTTTATGTGGAATGTTCTTTAATGTATTCAAATTTATTTTTCTTTTATGGTGCTGGATTTGTGGTCACAGTAGAAAGACCCTCCTAAGCTCTAGTTATAAAGGAATTCTTATATTTTTTGAGATTTTTGAAGATTGATTATTCACATTTACATCTTTTAATTTAATGATATAAAATTAGCAAATGTAATTAATTTAGCTTTGAATCTGCATGTGTGTGTAATTTTGCTATGGAGAGAGATGCTCCAACAAACTGGGGGGTCTGTTTTTAGTATTTTAATCCTCACCCAAGAATGTGTTTTTATTGATGTTTTATTGATGAGAGAGGATCAATAATGAGAGAGAGAAACATCAATCCATTGTCCCCCATATTCACCCCAACTGGGGATCGAACCCACAACCTTTTGGTGCATGGATGACGCTCCAACCACCTGACCCAGGCCTGAAGGTCTGTGTGGGATATTTTATCACCAGGTCTCTACAGGCACAGACCAGTATGCATCTTAGAATGGACATTCACTGATATCTCTCTTTTGATTTTAAGATGTTATTTACCCTCCAGTTGTGTCTGACCCAGTGCACAGATACTTTTCTAAATTCCTGTTTCTGAGCACGGAGAACTCACTTCTTAGCGCCCCGGGTGGCGTGCCTGGAAATGGAGATGTACTCCGCAGCAGCTCTGCTGAGAGTGTGGTCCATGGACAGAGAACAGTCATGAAAAGTAAAAATGGAGAGATGAGTGCAAAAAATTAAGACTTTTACATTATAGCAATTTTATATTGCTGCTCTATCCAAGAATGTGTTCAGTTATTGGTTTATGAATAATTGGAAATGAAAGAAACCAATCAACAACAACAACAAAAAACTAAACTTAAGTTAAAACATGGCCACTTGCCACACAGAGTTTGTCTCAGAAGCATGGTCTGACTCTTTGTAGTCCCAAATACCCATTCACATGTTGATTTTGTTTATGCAGAACAAAATTATTAGCTTTCAATTTGCTTAGCTTGGGCACCTCACTTTATTTATCAGTTATTACAGCCACCAAAGCTTTCATTCCTTGGGTTGAAAAATAAATTATAGTATAGATTAGTATATTTGCTAAACCAAGAAGAGAACTGCATAAAAATGAATTTGAAAGCTCTATCACTATATAAATTTGACTGATTTATCTTTCCAATTTATTGCAAGTAGTTATATTCTGATTATGAGAAAAATATACCTTGTCAAAAAGTGTACTCATTTATTTCTTGCATGTTGGTGCCTGTTTCACTCACTGACATGATGACTATGCTAATGGAAGCACTAGCTCTCATCCTAATACACAGCTGTAGTTCACGACAAGCTGACAGAACAATCCAGGGACCACTTATTTATTATATTAATAATTGGCTTTATTTTACCAACTTTTAACCTATCTTTGATAAGCATGATAATTTTGCAACTTTGATGAAAATGTCCTGTCATTCACATGCATGTCATTCTGAAGAGCAATTGCTTTACAATACACCCATGGTGGGTTCTGACTCAAACTGCATGACAAGAGGCTATAGGTGAGACTGAAGCAGCTTTTGCCAGAAACTGTGTTTCTTTGTGAACCTGGATGCTGTGAAGAATGGGGCCAGCCTGTTGAGCATAGATGATGTGGTGCCACAAAGAATGTGGCCCTAGATGGTTTCATCCTATTAAATTTTAATAAAGGAGCCAATACTATTTAGTCTTCAATTCAGAAGCAAATTCATCAATCCCAATCCTAGACCTGAGCATACATCTAATTCCTCCATTAGCTAACCAGTTGCCCTGGGATAAGGATGGAGCTTCCCCACGCCCCCTCTTCCTCTCCTGGCCCCTCACAAGCATGTTATTTAGAACACATGTCCTTTCAGAACACATGTCCATGGTGACTCTGCATTCTCTGACCAGATTATTTTTTTGTTTGTTTGTGTTACACTTTGTTGTGTCTGCCAATGTGTTATTTGTAAACTTTTCAAGTTATTGTATTTTTCTGAGAACTCATCTCTAACAGAATGGATAAAGGTAGAAGAAAGAAATGTAAATAAATTGTTAGTAATGAGGTTAGTAGAATGGTCTTAGTTTTTAGGTAACGCATTCCTCTTGAATGTGTCTCTAGTCATCTGAATACGAAATGCTGCTTCATTGTTGGGAATAAAACAGCAGCAGATGTGTCAATGCAAACCTTTCCACCTACAGAGTTTCTGCATTGGCCTTTGGCATTATGTAAAGTTTCACCATGCCAGCATGGGTTTCCACATCCCACCATTTCAATTCCCTCCATTGTTTCCTCCCACTCTCCAGTGTAAACACTCAGCATTGTATTTTTTAATTTAAATTTTATTTTTCAATCACAGTTTACATTCACATTAGTTTGTATTGGTTTCATGTGCACAGCATCGTGGTTAGACAATCCTATGCTTTGCGAAGTGACCCCCCTGGCATTTCAGGCACCCACCTGGCATACCCATAGTGAATACAGTATCAGTGACTCCATTCCCCAGGCTGTGCTTTACTCCCAGGACTATTTTGTAACAACCAATTTATCGCCACTTCCCGGGGTGGTATGAAGGTGTACATGGGATAGTTATAGAATTGACTGATTGAAAAGTAAAAACACTTGCTAATTGATTGCTCAATTATCACATGAGCTTTGAGAATGTTATTTTTTGTTTTTTAATGATACTTGAATATAATCATTGTTTATTGACATTTAAAAATTCAGAGATAAAGAATCCTATCTAATAAAAGAGTAATATACAAATTGACCATCACTCCAACACACAAGATGGCTGCCCCCATGTGGACACTAGATGGCTGCCACAAGATGGCCAGCAGGGGAGGGCAGTTGTGGGCGATCAGGTCAGCAGGGGAGGGCAGTTGGGAGGGACAAGGCCAGCAGGGGAGGGCAGTTGGGGGGGGACCAGGCCTGCAGGGGAGGACAGTTAGGGGTGACCAGGCTTGCAGGGGAGGACATTTGGGGGGGGGGACCAGGCCTGCAGGGGAGGGCATTTGGGGGGGACCAGGCCTGCAGGGGAGAGCAGTTAGGGGAGACCAGGCCTGCAGGGGAGGGCAGTTAGGGGCAATCGGGCCAGCAGCAGAGCAGTTAGGCATCAATCAGGCTGGCAGGAGAGTGGTTAGGGGGTGATCAGGCTGGCAGGCAGAAGCAGTTAGGGGCAATCAGGCAGGCAGGCAAGTGAGTGGTTGGGAGCCAGCAGTCCTTGATTGTGAAAGGGATGTCTGAATACCCATTTAATGGGCATTTGGACATCCCTCAAGTGGTCCCAGAATGGAGAGGGTGCAGGCTGGGCTGAGGGACACATCCTCCCCCCCCCCAAACTCCCTATGCACAAATTTCATGCACTGGGCCTCTAGTAATGCTTAAAAAAAGAATAATAAAACCAAAGACTATGTAGGGACCTTAAGGATTGCCCAGTCTTGTTTTTCAATTTGTTTTCTATCAAAAATATTTTCTTTTTTTTTTAACAGCTTCATTGCAGCATAATTAACAAACAAAGACCTATGCATATTTAATCTCTACAATTTGATGTGTGTGGACACAAGGATGTCATATTTAACTTTTCTTTTTCAATAATTCCATGTTCGTTTTTCATGACTTTCATTCAAATTTGAACTTCAACTTTTATTTACGCACTAATTAAAGGAACAAACCTTGCCTCCTAGATGGGAAGACATACGATGCCTTTGTGTCCTACCTGAAGGGGTGCCGGCCTGAGCACGGGGAGGAGCGCGCCTTCGCTGTGGAGGTCTTGCCCCGGGTGCTGGAGGAGCGCTTCGGGTATAAGTTATGCATATTTGAGAGGGATGTGGCACCTGGAGGAGGTGAGAAAGGGCATGGCAAGTAGAAAACTAGTGGAGACACTTTCTCTTTATAAGATGAATAGCTTAGGCTAACCTTGTTTTGCTTAAAAACAAGCAATTTACCCTTGTCCTCTTGCCAGAAATAACCAGCAAAGTCAACATAGTGAGCAGTGAGGGAAGCTGATTGGCCGCTCCTGTGGGGACCTGCCACTCTTGTGATGGGGGTTGGAGGGTGAGGGGCAGCATCTTTAGAAGCGGGCCTGAGTCGGCACCCTCAGGAGGTGGTTCTCTGGCAGCCACTGAGAAGGCCTCTTCTGAAAATACTTCATTCAGCAGATCCGAGCCGAACGCGTGCTCCTGCGAGCACAGACACAGGCGGTGCTTGCCCTTTATCTCGCTGACATTGGGGAGAGAGCTTCGGTGGGAATAGGGACGTTGGAAAAATAAATAAAAGGAGATTGGTGGTTCACATCATGTTTGAGTTATAAAGTTGAGTTTTTAAATTTATATGTGAATACAAATGGCCATCATGCATGTCTTGAAGCAAAGCACAGTGATAATCAAAGATAGTGAGAAGCAGCTCCATGTTTTCTCTGAAGTCTGCAGAGCAAGCATTTGGAAGTGGGTGTCGTGGGTGCCGTGGGTGCCGTGGGTGCTGCTGTGTCGCCAACAATGTGACACAGGTCATCATCCCTCACTCATCTCTCAACACTCTGGGGGCCATCCTTGCGCCAGGTCTGAGCTGGAAGTTGCAGATGTGACAATAAATGAGAAACTAGGGTGCCCTTCCTCCTCCTTTCCTTCTTTTCGGAAGAGAAGATATGCTTCTACTTAATTATAAATAACTTCCCAAAGGAACAGCAGCCACATTGGCAGACGCAGGTGACACTGTGATATTCGTATGCGTTAACGCTTCCTAGAATGTAGGGAGCATCACTGCTGGCCTTTACATCCATTTTATTATTTATCATTATTTTCTAGCAGCCATTTTGAAAATTTGATTTTTTTTTCTTAGTTTCTAAATACTGTAAAAATAAAGAACATTTGTCCTCAGTAGTAATGAGCTTCGGTTAAAGCCTCTGTTTGGAAAGAGATCGAGGTCTAGAGCAGAGGGGGTCAATCTCCCAGCCGGGCCCCAGGTCTGCCACCCGCCTGCAGCAGGGCCAGGCCAGGTGCTTTTTCAGTCACCACAGCAGAGTGAGTTGTGACAAAAGTTGTATGACCTGCAAAGCCTGAAATATTTACTATCAGGCCCCAAACTAAAAAAGGTTGTCAACCTCTGGTCTAAAATAATGGCAGGTTTTGGTTTTATTGTTACATTCTGATGTCAGCATGCTCCTCCAGGTGTGTGGGAAGGAAGACAGTGTCACAGTTAGAAACCAGTACTCCAGACAGAGCACATGGGTTCAGATTCTGTTTCTGCCTTTTACTAGCTGTGTGACTCTGGGCAAGTTACTCATCCACTCTATGCTTTAGCTTCTTCATCTGTAAAAGGGGGTGATACTTTCTTTATGGGGTCATGATGATTAGATGAGTTAATATACATAAAACAGGTAGTAAAGGGTGTGGCACAGAGTAAGTGATAACTAAGTACTCATTATTATTGTTACCTTGATAATTGCTTTTAATAGGCATATAAAATTGAGAATACATGGTTTGTCTTAAGGAAAAACTTATTTGTGAACTTCAGAGTTAAATAATACAAAGTTAGACTGTGCAAAATGATTTTTACTTCATGCTCACCCTTTCAATTCTCTTAAATTAATATTCCATGCCTTGCATTTTCAGCTGTTGTTGACGAAATCCACTCACTGATAGAGCAAAGCCGAAGACTAATCATCGTCTTAAGTACAAATTACATGTTTAACGAAATGAGGTATGAACTTGAAAGTGGACTCCATGAAGCACTAGTGGAAAGGAAAATTAAAATAATATTAATTGAATTTGCACCTGTCAGTGACTTCACATTCTTGCCCCAATCACTAAAGCTTTTGAAATCTCACAGGGTTCTGAAGTGGAAGGCTGACAAGTCTCTCTCATATAACTCAAGATTCTGGAAAAACCTTCTTTACCTGATGCCTGCGAAAATGGCCCAGCCACATAGAGGTGAATGCGAAGCCGAGCCGGTGCTTGCTGAGTCCTGCTCTTAGGGAAGTGAGTGTGGGCGAGCTGCAAGCTCTTTGGGCTGAGGAAGGAGCCTGCTCCAACCACAGGCATGGCGCCTCCATTTCACTCTATGGAAATCCCGCTCTCAGTTCCACCATGAAACTTCACTAGGCTGGGCTGCTGGGAGGAGGCCCCAGCGAGCTACCCATGTCCCAGAAGACCCTGAATGCTACAGAAGTGGCTTTCTTGTCTCCCACTCTTCCACAACTGGGTATGAGGCTGGGAATTATGCAACATGCCACGTGCCTTACCAAAAGGGCACATCTGTAAGCATTTTGAATGCTACCCGTTGAACTAAAGGATTTTAAGTTTATGAATGGACATTTCTACAAGCCAGTAGGGGACATCGTGACAGGCACAGTGCCGACACCGTCACTTTTGCACATAAGCCACCACCTCCAACACTGGCACAGTGCTGGGGGGTGCTGGCTGTGGGCTGGTACAGGGCAGGGCATGGGGAACCACGTGGGGATCCGCGTGACAGGGCCAGGCTCCGGGTGTGCTTCGTGTGGCCCAGCCACAGCTGCAGGCCTGGGGTTGTTGGAGCCCCGCTATGGCCCTGTGCGGGGCATGCTTCACTGGGCCTATTTGTAGGAACTTCTTAAAGGCAACTCCAAACAACTATCTGAGGATAAACACAGGTTTTAATTAAAATAGTTCTCCAGATCTTTCCAAATTGGTCAAAAACATTTGTTGATTCTACACAAATATTTATGCAGGAGGAAATCCAGGTGCACTTAGTGCACTGGAAGTAGGAGTGAAATTAGAGTTATGCTCTTAAAGCAGAGAGGGCCCTTAGCACCCACATGCTCTTAAAGCAGAGAGGACCCTTAGCACCCACATGCTCTTAAAGCAGAGAGGGCCCTTAGCACCCACATGCCAGCACCAGGAATTCGAGTGAATGTAGGGACTGGCCCGGGGCACCTGCGGTCACGGTGTGAGGCCAGGACAGAGCCGCTGCACTCTCTCTTTGGAGTTGCCTGTTGGACAGTGAGGGGAGGTTTTGGAGGCTGAGGGCCCTTGCCTGGGGGCACCGACTCAGACTGCCCAGGACCAGTCCTGCAGAGAGGAAGCGGCCTCTTAGGGCTGGCTCCGAGGAGACAGGTGAGCACACAGAGCCTTGGCTTTCTGCTAGGCTCCCCGGGAGGGTGCCTGAGCAGCACAGGAGGGGCAGCATCGGAGACCTCTGCAGGGCCCATGAGCACCCGGCCAGGCATGCCCACAGTGGCACCTGCCAGGGGAGGGGAGGCAGACCTGACAGCCAGGAGCTCACCTCTGCTGATGCTGGATGGTCGGGCAGAGGCTGACCAGGACTGTCTGCAAGGAGCCAGGAGACCCAGCTCCCCTGCATGCGTCAGCCAACGTGCTTGTCTGGGAAGGGGACACTGGCAAGCCAGGTCCAAGGCTGAATTGAAGCAGTCTTTTAAACACTCAGATAAAGAAATTTGCCACTTTGGCTGAAGCGCAGCTCTGCGGGGGAGACCAGGGTGAGGGAAGCCTTCATTTGAGTTGAAGCTACTCTGAGAGATCGGCTGGTGAGCAAGGAGTGGTGTTTCAAGAGTGACCAAGCCACAAGCCTACCAGGAAGCAGGAGGGTATGTGCAGCGAGGGTGGAGGGGGACAGCCACACTGGTGCCCCTGGGAATGGCCCCAGTGCCGGTGGGCAGCTCCTAGCCAGCGCCCGCGACTCTGTGTGGGGCTTTCGCCTCCGTATGGCCTATTCTGTGGGTGCACCCAGTGCGGGGGGGAGGTACCCCATTCAGACAATTGCTACAACTTGATGTGTGTGTTTAATAAGTAATGGGGTGAGCATGTTAAAAAATAGACTTTCAAGTTGTGTTTCTAGGGTCCGTGGTTCCTCAGAGATGCCTGTACTTGCTTTTCCTTGTTTAATCACATTTGTAATTAAACCTTGGATATAATGTTAAACAATCGCCAATGCAGAGAGCCTTGTCTTTTCTCACTTCAGTGGGAAGGCCCGAGTGTTTCCTCAGTGAGTACAGTCTTTGTCTACGCACCCACACGATGTGTGCACACAGAGTGCAATGAATTACCAGTGAGCACACTCCAGTAGTTCCAATTTTATTAAGTAGTTTTTTTTTGTTAACACAAATTGGTGTTGACTTTTGTCCAATGACTTTTCTGCAATATGGATTTTATCAAATAATTTTTCTTCTTAGAGAATATTAATGTTTTCATAACCTCTAACCATTCTTTCATTTTTAGAATAAATTCCTCTTCATCCTAATGTGTTAAAAAAAAACTACATATTTAATTCACTAATATTTTATTTAGGAATTTGCATATTTGTTTCTAAGCACATTCAAAAAAATCAATCTACATTTTTTACGTGTGTATGTGCAAACCTAAAATATTCTTAAATATTAGCAAACACTGAAAAGTCACTACACATCTGATAAAGTTCCTGACCATGAAAGGTCAAGATTAACAACAAGTGGAGCTTGGAAGAAATGGAGATAAGCCAAAGGAAAAACATATTTAAAAGCAAACTTTAATATTCTCAGACAAGCAAGAAATGATGTTACATTAGAGCATAATAGAATTGGAAATTAAATAATAAAATAACTGAAATGGAAAAAAAACTATCAGGGTTGGAGGTTGTGAGGTGTCTCCCAGAATGTAAAACCAAAAGCTAAATAAATTGCAAATGGGGGGGAAGAAATGAAACATTAGCCTAAATCAAAGTAATAGCATATCTATCCAATGAGAATAAGCAGGCACCTTATAAATTAGAATAGAGAAATAAAAAGGATTATTCTAGAAGTAATTAAAGGAACTATCTCAAAATTGAAGGACATGAGTTTCTAGAATGAAAGGGCTACCTTATTACCCAGCAAAATGAATAAAGAAATGTCCTTAAAATTGCAATTAAAAATGATGTGCTCCTGTGAGTTCTATATCTGACCAAACAATTATTCAAAACTGAGGGCAAAATAGAGATTTTTTTTAGACCTACAGGGTAGGGAAAAAGTAGGTTTACAATTGTTTGTATAAAAAATAATACAATAATTAATAAACAATAATACAAGAATAAACTTCGTGCTTCACATACTTGCTTTTGTCCCAGCTTGTGTGAGGTCTCAAGGCATTTGCCTCCCACGCTCCCGTTTCTGGGGGGTCTACGGAAGATGCGCTCCTCCAGCAAGAGAGTGTTCTCTAAGAAAACAGCTTAGGTTCTGCTTAGGATCCCCCTGAGAGCGGGGTGACAGCATCTCCAGGCAGATGATAAGAGGAAACCTGTGGTGGCAGCTGTAGCTAAGCTGTACCCGAGTGGAAGAGCAAGCTCCAGGCAGGCCATTTCAGGAAGAGACAAATTTCCTCTGGTGTTGCATGCACTGAGCAGCAACTTCCATTTCTGGTGGAGAGTTCAGAAGTCAATGAATGATCGGTATAGGGAAATGTAATCAAATGAGAAAAAATAGGTATTGGCTTCAAGTAAAGCAAAAGTAGGCACATGCAAAGAAAACCATAAATAGTAATAACCTGGTCAACATGAGGTAAACATTAAATCTTTAACTAAAATTATGATTTAATTATATTTGGAGTCTAAAGAGGGGGGATATGTTTGTGGTGGCAGAGGGTGGGGTAAGGCATACCTTTCATTGTTAGGAAGTCAACAGATAATATCGGAAACTTTGTTCAAAGCCAAGGTTCTTACAAAGACAGGCTACCCTTTGCCTCCTCATTAGTCCTGCTCCATGCACTGCAGTATCTTCCACACCCATGTCCACTGGGCGCAGTCTCTGGGCAGCCAAATCTACTGGAAGCTTCTCTATCCTGTTCGTTGTCTCTGCTGTGTTCAACCTGTTTGCCCCTCTTTTCTTCTTGAAACCACCCTTGGATTTGTGAAATCATTCCATCCTGGTTCTCATAGCAGTACTTTAACATTTCCCATTGCTTTCATGGTTTCTATTTCTCTGTCCCAGGTCCCTTTCTGGACTCTTCCTTTCTTCTTGTGCTGCATATTCCCCTGCCCATCACCTCAACTAACCTATTGATAAATCTCTGACTACCCAAGATTTGTTTACTGAGTCTAGAGTCATATACTCGGCCCCACATTGGGTAGCTTTATCTAGAAATGTTCATTGCGTCTAATACTCAACCATTTACACTAAACTTATTCTAGAACTAGAAGCCCGATGCATGAAATTCGTGCAAGAGTAGGTCTTCCTTCCCCCTGCTGCTGGCATGGGCTTCCCTCTGGCACTGGGGACCCGGGCTTCCATCGCAGCCCTGGCTTCATCTGGAAGGTTGTTTGGAAGGACTTCAGGTCTAATTAGCATATTACACTTTTATTATTATAGATAGTGTCTCTGTGCCTACTCTTCCTACCACATCCTCTGTCTTGAATAATAAAACCATTCTCTAACTGACGATCAAACAAGAGGCTGAGAGTCATCTATAGTAGCTCCCCCTTATCCAAGGTGTTGCTTTCCATGGTTTCAGTTACCTGGGGCCAACCATAGTTCAAATATAAAGTAGAAAATTCCAGAAATAAATAATTCATATGTTTTATTTATTTTGAGGGTTTTGTTTTGTTTTCTGTTTTTGTGTTGTTGTTGTTTTAATTAAAGTATTACATATGTCTCCTTTTTCCCCCATTGGCCTCTCCCCGGCCACTCCCCCTCCTTTGCCCCTCTCCCCCAGCACAAGCCTTCACCCCCTGGTGTCTGCATCCATTGGTTAGGCTTATATACATGCATACAAGTCTTTTGGTTGATCTCTATCCCCACCCCACACACCCCCATCCTCCCTCGCCTTCCCTCTCAGGTTTGATGGTCTATTGGATGCTTCTCTGTCTCTGGATATATTTCTGTTAATCAGTTTATGTTGTTCATTATATTCCACAAATGAGTGAGATCATGTGATATTTATCTTTCTCCAACTGGCTTATTTCACTTAGCATAATGCTCTCCAGGTCCATCCATGCTGTTGCAGATGGTAAGAGAGCCTTCTTTTTTACAGCAGCAAAGCATTCCATTGTGTAGATGTACCACGGTTTTTAATCCACTCATCTGCTGATGGGCACTTAGACTGTTCCCAAATCTTAGCTATTGTAAATTGTGCTGATATGAACATAGGGGTGCATATATCCTTTCTGATAGGTGTTTCTGATTTCTTGGGATATATTTCTAGAAGTGGGTTTATTGGGTTAAATGGGAGTTTCATTTTTTGAGGAAACTCCATACAGTTCTCTACAGTGGCTGCACCAGTCTGCATTCCCATCAGCAGTGCATGAGGGTTCCTTTTTCTCCACATCCTCACCAGCACTTGCCGTTTGTTGATTTATTCATTATAGCCATTCTGACAGGTGTGAGATGATACCACATTGTCATTTTGATTTGCATCTCTCAAATGATTAATGACTTTGAGCCTATTTTCATATAGCTCTTGGCCTTGTGTATGTCCTCTTTCTAAAAGTGTCTATTTAAGTCCATTGCCCATTTTTTGATTGGATTGTTTATCTTCCTTTTGTTAAATTGTATGAGTTCCCTAAAAATTATGGAGATTAAACCCTTATCAGAGATAACATTGGCAAATATGTTCTCCCCTGCAGTGGGCTTTCTTGTTGCTTTGTTGATGGTTTCTTTTGCTGTGCAAGCTTTTTATTTTGATGTAGTCCCATTTGTTTATTTTCCCCTTAGTTTCCATTACCCTAGGCAGTGGTTGGCAAACTCATTAGAGCCAAATATCAACAGTACCACGATTGAAATTTCTTTTGAGAGCCAAATTTTTTAAACTTAAACTTCTTCTAACGCCACTTCTTCAAAATAGACTTGCCCAGGCCATAGTATTTTGTGGAAGAGCCACACTCAAGGGGCCAAAGAGCCACATGTGGCTCGCGAGCCGCAGTTTGCCAACCACGGCCCTAGGAGATGTATCAGTAAAGATATCGCTATGATATATGTCTGATATTTTGCTGCCTGTGGATTCCTCTAAGATTTTTATGGTTTCCATCTTATCTTTATGTCCTTTATCCATTTTGAGTTTATCTTTGTGTAAGGTATAAGTTGATGATCTAGGTTTATTTTTTTTTGCATGTATCTGTCCAATTTTCCCAATACCATATATTAAAGAGATTGTCTTGACTCCATTGTATGCTCTTGCCTCCTTTGTCAAATGTTAATTGAGCATACTGGCTTGGGTAGATTTCTGTGTTCTCTGTTCTGTTCCATTGATCTACTAGTATATGTCTGCTCTTATGCCAGTACCAAACAGTTTGAGAACCATGGCTTTATAATATAGCTTGATAGCTGGTATTGAGATCCCTCCTACTTTTTTCTTCTTTCTCAGGATTGCTGTGACTATTCTGGGTCTTTTTTTTATACCATATGAATATTTGGAGAGTCTATTCTAGGTCTGTGATACATGCCATTGGTATTTTAATGGGGAGTGCATTCAGTCTATAGATTGCTTTGGGTAATATACACATTTTAATAATGTTGATTCTACCAATCCATGAACATGGTATATTCTTCCATTTGTTTACATCTTCCTCTAGCTCTTTTTTCAACGTCCTGTAGTTTTTTGAGTAGAGATCTTTTACCTCCTTAGTTACTAAGTTTATTCCTAGGTATCTTAATATTTTTTTGCAATGGTAAATGGGATTTTTTAAAATCTCTCTTTCTGTAAGTTCACTATCCTATATAATAAAAGCCCAATGACTGAAACGGCAGAATGACCAGAATGAGCAGAGACCAGAACAACTGCGGCCAGGCCAGCCCCACCCCTGAGGAGGGACTCTCACTCTGATCAGGGGCATGGCTGGCTGGCAAACTGCCTGTGGCCCCTTGCCCCAGTCCACCCTGCCCCCTAGCAGGGACCCCCACACTGATTGGGGGTGCAGCCAACCGGCAAACTGCCTGCAGCACCTTGCCCCGGCAGGTTCTGCCTCCCAGTGGAAACCCCCACCCTGATCCGAGGCCCCCATCAGAGCAGGTCAGCTGGCCCCCACCCATACACCAGGCCTCTATCCTATATAATAAAAGGGTAATATGCAAATTGACCCTAACAGTGGAAAGACCAGAACGACTGCTCAACCAGTCACTATGAGGTGCACTGACCACCTCTAGGTCTCTTCCCCTGGCCATCAGACTCTGATCACCCAATGGCAAATGGGGAACTGGGGTGGGTGGTGGCAGTGAGTGGGGCCAGCGAGCAGGTGAAATGGCTAACCTCTTGGTGCCTCACTCGGCTGTCAGGCTCCTATCGCCTGATGGCAAACAGGGAACTGGGTGTGGGTGGTGGGGGGAGCGGGCTGGCTCCCAGTGAAGATGGCCTGATAGCAGGCCAGGCCTAGGTACCATACCCACACATGAATTTCATGCACCAGCCTTCTAGTTGATGTATAAAAATGCCATAGATTTCTGGGTGTTAATTTTGTATCCTGCTACATTGCTGAATTCATTTATTAAGTCTAGTAGTTTTTTTGATGGAGTCTTTGGGGTTTTCTATGTATAATATCATGTCATCTGAGAATAATGACAGTTTTACTTCTTTTCCAATTTGAAAACCTTTTATTTCTTCTTCTTATCTGATCGCTATGGTAGTTCTTCCAGTACTATGTCAAACAGGAGTTGTGAGAGTGGGCATCCCTGTCTTGTTCTTGTTCTTAGGTGAAATGGTTTTAGTTTTTGCCCATTGAGAATGATGTTGGCTGTGTAGTTGTCATACAATGCTTTTATTACTGTGCCTCTATTCCCACTTTGATGAAGGTTTTCATCAAGAAAAGGTGATGGGTTTTGTTAAAAGTTTTTTTCTGAATCAATTGATATGACTGTGATTTTTATCTCTCATTTTGTTCATGTGATGTATCACATTTGTTGATTTGCAGATATTGTACCATCCTTGCATCCCCAAGATAAATCCCACTTGGTCATGTTGTATGCTCTTTCTAATGTAATGCTGGATTCTATTTGCTAGAATTTTGTTGAGGATTTTGTCATCTATGATCATGAAGGATATTGGCCGGTAATTCTCTTTCATTGTGTTGTCTTTATCTGGTTTTGGTATTAGGGTAATGTTGGCTTCATAGAATGAGTTTGGAAGTGTTCCTTCCTCTTGAATTTTTTGGAATAGTTTGAGGAAGATATGTTTTAGTTCTTCCTTAAATGTTTGGTAAAACTCCCCTGTGAAGCCATTTGGCCCCTGTCTTTTGTTTGCTGGAAGCTTTTTTATGACTGCTTCAATTTCTTCCATAGTTATCAGCCTATTGAGATTTTTAGATTCTTCCTGATTGAGTTTTGGAAGGTTGTATTTTTCTAGGAATATGTCCACTTATTCTAGGTTGTCTAGTTTGTTGGAATAGAGTTATTCATAGTATGTTTTTACAATCCTTTGTATTTCTGTATGATCTGTTGTTATTTTGCCTCTTTCATTTCTGATTTTGTTTATTTGGATCCTTTCTCTTTGTTTCTTGGTGAGCCTGGTTAAAGGTTCACCAATCTTGTTTATTCTTTCAAAGAACCAGCTCTTGGTTTCATTGATCTTTGGGGTTTTGTTTGTTTTTTTGTTTTTGTTTTTTTGTTTGTTTTGTTTTGTGTTGTTTTTTTTTTTTGTCTCTATGTGATTTATTTCTGCTCTGATCTTTGTTATTTCCTTCCTTTCCTTCCTTCTGCTTACTCTGGACTTTTCTTGTTGCTCTCTTTCTAATTCTTTAAGTTGTAGAGTTAGATAATTTATGACCAGTTTTTCTTGTTTCTCAGGGCTGCTTTCACTGTGTCCCATAGATTTTGAATTGTTGTGTTTTCATTGTCATTCATTTCTAGGATGTTTTTAATTTCTTCTTTGACCTCTTTTGTAACCCAATCATTGTTTAGCATTCTATTCAGCCTCCAAGTGTTTTTTTATTGTTTTTATTGAGTTGATATCTAATATTATGTCATTGTGGTCTGAGAAGATGCTTATCATTTCAATCTTCTTGAATTTGGTGCCTGCCTGTGACTCAATATGTGGTCTATCTTTGAAAATATCCCATGTGCACTTGAGAAGAATGTATATTCTGTTGTTTTGGGGTGACATGTTCTGAAGATGTCAATTAAGTCCATCTGATCTAGTGAGTCATTTAGGATTGCTGAGGTTTTTTTTTGTTTTGTTTTGTTTTTTGCTGATTTTTGTCTAAGGATGTATCCAGTGATGTCAGTGGGACATTAAAGTCCCCTATTATGATTGTATTGCTGTCGATCTCTTCATTGATATCTTCCAGAAGTTGTGTGTTTTTTTATGTATTTGGGTGCTCCTGCATTGCGTATATATATGTTTACCAGAGTTATATCCTCTTGTTTTATCAATTCATTTAGTATTAGGAAGTGGCCTTCCTTATCTCTTGTTTTGGTCTTCACTTTGAGGTTTATTTTGTCAGATATAAGTATTGCTACCCTAGGTATGTGTTGTTGTTGTTTTCATTTCCATTTGCCTGAGAGATATTTTTCCATCCTTTCACTTTCAGTCTGTGTGGGTCCCCATTTCTGAGGTGGGTCTCTTGTAGACAGCAAATATATGGATCATGTTTTCTTATCCATTCAACCACTCAATATCTTTTGATTGGTGCATTTAGTCCATTTACTTTTAAGGTTATTATTGATAGACACTTTTTTGTAGCCATTTTTATTTTTTGCCTCTGTTCTTTCCCTTTTTATTTCTTCTTTTTAAAACAGTCCTTTTAGCATTTCTTGCATTGCTGGTATGATAGTGATAAATTCCCTTAGCTTTTTTGTCTGTAATACTCCTGATTTCCCCTTCAACTTTGAATGATAGCCTTGCTTGTATTCAGTCCCCTGCTTTGTATCATGTTGTATACTTCCTTTCTTTCTTTTCTGGCCTAATGTGTTTCTGTTGAGAAATCATTTGATAATCTAATGGAAGATCCCTTGTAGGTAACTCTCTCTCTTTTGCAGCCTTTAAGATTCTCTCTTTGTCATTAATTTTTGCCATCATAATTACAACGTGTCTTGGTGTGGGTCTTTTGTGTTCATCTTGTTTGGGGCCCTCTGTGCTTATGTGACTTTTTTCTTTCCCCAAATCAGGGAAGTTTTTTGACATTAGTTCTTCAAATAGGTTTACTAATCATTGCTCCTCTTCTTGTTGTTCTGGCACCACTATTTTATGTATGTTGTTTCATTTCATGTTGTCCCAAAGTTCCCTTAGGCTCTCCTCTTGCTTTTTAATTTTTTTCTCCAATTACAGTTCAGATTGGGTGTGTTTGTCTGCCCTGTCTTCTAATTCATTAATCCGGTCTTCTGCTTCTCCTAGTCTACTGTTGAAACCTTCCTTAGTGTTTCTTAATGCAGCTATATAATTCTTTATTTCCTCTTGATTCTTACATAAGTTGTTAATTTTCTCATCTATCTGGTTTATGAAATGTACGACTCTTATTCTGAATTCTTTTTCTGACATATTGCATGCCTCCCTTTCACTTAAGTCATTTCCTGGTGAGTACTCCTTTTCTTTCCTTTGGGGGTTGTTTTTTTATCTCCCCTTTTTTCCTCTCACCGAAGGATCTAGGCATCAAGTTGTGCAGTGCCCATGGTCAAAGCAGCAGGCCATGCAGTCACCAGGCCTGTGGTTGAAGCAGCGATCTTGGCGGTGGCTTGCACAGTCACCAACCCAGGGTTAATGTGTAGGGCTTGGTAGCAGTGCACACCCAGCCCCAGGCCTAGGGTTGATGCATTGGGCTTGGTAGCGGCTCATGCAGTCATGGCATCCAGGAATAGAGTGGTGGGCTGGCAGGAGGAGAGTGTGCTCTGGAACTCACAGGAGCCCACAGTCAGGGAGGCTGTTGTCTCAGTGTCCGTGGGTCTGCAGCCAAGGCAGCAGGTCCCTGGCCAGAGTGTCTGTAGTTTCCCAGGTGGTGTCTGAAGGCACTCTAGGTGGTGGTGAGGCTGGGCTCCCAGTCACAGCAGCTCTCTCCTTCAAGATGGCGTGGCTGCGGTGGCAGAGCCAGCCACCCCAGGTGTAATTGCCACAGTAGCAGAGTCTATCCAGCTATGCGAGCCCGGTTGGCCAGCCCCCAAATGTCCTGTGTGATCTAACTGTCCCTCACTCATACACACAGACACCCCACACATCCACACTCTCCCCTTTCATTCCCTCCCTCACTCACACACTCTCTCTCTCTCTCACTGCCATCCTGCCAGCCACCATCTTCAAAAAAACTAACTCAGAAATTTTAAATTGTGTGCTATTGTGCTGTTCAGAGTAGTGTGGTGAATTTTGTGCCTTCCCACTTTGTTCTGCTAGACACGTGAGTCATCTTTTTGTCCAGTGTATCCACAATGTATTGACAGACTACCTGTCCATTGTCTCTCAGTATCTGATTATAACAGAGAGAGAGAGAGAGAGACCACATTCACATAACTTTTATAATAGTATGTTGTTTTATTTTATTATAAATTATTATTGTTAATTTCTTACTGTGCCTAATTTACAAACTAAAATTTATCAAAGGTATGTATATAAACATAAGAAAAGGCATCAGATGTATAGTGTTTGGTACTATCCATGGTTTCAGGCATCCACTGTGTGTCTTGGAACATGTTCCATGTGCATAAGGTGAGATTGTTATATGTCAATTCTCTTTCTCCCATTTCCTTTCTCAGACTCAGCTGATAAGTCCTACCTGGGTCTTATGATCTCTGTGATAGCTTTGTGACTACCTTACCTATATCCCTTACTATTTCTTGCAAAGACAGGTGGGTAGATGCTTTGTAGAGAACTCATAAAATTTGTTTCCTGCTTGCTGTAGTTTTTTTCAGTCTTCATCTGAGAATGAGATTGAAGGAGGAGATTTTAGGTAAAAGGGAAACACTATGAAACTGTTTTCTAGAAGAATTGGAGACTGAATGAACTAGAGAAATATAGTACACTTTTCAAGAATCATTAAACTCTCCTTTGAGAGTGAGGCTAATCAGCACAGCTGTGTGTTTTGTCAGTGATGTTGAGCTGTGCATGTACAACTAGGGAATAGAGTTCATATTTTTCAAGCTAGTACAATAAAGAGATTGGAATGTACTAAAGTCATATGCAAGAGAGTGATAATAATGAATAATAATAAAATTTAAGTGAGAAAATGCAAGTGTAGAGGGGAATCATTGAAAACTTGATAGGAACAAATGCCTGAGATTGGGGTGGAGAACAAGACATTTTGAAGAGGGAAATGGGGTGTTCCATGGATCATTTGTGTGAATATTAACATTAGCAAGAATCAGAACAGGAAGATCTCTGAGGAGATTAAGAGTGAGAAGGGTGCTAATGTCTTCAGGGAATAAAGTGGAGTGATCCAGGATTTGTGAACAGCCTCAGCGAGGCAGGTTATGGGTGATACAAGGCCATGCTATTCAAAGTTAGGGATTTTTAGGGTGGAGGGAGGTATAATGTCTGATAAATCAGTGGTTTGAAGGATCTGAGAGAGAAAACAACCATCATTTAAAAGGAAACTGTTGTGGGGAGAGTCCAACAGCAATTGGTGGGGGAAGGTACGTAAATGAATGTCTATGGAAGAGATTGAAGATATTACTGATGACCAATTTAACTATCTACACTGGAGTTTAGAGACAAAAATTAATGAAAATTTGTGAATTATGTCCCAGAGTCAGTTCCAAGGCCACACAGGAGCCCTTCTCCATGGTCTTCTGGGCATACCTTGTCGGCATTTACCACACAAGAAAGGATCTTCAGGTGTCTAGCTCCTCTCTCTCCAACTAAACTTTCTTTCCCCATGGGATGCTACTGTCACATTTCGTGAATTCAGTGACAATCAATCAGAACACCTGTGGTGCTCTGTCCAGTTACAGAGAAATAACTGAAGGGCAATGTACAATGACAGTTACTAGCAAAATACCTTGCATATAATAGATGTTTAACAAATGTTTGTTAGATCGGATTTACTATTGTAATTATTTATCTGAAATTATTTATCTATCCCCCAAAATATGATCTCTTTGAGGGAAGAGATTGTATTTTATTTACCCTCTATCACTTTTCTGATATAATAATAGACACATAAAATGATTGAACATGAATTCACAGAATAGTCTCTTTTTTAAAAATCCTCACCCAAGGATATGTTTATTTGTTTTTTAATTTATCTTTATTGTTGAAAGTATTACAGCTGTGCCCCTTTTTCTCCACATTGAAAGACAAATATCACATGATTCACTCATCTGTAGAATCTAATGAACAAGATAAACTGACAAACAAAATAGGTCCAGAGACAAAGCATCTCCTGCCCCTCTCCAGGCCTTTGCTACACTATTGTCCACATCCCTAGGTTGTACATATCTATATATATAAAAGGCTAATATGCTAAGTGTCCGACCATCTGGATGATGATATCACCTAGGAACACCCAGCTTCCTCTCCCTAGCGACTAGCCTCCTTGGAGTTTCTTCAGCCCAGGAACCTGACTTGTTTTATAGCCAGGAGGAAACATTTCATACTTTAACAAAATGTCTGTGAAGCATTTTCCCATGCTTCATCTCATTTGATTCTCACAGAAGTCCTGGAGTAGGAAGAGAGGAGACTTGGTAGAATCCTATTTTCTATTAATTAGCTGGAAAACAGAAATTTAGAAAGCTTAGAAACTTGACCCAACTGAAAAGAAGTAAGAAATGGTGGACCACGAAAATGACTTCAGGTTCTCACTGTGCACAATATAGTCAGACACTGCTGCAGTTAAATATTTTACCGTTTGTTCTCCCTGCGTGATCTACAATAATAATCTGCTTCATGTTGATATTTACTGCTGTGTTGCTGACAATTGCCTGAAAGAGAAGTTGGGGTGCTTTACTGGGCTGGAAAAAGTTTAACTAAATCAGAAAGCAGGTCTAATTAAGCAAATTTATACACACACACACACACACACACACACACACACACACACACACACACTAGTGGCCCGGTGTATGAAATTCATGCACCGGTGTATGAAATTCATGCACCGGGCCACTAGGGTGTCCCTCAGCCTGGCCTGCACCCTCTCCAATCTTCCAATCTGGGATCCCTTGTGGGATGTCCAATTGCTGGAGGATGTCCCTGTGGGATTGGGCCTAAACTGGCAGTTGGACATCCCTCTGGCAATCCGGGACCTCTGGCTCCTAACCACTCTTCCTGCCGGCCTGCTTGCCCCCAACTACACCCCCCCCCCCACCGCTGGCCTGATTGCCGCCAAATGCCCTCCCCTGCCAGCCTCATGGCCCCCAATTGCCCTCCCCTGCCAGCCTCATGGGCCCCAACTGCCCTCCCCAGCCAGAGGCCCTCTGTGTCCGGGCACGGAACTCTTGCCTAGTTGCTGGGGCAATAACACAAGTGTTTCATGCCAGGCCAATGCTGCTGCCAGGACAGTCAGGCTGCCAGACAGAACATCTACTGTCATTGCATGCAATTGGTTTAGTTACATCATAAACTCCACCCCCAACTCCATTCAGTAGGAAATGCCAACTACCTGGAACCTATGGAATAACGCCTGGTGATTCCCTGCAGGCGTCTGAGCTGCATTTGTGGGAAAAGGTAGGATGTGTGTGTCATCTATCTATCTATCTATCTATCTATCTATCTATCTATCTATCTATCTCACAGATGTGTATGCATGCATGTGTCAAAGGTAAAGGACACACAAAATCAAGAGAGTTGGCAGCTACACCTCAGGAGCAATGACTGGCAGGAGACTGGCTCTAGACTGTAACTTCCCAAGCCTATTGCAGTACATTTCCAGGATGCATCCCGCCTCTATCATGCCAACCTCCTGACAGGAGGCTGGCTTCTTCTCTGCAGCTGTTTTGTGTGGGTCCTTTTGACCCCTGACCTCTCAGCATCCTTCGCCAGTATGTCAGACATGCTGGTCATTCACAGGGAGCCATAGCCACTGGGCCCCCGGGCTAATGTCTTGTTAATCACTCAGTGTGGGCAGGCAGAGCCACCCGAGAGGCTGACCTTTCCCATGGGCACACAGCGGCAGGGGAAAGCAGGAGCAGAAGGCCCTTTATACACTGGGTGCTCCCTAGAGCTCCCACACCTGGCAGGTGAGCATGTGACCCTCCCAGGTGGGAAGAGAAGCCAGGTGGCCGTGAAAGATAGGGTCCTCCCCAAAAGATGACCATGATGCAGCAGGCAGTACTGGCTTTCCCCTGTGTGCATGGTTTCTGAACTGCGTCACCTGGACCTCCAGCCTCTTTAACAGCATGAGACTTAGAGGAGGGCTATTCCATAGACCTCGCTCTCTGAACACACTGGCAAGGCGATCTTCTGGCAGCACTGGCGGCTGCACTTGGGGCTCCATTATTTATCCTGTCCTTGACCTGCCAAGGGCTGTGAGGCCTGCCAGGTGCCCTGCAGGACTGCTCCTCCCATCCACACCCGGCTTGGCCGGGAGGCCCTCCCTCCGCAGCTGGGCATGGAACACTTGCCTAGTTACCGCAGCGATGAAGCAAGCATTCTGCTAGGGCCCTCATGCTGCTTGCTCTCAGTGGCCGCCCCCCAGGACTGGGGGACTCTGGCAGAGCTGAGAGGACTGGGCACCACCATCTTGTGGCTATGGGCTCCACCATCTTTATGACAGAGTGACGGTTAATTTGCATATCACCCTTTTATTAGATAGGAAAAGGCTAAGTTGACTGGTGCATGCAAGATACATTAAAGCTCTTGCTGGTGCCAATCACACATGTGTGTTTCCATCTGTCATTGCCGATTGTGAATTTTGTTGACCCTTCTATTACAGAGAAAGGGCAAATAGTGATATTAAAATATTTATTCTAATTAATTTCCTTTCAATGTGCACAAATTCGTGCATCAGGCCACTAGAATGCATATAAGTTCTTTGGTTAATCTCTTTCCCACCTCTTCCCTCTGAGATTTGTCAGTCTGTTCCATGCTTCTATGTTTCTGAACCTATTTTATTTGTCTGGTTATTTTGTTCATTAGGTCCCACATATGAGTGAGGTCATGCAATACTTGTCTTTCTATGACTGACTTATTTCATTTAGCATGATCCTGTCCAGGTCCCTCCATGCTATCTCAAAGGTTAAGAGATCCTTCTTTTTTTACTGCTGCATAGTATTCGTTGGTGTAAATGTAACACAGCTTCTTCATACACTCATCTACTGATGGGCACTTGGGCTGTTTCTAGGTCTTACCACTAGCTATTGTAAATTGTACATACATAGGGGTACATACATTCTTTCTGATTGGTATTTTGAGTTTCTTAGGATATATTCCTAGAAGTGGGATTACTGGGTCAAATGGGAATTCCATATTTAATTTTTTGGAGGAACTCCACACTGTTTTCCACAGTGGCTGCACCTGTCTGCATTCCCACCAGCAGTTCACAAGGGTTCCCTTTCACTTGTTGTTTGCTGGCAGGTGTGAGGTAGTACCTCATCTGTTGTATGCTTAGTTGGTTGGAGCATTGTCCTGTACACTAAACAGCTGAGGGTTTGATCTTTGGTTGGAGCACATACCGGAGACAACCAGTCAATGTTTCTCTTTCACATCAATGTTTCTCCCTCTTTTCTCTCCCTCTCTTCATGTTTTTACAGTTGCTTTTTATAGCTACCTTGGGCTTGCTTACAGAATATTTGACTTCTGCGAGAAAGAAAATGAAAGCAGAAGACTTTTTGGAAACTAGGTCCAGAGCTAGCGCAGTGTCATGGTCTCTGCATTCTATGGGTTAGAGCAAGTCACAATCTGCCTAGATTCGAGGACGGGAGAAACAGACTACACATCTTGGCACAGGGACCAGATTTTTGGAGACTATGCCACAGAGCCTGCACCAGGGCACTCCATCTCCTGCAAACCCTACTCCAAGTCCATTCCAATGAACAAATGTACTTTAGAAGCACCTTTCTAAATACCTTTACACTCAGCCTCAAGGTCTGCATCAGAGTCTCTGAAGCTTCAGGAAGATAGCACATACCCCATTCCACTGCAGGCCAGTTCAATTCAACAGTTACTGGGACCTGTCATAGTACCCCTATGTCAGCCCTTTACTCCCATACTACCAGATCTCTCCCCAGCCCCAGGGCATCTCCATGCTGCTCCCAGGACACGGGCTGAGCCTCCCACCGGCTCCCTGGCCTCCCTTGGGACAGCCTGGAAAGATGTGTGTTCTCTAGGAATCTGCAGGGTCATGAGGAGTGCAGAAATGCTTTGAGCGAGCTTCTATAGTTGCTAATGCTGTCTTCGGGCCTCCCAAAGTTGCCTTAGGCAAACACGAATGCTGCCTTCACCCCAAAGAGAACTTGGTCTCCAGCTGTCCTTGAGGCTCCCCTCCAGCTGTGTGCAGAAGTAGCCCGGAACAGCGGGGGCTCCACAAAGCGACCTCATCTTTATTCGAACAAGAAAGAAATACTTTCTTTATTAAAGTATTTTAGTTGTCCTATCAAAGAACCATGATGTTCTTAATTATGTTATATTTTGAAGCTTTCTCTTAATAAACATGTACCCCACAAAATGTTTGTGAGTTCAGATTATTTCTTAATCACAAGAAAAGCTGAGTGCTTATCTTCAAGGTTACACTTTGGGAGGTTAGTTGTACAAGACCAAAAACAACACACAAACAAACACCCACAGTTGAGAAACTGAGTGCTAATAGTCTTCACAGGAAATTCCTGTAAAGGAAATAGGCTTACTCAGTTTTCAACTGAGCCTAACCGCAAACCTCAGCTAGTCGAGGGGTAGTCACAGAGTCTTAGATGCTTCATCTTCAGGGCATTTCCTTCGACTGGTAGAGGGAGTTATTTGATTTTCCTCTCTGTGACCATGGATTTGACAATGTCAGGGGTCCCTTACAAAATAATAAAGATTATCTTTTTTTCTCCAGGTGTATTTCCAAACTTGTAAGAGTTAACTGCTGTGTCTTCTCCAGTTACTTGTCTGACTAGGAAGAGAGACAGGAGAATTCTGTGAAGATGGGTATTCTCACATGTTC
Source organism: Corynorhinus townsendii (assembly GCA_026230045.1). Lineage (NCBI taxonomy): Eukaryota > Metazoa > Chordata > Mammalia > Chiroptera > Vespertilionidae > Corynorhinus > Corynorhinus townsendii. The sequence continues at coordinate 96,827,905 of JAPDVU010000007.1, read as the reverse complement.
TTCAGAGAGAACAGCCGGCAGTCATTGAAGTGACATGAAGTTCCTTCCTCTTTTTTTGTCTTCAGAACAGGAAATAAAGGTAAGGCAATAGTACATTTTTTTCACTAGATTTCCTAACCAGAAAATGTAAGCTGCAGAAAGAGCTTAAAATGTTTCAAAGTGAATTGTTAACATAATTCCTTCTCATAAAATGTTTTGTAATAATATATGTGCTATCTGACTGGCAAAATTTATATTAGAACATGTCTGGAGTCTTCAGTTTATAAAAACTGGTGGTTCTCACATAAATCTATTCATAGGGTTTTGAGCATTTTCTGGGTAAGGACTCAAGATGTTTGCCAAATTTGACACCTGACTTTTCCAGCATTTTCTTCTCTTGTTTTTTCCCATCCAAAGCTCTGGTCAGTGAAATTCTTAGTTCATTATCAACCAAATATCATTAAAGTTGTAGCCCTGACCTACAGAGGGCAGTGATCCTCAACCTCTGACAAAAGACATGCAGCTCATATAGAACCAGGAAAATGCTTTGAGGAAGAGACCCTTCGGACACTGGAAGTCTCCCTGATGGGCTTTCATCTCTTTCTGTGAGACAACAGCATGTGGTAGTGGGACAGAGTCTCTACATTTATACATAAACTCCCCTCATTGCACCCATTATTAGTGGGGACCACTATTTCAAGCATGGTAAATTTTGTCTATCAGTAAAACAGAAGGACAGTAGCTCTCACCCAGAGATTACACGAGAGAGCCTGGGTCACTGAGACAAAGGAATGTCACCTGAGTAACATGAGCATGACTGGCTGGCAGGCACAGTGGGTGGGAGGGGAGGGATGTCATCATGCAGGTGGGCAGGGAGGGTCTCTCTGAGGAAGAAGTCCTGGTCAGATATGAGAGCCAAATGAGGTCATGCAGGGCTTCCCACGGGGTGCTGGGGACTGGATTCTTCACCTTGCAGGCAGAGGGCCCGGGGAAGTCAGCATAGAAAAATGCCACCAGAGGCTGGCGATGACAGATTATTTGTTCAGGGCTTGTGGCCAAAAGAAAGGAAGATGAGGGGGCAGGCCATGTCTTAAAAGGCAGCTTTAGCCTGCCCTTTCCTTGACCACAGTCTTTATGAGAAAGAGCAGCCCACGGGGACAGAGAACACAGTGTCTCGGCCTTGTCCCAATCCTCTCCCGGCCCTCCACCCTCAGGAAGTTCCTGGGCACGGAGTGCTCCTACTTTCAGCAGCTTACAGCCAGGGCGAGCAGCCCTGCTTCTGCCTCCGCCTGCACATGCTGGTCTGGGAGACCCGCCCCATGTGTGGCTCTGCCCTCCTCCTGTCCAAGATCATGCCTCTGTGGTTTTCAGGCTGTCTCTTTTCCTGCCTCTTCAGAGAAATCGGTCTATGAATCTCACTCTCACTTCTATTTCACCTGCTACCTGCCTACTCACTCTCCACACAGGAGAATCCTGTCAAAGCTCTCCTTTCAGGAGCTCTCCAACACAGGAGCCTGTCTTCCCCGCAGTGTGGCCTGTGGGAGACATGGCTTGTCCCCACTCCCCACATTGACCCCTGCTCCCTCATCACAGCACAGCTCTCATCATCTCCCCTCCCTGTGCACTCATCTGACCTGTTGGTGGCCAAACATAATGGACACTTGCAGTGTTTTTGTGTCTGATTCCTCCTTAGCTGCTGCCATTGGCATCTAATCTTCCCTTCAAGTTCTCTCTGCGCTCAGTATCAGGGTGGTCCCTGTGCTCTGTTTTTTATTTTCTTCCTTTTGGGCTATATTCTGTTTAACTTTTCCTGGTCCTGACCCACCCTTCCAAGCCAGTGCTCCTCAGGGAAGCCCATCTCTTCTCCCTGGAAGCTTCCAGACTTCTCTGGCTTGAGCCCCTTCCCCCTGTGCTGTTGCCCCAGACTCCTCTGCTCCAACTGGATCCCCAAAGACACCTCAAGCTCATTGTTTCTGCTAGAGAAACATTAATTATTGATAACTAATTTATAAATATTAAAGTATCCCCTCCTCCTGCACCCAAAGATGTTGGAGACACGGTGTGTGTGTGTGTGTGTGTGTGTGTGTGTGTGTTGGAAACTGGTTGAAAATGAAGACTTTCATAAGATGAGGAAAGGCAAGTGTTTCTTTATGAGAAAAGATGGAGACACCTGGAAAGAAGGGTCCTGGGAAAGTTGTGGGTGGAGGGAGTGGTTGCAGGAAGGACCAGTGAGTGCAGGAATGTGTGAGCAGAAGACTTGCATGGCTGGTTAGATGTGGGTACAGAGAGACATTGATGTTGTGAGCTTCCTAAAAATCAAAGATGTGTGGGGAGAAGATTTTTTAAGGGAACTTTCAGAGTGGCCATATGATATTTAGTATAGCTTATTTTCTCCCCCACCCCCTTCCTTCCTCCCTTTATTTCATCCTTTATTTTCCCTTTCCTATCATCACTGCATTTGTTTCTTTATTTCATCTTCATGCAATTGTTTATTTGCATGTTCATGTTGACAAAGACTCTGTCCTTGACCAAATTTTAGTCCGGCTCCTCTGAAGACCTCTTCTCAGATCAACCTGGGCCCAGCCCTTCCTTTGTCTTTGGTCTGCCCAGCCCAGTTTTAGCAAGGAATTCTGCTAAGTCATCCCCTGGCCTTGATATTTGATCAGCCACCTTGATACCTGATCAAGTTTCTATTCCCCACCCTTGTTTCTATGTCCTTACACTGTCTTCAGAAAGAACCCTGTCAGGGCAGCTTCCTAAGAATCCCCAGCCTTTCAGCTCTCCTCTTGGCAAGTGTCCATCCCCTGATTGCCTTGCCCTGCTCCTGCGCTGGAAATCCCCACCTGTCCTTGTGCTCTGAGTTAAACTGATCTCTCTCCCCAGGCCCTGATCTTGGCTGCTCTCCATTGCCCTGGTCTTGAACAAGTCTTCCTTGCTGTTCTAATCAGTGTCAAATAATTTTTTCTTTAACGTTGTTCTCCACACAGTCAGGCCCTTGAGAACAGGGGCTGTGCATTTTCATTTGTCCCCTCGCCAGTTTGCCTGAAACAGGTGGAAGTGTTCTCGGAAAAGTGTTAGCTGAGGTCCAGGGTTAACGTGTCTTATGTCTGTAAGCCCAAGAATAATGCACAGCTTATTTCTATGTTAGTGATAAGAGTCAGAACTCTCAGAGGCACAGGAAAACTGTTCTATAGGAAAATTACTTTTATTTTTCCACTCAAAATAAAAATCAAATATTACCCACTGCTATGACCTGAATGTCTGTGTTTCCCCAGCCTCCTAATTTATATGTTGAAATCCTAACCCTCAAAGATAATACCATCCTACTGATGGTGTTAGAGGTGGGGCCATAGGAGGGTGTTTAGAAAATAAGGATGGAGCCTTCATGAATGGGATTTGTGTTCTTATAATAGAGACTCCAGAGCCTTCCACCAAGTGAGGTAATGGCAAGAAGGCCAGCTTAGAAGACTTCACCAGAGCCAGTCATACTGGCTCTCCCTCCCATGCGCCAGGACTGTGAGGAGGGCGTTCCTGTTTCATATCCATCCTGTGGTGGCCTGGATGGACCAGGGCCCTGACCTCTCCTCTCTTGTGGGTGATTTGAAAATCCCAATGGCCACCCTACCAACAAGGGACTGGCCACTGGGGGCCCAGCCCAGGTTCCTACTCTCTCTGTGGTGACCCGTCCTCATTTTCCCCTCAGAGGCTTGGTCTCAATGCCATCCAGCAGCAGCGTTTTCCTCTTATTTGCGACACAGAGGGCAGCATACTGCATGTGCTGCAGTTACCACAAACCAGCAATGTGCAGCCACCCACACTTCACCACCACCCGCTCACCAAGTGTGGGGAGGCTAACATTCTCACTCAACGTGTCATTTTCTTTTCAGGAAAATTTTCATTTAATTCTTTCCAAATTACTCATGAAAAAGTGCATACGAAGTGCGACGTGGAAAGAAGAACCATGTGAGGAAATGGGTCAGAAGGACGCACTGCCTGCGCCACGGGCCCAGCGATGCCGTGCACTTGCAATGCTCTCCCTCCCATAGATGTGGGAGGCGCACAGCCTGCACACCCCCTGGATGCCATGCACACGTGGACATGCGGCCGCTTGCTGGGAAGGACCTGCCCTTTGGAAGCTTCCTGTGTGACTTGCATTTTGCTCACACTTTCGATTTCTTATCTCCCACTTCTTTACAGCAATGAAGAGGCTTCGTGGTGCAGACTCGGAGTCCCAGCGCACCCCCGGCCACCACGGAGCGCTTCCTGGGGGAGCCGACCTTAAGCGGGCAATGTTCCATTTGGGGTGGATCTTTCTCTGGTTTGTCACAGGAGAGAGGATTAAAGGGTTTAATATTTCAGGTAGGGGCTTCACTTTTCATGTCAACACTGAACCTTATGGTCAAAGTTTAAAGTGACAGATAATTTGATATATCAGTAGCATGACGCACTAACACAGAACACTTCTTCTTACAAGTAAGGGGTTGTAAGAGGAGAAATTATTGGGTGAACAGCCTTCAGCTGATACCAAGTATTGATGGGAACCCAGTTATTCGGGTGTTAGGTGGGAGCAGGAAGAGGAATACACGGATTTAGCTGTCTAACTGCTCAAAATAAAATTAAATAATAATCAAATATTACCCACTGCTATGCTGAAGATGCTGGGGTGCCCTGGGCAGGGGGGGGGGGGGACGTTAGCATGTAAACTTCCTTTTCCCACAAAATGGGGACAGTGAAGTGGAACGAAACACAACTATTCTTGGTAAATATAAGTCAGTTTCATCCTTGAATGCACTTCTGTGTTGCTTTGTTTATTGTGGTTTTCAGGTTGCTCCATCAAAAACTTTCTTTGGATATACTCTGCGAAGAGTGCCGAGGAGTTTGTCTTATTTTGTGACTTAGCAGAGCCAGAGAAATTCCATTTCCACCACAGAAACCCACTCTCACCCGCCCAGGGCCCTGAACGCCGGCCCTGCCATGGCGGCAAGGGCCTGTCTGATGCCCAGTGGTACCTTCAAACTCAGAAAGGAGGCGCATTACAGGAAATTACCAGAAACCAATCTCACCTCTTCCTGGACAAGACGATCCTGCGTTTTTTGACCGTGGAGAGGAGCGCTGGGTCATATATTTGTAGGCCCAGGATTAGGTATGTCCCAAACGCATTCTTATCTGAAAACATCCCCAGCCCCTCGTGTCTGGGTCTAATCTGTGTTCACGGGACATGCTGTCTTTCCCAGGAGCCCCAGCGACGAGGCCTGCTGTGTGAGGATGGTCCTGGAGGTGCGGCCCTGGGCCGACCTGTCCTGTGCGCGCCCTGTGCCCCGGACGCGCTACCTCCGTCTCGGCAGCACGGACTCCATTCACTGCCCCAGCCTAGGCTGCCAGGGTGGCGCCCCAAGCCCAGAGCTGACCTGGTACCGGGTAAGAGTGACTTTTCCTAAACTCATGCAGGATGTGGTTTTCAGTGGCAGCGTCTCTGTCTGTTCACAGAATCGTGGGTGTCAGGATGTCAGGCCCAGAGCTTCCCCAAGGCTGGCCTTGTGCCTACAAGAAAGACCAACTTTCTAAAATGGCCTTTGCCCGGCTGGCCACAGGACGCTGTCGCAACTGTCCCAGCACCCTTCCATTGTGCCAGGAGACTTCCTACAGGTCAGAGATATCCATGTGGAGTAAGACAGTTACCGCAGCCGGCCAGAGCAGTGGGTGGGACCGCCTTTGGAAAGCCATGAGAGTTTTCAGGGGAGGGAGCACCCAACAAGTGAGAAAAAGGGCTCTGGGGGAACCGGGGAGTAGAGCCCTTTCCTGAGTGGCAGCTCTGGGTGGCCCTGAGGGACAGGCGAGACAGGGAGGCGGGCGTGCAGCGCTAAGAGGAGAAGGCAATGGGGCCAGAAAAGGCAAGTTCCGTGATGATCGTGAGTTATCAACCACAGAGCAAAACACTTGGCATTCTCCTTGTGCTTATGGATTTCAGAGTGCCACAATCTATGCCAATGCTCCCAGCATCGCCTCCAAAGCACTTGCCAGCCGGCCCCTGGATGCGGAATCAGGGAATAGAATTTAAATGCCACTGCACTAGCAATAATGGTGTAAAGTCCAGTACTTTGCCTTAAAAATCATGTAAAACTAAATTTGACTTCAAAATATGTCCGTTTGTTAATATAAAACATCATTTTAACTTGCCCCTGATTGATGTCCAACAGGCAGTCTGCTTGCTGGGTGGTCCCGTGCACTCCCAGACCCCACAGTAGAGGTGTGGAAGCCTGCTGGGGAGAGCATTTTCCACTTGATTCTCCTGAGACCTGGGGACAACAGGTGGCTGGGTGCTTTATGTCCTTTGTAGAAATACCTACTCAGGGAGGATGAGTGATGCCATTTGCATTTTAAAGTGACACTGAAAATGTGCTGGCTTCAAAAACTCCCAGTTTGGGGCACATTCATTTCACAGCCTCTAAGATGAGGTTAGTAAGGAGTCCATGGTTCTGTTCATCCTTTTCAGGTCTCTACTAAGAACTAAACTCCCTTGGCTGGTGAGTATTGTAATCGGATGACAGAGGTCTTGCTCTGCCCAGGGGGCTGCTCCCAGCCCCATAAAGAGGCTTGCCCAGCTTTTCAGATAGCAATGCACATCTTGAAATGAAAGGCCATTTTCACTTTTAGGTAAGCACCAGCCAGAGAGGCTGCCAACTTCCTGCATGAATTGCTCTCCTAAGCAACACCCTAAGGCTGTCTGACGTTTACTAAGAAGCTTCATTCACTTCTCTAGGGCTTTCACTGCACATGTCAGGATGTGTCAGTGGGGAAAGGCATCTGTTCTAAGCGCAGGTAAACAATGCCTGCTGTTAAAATTGTACCTTCTGATGCAGCTTTGGAGAGGCATGGTTTAGGACCTAAACCATAAACTTTAGGTTATATTTATGCATTACGTGTCTGTGTGTGTGTATTTGTGCAGTCCATACACACACATGCACACAGACACATGCATACCTGGAGGCTCACAGACCTCATGGATGCAGTGTATTACTGAAAGTGATGCTATTAGGCAGGAAATAGCACCCAATGCTCCTTTCTCTCATGCCAAACGGCAGGTACTCAGCTGGTGGGTGGCTCATACCCATTGCAGAGCAGATGGCACTAACACAGGCGCCCTGAATCCAGGTGGAATTGCTCTCCGTAACACACCTTTACTTCCATTAAAAGATACATGTTAGAGCAAAATGTGTATAAATGGAATGTTGTCAGTTGATTGCAACAAGTGATGGTACAGCGACCCTCGGAGGGAGTGTGGGATGGACGCTGGGAACAGGAGCCGGCAGGCAGCTCCGGTCTGGGCAGCACTTGGCTAGGCGGGCAGAGGGTCGTGCCTGGTGGAGTCAGGGTGCACTGTGTGCACAGGCAGCAGGATGGGAATGTGGTAGTGTTACTAGGTCCCTGTTGGTATGCTTGAACTTTACAAGTGTAAGTCCTGACTCAGGACCCAGGGGGAATAGAGAGAAGATGTTGAACCCTACAGATATTTTCAAGGAATAAAACAGAAGATCAAATGATGTAACTGCAGGGTGTGAAAGGGTGACTATCACATTTGGGGACTTTATGGCTCAAAGTAAACTCACAGCATTTACCAAATTGAAGAAAGTAGCCATTCATTCAATTAGGGGTGAGAAGAGGGAGCTGGACACGCAGAGTTATTAACAGATGTGAGAGCATCACGTCCCTGGGAAGACAGGACCTGAGATACAGATGCATCAGAGTAGAATAGTAAAGTCTCTGAGTAGGCCACGCTTTTTTTGCTTTGTTCTTCTCCTTGCTCTACACATTCCTTTAAAAGTCCTTTTACCCTGGCAGGTAGCTCAGTTGGCTGGTGTGTCATCCCATACACCAGAAAGGTTCTGGGTTCGATCCCTGGTCAGGGCAAATACCGGAGGCAGCCAATCAATGCTTCTCTTTCACATCGATGGCTCTCTCCCTCTCTTCCTCTCTCTCTAAAATCAATTTAAAAATATTCTCAGGTGAGGATTAAAAATAAGTAAATAAAATAAAGGGTGTTTAGTGTCCTCAGCTTTATTTTCATGCCTTGGTTCTCTCCAGGACTTCCTGACACTATTCATTCACACAGGTTCACATTGAGCTGCTGCTCCTTCTGTAACTGTTTATTTTCTTTACATCTGAACAAAACTAAGAATTCCCTGTGCAGCCCCCTAGCCCCTCTGTTTCCCACCCGACTCATTTGTGATTATATTATTAGAAGGGAGTTTCCATCATTTTTAACACAAATTGCTTATCTCTTATCTCTTGTCTTTGATGTTCCTTTTATTTCCACCTCATAAAGTCTTAATGGTACATACTGAGCCATACTTACATTTTTATGGAAAAACTAGAGGCCTGGCACGTGAAATTCGTGCATGGGTACAGGCCCTAGGCTTAGCCAGTGATCAGGGCCATCTTCCCCGGCTGCCAGCAGCCAGCCCCACCCACCCCCACCCCCCACTGCCACCCACCCCTTGTTCCCCATTTGCCATTGGGCAATCGGAGCCCACGGGCCTGGTGGGGAGGAAGAGGTACCTCGAGGTTGGCTGTTCCCACCTGCTTGCCAGCCTGTCCCCCCACACTGGTTGCACCCCATGTATGGAGTGACCAGCGGGGCAGGGGCCTTGGCCTGGTGCCACCGGTGTCTGCAGTCACCCACCCCGGTTCCCCATTCCCCATCAGGCAATCGGAGCCTGCCCGCCAGAAGGGACTGAGAGGTTGGCTGGCAGGCCCCGATTGGGCAATCAGGGCCTGCGGGCTAGGGGAAGCTCCTGTGTTGAGCATCTGCCCCCTGGAGGTCAGTGTGTGTCATAGCTACAGGTTGTTCCTGTTTGGTTGATTTGCATATTACCCTTTTATTATATAGAATTAGGTCCACTTTTTTATCACTCATCTTCCCTTGCTCAGCCAACACCTTAGTTCTAACTCTGCCTTCCCATGTGATTTACAACCTCCACTATAATTTCTGTTCTTTTATGTTGTTACTGGGTTGTGCAGAATTCTGTCTCTGACTTTTATCCCGTGCTCTGAACCTTCCTTTTAAAGGGTTCTTGATCCTTGAGATCAGCTGATAGGTTGTTTAACCTTGTCTGCCCCACTACTTGACCTTGGTTTACTTCACATGGCAGCTGCCCCTCCAACCAGTTCTGCCCCCATCCCCGGCTGCTTGCCAACCTCCTGGAAATTCCTCCTGAGCCACAGGAACCACACCAGAGATGTGGAATCCCTGACTCTACAAGTCAGTAGGCAGCATGGAAGGGGAATTCCTCATTCAGAACTGGAAACTCAAAATCAGAGTAATTTAGATAAATTTCCAGTGCTCTAACTGACTAGCTCTGTGTCACAGAGCAAAAGACAAAGTCTGGGAGCTCAGGCTCCTTGACTGTAAAATGGAAAACAGGATCTATGCAAACCCAGCCAGAGAAGCCTTTGGACAGTCAGATGAGCTGACACACCAGAAAGCACTGTGGGGGCTACGTGGATGATAGGTTCTCACTGTTAGGTTTTGTTGTTGCTCCCTTTTCCTTGCCTGCAGTGGTGAGCAGGCTGCTCCTGGCACTTCTGGTTGGAACTCGGAAGGCCACGTACCACATGGAGGCAGGAGCTCCTTGTATTTGCACAGTGATAATCATCTAACAGATGCTCATGCTCCAACCCTGCCCCAGTCCCTCATGGGACAAAGTGATTATGATAGTCTTTGCTTAAATTGGTAGGTGCTCTCACACTGAGTTGCCATTAAAAAGAAGTCTAATAATATGACTCTTATGCTTCAAAACCTTCTGTTCAGTTGTGCACGCACTCACTCACTCACTCACCCTCTGCAGAGGACAGCCTGCTTGCCTTGCTTCCTGCGTGCATGCTTTGCTTCAAGTGTTCTTAAATGGCTTTCCTTTAACTGACTGGCTCCTACACATTCTTCAACACTCTGCTTGGACTGGAGGGGCATGCCTGCTTCCTATAAGCGGAGGCATGGCCACTGGGTGCGTCTCCCTCTGGCTGACATGTGAGCCTGCATCCTTGCACGGCCAGCTCACTGATAGAAAGGCCGGGTTGATTCTGCCCGGTGTGTCCAGGACCTGGCATATGTCTTGGCACAAAGACTGCTCTCGACAACCCCAGAGAAGGAGATACCTACACACTCAACACCACATTCCATACGAGGGGCACACACAGTGAGGAGGACGCAATGACAGCGGTCTGAGCCTGCTGCGCCCAACTTGTCCCCGGGAGGGCTCCCTCTCTGTGGGGCTGACGCTGAGCAGCGCTCACCCTGGCAAAGGCGGTGCAGACTGTGTGAGAAGGAGTGCGGCACTGAGGGGATGGCGGGGGCAGAGGCCGCAGCAGGGAAAGAGTCAGCAAGGAAAGGGTCACACTGCAGTGGGTAGGCTTTATCCAAAGCGCCCGAGGAGCGCATGGACAGTCACCAAAGGGAGAGGGAGGTTCCCAGCTATTTCTGTCCTCAGGCAGCTTTGGCCACCATGAGGGAAACAACTGTTTTCCAGTCATCAGCCATTCGTTGTCATATTGATGTACTTACTGTTTTAAATTTCAATTTTATTATTAAAGTTAAACTTGTTTAAAGAGGAAGCTTTATATTAACCCCATATACAGAAAATCTGCATCAATTTTCAGACATAATAAACACATAGGTTTTTTAAAAAATTCATTTGGAATTAGCTACTTAGAATATGATGAGTTTTCTAGAATACTCTCAGGGACCTGAGTCATGCTTTGGAAAATAATAAATTAAATACATCTTAGTGGGCTGACTAGATTGGTCGTCCAATCTCCCACACAGCATGATGGTATGTAGACACCTCTTATCTTAAGGAAGAACTTTGCAAGGACAACTTCCGAACAGAACCTCTTCCTCGTTCGGGGGTGACTGTTGTGTGCTCATCTCAGGCGGGCTGTGGTTCAATGTGTGAAGGCTTCTGAAAGGCACAATTCATCTAAGAACAATTCTCCAGGGAAAGAGACTTTGACTTTTTTCTCTCTGGTTAGAATGGAAGACTGCTCTCTGGGCAGAGGAGCAACCCACTGCAGCTGGATGTGATCTATGACTACCACCAGGGCACGTATGCCTGCGACTACACCCAGGCCGATGATGCTGGGTCCTGGACAGTCAGAGCTGTTGTTCAAGTGAAAACCATTGGTAAGTGACATCTTGATTTCCAGATTTCATGTTTGAATCCCAACTACCCAGTTAAAGTCATCTTCCTGATATTCTCCTTTTTGGAAAACAAAAATAGACATACAGTGTCATCGGGGAAAGCCTTGAATATCACAAACATCAGTTTTCCCATTAATCTGGAGTCATTCTCCAGGGAAGGCTCATATCCAAGTTGTCCCAAGTTGGGTTTTCCATGCATTTATCCCTGGTTTGTTTATATAATAAATTTTAAAATGGTATCAATAATTCACACAGAGAAATAGTTGACACCCATGTACCTATCACCAGCTTTAACACTGTGAACATTTTTCCACAGGCTTAAAATCTTGCTTTTTATTTAAAGAAACTAAACATTACAGATACAGCTTGAAGCCCATGCCATCATCTCTTCCCTTTCTCCTCCCTTCCCAGATGTAGTTCAGTTTTATAGTTTACCAGAGGCCCGGTGCACAAGATTCATGCACTGGAGAAGGGGGGGCCCTTAGCCCAGCCTGCGCCCTCTTGCAGACATCCTCAGGGGGTGTCCAACTAATGGCTTAGGCCCGCTCCCAAAAGCCATTAGTCAGACATCCTTAGTGCTGCCGCAGAGGGGGGAGAGGCTCCCCCCATGACCACTATGCTTGCCAGCCGAGAGCCAGACTTCTGGCTAAGTGGCACTCCCCCTGTGGGAGCACACTGACCACCAGGGGGCATCTCCTTCATTGAGTATCTGTCCCCTGGTGGTCAGTGCATGTCATAGCAACCAGTCGTTCTGCTGTTCTGTCAATTTGCATATTAGCTTTTTATTATATAGAATATCTTTTCTATTTATGACTTTTTTACTTATGTATGTGTCCACTCATAAAATAGAATAATGTTCTATGTTATAGAATGTGATTTGTGTTATTAAGCGCATGATATCATTCTAAGGTATTGTTTTGGCAATTTACATCTTCATCAGCAGTGAACAGATTCCTATTATTTCCAAATTATTCTTGGTGTCCTCAGACTTTATTTTTATTGGTGCCAAGTGGGGTCTCTTATTTATATCAATTTACATTCCCCTGTGTGCTAGTGAAGCTGAGCATCTTGTCATGTTTATGGCCCAGGGGCTTATCCTGCTGAGAGTTCTCTATGTTTTGGCCCAGTCATTGCCTTGGCTCAGCCCACTGGACCTACAAGTGTCAGCATGAATAAACTAGTCAGTAATGTAAGCATGGCCATGTCAAAGCATTACCAAGGTAGTCGCCATGTCTTGTATGGAATAGCTACCAGGTAGCTGATTTATCTCTTGGACACATATTACTCAGTTTTGCCTCCTCGCCTTTAACTGTGAGCCACAAGCCGCACGGGCAGCCTGGCCCTGCACCCACTGCCTCAGCTCAGCAATTCCACACCAATGAGACTGCTCCTTGCAGAAGGAGACAGAAGCAAATGCCCCGCGGGTACCACTTGCCCCTCCAGGTGGCCTGTGTCTGTCCTTCCCACAGGCCTGGCCCCTCACCCTTAAGTCCCCAGGGGCAGACCGGCTTTCTCTTCCCTGAGGACTCCTTGGATCACCTGTGGCATCTCGTTCAATCAAGCCTGGTCTGTGGTCATTCATGTCTTCCTCGTTCACCCTCGTTGACTAGTCCATTCGCATACAAATGTCTGCTGAGAATCCAGTCTGTGTGAGGCACGGGGGGCTCAGCACTGTGGGTGTGCAAACAGTACCTGCATCCTCCTCTGGCCTCCAAGAACTTAGCACTCTGTGGGGCAGACAGAGAAGGACAGGCTATGACTATACAATGTGAGGAGAGGAGAGAAAGTGGGCACAAAACTAGACCTGGGTATCCCGAGCCCAAAGCGGGAATGGAGATGGGAACCAGTCACCAATGGAGGCAGGTAAGATGCCACTCCGACAGAGGCAACAGCGCAGGGAGTGTGGGGAGACCATGCGGCCCAGGAAGAGCCAGGGCCAGTGGAGGGTGAATGTCTGCAAACAAGACTGACAGACACTGTCCCCAGGAGCAGGGATTCATCTGAAGAACAGTAGGGAGCCATGGAGGGTTCTGGGCAGAAGAGGGTCGGGAATAGATTTGTATTAAACAGAGGTTACTGTCCACTGCGTAGAAAAAGGGTTTGTGGGGGGAGAATGGAGATGTGAGAAGGATTAGGAGGCTGCCGCAGTCAAACAGGCATGGCTTATGGAGGGGGAACTAGGATGGCCAAGGGGATGGGGATAAGCAGATGGACTCAGTATTTATGGGGTATATCTGAGAGGATGAGGAAATTGTGAGTGAAGGAGAGGGGAGAGGATTAGAGCCAGGTTGCAAGTTGGACAACTAGGTGGGCTTTGGATATGTACTGAGAGGTGAGCACAGCACAGCCTGCACAGCACACATGGCACTCACAGCACACACAGCACAGCACACACAGCATACACAGCCCAGCACACACAGCACAGCACAGCACAGCATAGCACAAGACACACAGCACAGCACACACAGCATACACAGCCCAGCACACACAGCACAGCACAGCACAGGACACACAGCATAGCACACACAGCATACACAGCCCAGCACACACAGCACAGCACAGGACACACAGCACAGCACACATAACATACACAGCCCAGCACACACAGCACAGCACAGGACACACAGTACAGCACACACAGCATACACAGCACAGCACACACAGCACAACACAGGACACACAGCACAGCACACACAACATACACAGCCCAGCACACACAGCACAGCACAGGACACACAGCACAGCACACACAGCACACACAGCACACACAGCACAGCATACACAGCACAGCATACACAGCACAGCCTGCACAGCACATACAGCACAGCACACACATCACAGCACACACGGCACAGCACACACAGCACACGCATCACACACAGCACAGCACACACATCACAGCACACACAGCATACACAGTACAGCCTGCACAACACACACAGCACAGCACAGCACAGGACACACAGCACAGCACACACATCACACATAGCATAGCACACACAGCACAGCACACACAGCACAGCTCACCCAGCACAGACCCGAGCCCCACCTCCATGGCCTACAAGAAAGAGCCCAGCAGACATGGATTTGTAAAAAGCTACTGTGTTGCCAGCACCTACAAAACGATGTCACAGTAATTTTGGAAGCTTGCTTTTCACATGGAAAGAGAGTTCCTAGCCTCTGGAATGTGAATAGAATCTGCAGTATGGCTATGCGAGCAGATGCTCAGCAGGCAGGCTGCAGCTTCCCCTAAAAATAATGCTTTTTCTCTTCCTCTGTTAGTGAAAAACACCACCCTCAAGCCGGACATCCTGGAGCCTGTCCAGGACACCCTGGAGGTGGAGCTGGGTAAGTCGGGCTGCGTGTCACCCTAGTGGATACTGGGACTCAGAGCACATCCCAGTGTGATGTGGTATAAGGAAGAGAGAATTGGATTCCAGTCCAATAGAATGGGATGTGGATGGGGCTCAGCCGCTGACTGGTGCTGTCTCCTCATAGTCACTTACCCTGACTTTCAGCTGTTAGGTGTGTAAATTGGCAAAACTGCACTGACCTCCCACAGCCACACTGAGAGTCTAGGCTGGTGGCTGTTAGGTGGTTGTGCCTTTGACACGATCAATAGAAGGCCCATAGGCGTGGTGACGTCTATAAAGTTAACCAGTTTACCAACTTGAGTAACATTAACCTTTAAAAAGTACAGTAACTGATGGCCTTTAAGGTGCTTGTCGGAGAAGGCCACATCCCTGCCCACTCACTGTGCTTTCCAGAGCAGTGCCTCCTTTTGGGCACAGGGCCAATGGCCCTTCTACTGTCCTTTTCACGCGTCAGCTTCACTAGCATCCATGTCTCACCAAACAGCCAACTACGCGCTGCACTGTTTAAAACCAAGGACTGGCTGTTTCCATAAAATAAGTATTATTTTACATGTGAACTATTTCTAATAGAAATGTGAAAATAGTGCTGTGTTATGGCAAGAGACCGCTAGGTGGTAGCAGCAGTGTATCCTGATTATAAGATAGCAATATGGGTAACAACACAAGAATGGAAGGACAAAAGAAAGAACAAAAAATTTTAATTAAAAAATAACGAAGTTACATATGGAGTCAGTGAATTTAAAGTATTACTAGGGGAGAAACATTAATAAGGTGCAAAGATGAGTTTTTCAATGGAATCTCTGTCTGTCTTGTGGTTAGGATACTGAGGCTGAGGCAGTGCATCGCTGGGTAACTCTCAGGAGAAAATGGAGAGACAGGCTAGTGTGCAAATCCATGCACACCCATCGTGCACAGTCCACAAGCAGTTACATGCCTGAATGATGTCTTCTTTGAACTCCATGCTAGTCAGCTCATGACTTGTGCCGACCGTGTGAATATTGGTCAGAAAGATGCTCTTCGCCTTTTACTTCAACAGCAGTGAAGCCGAGCCAGTGCAACACTTCACCTTTTCCTCTGTTCCCTCAAACCATGCTGGGGCCCTGCGTGCTCTGAGCAAACTAACCTTCGTTTTAAAAACAGAGAGTTGTTTTTACAATGGAGGGACCTGGAGAGCATTATGCTGAATGAAGTAAGCCAGTCAGAGAAAGACAAACACCTTATGATCTCACTTATATGTGGAATCTAATGAGCAAAATAACCTGGTGAACAAAACAGAAGCATGGAACAGACTGACAGAGGTCAGGGGAGGGACTGGAGGGAAGCATGAGAAGAGAGTAGCCAGAAAGCACCTATACAATAGACATCAACACAGACAGCGGGCAGTGAAGGCCTGGGAGGGGTGCTGGGAGCCGGGTGTGGGGGGCAAAGGTGGGGTATGAAGAAATGGGAACAGTGTCAACAAGAAAAAAGAAATAAAAATAAACAAAAATTTTTTAAATAAATAAGGAAGGAATTTGGTTCTGATAATGCCCTTTTGAAAAATAGCTGATATTTTCTTTATTACACGTTTATAATACAAAATCTTTTAATTGATAGAAACATTCTTTCACAAAAATAGAACAACAACAAACAACCAAAACCATAGCACATGTTTGCGATGTCAGCGTTGCCACTGCAGACACGCAGCTGGCTGCCTCATTTCTGCCAAGAGGTGGGCAGGTGGGCGTGAGGCCCTTCCCGGCCCCACTTCACTGGCGGCCTGTGGGCAGAGAGCCGCGTCCGCAGGTCTCTTGCTGCGCAGGACAGTGTCCTCACGGCTGCCTTCCTGTCTTCTGCGGCCCCTTCATTTGCAGGAAAACCTTTGACTCTTAACTGCACAGCACGATTTGGCTTTGAAGAGCACTTCACACCGGTGCTAAGATGGTACAGCAAAGATTCTGGCCAGGAGTTGGAAATCCCAACAGAGGAAGGGAGAAGGTAAGAAGGAAATCAGAGGACAATATTCTTCGCAGCCCACAATGTGTGCTTCCACCTTCAGAAACCTCTGCGATGTGCACACGGAGGCAAACACACACACACACACACACACACACCATACACATCACATACACACACACACACACTTCACATACACACACCCATACACACCACTCCACACACATATACACACACACACACATACCACATACACACACACCACATACACACACACCACACACCACACACATGCATACATGCATGCACACATACACATTCCACACACGTGCATATACTACACACACCACACACATGCACGCACATACTCCACACACATACACATACCACACACAACACACACACATGACATACACACACCACACATACACACACCACACACATACACACGCCACACACATACACACACATACACACACCACATATACATACACACACCACACACACACATACACACACCACACACACATACACACACCACAGCACACACACATACGCACACACCACACACAGACACACACACACACACACACACACACATGATGGTATAGCCAGGAGCACCAGCTCATGGTGAAAATGAGTCACAGTGCGTGTTAACTTTAACCCTGGGCCAAATGCGGCTTCCGACAAGGCCATAGAGTGAAGTATCTAAGTTGCTTTGAAGTCCAATGTTTAGCAACAGTTTGTTGTGGCTGCTTTAAACATCAAGCAGACAAGGAGACAGACAGTAGCCCAGGCTGCTGGAACAGAAGCAGGGTGTCCGACAAATGGGGGGGATGCTGTCCCCCAGGCCTGTTTCCCCGGTGCCCACTCAGCATACCCAGGTCTCCAGGGTCATTACAGCCAGAAAGTACGAAATGAGGAATGCTGCATGACCGAGGGGTCTGACGAAAACTACATGAAGTGAGGACAGTGGCAGCAGTGCAGCCTGGGAAGGGAGGCTAGGCGACGGTCTGTCTTGAAATGCTTGGAAGCTACTTTGTTTTCTGAAATCTAGACTTAGTTTGTTGCTCTCAAGAGCACAGAACCCAAATTATTGGCCAGAATGAACTGGGAAGACAATTTTGCTACATAAAATGGAAATCTCTAGCCATTGGGATCTACCCAGCTCCTCACAGAGCTAGACATGGGGCCCTGAGGTTGAGGGCTTGGGGCCAATCTGCCAGGCCTGCGTTAAAAGAGACAGTTCCTCGTCTTTCAAACATCTGTTCCATAGTACCAGTCTGTGACTAGCACCCCTCTGATTTGTAAAACATGTCAATAAACAAACATAACCAAGGACAGGTTTCTGGAGCAGTGATCAGATTTAGCAGGAATTTCTAACACAAGGAAAGTCATTGGGTCCCCTATTAAGCTGATACTGCATCCAAGTTCAAAGGAGTAGAGGATGACAGAGGGTGTGCTCTGATCTCGCGCCCTCTGTGGGCCTGTTTCCCACCCATTGGCAACGTGAGCCTGTGAGCACCACCTTGCCCCCTGTGGCCCCTGCCAGCCCCTTGTGAGGGGTGCACAGGGCAGGCGAGACGCTCAGCACATCTCCGGCAGCAAGAAGCACTCCATGGGGAAGTGCTGATGTTGGGGTCTCCAAGCAACACCATGCACTATCATGCATGTAAACCAGATTCCTTAGGGTGAGGCCAGAGGGGAGACTGGCGACTTTAGGGAATCCACATTGTGAGGAAATAAAGGCTCCCACTCCTGCTGGTCCTGGATGGGCCAGGGCACAGGCCAGGCATCGGGTCCCATGACTGGCAGCATGAACTTGGACTCGCCTCCCGCGCCTGGTCTGCGTTGCTGGCCAAGTTAGAAGACTCATGCTGCACCTGTGGGCACTCATGCAGCACCTGTTCCTGTGAGGTGCAGAGTGGAGGGACCGTAACCCCCTTTTGTGCTAAGATGCCCTGATACCGAGTAAGCCCTCCACGGAAGTCATAGATGTTAATAAATTCTCGTTAGCATCTGTTCTCAGGGAAAGTCTTAGAGTAAGCAAGGCCAGCGGAGGCCCACAGGCAATTATACCCGAGTGTAAGCTTCGAACGATGCTTCACAGATTCAATCATTTAAACCCGAACCCTCTGGACCGAATTAAGCTGGGGCACCTCCTGCTGGCTGCCCCCTAGCTCTGCAGAGGCTGATGCTGGCCATCACATGGTCATGAGACTGCGAATGGGTGTCATTGTGTGCCCTGGGCAGCTGGGATATCTCCTCCTTTCCTAGTGTGAAAGCCACCGTGGAGGCAGAAGTCATCCAGCGCACCATCCACTTGGACAGAGTTGCCCAGAGTGACCTGCAGAAGACGTTCATCTGCTTCGCCCAGAACTCGCTGGGGAACACCACGCAGCCCCTCCAGCTGAGGGGGAAGAAGGGAGGTACACCAGGCACAGGGCCTCCCCCGCGGGCGGGCCAGGGTTTTCCTAGGAACTAAGCAATAGTGCTGTGGTGAGAGCAGTGAGACACTGTTAGACAGTCTTCTACGCACTTCGCTGCTGAACTCAAAACTCTGACCAAGACCACACAGCTAGTCAGTTTCACATCAGTGACCCAGACATGGCCTCCTTAACCAACATTTCGTGTATTGGGGCTGTGTCGGAAAAGCCCATCTCATTCTCCCCTTCATTCTACAAACACCTAGGCGAGCTCCAGGCAAAGGCCTATGCTATAACCTTAGTCCCTCCCTCATTTTCCTTTCCGGCTTCTGAATCCAGAAGACGTGATGGTCAGGTATTGGAGTCTGGAGGTGAGAGAAAGTGATTCTGCTTATCATCGGGAAGATATGTGTATATCACAGATCATAAGGCTTTAAAGCTGGATGGGCGTTCCAGTGAGAAATAGCTTGTAATTCTTTTGAGACGACACTCAGAGGTGAAAGTGATATCATTCATTAATTCATAATGATTCTAGAACAGCAGACTGTGGATGCTCACGAGATTTAAATAAGACAACCTTTGGCTCTGGTCCCCATGGGCGCTCTGTAAAGGTGTGTCTCCTATGTTAGGTGAGTGGAGGGTGTGCCAGACGCACCTCCTGGCCACAGGGAGCATAGACTTCAGTGGGGACGGTTGTACCTGGGACTAGTTTGCAGTGAGAGGGTGCAGAGCACGGGGCAGTTCCCGGGGAAAATAAGTAACAGTGGCTCCGAACCACTTCCCAGGCGCCTGCCCAGCACCTGCCCCCTCCCCCACGTTCACCCCACTCAATGTAAGATATCCCTCAAGGTGTGGCTGATGGCATTTCAACCTACAAGAGGAAAACTCCCAGCGGTGAGGATGCTGATGGGATAACAGGGTGGAGAAGCTGTGGGTGGGCGCACAGCGCTGGGTGCTCTGCATTTGCTCACGGTGCTGTATCCCTGTAACCAGACAACCAAGGAGGCAGGGCCGCCTGTCACCACTTGAGCCAATGCAGCAGAGACAGGGTGGAATCCTAGATGAGCTTTTATTCCAATCCTGCTGGCAGCATGGGAGAGCAGCAGGTCCCCCACACACATCTGCTCTGCCCCCACATAAGCCGGCTGCTTACAGTGGGTAGAAGAACAAGATTATGTGGGGAAGTAGGAATTACAGGCATGGGGAAGTGGACATGGGATAATCTTACAGGTTACAAGCCATGTGGGCTGGGGTTCACAGGGGTGGGTGCCTCCAGGCACCCTGGGACCAGATTACAGGTAACAGGGCCTGGGGGTAGCAAAGAGCAGGTGCCTCTGGGACAAAGTGCTTCTGGGACCAGGTGCCCAGAGGTTGTAAACCTTTCCATAATGACACGAAGTTCTCAGAAGAGGACAGGCTGAGCTCGATGTGAACTCCCATGCCCCAGGCCTGCAGCTCCCAGCCAGGAGCTTCTCTGAGCAGAACAGAACTGTCTGGTTAACAGAGCACAGAGCAGGATTCATAGCTCTTATCATTGTATTTAGTTTCCAATGTCCCCCCCCCTCCCCCCCACCCCCTCGCAGTGGTGCTCCTATACGTCCTCCTGGGTACCATTGCCGCCCTGGCCGGCATGCTGTCGGCGGGTGCGCTGCTCTTCACGTACTGGATTGAGGTGCTGCTGCTGTGCCGGACCTGCCAGGACCAGGACCAGACGCTTGGGGGTAAGGGCCCGCCCGCTGTGTGTGACTGTCCCTCTTAGAACTGGCTCAGGCTCAGGAGCCCCAGAAATGGGTGTTCCCTGACGCCTAACCTGCAGCCTGGCCCGCCTAGCCCCGGGGCTGCCTCACCTACACCTGGAGGCAGCCGGCGGGGAAAGCCTCCTCCCTCCAGCCGCAGGGGCTGCCATGAGGCTCACACATGTTGGACCTGAAATGGTCTCTCTGCTAAAGGCGAAAGCGGTGCAGGGGACCCCCGCCCGCGTCTTCCTCCTGCAGAGGGACTTGAGACTGGGTTTTCCATCACAGGGCTGGGCGGCGGGGCGAGCAAGCAGCATCACTGCTGTTACCTAGCGTGAAGCTGGTCACAGCAGCCCCACAGCCAGACAGTCTCACCCCTCAATCTGAACTGCTGGGCAAGGGCAGAGCTTGGGTGGGCCCCTTCGTGTCACCTCAGTCAGCCTGACCTGTACAATGAGGGGCTTGACGCTGGTGGGAACATCCCCAAAAGTGTGCCGTTCTGGGAGCTGCGAGTGCCCTGCTGTTGGCGAAGTGCCGTCCACGCCCCAACAGACACGCCTCTTCCGTGTTCTCTGGTCCCTGGGCCCAGGGTTAGACTGTCTGTAGTTTTAGCAAATACCTCTCCCCTGCTGGCCTCCAGGCCAGCCCTTACCTGGCAGAGTCCCCACACCCCAGGCCAGCCCTTACCTAGCAGGAGCCCCCACAGCGCTTCCCCATACCAGCCACTCGGGAGGGCTGTCAGGTCTCTGGGAGCCATGAGTGAAAAGCTCCCCCTCACCTTCCCTGAGACCATCACTGAGACACTTACTAGAAACCCTTAGACAAGAGGGCTACTGAGATTTATTTAAAACAAAAGTTAGCCTTTTTGAATTAAGCCAATATCTGATCAATGCCTTCTTTCCCTGGACAACCTCATGCTTCTTCTACTAAAATGCTGCTTGTCCTTAGGCTCTACAGCTTGTAACCTAGAGTCCGCCAGCGGGAAACTTCGCTGTACAGGTGCTCCTCTCACTTCCATGGACACGTCAGTAACCTGGTATGGGCGGACGGGCACTGGGCACAGCCAGTCAGTCCCCGCTCTGGCCAACCCAGTGTTTTCCAGCGAAATGTTTCCCTTGATGTTGGTGATGAATACACCGCAGTTTAGAATGTCAGAATTTTGAAGGACCTAACAGGTTGTTGCTCTAATTTTTAGGACCTAACAGGTTTTCGCTCTAATTTTTAACACTTTCACGCTCTAATTTTATTACCAAAGATACATCATGTTTTCTGATTATAGAAAAATCCTAGTTTGCTGGATTGGGAAGGAATTGGGGCAACCGTGGCATGTTCCACATGAAACTGCACAGCACGCACCTGCCGCTGCACCTGAGCGTCCTCCCCCGCAGGGGCGTGGCTGCCAGGAGCAGCACCTGGCCTGGATGCCTTTGCCTGCCCACCTCCTCCCTCCATCCCCAGGGCCCATGGTCCACAGGGAGCCAGTGCACTTCTGAGTCACACCAGCAGGGGTGCTGTTGCTACCTGGTGACAGTTACCGGGTAACTGTTACCACTGCCTGTGTGAAGCGCCGGGTGTCCAAACCAGGAGACAGGGGTTCACTTGGGAGATTTTCCACCACTTTCAGTTAGTTCGTTAGCGCGTCCTGGTCATGAATGTGCGTTTGCAATCATTTCGTTAACAGAGGCATTTGAGACCTAAACATGTCCTGGGGCAAGTTCCAGCACTGTAGACCCAAGGAGAAGAAGGGAGGACACTGATCCGTGCTGCTAAGGGCCAGACACTAGCTTTGCCTGTCCACTACCTCCTGTGACCTGCCAGCCGCCGCGCGGTCCGCCGTCCCTAGTGTAGGGTTAGCTGTGTGGGCGCTCTCGAGGGGCTGCGCGGGGCTTCCGCAGGCGCAGCCCCTGGACTGCGTGCTCCCACAGACCCCTCCCGCGTGGCCATTAGCAGCTGCGGAGGTCCTGGAGCTTCAGAACGTGAACCCACTCAGACTCCTTGGCAGACAATGAGCACAGCTCCCAGCAGGGTTTTGAAATGGACTCGGCTGCTGGTTTTATTTTCTTTAATCAATTCAGTAACGAACCCAAGTTCTGCTCCGTACCCGTTTGCCATGTTTCGAGCACATGCAGGTGTGTGTGGCTTACACTTCTATCGCCCTCTTCTCCAGATAAAAAGGAGTTTGATGCTTTCATCTCCTATGCGAAGTGGAGCGCCTCTGAGAGCGAGCCCGCCTCACCTGTGAGTGAAGACCGCCTGGCCCTGAAACTGTTCCCCGAAGTTCTGGAAAACAAATATGGCTACACCTTGTGTTTGCTTGAAAGAGATGTGGCCCCAGGAGGAGGTAGGCCCTGCCCCCAAGAAAAGTGATAGCACCAAGGGGCGGTTCAGTGCTGCGCTCTCCGCCGCTCCCCTCCTCCCACCCCTCCGGGGGCTGGCCCCTCCTGGGAGGGCTGTGAGCTTAGGGCTCCCGGGCCACAACGCTGAAGAACCTGGGCAGACGCGTGTCCATCACGTGAGCCTCCATCCCAGGGGAGAGA
The DNA here is from genome assembly GCA_026230045.1 of Corynorhinus townsendii. Classification (NCBI taxonomy): domain Eukaryota; kingdom Metazoa; phylum Chordata; class Mammalia; order Chiroptera; family Vespertilionidae; genus Corynorhinus; species Corynorhinus townsendii. The sequence continues at coordinate 96,804,724 of JAPDVU010000007.1, read as the reverse complement.
ACTTCCCTGGCTCCCCACAGGACAACCCTGTCCTTCCCAGTGGCTAGCCCCTGCGTGGGGATGCTGCAGGCCCGCGGGCTGCTGGAGCCTGGACCCGGCCTCCGCCTTCTCCACTCAGACCTACCCAGGGGCTGGACGTCCCAACCCTCCTGACTCCGCTCCTGTCCCGACCAGCTGTGCTCCTACAGGAAGTGGCCTTTGAGGAGACAGCAGCGGGGGAACTGCAGACAAGTTGCTGGGCAGTAGGGAGTATCCCCGCTGCGGGCAGGGCGGAGTAGCCCGTGAGGTTAAGGGAGCAGTCCCACTCCACCTAGAGGGTAACCCCTGCGTAGGTCTGGGGAACCAGGGTTATTGTGACTCAAGGTTTAGCACTACCAGTGCAATTAGTTAAATCCTTTCTTTCCAGTGTACACAGAAGACATCGTGAGCATTATCAAGAAAAGTAGAAGAGGAATCTTCATCTTAAGCCCCAACTATGTCAACGGACCCAGTGTCTTTGAACTGCAAGCAGCAGTGAGTCTTGCCTTGGATGATCAGACACTGAAGCTCATTTTAGTAAAGTTCTGTCCCTTCCAAGAGCCAGAGTCCCTACCTGACCTGGTGAGGAAGGCTCTCCGGGTTTTGCCCACAATCACTTGGAGAGGCTTCAAGTCAGCACCTCCCAATTCCAGGTTCTGGACTCACATGCGCTACCACATGCCCGTGAAAAACCCCATGGGGCTCCCGTGGAGTCACTTAAGGGTAATCTCAAGGGCTTTCTCACTGGGACGACTCAGTAAAACAGAGACCCCTGGGAGGAGCTCCCAGCCTAGGAACTGGTGACCTGGCCCGCTTGCACACCTCCCTCCAGCCTTGGTGAGCAGAGAGACTGCCAGGCAGGACACATAGCCTGGATCAGGCTGATCTAAAGTGGATGGTGCTCAACTCCCTCGGTTGTTGCTGGGGCTGGGCCTCTGGTCTCCTGGACTGGACAGAGGGAGAGGGGATTCTCCAGACACTGCAGACACTCAGCACACTCCCACAACTTTCTTAGTGGTCACCAGCACCAGCAGATGCATCCACTTTTATTGTGTGGCTATGGGCTATCATGTCTACTATGTATTGTACATGTAAATTTATATATATACTAGTGGCCCAATGCACAAAAGAAGATTCCTGCAAGAATGGGCCTTCGTTCCCTTGGCTGCTGGCACTGCCTTCACTCTGGCCGGAGCAGCCTTTCCGCTCCGGCTTGGAGCCACCTTTCTGCCTTCCCACGCTGCCCAGAGGCCCGGAGCAGCTAGGGTGGTGCAGAACACCTGCGTCATTGCCATGGCAACGATGCAAGCATCCCACCCTGTCCCTGGCTGCTCAGCACCTGCATATGCAAATTAACCTTCCATCTTTGTTGGGTTAATTTGCATACTCACTCCTGATTGGCTAGTGGGCATCACGAAGGTATGGTCAATTAGCATTTTACTCTTTTATTAGGTAGGCTAGAGGCCCGGTGCACGAAATTTGTGCACTTGTGGGGGTCCCTCAGCGTGGCCTGTGCCCTCTCGCAGCCTGAGAGCCCTTCGGGGATGTCTGACTGCTGGCTTAGGCCCGGAGTGGGCCTAAGCCAGCAGTCAGACATCCTTAGCGCTGCTATGGAGGTGGGTGTGCTACCGCTGCTGTGCTCGCCAGCCGTGAGCCCAGCTCAGGGCTTCTGGCTGAGCAGCACTTCCCCTGCGGGAGTGCACTGACTGCCAAGGGGCAGCTCCTGCATTGAATGTCTGCCCCCTGGTGATCAGTGTGAGTCATAACGACTGGTTGTTCCACCGTTTGGTTGATTTGCATATTAGCCTTTTATTACATAGGATGGGAGGGACTGACAGAGTTCAGAGGGGAGGGGGATGGACATAGACAAAAGTGTGGTGATGGCTAGAGGTGGGGGGCTGGGTGGAGGAGGGTAAAGGGGGGAAATAGGAGACATCTATAATACTGTAAACAATAGAATAAAAGCAACAATGATATACCACTACACTATACACCTATTAGGAAAAAAAAGATACCTTAAGAACTATGTATTTACTACTTTGATAAAGTTAAAAAATTTAAAAAGAAAGAACTTTGTCCAGAAAGGAGTGTTATTGAAATGTTTTTTTTAGTTTTATTTTTATGGTAAAGCTAAGGAAGTTTCAGAGTCCCTGTGAGGGTTAGATTTGTTCTGGGGGAGAGAGCAAGCAAGTTGCCAACAGCAGCATTTTGGATAACCTGCCTGAAATGATTTAAAAGAGAAAGGAACAGATTCCCCAAGCCTACAGTCATTTGTAATTTATGTTCTTATTCTAAATAAAGTCATTTTTGAACCTTATTTAAAAAAAATCCCTCCCCCCCAAAAAAAATTAGTCCTTCAGGTTCGGTAAACTTTAGGCCTCACAAAACCTGTGTTAGTCCCTGAGGGTTGGGTTCCCCAAAGGAGTTCGGATTCATTCATTGTATTTATTTGCTCTTTTTAATTCTTGTTCTAGAGGAAGAGTGAGGACAGTTTTTTCTCAGTAATTTTTATAGTAAGAATTGTATTGGAACCTGCTCCTTCTTTGGCTGTTTACAGGTTTACCCTACTGGAAACTCACAGTGACTTTAAGCCCTCTGAAGATGGGGACAGAGCTGTATTGTGTTTCTATAACACAGGCACAAAGTTAATACAACTTTTAAAAATATTTGTTGAAGAAACAGATAAATTTCAGTGTCACGAGGCATTACTTTTCCTTCTGCTCCATCTCTTTATTGAGACTTTTGTGCAAAGCATAAGGCTGAGGGGATGAGCAGGCAGAGCAAAGTTGCTTTTTCCAAACCTTAGATCCCATACTTTGATTTTACATAGTAGATGCATTTCTTAATGACATTTTGAATTGGGTATATTAGATTTTGTTAATATCAACTCCCTTTACTCATAAACATTATTTTTAATGTAATGTTGTAAACATAGTATGAGATGTTTAAACATTTCGTACTATGAGGTGCAAAATATTTTGCTTATTTCAAGAATCTTTGTGCATTCTTTCTTGTAGTTAAGTGAATTATCAACATGGTAAATCTATTTGGGGGATCTGCTTAAAATGGGGCACACCAGGACTAAATTCAGCTCTAACAATGACTAATTGGCACACCATGTATGGAGTTAGATGGCTGTTGGACATAACTATTTATTTTGGTCCCTTCGCTCCCACAGCACCTGCTTCAACCAGGGGCAGTGTCTTGACCCTCCATGACCTCTTTGTCATGGCAACGCCGGGCGTCTACTGCCTGAGGCCTGGGAAGTCAGCGGATCCTTGACCTTCCCAAGACGGGGCAACCTGGAGGAAGGCATGTCAGAGGCAGGGTCCCCTCGGCAGAGGGGGGCAGGGAGGCACAAGGGAGAGCGTAAACATCTATAGGCCTGGGAGTGTGTGGCTTTTAGCACCGTGATCAGTGGATCTGTGACTCTGATCGCACTTGCACTGGCAGCTTCCCTCCTCCTCTCCCTTCCTCTCCTCTCCTCCCTTGTAGGGCTGATGGCTGAAGGGAGTGGCAGTGCTGGTGGGAGCCTGAGGCGCAGGTCCCCTCTGGGGATCTCAGCCGCCTGCACGAAAAGCCGCCCAATCACGGCAGGGGTCCCCTCATGGTGACCTTTTCCTTCGTGATGCCTCTTGGCCTTTTATTATTATGATTTGCAATAAAATAAATATTATTTCATTAGAAACAAGCAATTTTAACTTTGCCAAACGTTTCTGTGTAAAGAAGGTGATTCTTGCTCCATGTGTACCCACTAGCTCTGAGCACAGAAAGCGAGTCGGAAGGCTGGACAGGGAACAGAGCAGAGACGCCACTGTAGCCTGTACACTCATCCTGTGGGCACGGTTCCCTCTGGCAGAGGAGCTGGGCTGAGCACCTGCACCAGGACACAGGCCTGGAGGCAGAGAAGGGGCATTTTCAGCTTCTCCTTACCATTGGCCTTAGGGCAGGGCCTCAAGTACAGAACCTTACTCTGGGCCAGTGGATGGAGGGGCCATCTGGGCCATAATGATTGCAGCAATGAATGGACTCGCAGCTACACACAAAGTGGAAAGGCGGCGGCAAGAGTCAGCAGCCAAGACACAAGCCTGAGAAACAAGCTTATCCACTGTCCAAGGACAGCAAGGTGGGATGGGGCAGAGCTTCTGTATAAGCCAGTCGTCGGCAAACTGCGGCTCGCGAGCCACATGCAGCTCTTTTGCCCCTTGAGTGTGGCTCTTCCACAAAATACCACGGCCTGGGTGAGTCTATTTTGAAGAAGTGGCATTAGTAGAAGTTTAAGTTTAAAAAATGTGGCTCTCAAAAGAAATTTCAATCGTTGTACTGTTGATATTTGGCTTTGTTGACTAATGAGTTTGCCGACCACTGGTCTAAGCCGTTGCCCTTTGAGGTGGACACTTCTTGTCCATGCTTCCTGGTCTGCTGATCCCAGGGCAAGGCCTGGAGGTCATGGGTGCTTTGCTGGAGGACTGAACAGCTGTTCCCCGTAGACAAAAATTTCATTCTCATGGATTTGTTTTCCTTCTGAGAGTTCAAATAGTGCTCCAGTCCCACATGAACATAAAGCCTTCATGCCCTCTCAGCCCTGAGGGGTTGGGATGATCCATTTGAGTGACAAAGAAGAGCAACTTCTGGACTCATTCACGTGTACTGTGTCACTCATTCACGTGTACTGTCACATCCACTGTATAAATGAGACCAAGTTTGGAGCACCTAAACATCACTGTCCCCAGCCACCGAAAGGAGCCAGCGAAGCTCTCTGGAGTTCCTTCCTCACAGAGGCGCCCACATCATAACGACCACTGTGGCTTTGGCACCGAGCAGCACCTTGTGGGGAACCCAGCGATAAAGTTAAGGATGAGTTAGAGGGAGGAATTATTCCTGCAGGAAGTTTCTTGTGGGAAGGCTCATTGCAGGGTCTTGCTGGGGAAGAACCCACACTCGCGTTGTGACTTCGTGGTCCGGGGACAACCAGAATGGCAGCTTTTTCTGCCATGAACGCCCTGGGAGCTAAGACTCGGAGCCCCTTTGGCCAGTCTATCTAGCTTTACCTTATTCTAAAATAAATACTGCTGTAATTAATTCATCCCATGGTTCAGAGTTCTGTTCTGAGCTTAACAGAAACTCAAACTGAGCCTCCGACTTGTATATTTATGAAAAAGAAACAATTTGGGTCTAACATACAGGTCCAAGTGTAATCTCCATGGCCCACGGGAGTTCCCATGCGAGGATGTGCTCTAGTTTGGATTGCAACCGCCCTGACTCTGGCCCTCCCTGCAGAGCACTAGGCAGGGCCTGGAGTGGCCTCTCAGGGCAGGCAGATCTCGCAGCTTTCCTGGTCTCTCCAAGTTGTAACACCTGTATTTTACTGTCTGTTATTTCCAGGTCACAGTTGCAGGTAAGATGGAGTAAGCATACACCACCTTCTCTCTCCCAGTAATTATAGCTATAGAACCTGGAAAGTGCATGGAAAACAGCTTGATCATTCTGAAAAGTGAAGAGAAGCAGGCAGATTGGAGAGGCAAGAATTCGAAGTTCCCTGTGGTCATTTCCTCCAGCTCCCAGTTAGCCTGGGCACAGCCTGGGCAGAGTGGACATTGGTGCTGCCGAGGCGATCCTGGCCTCTGACCCCGTGGAGACTGAGGACAGCTCTCCTGATGCGCCCTTTCCTCTCTTGCCTTCCCTTCCCACCCCCACGCAGTGCCGTGCTGGTGGCAGCTGTGCCACAGAAACAGCAGCAAGAAGGGCCTCGGAAGCCTACATCGTGCAGAGGGGGCATGTTCCACTGTGACACAGGGAGCTGCGGTCCCAGAGAAGGTGACAAATCTCTATTGGTTTTTTTCTGTGTCCTCTTATCACTTGGCTGTGGAGATGGAAACAAATGTGTGAAGTGCACTCCAGAGTGGGGTATACAAAGCACAAGCACACGGGCCAAAGAAATTTGAAGCGAGGGTGGGCAGCTATGGAGCCAGAAAGTACCATGGAGATGGCAGACACAGGAGAGCTCAGAAAGCAAACCAGTAAGGCTGCTTCCAAACTGGCGGGCTCACGCCCCCACTGGCCTGCAGGAGCCCAGCACAAGCAGAATACAATAAACAGGACTGAACTCTAAGGCAGGCCTCTTCCCCAGCTCCAGGCAGGCCAAGGCAGGTGTGCACTGGGGCCGGTCTAAGTAGAACTAAAGGACAGTCGAACAGGACTGACTGAAACCACCCAGGCTGCTTTGGATTTGGGGCTTGAATCAACTGGCTCAACTGCCTGCTTAAAAAAACAACAACATTCTTCTCAGGATTTTAGCAAGATCCAAAGTTGCATAATATAATATTTATTATTTATGAAAGTTTATTTATTGATTTTGTTAAGGAGAAGGAAGAAGGAAGAGAGTGAGAGAGATTTGTTGTTCTACTTATTTATACACTTATTGGTTGATTCTTGCATGTGCCCTGGCTGAGGACCAAACCTGCAACCTTGGCGTATCAGGATGACATGCTAACCAACTGAGCTACTGGCCAGTGCTATATAACATAATATTTAATGTGTTCAGAATACAATCCACTGAAAGCAAAAAATTATAAGATTTTCCAATGGCTTTTCAATGTAGGGAGATGTAATAATGAGTCAACTACACTACAAAAGAGAGAGGGTGAGAAAACATAGATCGTCCCCAGCTGGTGTGGCTCAGGGAGTTGAGCATTGTCACATGCACCAAGAGGTCACCAGTTCACTTCCTGTGTGGGCTCGATGCCCAGAAAGGGATGTGCAGGAGGCAGCTGATCAATGTTTCTCTCGGTGACGTTTCTCTCTCTCCTTCTCCCTTCCTCTCTCTCTAAAATCAATGAAACTATATATTTTTTAAAAACATATATTGGGTAAGGTATCTGCATACCACTTGCTGTGGTAAAATATTAATTCTAAATAGAAAATGAAAATGTAAGTAGTAATATTTTAATCCCTTGGGTAAGCACTAAGACAGATAAAAATATTGTTAAAACATAGATAAATTAAAATGGATCAATAACAATGCTCCAATGTCCCAGAAGGAGGAAGGAAACAGAAAATAAGGGAACAACAAAAAAAAGCAACACTGAGGATATAAACAGAAATCAAATAATGAACTAGTAGATACAATTTCAAACATATCAATAATTACATTAAGTGTAAAATGTGTAAACATAGTAGTCAAAAGACAATGATTATTAGATGGATTTTTTTTTTAAATCACCCAACTATATTTCCTATACAATAAACATATTTCAAATATAATGACATAGGTAGGTTAAAAGTAAAGGGGTACAGACAAGGTATTTTTTGAACATTAATTTAAAGGATAGTTAGAGTATCTATATTAACATCAACTTAACTAGACTTCAGAGCAAAGAAAGTTACCAGGGGTAAAAATGATGTCACATGAAAACAAAAGAATGCATTTGGCAGAAGACAGAACCATCTTAAATGTGTATGCACCAACAGCAGACATTCAAAGCACGTGTGGGAAAAATGGACAGCACTGAAAGGAGAAACAGATAAGTCCACACATGGACTTAGAGGTTTTAATGTTTCTTCTCAGACATTGACAACATTAGTAAACAAAATCAGCAAGGATAGAGAAGAATTGAACCATACCACTTACTTCACAATTGCTGGGTCTTCTAGACAATGTGGAACAGTCCATCCCACAACAGCAGAGTGCACACTGTTTTGATGTGCGCATAGAAAATTACCTAATACATTTCTTACCAATATCCTAGGTTAGAAAACAAACATTGACAAAAATAACATCTTATACAAAGTGTGTTCTCTACTTACAATGGATTTATAATAGAAATTAATAACAGAAAGCAGAAAAATCATCTTAAAAATTAAACATTACATTTCTAAGTAATCTCTTAGATTACTTAGAGGAAGTCTTGGGGGAATTAAATAATATTTTGAACAGAAAAAAATGAAAATACAACATATCAAAATTTTTAAGATGAAGGGAATGCCATATCTAAGGGAAATTTATAGTGTTGGTGCTTATATTAGAAAAAGAAAATATCACAAATGAATAATCTAAACTCCTACTTCAATAAGTAGAAAGAAGGAAATAATAAAGACAAGAGCTGAAATTGATTATATTGAACACACACCCAAAAATAAATTAACAACAAATGTAGTTCTTTCAAAAGCAAAGAAACAAAAAGAGGGAAGACACAAATTGCCAATATCAAGAAAGAATAAAATGATAACGTTACAGACCCTGCATATCTAAAAAAGGATAATGAGGCAATAGTATATATAACTATATGGACACATATTCGGCAACCTAAATAAAATTAAAAAATTATTAAAAACTGTAAGGTATCAAAGTACACTGAAGATAAAATACATAATCTGAATTGTGCAGAACTAATAAAGAAGTTGAATTCATAGTTTAAAACTTCCCAAAAAAGAAATCTTCAGACCTAGAACATTTCAAACATTTAATTACATTAAAAAATTGACACCAATTCTATAAAATTTCTACCAGAAAATAGAAGGTAAGGGATCATTTCCAAAGTTACCCAATGTGACCAGAATTTTCCTAATACCAAAGCTAATAAAAGAAAACTACAGACAAACATTCTTTATAGACATTAACAAAAAAAATATTCAAGAAAACATTAGCAAATTGAATCCAACAAGAGATATGTTCACATGCCTACATGGGTGAAGGAGATCAGTGCCCTCCAGCTTCCTCTGCTCATACAGCTTCGCCTTCACTCTCGGACCAGTCCTGTGTCTGCAGCAGTTGAGAATAGTGAGTTCTGGGCTGATAGGCAATACAATGGTCACAGGCATAAGCCAAATCAGTCATAAAATAGCTGTGTTGCAAAAATCAAATACTTCTCAATATCTAACCAAGAAAACACCACTGAGGTACACAACAACTTGGATGAATCTAAAAGCATCATGCTGAGTAAAAAACAATCTCAAAAGGTTACATTCTTCTGCTTATATGACATTTTATAGAAGGCGAAACTGTGGAGAGGAGAGGTCTGTGGCTTCCCTGGGTTGGGGCTGGGGCGGGTGTGACAGGCAGAGGGAGAGCACTAAAGGGAACCAGACTTAGTGATTATATGAATCTATGACGTAGGTTCACAGTTGTGCCTAAGGAAAGTAATGAAATAACTTACTTGTATAAAAGGCTAATATGCTAAGTGTCCCTCCCTCTGTCCGACTGGTTGCTATGACACACACTGACCATCAGGGAGCAGACGCTCAACGCAGGAGCTGCTGAGCTGCAGTGACTTGGCAGTGGCCATTCTTGGGTGATGCACCCTGAAACCAGAGAGGAGGGAGCCCGATTCCTCACAGAGCTGCACGATTCCACCTTCGACCATGGGTTATGTTGTTGCTGGGGCACTGTCAGCCCCGAATCTGGTTTACTGAACACTTGTGTTTGTGTTCCACACCCTGTATGACCAAAACTTTGCAGGGTGCCCTCTCAACTCCAGGACCGCTCGGGGGATGCCAGAGAGCCGGTTTCGGCCTGACCCCCACAAGCCAGGCCGAGGGACCCCACCTGCCAGAGGGACCCCACTCTCTCCGCAGATGCCAGGGAGGGACTGCAGGAGGTTGGCTCCAGGGTGTGTCCTGCCCGTCCTGCCCCACCAGCCACCGTCTCCACCTTCTAATTAATTTCCTTTCAATGTGCATGAATCCGTGCACCAGGTCACTAGTTAATAAATAATAACATGAGAATAAATTCTGTGTTCTCACATATGTAAACCTACTTTTGCCCTGCCCTGTATATATGTGCTAACATTCATACAGCTGTATACCAAAAAGACCAATTTTATTATATGCTAATCTATATATATAAAAGCCTAATATGCAAAGTGTCCCCTTGGAAATTCGACTGACTGGGAGTTCAATCACTCACTATGATCTGTGCTGACCACCAGGGGGTCGCATGGAATAAAGGAAGGCCCCAGTTGGCAGCCGTCAGTCACTATCGGTGCATGAATTTTGTGCACTGGGACTCTGGTTTAAAAATAAACATCTAAAGAGTTTAGTCCAATCCAAATTCAAACCTTTAATCTCTAACCCAGGTGAAACCTGTCCCCTGACCCTGGCGAAGCCCATGCCTGTGACTCTGCAGCCCAGCCCTGGGCGGGAGTGGGTTCGCATGTCTCTCCCACCCCGGCACTGGTGTGGTTCTGCTTTTCCCTATTGGGTTTAGAGGGAGGAGGAGCCAAAGGCAAAGGAGGAAGGACCTTTAACTCAGGTGGAGCCTATGGAGTGAACTCTGGATGAGAGACCCCAATGTCACACCACAGGCACTGCTGTGAGGTGGCTATGTGGACAGCCTCCCCACCCTCCCACCACTGAGACAGGTGCTGCTTTCTCTGGGTGTCCCCATCCCCTGCCCAGCAAGGAAGTCATGATGATCACTTCTGTCCAGGTGAGTCACTGTCTCCTGGGGAGTCAGATGCCCACTCCCCCCACGGCCCTGGCTTCCCCTTCCCTTTCTCTCCCACTGCAGGCTCCGCTCCTCCCACCCCTCCCCGCAGTGGTCTCCTGCAGAGGCACAGGCACAGTTCACCTCTGTGTCCTGGATGGAAAGCAGCAAACTCTCCCGGATCCTTTTCATTCTCCTGCATCCCATGCTCATGGATGCTGTGGGGCTGATGCTCTTCACCCTGCAAGCCTTCACCAGGGGAGGGAGGGTGCGCACTGCCTCCTGCAGACAAGCCCCTCTGCCCTCACCAGGGGAAGGGCGCTGCCTCCTGCAAACAAGCCTTCCACGGGTGATAGCTGGAGCGCCTCCTGTGGAGGTTGCCAGGGGTCGATTTGGCGGTTTGGTGGCTTAGCAAGTCCTGCAAGGGTTCAGTCTATCACTCTGTTTGGACCAAGAGGGCATTTGTCACTCGTAGTACTTACATGTCTGACTTCTGCTAAAGTTCAGAGTCACTGGAAAAGTCCCGTTTAGTATCTTGTTATAGCCACCTCCCCACCACTGTGTAAAGGCAAGTTTCTGACCAGATGTTTTCACACTTAAATGTCACATACAGGCTATTCTTACCACTTTACTCTGGCTCATTCCATGTCCAGGAGTTTCTTACAAACCTCTGCCACATGGAACTTACCAAGATGTCTGCGAGAAATGGCTTTATTCTCCTCCCACCATCGCCTCACCACTTCATGGCCTCTTCACATCTCCTGATCTGATCCCAAAGGAAGATCATTTGCAAATCAACTATTTGACTAAGAATGGACAATCACTCCTGCTGCTGTACCCCATGGTGTCCACGTGGAGCCTGCGCAGAATGTGGCAGCAACAGTGCTACATGTTCACCGATACCTTTCGTCCTCTGAACATACAAGGTGGCCACTTTTCCAGCCTCCTTGGTAGCTGGTTGGGAACCAGTGACAGTTTTTTTCTCAAAGGTAAATGGAAGTGATATGTGATGTCTAGAGTGAGGCCATTAAGTGGGAGTATAACATTTCCATACTCTCTCCCCCTGCAATTGTGACCTTGAGTGCCACATGCTTGCGCTGGCACTGCTACCTGATGAAGGGGGCTTCCTGACTAATATAAAACAGAAGACTGTTCGGCTCTTTTTAACATCTTGGAGCACTCTGAGAACTTTGCCATCTGAAATTGTCATGTTTTTCAGGGTCAAAGAAAATTATATTAAAACAGTTTCCTTTTGGTGGGGAGAGTCCTGATTTCCCTCCAAGTGTCTATCTCATTTCTCCTCTGTGCTTTCTTCTTTTTGCCTTCTTATTCTGAGCTATGTTCCTGTGGCAGAGTAGTTCAGTCAATAATTATTAAATGTCACTGAGTCCTGGGGTTCTGCTTTAGGAACTGCCACACAGTGAAGATCTTGATGAAGAAATCCACCCACTGACCAAGAGGCTTACACAAGAAGTTTTTAAACTCATTATAAAGACTGTACAAAAATTAATATCACAAGGAGCTGGTTCTTTGAAAAGATTAATGAACTTGACAAACCCCTGGCTAAACTCACTAAGGAAAAAAGAAAAAAGACCCATATAAACAAAATCAGAAATGAGAGAGAAGTAACCACTGACATCACAGATATACAAAGGATTGTACTAGAATATTATGAAATACTATATGCCACCAAATTCAATAACCTAGAAGAAATGGCAAGGTCCTAGAAATATATAACCTTCCTAGACTAAATCATGAAGAATTGGAAAATCTATGTAGACTGATCAGCAGTGAGGAAATTGAAACAACCATCCATCAAAAACCTCTCTCCCAAAAAAAGTCTAGGACTAAATGGCTTCATCAGTGAATTCCACCAAACTTTCAAAGAAGATTTCAAACCCATCCTTCTCAAACGCTTCCAAAAAATTAAAGAAGAGGCAATCCGTCCTCTTCTATCCTTGTCAGGAATGAGACAAGAATGTCCACTCTCATCACTCTTAGCCAACATAGTTCTGGAAGTCCTAGCCAGAGCAATAAGGCAAGAGAAAGAAATAAGAGGCATACAAATTGGGAAGTAAAACTATCACTCTTTGCAGATGTCTTGATTCTGTACATAGAAAACACTAAAGAATCCATGCTAAAAACAATAAACAAATAAAGTTGCAGTATACAAATCAATGTACAAAAATCAACTGCCTTCCTGTATACCAACAACAAAACTTCAGAAAAAAAGAAATGAAAAAAAAATCATTTTGCAATTGTGACCAAAAAAAATTAAATAGCTAGGAATAAATTTAAAAAGAACATGAAGACCTATATAATGAAAACTACAAAGCATTGTTTAAAAATATACAACAAAATGGGAAATATCCTATGTTCATGGGTTGGAAGAATCAATATAGTTAAAATGGCCACATTACCCAAAGCAAAATACAGCTTTAATGCAATCCCCATCATAAATTGAACAAGAAATCATCAGTTTTGTATGGAACCACAAAATATGCTGAACAGCCAAAGCAATCCTGAGAAAAAAGGATAAAGCTGGAAGTGTCACACTACCTGACTTCAAATTATACAGCAAAGCTATGATAATCAAACTGGCATGGTACTGGCAGAAAAACGGACACACAGATCAATGGAACATAATTGTAAGCCCAGATATATAACTTTTGACAAAGGAGCCAGAAACACACAGTGGAGAAAAGAAAGCCTCTTTAATAAATGGTGTTGGGAAAATTGGAAAACCACTTGCAAAAAATGAAATTGGATTGTAGTTTGTCTCCATGTACAAAATTAACTCAATTGGATCAAAGACATAAATATAAGACCCAAAACAAAAAATTAAATAGATGAGAGAATAGGTAAACTTATGGATCTGGGTCATAGAGAACATTTTATGAACTTGACTCCAAGAGGCAAAAATCAATAAATGGAACAATAACAAACTGAAAAGCTCTGCACAACAAAAGAAATCCACAAGAAAACAAAGAGGCAGCTGACCAAATAGGAGATGATATTTGCAAACAATCGCTCCAACAAAGGTTAATTTCCAAATTATATAAACAACTTATAAAATTCAACACGAAACAAACAACCCAATTTAAAAAATGGGAAGAGGGCCTTAATAGACACCTCTCCCAAGAAGACATACAAACAGCCAATACTAGTAGATGTACGAAAAGATGTTCAACCTCACTGGCAATTAGGGAAATGCAAATCAGAACTACGAAGCAGCTGAGGGTCTTTAAGACATGCCCAAGATCACACAACTTCGTTTCTCTGCTCTACAAAACCCCTGTTTCCTTATGGAAGTTATCACATTAGACTTGTAAGACCATGACCATGTCTTGTTCCAAAACTCACATTCGTGTTCACCACACCACCCGGGTGCCTGTCCTCTCCTCCTGCACTAGGGCATCTCCCAGAGTTGATTGCACCCTCCAGCTGCCCCCTCTGTTTCTTTCTTAGAAGTAGAAGACTTTGGGGAGCAAGAACAGAGCTCAGCTTTTCTGTCCTGAAAAACAGGGTCAAAGCTCTTGACTTCACTCCAGCTTGGGATGCAGGCTTTCAATTTAGGGATATGCCATGCCAGAACTCAATCCAAGGCCATCCAGCATAATTGCTAGCTATGGGCTTGGAAAGCAAATCATGTTTCTGGACAGCACTGACCAATTCTCTATCGCTGCTTTCTTCTTCTTCTTTCTAAAAAAAGGAATAGAAATTTGAGTCTCTATAAAGTAACAAGAGTTCAGGGACAAGCAACAGATACTTGTGTCCCAGAAGTGGTGCACAAACACTTTTCGGTAAAGTTGATTACCACCACATGCTGTGGGAAGGAAGGAAAGATGTTCTGATCATTTTGTTTAATACTGTTCTGAGGGTGACTAATTCATTATGTGCTGGCAAAGGAGAGTCAGCTGTGCTCTTGTCTCTGTCAGAGCTTTTATAAGACAAAAGTTGCCTTGGGAACCTGAAGTCAAAAAGGGAAGAAAACAAAACCCCCAACTCAGTTTCTAGCTGTGTGCAGATGAAGCCCTGGATGGTGGGAGAGTACCCCCTCAATTAGTCTCATGAGGGTGGACTGGATATGGTCATGACCCACTGAGGAGAGGATATAAGTCATTCCTTCCCACACTGGAGTAGATGGGTTTCCAAGAGCAGATTGCAAGGATCACAAGGATTTGAGGGGTCTGGCACCAAAGAGGGTCAGAACAGATCAGGTTTCTATTGCCAATATCATTTTCTGGGTAATTAGACCAAAAGCTTAAGGTAAATCAATAGCTTGCTACTCCTAAAATTCCAGAGTAATTCCTCTTAATCCCTGCTTTGCAGGTGGAGGTTGGTTTCTATTCTTCCCTTCACCTTGCAAATCTCTTTTTCTGTGAACAACTATAGACAGGCAAGTGTCCACCATCTTGTGGCGCCTGGAGGCCTCATTAATCAATCTTTCTCAAGGAATTAAGTTAACCAATGACTATAATTTGGATCTTATGACAATGTAGGCACATCAAGAAGAATTTGATTCAATTAAGCTATGAGGATCTAACTAAAAGGCTCCTTCTTATCTATTGCCCTGACCCTTCCTCAATGTCTGCATCTTCTTGGTTCTAATCTGGGAACCCTGCACAACCCAAAGTGTGTTCTTGAAACATCACATTCTCTTCCTGGCACAATATCCCCTCCTTTCTGTCATGCCCAGAACACATGGCAGTTAATGCTTTGTGTTTGTTGAGCGAATGAAGAAAAGCCCTCATCATCATCATTCTGTCTTCTCCCCCTTTTCTTAAACACATTTTTACTTAGTGATTCTTATGTGCCAGGAACTAAGCACTTTAGGAATATAAAATTATTTCATATTCAAAACACTTTTATGTTTATTACTTTCCCTACATTACAGGTAAAGAAACCAAGGCTCAGAAAGGTTACGTTCCTGTCCCAAGGTCACACCGCCAGTAAATGGTAGAGCTGGGTTTGAACCCAGGTCTTTTGACTCTGGAACCTGTGTTCTTAACCACCTTATGGTATTGTCTCACTAAGAATATTTTTCAGGATACAGCTTTTCCACCAGGATTTACTAGCTTGTCTTCCTTAATTTTGACCCTTTGAAGGAAATGGATTTGCTGTGAAACTTTGAAGAAGGAGTTTAATGTTTCCTTATTGAGGAAATCAGATTGTGGCACAGCTGAGGCCAGAGGGGAAACATTTTATTTCAGCATCTGTCAATCCTGGCAGCCCCTGCACCAGGCCCTGTCCTGGGTGCGGCCATCTTGAAGATGAGCATGACAACCCCTGCTTTGAGGAGCTCACTGTCTGGTGGGAGGAGACAGGTTAACATAAATCTGAGGAGAAACTCTCTTCTGAGTGAAAAAAGAAATGTGATGCTTTTTTCCTGAGTGCTAACGAACCAGAATGCATCACTCAGAGGAAGGGCAGTGAGAGACAGGAGATAGAATTGGGCTGTTTCAGGCCAAAGGAGCTGCATTCACACTGATGCAAGTTTGAGAGGCTTCTTTCAGGAGAAATATTGGAAGATGGAGGCAGAGTAGGTGGATCATGCTTGCAATGCCTCCCAGAACCAAACTGGAAATTACAACTAAATTGGGGAGCCATCACACTAAGTTACCAAATGTAGACTACCTGAAATGCAGACTGGTAGGAGCCACCTTGAGACTCCTTCGGACACATCTCTGAGGGCCAGGGCCGCGTGGGCACCATCTGACATTGGCTTGCACCAGAGAACCTCCCTGGAAGACCAGAACCAGCACACCAAGGGGCCAGCTCTGGACAACCTCGGGGCAGGATCAAACAAGCTTCACAGCAGCATATCCAAGGGGAGGTCACAGCAGGCACTAAATTCTGCTGAGGCAAATGCCAACTTTTCTTTTTTATTATTTCCTTTATTTTTTCTTTTTTATTTTTTGTTTGTTTTTCTTTTTTCTTCTCTCTTTTATCTCATATTTATTTCCTTTCCTAATTGCATTTTTTCTTTCCTTATTGTTTTTCCCATTTCCTTTTCCTAATTCTTTATTTTTTCCTTGCTTTTCTTTCATATTCATTTTTCCTCTTTTTTACTTAATATTTTTTCTTCTGTCTTTTATTATTCTTTTGTTCATTTTTAAATTATTTTTTATTTTTATTTTTATTGTTGGTGATGTTTTTGTTTTCTTTTGTTTCATTCTATCAGCACCTGTAAAACAGTTGGCACAATGTGATTGGGGTTGAGCCTCATAGTCAGTCAGCCTGAGGGCCAATCCAACCCACAAATGAGTCAACAGCAATCAAGATGCAATTACAACAGGAGGGCCCACATAACCCACACAAGGGACATTTCTAGAGCACCCAGCTCAGGAGATCAAGGAGACTGCACTGTTGTATTGTAAATCATCTAATGAGATACATGATGCCTTAATGAGCCAATTAATTAGGAGTCATTTATTCGCATGCACAGCCCAGAGGGAGGTGGCTTTTCCAAATCTCTGAGTAACCCATACATGAAGTTTTTCTGTATTTATACTATTCAAGCCTCTTTGTTTGCAGATGTTACAAAGGGCTCTGTGTGAGTTATTGTTGCAGACAGTTGTAACCTTGAATACATAATGAGTTTGTACTTGGCATAAAATATGGTAATTAATATCAGCATCAGTGTATCAGACCCCTTAGATGGCTAGCTTACAAGGTCAGACAGTTAAGTTTATCTTTTCTATTATTCAAGATAAAAACAAAGTTATTTTACAGTCTAAATATAACAGAGTTGACCTACAGAATAAGAGACTGTCTAGGAATAACAGAGTAGTTCAAACAGCAGTTTTTCCAAAGGAGGGATCACTATGCTTCAGCACCACTGAGTCCTGGAGCACACCTACTACATAAGGCCACAACACACAGTCTGGGAGTCATAGCACTTCCATCTAATACACAGAAAAAAATACAAAGAGACAGCAAAATCAGAGATGTAAAGAAACAAGCCCTAAATGAAAGAACAGGAAGAATCTCTAGAAAAATATTTAAATAAAATAGAAATAAGAAGTTTATCAGATAGCCCTTTGAATGCCATGAGCGGACACAAGCGGATGACCTCCCCCACATGCCAACTGTGTCTATAACCGCAAACCTTGCATCTAAACTATGGTCGCCCAATTTTAAAATCAGACTTGTTAGTGACATCTCTGGATTTGTAAAAGAAAATTATGGTAACTTAAATTCATAAATATTCCAGCTCATATGGAAGAAATGGGGATGGTTTCCATTTTGGATATGTGACAGTTAATAGGTTAAAGCTCAAAGTAATGGTTGAAAGGATGCTCAAGGAGCTTAGTGAGAACTGCAAGGAACTTATAGGAACTTAATGGGAACAACAACTGCATGAAAAAAACACATATAAAAACCATAAATAACAACTGGTTGGAAATGAAGAATACCATATCTGACATCAAGACTACACTGGAAGGAATTTAAAAGTAGGTTGGATGAAGCAGAGGATAAAATCAGTGATTTGGAAGCAAGGTAGAAAAGAAAAGCAATTAGTGCAGGAAAAAAAGAATTAAAACAAATGAGAATAGTTTAAGCAAACTTTGGGACAACATGAAATATAACATCCACATTGTAGGGTGCCAGAAAGAGAAGAAATTGAGCAAAGGATAGAGAACCTGTTTGAAGAAATAATGGCAGAAAACTTGCCTAAAATAGTGAAGGAAAATGTTACACAAGTTCAGGATGCACAGAGAGCCCCAATCAAGATGAACACATAAAGACACACCAAGACACATCATAATTTAAATGGAAAAGTTTAAAGACAAAGAGAGAATCTTAAAGGCAGCAAGAGAGAAATAGTTAGTTATATACAAAGGAGCTCCCAGAAGGCTGGCAGCTGATTTCTCAACAGAACCACTTCAGGCCAGAAGGGATTGGCATGAAGTATTTAAAGTAATGAAAAACAAGGACATGAAACCAAGATTACTCTATCCAGTGAGGCTATTGCTTAAAATTGAAGGCAAAACAAAAAGTTCCTTAGACAAAAAAAGACTAAAGGAGTTCATTACCATTAAACTACCATTGCAAGAAATGTTAATGGACTGCTTTAAGAAGAAAAAGAAATATATACAGAGAAGAACATAGGCATAAATAAAAAAATGGCAATAAGTACCTATCAATAGTAACCTTAAATGTAAATGCTCCAAACAAAAGACACAGGGTAGCAGAATGACCCATGTATATGTTGTCTACAAGAGACCCATCTAAGAACAAAGATTCAGACAGGCTGAAAGTAAAGGGGTAGAAAAAAATTTCATGCAAATGGAAACAGAAAAGAAGTTCAGGTAGCAATACTTATATATGACAAAATAGACTTTAAAACAAAAGCCATAATGAGAGACAAATGAGGTCACTACATAATACTAAAGGAATCTATCCAACAACAGGATATAACCCTGGAAAACATACATGCACCCAAAATAGGAACACTTAAATATATAAAGAAAAATCTTGGTGGACTTTAAGGGAGAGATTGACGGCAATACCATCATAGTAAGGGACTTTAACACTGCACTGTCATCAATGGATAGATCTTTCAGATAAAAAAATTACAGGGAAACAGAAACTTTAAATGACATGCTCTATCAGATAGATTTAATTGATATTTACAGAATATTTCACCCCAAAGTAGCAAAATATACATTCTTCTCAAGTGCACATGTAGTATTCTCAAAGATAGGACACAAAACAAATCTTAACAAATTCAAGAAATTGAAATCATATCAAGCATCTTGAATCATAATGGCATGAAACTAGAGATCAACTACAATTTAAAAAGCTCAAAATCATCCAAACATATAGAGGCTAAATAGCATGTTATTAAACAATGAATGGGTTACCAATGAGAGCAAGGAAGATATCAAAAATTACCTGGAAAAAAAGATGAAAATGAGCACACAGCAACACAAAATCTATGGGACATAGTGAAAGCAGTCCTGAGAGGGAAGTTTATAGCGTTACAGGCATACCTCAAGAAGCAAAAAAATAAAATCTCAAATACATAACCTTACACCTAAAAGAACAACAAGAAAAGCCCATAGAAATAGAAGAAAGGAAATAATAAAGATAAGAGCAGAAATAACTGGCACAGAGACTAAGATAAAAATACAAAATATCAATGAAATCAAGAGCTGTTTTTTTGAATAGATAAATAAGATTGATGAACCATTAGCCAGACTCATCAAGAAACAAAGAGAGAAGATCCAAATAAAATCAGAAACAAAAGTGGAGCAGTAACAACTGACACCACAGAAATACAAAGGTTTGTAAGAAAAGACTATACCAGTAAACAGCTACATGCCAACAAGCTGGACAATCTGGAGGGAATAGACAAATTCCTAAAAAAAATACAGTATTCCAATCAGGAAGAATCAGAAACCAAGATGGCGGCATAGGTAAGCACCTAAACTGCTGCCTCGCACAACAAGTTCAAAACTACAACTAAAAGACAAAACGGACATCATCCAGAACCACAGGAAGGCTGGCTGAGTTGAAATTCTACAACTAGAAGGAAAGAGAAAAGCTCACAGAGAATCAGAGGAGCACCAAAGGGCTGAGGTACAGAGACACGCGCACAGAAAGGAAGGGCAGCTGAGTGCCTGGCTGACTTTCTCTGGTGGGAGGGGGAAGGAAATCCCCAACTGCACTGAACCCCAGTTCTGACTTCACTGAACCCCAGTTCTGGGCAAAACCCCATGGACCCAGGCTCATACCGGGGGAGTCTGTACTGTCAGGTAGAGAGAAAGGCACACGGAGACTCAGAGACTCGGGGGAGCTGCAGCGGGCAGGGGTCTGGAGGCGCATGCAAGTGCTCGCAGAGAAGACTGAATGAGGAGGTTGCCACAGGCTTTCCCTAGCGGAAGGGAGTCAGAAGCTCCTAACTGCACTGAACCCCAGTTCTGGGTGAGATCCTGGGGACCCATGCTCTTATGGTGGGAATCTGGACTGTCAGGCGGAAACTCAGGGGAGCCACGGAAGGCAGAGATCTGGAGGCGCACGCACAAGGGCAGGGCTGACAGGAAGCCAAGACTGTCTGCTCCGCCCTGAGAATCTGCCCCATCCAAGCTGAACACAGAGGCTTTTGCAATTTTGCAAGTCTGATGCTAGAAGGCTGTCTCCAGCATTGAACTTCTCCCAGCATAGACACAGATGATCCTCACAGCCAACTGGCCTGGAGGTCAATTCCTCCCAGTGATACCAATAACAATCAAGACTTAACTACAACAAGGCTGTACACACAGTCCACAAAGGGGTGCACCAAGAGTGTCCACCTAAGGTTAACTGGGGAGTCTGACCCACCAGGCCATATAGGAAACCTAGCACACAAAGCTACCCTACCAACTCAGGGAAGCGGCAAAAATGCGGAGACAAAGAAACAGATCACAAATGAAAGAAATGGAGGAAAACAAGTGACTGGATATAGAATTCAAAACCACGGTTATAAGGCTTTTCAAGAATATCCTAGAAAAGGCCAATAAATTTAGTGAGACCCTCGAAGATATGAAAAAGGACCAACTAGAAATTAAACATACACTGACTGAAATAAAAAATATTATACAGAGACCCAACAGCAGACTAGAGGAACTCAAGAATCAAGTCAAAGATTTGAAATACAAAGAAGCAAAAAACACTCAACCAGAAAAGCAAAAAGAAAAAAGAATCCAAAAAGTTGAAGATAGTGTAAGAAGCCTCTAGGACAACTTCAAATGTATCAACATCAGAATTATGGGGGTGCCAGAAGAAGAGAGAGAGCAAGATACTGAAAACCTATTTGAAGATAATGACTGAAAACTTCCCCCACCTGGTGAAAGAAATAGACTTACAAGTCCAGGAAGCACACAGAACCCCAAACAAAAGGAATCCAAAGAGGACCACACCAAGACACATCATAACTAAAATGCCAAGAGCAAAAAACAAAGAAACAATATTAAAAGCAGCAAGAGAAAAACAGTTAATTACCTATAAGGGAGCACCCATACGATTGTCAGCTGATTTCTCAACAGAATCTATGCAGGCCAGATGGGAGTGGCAAGAAATATTCAAAGTGATGAATAGCAAGAACCTACAACCAAGATTACTCTACCCAGCCAAGTTATCATTCAAAATGGAAGGTCAGATAAAGTGCTTCACAGATAAGAAAAAGCTAAAGGAGTTCATCACCACCAAACCAGTATTATATGAAATGCTGAAAGGTATTCTTTAAGAAGAGGAAGAAGAAAAAAGTAAAGATAAAAATTATGAACAACAAATACATATCTATCAACAAGTGAACCTAAAAATCAAGTGAATTAAAAATCTGAGGAACAGAATAAACTGGTGAATATAATAGAATCAGGGGCATAGAAAGGGAGTGGACTGATAATTTCAGGGGGAAAGGGATAAGGGGTTGCAGGAAGAGACTGGACAAAAATCGTACACCTGTGGATGAGGACAGTGGCAGGGAGGTAAGGGCAAAGGGTGGTGTGGGAACTGGGTGGAGGGGAGCTATGGGGGGAAAAAGGAGAAACAATTGTAATAATCTGAACAATAAAGATTTATTAAATTAAAAAAAAGAATCAGAAAATTTGAATAGGCCAGTAGCAACTGAGGAAATAGAATCAGTAATCAAAAAACTCCCAGCAAACAAAAGCTCAGGTTTGGATGGCTTCACAGGGGAGTTTTACCAAACATTCAAAGAAGAACTAACACCTCAAACAATTCCAAAAAAATCCAAGAGGAAGTAACACTTTCAAGCTTTTTTTTTTTTTAGGAAGCCAGCATTATCCTAATTCCAAAACTAGATAAAGATACTAAGAAAGAGAAGTATAGGCCAATATCCCTGATGAACATAGATGCTAAAATCCTCAACAAATATTAGCAAATCACATCCAACAACATATTAAAAAGATCATACACAATGACCAAGTAGGATTTATTTCAGGGATACAAGACTGGTACAATATTATCAACTCAATAAACATCATCCCTCACATAACAAAGTGAATGACAAAAATTACATGATCATATCAATAGATGCAGAAAAAGCATTTGACAAAATCCAACATCCCCTTTTGATAAAAACTCTCAGCAAAGTGGGAATAGAGGGATCATATCACAACATGATAAAGGCCATATATGACAAACCTACAGAAAACCTCATACTCAATGGGCAAAAGCTAAAACCATTTCCCATAATAACAGGAACAAGACAGGATGTCTGCTTTCACCACTCTTATTCAACATAGTACTGGAACTATTAGCCATAGTGTTCAGACAATAAATAATAGGGATCCAAGTTGGAAAGGAGGAAGTAAGACTATCATTATTCACAGATGACATGATATTGTACATAGAAAACCCTAAGTATGCCACCAAAAAATTACTAGATTTAATAAATAAATATAGCAATGTAGCAGGATACAAAATTAACACCCAGAAATCAATAGCATTTTATACATCAACTAGAGGCCTAGTGAACGAAATTCGTTGCGGGGGGGGGGGGGGGGGGGAGTGTCCATCAGCTCAGCCTGCACCCTCTCCAATCTGGGACATCCCTATCACAATCCAGGACTGCTGGTTCCCACCAACTCGCCTGCCGCTGCCTGATTGTCCCTAACCACTTCTGCTTGCCAGCCTGATCAGCCCCTAACCATTTCTCTGCCAGCCTGATCAATGCCTAACTGCTCCCCTGCTGGCCCAGTCACCCCTAACTGCCCTCCCCTGCAGGCCTGGCTCCCCCCCCAACTGCCCTCCCCTGCTAGCCTAGTCTCCCCCAACTGCCCTCCCCTGTAGGCCTGGGTCCCCCCCACAGCTGCCCTCCCTTGCTGGCCTGGTCACCCACAACTGCCCACAACTGCCCTCCCCTGCAAGCCATCTTGTGGTGGCCATCTTGTGTCCACATGGGGGCAGCCATCTTTGACCACATGGGGCGGCCATCTTGTGTCTTGGAGTGATGGTCAATTTGCATATTACTCTTTTATTAGATGGGATAATGAATTCTCAGAAAGAGAAACTAAACAAACAATCCCATTTACCATTGAAAATAAAAATTAAAATACTTAGAAATAAACTTAACCAAGGAAGTAAAAGACCTGTATTTGGAAATCTATAGAACATTGAAAAAAGAGATAGAAGAGGATATGAAGAAGTAGAAGACTATATTGTGTTCATGGATTGGTAGAATCTACATCATTAAAAAGTCCATACTACCCAAAGCAATCTACAGATTCAATGCCATCCCTATTAAAATATCAAAAGCATATTTCA
This sequence comes from Corynorhinus townsendii, assembly GCA_026230045.1. Classification (NCBI taxonomy): domain Eukaryota; kingdom Metazoa; phylum Chordata; class Mammalia; order Chiroptera; family Vespertilionidae; genus Corynorhinus; species Corynorhinus townsendii. Next base: position 96,781,008 of record JAPDVU010000007.1, on the reverse strand, counting down.
CAGATTTAGAACAAATACTCCAGAAATTTATATGGAACCAAAAAAGAGCCCAAAGAGCCACAGCAATCTTGAGAAAGAAAAACAAAGTTGGAGAAATCACAATACCACATATCAAGTTATAGTACACCATGAAAGTTATACTACAAAGCCACTATAATCAAAATAGCCTGCTACTGGCACAAGAACAGACATAGATCAATGGAATAGAATAAAGATCCCAGAAACTGACTCAAGCCATTATGCTCAATTAATATTTGACAAAGGAGGCAAGAGCATACAATGGAGTCAAGACAGTCTCTTCAATAAATGGTATTGGGAAAATTAGACAGACACATGCAAAAAAATGAAACTAGACCACCAATTTAAACCATACACAAGAATAAACACAAAATGGATAAAAGACTTAAATGTTAGTCATAAAACTATGCAAATCCTAGAAGAAACCATAGGTAGCAAAATCTGAAACATCTCTCATAACAATATATTTACAGATACACCTCCTAGAGCAATGGAAACTAAGGAGAAAATACACACATGGGACTACACATCAAAATAAAAGGCTTCTGCACAGTAGTTTGCTTTCTTCCATTTCTTTATTTGTGACATGTTTCATTGTCTCTGCATTTTGGCTGCTTCCCTGTGTTTGTTTCTATGTATTAGGTAGAGCTGTTAAGTCCCCTTGAGTTGATAGAGGGGCCTTATGTATTAGGTGTCCTATAGGGTCCATTGGCTCAGCCTCCCCAGTCAGTTGAGCTGGGAGCTCTAGATGCACCCCTTTGTGGACTCTGAGCACAGTCTTGTTGTAGATAAGCCTTGATTGCTGTTAGTGTCACTGGGAGGAATTGACCTCCAGGCCAATTGGCTATGAAGATCAGCTGCGACTACAGTGGGAGAGCTGTTGTACAGAAGACACCCTTATGGAGCAAGACTTGCTTCAGTGGAGCTTTGGTGCTCACTGAGTCAGCCCCTTGAGTGTGTCGCATATGGATGTGCAGAGTTGTAATCTGGTATGGTCTGACACTGACCACTGGGTACACTGGCTCTTGGGTCTCCAGGGAAGTGCAAAGTCAGCCACTGCTGGGGGCCACCTAGCAGGAGCTGCAGAGATATCTGCAGATTCCTCCTCTTTGTATCAGGTTTGGAAGTGCCCAGACGAGGTCCAGCTATGAAGCAAGGCAGGATGCTGCTGGTGCCAGATCTTGGACCTTTTATTGATAGGTTTGGGGCTCCCTGACCCAGCTGCAGCTTATTTGAAAGATTTTAGCCTGAGCAAGGACAGGCCATTTATATGCAAAAGCTGCTGCAGGCAGCTTGGGTGGGGTTGTAAATTAGATGAGGCAGGGTCTCAGGGAATCACAAGGGCAGAGCAAACAGAAATGGCTGCCAGTCAGCCCTGCAACCAGGGAGGTCCCAGCACAGGAACAATGATCCCCATGAGCACTTCCCTCTGGGAGAAAGCTGCCCCCAAAGTTCCTGCCCCAATGCCAGACAATCCAGTTCCTCCTCATATGTATCTGGGTCCCCCAGAGCCTCACCCTGGTGCTGGAGCTCAGAGGAAGCAGGACCTTGTAAATTCAGTTCATGGTGCCAGCCTTTTAAGAGGAGCATCTGGGTCTCCAGCAGCCTCCGTGTCACTGAGCCCCAATCTGCACTGGTTTTTACAGCCTGTAGTTCTTACTGCCCATAGGGACTTCTCTTCCCAGCTCTGGGACCTGGGATGAGGGTCTGGTGTGGAGCTGGGATCCCTTGCTCCTCTGGGCAGCCTCCACAGAGACTATCACCCTCCCAATTAAAACAGCAGCACACGTGGGTGCTGGGCCAGCCCATTACGTGCCTCCGCACTTCTGCACCTCCTGACGGTCTCAGTGTGCTTTCTTCTTTACTTCTCTAATTGTAGGACTTCCATCCAGCCAGTTTTCCAGTGGTTATAGATGATGATTGTTCTGTATTTTAGATGTAATTTTGATGTGGTTGTGGGAGGCGAGTACAAGCGTTTACCTGTGCTACCATCTTCAAATCTCTCATGAGTTCTTTATATGTCCAGCATATAAATCCCTTATCAGATATATGATTTACAATATTTTTTCTATTAAGTGGGTGTGTTTTTTACTTCCTTGATAACATAGTTTAGAGCAAAATTTTTTATTTTGCTTTATCTATTTTTCCTTTTATTGTTTGTGGTTTCGTTGTGTATCAGAAAGGCTTTGCCTAATCCATTTGTGAGCATTTAATTCTACTTTCTTACCAAGAAGTTGCAGCTAGATACTAGCCCTCTTTAACCCTTTCTGCCTCAATTTTCCAATGATTTTCATTGAGTTTGTTGAGGGAGAATTGTCTGCACTCACTAGTGTAAACTAAGAAAAGAAATATAACCATCCTGCAGTTTGATATGAAGACGTGTTGAGGTAATGACAGTGAATACAAATTCTCATTTTCTATTGAGCACTTTTTTTCTTAAGTATGTTTTCATTGGTATTAGAGAGAGAGAAAGGAAGAGGGGAAAGGAGAGAGAGATAGAAACATCAATGAGAGAGAAACATCATCAATCAGCTGACTCCTGCATGTCCCCTCCTGGGGATCAAGTCTGCAACCTGGGCATGTGCCCTGACCTGGGAATCAAATTGGGGACCTCTTGGCTCCGGAGTTGATGCCCAACCACTGAGCCATGCCAGCTGGGCTGCTGAGCAGAGCACTCTGTCATTGCCACAGAGTTCTTATTTCCATATAGAATAAGAAATGTTCTTGAAAATAATGAAATTTAACATTAAATGCCAGATAGTGTACCTTTGTTACCTCATTTACACTCCTAGTCACTCCATCAAGCAGCTATTATTATCCTCCCCTTCTCATATGAGGACACCTTGAAAGGTGAGTAATTGGCATGGTCACCTGGCTTGATGTAGAGCTAGGAGTGGATCCACAGGATCCATCTCAGTATCCTTTCATAAACTCTGTTGTGCTGCTTTTTTTTTTCAACAAATAGACCTTAATAACAAAATCCTTTACCCTGAAACATTCAGATGTGCCATGGAGTTTCTCAAAAACTGGATTTTTACATGTAGTCATGGAGCTTGTTCTTCAGCTTATTGCTTTCTTTCTTTCTTTCTTTCTTTCTTTCTTTCTTTCTTTCTTTCTTTCTTTTTTTTTTTTTTTTAAGTGCTATGTAAAGTTTATGGAGAACTAGAACTTTTTTCTTTGAATTACTGCTCAAATCCAGTAATGAGTCATACCTCCTCCTTTTCCTCCTCATTATAGAGACCATCTGACCCTGGTGCCAGGACCTTCCTGGTTTATACTGGACCTGGCATGAATGGATAGCTTTTCTTACTCTCAGACGCGCCCTGATTCAGATGATGGTCACATGGCTGCCTGAGAGGTTTGTCATTGAAATGCCAAGGGGCCTATGGTGACTGCCCACTAGGTGTCAGCAGTGTAACCCCCAGAGAGCACTCAGGAAAGTCCAATTAGGGAGAATAATTAGTGTCAATCCAGAGCTACCTGCAGCCTCACCACTCAGCATCACGACAGAGAGAGCCAGGAGGAGAGAAGGGGCAGGTGCGAGGCAGCAGCCCAAAGCTGGGAGAGGAGGACCCCTCCTGGTAGAAGGACTCCAGCAATGTCTGAAAGGAGCCCGTGGCATCCTTTTCAATTTTCATTCACAGGACCAAACCCGTGTGCCGTGCAGTGAGAGAGCTTTGAGCAAAGAGAGATTTTTCCCTTCACAGATGTGCTTCTCACAGTCAGGTAAAGGTCACACAGGTGCTCCCAGAGGGAACAAAGCTGCTGCATGACTGCGTGCCAGGCAGAAGCTGAGCTGCCTGAACGGAATCTCATCAAGGCCATTTGAACGCATCTGCACTTGGGACTCAAGGCCACACTTGGACCCTTGCTGGGCCTGTGGACTGTGCGCGTGTCCTTCTGACTGGCGAACCCCTGTGCTCAGGACCCTTGAGGCAGGGCCCACAGTGTGAGGGGCAGGAGGAGGCCCAGCATGGGTTTCCAGGCACCGGGGCCACTTAGTCCTTGGCATTGGCTGCTGCTGCTAGTGGCCCTCAAGGGTTCGGAAGCAACATCTGATTTGAACAAACCTACCGATTCCCTGGCCCAGCAGGAGCCTGGGGCTGGGTTTGCTGCTTCCAGCCCAGCGCTGGGTGAGAAGATCACTGTCCTTGCACTGGACTATGACTACGTGCAAGTCCCCTATGAAGTCACCCTCTGGATCCTTCTTGCTTCCCTCGCAAAAATAGGTGAGTCTCCACACCCGGGCTGTGCATGCTTCCCGCATGAGATGCTGAGTGTGGACGCACCTGGGATGGGCGCCGAGTGGGTGTGACTGTGCTGCTGTCATGTCAGCTCTGCCCCTGGTCCCGGGGGCACCAGCTCTCCATGCAGCCACTGGTGGAATGTAAAGGTGGACCTTCGGTCCTGGGTTGCTTTGATTTCTTCTCATTTCAGTGTGACAACGTGACATTAGTTGGCATGCAATAATCTCAAGGTTCTGTGCTTTAAAAATCACTAGAAAGTGAAGCAAGCAGGTCCCAGGATGATGGCCAATGGGAATTTCATAAATCACATAAAGATTCTTCTGTAAAACATTTTCCCTTCATTCTTGGCCACGTAGCCAGGGGCTTCATCAATGGCCCCCACTGTGAATTCTGTAAAAGTGGGGTGTGCTCCTTGCAAATTGGCAGAGAGCAACTCTTAGGTCCCTCTGTGATGGAAAATGGGGATAAATGAGATTTTATCTGTCAGTAGAATATAGATTTACACATGAAACAAATGAAGCCAGTGGGGCACCCACACTTTCCTTTGTGAAATAAAGTGAATTCAAGTTGATGGATTAAATTCTAATCAAGGTTCTTTGTGCCAAACCCAATGTAGTGTTTTACACTCTGTGACCATTTATTTCCAAATGCCACCCCCTTTCTCCTTAAAACCAACTCCTTAGAGCCAAGGCCAGGTGGCTCCATTGGTTGAAGCATCATCCCAACACCAAAAGGTTGTGGGTTCAATTCTGGTCAGGGCACATACCTGGGCTGCAGGTTCTATCTCCAATCAAGGCAAGTATGGAAGGCAACTGATCAATGTTTCTCTCTCACATTTCTCTCTCTCTCTGCCTTACTTCCTCTCTCTCTCTCAAATCCTCAGTTGAGGATTTAAAAATTTTTTTTAAATAAAACCAGCTTATTCAAAAGTGGAAAACTGATACAATTATTTCAATTACTTTGTATAACATATTCTTTGCCATGGTTATGAAATTTATCATTTGAATAGATAAATTGCTTTATTAGAAACTATGGTGCTCATTTATATTAACCTCTAGGCTGGGTGGGAAATGGGGTTGAGCCATGAGATCTGCCAGTCAATTCCTTGGCATCAGGACTGTGGGCTCTGTCTCTTCACCTGACCCCCGGGGATGTTGGGGGTACAGTGTATTAGTCAGGTGCTCCTTCATAACTACCATTCATTTTGAGCTAGTGAGGTATGGAGATTAAATGGATTGTTACCTTGAAGAACTCTTGTGTGATTTGTCAAATGGTTATGTTATACAAAGGGTCTCACATCATCTCTAAGAAGTGCTCACATAAGAATAGCTTTCTAAAGGGGTGATAGGCTCAGTGTGGAGCTGAGGGCCCAGTACCTCTCAGGCAGCCACATGGACTGAGAACATTCAGGGGGTCTTAGTGGGTTTGAAATGTTCCTTTGTACACACGGGAGGGATGCTCCCGCCCGCCCCTTCCCCGCACAGGAATGCTGAGGCTGTTCTGGGTCATGAACTAGATCTGCCATGACTGGCTAGTAACTGTGTCTTTGTAAGTATCAGCTTGTTCATCTGTGAAACTATTTCTAAAACCTCTTTTTGGTGCAAATAAGGATTTTCTAATATAAAAGAGCCTTATGTTCTATGTCAGTAAACATCGCAATGCGGAAAGGATGTATTTTATCTTGATTTGATATTGGCATAAAACATAGATTGCTCTTTAGAGGTAGGATATGTGCCCAGACTCACTATGTCTAGAAGTCTAGAGTGTTGTAGTGGTTTAAATGTCCTTGATTTTCAAATTGATATAATTCAACATACTTTAGAAAAAGAAAATAGCTTAAGTAGGTTTTCAGATGGATCATGCGCATTCAAGTACAATTTCATATTTGCTAGTCTTTCAGAATTCAGATTATTTTTGCATTGTACATGAAAAGAAGACCATGTTTATTAAATACATACTAGGTGCCAATTACTGGGCTTGTAGATTTATATATGGTGGTTCATTCACCCGGCCGTGGGGGGGCGGGGGGGTGGAGGAAGACATAAAACTTTAAGACAACAAACCCATACAGACTTTTTTAGATTCCACATTATGAAATTTGAGTTAAGATACAATTAATAATCATTATTACTATTCATTATTTCATTTATCGTCCTAGCAAGCACACTCATTGAGCGCTGTGCAATGTGTGGAAATGACCATGGTCCCTGGCCGCAGGGACTGGGCTTCATGGGGAAGACAGGTGGGTCTAGCGCTGCCTGGCAGGCCTCTGACAGGAAACATCACGACTCTCCTCAGTCCTTCTGATTTCAGTATTTATTTATTTATTTAAACATGTTTTTATTGATTTTTGAGAAGATGAAGGGAGACGGAGAGAGAGAAACATGAACGAAAGAGAGAAACATTGATTGGCTGCCTCCTGCATACCCCCTACTGGGGATGGAGACTGCTACTCAGGCATATGCCCTGACAGGGAATCGAACTGGCAACCTCCTGGTGCCCCCCAGAGGACACCCAACCAACTGGGCCACACTGGCCAAGACTCCCCAATCCTTTTTAAAACACCAACTATGCAAGTTGTAAAGTATGATATTATAGAACAAAGATAATACAAAGTCACCTCAGACTTGTTGTTTATTTTTTATTTCAGTTCCACTTCTTGTAAGTTTATAGAAGAATGTCCTGAATCATTGGGCAGAATGGAATGGAGAACTCTCTTTCACCTGTAGGTAGGACATTGTTAAGTTTCAGTCACTGAAACTAAAAATTCTCAAGTGACTGACTCTATTGTCATGAAAGGGAGAAAGCCCTGGAGTGATGGACAGGCAGCACTGCCTTCTGGGACCCTGCGTGCAGGCACTTCTCACCAGGGCTAGGCAGGTGCACGTGCTGAAAGTAGGGCATGCTGCATTCATCTCAGGACACAGGAGTCCAGAAAGCAGGGCCAAACTGGGGAGACAGAGGGCCTAATAACACTTCATATGGACTCTTCCACCTCTTTTACATTTGAAAAGTTCAATGTGGTTGAAATAAGCACTACAAGAAGAAGAAGAGGAGGAAGGGGAGAAGGAGGGAAGAAGAGGAGAAAGTTCTCTTCAGAAACAGAGACAGCAGGATTTTAGAAGGAGACCTTATGCTGGTGTTGAAGCCAGTGGACTAAGTGTGTGGTCTGGGATAATGTCTCTTGATGCTAATAATGTGCCCTTGTATTAACCAGCCTGCTATAGTGAATGGAGAAGTTCAAAGTTATGGTCAGGGAAACGCACATGCTCCTTGGATGGCTGACCCTAAAATATTCCTAAGGAGACATTCAATGGCTCCCCATGGTCTATGGGAGAAAAGCTACACACTTTAACCTTGAATTCAAGGCCCCCATTATTTGGCTCAAAACCATCAGAGCATCTTTTTCCTATGCTCTTCCCAATTCCAAATTTGCCCCAGCCAGGTGGGTCCCCTCAATGAATCAAACATATCTGGCTGGGCCATTCCTGTCTCCCTATTTTTCTCTTGGTATTCTCCCAGCCTGAAATGTCTTCCATTTTGTCTATGTAAGTCATAAGCATTCTCCAACAGCCTGTTCAGCTTCTACTTACCATGTAAAATCTTCTCTCAGGAACATGCAGCTTGGCCACCCATTCCCTTATACACGTTATTCTCCCAGCAGGCCGCAGGGCACTATGCCATAGACACCTGGAGGAGCACATTGGCAGGTATAAAGATATCTGCCATTCTGCCTCAGTCTGAAAAGTTTGGAGTTTAGTAGGGAGATAAGCATGCACACAAAAATAGTAGAAAGGGATCATTGTTGTCAGACCGGTACGTATGAAATTTTATAATAATTCAGGGGAAGACATATTATTTCTTTTTAGAAGAGATCAGAAAAAGCTTAACCTCAAAGATTGAGCAGGACCAGAACAATTTTAACAAAGGACAATCCAGGCAGCAACAACAGGGCGGGAAGATGCGAGGGGCCGCAGATGCAAAGGTGTGTGGCTGGCTGTGGGACGGTGATTCCAAGAGAGCCCCACAGTGATGTGCTACGCCCTGGCTGCCCATCCTGTCTGCTGCCCATTGCATCCTGTCTCAATGTGTATTTAGTTGTATATTTACACATTTTGTTGTTTTTTCTTATTATTTGTTAATGTCTTATTTCTAAAATGTTGTCAACGGTTGGAATTGTAGAAAACATGTTAGGTCCTCCACCTCCCAGTACTTCCCCGTGGGTGGTTAGCAGGGATGCTTAACAAAAACCCTCAGTTTCAAATCTATGAGATGTGTGTGTACCTTCACATCCCAGGAGGGAAATGGGGCTATCAGATACACGTGGTGTAGGGAAGTCCTCTGGCAGCAGGAGGGGGTGAGCGGGGGGTTTGAGGGTGAGAAAGAAGGTCAGGAGGATAAGGCGGTAATTAGAAGAAGAAAGGAGCAGTGCTGAGCAAAGGTGGTGGCTGTGGGATTGGAAAGAAGGGGATGGACTGCAGGGGCAGCTAAAGAGAGACGTTACTGATGAAATAGGCAGCTGATTAAATAAAGGGGCAAAAGTAATGGGGGAGGGGGGGTCATGAGAATGCAACTTGATTTCCCCTTAAGTGACTGAGTGAATGGCAATGTCCTTGATTAAATAAGGGGAATAAAGGACTTACCTTTTGTTTCTTTGTTTGGAGGAGAGGGAAGTGAGATGAGGTCAGTTTGGAACAAGCTGAGGGTCAGGCAACAGAAAAGACTCTGCATGAGGCTTGAAGGTGGTTTTGCATGAGCACAAACAGGCCCACTTGCTTCTCTCCTCTTCTCTCCAGTGCTCAGTCTTGTCAAATGGGGGAGCAGGAAGGACGAAGCGAGGACTGCTGCCTAGAACACTGATTCCGCAGCCCGTGTTGGGCTGGCATGTGAAGCACGTGGTCCTGTGTAAGCCCCACCATGCCCAGGTCCTACCACACAGAGAGCCCGGCCAGCTGGCGCCAGAGCCATCTGCGTGGCTGTAGAGCCCTTGCCCACAGTCTCCTGGGGTCTCGGTGGCAAGCAGCTAACTGTGGTCTCTGCTCTTCCCCAGGCTTCCACCTCCACCACAGGCTGCCAGGCCTCATGCCAGAAAGCTGCCTGCTCATCATGGTGGGGGCTCTGGTGGGGGCCATCATTTTTGGCACCAACCACAAATCGCCTCCGGTCATGGACTCCAACATCTACTTCCTGTACCTCCTCCCTCCCATTGTCCTGGAGGGTGGCTACTTCATGCCCACCCGGCCCTTCTTTGAGAACATCGGCTCCATCCTGTGGTGGGCAGGCCTGGGGGCCCTGGTCAACGCCGTGGGCATCGGCCTCTCCCTTTACCTCATCTGCCAGATCAAGGCCTTTGGCCTCAGCGACATCAACCTGCTTCAGAACCTGCTGTTTGGCAGCCTGATCTCTGCCGTGGACCCAGTGGCGGTGTTGGCTGTGTTCGAGGAGGCGCACGTGAACGAGCCGCTATACATGATGATCTTCGGGGAGGCCCTTCTCAATGACGGCATCAGTGTGGTGAGGTGGCTGGGCATGTCCCCCGGGAGCAGGGCTCTGGTGGGCAGGCACCAGGAGACTGAGTCCAAGGCTAATGGAGAGGGTTGAGCAGGCATGAGCCAGAGCAGGACAGAGATTGGCTTTGGCCAATACAGGTGGCCCAAGTTTAGGTGACATTCCTTAGGATGATTGCTCACTAACACTGCTTGCCATTCAATTCCCAAATAGCTTCTTTTTTATTTTTTAATATGTTTTTATTGATTTCAGAGAGGAAGGGAAAGGGAGAGATAGAAACATCAATGATGAGAGAGAATCATTGATCGGCTGCCTCCTGCACACCCCCCACTGGGAATCCAGCCTGCAGCCCAGGCATGTGCCCTTGACCAGAAATCAAACCATGACCTCCTGGTTCATACAGGTTGGGCCCAACTAGCTTCTTTAAAGAGTGGAAAAAGAGAGAGAGCAAATCGTTCTGTAGTTAAACTCAGTGTATCACTGTGCAAACAGAAACTTGCTAAAGGCTCTCTGGTATTGCTCACCGCAGGCTCACCATAGGCTCTGTGTGCTGAGTACCTTGTCGTGCTGCATGCGATGTGCCAGTGAATGAGAGAGGTGACAGAGGGCTGTGAAATGCGCTCCTTATGTGACAGTGTGGACTGCAGGTGTTCAGGAAATGTGAGAGCAGGGTTTTGTTGATGAGCCTTTGGAGAGGAGCCGGAAGGACTGAGGATAGCTCAGACATCAAGGCCCAGAGATGCCCGTAGCTGCAGGTGCTAGAATGTTCCGGACTAGCCCTCCCATTGCTCAGTCTCTTATGTCACTGTAAATTTTCACCAGTTATTAGTCTGAGATTTTTGTGTATACTTTGATATACTTTTCTTATTTTGAAATTTGTAGCACATCACATAAGTAAAACTAGAATGATTTTCAGTGTGAAAGTCAAACCATATAAATTATACAGCTAAAGGCATCAAGCCTCCAGTGCCCTCTTCTCGCCCATAATGAGACAACCCAATACACATGTAGGCATATGTTATCTTACATACATTAGGTAAGATCACGTTATATTTTTGCTTTCGCAGGTTCTAGGAAGTGACATTTCTGGGGTAAAAATAGGTACATTAAAAACATTTTAAGATGCTGCTGTTTTAATCACCACCTCTTTATCTGATTGGTGAGGGAGGGACCCCACTCCTGTGAGGGAGTAGCAGGTAATCCTGGCCAGATGAGCTCAATAATGTCTAGGGAGGAGGGTACGCACATACACAGGGCCTCGGGCACACACGCAGGGCCATGGAGCGTACACATGGGGCCACAGACACACACACAGGGCCACGGGGCACACAGGCGGGGCAACAGGCACACACGCAGGGCCACAGGCACACACACAGGGCCACGGGCACACACGCAGGGCTACAGGCACACACACAGAGCCACGGGCACACACATAGGGCCACAGTGGGGTGTGAGAGGCGGGCTGAGTAGTGCTGAGAGGAGGCTGCCTCCTGGCTCCCATGGATGATGAGGTTGGTTGTTTGAAGAAGTCCACTGGCTGACGGGGCCTGGAACCCACTACTTAGGGAGACACAGGAGCTGTGCCTGGTCCCCTCGATAGGAAGGTTATTGCTGGGGGACCTCATCCACAGGGTCAGAGTGGGGAGGGCCTTGCAGTTACCCACTCGAGACCCTCCCTGTTTTAGCACATGTCAAGGTAGAATGCAATATTAGCTCTTACACCACGGCTGGAAATGTTTTTCAGAAGGTAAAGACCTTACATTTCTGCAGACAGTGCACTGAGCATGTTTCCTGGCGTTGCATCAACAAGGGGCATGTTTTCTTCATGTTTCCCAGCCTGACGAGCAGAGGGAGCTCCTGCTGGCGTTTGCCTGTGGCGTGTGGCAGCATCTTTCCAGTGGTTGTGGGTGATTAATGTTTCTCATGCTGAAAACTGGAAGCTTTACTCTTTGGAGGTTGCCATATTTAAAACAATACATGACACCCAATTAAATTTGAATTTCATAGAAACTACAGATAATTTTTATAAGTATGTAGCAAATATTGAGTGTTGTTCATTTTTCTTAGGGACCACTTTTGTTTTTATATTTAACTAGAGGCCCAGTGCATGAAAATTCATGCACTGGAGGGGGTCCCTCAGCCAAACCTGCCCCCTCTCACAGTCCAGGAGCCCTCAGGGGCAGGAGGCGACCTGGCGATCAGGGGAAGGCAACACCCTCATCACACCTCTGCTGCTGCCACTGCCAACAACGCAAGCCTCAGCCGGCCCTGGTTACCTGAGCCTCGGGGGGGCCTGGGTGGCTGGGGGGCTGAGGAGACTGGGGGACTCTGAAGGCAGGCACGCAGAGCAACCGGACACCCCTGATGGTGGGCCATGCCGCACACCTGCCACCCTGATGGGGCTTAGGGGACTGGGCACCACCGTCTTGTGGCTGTGGGTGCCGGCCTCTTTTGTGGGCGTGGCAGTCAATTAGCATATTCCCTCCTTATTGGTTGTGGGTGCTGCCATCTTTGTGAGGGTGTGATGGTCAATTAGCATATTCCCTCTTTATTAGATAGGATTGATTTGTAAGAACTCATTAAATTATTTACATTTTAAACTCCTCAATATTGCATAAAAATCAAGCATTTTCTCCCATTCTGTTATTTTTTAAAATTATGGTATCCATTATTCTATACAAGGTTTAAATTTTTATAAAGTCAAATCTAACTGAAGCATTCCTTCATTGCCTTGGGGTTCTTACCTTGCTTAGGATTGTGCCTAGCCAAAAGACAGGCAGTCATACTGTTTTCTATTTTCCCCTTTACAATTCCTTATTCACTCATCCGTCACATAGCATTTTATCTTGAGGACTTACTTCTTAAAACTAGAAAGTGTGGAGGGAACAAAAGTTCTTGAGAAGTAGCCCAAGCTTTGCAGGTGGATTCTGCAGAGAAGGAGGTGCACCATGAAGTGGGAAGTGAATTTATTTATTCATAAGCACAATTTTTAGCCAATGAACAGAGTACCAGAGTCGCCAGCCTGCACTCACTTTCCTCCTGGGCAAGGTCCCTGAGAGCCCAGGTGTCGGAAAGTTGCTAGGGAGCCGGGGATCCAGGTGCCCACAGATGTGCCCTTTGCCCAGTGAGGCCCTCGGGCCCTCAGCAGGACTACTCGGAGAGCTCCGCCCACCCAGACCTGAGGCCCAGGCTTTCAGGGAGGGAACTTGGGGACTGTGTGTGCAGCAGGCCCTGAGGTGCTGGCTCGCCTGGAGAGCCGCTGCTCTGGCTGAGTAAGGTCTGTGTGGAAGAAGAAGGACCTCCTTGGAGGGGTGCTGAGACTCTGAGCCGGGCTCTATGCCTTCTCCCTCGGGTATTTTCACATTTCCATCTTGTTACAATCGAGTGAGTGTCCTCCTCTGGGACTTTGCTGCTAGGCCTGGTGTGTGTTCATTTTATAGTAAGTCTCCCAGATGTCCTCATGTGTCACTGTCATCTAAGCTCTTCGGGTGCTGGAACCCCCTCCACAGGTAACCCCCTGAATGACAACCTCAGGCTGCGCTGGGCCTCCATCGAGTAACTTCTCATCTCAGCCTTCCCTCATAAGGGGGGCTCCCTGTGCCCCAGCGGATGGGGGCCTGCACGCTGGTGCTGAGAAGGAGACCTTGTCACGGGAACCTTTGCTTCCGTGGCCGGTGCCGCCCTGGGTGCCAGCCTCCCTTGGGATCAACACGGACAGGCAATCCCAGCTGGGCTTCCATTGCTTTGTTTTTCTAGCAACATCTGTTTGACTTTCCAACATCTGTTTGACTTTATTGCTTCCACTTGGACATTTTTTTAAATGATGATTTACTAGTAAAGTACCCAGGGCACTGCCCTGACCTACGGGGGCTGCCATCCTGGCTCAGAGATTGCCCACGTGCCACTCGGGTCGCCCTCCGTCGCCCACAGCACAGGGATGTGCAGTGTGTGCCAGGCCTGGTGTTCCTGTGGGTCGAGCAGCCAGGGCAGATTAGAAAGCAGTGTGGCCCAGCTGCATGGTGAGCGAAGGCCAGCCTCGCCCTTCCACGGGGAGGGAGCCTTCCCAGGCTGCAGTCAAAGCAGGCCCTTCCGCAGTGTGAGTCATCTGGGGCAGCCTGTGATTGTGGTTCCATGCGACAACGCTCAGATGTGTGTGCACTAAGAGCTGCCTTCTCACCACAGAGAAGGAGCTCCTGCAGAACTGCCATCATCTTAACAAATCGGACCCTCCAGCCTCTTGTCCCGCTGACTTCTCCCTCCTGCTCAGTGTTTTGTTTGACTCTTATCACCAGAACTTACTCTTAATTGTGGACAAAGGGAGCAGAGACAAACCGATTGCTTACAAAGAGCAAGTGTCTCCAGCTGATCGCATGGCACGAGCACAGCAGGAAGGAAGGAGTGTTAGCTCCTGGCCCTGTCGGGTCACCTTCACACGGGTTATTATATTGAATCTTTACATGTTACTCTGAGGATGAATCATACCCACATTTCACAGATGGAGAAAATACAGCAAAGTAAGTTAAAATAAACTGAATGAGGACAAACTTCCAGCCAGAGACAGACAGCACGGTGCTCTGGGACACCTGGTCCCAATCTCTTCCTTCTGTCCCTGCCTTTTGACTTTCCACTCACGGCCCTGGCAGGGGGCGGTGTGGGGGGCCAAGCAGCCAGTGGTGTTGACAGGGAGGCGAGGCTCACGTCCACTTTGTGCAGCAGCACTCTGTCCACGTCAGAACTGCCTGGCTTGGCCACATCCAGTGTGTTGGCCCTGAAAAGACTCTGAGAGTCTCTGCCTCTTTCTGTGAAATAGAAATGCTGATATAATCTAGCTCACAGAGCCCCTGGAACCCACACTGAGCTCTTAGCACAGGGAGAGGCGTGAGCCCAGCAGCGTGACTGCTCCGGGCCAGCTCGTGGATGGGCATGGTGGCCAGCGTTCTCGTCACAGCACCTGCTGTTCACTATGGAGCCACATCGTTCATGTGGGCAGACTGTCCTCAGGCTCCTTCTTGGTTTTCCTAGATCTGTTTGCTGAATAAGCCACAGAGTTTCTGTAAAGCCCCTCCCTCTCCACTCCCTCACTCTCTGATGGTCCAAAGGGCCCAGTGGGGCCGGCTGAGATCTGGTGCGGCACCAGGGCTGCTGCCCCACGCCCTCTCCCTCCAGCCCACAGTCCATCCTCTAGGAATGGGGTGAGAAAGAGAGTCTGGAGGGGCACAAACTGCTTGTGCTGAGCCAGGCCTCGGGCAGAGAAGTTACTTAATGTATCGCCGCATGTGACTTCTATGTGGCTCCGTGTCCAAGACATACACTGAGGAGCTGTCCTGCTCTTTCCCCGCCAGCAGTGAGAGTGCGTCTCCTAGCAGAGCTGTAACCTTTGTTTTTTGTTTGTTTGTTTGTTTTTGTTTTTTGTTAATCCTCACCCCAGGACATTTTTCCATTGATTTTTAGAGAGTGTGGAAAGGAGGGGGAGAGACAGCAAGAAACATCGATGTAGAGAGACAAATGGATTGGTTGCCTCCACATGTGCCCTGACCAGAGCCTGTTTCAAGCCACAACCGGTACATTACCTTGACCAAAATCAAACCCAGGACCCTTCAGTCCACAGGCTGATACTCATTCCACTGAGCCACACCAGCCAGCGCGAGCCTTACCCTCTGTCCGACTTGCCCTCCAAGATGCATGCTTATTGCTGCACTGGATCCCAAGTCCCAGCCCCTTATGCTGGAATGTCTTCACTCTCTTCTCCTCTTCCCTCCCCACCCCTTCATCAGCCTCATGGCTGCCTGGCTGCCTGTGGAGCCTGGGATTTCTCTCGCAGCAGCTCCCGCCATCACCCAGGGCCGCATGTAGCACTGATCACTGCTGAGGAGTTGCCGGTGGCAGTGACAGCTGTGAGGAGACAGAGCAGCAAACAGCAGAGGCCCCAGAGGCTGCTGGCCTGGGGATGGCCTGCAGCTCGGGGCTCACCTGGCCACAGCCTCCTTCCTCAGCCTCGAGAGTGACACTCCGCTTGAGAGTGGATTTGTCAGAGCAGCCATGAGCTGGGCTGTTTCCTCCTGAGAGTTAACTGCCTCCCCTGAACTTCAAATTGCCCGAGCCTACACGCTGGGGTGGGGTGGCAGTGAGGTGGGTGGGGTGGCAGTGAGGCAGGTGTGGTGGCAGTGAGGCAGGTGGTGTGGCAGTGAGGCAGGTGGTGTGGCAGTGAGGCAGGTGGAGTGGGAGTGAGCAGGTGGGTGGCAGTGGGGCGGGTGGGGTGGCAGTGGGGTGGGTGGTGTGGCAGTGGGCGGGTGGGGTGGGAGTGGGGTGGGTGGGGTGGCAGTGGGGCAGGTGGGGTGGCAGCGAGGCAGGTGGGGTGGGAGTGAGGCAGATGGGGTGGGAGTGGGGGTACAGAGAGTGCAGCGTCCTCCCTTCCCACCTGGTGGGGCACTGTCCACCCTGGCACTGCATTGGGCACTGGGCATGTGAAGGCAAATGCGCTGGTGACGAGGGCCAGGCCTGGGCCCTGGGAGCTATGAGGACAGATGACACATGCCCCCCAGGGGGCGATAGGCACAGCTTGCCAGGAAAGCTGCCTGCAACCCGAGGAACATGGAAGGTCACTTGGAGTGAGCGCTCCTTCAGAATCCTCTGTGACTCACCTTTTCCTCCTCTGAGGGGTCCTCGTGGCAATGGCCGCCCCCAGCTCAGTGAGGTGGCCCAGAGTGGGTGAGGCTCAGCCTCAGCGCCTCCTGGCCGCAACCTGCAGCTGTGGCTTTCGGGGTCACCTCCCTCATCTGGGTCTCGGTCCTGTTCTGGGGGGGACATGGTTGTGTGAGGGTGGAAGTGCATCTTTACCCTGAGGCACTTAAACAGCACCTGGAGCATGAGCATGTGGTGTCTGGGCTATTGCCTGGCTGGCCTGGGGGGCTCCACCCTCCCTCCAGCCACTGCAGCACCCCCTCCTCCTGTTCGCCCAGTGGCTGGCTCCAGCCTCGGCCTTCCTGTGGGCAGCGCTGTGCACGCACCTTGACACGCTGTGAGGGGGTGCAGGCAGCGTCTCCTTTCCTCTTGTGGCCTCTCATCTTACTCGGGGTCCAGGGGTCGGAGGTGAGATGCTCCAGACACCTCTGTGATGGCATGTTCTTCCAGCCAGGACAATGAGGAGCTCGGTATCTAGGGGGACTTGAACCCCCAACTGTGTGACCTGGAACAAGTGCTCCACCCTTTTGTGCCTCGGTTTCTCATGTGTAAAGTGGGGGTGGTTCCTCTAACCTCAGAGGGTTGTTTGGAGGAGGGTGTGCACTAAGACTCAGAGGCACATGGCACATGGTGGCCTCCCCGCCCAGGAGAGACAGGGCCACAGAACAAGGCAATCTGGTTGGTGTCTGCTGCAAAGGGGTGGGGACAGAGCCTGAAACCCAGGCAAGGGCCGCACAGCCTCACCAGCTTCGCTCTGTGTCTGGGGAGGGCCCCACAGGTGCACCTGAGCGGTGCAGCTTCCCCACCGGCCGCTTCTGACCCACTGGGGGGGATGGCAGGTGTCTGTCCACCCAGCCCAGGACACAGACCTTTTCCTCCACACCTACAGCAGCCAAAGCTTTCAGGGCTTTGCCAGGTGTGCTGCCCCCTGGCCACACCTACCACTGACAGTGAGCTATGGTCCGTGGTGGGGAGGGGCCGTGTTATGAGTTTATGGGTCTAAGTCTGTGTGTATGTGAGTGTGAGTGTGTGTGTGTGTGTGCGTGTGTGTGTGTGTACGCCTGATAAACACACACAAATAGCTTGAGATGCTGTGGATCAAGCGGGCAGGGGGAGGAGCTGGGAGAAGCAAGGGCAGAGGGCAGCCAGTGTTGGTAGGTCCCACGAACAAGAGAGTTGGCGGCAATGAGTCCCACCTGCCTGGAGGAGCAGACCTGACTGCCAGCCTGCCCAACTGGGAAGTTGGTGACACCCATCCCCACACGCCTGGGTCTCCATTGCAGAGCCCTTCACCAGCAGCCTGCACAGGGTTCCATGCGCGTTCATCCCCCAGAGGCCTGCGGAGGCCACGCGCCAGCCAAAACGGCACTAGAATCCTCACAGTGGATTCATAGGCACTTGTTTGGGTCATGTTCTTCTGGCGGAGGAAACAGACAATTGAGATGTGAATGACACAAACCAGCTTTCCTAGCCACTGTGGCTCTCGGGGGCACTGAGAACTCACCCAATCGCACGTGCAAGACTGAAGGGAGAGCCTTGCGGATTTGGAAGCCCTCTTCAGGAAGCCAGGTCTCGCAGCCCTGGAGATGTATTTGAAAAAACACACTGAAGGAGAAAAGCCAACTCTCTTCAAGCTTTAGGGAATCAACAACATGAGAACAAAGCACGTGGAAGCTGCTCTGTGGGCGCGGGCCGCCTGCGCTGCCCCAGCCGAGCAGCCGCGCAGGGCCATGGGTATGTCCCGCCTTTGAGGAGTCTCACTTTTCTCTTTTCATCTGTAAATTCTTCCTCCCTTACAATAACCCCAGGACCTACTCTTCTGTATTTTCTTATGGTCCTTTCAAGCCATAGAGCTATCCTGGGAGATCACGTAATCCATTAATGGAAATCACTGCCGTGCAGGAAAGCCCACAACCTCAGGCAAGAGCTTCCGCATTCAGTGGCTATCAGCAGCTCGCCCTCCCCACAGCACATGTGCACACCTCCTCAGGGTGTGATAGGCCTTGTTATGGAAAAAATAGGCTCCGAATTATGTGAAAAGCCCCATAATCTGGCTGTTTGGGAAGAGCTACTTGACAGATAGCTTTTCTACAGCTTCCTGTGAGGACATAATGAACAGTACCCAGCAGAACCTGCTACCCTGCCCGCTCTGTACTATCAGGGCCAGGTTATGGGTCAGAGGCAGAGCCATCGTTCTGGCCCCAGCTGTGGTTGTCTGTGTCACTCCTGACCAACCAGGACCAACAATGGGTCATCAGTGAGTTTTAAACTAACAGCATGGGAGGAAACAGAGATCATGAAATCCAACTCCTTCAAGTTGAAGATAAAGTTCAGTCCAGTTTGATTGAGCCTGAGCCCAAAGTGTTTATTTGAGGCCCAGTGAATGAAATTCAAGCACAGGTAGGGTCCCTAGGCCTGGCCAGTGATCAGGGCAGAGCAGGGCCTTCTGGCTGCCAACAGGGGCCTTCCTTTGTTCCTCACAGCCCCCTGGTGGTCAGCGCACATCATAGTGAGCAGTTGAATTCCCGAGGGGACAATTTGCATATTAGTCTTTCATTATATAGGATTCTTCATTTATTCATTCATTAAAAATACTACTGAGCGATTACTTTCTATCAGAAAGTGCTCTTTCCACAGTGCCAGCATGACCAGCAGCAAGTCACAAGCTGGTCGTCAGTGAATGAGTCCACCGGTCACACTGACCTATGCTTTTATAGTGAAAGAAGTGTTGTTAAAATAGCCTCCGCTGTGCAAAGGTGTCCTGACACCAATGGCAAAGCTAGTCCTATGGGCATTGCCCCAGGTTGGTGTGGGGGTATTGGAGGGGAAAGACTCCGGGTGCAAGGCGAGGGCAGCCCCTTAGAGACATCATTGGAGACATCATGGATGAAGAACAAGTGTTGGTGGTGGGTAGGCAATTATTGTTAGGTTAGTTTTGAGCTGCTAATTTGAGACCTGCAGGCCATTGGAAATCATTTTCAGTCATTTTAGGAGGCTAGAGCCCGGGGGAAGGTAGAATGGAGGTGGTATTTGGTGGACATTGACAAATAGGTGGTAATTACAGCTGTGGAGTAGGCAGTCCTCCACCAGCCATTCTTCAGGCTGAGAAGAATTTTCCAACTTTTTGAACTGAAAATTAGTTTGTTTGTTTTGAATCCTCACCCAAGACATGTTTTTATTTATTTGAGAGAGAGAGGAAGGGGGGGGGGGCAGGGAGAAATCAATGTGATAGAGAGACATAGACAGGTTGCCTCTCACATGCACCCCAACCAGGGCTTGAACCTGCAGCCTAGGTAAGTGCTCTGACCAGGAATTAAAACCACAACATTTTTGCTGTATGGGATGATGCTCCAACCAACTGAGCCACCAGACCAGGGCTGAAAAATTAGTGCTTAAAAGGACTTTTTTCCTTTCCCTAAGTCAATAAAATCTGACCACTGACACATCTCTCATCTTTAAATTTTCTGACATCTGTTCAGTGCATATTCCTGGCTCTGTTTCCTGAGTTTCTAATCAATGAATGGTCAGGGATATGAGCCCTAGAGGGTTGGTAAATCCCCTGAGAAATCCATCTTCTGTCCTGGTTGCAGGTTTTCCATTTTATTCCTTTACTAGAGGCTCGGTGCATGAAAGTCATGCACTGAGGGGAAGGGTTCCTCAGCCCAACCAGTGCCCTCTCATAGTTCAGGAGCCCCACGATGGATCATCCCCGCAGAGGGAGGCCCCACCCACCCGCTGCAGCCTGACAGTTGGTGGCCTGGGCCTCCCTCTTTGGGACAATTGTGGAGCCCCTGATTGATCAATTGCCCCCTCTGCCTGGCGATCATGGGGCAATGGCCAGGCCCCTGACCAATCACATCACACCCGCCTTGGCTGGCCTGGCGCCAATGGGTGTCATAGCATGGTCATCCAGAAGGTCCTCCAGATGGTCGTTCTGCTGTCCAGTCATTTGGTTGATTTGCATATTACACTTTTATTATTATAGATGAGTAAGAGAACAGCTCACTCCCTCCATCTTTTCATTATTTTGTATTCCTGCTGGGTAGTTGCTGGTTTCCTAGGTGATTTTCTTTAATGGTCAGGGCAAGTAGTTGTCAAGGAACTGCTCTATTACTGAGTTTAATGTGCCAGTGCCCCTTCATACGACATAGAAAATTAACCAGATTCATTATCTCATTTCCTGTGTAAGCATGATGAATTCCATTTTCTATGATAATCTCTGTATCCTTACAGTAGCTGCCATGCAGCAATGATCATTTTCACTCTGTTGTGACTCTGAACTTGCAATGCATTTTACGTGTATGCAGAGTTGGTAATTAGCTAGGTTTTTTTGGGGGAACTGAGTTTATGGCGAGCTCAAGTAATGAGCGTTAATCAAAATACACAGGCAATCGGGAAGACATAGATCCATTGTTTGTCCCTAGGGCTGCCATACACACACCACAGACTAGGTAGCTTTGTTATTGTGGAGTCACCTCTGCGTCCCCACCTGTTACCAATGGAGGTAGAATTCTTGAGATGTCACAAGAAAGTGGACTTTCTGAGGTTCACCTGGGAGAATGAGTGATACTTATTTGCATGGAATTAAACTCCTGGTGCTGCGAGGCCCCATCTCCCTCTGGCAGCACACAGAAGGCCCAGCTGTGCCTCAGCAGGGCTGCAACGAAGGCCACTGCCCGAGTGCTTCATGGTAAAGCACATCCAGCCCAGCATCTGCCCACTGAGCTTGCATTCCTGGCTGCAGTCCATGGCCTGTGGGGTCTGCAAGGCCATGGGCCATGTGGCTGCTTGAAGCCACATTGCAGACTGTCGCCTGGATGAGTGCGGGTCATGGAGCAAGCAAGAAGCAGGAGTGCCAGAGGGACAAGCAAGAGAGGATTCTTTGCTAGGAGCTCAGCCAATTACACCCTCAGGAGTCTGTGCACTTACAGTGGCTGCTCTCCCTAGCCAGTTATCTTTTCCCAGGTTAGACTGACAGACAAGCACCTTCTCTATATCACCCGACTTCACTGAACGTGGGCTCATCTACCCTTTGTTGAACCCCTTCCCCTGGGGATCTGCAGGTAATGGGTGGTGCTCCCTGGGGAGTGTGACATTGCAGCTTCCTGGTGAAGCTGCCCAGATGACATGCCTGTAATGTCTGGCCTCCCCTTTGTCCGCTTCCTATTATTAATATTAACTAGCTCATTATGATGGTAACAGCTTCAATGACAGAAATGCATTTCTCACAGTTCTGGAAGCTGGCAGTTCAAAATCCAGGTGCCAACAGGGCTGGTTTCTTGTGAGACTCTCTTCCTGGCTTTCAGTGCTGCCTGCTTGCTTGGTGCTCTCCTGGAGTCTCTGTCTTATCACACTGTCCTATGGAAATAGGGTCCCATTATTATGATCTCATTCTAACTTAATTACCTCTTTACATACCTACATTCAAATCCAGCCACATTCTGCCATGCTGTAGGCTAAGACTTCAACACATGAATTTTGGGGGCACACAATTCACCCCATAAAAGTCTCCTCAAGAGCTCAGGAATAGGAAGTGCTTTACCACAACAAAATTAAATAAAAATTAATTACATTAAGATATCTAAGAAAACCCCAATGTTTGAAAACAATACAGCACACTGCTAAATAATTAATGATTCAAACAAGAATTTACAAAGGAAATTAGAAAATATTTTGAACAAATGATAATGACAATCCAACATAACAAAATTTGTGGGATGCAATTAACAATGTACTTAGAGAAAAATTTATATTTTTAAATGCTTAGTCAAAAGTTGAAAGACTTAAAATCAATGGCATAAGGTCCTACTTGAAGAAATTAGAAAAACCACAGCAAAGTAATTCCTATCTAATAGGAAGGCAATTGTAAAGATAATAATGAATTATAAAAATATCATGTGATCCTATATAATAAAAGCCTAATATGCTAAGTGTCATGTCATCTGTGGGCTGTTCAACCAATCAAAGTATAATATGCTAATATATGCTAAGGCTGCTCAACCACTTGCTATGGCATGCATTGACTACCACAGTGCTTCAACTGGTAGGTTAGCTTGCTGCTGGGGTCCAAACAATGGGGACTGAGCGAGACAGGCTGGACACACCCTGGAGCCCTCCTATAGTCCCTTCCCAGCTGGCCAACCTCCCACATCCCTCCCTGGCCTTGATTGTGCACCAGTGGGGTCCCTCAGCCTGGCCTACACCATCTTGCAATCTGGGACCCCTGGGGGATGTTAGAGAGCTGCTTTTGACCTGACAGCAGAACAACCAGTTGCTATGATGTGTACTGACCACCATGAGGCAGACATTCAATGCAGGAGCTGCCCCTGGTGGTCAGTGTGCTCCCACAGTGGGAGCACCACTCAACCAGAAGCTGGACTCACAGATGGCGAGCTCAGCGGCGGTGGTGGGAGCCTCTCCCACCTCCGCAGCAGCACTAAGGGCCTAAGTTGTCAGTTAGACATCCCTCAAGGGCTCCCAGACTATAGACTTGGCTGAAGGACCACCCCCCGCCCCCCCCCGCCGAGTGCACGAATTTTGTGCACAGGGCCTCTAGTAAATTATAAAAGCTAAGATATTATATATTTAAAAAAATAGTTATCTATACTAATAAAAGAGAAATATGCAAATTGACCATCACTTCACAGTGCCCACTAGCCAATCAGGAGTGAATATGCAAATTAACCTCATTGCCTCTGTGGAGACTGACAGCAGGGAAGAGGCGGCACCCAGCACGGCCTGCTTGGCAGTTGCCGTGGTGTGGAACAGGCGAGCCCCACAGAGAGCAGAGAACCATGGGGAATGGGACATCCCCTGAGGGCTCCGGATTGGAGAGGGTGCAGGTCAGGCTGAAGGACACCACCCCCCCATGCACGAATTTCATGCACCGGGCCCCTAGTTTTTCATAAAACCTTTCAAAGATAAAAGAGGAGCAAGGATTCTGGTGGTCCATTCATTTGAAAGGTGGAGAAGTGCAATGCTCAGATGCCAGCAGGTGTTTTACAATAGGCTCAATGCTACCACTTCCACCAGGAAATAGCATATGATCCTGCAGTTTAAGGGCTTAGTCCCACAAGCCTGGACTCTACCCATTATAGATGCCAACTGCATGTCCAGTTGTCACCTGTGCTTTTGACCCACCTGCTGTAGATTGTAGTTCCAACAACCTTCTGCTTGGTATGAGGGAAATGCTAGAGCAGGTCACATAACTCAGAGAAACATTTTACCTACTAGATCACCAGTTTAATATAAAAAGATATAACTCAGGAAGAGACAGATGAAAGAGAGGCATAGAGAAGGTATGGGGAAAGTATATAAAGCACCCATGTCCTCTCCGAACATGCCACCCCCACACCCCAATTTCCACATGTTTACCAACCTGGAAGCTTTTGAGCTTAGTCATATTGAGTTTTTATGAGGATTTCATTGCATAGGCTTCATTGATTAAACCATTGGCCATTGGTGATTGAATCAACTTCTAGCCCTTCTTCCCTCATAGGAAACTAGGGGTAGGGCTGAAATGTTCAACTCTCTATTTCTGGTTGCTTCCCCTGGAAACCAGTCCTCATTCTTAGATGCTTTCAAAAAGTTACATTATTAACATAAACCCGTGTGGTGGAAAGGATCTTGCTATAAACACCGAGACACTTGCTTCATCTCTGCGGCTGTGAAGACATATCGGGAACTGAGGATGAGAGACCATCACAACAAACTGTGCTCCCGCATTCCCAGTGGAACATGCCCAGGGTCTTGGTGTTCCAGGGAAGCTGAAGTGACTCTTTCCCCACTGGGTGCTGGGAGTGGAGCCTTCCGCCTACTCTAAGGTTAGGTATAGGTTTTATATAAGTAGGAAAACAATGTGTCTCTCTCTCTCTCTTCCTCTCTAACACAAAGGACCATTTCCTGAGATGCCTCCTCTGAACTATTTGTTGTTTACAACACCATTTCTGACACCAAATGTTTGGGTGTTTTCTCCCATATCCACCAATCCTCCAATTCTCCAGACACCAACGTGATGCCCTCAGATTCAAGTCAATCCTGACAGTGACTGCCTGGTATTAGCACAGGAATCCTGGGCTAAAATCTCCAGTGCACACACTGCCTCCACGTCAGACACCAACCCTAAATCTGGGCCACCCATGCTTCTAATAAACTGGCTATAAAATGGGGGTTCCCACAGTCCCCTCCTCATGCTTGATAATTTGCTAGAACAGCTAACAGGATTCAGAAAAGCAGTTTACTTCCTATTACTGGCTTCTTATAAAAGATTCGACTCAGGAACAGCCTGGGGTGCACAGGACGAAGGATTGGGAGGGCACAGAGCTCCCGCAAGTTTTCTGAACCGCCTCTTTCAGGGTTTTCACTGAAGTGTTATTACATAAGCATAATTGATTAAATCATTGGCTGTTGGTTACTGAATTAATCTTCAGCTCAACTCCTCCCTGAAGGTCAGGGGTAGGGGGCGGGTGTGGGATCAAAATTCACATCCTTTTAAATCCCATAACTGGTTACTCTGGCAACCAGCCCCCATCCTGAAGCTATCTTGGGCCCCTGTCACCTCATTAGCATAAGCTTAGGTAAGGTTGCCCTCATTATGGATAGCAACAGGTCCTCTCACCTGTCACTCAGGAAGTCACAAGCTCTGCCTGACCAGTGGCTCCTTGGTCAGAGTGTTGTCAGTACACTGAAGGGTGGGGGGATTCCATTCCCAGGTGGGGCACATACCCAGGTTTCGGGTTGGATCCCTGATTGAGGTACATATGGAGACAACTAATCAATGTTTTTCTCTCTCTCTCTTCCTCTCTCTAAAATCAATGGAAAACATATCATTAGATAGGGATTTTTTTAAATGGCTTTTAAGGGTGGAGCATGAGGGGAGGGGCAGTGTGGCAGGGGAGGGAGGGAAGCTCTGCGGCCCCCCCCCCCCTCCACCCTTTGCCTGATACCTCAGGCTGTTTCTGAGTTGAATCCTTTATATGAAAACAAACCAGTAATAAGAAGTAAACTGCAACTGTGTTTGTGTCTGAATTTGTACATGGGTGGGGTCCAGCCAGTCTGGCCAGGTGAAGGGAACATGGGCGGTTGGCCAGCCTGCCTGCTAGTCGAAATCCTGGTTGAGGGGACAATTTGCATATTAGCCTTTTATTATATAGGATACACACTGAGTGGCCAACTTCCTATTTATTATGCATAGTCTGTCCACTCAGTATATATATCTTATTACATCACCATATCGCACCCCACACCGAGTAAAGAGGGCCAGTAATCTGGGTCCCCATTCATGCTGTGGACTGGTTTGAGATTTAGCCTTGGCTACTTTGCCCTCCACTGTGTGAAAATACATGCACATTGCTGTGAGTGAAAATGAGTCTAAAGACAATCTTCACAATGATGACATCCAGAGCCTGTAATCTGAAAGATAAAAATTGGTTTGTATGTAGTCAATACGCATTGTGTCTATAAATGTGGTCTTGTGCATTAGATGCACTATTTTAACTTCTGAAACTGCTGTGGCATCTTCCGGGCAGGCACCTTGACATCCAGGGACAGGGCTGACCTGAATGGCTTTCCCAGGCTCTGGAACAGAGTAGGTTGCTACTTCTAACCTGGAGAGCTATGCAAAGGAGTTTTTGTGTGGCAACAACATGCAAATCTTTGAGTCTCAGTTGAATTCCCTGAGTTTTCTCTGAGTTTGAGAGTCAAATAAATCCCCAGGCCCCACCTAGGTGTGTTCAATCCCACCTTGTCAGGTCAGTGGGAGCGTCTGGCTCCTCCACTTGGCTTAGCTCGTTGGAATATGAGCACAGCACCCAGGGCTTCCAGATCTGTGTGTGGGTTGCTCTGAGGTCAGGCAAAAAGTGGAATTGGACTAAACAAACTCACAGAGTTGGGATACAACCACTAAGTGTCTTTTGGCTTTGTCACAATTTCTTTTTCTTAAAACGGGGCTTCATTTTGCTTAAATAAATTAGACCAATATTATACCAGTTTGTAAAACATGGTTGATATGTAAACAGATTATTGACCCAATTTCCTTGAGGTTTAGCCTCTGCCCCATCTGATTGTTGTCTTTGCTGTGGAATAAGAAGCAGAGGCTACAGGGTAAGCTGTAAGCCCAGGCTCTGGGCCTGGCCTTCCCTCTCAGAGCTCCTGCTTCACTTCTCCCTGCCTCAGAGCAGCCTCTCCACAGAGGTTCAGTGCCAGTTCTGGACTCACCAGTGGCATGACCACAACCAGCAGATTGCTGCAACTTCACAGAAATGTGAACTAAGTAGAGAAATGGAGAAACATTGGGAGTAGGCATCACATGGGCTAGGGATTTTCTGGGGGGTGGGGTCAGTGAGAAAGTGTAGCCAGTGGGGTCCAATCAGGGAAGAGAAACCACAAGTAGGCTATACAGCATATGTGAACACTAATGAACAAAATAAACTAACAAACAAAATAGACACAGACTCATAGAGACAGACAGCAGCTGACACCTGCTGGAAGAGAGGGGTGGGGAGCTGGTGAGAAAGGTGAAGGGATTAAGCAAAAAAAAAAAAAATATCAGAAACATAGACAACAGCATGGTGGTTACTAGAGGGAGAGGTGAAGAGAGGTAGGAGAGGGTAACGGGGGATAAACGGTGATGGAAGGAGACTTGACTTTGGATGGTGAACACACAACACAATATACAACATATTGTAGAACAGTACACCTGAAACCTATGTAATTTTATTAACCAACGAGAGGCCTGGTGCATGAAATTCATGCACTGAGGGTGAGGGGGAAATCCCTCAGTTCACCCTGACCCCTCTCACAGTCTGGGAGCCCTCAGGGGATGTCCTACTGATGGCTTAGGCCCACTGCCTGCGGGCCTAAGCTGTCAGTAGGCCTCCCACTGCAAGAGGCAATCTGGCTGATCAGGGGAAGGCGCTGCCCCCATCACCCCACTGCTGCTGCCACTGCTGGCCACTGCAGCTGCCAAGGTGTTTTCATAAACACGGACTCCAGTCCCTTCACCACAAAAAAATGACAACTTTCTTTAGGCATTTTCTTTTTTTAATTTTTATTGTTTTAAGTATTACAAATAGTAGTACATATGTCTCCTTTTTTTTTCCCCATTGATCTCCCCCCAACCTCCCCTACCCCCCAGGACATGCCTTCACCTGCCCACCCTCCTCCCCCCCACCCCAGTGTCTTATATCCATTGGTTGTGCTTATATGCATGCGTACAAGTCCTTTGGTTGGTTTCTTACAGCCCACCTTGCCCAACCTCCCCTGTCTTCCCAATGTAGTTTGACAGCCTGTTCAATGCTTCTTTGCCTCTGTATCTTTTTCCCACCATTTCTTTCCTTTAAAAAGTTTTGCCTTTGCAGACTGGAAATAAACATATAATAACAAAACAAGACAAAACAAAAAAATGTTGAGTCCCAATTTCAATGTCCAACAGTTCCTTATGTGTACATGTCAGCAGTGATACCTGGATGGTGGGCACATGGTGGCAATGCAGGTCCGACCCTCTCTGGTTTGGTCCTAGGTAACCTGCAGTGGTGCACAGCTGCTGACTGCTCGAGTGGCAAGGCGTTGTCAGCGTCTTCCATCTCTGGACTGTTTTTTCCTCTTGTCTTCGTGGTTGGAGCACTCCTGTCAATTCCTCTCTGTTGCAGGAATCCATCTGGTCTTGGGGTTGTTTTCTGAAAATATACAAATATATTCTCGACCACAAGTTAATAAAGGAATCCTTTCTATATAATTGATTTGGGATCCTTTTTATTTTTGTTCAAACAATTTTCCTTTGTCTTACTTAGACACCATGTGTGTTTTTAATGGCCGTCTTGCTGTTAGCATTGCAAATGAAACTTAATTTGGTAAAGTAAAAATTTTCTAGATGTAATTTACTTATAGGATATTTTTCCTTACATGATATTGCCCTACTATGTCCCCCCCCCCTTTTTTTTTATTAATGGAGGTTTTTGTAAATTTTATAATGCAGTCTTGATAACTTTAAATTTAAAATTTTTTTTCCCCACACATATGACTGCTTTAGGTTCATTGCATATTCAGGAATTTTACCATGAGATGAACTACCAATAGAAATTTTAGTTATTACTTTAAGAACAGCTTTTTGTCCAGTACAATTAACTTTACTTGAATATTCACTTATTTCAATTAGCCTATTTAAATTAATCTGAAAACTCGATTACTATTTTACTGTCAAATTTAATACTCTACCAACAATCTTAGTTTACCCTGTAAATATTAGTGGGAAGGATTATTTGCATTCTTGAGTGGGCCCTGAGCATTCCAGATGCTTGGCTGAATTTAGATATAGGGCAACTGCTGTCGGCCAAGTCTCTTGTCTGTTACCTGGGTCCCGATCTGAGCTGGGCCAAGTCTCTATCTGTCACCTGTATCTCAATGTGAGCTGGGCCAGGTCTCTTTCTGTTGCCTGGATCCCGTTCTGAGCTGGGTGTGGGAAGCGCAAAGCAGCCATCGGGGCAGGAGACCTCCTTCAGAAGGGGTGAGGGTTCAAGCCCCTGCAATGTTGGGGGGGTGAGGGTCTGTGCCCACTTCTGTTGCCCCCCCAAGTTCTCTCCTGATGGCCCCTCTGCGACTGTGCCTGTCTTAGATTGTTCCTTCCTTGAGGAATCTTACCCATCTCTGGCTAACCAGCCATCCTCCAGGGCCAAGCAGGGTGGTGTGAGGTTCAGTTCTGTCTCCTTGGTAGCCTATGCCCCCGTGGCCTCCACACCCAGCACCTGCCTTGGGAACCCCTAGCCTGCTGGCAGGGTCCCGGTGCTGATCACATATCTCAGGGAACTCAGGTTTCTTCTCCAGTGAGGGCCCGGCTCACACAATTGGATGTGAGACAGATCCATGGTACCAGCCCCCACGAGGCTTCAAGCTCAGCATGAACAGAAAGCTCAGGTAACAGCTGAGGGCAATTGGATTGTGAGAAGAGGGTCCCTCTTGGCACAAAGGGCAAGAGGGGCCAATATAGGATGCTCAAGTGCCTTCCCAGTGCCTTAATTCCTCCTGCAAGGGATTAAATCCTTTCATGTCCTTTTTTTTTTTTTTTTAATTGCTGCCAACCATTCAAAGAATTAGTTTGTAAGTTTGTTTGGGATAATTGTAAAATATGCTGTTGTAAAATATCTAAAATTATAATGACATTGTAGAATAATATCATGTAAGGATATTCTTTGCTCTAGGCCCTGGCAATTCCATTTCAAACTGGCTGTCAATTTCTTTTTGTAGCTTTATATAAACTTTGTCAGGGAGGCAAAAACACAAATTACTTACTTTAGTTCAAGAGGCCAAATATATTGACTTTCAATTACAATCCTTATGACTTTTGAAGGAAACTTCTCTTTGTTTCCTTCCAAAATAATTTTCAGTCTATAGAGAGTTTCATTTAAAAATTTTTGTCACATGAGACAATTTCTCTTAATGCCCCGCCCCCTTGTTGTCTGTGTCCATTGATTAGGTTCATATGCATGCATACAAGTCCCTTGGTTGATCACTCCACCTTACCCCCACCCTCCTCTACCTTACCTGAGGTATGATGTTCTGATCAACGTTTCTCAGCCTCTGGATCTGTTCTTGTTCATCAGTCTATGCCGTTCATTATATTCCACAAATGAGCGAGATCATGTGATATTTATCTTTCTCTGCCTGGCTTATTTCACTCAACATAATATTCTCCATCTCCATCCATATTGTTGCAAATGGTAGGAACTCCTTTTTTACCACAGCATAGTATTCCATTGTATAGATATACCACAGTTTTTTAATCCATTCATCTGCTGATGGGCATTTAGGTTGTTTCCAAATCTTGGCTATGGTGAATTGTGCTGCTATGAACATAGGGGTGCATATTTCCTTTCTGATGGGTGTTTCTATATTCTTGGGATATATTCCCAGAAGTGGGATCACTGGGTCAAATGGGAGTTCCATTTTTATTTTTTTGAGGAAGCTCCATACTCTTCTCCACAGTGGCTGCACCAGTCCCACCAGCAGTGCAAAAGAGTTCCTTTTTCTCCGCATCCTCGCCAACACTTGTTGTTTGTTGATTTGTTGATAAAAGCCATTCTGACAGGTGTGAGATGGTACCTCATTGTTGTTTTGATTTGCATCTCTCTGATGATTAGTGACTATGAGCAGGTTTTCATATGTCTCTTGGCCTGCCTTCTGTCTTCTTTCGAAAAGTGTCTATTTAGATCAGTTGCCCATTTTTTGATTGGGTTGTTTATCTTCTTTTTGTTAAGTTGTATGAGTTCTCTGTATATGTTGGAGATTAAACCCTTATCATTGATATCATTGGCAAATATGTTCTCCCATGCAGTGGGCTTTCTTGTTGTTTTATTGATGGTTTTCTTTGCTGTGCAAAAGCTTTTTATTTTGATGTAGTCCCATTTGTTTATTTTCTCTTTAGCTTCCATTGCCCTAGGAGCAGTATCAGTGAAGAAGTTCTTTCGTCATATGTCCGAGATATTGCTGCCTGTGGATTCCTCTAGTATTTTTATGGATTCCCATCTTATGTTTAAGTCCTTTATCCATTTTGAGTTTATTTTTGTGTATGGTGTAAGTTGGTGATCTAGCTTCATTTTTTTGCATGTATCTGTCCAATTTTCCCAACACCATTTGTTGAAGAGACTGTCTTGACTCCATTGAATGTTCATGCCTCCTTTATAAAATATTAATTGAGCATATTGATTTGGGTCAATTTCTGGGTTCTCTATTCTATTCCATTGATCTATATATCTGTTCTTGTGCCAGTACCAGGCTGTTTTGAGAACAGTAGCTTTGTAATACAGCTTGATATCTGGTATTGAGATCCCACCTACTTTGTTCTTTTTTCTCAGGATTGCTGTAGCTATTCTGGTTCTTTTTTTATTCCAGATAAATTTTTGGAAAGTTTGTTCTAGGTCTGTGAAATATGTTGTTGGTATTTTAATGGGAAGTGCATTGAATTTATAGATTGCTTTGGGTAGTATGGACATTTTGATGATGTTGATTCTACCAATCCATGAACATGGTATGTTCTTCCATCTGTTTATGTCTTCCTCTATCTCTTTTTTCAGTGTCGTGTAGTTTTCTACATATAGGTCTTTTGCCTCTTTAGTTAAGTTTATTCCTAAGTATCTTAATTTTTTTGGTGCGATGGTAAATGGGATTGCTTTTTTAGTCTCTCTTTCTGTAAGTTCATTATTGGTGTATAGAAATGCCATAGATTTCTTGGCATTAATTTTGTATCCTGCTACATTACCGAATTCAGTTATTAAGTCTAATAATTTTTTTATGGAGTCTTTAGGGTTTTCTATGTACAGTATCATGTCATCTGCGAATAAGGACAGTTTTACTTCTTGTTTTCCAATTTGGATGCCTTTTATTTCTTCTTCTTGTCTGATCGCAATGGCTAGTACTTCCAGCACTATATTAAACAGGAGTGGTGAGAGTGGGCATCCCTGTCTTGTTCCTGTTCTTAGGGGAAATGGTTTTAGTTTTTGCCCATTGAGTATGATGTTGGCTGTGGGTTTGTCGTATATGGCTTTTATTATGTTCAGGTATGATCCTTCTGTTCCCACCTTGCTGAGAGTTTTTATCAAGAAAGGGTGTTGGATTTTGTCAAATGCTTTTTCTGCATCAATTGATATGACTATGTGATTTTTATCTCTCAATTTGTTTATGTGATGTATCACGTTTATTGATTTGCGAATATTGTACCATCCTTGCATCCCTGGGATAAATCCTACTTGGTCATGGTGTATGATCTTTCTGATGTACTGCTGGATTCGATTTGCTAAAATTTTGTTGAGGATTTTGGCATCTATGTTCATGAGGGATATTGGCCTGTAATTCTCTTTCATTGTGTTGTCTTTATCTGGTTTTGGTATTAGGGTGATGCTGGCCTCATAGAAGGAGCTTGGAAGTGTTCCTTCTTCTTGAATTTTCTGGAATAGTCTGAGAAGGATAGGTTTTAGTTCTTCCTTGAATGTTTGGTAAAACTCCCCTGTGAAGCCATCATGCCCTGGGCTTTTGTTTGCTGGAAGCTTTTTGATGACTGCTTCAATTTCTTCCATAGTTATCAGCCTATTGAGATTCTTAGAATCTTCCTGAGTGAGTTTTGGAAGGTTGTATTTTTCTAGGAATGTGTCCATTTCCTCCAGATTGTGTAGTTTGTTAGAATGGAGTTGTTCATAGTATTTTTTAACAATCCTTTGTATTTCTGTGGGGTCTGTTGTTATTTCACCTCTTTCATTTCTGATTTTGCTTATTTGGGTCCTCTCTCTTTGCTTCTTGGTGAGCCTGGCTAGAGGTTCATCAATCTTGTTTATCCTTTCAAAGAACCAGCTCTTGGTTTTGTTGATCCTGTGTATTGTTTTTTTGGTCTTTATGTCATTTATTTCTGCTCTGATCTTTATTATGTCTTTCCTTCTGCTCACTGTGGGCTTTTCTTGTTGCTCTCTTTCTAATTCTTTGAGTTGTTGAGTTAGAAGATTTATTACCATTTTTTCTTGTTTTTTGAGGTAGGCCTGTAGAGCTATAAACTTCCCTCTCAAGACTGCTTTCATTGTGTCCCATAGCATTTGCATTGTTGTGTTTTCATTGTCATTATTCTCCAGGATGTTTTTAATTTCTTCTTTGATCTCGTTGATTACCCAATCATTGTTTAATAGCATGCTATTCAGTTTCCACGTGTTTGAATTTTTTGGAATGTTTTTATTATAGTTTATTTCTAATATTATGCCATTGTGGTCCAAGAAAATGCTTGATATGATTTCAATCTTTTTGAATTTAGGGAGGCTTTGTTTTTGACCCAATATGTGGTCTATTTTTGTAAATGTCCCATGGGCACTTGAGAAGAACGTATATTCCGAGGCTTTGGGGTGAAATGCTCTGAAGATGTCAATTAGGTCCATCTGATCTAGTGTGTCATTTAGAATTGCTGTTTCTTTGCTGATTTTTTGTCTAGAGGATTTATCCAGTGATGCCAGTGGTGTATTAAAGTCTCCTACTATGATTGTACTGTTGTCGAACTCTCCCTTGATCTCTTCCAGGAGTTTTTTTATGCATTTGGGTGCTCCTGCGTTGGGTGCATATATGTTTACCAGAGTTATATCTTCTTGTTGAATTGCTCCCTTTAGTATTATGTAGTGGCCTTCCTTATCTCTTGTTATGGCCTTTACTTTGATGTCTATTTTATCAGATATAAGTATTGCTTCCCCAGCTTTTTTCTCATTTCCATTTGCTTGAAAAATATTTTTCCATCCCTTCACTCTCAGTCTGTGTGAATCCTTTGCTCTGAGGTGGGTCTCTTGTAGACAGCAAATATATGGGTCATGTTTTCTTATCCATTCAGCTACCCTATGTCTTTTGATTGGTGCATTTAATCCAATTGCGTTTAATGTTATTATTGACAAGTACATGTTTGTTGTCATATTTTTCCCCTTAGTGTTTGTGTTTCTTTTTGCCTTTCTCTTTCTTCTTTTTACAGCAGTCCCTTTAGCATTTCTTGCATTGCTGGCTTGGTAGTGATAAACTCTCTTAGCCCTTTTTTGTCTGTGAAGCTCCTGATTCCACCTTCAATTTTGAATGATAACCTTGCTGGGTATAGTATTCTTGGATTCAGTCCCTTGCTTTGCATCACTTTGTATATTTCATTCCATTCCCTTCTGGCCTGGTGTGTTTCTGTTGAGAAATCAGTTGATATTCTAATAAGAGATCCCTTGTAGGTAACTTTCTGTCTCTCTCTGGCAGCCTTTAAGATTCTTACTTTGTCATTGGTATTCGCCAATTTAATTATGATGTGTCTTGGTGTCGCCCTTTTGGGGTTCAACTTGTTTGGCACTCTATGTACTTCTTGGACTTGCATAGTTTTTTTCTTGCCAATATCAGGGAAGTTTTCTGTCATTATTTCTTCAAACAGGTTTTCTATTCCTTGCTTCTCTTCCTCTCCTTCTGGTATCCCTATTATTCTAATATTGTTTTGTTTTGTGTTGTCCCAAAGCTCCCTTGGGCTCTCCTCTTGCTTTTTAAGTCTTCTTTCCATTTGCTGCTGTGTTTGTGTGTGTTTTCCTACCTTGTCTTCTAATTCGCTGATGTGGTCCTCAGCCTCTTCTAGTCTACTGTTTAAGCCTTCCAATGTGTTCTTTATTGCAGCTATGTCGTTCTTCATCTCCTCTTGGTTTCTTTTCATGTTGGTGACATTTTCATTCAGCTCCTTATAGTTCTCATTGAGTTGTGTGTATTTGTCATCCATCCGTTTAAACATCCTTAGAACCATTACTCTGAATTCTCTCTCTGTTAAGCTGCTAGCCTCAATTTCATTTAACTCCCTTTCTGGTGATTCCTCTTTTTCTTTCCTTTGGGTATTGCTTTTTTGTCTCCCCATGTTTTCCTGAAATGTTTTAATTGTAGATCCAATTGCTTTGCTACCCAGGTTCTTTTGGTGATGGTGCTACTGGTGAAATCTTTCTGTTCTCCTGGGCTTGGTTATCTAGTGTAGCTCCCTACTTGAGCTATTTGGGTTCTCTTGATGTAGGCCTGTAAGCTTGAGAGGCACAACTACAGTGCCTAGAAGTCAGCTGCTATGGAGGGGAGTGTCCCAATTTTTGCTGACTTGCACCCTTAATTTAAATCACGTGTGCCCAGTGGGGCTTCACAGTGGCACCAAGGAACTGTCTGTCCAGGTGATGTGGCTCAGGGGCTACACTTTGGAAAGGGGTAACTGTGTTGCCCAGAGTTCTGTAGTTGTGAGGTGGGCAGACTCAACTTTCGCTACTGTGTCTGTGGTGGGTAGGCGCTTTCTCCAGGTGGTGGCTCACAGGAGCACTGGCGGTAAGTTTGCCAGTGAGGTACACTGAAGCACTCTGGAGGGCCCTGGCAGTGTAGCCGCGTAATTGAGGTGCTTAGCTTCTAAAGATTTCTCTTTAGAGTGGATCCTATGGCCTCAGGGAGTATTCAGATTCCATGGTGTTAATCAGGGTGGAATCTGGGTGTGGCTATATTGGTTGCCTGGATACTGGGGGGAGGGGCTATCTCTCAGGAGAAAATGGATTCTGTGGGCTTAGATATGACTCAGCACCAGACTTGCTACCACTTCTCCTGGACCATCCGTTGCCCACTCTGCCCAGATTCCACAACTCTACCCCTTCTCCCGCACCTCTGTCCAGGTAAGCGCCTGTCTCCAAAAGGTCCCACGAACTAGGTTCAGTGGGGAAAGGTGCAGGCCCCAGCGCGAGGAAGGACTGCGTCTCTGCCAGTTCCTCTCTTGCCAGCACTCCGTGGTCTGGCAGCTCTTAAAGGCTGCCTTTGAGCTCAGATCCCAAATCCAGACTCTATGGTCTGAAATCCTTCAGACCTTGCCTGTCCTCAGGGATGCGGCTTGGCACTGTGTAGTTTCTCCCTGACCTTCTGGGCACAGAGGTCCAGGAGATTCTACTGCCTAGATCTTTGATTTTACCTTTATCCGGGGGATCCCTGCTCTTCCCAGCTGCAAACTGTCTCACCAGCTGTGCCTCCCTCGCCAATTCAGGCTGGATTCCGCTCGTCTCAGCTGCCTCCTCTATTTGCTCCTGGACAAGGCTCAGGACACATCCTTCTATTTCTCCGCCATTTTGTCTCTCTCTTTAGGCATTTTCAAGATGTCTCTTTCAGAGTACATGATCTTTCTTTCTTTCTTTCTTTCTTTCTTTCTTTCTTTCTTTCTTTCTTTCTTTCTTTCTTTCTTCCTCACCTGAGGATATTTTTCCATTGATTTTTAGAGAGTGTGGAAGAGAGAGGGAAAGACAGAGAAACATCAATGTGACAGGGACACTGCAATTGGTTGCCTCCTGCATGAGCCCTGACCTGGGCCCCGGCCAGGGAGAAGCCTAAAACCTAGGTACATGCCCTTGATCAGAATCGAACCCAGACCCTGCGGTCTGCAGGCCAAGGCTCTATCCACTGAACCAAACTGGCTAAGGCAGGATATGACATTTCTTAGCCCCTCTAGCCGTGGACCTTTGTTTTTTCCTCCAGGAGTGAGATGGAAAAACCCTAGATCACCTTCTTGGATTCTTACTACCCAAGTTACCAAGAACGCTGTGAGTGGTGTATGGGGAGCTTAGCCAATGAGTGGTCCAAAAGGTGTTTCCTCTGCAGCTCACACGCAGAGGTAGGACTGCTGGCGAGGGCCTGCCCTCGGCCACGAGTGGACTTTCTCCCTCTCCCTCTCCTTCTCCCTCTTCTTCTTCCTCTCCTTCTCCCTCTCCCTCTCCCTCCAGTCCATTCTCTTTAAAACACAGTGAAAAATATCCTCTGGTGAGTATTAAAAAACAAAACACAGAATAATAGGCCTCCTCCTTGAAGATGCTGAATATGTAGGCCTGAAAGAGAATTCTTGGCTCTGTGAAGATCCCTACATGAATTTTATTAACAATATTTGGAAAATTAGCCTAAGCCATACCAATGATTCAAGTTTGTGCTTTTCTGTGTTCCAGGGAAGAATCAAATGATCTTTTGTTTTATTGTGTCAAAACAAAATTTTGCATGTGTTAAATACATAATTCTTATTCAAATACATTCTAGCAGATACAAAAGTTCTGTTTAACTTAGAGAAGAGATTGACAGGATGATAATGTTGTTCAAAGGATATTTCCAAAGGTGAAAGCCTGAAGTAAAACTGCTAAATTAGATACAATCTGGCTAATGTTCTAAGGGACAATAAGACCATCGCTTTTTGAATTGGTTTGTCTTCTAAACAGAAATTAGTTACATCTTTAAAAGCCTAAAAATTCTTTTCATCTTCTCACTTTGTTGATCATTATATGTAACTTTCCAGGGCTGTAAAATGTCAAAATATATGGAACTTATTTAATTGTAAATAGTGTGTCAGAGTTATGTGTTTCATAGAAAAGGAAATGATCATTCTATGGGCCTCTAATTCCCCAATTATACTGAAAGGACTTGCTGTCAACGTTTTACTCTGGGCCTGCAATCGGCCCGGGAGGCTGTGGGTGGGCCCAGGGACCACCCTTGCCTCTCAGGGAATGCTATTGACCATGGAGGCTGTGGGCCAGCTCCCCTGTCCCTGTCCGTGTCCACTCAGGGCCTCACTTACGTGCTGAACCACCTCCTGTCTGGTCGTGACCCATTACAGCGTCCTGGCCTAATTTGCATTATATATATATATATCTCCCCAATAAATTCAATGAAAAATTTAAAAAATACATTAACTACATTAAATGAAAACCTATAAGATATAAGGGACTCCCTGTGGTAGCCCCAGGCTGAGAGATGGCCTGCAAAGAAGGACAGAGTTAGAAGGGGGTTTCGGTCTCGCTGGACAAGAAATGGATGGGGCACTGGGCCCGGAGAAGCTGCAGGTTAGCCAGGCTGGAGCTGGTGCAGAGTTGCTGGGCAGACGATAGACCACCCTCCTGGGGGCGGACAGGAGCAGTTAGTGGGGTACCTACCTACAGGGGATCCTGCTCTTGAGAGAGGAAGGCAGGCAGACAGAGAAGGGCTGCTCGAGGGCACCCCTGGCCACTGCCCACTGCACAGGTCTGCTGGGCTTTCCCCAGGAACCACCAGGCAAACAATGTGAGGTTGCAGAGGGACCACTTTCAGGGCCCGTGGCTCTGGCAGGATCCACACGAAGTCCTCCTTCCCACACGCTGACCCCTCCCAGTCTGTGACGAAGATGCGGAAAGCCCCTTCCTCCTCCATGTCCCTCTGCTGAGAGAGCTCCACATGGTGTTCAAGTTAAAGAAGAAATGCTTATTGGAGTTTCATTGTTGGCTATAGAGCCCGTATTGAAGGGTGCATTTGGAGCTGAGGGGAGATAAACGTGTTCACATAAAAAAAAACATTGAAACGTGTAAAGAATTTTTGTGAGTTTATTTGAGCCAAACTGTCAACATACACTGGGAAGCAGAACCTCAATGAATTGAGATAATGCTCCAGAGAATGGCGGGTTACGTTTGTATTTATACATTGCAATCAAAGGAGGTACATAGGTGGGTTACATGAAATTCATTGGTGATAGAGTAAGGAGGTGGGATAAAGCAAAGCGGAGGAAACCCCTGGGATTGGATAAAAAGTAAAATGATGGACATACTTAGGTGGGTGCAGGAACAATTAACATGATAATGAAGGAATTTGTGGTATCTGTCCTTTCGCCCACCACATTTGGTTGTGCCCCAGGGGCTCCAGAAAAAGGGAAGTTACAAGTTACCCAGACATTTCACGGGTATGTTATCATAGATGCAAAAAGACAGATAGGCTCAGCTAAGGTAAAGGTTGACCTCGTCAGTGAAGATGCTGGCCTAGGATGTAACTGCCCACCATAACTGCGTTTGGTTAAAGTTTAATTTCAGACCATCCTTTGTGGTGACTTTAGGTCTCTGAGTTTGCAAGACTGCCGTGCAGGCCTCCCCTGAGCTTGTCAGGTCAGTATGTAGCCCCTTTCATCCATACTGGTAATGATAGGGAACTGAGCAAGAAACTGGCACATAGTAAGTGCTCAGTAATTGAAAGCTATGAATATGATAGTTATTCAGAAAAACTGGATAAATTTAAATTAATTGGAATGCATTTAAAATTAAGCAGCTGTGTTCATCTTAATTGTCATGTCATTTATTGTTGTGAATTATTTAACTAGACACAAAGTTAAGAATCTGTGTGTGAAATAGTGCTCATCTCTAATTCATGTTTCTTTTCTTTTCTTGATTTTCTGTTTGTCCAGGTTTTATACAATATACTAATCGCCTTCACAAAGATGCACAAATTCGAAAGCATAGAGCCTGTCGACATTTTGGCTGGATGTACCCGATTCATTATTGTGGGGGTTGGGGGAGTCTTTTTCGGCATTATTTTTGGATTTGTTTCTGCGTTTATCACACGTTTCACTCAGAATATCTCTGCAATTGAACCGCTCATCGTCTTCATGTTCAGCTATTTGTCTTACTTATCTGCTGAGACCCTCTATCTCTCTGGCATCCTGGCGTGAGTACAAACTAAGAACCAACTCTCATAGCAATAAAAGAGCATTTAGGCCCACGTCCTGTGGACCAGACTCTGGTGAAGCTGGGCTGCTGATGCTAATTCTCAGAGGTGTGGCAGGATTCGGTTTTATCAGGCACACGTGAAATCTGATGCAGTTCCTTTGCCAAACACTCTTTCCAGCATTTGTGTGTGCTCTCTTCTCGTGATCACCTGAGGAGAGCACAGCAAGTACAAGGTCACTTAAAAATAATCAGAAAAGCTGCTGCTGACAAAATCTGGGAGACAGTACACTTTTTTCTTTGAAAAATTCACTCTTTGAGTTAAGGGAAAGCATGCCATGTGGGACTGTCTTCTGCTATCAGGCTCTGCCTTCTGCATTTCCTTCAAACCACATCGCAGCTCCAGGACTTTCAGGGCAGAGCGAAACCAGGCAGATGGGATAAGACCGGAAATCCAGGTCTCTCTCTTTTTTTTTTTTAATGAAAAACATCGTGTAAACATTTATTCTTGTGTCAGTCTTAGAATGAGGCTTCTCAACGTGGCCCTTACACCTGGTCATGTTATTTTCTCTCTGGCATTATTCTCATACTAGAGGCCCAGTGCACGAAATTTGTGCACGGGGGGGGGGGGCGGTAGGGGGGTGGGGGGAGAGAAGTTCCCTCAGCCCAGCCTGCAACCTCTCCAATAGGGAACCCCTTGGGGGATGTCCGCCCACAATCTGGGACCGCTGGCTCCTAACCACTCATCTGCCTGCCTGCCTGATCGCCCCTAACTTCCTCTGCCTGCCTGCTTGATCACCCCTAACTGCCTTCCCCTGCCAGCCTGATCTCCTCCCCAACTGCTTCTGCCTGCCTGATCACCCCTAACTGCCCTCTCTTGCCTGCCTGATCTCGTCCCCAACTGCCCTCCCCTGCTGGCCTGATCGCCCCTAATTCTGCCTTGGCCCCCACCACCATGGCTTTGTCTGAAAGGAAGTCAGACATCTGGAAGATGGCCGGTCGACCAGTTTAATTAGCATATTACCCTTTTATTAGTATAGATGAAGCTACTTGGGCAGCAATAGTTAATTTTATTGTACAGAGATAACTACTTTAATTAAATATAACAGTGTAAAAGCTAAGAACTCTTATTTCCCATCTTAAAAATGATCAGAACTACTAAGACAAGGCAAAGTTCTCTTTACCCACACCCTTCCTAAGTGGATCTAGACCAGAAATATTTTAAATGAAAAATTTCTCATTAAATTATTGGAAGAAATGCTGCTCAGGAGGAGACACTGGGGGACCATGTTGAATGACTTCCTAGGGAACCGCTGTGGATTTATTTGGGTTAAAAAGGCAGAGTGAAGTAGAGAGTGAGGGGATCAGCAGAGCTCTTGGGAGGAAGGGCAAGATAGAAAGAGCTGGGCTTCCAGTGTGGCATGAACTGCCTGCCATTGTGCTGTGGGAAGGCCATGGCGCCCTCCTCCCACCACATTCAAGTCCTGCAAACACCTAGGGAGGGCGAAGAGGCAAAAAGAGAATCTGTGGAAAGGCTCCAGCACAGAGAGGATGGAGATGTTTTCTCAGGATAAATACAGGAGTTGTGTGTCTGTGGCATCAGCAATAAGGTGGGTTTGTGGGGAGGGGCAAGCCCTCTGCTTCTCACTGAGACTCGTCTCCTCCTGCAGCATCACGGCCTGTGCGGTGACAATGAAAAAGTATGTGGAGGAAAACGTGTCTCAGACGTCCTACACGACCATCAAGTACTTCATGAAGATGCTGAGCAGTGTCAGCGAGACCCTGATCTTCATCTTCATGGGCGTGTCCACCGTGGGGAAGAACCATGAGTGGAACTGGGCCTTTGTTGGCTTCACGCTGGCCTTCTGCCTGATCTGGAGAGCCATCAGTAAGGGGCCTTGGGCCCAGGAGCCCGGCTTGCTGCTTTTCAATGTTGCCTTATCCCTTCCTGAGTGCCCCAGCACAGCATGAGGTGATGCCAACTGGTTCTACCGGTTCGGGGAGTATGGGCACCTTGTGGCCCTGAATCCTGTTTACTCCTTCACTCAGTTCAAAGTCCTTTAGTGGCTGATAGGGCTCTGCCCAGAGCAAGGAGCATTATCTGTTAATTGGAAGGAGAACTTGAACATCTCACATTAAATATAGCAGCGCCTTTCTCCCTGCTCTGCACCACTACTGTTGTTTTGCCCTCTTGCACCTGAGTCAGATATAGACTCGAGCTGCGAGCTGAGGGCATTTATGCTTTTGTCACAGGAAAAGTGAGATGTCACAAATTGTGATCTATGTAAGGCAAGTACTGTTAAAAAATGTTTTTCTAAATAACACTGATGCTTTCAGTTGAGGGGTGAGTCTGATGTACAGAAATCAAAGACCAGGAATGAATCTTTACTTATAACAAGAGCTTGGTATTAAGTAATAAAGATAACTCTATACATGATGTAACTGTCACCACCTCTATAAAATATGCCTAACTTAAAAAGTGAGATGTTTTAACAAATGGCTGCTGATTTATTTTGTTTTATGTTTCTGGAGCTAGAAAAACCTTTAGCGCTGAAGTACAATGTAGGTGTTGACTTTTGACTAGAAGCAATTATACTTTAAAACGATTTGACTAATATTTAAAGCACTTTATAATGATTTTGATCAATATTGTCAAGCCAATTACTCAAAGAGAAATTAAGAGAAATGGCTGAGAACTTATTAAGCATTAAGTTAATTTAGGATAGGTTTTAGGATCTTGAAAAGAATAAGAATGAAGAAATATTAAAATATTCATAAAACTTACTCTAAATATGTGTGTCTCCAGAGGAAAAATTTTAAGAAAACTTTGATAGAAATGTATAATCCCACATTATATACTGGCACTATTACTAAACTGCTATTTGACTTTGGACAGATATTTAACTACTCCAAATATTCCTCCTCAACCATAAACTGTGGGTGTGGAAAAGTTTCCAAGTCCCCTGTCAATGTTAATGCTGTAGGAATGCAGCGTTAGGATAGCTAACAGGAGAGAAGTGACATGATTGAGCTCTGGCCCAGCCAGCAATAGAAACCATCTAGGGGGTTGACACTGGGCCCCCTTCAACACCACTGACGTTGGCAACCACCCAGCTGACTCCCGTCCTCTGACTTGGCCACATCACAGTGAGGGCAGAGCCAGGGTCAGATGCCGTTCATCCACCCCCAGCCTGGCTCATTGCAGCTCATACTAGTTCACACTCATGGAGGTATATAACACATAGGCCCTGCTCTATAATTACTTATAGCTATGAAATTAACTTCAACCCACATCCCCCTTCTGCTGGAAATACAATCAGCACCTTCCTTAAGCAGATGCGACATCGAAGACATGACACAATTAAGATCCTTGCCCAAGGTCTCATGATTCATAAATATGGGGAGGAGCCAGGACAAACAACAGGAAGTGAAAAAAGGGATTGTGACTGCCTTGAGCTACCAGTGTGCCTGTAATCAAAGGTTGGGTGCCATGAAGTCTGGTGATTAGAAGTCACATGATGATGCTAAGAGCTGGAGTGTTAGTGCAGGGACCTCTCGCACCAGGAACCACTGCACTGATGGCAGTAGGTCACGTGGGTCACCTGCTGGAGATGGAAAATCAATGTGGTAGAAAGTACCTCTGTTTTAAATAAGCTCTCTCGCCCTTCACCCTCCACTTACAGCAAG
This sequence comes from Corynorhinus townsendii, assembly GCA_026230045.1. Lineage (NCBI taxonomy): Eukaryota > Metazoa > Chordata > Mammalia > Chiroptera > Vespertilionidae > Corynorhinus > Corynorhinus townsendii. Next base: position 96,737,897 of record JAPDVU010000007.1, on the reverse strand, counting down.
AACCCTCCTCTTGAATTCTTGCCAACATCCTTTTTTGTTTGCACAGAATCTCAAGAAGAACCAAACCAACCACAAAAGATGTGCTCACCCTGTAGAGACCACAGTCATGGAGAAGGAGACTCCTTTACACTGAAAATTACACACCTTCTTTGGTTACTCAGTGAGAATATAAGATGATAGAAATGTTTTATTCCCCAGCCAATACTCTGGCTTTATCTTGTTTTGAAAGGCAGAGCAAAACTATGAGCATAGATTAGAAAGTCTAGTTCATGCCTCATATCAAAAAGTATCAAAATGTTACGAGGTTAACTCAGAGGATTCTAGGAAGCTACTGATCTGGAGCACTTTACCCGGGACGGGCGTCACGGGTAAAAGGAATGAGGATGCCAGCTTTGAAGGCACCGTGCACGACATGGTTCTCTAGCATTGTACCTCCAGTCGCTCACGACCCTCTGCTCTAACACATGTCTCCCCCTTTGCAGGCGTATTTGCTCTCTTCTACATCAGTAATCGCTTCCGGACTTTCCCCTTCTCCACCAAGGACCAGTGCATCATCTTCTACAGCGGCGTTCGAGGAGCTGGGAGCTTTTCACTTGCATTTTTGCTGCCCCTGTCTCTTTTTCCTAGGAAGAACATGTTCATCACTGCTACTTTAGTAGTTATATATTTCACTGTATTTATTCAGGTTGGTAGATTTTATTCTTATTTGAAATAAGTAGATTCTCTCAGGATTATGCATTAATTACTATAATACCAAAAAAGTACACTTTATTTGATTATCAGACATGATTTTCTATCTCTATATCTTCTGTTTATTATTTTTAGAAATTAGATAATATATCCAAACTAAATCCCCAAATATTTCTAAATCATGTTTGTGGTATCCTTCAATCTCTAAAATATTCATCAAAATATTCCTGGGTAACAGGTGAATTATAGCTACTCTATGGTGTGTTGCTAAAAATGATATTCCAATTAATCCTCAATAGCACAAATTTTTATTTTAGCTCAAGCTACTTCTCAGCAAACTAATAAGAGGTTATTTTAAGGGAGGAAACTAAACTCCTGCTTTAAAAATAGTGACATAATGCCTATTTTTATTACATAATTTAAAAGAATTAAATAATAACTAAAGAGTGAAGCATTTAGCCAATAGAAGCTAGTAAAAAACAAAGACATAAAAATTGGAAATTCTAGTAGCTTCATTAATAGATTTGTTCTCTATTATGACAATCTTCACTACAACAAAACACTTTATTTTCTTACTTATGCTCTAGGGAATCACAATTGGCCCTCTGGTCAGATATCTGGATGTTAAAAAAACCAATAAAAAAGAATCCATCAATGAAGAGCTTCACATCCGTGTAAGTTAATTCTGTCATAATTAGTAAGTTAGTGAAATGCGCTCCACTTGCCACCTCTGGGAGTAACCTAGGGCTTTGATGAAACATGTGTGCATTCCCTAGACATGGCCTCTTTCCTCTCAGCTCCACCAAGAGTGGCGTACTAACTCCCTATCGCTGCTGTGAGAAGTCACTACAAACTCAGTGGTTTTACAAAAAAACACAGTTATTATCTTATATTTCTGGAAGTCAGAAATTCAAAATGGCTCTCGATGGGCTAAAATCAAGATGTTGTAGGGCTGCATTCCTTTCTGGAGGTTTTAGGGAAGAACCTAGTTCCTTGCCTCGTCCAGCTTCTAAAAGCTGCTGGCATTCATTCATTGGCTTCCTGGACGCCTTCCTCTTCATAGTTAGTGGTGGCCGGGCAGGTCTTTCTCATGCTGTTTCACTCCAATACTGACTCTTCTGCCTTCCCCTTCCATATTAAAGATTTTTATGATTATATTGGGCTATGTAGATAATTTAGGATATTCTATCTTAAAGTCAGCTTACTGGCAACCCTAAGTCCATCTGCTCTTAATTCATCTTTGCATATGTAGTAATGTGTTCACAGGCTCTGGGGATTGAGACGTGACATCTTTAGAGAACATTATTCTGCCTACCACAGTCTGTCCTCTGCCTTCCAAAGGTTCATGTCTATTCCACATGCAAAATACATTAGCTCTATCCCAACATCCTAAAAGTTTCAATACATTATTTTAACTCAAAGACCAAAAATCTTATCTAAATCTTATCAGTTTAAAAGTCCCAAAGATGATCATCTAAGTCATCTAAATCAGGCATGGGATGGTGCCCTGGGTGTAATCCATCCTGAGGCCAAACTCCTCTCCAGTTCTGAACCTGTGACACTCAAGAAGTAAGTTATCTGCTTCCAAAACACACTGGTGGGAAAGTCATAGGATAACAGCTATAGATATTCATTTGCAAAAGGGAGGAGAAATGGAAGGAAAAAAGGAGTCACTCATCCCAAGCATAGCTCTCAGTTCACCTGGAAAAACTATTTGGTTTCAAAGCCTGAGAACAATCTTCTGTGATTCTTTGTTTCACCTTCTTGGTTTTAAACTCCACCCTCTGAGTCATACTCCTTTTTTCATCCAAGGTGGCCTGTTTGGAGCTCATTAATTTGATCAGCCTGTTTCTTGCCTGTAGAGTTTCAGGGATCTCAAAGCCTTCTTTATTTTGTCTTTCCTCTCTCCCTTTCGGTCCAAGCTGGCAGTGTTTCTGAGGAGAAAAGCAGAAGCAGTAGGAGATATATATTAAGACTTTGTTACAAGTAATTGGCTTGTCTACTGTGGGGACCCGATAGGCATGTCCAAAATCTATAAATAGGTCATTAAGTTCTAAAGCTGGGAAACTGCTGTGTCACTCCAATACTGACTCTTCTGCCTTCCTCTTCCATAGTAAACACTTCCATGATTACACTGGGCATGAGCTACAGCTTCTGTGCTCAAGTGGCAACCTCAGCTCTACTCTTCAGGCCTTGTAACTGATCAAATCAGGCCCCTCCACATTTTCTAGAGTGCTCTCCTTTACTTAAAGTAGCTGGCTCTGGACTTTAATCATATCTGCAAAATGCCTTCGCTACAGTATCAAGATGGTATTAGTAATGACTGGGGACTTGCCTAGATAACTTGACACTTCAGAAAACTATCACTGTGGCTAATGTGGAGAGTTGTCCTACTCAGTTCTAAAGTCCTTGTTCCAGCCACACCTGGTCCTCTGCTCTTCCTGACATTTGATTAAAAAGGGGTGAAGGATTCTATTACCCCCGCAGATGGCTCCGTGGCGGAGTTCAGTGAAAATATCCATGTCTGACAAAGAGGAGAGTGAAGTTGAGCATGGCTTCTACTTGTATATTTTATTGAAGTTCTATACAATCATGAAGGGATGTCATTCTATGTGGCTCCAGGGAATAAAAATGAGAATGGATGTATGGGAAAGAGACTTCGGCTCTGTTAATAAAGAGCACTCCGACTTTTTTCTTACATGGCACACCCAAAGCTTAAATGGGGGTGTGCAAGCAATGATTGGGAACATGTGGCATAGATATTGTACAGGAGGTCGGAGGTCTGAGGGGATGATTAACTCAGGTAATTTTTAGGTTTCTTTCATCCTTGTGAATTCATGATGCTAAAGCTGGAGAAACTGCTGAAATCATTCAAAATCAGCCCTGAATTTCATGGCCAAAGTCACCTGAGGAAATAAAGCAATTAAATTTCAGAAAACCCAAAATAAAATTTGTCAAGTCATTTAAAAATATTCAATAGATGAGGATAAGGAGTATTTTAAAATAAGTAATGCTTTAACCTAATTAAAAATTTTTGTTTCTATCTTTATCCCCTCTGCTCATTATTTTGAGAAATTAGAGATTATATAGCTAAGACAATAGAAATTGGATATTTCCTTCTTATTTGTTTTTTCCTCAAAAAAAGTTATAATTATTAATAAAATATCCATCACTTAAATATTTCAGAATTAATTTAGCATTTTAATCTATTTTGCAAAAAATTTTAGAAGCTACTATGAACCTTAATGATCACAAATTTAAATTATATCAAGACTAATTTATAAATTTTTAAGAGATTATCCTTTCTCCCTAAATTCCTATGAACAATTTTTATAAATCAAATGTAGTATAATTGGCTTGGATGATGAAATGTAAATACTGAGACAAAATGTCAGATAAAAGAATAGAGACATAGGTAAATTTTATTGTTATATGTTTTTGTAGTAAATATTTGTAGTATTATATTTTAGAAACTGCATAAATTGGATATCATCTTTTCTTTTGCAATGAAATTAAAAGTAACAATTATTTACTTGGCTTTATATCCATGTGATTTCAATAATGAGATATTTCCTAGATCATCCTAGAAAAATATGATTCAAAGGAAATGGCAGGTAATCTGTTTTCATTGCAAGTTATGTGCATTATTAATGAACTTTTTTCAGTAGTCTTTCAATCATGAAATGAAGTTAAATCACATGAAAAGAATGACACTTTCAGTGGCATGAACAGAGTGAGAGAAGAGGCAAAACTCCAAGAAATTAAGTCCTCCTTTGTGCCCAGGGTGCACCAGCATTCCCTGTGTGTCTTTTAGCGTTAACTTTTCACCAGCAATCATTTTCTTGCATTTGGTTTGGCAGCTGATGGATCACTTGAAGGCGGGAATTGAAGATGTGTGTGGACAATGGAGCCACTACCAAGTGCGAGACAAGTAAGGAGACAGGGTTTCACTCTCTAGAAAGGATGTTGATGGCCTGGGAACCTCCAAAGGTTACACTGAAGCTGAGCATAAAGCTAGAAGGAATCTAGAGGAAGGGACCAGAAAGACTAAGAGTCTGGGAGCCAGGCCATACAAGAAGCAGGGGAAATAGACTGACTCTCAGATGTCCAGGTTGGGAGTGTAGGGCAATAACAATGTCATGGAGCAATGTTTAGAATTAAATAATAGATTCTGTGTAAGATGTCTCAAATGCATTTCAGCAACCATTTTGGAATTTAGTCTCAGGTTTAAGAGGGAAATTGGGGCTAGAGGTTATGAGTCGTCAGAGTGTTTGGTCACCAAAGCCATGGGCGTGGGTGACGTCACCACAGAGGATGAGGAGGGGAAGCTGGCTGAGGACAGTACTCAGAGCCTCCGGCTCCATGCAGCAGGTGAGAAAGCCAAAGGGCGGAGGAGACTCCATGGAAGGGAAGCTGGTGTCCATGGGGAGGCAGAAGGCACAGAGAAAAGGCCCAGTGCGGGTCTGGGAGCCATGTGGCAAGTGGCAAGGGGAATGGCAGCAGATAGAGCAGGCAGACCAGTTACTTCTTGAGTATAAAGTGATTGGAAGTATCCAGCATTCCTACTCCAAACAATGGCTGGCTCCGAACATCAACACACACATGCAGGTCAGTCTGATGGGCCTGCCAGAGGTTCACTATGACCGCCAGCTGCCAAGAGCAACAAGAGCAGGTTCTCTGTCATGTGAAGTGTGTGTGGGCTCTCCCCTCCCCCCACCCCTCAGTTGGCAGGATTGAATGTGACCCTCAGCACAATGGGCAGAACGACTGCAACCACAAGGCCATTGAAACTGACTAAGTTTGGGGTGGAGAAGCCAGTATTGTTGTAAGGACAGTTGCCACTGCTACGAGCTATTAGAGTGAAACACTTGCTCAAAAGCCCCAACCCCTCATTTCTTCTCTTACAATTGGAGCTGAGCGAGGCTGGCCCCCTGTTCCCTACTTATGCATACTTTTTGTCCTGATTGCTTGTCCCTTCCTTTTGTTTCATTGATTCTTTCTTTACTTTAAAAAATGCATTAATTCTATGATAATAAATTTTTTAAAAAATGTGTTCAGCGGCTATGAATTCCAGGCACTGTCCTGGAGTTTCTCAGACTAAGGTTAAGTAGTAATTTGTTTAAGAAAAATACATAGTTACATAACATGCACAGAAAGTAAACATTTCCAAAATGTTGGTTTTCATTTTTAGGTTTAAGAAGTTTGATCATAAATATTTACGGAAAATCCTAATCAGAGAGAATCTGCCAAGATCCAGCATCGTTTCCTTGTACAAGAAACTGGAAATGAAGCAAGCTCTTGAGATGGCTGAGACCGGGGCCCTAAGCGCCTCAGCCTTCGCCAGGCCCCATCAGTAAGTGCTAGCTGCGCTCTGATCTAGATTAGTTTTCCATATGTAAAATGTTTTTCAATTACAGTTTACTTTAAATATTATAGGTATTAGTTTCAGGTGTACAGCATAATGGTTAGACAATCATATACTTCACAAAGTGGCCCTTGATATTTCAAGTACCCTCCTGACACCATGCATAGATATTATAATACTAGAGGCCCGATGCACAAAATTTGTGCACTTGGGGGGGTGGAGGAGGGGTGGGTCCCTCAGCCTGGCCTGTGCCCTCTTTCAGTCCAGGAGCCCTTAGCATCCCACCACTGCCACTGTGCTCACCAGCCATGAACCCAACTTCTGGCTGAGCAGCACTCCCCCTGTGGGAGTGCACTGATCACCAGGGGGCAGCTACTGCATTGAGTGTCTGCCCCCTGGTGGTCAGTGCACATCATAGTGACTGGTCATTCCACCATTAGGTCATTTGCATATTAGCCTTTTATTATATAGGATACGCTGTAGATGAGGCCCCTAGAACCATAAGAAATGCAAAAAATTCACTCTTAATTCATTCTCGAATTGCCCCCACTTAGAATCAAATCCCCCCCCCCCTCGTGGGGTGTGTGCTGCACCTTGGGAACCACTGGGCTTGACACTTCTCCTCTTTGAGCTTCATTTCCGAATATATATGCATATATCATGGGAATTGTAACCTCTTCGCCTACGTCATTGGGTTGTCATGAGGAGGTTCTGAGTTAATAAACCTAGAAATGTTCCATCAAGTACATGATGTCTAAACGGGAAGTGATTGTTATTTTTAAGCCCACGGGTTCCCTCGCAGGTAGCAGGTGCTAATTGTTTCCTGGGACTGTAGCTAGGGAAGCTTTGCAGAGGGTTCCACAGGCCTCAGAGGGGCGGGCTCTGGCCAGCAGCCCTGTAGCGGTGGTCATCCCTGGAGGCGCTGGCAGGGGGCAGGGTGTTAAGGGGCTTCTAGGAGGATGGTGAGGCCGAAGGGGAAGTAACTGTCAAACCTTCTCGCTTGGCGCCATTCTTTAAATTGTGCGTGGCTGTTTCGTAGCTGTACCTACTCAGAGTGGGGCTCCAATCTCCTGGAGCGGGGTGGGGGCCAGGCCAGGGTGTAGTCAGGTGGGCTAGGAGGGCAGGTTTAGCCATGCCCCCAGCAAGGTTCAGCATGCTTCCGCTGAGGATATAGCACTGCTGCTGTCGCGGGGAAGGGTCTGACCCTGGGGGGCCACTCAGTCCTGCCTCCACCAGGTCTGGAGTTGTAGGAAGGAGAGATGTGCCCAGCCCCACTGGAGGGGGCCCAGCAGCGATGGGCCTCGGGCCCCAGGTGCCTCAGGGGCGCTGAAGGGTGGTCACTGGTGTGCTATTGTTGTGGGCACCCCTGGCAGAGGTGGTGGGGGAAGAGATTGGGAGTCGGAGGTGCGGGCTGCAGCTACCCCCAAGGCTAGGTCTTCTCCCCGTTCGGTCAGCCTCTCAGTCCCCCCAGGGGTGTGGGAGCTGGGGTAGAGTGTCCGTCCATTCCCCCAGGGTGCAGGGACTAGGGTAGGGTGTCCATGCAGGGAGATTGGAAGAGCTCCCTGCGGCCGCTTCCTCTTTGCAGTCTGGGCTCCTGTCAGGCACTCTCCTCAGACCCCGGGGGAAATTTGGCTCCAGCCACCCGCTCCCTGCTGTGCCCACATCCTCCTGCTGGTCTATCAATATGCAAATTGGTCATTACTGTGACAACATTAGGATCAATTAGCATATTACCTCTTTATATAGAGAGATTGTTGGCTATATTCCCTGTGCTGTACTTTACAGCCCTGTGACTATTCTGTTACTACCAATTTGTACTTTTTAATCCTTCAGCTTTTTCACCAGCCCCCCAGCCCCCTCCCCTCTGGCAACACTGATGTAGACATTCAAGGTCAGGACTCCCAGGGCCACTGACTTGTTGCTTTACTGATGGGCAATCCTGGGCATGAAAATGTACACATATGAGGGAGGAATTGTGAAAATAGATCATCTTGCCATTTTGTAGCTTGGCCATGACCAACCTGTTTCACCTAATTCCTGAAACTACTTTCCAGCAAAGGTTGCCTTCTTTGGAAGGGAGGGGCACGTGAATGTTTAGAATTCTAGCATATTTTACAAGACTTTCTCTTTCTCTTTCTAATTAGAAGTCTCTACTCTCTGACCCCTATTCACCTGATTCTGCTAATGCTGCCATTGCATTCCATTCCTCCCATGAGTCATTTTCCTTCCTCTCTTGTATGAAGTCAGCATTCTAAGGCACTAACTTGGATTTGGGGATGAGTGGGGCTAGCAAGAGGCATGATGGTTGGGGGACTATTTTAAAAGAAAGCTGTTTGTCATTGTGTCTAAGGCAAATGAGATAGTGAGATTTGCCTTGAGTCTGTGTGAGACTAACTTGGAATAGGATTGGGAGGGGACAGGCTTCCTGTGGACCCAGGGCCTTAGGGATTGGTGGAGAGGCAGTGTGTGTGGAGGGGCAAGACCTACATAAGTCCAGCATTATAAGACGATTCCCTTGGAGGCATGGTGCTTCTATTGGAGCATCAGGAAACCAATTATCCTAAGAGCTGACTCAATATATTTCTTAATATATTTTTATTGATTTCAGAGAGGAAGGGAGAGGGGGAGAGAGATAGAAACATCAGTGATGAGAGAGAATCATTGATCAGCTACCTCCTGCACACCCCACCCTGGGGATCGAGCCTGCAACCCAGGTATGTGCTCTGACCTGGAATCGAACCACAACCTCCTGGTTCATAGGTTGACACTCAACCACTGAGCCACGCCAACTGGATTCGATATTTTTTAAGGCTGTTTTAACTCTCTAATGTTTAACAAGAGCCCCTTCAATATCACAAGAATGAATTCACCACCACCCTCCAATGCCCAGTTTTCTTCTAAGAAATGCCTTCTGGTTTGAGCAAATTAATCATAATGTCTACTTAGAGTGAGGCACAACAGCCCCTCCACCTGATCTACTCAGTTGGTAAGGACACTTGATCATGACCTTTACTAATGTCCTCACGTTGAGAGAAGAGCTAAGAATAGATGTTAATAAGATTGTCACCACGTCTGAGTGTTATTTCTCACCCCTAGTGAGTGGGCAGCACCTCGCCTCGCTTCCATGGCCTTGCGTGAGCTCTAGGTCAGCAGGAAGCCGCCTGCCCATTTGTCAGTGGGACTGTTCTGAGGTTGATTAGTTTGTGTCAGTGCTGCCCATTGCATGGCTTCGAGGAAACTCGGGAAGCTAACTGAGGAAGTGCTAGCAAGTGTGTGCATTGGCTGCCATGCTGAGCCATGTGAGAGCCTGAAGCAGAAAGAACATTCAGTGCTAGCAATCCTGTCCTTATTTAAAAGGTTGATACTTCATTTATCATGGACTCTTTGCACTGACCTGTATTCCCTAACGAACTGCATTCAAATCCCATCAGCTTGATTGCTGAGCTGAGGTGTGGAGGCAGGTGTAGGGAGGGGCACCCTCTTACCAGAGGCGAGTGCCTCCGGGACCTCACTTTGGGCCCAACCCTGTTCCTCAGGCACCTGTTATGTGAAAGCAGACGCAGTCCTGCCTCATGGAGCTGGGTCATGACATTCATACAGAAGGTTATATTAATAAAGTCAAAGTCACACACTGATAATCCTAAAGCCTGGGGATCTATGGGTGTATAGAGGTACAACTCATCTGGGTCCCAGCTCTGACCTGCTCACTGGAGGATGGGCGCTAACTCAGTGCACAGCAGGAGGGCTAGACAGGCTCTGGCAGGTTAGGCCTGGGGACTTCCTCATGTGGTTTGCTTACTAGTTAGGTGAGCACTTGGTCTAAGAATGCTTATCTCAATGACAATCAGTCTATCCTGAGCTAAAGCTTAACCTGAATCTCTGTATTACATGGCACTGGCATAAACAGTTGCCCCTATTTCTGGTCTGAAGGAATTCTAAGCCAGCTTTATTGGGGGGGCTGGAGGAGGGTCAGGGGGAGCTTCTGTTAAGGTTATTATTTTTTCCAGACAGATTTAAAACCTTAACTCAAGATTGATAAGAAAGCCTTCTAGGTGATAGACAAATGTTTCCATCTATTGCCCAAACAGTGGAGAGGCTTTTTAAACTCATATTTAATTCAAGTTTAGTAGTTAAGTTGCATTTATTTGATCTCATCAGAAATATGTCCGACACCATGCAAAAAGGAATTCTGCTCCCAAGATCAAAACAGCTAATTTCTTAATAAACAAACCTTCATACAATAATAGGAAAAAGACGTGTGCATTCAGCTCACTTTTTATTATTCTGTATAAAATAAAAACAGCAAAATGCACTTGTATTTTTTTAGAAGTTAAGCGATTGTTCCACAAGAGGCTTAGATTTTCAAACTGTGGCTTCAGGGGCACCTCCCACCGAAGCTGTCCACAGCACGCTGCACTGCTGTTGGTTCCAGGGCTTTCTCTGGTTTTACATGAACCTCAAAACAACCCTATGGAAAAGGTAGAGTATGTCCTTGAATTATTATTTTAATGTGAGGCATCTCATTTTACCAGCTAGTAGTAAGCTCTTAGAAATACCAGAGAATAGAGGTTCAAATTGATTAAAACTGTGGAAGCTTTAAAAAATATTTGGTTAATATTTTAGAGCTATTGAAATGTTTATAAATTTATAGGCATAACAAACTACAACTCTACAACTTAAAAATTTATATTTAAAAATTCCCAAATAATTTTAATGTCATTTATAAAAGGTATAAAATTATTGTAGTTTAAATGTTTTTTATTTGATCACATGTTGACAGGCATAAGTTTAGCTTTATGCATTCTTATGCCAAAGACTCTGGAATGAAGACCCAATGTCATGTTCATTCTATAATGGAGCCTTATTGGGGGAGTCAGGCCTGCCTCCGCCACTCTTCAGTGCTTCTAAATGCTGGCCAGCTTGGGGACTTTCCTAAAGGCCATCCCAATGGTGTAATGGGAGAAACAGACATGGGGCAGCCACACTCACAGGAGGCTGTTGGGCACATTGTTCACTCAATAAGCATGGCCTTCAGTATCTTAATATATTTCCCAGGGATTTAGTATATAAAGCTATTAAGAGGATGGGTTCTTCTACATGAACCAGGGTATAATATTTTATTTGGGGAATTAATATTATTGCATGAATATAACATCTACCGGATTTTATGGCTACATTACTTGGAATTGAAGCCTCTTTTTACATTATTCTGGCATTTTAAAAAGTTAGGAGAAATGTCAACGTTTTATTTGAATACATTTAGATTCATACTTTTCCATTCAATTTTTGTTTGTTTGTTAATCCTCACCCAAGGATATGTTTTATTTTTAGAGAGAGTGGGAGGGAAGAGAGAGAGAGAAACATTGATGTGAGAGAGAGAGAAACATGGATTGGTTGCCTCCCGCACATGCCCTGATCAGGGCCAGGTACATGCCCTTGACAAGAATCAAACCCGGGATCCTTCAGTCCACAGGCCAATGCTATACTCTATCCACCTAGCAAAACCAGCCAGGGCCCATGTGATTTTAATAGCCATGAAATTTCCATAGAACTTTTATTTAAGGTGACAGAGCTTTCTTTTATGGATAATGAATGAAGGTTCAAATGACAAAGATCTTTCAGTTCAGAATTTTTCTTTTTTTGACCAAGAAATTATTAACATTTCATTTCTCTAAGGATTGTATCTCTCCTATGCTCGTGATGTTAGTATTTCAAGGTGATTCTGCTAACCCAGTGGCATGTGGGAAACTCCCGGTATCACCTGCCCCAGTTAACAGCTCATCTGCACAGCTTTGCGGCTGCAGCTTCGTGTGGATGAGTGAGAGAGGATGCCCTGGGGGCCTGTACCACACATCCAGCAGCAGCCTGAACGCACTTTTAATTACGCTTGGCCCTTCCTAACATGGTCAGTTATAAACCATGGAGTGTGCCAAGTTAGATCCACTGCTATCTGAAAGTTTAACTGTAACGTTTCCTTTACCAATGGTGTTTCCTATTTGGTTGTTTTATGATGCATACAGAAAATGGAATTGTTTGATTAGCTGTTTTTTCTGCTTAGCAATAGATTACTTCCACCATAATACTGGAATGTATTCAGATTGTTGGAATATGTGGGTGTATCTAAATCAGAATAAATTTTATTTCAAGGACATTTAAATAGTTAGGTTGAAACGTCTTTATGATAATGTTCAGTTCACCAAAGGTGATAACTGCATATTAATAGTGTTGACAGTTGTAGCGCTAATCTATGGAGACTCTGGTTCAGCAATTCTGTAGAAAGAGCATTAGTTAGTGTGCAGACAGCATTGCTAAGCCCACCCTGGCATACTGTGATGGCCAGTAGTCACATCTTTAACACTCTTACCAATTGAAAATTACTTACAGGACATCCTTGCTATTTATGGTTATACTAGAGGCCCGGTGCACAGTGGGGTCCCTCGCCCTGACCTGAGCCCTCTCACAATCCGGGACCCCATGGGGGATGTCAGACTGCCAGTTTAGGCCCAGTCCCTGCAGGCCAGGCTGAGGAACCCCACCAGTGCAAGAATCCATGCACCAGGCCTCTAGCATGCATATAAGATCTTTGGTTAATCTTTTCTCACCCTCTTCCCTCCCCCCTTCCCTCTGAGATTCATCAGTCTGTTCCATGTTTCCATGCCTGTGCATTGAGTGTCTGCCCCTTGGTGATCAGTATACGTCATAGCTACCGGTTGAATGGTCACTTAGACTTTTATATAGATAGATAGCTACCAATGCTTGGGAAAATTGTTTAAAAGTGGCCTGTTTGGAAACTAGTAACTACTCATCTCTGTGATCAATTACCCTAAGACTTGCTCTGCAAGCAGCTGTTAGCACATTCAGAAGAGCTGCAGCCAGAGAGGGAAAAAAGAAGTCAAAATCTGTAAAGGTTTATACCACGTGTTAAGGTAATAGTATTAAAACAGGAGGAAATAGTATTAAAAGATGGGTTTAATTTCTTTAGTGCTCTCTTTTTAGTTCTTATGTTCTGTAGTGAACATACATTACTCATGCAATAGTAATAGAAATTACCTCCCCTAACTTCAAATGACTGAAATCAGACACATTTCTCAATGTGATGCCATGACTTGGAAATCCTCAGAGGACAATTGTGCATTGAGGCTGACCTGAGCATGACTTGGATTTTGAGCCCTCTCTAGGGAGGGGGGTTGACTGGGGGGACTGAGGATGAAGGAAACTGTGGGGAGCTGGTCTGTGCAGAGGCAGTGAGCAGTCAACTGTTTCTAGAATCTCACTGAGTCTCAGTGTCTCAGAACTGGGCTGTCTTTTTCATGATGAAACGTTCCAATTCTCCTTGTAAAATATGATACTAGTTTCTTACAATGTCTTTTAACTGAAGATAAAATTCCTAAAGGAGCAATCCCTCGGTAGAGGTATTCATAAAGGCATGCATAACATGGTAATGCTCTTAGCTCAGTGCTGCTGAAAGGTGGCGTGTGGAGAGCACTGCCCACGAGCGTGGTTCACGCCCATGACAAGCACAGGGCAGGTGAAGAACAGCCTTGACTGGGGAGTCTTATTGCTGTTGAATCAAATAGTAAAATATTTGGTTTGCATTTTATAGTATTTTTACATTTTTAATTTTCAATAATTGACTTTGTATTTTACAAACATGTTTGATCATAGCAAATATGAAGGGAATAAAATTAGTTATATTTTCAACATAAAAGCTAAAAGGCATAGAAACTGTATTTTCAAAGTGTGAGTCAAGACCTGCAATGCCCTCTCATGGCTTGGGAAGCAGCGGAGGGCTGATGAGAAGCTTCTGGAGCTCCCACGAGCCCATGATACTTTCAGGCTCCCTTGCCAAGGTGGGGAAATAATGCCTGCCTTTCTCCAATGGCTCCCAGGGCCCAGCGGACACAGGGAACCAAAAGGCTTTCCCCTGAAGATGTGGCATCCATGAGGGACCTTCTGACGCGCAACATGTACCAAGTTCGGCAGAGGGTGAGTAGGGCCTCCCGGGTGGCTCCTGCTGGCATCCTGGAGCTGTCCTCCGCCATCCCACTAGGCCATCTGCTCTAAGCAGCCTCTCCGCTGGACCATTGCCCCCTGCTTGGTGTGGAGAACAGAGCGCTAATTGTTAAGTTTCTGCTGTAGAGTTGGAACTTGTGGCATTAGAAGAAATGAAAATCCAGTGGCTGGCCGCAGGGGTCAGATCCCTCCCTCCCGAGGGCAAGTGTGGGGCCCCGGAGCCGCCACAGACAGGACAGCCGAGGTGGCCGCCTCCAGCTGAGTGACTGTAAGGGAGCTCAGGAGGCTGAGAGGGTTTGGCAAGAATGCTGGAAGCCTCTACCATGAAAAGGAGCTGTGTTGGGCCTGTGACTTCTCAGTTTGGAAAGGGTGTGGCGTCTGCCTGCACCGGTCCCGGGTGCACAGGAAGGCCAGTTCTGAGTCAGGGGGTGGGCTCTCTGAGACTGTGACTTGGTCCAAGGACAGGCAAACCTGCGTCCTCTCATAGGGGTTTAAGTTTGGGGTTTCAATTGAACTTCCCAAGTCTGAGGATGATTATAAGCGAGTTGTTTACGAGGGCCTTGGTTTTTGTGACTATGTCATCAATTAGTCTTGATGGGACCAAAAAAATCATCTAGTAGAAAATAGGGAGTTGTTGACCCGATTGTGGAAGGTCACAAAACAAACACATGAGCCCGGCCCTCTGCCTGCTGCCCACGCTCCTCCCACGTCGGCTCTGTGTTCACAAGGCGCGGGCATGAGGGCTTCTGGCTGCCTGTAGGGGCAGTGGTTGTGGGCACTGTGTTCTGGTGGTCTCTGCACCTGCTGGAGGAACACAGCTGAGCAGTCCCCTAGCTCGCTCAGGGCACATGTGGCAGCTCCCACTCCTTTCAAGTGAAACTGTTTCCGTCCGAGTATCACATTCTGCCTTAGCTTAATAGTAAAGAACTTCCGGGTTTAAAGAATGTGGGCTACCTCGTGCTCAGCCTTTCCCCAGGTTGGTGAAGGCTGAATTTAGGGAAGGCTCCAGAAATAGAGACAGAGACCCTGCATCTCCAGCCCAGTCTAGAAGGAGGCTAGCTGCCAATCTCCCTTTGTTTCCATGTGCGGTTACCCAGGGAGCCTCCTGCCTTCGTTTATCAGTGTGCCTGTCCAGTGTCCTCTAGGCATCTCCCTCTAAGCTGTGCCTTCCTTGTTGTCCCCAAATAAGCAGCTAGGTGTGGAAAGTCACATGGGGAGACCACAAATAATAAACAGAGGGCGTTCCAAGCTTCCAAGGAGGCTTTTGCCTCTACTTTTGCTACTTTGAGAGAGTGGAACTCCTGTCTTTCCTAGGTCATGTGACTCCTCACCTCCTCCATGGTCCTCTTGCTCTCTTGGAGGAAATAGAGCTCTAAAGATGCCACCAGAACAGCCATTTGACTGCTTTATTCCTTGTGGGCAATCTACTGTTTTGAGGATTGTCACAAAAGGTAACATCTTTAGCCCTCTAGCCTGGGTGATAGGTCACCAGGCCCCTCACACATGCTGGGACATTGCTCACAGTCCCCTTCTTGGAAGAGGCCACCTTGGGAGTCAGGAGTCACATCTAGGCAGGGTCAGATGAGCACAGGGGTGGACTCTGGAGGATCCTAGTTCGTGGATCTGAAACAGCAGGCCCTGCTGGGTCTGTTCTCCCTGGGAGCACTCTGGCTACTCCCATTTGAAGCTATACGTTCAGCACATCTAGTGCAAGGTCTTCACTGGTAGGGAGCTGAAGAACTCACCCCTGGAGATTCTCAGTGGGACAACGGCAGCAGAAGTTCTTCGAATGCAGTGGGGATGGACACTGAGAAACACTCCACATTACATGGGAAAAGATCAGCCTTCACCCAGACCTCAGAATAAGTCAAAGACTGATGGGCAGTCCCTGGGCTGGCCTAAATGATGAGGTCACACTCAGAATTTCAATACGCTTTATTTTTCTTTTCTATTAAATTTATTGGGGTGACATTGTTTAATATGATCCTACTAGAGGCCCAGTGAATGAAATTCATGCACAGGGGGGTGGTGTCCCTCAGCCCAGCCTGCACCCTTTCCAATCTGGGACCCCTCAAGGGATGTCCGACTGCCCGTTTAAGACATCCCTCTCACAATCCAGGACTGCTGGCTCCCAACCGCTTGCCTGCCTGCCTGCCTGCCTGATGGCCCCTAACCACTCTGCATTCCAGTCTGATCACCCCCTAACCACTCCCCTGCTGGCCCAATCGCCCCCAACTGGCCTCCACTGCTGGCCCGGTCACCCCTAACTGCCATCCCTTCCCAGCCTGGACACCCCTAACTGCCCTCCCCTGCCAGCCTGGTCCCCCCAACTGCCCTCCCCTGCAGGCCTGGTTCCCCCTAACTGACATCCCCTACAGGCTTGTCCCTCCCCCCCCCCCCAACTGCCCTGATAGCCCCCAACTGCCCTCCCTTGCAGACCTGGTCCCTCCCAACTGCCCTCCCCTGCTGGCCATCTTGTGTCCACATGGGGGCAGCCATCTTTGACCATCTTGTGTGTTGGAGTGATGGTCAATTTTCATATTACCTCTTTATTATATAGAATAGGTTTCAGGTGTGGGCTTCTATGTTACAAGATATGTATGTGCTCATCACCCAAAGTCAAATCTCCCATCACCTTATTTATTTATTTATTTATTTATTTTTATTGTTTAAAGTATTACATAGGTAGATCTCCTTTTTCCCCATTGACCCCCCACACCCGAGGGCAAGCCCTCACCATCCCAGTGTCTATGTCCATTGGTTATGCTAATATGCATGCATGCAAGTCCTTTGGTTGATCCCTAACACTCCCTCTCCCCTGCCTCTTGGCTCTGGAACTATTTTGTTCATCAGTTTATATTGATCATTATATCCCACATATGAGTGATATCATGTGATATTTACCTTTCTCCAGCTGGCTTATTTCGCTTAGCATAATGCTCTCCAGTTCCATCCATGCTGTTGCAAATGGTAAGAATTCCTTCTTTTTTACAGAAGCGTAGTATTCCATTGTGTAGATGTACCACAGTTTTTTAATCCACTCATCTGCTGATGGGCATTTAGGCTGTTTCCAAATCTTAGCTATGGTAAATTGTGCTGCTATGAACATAGGGGTGCATATGTCCTTTATGATTGGTATTTCTGGTTTTCTTGGAATATATTCTTAGAAGTGGGATTACTAGTTCAAATGGGAGTTCCATTTTTAACTTTTTAAGGAAACTTCATACTGTTTTCCACAGTGGCTGTACCAGTCTGCATTCCCATCAGCAGTGAAGGAGGGTTCCTTTTCTCCGCATCCTCGCCAGCACTTGTTGTTTGTTGATTTGTTGATGATAACCAATCTGACAGGTGTGAGATGGTACAGCATTGTTGTTTTGATTTGCATCTCTTGGATGATTAGTGACTTTGAGCATGTTTTCATATGTCTCTCAGCCTTCTGTATGTCCTCTTCTGAAAAGTGTCTATTTAGGTCCTTTGACCATTTTTTAATTGGATTGTTTATCTTCCTTTTATTAAGTTGTATGAGTTCCCTGTAAATTTTGGAGATTAAACCCTTATCGGAGATAACATTGGCAAATATGTTCTCCCATGCAGTGGGCTTTCTTGTTGTTTTGTTGATGGTTTCTCTTGCTGTGCAGAAGCTTTCTATTTTGATGTAGTCCCATTTGTTCATTTTTTCCTAAGTTTCCATTGCCCTAGGAGCTGTATCAGTAAAGATATTTTAATGATGTTGATTCTACTAGTCCATGAACACAGTATGTTCTTCCATGTGTTTATGTCTTCCTCTATCTCTTTTTTCAATGTCCTGTAGTTTTCTGAGTACAGGTCTTTTACCTCCTTCCTTCATTAAGTTTATTCCTAGGTATTTTAATTTTTTTGATTCAATGGTAAATGGGATTTTTTTTTTTTTTTTTAGTTTCTCTTTCTGTGAGATCATTATTGGTGTATAAAAAAGCCATAGATTTCTGGATGTTAATTTTGTATCCTGCTACATCACCGAATTCATTTTTTAAGTCTAGTAGTTTCTTGATGAAGTCTTTGGGGTTTTCTATGTAGAGTATCATGTCATCTGTGAATAAGGACAGTTTTACTTCTTCTTTTCCAATTTGGAAGCCTTTTATTTCTTTTTCTTGTCTGATTGCTACTCAAAGTATTATATCGAACATGAGTGGTAAAAGTGGGCATCCCTGTCTTATTCCTGTTCTTAGGGGAAATGTGTTTAGTTTTTGCCCATTGAGTATGACATTGGCTGGAGGTTTTTAATATAAGGCTTTTATTATGTTGAGTTATAATCCCTCTATTCCCACCTTGCTGAGAGTTTTTATCAGGAAAGGATACTGGATTTTTTTCAAATGCTTTTTCTGGATCGATTGATCTGATTATATGATTTTTGTCTCTCAATATGTTTATGTGATGTATCACATTTATTGATTTGCAGATATTGTAGCATCCTTGCATCCCCAGAATAAATCCCACTTGATCATGGTGAATGATCTTTCTAATGTAATATTGGATCCAATTTGCCAGAATTTTGTTGAGGATTTATGTTTCTTTGCTGACTTTTTGTTTAGAGGATTTATCCAGTGGTGTCAATGGGGTATTAAAGTCCCCTACTATGACTGTATTGCTGTTGATCTCTCCCTTGATATCTTTCAGAAGTTTTTTTTATGTATTTGGGTGCTCCTGTATTGGGTGCTTGTATGTTTACCACAGTTATATCCTCTTGTTGATTTGCTCCCTTTAGTATTATGAAGTTGCCTTCCTTATCTCTTGTTATGGCCTTCACTTTGAGGTTAATTTGTCAGATATTAAGTATTGCTACCCCAGTTTTTTTTTTTTTTCATTTCCATTCGCCTGAAAATTTTTTCCCATCCCTCCACTATTAGTCTGTGTGAGTTGTTTGTTCCAAGGTGGGTGTCTTGTAGACAGCAGATATATGGGTCATCTTTTCTTATCCATTCAGCTACCCTATGTCTTTTGATTGGAGCATTTAATCCATTTACATTTAAGTTTATATTGATAGGTACTTGTTTGTCACCATTTTTATTCTTTATGCCTGTGTTCCTTCTTCCCTTCTTATTTCTTCTTTTTACAGCAGACCCTTCAGCATTTCTTGCATTGCTAGTTTGGTGGTAATAAACTCCCTTAGCCCTTTTTTTGTTTGCAAAGCTCTTGATTTCACCTTCAATTTTGAATGGTAGCCTTGCTGGGTATAGTATTTTTGGATGCAGTCCCTTGCTTTGCATCACTTTATATATTTCATTCCATTCCCTCTGGCCTAATGTGTTTCTGTTGAAAAATCAGTTGATAGTCTAATGGGAGATCCCTTGTAGGTAATTTTCTGCCCTCTCTGGCAGCCTATAAAATGCTTACTTTGTCATTGGTGTTTGCCAGTTTAATTATGATGTGTCTTAGTGTCGGTCTTTTAGGGTTCATCTTGTTTGGGATTCTGTGAGATTTTTGGACTTGTGTGAGTTTTTTCTTCCCAACATCAGGGAAGTTTTCTGTCATTATTTCTTTAAACAGGTTTTCTATTCCTTGCTCAGTTTCCTCTTCTTCTGGAACCCTATAATGCAGATGTTTCATTTTGTGTTGTCCCAAAGCTCCCTTAGGCTCTCCTTTTTTCTTTTTTTTTAAGTTTTTCCAGTTGCTGCTCTGCTTGGGTGTTTTTTTCTCCCTAGTCTTCTAGCTCACTGATGTGGTCCTCAGCTTCTTCTAGTCTACTGTTGATGCTTTCTATTGGGTTCTTTATTCCAGCTATGTCATTCTTCATTTCTTCTTGGTTCTTCTTCATTTCCTCTTGGTTCTTACACATGTTGTTGAATTTGTCTTCCATCCTTTTCAGCATCCTTATGATCATTGCTCTGAATTCTTTCTCTGACAAAGTGCTCGCCTCAATTTCATTTACTTCCTTTTCCAGTGATCCCTCCTTTTCTTTCGTATGGGGGCTTTTTCTTTGTCTCCCCATTTTTGCTCCTCTCAAGGTGTCTGGTTATGTGGCTCACTCTCTACTGCATTGACCAAAAGGTACAAAATAGAACTCGACAAGACATGACACAGAGGGAACAAAACATGAATGTATTCATGATACCAATAACCCCAAATAAAGGTGACCACCAGAGAAAAGAGAATTAAGGGAGAGAAAGAGCACAAAAATGATATTGATAAAAGGAAAAAAGATAAGAGAGAAAAGAAAAAGAAGAAAAAAGAAGAGGAAAAATATATACATATATGGGGAGAAAACTTCAGAAAACCAACAACTAACACCCAGAAATAAAGGAGGGAAGCTGAATATGAAGAGTCAGAGCTTATTTCCAGAAGGTAAGGTAAAGGAATTGAATGAATGGGGGAATGGCCACAATTCAGTATAGAGGAGGTAGAAAGAGAATGAGTGTATAAGAAGAAAAGTAAAAAACAAAACACTCAATTAAAATAATAATAATAAAGAATAAAATAATTAAAAATGATAATTAAAATATATATTTAAATATATATAAGAAAACTTATTTATATAAAAATAAAAAACAAAAAAAATTCCCTTTCTTTAATCTATCTATCTATATATTCATCTATTTTTGGAAAAGGCGAATAGAGTAGACAGCATATAGGCCTGAGTTTGGTGAGTGAAACTAATTAAGCTATTAGTAGCAGAAGAGAACAAATGAGGAGAGGAAAAACAAAAGCATAAAATAAAAAACAAAAATACCAACAAACAAACAACAAGAAAAAAAATTGGCTATCAAAGAAAGAGAAAAGAGAAGTGTGCATGGACTTGGAACAGAGGAGAGGAAATTAGACATATGAGTAAGCCAACAGAGACTACTATAATAGTAATGCATCAATAAAGCAGATAAAGATCAATTTTTTAACAAGGAGTAAAAAGAAAGAGAAAAATTAAAGCAGGAACAGAGAGAAACAGGATGAAAAAGGGAGAAGTGTGGAAGAAAGGGTTAACATAGAGGAAAAAATGAGATAGAGTAAAATAATGATAAAAAAATAAAAATAGAATGTAGAACACTAATCCATAAAAGATAAAAATTTTAAAAATGAAAGATTAAAAAAATAATCCCACATAATAAAAGCCTAATATGCAAATCAACCAAACAGTGGAATAACCGGTCAGTGGGGAGGTGGGGCCAATGAGCGGGTGGCACCAGACCAGCCAAGGTGGGTGCCAGCAGGCAGAGGGAGGGAACGATGATCGGGGGGCAGTGATGACCAGCGGCAGAAGAGGGGTAAACAGGGGGTGGCCAGCCGCTCACCAGCCAGTGCCATCCCCCAATCACCCCGCAAGTTGCCTCCAGCAGAGGGAGGCCACTGGACGTGACGGCAGGGCAATGGGGGGTGGGGCCAGCTGCTCCACTGGCTGGCACCATCCCTCAATCAGCCTGCTGGATGCCTCCTGTAGAGGGAGGCCAGACTGTGGCTTAGGCCCACTCCCCTGGGCTCCAGACTGCAATGGTGCAGGCCAGGATTAGGGAGCGCCCCCCCCCCAAGTGCACAAATTTTTGTACACCAGGCCTCTAGTAGTTCTTTTATAAATAAATAAAAATAATTTTAAAAATAAAATAAAGAAAAGAGAAATTTTTTTTAGTTTCTTAAGTAAAAGATAAAAAATAAAATGTGAAGTAATGATATTCATTCGCTTCAACTGAGTTTTTATGTTCTATGGGGGCTGGTTTAAGACCCCTCTCTACTGTTCTGCCTGCCATGTCTCAGTTTCTTGTTAAGTAGTCAGCACCATGTTGAAGTTCCCAGCAATCCACCGCTCCTCTTTGTCAGATGCCACAACCTTGATTTCAGGCAGATGGGATCAATCTACCCACTTTGTTTTTCCGCCTGCTTTCAGTTGTATTTACACAAGTGTCTATTTCTGACATAGCCTCTAGGTGGCGGTGTTTCTGTATTAGTTTCGGAAACCAACTGGCCCCTCATCCCAGTATTTAGAATCTCTGTTTCCCTGCTGAGCTCAAGGCTGGGTGTGGCTGCGCCGCTAGGAGGGGTCTGGTCTTCAGGAGGAAAATGTCTGTTCAGGGTTGGAGGAATCGACTGTCCCACAGCTGGCTTCCTAGTTGGCTCTCCCTATTCTTCTCTCCAGGTTCCACAAAACCACCTTCCCCTGCACCACAGCCTTGGTGAGTGTTAGTAATTGAAAGACCCTATGCACTGGGTTTAGCGAGTAAAAGCAAGGCGATTATAAAAAAGAAAGCAACCACACCACTGCGTGTCTCTCTCCCCCAGCACTGCACAGCCAGTGCAGAACTTCAGGCTGCCTTTCTGGGCACAGCCTCCCAAGGCTATGGGCTTAGATCTAGAGTCCCCAGCTGCCAGCAGCCCTATGGACCCCCTTCCACAGTCGATCACTACCCTGTCCCCAAGGGACACGGATTTGGTGCAGCACAGTCTCCCTCTGAGACTCAAGTCCAGGCTGCATGTGTTTCTCCTTCCAGCTCAGATCCCCAATCCCACCACTTTCCAGGTGACCTCTGACCTTTCTGTTCATGGATTGCCTCACCAGGTGTGTTTAATTTGCCAATTATGTTATTCGATTCAGCTGTCTCTTCTATCTGCTCTGTGAGAAGGAGCAGGACCCAACCGCATATTCGGCTGCCATTTTGTCTCCCCCTGGGAAAAACTTTTAGAAGCCTGAATCCAGGGAGGCTGGAGTCTCAGTGTTCATAGTTTCTCAGCCAAGGCAGCTGGTCCCTGGCTGGTGTGGCTGTGGGGTCTCGGGTGGTGTCCCAGATCTCCCCAGGTGGAGTGAGGCTGGGGTCCCAGTCACAGCCACTCTCCCCTTCGAGATGGCATGGTCTCTGTGGCAGAGCCAGCTGTTCTGGGAGAGATTTCAGCGGTAGTAGAGGCTGCCCAGCTAGGGGAGCCTGGTCCAACAGTCCTGTGGAATATAACTATCCCTCACTCACACACACACACGCATGCCCCACATGTCCACACACTCCCCTTTCACTCCCTCACTCACTCACACTCTCTTCCTCATGCTGTCCTGTCGGCCGCCATCTTGGATCCTCCATCACCATATACTAGGACCCTCAACCTCCTTCCCTCTGGCAACTACCACACTGCTGTTTGTATTCATGAGTTTCAGTTTCATATCCCACATATGAGTAAAATCATATGGTTCTTAGCTTTTTCTGACTGACTTATTTCATTCAGCATAATGTTCTCAAGTCCATCCATGTTGTTGCAAATAGTGCAATTTCATCCTTTCTTATGGCTGAATACTATTCCATTGTATATATGGACCACGTTTTCTTTATCCAGTCCTCTATTGCAGGACATTTTGGTTGTGTTCATGTCTTGGCCACTATGAATAATGCTGCAGTGAACACAGGGGTACATATATCTTTGCAAATGCATGATTTTGAGTTTTTCGGGTATATACCCAGGAGTGGGATTGCTGGGTCATATGGTAGCTCTATTCTTAATTTTTTGAGGAATCACCAGCCTGTTTTCCATAGTGGCTATATCATCTACATTCCCTCCAGCAGTGAATGAGGATTCCCTTTTCCACAACCCCTCCAACACTTGTCATTGCTTGTCTTGTTGATAAGAGCACTCTAACAGGTGTGAGGTGGTATCTCAATGCAGTTTTGATTTGCAGTTCCCTAATGGCCAGTGAGATTGAACATCTTTTCATATATCTATTGGCTGTTCATATGTTTTCCTTGGAGTGGTGTATTGTATTTTCACGTCATCTGCCCATTTTTTTATTGGATTTTTATTTGTTTTGTGTTGAATTTTATGAGTTCTTTATATATTTTGGAAATTAAACCTTTGTTGGAGCTACTGTTTGCAAATATCACCTCCCACCTGGTTGGTTGCCTCTTTGTTTTGCTGTCAGTTTCTTTTGCTGTGCAGAAGCTTTTGAGTTTGATATAGTCCCATTCATTTATTTTTGCCTTTACTTCCCTTGCCTTTGAGGTCAAATTCATAACATGTTCTCTGTGACCAAGATCCAAAAGGTTGGTACCTATATTTTCTTCTATATAACTTATTGTTTCTGGTATTTAGGTTTTTGATCCATTTTAAATTAATTTTTGTTCCTGGGGACAAACTGTAATCCAGTCTCATTTGTTTGCATGTGGCTTTCCAGCTTCCCCAGCACCATTTATTGAAGAAACTATCTTTACTCAATTGTGTGCTTCTGGCTCCTTTATCAAAAATTATCTGTCCATATATGCATGTGGTTTTATAGCTCTCTATTCTGTTCCATTGATCTATGTGTCTATTTCTCTGCCAATACCATGCTGTTTTGATTATTGTAGCTCAGTAATATTATAATTTGATACCTCCAACTTCGTACTTTTTTCTCAGGATTGAATTGGATATTTGGGGTCTCTTGTGGTTCCATACAAATCTGATAATTTCTTATTCTATTTCTTTAAAAAATGACATTGGGATTTTGATGGAGATTGAATTAAATATGTATATTGCTTTGGGTAATATGGCCATTTTAACTATGTTGATTCTTCTAATCCATGAACACAGAATATTTTTCCATTTTGTTGTGTCTTTTTCAATCTCTTTTAATAATGCTTTGTAATTTTCAGTGTATAGGTCTTTCATGTTCTTTGTTAAGTTTATTCCTAGGTATTTTATTCTTTTGGTTGCAATTGCAAAAGGCTTTTTTTTATTTTCATTTCTTTTTCTGAAGTTTTGTTGTTAGTATACAAAAAGACAATGGACTTTTTTTTTTCTTTTAGGGCAAAATTTAATAGTACAAAGAGGTTTACAAAAACAGATTGATGCTATTTTGGGGGACAATACTGTAACTTTTTCTCAATGTGGTTTTGATAAATTGTACCTGATTTTACAGAAATTACTTCAAATTCAAACTTGACTATATAAAAAAGGGAGAGATGAAATGAACTCAGCTACATGGCAGATCTGACAAAATATAAGAATGAAACAACGCTACCTACGGTACTTATTCATGTCCAGGTGTACCATTCTCAGCCAGTAGCTTATATTCTTCCATAAGCAATCACAGGTTTGGAGTCAATCATGCAGTACAAAGCCACACGGTCAAATCTTCTTTCTGATGCAACACAAAAAGGTTGTTTCTGTTTCCTTATTAAAATGCCAACTTGTCTATTTTTCTTTATCTCATTTATTTGTAGTCACAAGTTAACAAACAATGTCAACAATCATTGGAGGTGAAGTAGGGTATTGCTGGATCAAAGTCTCTCTATAAGACATCTTTACTGATTGAATCAGAACCCTCACACCTTTTTCACCTGTTTGATATTTTACTTTAGCTCGGGCCCTCTTCTCTTCATCAAAACACCAAAAAGTTATTGTGTACCTTGTACAATATGTTGGTTGTACTTCAGCAATGGATTTTTTTTACTTTGACTTTGTATCCTGCAACTTTACTGTATTTGTTTATTGTTTCTAATAGTTGTTTGGTGGATTCTTTAGGGTTTTCTATATACAGAATCATGTCATCTGCAAAAAGTGACAGTTTTACTTCTTTCTTCCCAATTTGGATGACTTTTATTTATTTATCTTGCCTCATTGCTCTGGCTGGGACTTCCAGCACTATCTATATATATAAAGAGCCAGTTCTGTAACATCCAAAATAACCGAAGGCTCGACTGAACACCAGGCTGCGCACGCAGCATGCCAAGTGGGCTGAACTGTAGGGGGGACTTGTGTGATGCTGCCTCATGACACCCCGCATCCCTCCATGACCAGCCACTATAACTCTAAGCCAGCGAGGGCCACCTCCAGGCCACAGTCTCAGGTCCCTTGCCCCCACCCCAGGCCCAAGAGCACGGCACCGGGCAAGTGCACCCAGGGGTCCGGGAATGCAGTGCAAGGAGCCAGCATGCCATGGGGGGGGTTGTGTTTACACCACCAACTTTCCTGCTTCCACCCTGCCCGCGCATCTCTCCTCCCTCCCCTCAGCAGCCCAGCTCCTGCCTATGTGCATGCCAGGCAGGCCTGACTACACCTGGGAGTGAGCCATGGCGAACGGGACAGCCACTTCCTGGGATGGGACAACCAGGCCGCGGTGATTCACGAAGGCAACAAGGACCACCAGGCACATGCAGCCCTCAGGCAGTGGGGGTGGCCAACCAAGCCAAGTCTGGCTTCAGTGGGGCCAGCAGGAGCCCGAGGCCACCCTAACCCCCACAGTTCCTGGGCTGGATGGTGGCTCAGCGGCAAGCGGTGTCTCCATGCATGGCGCCCAGGGGCAGCCGCAAGCTGCTGCGACCTCGCCCCACACTTCAGGGAGGAGGAGGAGGCTCACAGCCACCACCGCCCTAGGTCACATTGCCTGCACCGCTGCCTGCCAGGCTGGCAAGGTCCAGAGCAGGTGAGGTGCTCCCACCACCCCCCCCCCACAGGGGTGCAACAGGGAGGAAGGCACTGGGTGCAGGGAGGGGAACTCAGCCGGGATCCTCCCAGCGTGGGGTAGGGTCCTGGCCTGGGCCTGGTGGGGAGCTTAGGGAGTCTGGCTGAGCAGACACAGGTTCATACCAACTCTTACTCTGCCATCTTCCTCCAGCTCGCCAAGCTAGCCCCCCTGCCCCACCTGCCCAGGGGAACGAGCTCTGGAAGACCTCCCTGAGTGCAGACTGTGGACCCAGAGACCTCAAGGAAGAGTGCCTAGTGGGGCCCGGGTGGGGGCCGGTGCAGAACTACCAGAGCAGAGCTCCTTCAGTGTCTCAGTGAAGTTTGCAACAGACCCAAGGAGGAAACTGAGAGGGGAAAGGCCGGGAGGCATGAATTCCCAACACTTTAGCCACTTGAAAATAGCCCCGCTTGGAATGTGAGGCAGCTGTACATTCAGCTGAGAAGTGAGGGGGCTGAACCCCACTGTCGCTGGGCTCCTGTCTGTCGGATCCTGAGAGTCCACCACAACAAGGAAAAAAAGGAAGGAGGGGCCTGGAGGAAGGGAGGACAATTGAAGGAAACCATATCTAGACTTTCCCCAGTCCTCTCTCTTTCCACTGCCTACAAAAGCCCCTTGACCACAGTTCTATCTCCACCTTTTAGTCCCCTATTCTCCAAACACAGCAGAAAGAAATAAGGAAGGAGTCTGTGCTGCCTCCAGAAAGTATCTATATACTTGATTGGCCGGTTGCCTCCCACAGAGGGAGGCCAGACTGCGGCTTAGGCCCGCTCCCTGCAGGGAGCGGGCCTAAGCCATCAGTAGGACATCCTGTGAGGGCTCCTAGACTGTGAGAGGGGTCAGGCTGGACTGAGGGACACCCCCCCCCCCGGAGTGCACGAATTTCCGTGCACCGGGCCACTAATGTTTAATAAGAGTGATGAGAGTGGACATCCTTGTCTTATTCCTGATCTTAGAGGGAAAGAAAGCTTTCAGTTTTTCACCATTGAGTATGATATTAGCTGAGAATTACATGGTTTTTATTAAGTTGAAGTACTTTCCTTCTATTTCTATTTTATTAGTTGTTTTATTTATTTATTTTTAATTTTTTTATTGTTTAAAGTATTACATATAGTAGTACATATATCTCTTTTGTCCCTATTGACCTTCCCCCAGCCTACCCTACCCCCTAGCGCATGTCCTCATCCCACCTCCCCAGTGTCTTGTGTCCACTGGTTGTGTTTATATGCATGCATGCAAGTCCTTCAGTTGATCTCTTTCCCCCTCTCCCCAACACTCCCCAGCCTTCCCACTGTAACTTGACAGTCTGTTCTATGCTTTACTGCCTCTGTATCTATCTTTTTGTTCATCAAGTTATAATGTTCTTTATTTTCCATAAATGAGTGAGATCATGTGGTATTTTTTTCATTGCCTGGCTTATTTCACTTAACATAATGCTCTCCAGTCCCATCCATGCTGCTGCAAATGGTAAGAATTCCTTCTTTTTTATAGCAGCATAGTATTCCATTGTGTAGATGTACCATAGTTTCCTAATCCACTCATCTGCTTATGGGCATTTAGGCTGTTTCCAAATCTTAGCTATGGTGAATTGTGCTGCCATGAAATGGGGGTGCATATATCCTTTCTGAATGGTGTTTCCAGTTTCTTGGGATATATTCCTAGAAGTGGGATCACTGGGTCAAATGACAGTTCCACTTTTACTTTTTTGAGGAAACTCCATACTGTTCTCCACAGTGGCTACACCAGTCTGCATTCCCACCAGCAGTGCACGAGGGTTCCTTTTTCTCCGCATCCTCTCCAGCACTTGTCGTTTGTTGATTTGTTAATGATAGCCATTCTGACAGGTGTGAGATGGTACTGCATTGTCATTTTGATTTGCATCTCTCGGATAATTAGTGACTTTGAGCATGTTTTCATATGTCTCTTGGCCTTCTGTCTTCTTTCGAAAAGTATCTATTTAGGACTGTTGCCATTTTGTATTGGATCATTTATCTTCCTTTTATTAAGTTGTATGAGTTCCCTGTAAATGTTAGAGATTAAACCTTTATTGGAGATAACATTTGCAAATATGTTCTCTCATACAGTGGGCTTTCTTGTTGTTTTGTTGATGGTTTCTTTTGCTGTGCAAAGCTTTTTATTTTGATGTAGTCCCATTTGTTTATTTTCTCTTTAGTTTCCATTGCCCTAGGAGCAGTATCGGAGGAGAAATTGCTTCGGAATATGTCTGAAATTTCTCTGCCTGTAGATTTCTCAAGTATTTTTATGGTTTCCTGTCTTATGTTTAAGTCATTGAGTTTATTTTTGTATATGGTGTAAGTTGGTGGTCTAGTTCCTTTTTTTGCATGTATCTATCCAATTTTCCCAAAACCATTTATTGAAGAGACTGTCTTGACTCCATTGTATGTTCATCCCTCCTTTGTCAAATATTACTTGAGCATAGTGATTTAGGTCAATTTCTGGGTTCTCTATTCTATTCCATTGGTCTATGTGTCTGTTCTTGTGCCGGTACCAGGAAGTTTTGAGAACAGCGGCTTTGTAATACAACTTGAAATCTGGTATTGAGATCTCACCTAACTTGTTCTTCTTTCTCAGTATTGCTATGGCTATTCGGGGTCTTTTTTTAGTCCAGATGAATTTTTGGAGAGTTCTTTCTAGATCTGTGAAATATGCCATTGGTATTTTAATGGGGAGTGCTTTAAATCTATAGATTGCTTTGGGTACTATGGACAGTTTAATGATGTTGATTCTACCAATCCATGAACATGGTATGTTCTTCCATCTGTTTATGTCTTCCTTTATCTCTTTTTTCAGTGTCCTATAGTTTTCCGCGTACAGGTCTTTTACCTCCTTAGTTAAGTTTATTCCTAGGTATCTTAATTTTTTTGGTGCGATGGTAAATGGGATTGCTTTTTTAGTCTCTCTTTCTGTAAGTTCACTATTGGAGTGTAGAAATGCCATAGATTTCTTAACGTTAATTTTGTATCCTGCCACATTACCTAATTCATTTATTAACTCTAATAGTTTTTTTATGGAGTCTTTAGGGTTTTTTATGTACAATATCATGTCATCTGCAAATAAGGACAGTTTTACTTCTTGTTTTCCAATTTGGATGCCTTTTATTTCTTCTTCTTGTCTAATCACAATGGCTAATACATCCAGTATTATGTCGAACAGGAGTGGTGAGAGTGGGCATCCCTGTCTTATTTCTGTTCTTAGGGGAAATGGTTTTAGTTTTTGCCCATTGAGTATGATGTTGGCTGTGGATTTGTCATATATGAATTTTGTTATCTTACTGAGAGTTTTTATCAAAATCGGTGTTGTATTTTGTCAAATGCTTTTTCTGAATCAATTGATATGACTATGTGATATGACTTGGTGGTTTTTATCTCTCAATTTGTTTATGTGATGTATCACGTTTATTGATTTGCGGATATTGTACCATCCTTGCAACCCCGGGATAAACCTTACTTGGTCTTGGTGTATGATCTTTCTGATGTACTGCTGGATCCGATTTGCTAGAATTTTCTTGAGGATTTTGGCATCTATGTTCATGAAGGAAATTGGCCTGTAACTCTATTTCATTGTGTGTCTTAATCTGGTTTTGGTATTAAGGTGATGCTGGCTTCATAGAATGAGCTTGGAAGTGTTCCTTCCTCTTGAATTTTTTGGAATAGTCTGAGAAGGATAGGTTTTAGTGCTTCCTTGAATATTTGGTAAAACTCCCCTGTGAAGCCGTCTGGCCCTGGGCTTTTGTTTGCTGGAAGCTTTTTGATGACTGCTTCAATTTCTTCCATAGTTATTGGCCTATTGAGATGTTTAGATTCTTCCTGATTGAGTTTTGGAAGGTTGTATTTTTCTAGGAATATGTCCATTTCCTCCAGGTTGTCCAGTTTGTTGGAATAGAGTTGTTCATAGTATTTTTACAATCCTTTGTATTTCTATGGGGTCTGATGTTATTTCTCCTCTTCCATTTCTGATTTTGTTTATTTGGGTCCTCTCTCTTTGCTTCTTGGTGAGCCTGGCTAGAGGTTCATCAATATTGTTTATCCTTTCAAAGAACCAGCTCTTGGTTTTATTGATCTTTTGTATTGATTTTTGTTCTCTATGTCGTTTATCTCGCTCTGATCTTTATTATTTCCTTCCTTCTGCTCACTGTGGGCTTTTCTTATTGCTCTCTTTCTAACTCTTTGAGTTTTAGGGTTAGGTAATTTATTACCGTTGTTCCTTGTTTTTTGCAGTATGCTTGTAGAGCTATGAACTTCCCTCTTAAGACTGCTTTTGCTGTGTCCCATAGATTTTGGATTGTTGTGTTTTATTGTCGTTTGTTGTCATGATGTTTTTTATTTCTTCTTTGATCTATCTGGTAACCCAGTCATTGTTTAATAGCATGCTACTTAGTCTCCATGTGTTTTATTTTTTTTTTTGGATTGTTTTTATTGTACTTGATTTGCAGTTTTATGCCATGGTGATCTAAGAAGATTCTATCCTATTGAATTTGAAGAGACTTTGCCTGTGACCCAATATATGGTCAATCTTTGAAAATGACCCATGTGCACTTGAGAAGAATGTATATTCTGTGGCTTTGGGGTGAAATGTTCTGAAGGTGTCAATTAATCCCATCTGGTCTAGTGAGTCATTTAAGATTGATTTTTTTTTTTGCTGATTTTTTGTTTAGAGGATTTGTCCAATGGTGATAGTGGGGTATTAAAGTCTCCTACTATGATTGTATTGCTGTCAATCTCTCCCTTGATATCATCCAGGAGTTTTTTATGTATTTGGGTGCTCCTGTATTGGGTGGTATATGTTTACCAGAGTTATTTCTTCTTGTTTGATTGTTCCCTTTAGTATTATGAAGTGGCCTTCCTTATCTCTTTTTATGTCCTTCACTTTGAGATCTAATTTGTCAGATGTAAGTATTGCTACCCCAGCTTTTTTTTTCATTTCCATTCGCCTGAAAAACCTTTTTCCATCCCTTCACCCTCAATCTGTGTGCATCTTTTCTTCTGAGGTGGGCTTCCTGTAGATAGCAGATATATGGGTCATGTTTTCTTATCCAATCAGTTACCCTATATCTTTTGATTGGGGCATTCAATACATTTACATTTAAAGTTATTATTGATAGGTACTTGTTTGTTGCCATTTTTATTCTTTATGCCTGTGTTCCTTCTTCTCTTCCTATTTCTTCTTTTTACAGCAGACCCTTTAGCATTTCTTACATTGCTGGTTTTGTGGTAATAAACTCCCTTAGTCCTTTTCTGTTTGTGAAGCTCCTGATTTCACCCTCCGTTTTGATTGATAGCCTTGCTGGGTACAGTATTCTTGGATTCAGACTTCCTTTGCATGACTTTGTATATTTCATTCCATTCCCTTCTGGCCTGATATGTTTCTGTTTAGAAATCAGTCGCTAGTCTGATGGGGGAGCCTTTGTAGGTAACTTTCTGTCTCTCTCTGGCCACTTTTAAAATTCTTACTTTGTCATTGGTGTTTGCTAATTTAATTATAATGTGCCTTGGTGTCAGTTTTTTGGGGTTCATTTTGTTTGGGACTCTGTGAGCTTCTTGGATTTGTGTGGGGGTTTTTCTTCCCTATATCAGGGAAGTTTTCTGTCATTATTTCTTCAAACAGGTTTTCTATTCCTTGCTCAGTTTCCTCTACTTCTTGCACCCCTATTATGCGGATGTTGTTTCATTTCATGATGTCCCAAAGTTCCCTTAGGCTCTCCTCCTGCTTTTTAATTTTTTTTTCTAGAATCTGCTCTACTTGGGTATTTTCTTCCTACCTTGTCTTCTAGCTCACTGATGCAGTCCTCTGCTTCTTCTAGTCTACTGTTGATGCTTTCTATTGAGTTTTTTATAGCAGCGATGTCATTTTTTTATTTCTTCTTGGTTATTCTTCATTTCCTCTTGGTTCTTACACATATTGTTGAATTTGTCTTCCATTCTTTTCATCCACCTTATAACCATTTCTCTGAATTCTTTCTCTGACAGGTTGCTTGCCTCATTTCATTTACTTCCTTTTCTGGTGATGCCTGCTTTTTTTTCATATGTGGGCTGTTTCTCTGTCTCCCCATGATCTCTCTTCTTTGGGTGTCTGGTTATGTAGTTCTCTCTCTCCTGCATTGATTTAAAGGCACAAAATATAACACAAGGTACAATGCACAAGGCACTGAATACAAATGTATTCATGATATTAATAACCCCAAATAAGGTGACCACCAGAGAAATGTGAATTAGAGTATAGGAGAGAAAGGAGAAAAGAGAGAAAAAAGGAGTGCAAAAATGAAATTGGGAAAAGGAAAAAAAAGTAAGAGAGAAAAGAGAGAGAATAAGAAAGAAGAGGGGAAAAAAACTATATATATGTGGGAAGAAAACTTCAATAGAACAGCCACTAATCCCAACACATGCCAGCAACAAGTACCTGGAGATTAATGCAAACTACAAACAACAACTAATATCAAGTGAGGCGAGGGAAAACAGAAACAAAAAACAAACAAGAACAACAACAAAAAAAAGTGAAACAATCTCACAGACAAGCATTAAAAAACTAATATAATCAACAATCAAGCAAACAACAACAAAAGGACAGAGAGGAAAAAAATTTGGATAGTGAAGAAAGAGAAGAGAGAGGTGTGTATGGACTTGGAGCAGGGGATTGGAATTAGATATATAAGTAAGGTGAAATTTTAAAAGGGGGTAAATAAAAGGAATAGGGAAAATCTAAAGCAGGAATAGGGTAAGAGAAACAAGACAACAAAAGGGGGAAATTGAGGAAGAGAGTGTTGGCATAAAGGTAAAGTTGAGAAAGATAAAATGATGCTAAAGGAAAAATGAAAATATAATGTAGAACTCTAATCCCAAAGTAAAATAAAGAGAAAATAAAATGACACTTTTTTTTAAAAAAAGGTAAAATAGTAGTATACTGATTGAAAATAAAAATGTAATAATTAAAAAGGTAAAATCAAGTGAGGAAAAAAGAAAAAAATTTAGTTTCTTAAGTAAAAGATGAAAAAAATAAAAATGTGCAGTAGTGAAGGTCATTCACTTCCTCTACTGTTCTGTTTGACATGCCTGTTTCCTAGTCAGGACAGTATTGAAGTTCCCTGAGTTCCACTGCTCCTCAGTGTTGTAAGCCAGTCCTGATTTTCAAGCAGACAGTACATCTTTATTTCTTATACTTGTTTATTTGTGTTTACACAAGAGTCAATTTGTGATTCAACCCCGGGTGGCAGTGTTTCTGGATTGAACTCTGGGTCTATAGGTCCTCTCTAACTAGAGTTTATATATTGTTTTCCCTGTGGCACTTAATACCGGTTTGGGGGAATGGGGCTGCCCCAGAGCTGGTTATCTGATCGTTATTCCCTGCTCTGATCCCCAGTTTCAACAAAAACAACTTCCCCCTGCAGTCTCTTAGAATGTCCCCAATTGGGTGATCCTGTGTATTGGGCTTAGTAATCAAAAACAAGGATTTAATGAGAAAAGAGAAAGAGAGAGAGAGACAGTAAATGTGTGAACTCCAGCACTGTGGTGCAAGTCTGTGCAGTCTTTTTTCCCCTTGGGTCTAAGCAGCCGGCACACTTTTAAAATTTTTAGGCTGTCCTTTTGCAACCAGTTCAGCTATGGGTTGCTTTTTATAGTTCCCTTCTGTTAGCAGCTCTGCAGATCCCCTTCCACATTCACAGATCATGCCAGCCCCAACCGCCACAGATTTTTCTGGGCACAGACTTCCCCGGGTCTTCCAGCTCCCACCCTGCACATTTCTGTCTCCTACCTGGACCACAGACCTCACCTTATCCCAGGCGAAATCTGACCTTTCTGTGAGGAGTCACAGAGCTCCTCCAAATCCGCATGCACGTGCCACTTGGGGACTGGAGTTCTTGGGTTCGCAGCTAGTTTGCTGGGTGCCATAGTTGTAGATTCCCAACATATACAAGCTTCTGACAACATCCACTCTCCCCTTCAAGATGGCGCAGTCATCCATGTCAGAGCCGGTTGCTCTGGGAGGAATCCCAGCAGCAGTGGAGGCTGCCTGGTCAGGGGAACCCTGTCTGGCAGTCCCCCACAGTCCCCTGGAGTATAGCTGTCCCTCAACTCACCAACAAACACTCCCTGTGTGACCACACACTCTCCCTTTGTTCTCCCACTCAGGCACCATTTTTCAGTCTGCCTTCCCATCAGCAGCCATCTTCCAACCTTCACCCTTTATTGGTTGTTTTAATCATAAATGGCTATGGTATCTTATCAAATGCTTTTTCTGCATCTATTGATAAGATCAAATGATTTTTACCCTTTCTTTTGTTAATGTGGTGTATTACATTGATTGATTTGTGTATGTTGAACCATCTTTGTGCCCCTAGATTGAACCTCACTTGATTGTGATGTATTATTTTTGATGCACTGTTATATTCTATTTGCTAGTATTTTATTTAGGACTTTTGCATCTGTGCTCATCAGAGATATTTGTCTGTAGTTTTCTTTTTTTTGTGTTATCCTGGCCAGGGTCTGGTATTAGGGTTATGTTTGCCTCAAAAAATGTTTTAGGAAGTATTGCTTCTTCTTCAATTTTTCAAAGAGTCTGAGAAGGATAGGTTTTAAATGTTCTTTGAAAGTTTCATAGTATTCACTGGTGAAGCCATCTGGTCCTGGAATTATTTTTTGGAAGGTCTTTTCATAGTTGTTTCAATATTCTCACTTCTGATAAGTCTACATAGATTTTCCAGTTCTTCATGATTTAGTCTAGGAAGGTTATATATCTAGGACCTTACCATTTCTTCTAGGTTATTGAATTTGGTGGTATATCTACACTAATAAAAGAGAAACATGCAAATTGACCATACCTCCACTACACCCACAAGCCACACCCACCAGCCAATCAGGAGCAAGTATGCAAATCAACCCAACCAAGATGGCTGCAGCCAAGGAGTGAGCAGGAGGCTTGGGTTGCCCCTAGCGATGGAAGAAGCCAAGCTTCCTGGCCTCTGCTCAAGGCTACAAAGTTTCAATTATAAAAGATAAATAAATCCCAACAAAAATGACAGCAGCCATGGAGCTGGAGAGAGCAGGAGCCTGGCCTGCCCTGGCCTCCGATCAAGGCTACAAAGTTTCAATTATAGAAGATAAATAAATCCCAGATACCAGGGCCTCAGCTTGGGTTGCTGGGGGACGTGGCCAGCCTGCAAACCACCACAGGCCCCTCACCCAAGCCACCCCATGCCCCAAGGGAACCCCCACCCTGATCTGGGACACCCTTCAGGGCAAACCAGCCGGCCCCACCCATGCACCAGGCCTCTATCCTATCTAATAAAAGAATAATATGCAAATTGACCTTCATCCCAACACACAAGATGGCTGCCCCCATATGGTCAAAGATGGCTGCACCCATGTGGACACAAGATGGCCGCCATAAAATGGCCAGCAGGGGAGGGCAGTTGGGGAGGACCCAGGCCTGCAAGGGAGGGCAGTTGGAGGCTATCAAGCCTGCAGGGGAGGGCAGTTAGGGGTGACCAGGCTGGCAGAGGAGGGAAGTTGGGGGTGACTGGACCCGCAGGGGAGGGAAGTTAGGGGCAATCAGGCTGGCAAGGGAGCAGTTAGGCATCAATTGGGCTGGCAGGAGAGTGGTTAGGGGGTGATCAGGCTGGCAGGCAGAAGCAGTTAGGGGCAATCAGGAAGGCAGGCAGGCAAGCAGTTGGGAGCCAGCAGTCCTGGATTGTGAGAGGGATGTCCAACTGCCCATTTAGGCCTGATCCCACTGATCCTACAGGGATTGGGCCTAAACGGGCAGTTGGACATCCCTCTAGGGGTCCCAGATTGGAGAGGGTGCAGGCTGGGCTGAGGGACACATACCCCCGTGCACAAATTTCGTGCACTGGCCCTCTAGTAGTTTTTTATAATATTCTAGTATGATCTTTTGTATATCTGTGATGTCAGTAGTAACTTCTCTCTCATTTCTGATTTTTGTTTATATGGGTCTTTTCCCTTTTTTCTTTAGTGAGTCTAGCCAGGGTTTTGCCAATTTTTTTAATCTTTTCAAAGAACCAGCTCTTTGTTTTATTAATTTTTTGTATGATGTTTTTGTTCTCTATTTCATTCAATTCTGCTCTATTTTATTATTTTCTTTCTTCTGCTAACTTTGGATTGCTTTTGTTCTTCTTTTTCTAATTCTTTAATATGTGATGTTAGGTTGTTTATTTGGGATTTCTCTTGTTTCTTGAGATAGGCCTGTAATGATATAAATTTCCCTCTTATCACTGCTTTTGCTGCATCCCAGAGGCTGTGATATGTTATATTGTCATTCTAATTTGTCTCTATATATCTTTTGCTCTCATCTTTTATTTCTTCTTTGACTCAGTCAGTTTTTAGTAGTACATTGTTTAATTTCCACCTATTTGTGGGTTTCTTCCTTTTTGCAGTTGATTTCTAATTTCAAGGCATTGTGGTCAGAGAATATGTTTGGTATAATTTCAATCTTCTTGAATTTGTGCTAGTTTTGTGACCCAATATATGGTTTATCCTTGATAATGTTCCATGCGTGCTGGAAAAGAATGTATAATCTGATGTTCTGGGATGAAATGTTCTGTTAATGTCAATTGTGTCTATTTGGTCTAGTGTTTCATTTAAAGAAAATATTTCTTTACTGATTTTCTGTTTGGTTGATCTGTCTAGAGCTGTCAATGGAGTACTAAGGTCCCCAACTATAATTGTGCTTTGATTGTCCCTTTAGTTCTGTGAGTAGCTGTTTTATATATTATGGTGCTCCCTGGTTGGGTGCATATATATTAAGAAGTGTTATATTTTCTTGATGAAGTGTCCCATTTATCATTATAAAGTGCCCATCTTTGTCTGCTGTTATTTTGTTATCTTGAAATCTATTTCATCAGATACAAATATGGCTACATCTGCTTTTCTGTGGATGTTACCTGCTTGGAGAATAATTTTCCACCCCTTTACTTTGAATCTAACTTTGCCTTTGCATCTTAGATGTGTCTCTTGTAGGAGCATATAGTTGGGTTTGGTTTTGATCCACTCTGCTGCTCTGCCTCTTTATTGGTGAATTGAGACTATTTACATTTAAGGCAATTATTGATGTATAAGGATTTTAAAAAATCTTTATTGTTGAGATTATTACAGATGTCTCTCTTTCTTCCCCCCATAGCTCCCCTCCACCCAATTCCCCCTAACCCCAGGCCTTCACCACCTTATTGTCTGTGTCCATAGGTAATGCATACATGCATATAAGGTCTTTGCTTAATCTCTTCCCACCGCCCTTCCCTCTGAGAATCGTCAGTTTGTTCCATTTCTATGCCTCTGATTCTATTTTATTCACCAGTTTATTCTGTTCATTAGATTTCTTATTTGTTTAATTTTTCATTCAATTGTTGATAGAGATGTATTTGCTGACATTTTGTTGTTCATATTTTTTATCTTTAACTTTTTCTTCTTCTTCCTCTTCTTAAAAAATACCCTTCAGCATTTCATATAATACTGGTTTGGTGGTGATGAACTCCTTTAGCTTTTTCTTGTCTGTGAAGCTCTTTATCTGACCTTCAATTCTAAATGATAGCTTTGCTGGTTGTAGGTTCTTGCTATTCATCACTTTGAATATTTCTTGCCACTCCCTTCTGGCTTACATAGTTTCTGTTGAGAAATCAGCTGACAGTCATATAAGCATTCACTTGTAGATAACTAACTGCTTTTCTCTTGCTGCTTTTAAGATTCTTTCTTTGTCTTTTGCCCTTGCCATTTTAATTATGATGTGTCTTGGTATAGTCCACTTTGGATTTCTCTTGTTTGGGGTTCTCTGTGCTTCCTGGACTTGTAAGTCTATTTCTTTCACCAGGTAGGGGAAGTTTTCTGTCATTATTTCTTCAAATAGGTTTTCAATGTCTTACTCTCTCTCTCTTTCTTCTGGCACCCCCATAACTCGAACATTGGTACGCTTGAAGTTGTCCCAGAGGTTCCTTACACTATCTTCATTATTTTTGCATTTTTTTTTTCTTTTTGCTCTCCTGGTTGGGTGTTTTTTGCTTCCTCATATTTCAAATCATTGATTTGATTCTCAGGATCTTCTAGTCTACTGTTGAATCCCTGTATATTATTCTTAATTTCAGTCAGTGTGTGCTTAATTTCTGACTGGTATTTTCCCTTTTTTTTTTTTTTTTTTTTTTTTTTGGCATTCTCACTAAGATCCTCGAAAGTCTCACTAAGTCCCTTGGAGGTTTCTAGAAGGTTCTAGAGTAACCATATAACTGTGGTTTTGAAGTCTATATCCAGTAGTTTTCTTTCCTCCATTTCTTTCATTTGTGACATGTTTCCATGTCTCTGCATTTTAGCTGCTTCCTTGTGTTTGTTTCTATGTATTGGGCAGAGCTGCTAAGTTTCTTTGAGTTGACAAAGTGGCCTTGTGTAGTAAGTGTCCTATAGGGCCCAGTGGCTCAGCCTCCCCAGTCACCTGAGGTGAACACTCTAGGTGCTCTGTCAGATGTCCGCTGGCTCAATCACTGTTCCCTTCACTTGCCTTGCTGGACTCCCCGCTCTCTCCTACCCCCCACCTGTCAGTTTCTCCCATCTGAAGGAAGTGCCTGCTACTGCCAGCTTCCTCCCCTCTCCAGGCCCAGCCAAGAGCTCTTGGCTGTAGGGCTGCATCTGCGGACCATCTGTGCTTTCCTCCCTTCTCATCTCCCTCTTTATTCCCAGTTTCTTACCTTAGATGTTTCAGTGTGTGGGTCTCTCAGGCATGCCTCTGTATTGAGTATGGACTTCTTTGTTGAATTATAGTTGGTTAAATTTTTGAAATTTCAGGGGGAGAGGCCAGGGGGATCTCTCACACTGCCATTCCTCTGATGTTACTCCTCAATATACTTTCAAAGGATATAGTTTCAATTTATTTAGCTTCAGTTCCCTTCAGCAATGATATGCACATCTATAATGCACATCTTTATCCCATAGAGCTCAAGTTTTAGTGGGAAATACAGGTTTTAAACAGTCACCAACTCCTCATTAAAAGTCAGAAAAGGAGGAAGGAAAGGAAAAAAACTTCAATATACATTATATGCATACAACCTCCTGTGCTCCCTGCAGACAGGGAAAGTGGACAAGCACATTAGTGATGTGATATGAGGCAAAATAGAAAAAAGTGTTTGAATTTTTGTTAAAGTACAACTTTCTCTCAAATCAAGGTGTAGGAAAACCCTACTAGCAATATATATATATATATATATATATATATATATATATATATATATATTAGTACACACACATATATGTGTATATATATATATATATATACACTGAGTGGCCAGATTATTATCATCTCTGAATGCATAATAATCTAGCCACTCATTGTGTGTGTGTGTGTGTGTGTGTGTGTGTGTGTGTGTGTGTGTATTGGAGGCCCGGTGCATGAATTCATGCATGGGTGGTGTCCAGCCAGCTTGCCCAGGGGAGGGGACATGGGCTGTTGGCTGGTCTGCCTGCTGATCGAATTCCTGGTCAAGGAGACAATTTGCATATTAGCCTTTTATTATATAAGATATACACTGAGTGACCAGATTATTATGCGTTTAGAGATCATAATAATCTGGCCACTCAGTGTATATGTATATGTGTGTAAACACACACACACTGAGTTCAGTTTTGTATGAACTTAACGTTGATAAAAAATTATAAAAGTTTGTCTTAGTATTCTAGATGTTTATTTTTAAAATATTTTATGATAGTGTTATATGTCATTCTTTAATGTCTCAACATATAAAATACTAGAAGCCCAGCATGCAAAATTGCACCACCCCGCCCACCCTCGCATGCCCCACCATGCTCACAGCCCCACCCACCTGCACCGGTCTTTGATCATTAGGACTACTGGGTTTTTATAATATATATACTTAGGTTGAGGTCCATCATAGTGGTGGTAGATAAAAACCCATTTTTCAAACTGTCTTTAAAATTCAACTTTTTGGACAAGTTCTTGTCAGATTGGTTAATTTGTCAAGAGTGGCTGTCAAAGCTCTCCCATCAGCATAAAGAGAAAGCTGGCTTTGCTAATTCACCTTTGTTTCCTTGACCCCCCAACCTATGCCTTTCTTATGGAACTATTTTTAGACAATTGCTATTTTATGAGGCTTAATTAACTGTGATTGAGTTAATAGATGATAAAGGCCACAAATATACTTAACTGGATATATATACATTAAAATACAAACACTAGACAATTGATTGCCTTTTGCCTGTCCTCCTACTCCCTGCATACCCCAACATCTTCTCACTTACCTGAGCACATAGCAGTATATACTTATTTGTATAACTCCCCCAGTAGACTAGAACCCTTTGAAGATCATAATTCTAACAACCATTTTTTAAAATTTCATGTCTATCATGGCACCTGTACATAGACATTTGCTCTTTTGCTACTGAATTGAATATTCTGTTAAAGCATTGGTTAGCCAAGAGTGGTCGCATCTTCAGTCCTGATCCTATTATTTAAGAGACCTACTAACCCACAGGAAACAGGATATTCACTGGTAACTTTGAGTGAAAAGAGAGAAGAAGTTCCAGTTAAGCACTTTGTAAACATCTGAGGACTGATGTTGGTCTATAGTACAACAGAGGTTTTTACTGGCCTTGATAAAGACAAGGAAGTAATTTTTCGTAAAGCTAAATTGATTCAGTTTGAAGGACTATTCTTTTTTATTTTCTTTATTGATTAAGGTATTACATATGTGTCCTTATCCCCCCCCCCCATTGCTCCCCCACCCTCCCTGCTCATGCCCTCACCCCCCTGGTGTCTGTGTCCATTGGTTATGCTTATATGCATGATCTCTCCCCCTTACCCCCACCCTCCCCTGCCTTCCCTCTGAGGTCTGATGGTTTGATCAATGCTTCTCTGTCTCTGTTTCTTTATCTGAAATGATGTATTTGGTTAATTTTTTTAATTTATCTTTAGTTGGTAAAATTAAAAAATAGCAACCTTATAGAAATTCCCAACATAGTTCTGACATTTTCCTGATTCATTAAATTCAGCAACCATTGGCCTAGTATAAAAAACACTAGGAAAGAAAGTGTGTGTATGGGGCAGCACAAGTCTGTGAGCATTGGGGGTACCTGCAAGGTTAACAGAGGGACAGGACAGTGGAGAGCACTGCTCTGTGAGCCAGGAGGCATCACTCCAACCACAGGAGTCCCAATAGGGGTGGCCTCAGTCACAGACTTTTCTTTTGGGGGCCACAGCCTGCTCCCCTGTGATTGAGGAAAATGCTCAGATGATTTGCATGGTGTCTTCTTCCTCTAATAGTCTTAATTTGTGATATTTTTATAACCTCCTGAGGATGACAGTTTACTGGAGATTCCTTTCGTATTTGATGTTTCCTCTTTCTGCAGACACCATCTTATAACAAATACAACCTCAAACCCCGAACAATTGAGAAGCAGGCTAAAGAGATCCTGATCTGCCGCCACAACACCTTACGGAAGAGTATGAGGAAAGGCCACAGCCTGCCATGGGGAACGCCGGTAAGGGCGGGGGGGAGGGGGCTTGTAAGGTGGACACACCTGAGATCTGGCTCATCCTAGGACAGGGCCTCCTCAGGTGACTACCACTGATACTTAAACAAACAAAACCACTGCCTTGTTGACAGAGAAATGTAAAAGCAGTGGGGCAGGACACACACTCAGGTATCCCTCTTGGAGTCCAGGACCTTAGGAACCCAAGGGATCTCTCCTCCAGGAGGGGTAAGCGACTGCAGTGCACGTGCTGTGCCCTGAGTCTGGACTGGACTTGGTGGTGGCCAGGACTAAACAAGCCTGGACCTCCAGGAACCAGCGCCCCTGGCTCTAGGAAGCTTATACCTCTCCCAGCGAAGAGGTTGCTTTAGCCAAGACACTTGGACCTTATTTCCATATTATCTGCTGTGCATCTGAGCTATTCACAAAGCAATCTTACTAGGACCAATGGATGGAATTGGGTCTGGGGTAGGTCCTCCTCTCCACCCTAATCTCAGTGAGACTGTGGGAATAACTCTGAGAGGTTTATAATGGTCTATTTTATCATGACAAGGAAAGCAAATATACAGTATTTTAAAGGCTGAAGCATTCTGTTTTTTTAAACAAAAATAACTGAAAGCCAGTGATCCAAAAAAAGATGCCACAGTACAAGTCTGTGTCCTTCACTTTGTTTGCCACGTGAAATTCAAATCACAGTAGCTAACTCTGCCTTTATTTCTGCTTGTTCCCTACAGGCCAGTACCAAAAGTATCCGCTACCTCTCCTTTCCCTACAGCCATCCTCAGTCAGCAAGGGCAGATGGGGAGGCTGCTGCCCGCGAAGGTGACTTGTGTGTCTGGCTGCTGGTCCTCTTTTCTGTAAAGACACAGATGATATATATTTTGGGGGTTGGAGGCCAAAATGAAAAATCAAGAATATTATATAGACACTTCTAGAACCAAAAAGAGGGAGAGAGAGACAAAGAGAGAGAAGGGGAAAAAACAACTTTTTTATTAATCTAATTCAAAAATTCATTGATGGACACTGAAATTTGAATTTCCTATCATTTTACTTGTCATGAAATATCTTTTAACTTTTTCAGCCATTTAAAAATGTAACAATCATTTTCATTTCACAGGCAGCAAACCAAATATAGCCCAAGGCTCCTAATTTGTTAACCCCCATCATAGAAAAACAAAAAATGGGCACATTTTTAAAGTCACAGAATTCACCCATGGTTTAAAAATTTCCAGAATTCTCCAAAGTTGGTTAAATTTTACTAAAATAATTTCATCAAATTTACTGGTTAAATATTTCCTTTTTAATATCTGTATGCACACACACCTATGCATGCATATCAATTTAAATTTTCCTAAAATTTCAAGATTTTAAATCACATTTGAAAATCAAATAACCTAAACATATATGATTTTATTTTATTTTATATATATTTGTATTGATTTCAGAGAGAGAGAGGGAGCAAGAGATAAAAACATCAATGATGAGAAAGAATCATTGATTGGCTGCTGGGGATCAAGCCCAAAACCTGGGCATGTGCCCTGCCTGGGAATTGAACCCATGACCTCCTGGTTCATAGGTAGATGCTCAACCACTGAGCCATGCCGGCTGGACACATATAGGATTTTAGAATTAAATCTTTGAAAAGTGAATATATTCTTTAAAATTAAACTTTTTATTTCTGATTTTAAAACTTGTT
Source organism: Corynorhinus townsendii (assembly GCA_026230045.1). Taxonomy (NCBI): domain Eukaryota; kingdom Metazoa; phylum Chordata; class Mammalia; order Chiroptera; family Vespertilionidae; genus Corynorhinus; species Corynorhinus townsendii. The sequence goes on along the minus strand of JAPDVU010000007.1, from coordinate 96,694,263 downwards.
TGATGTAAAAATAAAATCAACCAGTATTGAAAGGAGTAAAAAGAAAGTTAAAAGTACTTGAAACCCCAAATCCAGATATAATCACAATAGACAGTCTGGTCGGGGTCCCATAATTCTCTCTACACCCTCCTGATCCAGACCCTACCCAGACCTGATACAAAAAAACACACAAAAACAGAAGTCACAACCACCAGCACCATCATATACATAAAGTCATAGCATAGTCATTGTTCTGTAACTTTTATAAATTGTCTAATTCACTCAACCATATGTTGTGGACATCTTCCCATGTCAATAGATATTAACCTTTTGATCATTTTTAATGACTTAATAAAAATAAATTATATAAGCGCACCATGATTTATTTAGCTAAATCCTTATTGACAAATATTTAAGGTAGTTCCAAATTTTTTGTGAATATAAGCAATGATATATAATAAGTGTCTTGGATAACTTGTGATGGATTTTTGCATAAACATGCCATTATTTTCTTAGTACTTTTTCCTGGAAGTAAAAATTTTGGCTAAAAAATTGTTTCTTTTTTAATTTATGTACATCAAAAGTCTGTGAGAAAGGTCATTGCTGAACACTTACCATCACTGGCTATTGTCAAACTTTTGAGTAATCTATGCTATGATAAGATAAAATTTAATTTTCGTGAATCCTTTTATTTTTAGTACGGTTGAGCATCAATTCATAATTTTAGAGCCATCTGTCTTTCTTTTGAGGAAGCTTCTGTGTTTCCTTGGCCCATTGTTTTCTATTTGGTTGCTGGTTTCCTTTAATGAATTTGAAGAACATTATATAACTAAGACATCATCTATTGTCTCGTATTTGTTGTTAATGCTTTTTCCTCAAGTTTCACAGTTATCTTTTAGTTTTTGGACACACTTGCCGACCAGATTCTGATGAATCAAATTTACTTGATTTTCAAAGAAAAATTAGAAAATGACTTACAGTAGAACCTTGGTTCTCAAACTTAATTCATTCTGGAAGGCTGTTTAAGAAGTGATTTGTTTAAAAACTGAATCATTTTTTTCCCCTTAGAAATAATGTAAATTGAATTAACTCATACCAGACCCCTAAATGATTCCCTGTTTTAACCTTTCTTATATACGGTACATGTCTAATGTACTGTATAACCTATAAACAAACATTTCTTCTCTTAAATTTATCAAACCACCCCCTTCAGCATCGGTCCCAGAGGTGTCTTTCAGGGCAGCCTGCCGCATCTTCGCTTGTTCACATGCCACTGCCTGGAAATGCTGTAAGGACTAACTGCTTTTCCTTTACCCAAATCAGCCACAGTTTTTCTACCTCTCCAATTGCCTGTGGTCATTGTTTCTTTCACACCCTAAGCAACAGTAGCACTCTTGTTGGCCGCTTTATGTTTTAAAATTGTGCTAATTGTCCATTTAATCAGCAACAAAAGCAACTCCCCCCCCACACACACACACACACACACATCTCCCCTAAAAAATATTCATGGCGCAATTTCCTGAGATAACAAGCAGGGTTTAGAGGGACACTTTTTGTCATGCTGTTGTATCAGAAAGAAAGGGTTATGAGGTTGAGAACTGAAATTCCACAACTTAAGACATTATTTCTATAAACAACCTGGTTTGAGGACCAGGATTTGACTAGACCCAATATTTTTCATCTAGAACTTTAATAGCTTGACTTTCTCATATAAATTTCAAATCATCTGAGATTTATCTTTTTGTAGATTAAGATAGAGATTGTTTTCAAATGTTTATGTTCCTGTCCCCTCACCATTTTTCATTTAAAATGAAATGCCATCTTTGTTGTACTAAAGTCACTCATCCTGAGAGAGTTTTGAACTCTCAATTCTGTCTCATTGGTCTAGTATCTCTCAGATCACAATCTCATGACTAGTATTATTTTATGTTATGAAAGAGTTATTCCACAAACAAAAGCAAACAAAAAGGAACCCCAGTACAGGGTGCATAATAGATTAATTCTAAAGCCCTTCCTGCTCTGACTCATTGGTGATGTTTATGTTGTGAGAGTGAACAGAAGACATCAAAACCTCACAGTCCTTACTGGTGATATAAACCCAATACCACCTGCTAAGGCAGAAGAAAACAGCTTTCCTGAGCACTAATGCACAAATCTTAACAAAGCATTAGACACAAAATACAGCTGAACAGCCTAGATGGTTTGGCTCAGTGGATATAGCATTGGCCCAAGTTCAATTCTGGTCAAGGGCACATGCCCAGGTTGTGGGCTTGATCCCTGAGGGCGGGGTGGGGTGGGGGGGGGGGGATGCAGGAGGCAGCCGATCAATGATTCTGTCTCATCATTGATGTTTCTAGCTCTCTTTCACTCTCCCTTCCTCTCTGAAATCAATAACAATATATTTTTTAAAAATACAGCAGAACATTAAAGGAATAATACACCTTACAAAGTGGAATGTATTCCAGACATGTGGTTGTTCAACATTTGGAAATGTGTTTACATTATCCACCAGGTTACCAGGTCAAAAGAGCATATCCTTGCAACTCATGTCCTAAAAGGCATCTCACTCATACTTTCAGTAAAAATCATAAAATCCCAGGAAGATATACACAGGACTTATATGAAGAAAACATCAAACCCCACTTCTTCAGGCTGTCATTCCATCTGTAAAGGGGAGAGTCCTGGTATTTTCCGCATACAGAGTATGGCCCCAATGGGAAGCCAGTCGGCTCACAAAAAGCTGTTGGAACAAGGTGCTAGCAAATGCGCAATGAGCATTAGCTGTGTAACTCCATGGAGAGGGCCAAAGAGGACGTGGCCTGAGGAGATGGAGATGTTCCTGGAAAGGAAGACAACACAGCAGAAATGTCAGTTCTACATGAACTGATGGAGAAGTGAAGTGACGTCCTCATCCCAATGGTTTTCCTTTCAAATGTGCCCCCTGAGCCCACATGTCCTTCTTGGAGTGAAATCTGGCGCACCTAGAAATCTGAGAGGGAAAAGTAGTGACGTGGACTTATCCTTAACATGTTTTAAAGAATTATAATAATCATCCTGGTGAGACTGAGACAGTCCTCGGTGTGTATCTGGGCACAATTACTGAAATCCTCGAGGCCTTCTGGGCCGAACAAGGTCAGGAAATGGCAGAGGGGCTTTGGGGCGAAGCCAGAGGGGCCCCCAGCCAGCAGGTAGCCCTGGCTAACCAGGCCGCCACTTGGGAAGCACTTCCCTCCTCCCACCCTCGCCTTCCAGGGCCAGAGCAGCCTTAGCTCTGGGTGTCTGGGAGCTCCCTAATGGTTTGGGGGGTCTCCACCTCCTCTTCCTAGGCCCTTGGGTTCACCTGATGCTACAGGAACAGAGGTCCTGCCTGGACAGCATTCTATGCCTGAGATTGCCGGACCAGTGCAGGCTGGGGAGATGCGGAGCTTTAGATGGAGTGCACATGGCTATGCACCACTGAGCAGGCACCCAGTGCCGCAGAGCTGTGCACCTAAAAATGCTTAAAATGAAAAACGGCTAAAATGCTAATTGTATGTGATGTGTATTTTACCACAACTGAAACCAGACCACAGCACCCAGAGGGCATGGGAAGGGCTGCCCTGCATCTAGGTCTGCCTCGGAGTCTGCTCTCAATCCGGTAGCAGGCTCCCTGCCCTGAGCAGAAGCCCTTCCCTGCTTCTCCTTCATGCCACCTACCCACCCTGGTGCAGGTCCAGAAGTGAGGCTCTCCCTTGTGGCAGATGGAAGCGCAGATGTTCACATCTTACTACTGAGACTTCTCTACCACCCTCCCCCTGGCACTGTGCTCTCCCTCCCCTCCCCCTGGTACTGCGCTCTCCCTCCTTTCCCCTCCCCCTGGCACTGTGCTGCCTGGGTATGGGGAGGATGGGTGTGCAAATGGGACAGAGAGCAGTCCCCACTCTCCTCCTCCCCCCACTTTCCAAGGAACTACTTTCTCCCATTTTGGACAGATCTCATGAGTTAAGTTGCAAATCACCTGCCCAAGCCTCTTCCTAGTGCATAGAACCCACTTTCTAATAACCAGAGGTGGTCAGGAGATGGCAAATAGAGCCTGCCCACTGATGAAGCACATGCTAGAAAGGAGTGGTTGGAAGCCAGGAGAGGGAAAGGGGGAGAGGAAGAGGAAGGCTTGGCGCTGGGGGAGACACATGGGCTGTGTTTTCTTAGGTGTTTAGGTGGTGTTCCAAGCACCAAAGAATAAAGGGATCTCTGGTTCCAGGCCAATTGTAGAGCACAAATTAAAGGGGAGTCATTAAAAATGAACAAGTAATCCTATATAATAAAAGGCTAATATGCAAATAGACCTAACAGCAGAATGACCAGTCGCTATGACACTCACTAACCACTAGGAGGAAGATACCCCCTGGTGGTCAGTGTGCTCCCACAGCTGGAGCACTGCTCAGCCAGAAGCTGGGCTCACGGCTGGTGAGCGCAGCAGCGGTGCGGGAGCCCCTTCCACCTACGCAGCAGTGCTAAGGATGCCCTACTGCTGGCTTAGACCCACTCCCCCATCAGTCAGACATCCCCCAAGGGCTCCCGGACTGCAAGAGGGCGCAGGCCGGGCTGAGGGACTCCCCCCCCCCCCCCCCCGCAACATGAATTTCATGCACCAGGCCTCTTGTATACTATGTTTTCTTTATTCAACGCATTGATCCCAGCTTTCTGTCCCCCTCAGCTTCCAGACGACCTTCTCAAGATGAATTGGTCACATTTCAGGAAGACGTCGTTGAACAGGGCACTTTAAGATTTTGTGATGTCCCATGTGCTAACCACATGGGGTCAGGTGTAAACCTGTGTGCATGTTAGCACTAACTCTGGGGATTTTGTTTTTTGTCTTGCTTTTTAGAAGGGAGAAGAAAGTGGGAGAAAGAATTTGATTTCAAGTTTAAATAAAAGGCCTTAAAATACCTCAATTCTCAGGATATTTAAAGGAAAATAAATGTCTGAGGTTAAAATTTTGAGAAAATGAGAATTAAAGATCTTGTGAAAAATGCCCTTCAAGGATGTGAACACAGCGAAGGAAAGTCCATGTCCTGGGCACCTTGCAGCTCTTTGTGAGGGCAGCCAAGAGCAGACATTGCATGGATCCCCAGTGGCTTTTCTCGTCTCCTGATGCAGCTATCCGGACTGCATGTGACATTGTAAGATGACAGTCTGGTGTGGGGGGAGAGCCAGACAGACTCTGCTCAAACCTGCCTTCACTGTGTGATGCTGAAAGTCATCCTCTTAAACCTTTGCCTGGGAAATGAGCATCACACTCTTTCTCCTCACAAAGGGTTATGATAAGGATCTGATGGCATAATAGATGTAGGATGGTTAGCACAGTGGCAGACACATAATATGTTTCCAACGAATGGACTTTGTCCTCATTGTCATTGCTATTGTGTGCCAGCCTTGATCTGTTCCCCTTCTTCCCTCTTTTGAAATGAGAGCATCTAGTCATAGTTGCTTTGCCACACATGGATGTCTACTGTGCTCACACCCTGACCCTATTTCTCTGACATTGGCTAGTTAAAGGTTAAAAAGGAAAAAACTCAGATTTAATGCTTTCTGGCAATACTGATTAAAAAACAAACCTAGCTAAAGACAGTCATTTTCATGTCACAAAATCACATACCCTTCAGTTTAGCATCAGGCTTTGACAACACAAAGGACCAATTGTTCTGATTTTGTAAAAAACACTCCCTACTTACCTGGAGAAGACAAGCTTACCTGGAGGAGACAAGCTTGATACGCATGTTTATGACACTGCACGTAGAGCTTCTCCAGTTGATCCTTAAACAGCTCAGGTGTGAACTGTGTGGGTCCACTTACTAGTATATGTGGATTTTTAAATAACTATGTAAATTAATTTTCTCTTCCTTATGACTTTCTTAATGGCATTTTATTTTCTCTAGCTAACTTTATTGTAAGACTACAGTTCTAGGAATACATCTAACATACAAAACATGTGTCAATCAACTTTTTGGGTTACTGATAAGGCTTCCAGTCAACAGTAGGCAATTAGTAAAGTTTTGGGGAGTCAACAGTTATACATGGATTTTTGACTGTGCAGGCCGTTGGTACCCCTCATCCCCATGCTATTCAAGAGTCAACTGTTCTCTACTCTCCCGCTAGGGTAGCAGACCTGAGGGAGAAGGTCAGGCTCTGAACGTTGAGTGTCAGAGCTGGACCCTCAAAAAGGCCTGCTTCGTGCTGAGTTCTCGCCATCGAGATGTTCTCTTCTCTCTGACCTGGTCTTGCTCTTACCTCTTCTCATCATGCTTTCCTAGATGTGGACAGCAGTGATTCAGAACTCTCCTTCATCATGTTCAATGCACACTCTCGAACACGGTCGCTGCAAGAGAGACAACGAACACAACAAATAACCACAATGAAGAATTTAAACAGAGGAGGGAAGCTGTCCAGCTCTAGTTATCAAATAAGTCCAAGCCAAGAAGAGCATGTTTGCCGGAGCAAAAAGGCTTTGAGGCCCAAACCGCTATTTCACACTGTGGATGAGGAGCGTGAATCTGGAGAGGAGAGTGGAGAAGAGGCCTCAGCCCCGGGCACCAGACAGTTGGCTGAGCACAGAAGGGAGTCTCGAAGTCCTTTGCTCCAAAGGAAATAGTTGTGTTTGGCACAGGGTTGCTCGCCTGCTCCTCCTGAGCCATCTCCCTATTGTGTGGGTGGAGGGTTTTCAGAATTCTGAAGAAAGCTACTGAGCTTGCTTTTTTGAAGCTGAGTCAGGCATAAGAGGCAGGGGGTTTGGAGGACGGGAGCACTAACATGCAGGCGGTGCCATATTCTTAGCTGATATACTTTGTAGATGCTTTCTTGTGAGTCAAAGACCTTTATCACCCCAGAAATTATTCACTAAGGATTTCTAAGAGTGTATGATCCATTTAATTTATTGAGATACAATGTGGTTGGTAATTTACCTGGACAATATGCATGTACAATTTATAATCAAGGTAGACCTCAGTGGAGCCCTAGAAATATTCTGGCCCAACTCCATGAGGTTACAAATGAGGACATCTTGCCCAAGGTCACATGGTGAGTTGCTGCTTCACAAGCTAATTGACCTCCCTCCCAGGAGCATGTATTTGATTTTGATTGTGATTTTCACTATTCAGTAATTATGGGGAGAGGTAAAACTTACCATAGCATTGCTATACTTAATCAGTAGCAACAATAGATACAGACTAAAGAATTAATCTGCAGACAATGAGCTTGTCTATATTATAATTGGAATATTTCTTTCAAAAACAAATATTAGAAACAAAATAGCCACAATCAAGCTTTAAATAGCAATTATATAACAGGCATTTATTAGATGTGCATTTTTAAGGTATGGTATTTTGCCCTAAGGATTGAAACTATTCTCCAATTTAATTTCCCATCTTCATCGTCCTCAAACTTGACCTTGAACCTCACTCTCCAGCTCACCAACTTTGCTAGATGGCTTTATCTTTCCTCCCTCTTTCCCCTCTCTTCCTCTTCTCTGTCTTCTGGCCACCTAGATATTTAAGATTTATGAATCTTACGGCAGGCGAGGAGCGAGCAGTCCTGGTGACTCTGGTAGACTTTGAGAGCTCGTGGTGGACTGGTCTCTTTATCATCCAACATGGCTTCAAAATGCAGTGTGATCTGATCTTCGTTCCATTTGTGATTCGGGATGACTTGAGGGTCTAACAGGCACCCAAGGGATGCTCTAGTTTCCCAGGACAAGTGTTTTGAGCAGACACCACACAACTCAGTAGCAAAAGTTTCGTCTGGAGTACTGAGGAAGATCTGGCTCTTCTTCCTTCCTCAGCTCCAGGAGGGCTGCAATCCCATGAGGGGTGTTCTCCCAGGCCTGAGGCTCCCAGCCTGGCTGCTGCTGCTCCAAGCCTGGCTGCTGCTGCTCCAGGCCTGAAGCTCTAGGCCTGCTGCTCTGGGCCTGGCTGCTGGCCCCCTGAGCAGTCTACCTGCTCCGCCAGGGGCAGAATTTGTCCTTTTTTTCTTTAACCTCAAAAAATCAGACACACAGCCCACAGAATCTTAATTTTCTCTGTAAGTTGTTTGTTTGCTTTGCTTTTGTTTTTGTTTTCTCAGACATATTTATATTGCTAGGCTGAATGGTTTTGTGTTTCCATGAATTCTGAAGTTGGATAAAGTAGTGTTTCCTTGTATTCATCCTATACAGAGGCTTTCTACCCTAAAGTTTTTTCACATGTTTTCTGGTGCTTATGGTAAATGTTCATATTCATCTTTTCCAGCCATGATGTGATGCCATGGCACTGCTCTCATCTTTAATCACTCTGCTAACAGGGAAACCCTGGCTAGCGGTTGCAGAGGGATCTGCTAGGACAAAGTGGAGAGGAGATTCTGGGTGTTGTATTATGCTTCCTTCATGCTTTTCTCTTGCTCATGAAGGCTATGTACTTCTGTTTACTCTTCTTGGAAATGTTAAAGTGTCATGGGAGGTAGGGCTAGAATTACCACCCAAATTCAGTGATAGAGTGACCATTGCTATATGGTAGGTGCCTACTACTTCAGCTGAGAGAGCTGGTTTCAGCCCACAGGGAAGCCCTCACACCTCCTTATCTGTTTGGATGCCTGCCACTCAGATCATTTTGATTTTAAAATCAATATAATTAGTTCAGAGCTCAGACTCTGAAATCAGACCACTCCTAGCTGTAGGACCTTGGGCAACTTAACTATCTTCCCTAAGCTGAAAATTACTGATTAATATTCTAAGGTATTAATTTCATCTACTTCATAAAATGATAACAAGGATTAAATAAAATAACTTGTAAGATTCTTAGCTTTGTGCTTGTTTTATGCTAAGAGCTGGATGACTAATAGCTATAACTATTTAGGGCTAAAATATCTATTCCTGAGAAAAGGCATACAGGGATTGGATAACATGAGGAGGCATAAATAACAGAAATCTAAGACTTTTCTGAGAGACATTGGATTGTCATAATAGAGGACATTTGGGGGCCTGGTGAGAGGATGTGGCAGAAACAGAAAGCACTGAAACATGACCACCTGGCCATGTCTCTACCAGCACCCATCAGTCCACAACAAAACCAGAGGAGAGATCTGAATACAGATGCATGTTTTTCAATCACAGCTTGTTTATTTCTGTGTAGTTCCCTCAAAATCATTGCATTTCCTACGTTGAGGACAGTTACCCTGGTATCCAATTTTAACCACGATATATTTCCAAAGAGACAGTGAATTCCCAAGGCCTGCCTCTGTAACCCATGGTAGGCCAGTACAGGAAGAGAGTGCTCCTCTGGCAGGGCAGAGGGTGCAGCTCCACTCCTCAGCTCCGGGTCTTCTCCATAAGAGGCCTTCCCTTAAAAAGAGTGATTTTTTTTAATGTATGGATATAAAATAGAGGGATACATTTTCAAGGATTTTCAGCATGGAAAAAAATAGTTTCTAGTGATGTTTCATAACTTTCTAAAATTAGGAAAACTAATTTTTTAAAAATAAAGTCAATAAATATATGTTGGTGGTGTCTAAGGTTTCTGCAAGTATATTTCATCCACAAATAAGACAGATGGTTTATTGTAGATTAGAGACCCGGTGCACAAAATTCGTGCATGGATGTGGTCCTTAGGCCTGGCTGGTGATCGAAGCATGAGCATCTGGCATGGAAGGGCAGGTCCCAGCTGACCTCTGGGCCCTGGGCAGCACCTGGGCCCCTGGACCCCCTCGTGCCCCCCTCCACCTGAGTGATGGCACCCGAGTCCCCACACAGAGATGCGGTAAGCACAGCCAGACACTGCAGGCCAGGGCATAGCGTGGGCCTCTGGGCCACCCAGCAGTGCCACACGGAAGCTGGGTGGGCAGCGCACTCTCTCCCAGCTGGCCTCAGCAGACCAGCTCCTGTGCGAACCCATGGTGAGCCTGACCTGCCCCTGAGGTCCCGGCAGCTGGCAGTTGCAGCCCTGCTCAACTGGAAGCCCATTGGGGCCAGCAGCGCCTCCACTTCCATCCACTGCCAGTACCTCATTGCTGACCCTGCCATGTTCTGTGCAGCCCCCTGGTGGTCAGCACATGTCATAGCGAGCAGTCAAACTCCCAATGGAACTCCTGGTCAAGGGGACAATTTGCTTATCAGGCTTTTATTATATAGGATATCTTTCATTGATTTGAGAGAGGAAGGGAGAGGGCAAGAGGGATAGACACATCAATGATGACAGAGAATCATGGATCAGCTGCCTCCTACATGCCCCACATTGGGGATCGAGACCACAACCTGGGCATGTGCCCTGACAGGGAGCCAAACTTTGACCTCCTGAGTCATAGTCGATATTCAACCACTGAGCCATGCCCATGGGGCTCTTGTTCTCATTTTAAAGGAGAGAGAATTAACAATACAGAGGTCGACTTGCCCAAAACAGCCAAGTTACTAGTGACAGAGTCGAAGGGAGGGAGGGGGACTGGTTCTAAACACTCACTCATGAGGCCTCTGTGTTAATCTGTGTTCATCTAGGAGGTCAGGTGGACAGATACTGTCTCTGGCTCTTCAAGCGGCACTTCCTTGAGGCCCTCAGATTTCCCACATGACCCCCACCCACCCTACCTGCAATTGGAGCTGAGGGGGGTGGAGGATGGGAAGGGCCTGGGAGGGGATGTGGGAGGGCGAGGAGGGGCAGAGCTGAGAGCACCACAGACCCCAGGTGGGAGTTAGAGGCAGCGATCTGGATGCTGATTGCCCTGTCCCGGTGTCTCAGGAGCATTTCTTTCTCCGGAAGCACCGCAAGCATTGCCTTAGGCCGCTGACTTGGGGCTGGTCTCGACCCTTCTGTTCTGTGGTGCACATGTCATAGCAAGCAAAGGAACTGGAGTCAGGGATTGGAGTTGGATGACCTGGGCAAGTCTTTGCATTGGACCCTGAGCCCTTTTGTGTCATGTGTGACCCAGTTCCAGGCACAGCTGATCTGTGTGTCCACAAGGAGGGCTTCATTTTTCTAGTTTTCAACATTTGCTTTCCATAATACTTTACATTCTGTTTTATTGTTTTTTGTACCAAAACTAAAACTATTTGCTTGTTTCTAATAAGTACTTGTTATCACTGAAGTGAGCCTGAGGGGCAGGGCACATGGAGGGATTAGGGCAGCCAAACAGAAATGACCCACCTCCTGGACCTCAGGGTGGGAGGCTGGTCATGAACATCCACGTCCCTCGTGTGGAGTGCAAACTATGGTCTGGGTTTTACAGTCAGACCCTCAAAACAGACAGAATCTGACCCCAGGCCCCCTGCCGGCAGCTGCCGGAGACTCTGCCATTCCAGAAGCCAAGCTGAGCATGGGGCCTCTTCTCCTCCCTCCCCCCACCCCCCCACATCATTCCTCATGCTCTGGCTTCCCTCCAGCACCCCTCAAAGCCGCCACCTCAGCTGCCACAGTTTCCACTGTCTCCACATCGCCCTCAGTAAGAGTGCTGTCACCTCTTGCTGTCTCCCTGCTTCCTCTTCCCCCTCAGTCTGCTCCTGACACAGAAGCCAGAGGGTCTGTCCCCACTGCGTCAGCCCAGTGGGTCTTCACCTACAGACCTGGCGCCTCCCCCTGCACTCAGGAGTCACCAAGTTCTCACGGGCTCTCGGTCCCTGCAGGATGTGCCCCCTGACCCAGCCTTGACCCCCTTTCACTCAGTCTCTTCTTTGTCCTGCTGCCCCTCTGTGGGCTGTCCCCTCTGCCCGATGCCCTTCTCCAGGCCTCTGCCTGCTCTCCTCCATCAGTCCACTTTCCCTCAGTGAGCATCCCTTTGCCCCTTCCTAGTGGAGCCCCCGGGTGGCTTCATTCCCATGTTTTCATGGCTGTACCTCATGTCTGTCCGAGGCTGTTTCCTCCCCCCACCCCCGTCCTCTCCTGGTGGAACGCATGCTCAGTAAGACAGGGCGGCTGGCTCCCTGCTGCTTTATGAGCACCTGGGCATGCCTAGGACACAGCAGGTGCTCAGTCAGTAATACAGGTACTCAGGCAGCAATACGGGTGCTCAGTCAGTGATATGGGTGAGTAGGATGCTCAGGCAGCAGCATTAGGTGTAAAGGCTGTTGGAGGGCAGACTCACTTGGAGCTGAGGTCCCATGAGCTCTCCACACAGCACTCAGGGTGGGCCATGGGAGCCAGTTGTTCCTTTTCTCACAAGAAGGCAGGACGAAGAGAATGAAAAAGGAGCAGTGTGTGTTTTCCCTCAACTACTTAAAAGCTGATGATCTCATTCCATTCTTAAAGCTATGAATAGAAACCCTTAGATCAACCCTATGAGGCAGGTGCCAGGATTGTCTGAGGTTCCATGGAGAGAGTGTGGCCTTTGCCTGCCACAAGGACGGTGCTTAGTAACCGCCAGCTTTTAGTGCTGTGATTTGTGCACTGGTGAGGGGTGGCCTGCAGGATCAGCCGCTGTGGGAGCTCTGCTCATCCTGGTCAGCCAATAGGCTGTGGACCTGCCCTCTGAGCAGCTGCTCCTGCTCTGGGAGGGCCACACACTGACCACCAGGGAGCAGCTTCTGCATTGAACATCTGGTCAAACAGTCATTCTGGTCATTCTGCCATTCCGTCGCTGGGCTTTTATTATATAAGATTTTAATTTCTCCTAACTGAACTCTGTCAAGCTGCTTATTTCTAACTCCTCCTGGAAAGCCCAGGAGGGCAGATGGGAAGCGCCCTCAGGCAACAGTCACTGTTCACGGCTAGCCAAACAGTAAGCAGAACAGACAGCTGCCTGCGATGGTGCTGTTCTCGCCCTTAATTAGTGAGTGACATGTGGTTTCATCTCTGCACAATATCTGATTAATAAGTTTTTTTCTGAGACACTAATGAGCTTCCAAGCCAGGAGTGCTCACTTAAGTAGGAAAGGTTATCAATAAAGTTTCCCACTGCCTGGCCTTCTTCAAGTTGGGGTTTGTTCAGCAAGTAACTGGAACCAGGTGGTAAACAACCAAGATGATCATTATTACTTCCAGGAGCAGAAATACGGACCTCAGATTGAATGGATGGTCCTGAGGGCAAGGTTTACACCCTGTGTTCCGGGAAATCAGTCTTGACTAGAGCAGGAAAGCAGCCGACATTATAGAGCGCCTGCTCTATGCCAGGCACTATTCAAGACGCTTCGCATATGCAATGCACCCTCACGCTGCCTGAAATGACAAGAGGCAGGGTTAGAGAGGGTAAGTAACAGGTGCAAGGTCACCCTATTACCAAGGAAGACTTTGGAAATCAGGTTTTTCTGGTTCATAACCACCAGACTAACCCGTCTCCCTGAGAAGAACTGGGAATTTAATGACTCAGATCCACATGCTTCTTCCTCACCTCAGAGGGGAACCCTGTGGGAGAAGCAGAATCTCCATCTGACCAGAAAGAACTTTGCTAGAATATGGGCAAATCGATTCAGTGCAAGACAATGGGATTTCGAAAATATTATTTTTCAACTTAATGGATGACCTAAAATTAGATGATGATGGGATTGATCATTTATGTCATGAATACTATTTTTTCAGACAAATAAAATGTATTCTGTCTGATTTTATTTATTTACTTATTTATTTTATTAAATGTATTGGGATAATATTGATTGATAAAATTACATAGGTTTCCAGTGTACGATTCTTTAGTACATCATATGTATTGTGTCAATTAGATGTTGTTTTCAAAAAACGTAGTTCTTGGTTATCAAATGAGTTCTCTGTGGACAAAAAAGAAGGCCATGTCCTAACCTGACAGCTCAGGGGAGGCCTGCATGGCGGTCTTGCAAACTCAAAGACCTAAGTAACCACAAAGGGTGGTCTAAAATTAACTTTAACTACAAGCAGTTATAGTGGGTAGTCATGTCCTAGACCAGTGGTGGGCAAACTGCGGCTCGCGAGCCACATGCCGCGGTTTGCCGCTCTGTTGACTAATGAATTTGCTGACCACTGCCTTAGGGAAAAACACTTAAAAAACATTTTAATAATGTATTAATGTCTTTAACCTGAAGTCAAAATTTCTGGGTAAGGGTAATGCCTTATGCAGTGGTTGGCAAACTCATTAGTCAACAGAGCCACAAACTGCGGCTCACGAGCCGCAGTTTGCCAACCACTGTCCTAGACCACCCACTTTACCTTCCCTGATAAAAGTCAATGTTTACCTTAACTGAGCCTATTGTCTTTTTGCATCTAGGATAACATCCTTGTGAAATGTCAGAGTAACTTTTAACTTCCCTTTTTCCAGACCCCTCAGGGCACAACCAACTGCCCTGGGCGCCAGGACAGAGACCATAACTTCCTTCATTTTTGTTGTTACCTGTTAATTGCTGGCTGTTAACTATCCTGCACCCACCTAAGTAAAAGAAACATGTGTCTATCATTTGACTTTTTATCCAATCCCAGGGGTTTCCCTCTCCTTCCCCCCTTTGTGTTCTCCCACCTCCCTAATCTATCACCAGTGGATTTCATGTAACCCACCTACGTCCCCTCCTTTGATTGCAATGTATAAAACCAGGTGAAAACCTGTCATTCTCTGGCACATTATCCCAATCCATTGAGATTCTGCTTCCCAGCAATTGTCGACAGTTTGGCTCAAATAAACTCACAAAAAATCTTTACAGGTTTCAATGTTTTATGTTGACATCTCCAAGCAGACAATCTCGCAGTCATGGCAGCTTGGAAACTGCACTGTGACGGGTGCTGACGATGGAAATACAGTGACAGCCACTGAGGGCCAAGACCACGTCCTTGCCTGGGAGCTCGTGGTGAGCAATGTGCCATTCATCTAAAACGTACTGTGCCAGGCTTTTTACTAAGAGCTTTACCTACATGCTTTTAAAAATTTAATTCTTACAACAATCTTATGAAGTGATTATTATAGATGAAGAAATTGAATCTCAGAAAATTGTTTTTCATCGAGGACACAAATGGCAGCATATTAACATTTAGAGCATCACCCTGGAGCCACTGACCACTGACGCTGCCCACTGGGCTCACAGCTGCTGCCCAGGATGCACCACACAACCCTCAAGTGAACACATGCTCATGCCCTCATCCCAGTGCTCACGGCCATCACCCACGTGGTCACTCCTGGGGGCACCGCTGCCCCTCCCTTCCATTTCCTTGACAGGGAAGCCACAGCTGGAAGCCAGAGTGGTTATGCCCACCCCTGGTCAGGAGCCTGCATCTTGGATTAAGTATAAGGAAGTGAGAACAGTCACTACAACCATTTTTTAAAAACTTTCAGTGTTTTTATCGCTATTGGATTTTATCTTTGAACTAATAGAAATAGTATAGAATCAGTTAGAAACTTTTAAAATAAGAGCTCACCTAGCACCATGACCCTGGAGCAGTTTTTGAGGGAAGGGAGAGCAGTTTAGAGGGAAGGGAGGCCCCACCCCGCAGGCTTCTGGTATTTGGTTTCCCTACAGGGATTTTCTGGGTGACTAAATTGTCAACATAAAAACATTGAAACCTGTAAAGAATTGTTATGAGTTTATTTGAGCCAAAATGTCGACAATTGCCAGGAAGCAGAGTCTCAAGGGATTGGGATAGTGCTCAGGAGAAAGGCGGGTTTTTCATCTACTTTTATACATCGCAATCAAAGGAGGGGACGTAGGTGGGTTACACAAAATCCATTGGTGATGTGTTAGAGAAAGCAAAGCAGGAAAACCCCTGGGATTGGCTAAAAAGTCAAATGATAGACACATGTTTCTTTTACTTAGGTGGGTGCAGAATAGTTAACAGTCAGCAATTAACAGGATAACAACAACAATGAAGGAATTTGTGGTCTCTGTCCTGACGCCCAGGGCATTTGGTTGTGCCCTGAGGGGTCCGGAAAAAGGGAAGTTACAAGTAACCTTGACATTTCAAGGATATGTTATCGTAGATGCAAAAAGACAATAAGCTCAGTTAAGGTAAAGGTTGACCTTGTCAGGGAAGATACCCGCCTGCCAGGTAACTACCCACCATAACTGCTTTCAGTTAAAGTTTAATTTCAGACCATCCTTGTAGTGACTTTAGGTCTCTGGGTTTGCAAGACCGCCATGCAGGCCTCCCCTGAGCTTGTCAGGTCAGCATGTGGCCCCTTTCGTCCACAGAGAGCAAGTGGAGCTGGGCTGAGTGTCCCCTGGGTGTCACCGGCAGCGCCCTCTGTGGAGTCAGGCTGGAGGACCCAGTGTTGTAGTGTAACCCCCATCTTACAAAGGACGCCTCAAAAAGTTGAATTATGGAGTCATTTATTAAAAGCCGGTGGCATACGAGGGAGCAAAAACGCTCTAGACCTCGCAGCCCTGAACAGCTCATCACATCAGGCTTATATTGGCAGAATTTCACAAAAGTATTGATTACATCTTTGGGTCTGGAATGAGGAACCTGTTTCGTGAAAAAGCATTTTTACAGAAGCAGAATTTGAGCAACTTAGTTATCTACGAATCACTGAATCAATAGAAACACATTATCTGGGACCACCGGGGCAATTTAGAATAATTGTGCTGTCCAGATTCCGGGACCACTGAGTCAACCGAAACTCATCTGTAGCTACTGAAACAATTTAGGATAATTGTGCTGTTCTGATTCCCAGAAGAATGTGCTTCAGTAACGAGTGAGATCACAATCAATGGGATATTCAAACCATCATCAATAGAGTATTGGGATAGCGTACATAAGTTCAGGAAATCAAAATAACTTTCTATTGTTTTAGCAAACAAATAAGTACAGAATTCAAACAGCGGTTTCTACCTGAGATGATTGCTACCATACTTCATCAGCAGGGTCTGCTTCCAGCTCCACCACCTGCATGTGGGCTGTGCATGGGGAGAAGGCTGTCCCCAAAGGTATAAATGCAGAAGGGAAAAACCGAACAATTGGAAAGATTAAAGGAAGATCAATATTTTGTCCTCTTAAGGGGATATTCTTAAAAGAAGGGGACAAAAGGACAGGGTCACCCAGGAAATGCCCCTGGGAGTGGCCCAGAGCCCAGCAGGAGGGCAGTGTCAGAGCCTAGGCTTGGGCCTGGGCCGACATGGGACTGCGCTCCACCTGCACCCTGGGGCTGGATCTCAGGTTCTGAGTGTAGACAATAGAGCTGGAATTTCTGCAGTTTTACTACTCAGCACATGGAGTGTCAGGCTCTCTGTTAAAAATATCTGGAAAAATAGTGAAAGGATTAAATGAATATTTGAAAAATAAAAAGCATCCATGGGGAGTTCCTCAAGGCCTAATGAGAGGAAATAAGCCATTTGGAGAGTCTTCGCAAGCAGGGTAGTGATTTTGTAACAACTTGAGGAGGTGGAATGAGTTCCTTGGAGGAGAAAAGGTTTGCTTGTGATCACATCACACCACTAGACCCTTCCTGCACTTGGAGGACTCGGGAAAATCCACATTTACACTTGACACATTATTTGCAATCCTTCTAGACTAAAAGCTCTTCAGATGCCTGACACAGAGAGCCCTGGGGACACGATGCTGCATTTAATGGACTAAGTCCCAAATGGTCAGATGGTGGCTGAGCACACCAGGCCCAGTTCTTCCAGGGTTTCTGGTTCTTCCAGGACTCAGGGAAGGTTGTCACCTGGCGGTACCACCTATCTGGGGATGACGCAGCAGCTGCCTCCTCCCACAGAGCAACAAGGAAGAATTCAGAATTGGAAGGCTGGGTTGGAGTACCAGCTCCATCCCTCGCGCGTGCGTGATGCTGCCCCAGCCCTTTGACCTCTCAAGTTAGTTCTTATCACTAAGTTGAGGGTTGACATCTACTTTACCTCCCTCTTAAAGTGGTTGTGATTCTGGAATGAGGTCAAGAGTTGAGCAAATTCAGAAGTAGAGAGCGTACTTCAGTCTTGAGCAAACAGGAGATGTTGGTGGCTATGACAGAATTTGAGGAGGAAAGGAGTAAGAGCGTGTTTAACCTCCCCAGGCTGCTAGAGCAGTGATTTTCCACCTTTCTCATCTCATGGCACATAAACTAATTACTAAAATTCTGTGCCACATCAAAAAATATATTTTTGGCCGATCTGACCAAGAAAAGGTATAATTTTGATTCACTCACACTGGATGGCTATGTTGTGTTGACTGTTGTCATTTTTTATTTGACAATCTAAGGGAAAAGGTCAGTGTCCCTGACTAAATAGTCATGTGTTGCATGTTTTAAAAACACATCCAGCACATGGATTGCAAACCACTGCGTTAGCATGTTTGTGATATAGTCAGTACAGAATAAACTTACCTCTGGCAAGAGCAAGGTGCTGTCATAGTTTGTCATTAGGGGATGGGCTCTGGAGTCAGACTGACTATGCCCTGGGAAAGCATATTCTAACTAAAAGCAAAATCACAATTTTTAGAAATAAGATAAACATTTGTTAAAAATTGTGTTTAGCTCATTAATTAATAAGGATACCAATACAAGGTTTCAAAGGAGAATTCAAAGTGCTTACATGTATAGGTAGCCAGCAATGTTAAAATGGAACTATGCTGATGGGGGCAAACACACTTTTAACATGGTGGGAAGAGAAAGCGATTGTCTCCCCTTCCTGACAGAACCCACTTGCATGTCTATAAACAAGAATTATTTGCAAGATGATCAGTTTTCTCAAGCTACAGAGTTGTAATTGAAACAAATAACTCAAAGGCAAAGCCTAAAACAAAGTGCTTAGAGCAGTTAAAATGAACAGAAATGAGGGAAAGTGACTGCTTTGTTTTGACCCTGATGCATTGTTTTGACCTAAATTTCCATTGCTGAAAACTGAGTACTACAAAGCAGAAAGCTCCTGTTTCACTGGCAAGGGGATCTGCCTCATCCAGAGGATTGCCTGCTGCTCAAATTTGCATCTAATTCAAATTCGACTCCTTTGTACCTGCTTTCAATAGATTTGCCACTTAAAGAAGCCACATACCATCCCAACCCAGCTGATTCTGAGTGAGATCTGCAGAGGCCTTCATTCATTTTCACTGCCTTTGTCTGCAAATGTCTTAGCATACATTCATTTTAGCTGTATGCTTAAAACCCTTCCTTACCCCATGAATTGTATTTTTGTTTGCTTTTAAACTGCTTCCAACTTTTGCAAAACTGTTCTAAAATTTCCAAGATTCCTTCTATTCTATTATTTAAAACTAGAGGCCCGGTGCATGAAATTCACGCATGGGGGTGTGTCCCTCGGTCCAACCTGCACCCTCTCCAATCTGGGACATCCCTCTCACAATCCAGGACTACTGGCTCCCAACCGCTCGCCTGCCTGCCTGCTTGATTGTCCCTAACTGCTTCTACCATCCAGCCTGATCACCCCCTAACCACTCCCTTGCCAGCCTGATTGACACCTAACTGCCCCCTGCCAGCCCGATTGCCCCTAACTGTTTTCCCCTGATGGCCTAGTCACCCCTAACTGCGCCCCCCCCCCCCACCCCCCGACAGCCTGGTCACCCCTAACTTTCCTCCCCTGCAGGCCTGGTCACCCCCAACTGTCCTCCCCTGCAGGCCTGGTCCCTCCCAACTGCCCTCCCCTGCTGGCCATCTTGTGGTAGCCATCTTTGACCACATCTTGTGTGTTGGAGTGACAGTCAATTTGCATATTACTCTTTTATTAGATAGGATACATTTCATTTAACGTGCTTGATATAATATTGGTTTAGGATGTGGTATCAAATTACAGCCATGTAACATTCAAACTATGGTAATTTAGACAAGTTACCATAATAAATAAGTGATGCATGTAAAACCCCAGGCAAAAATACATGTAAAATCTATCAGGCCCAAATAAAATAAGCAACAGCTACCCTATTCTTTATTTATCCAGGAACATGTGTGTGTGTGTGTGTGTGTGTGTGTGTGTGTGTGTGTGAGAGAGAGAGAGAGAGAGAGAGAAGAAATTAAGGTACTAACAATATTTTCTTTGTATAACTTTGTATAACTGGTTCAGGGAACTCTGACCTACTCCTTGAAAGAAATTTCTGCACAGGCCCATTGACCTATAGGGATTGGGTGTGAAATAGGAAAGATAGCAAGTATGGACAATTTTCCTCATACTTCCTAAAGAGAGGAAGCTATTTAATTGTTGACAGCACTGCTAAAACTGAACCAGTAATTTTCCATTTGTTTTTGCTACATTTCAAGATGAAAAACAAATCAAATAAAATAAAATAGCAATTAGCTCTTTGGTATAAGACAATACATTATGACCTACCAGGAACTTCTCTGCTCAAGGTCACACAGCTCCCAGTTCTGCACCAGTTGCTTCAGTTGACCTACCTTTTTTCTATCACTGGATAAATTTCTTTTGTGAGTGCTAGTATTAAAAGAACAACTTTCTAATATCAGAAATTGTAATGTAGACAAAACTAATAAAAAGTCTTTAATTAGTTGAAGGGTATCCATCACCAGCTTCAGTGAATATTAATGTAGACCAACTTTACTTCAGCTGTGCCCTCACACCTTGGCATCTCATTACCCACGCTATTTTGTGGAAAATCTCAGAGAGCACATCAATTTACCTGTGAGCATTTCAGAATTCATCACTGAAAACACAGTATTTTGAGAACCAAGCGAAAAAAAAATCTGTTAGCACTTTACATAGAGATTGACAAGGATTTGATCAAAGTTTTAAAAATTTAAAGATTAAATTAATTTATAATTCTTATCTTTTTCTATATGACAGCTGTGCATAAAACATATAACCCATTTGAAAAAACAGAACAATTTTTACATCCTTGCATGTGTTCTTTCTTTATCCCAATTCCTGCTTCTCTACTGTGCCCCGTGATGGCCCATGTTCTAAATTTTACATTTATTTTTCTATGTTTATGCTTTTATTCCAAATGTGTGCATTCTTATATGATATATTGTTCCACTTCGTTTATTTTCAAACTTTATAAAAGTGGTGTTATGTCATATGTAGTCTTTTGAAACTGATATTTGTTTACTACATATTATGTTCCTAAGATGCCTCTATATTAGTATATTTAGCTACATAGTTCCTTCATTTTTGCTTCTGCATAATATTCCATTGTGAAAATACACCACAATTTGCTTACCATGTCTAAAAACTATCCAATATTTTCTAGGAAATACAATTACTAAATCATAGAGTATGTGAGCAGTAAAATTTAAAATATGTTACCAAATAGTACAGAAATTTACATAAGCACTAAAAGTATATTAGTGTTCTTGTTATTTCATATTTATAATATTATTTGGTATTATTGGACATTTCCCCTCTAAAATAAGTAATGTACCAGATCATTTTAGAGAAAATTATGAAAATTGTTAGGACAAAATTAATAAGGACTCAAAGTTAGAAGATAGACAGAAATACTCAACATAATCTTATATAATAAAGAGCTAATATGCAAATGGTCATCACACCCTCACGTTGTCATGCCCTTAGGCCATCATGCCATAACTGTTCAGACACTCAATGCTGGGGGAAGAGAAATGGGGACCAGCCAGCACAAATGAGCTCCCAAGAGAGGAATGGGGAGCAGTGAGGCACAAATGAGCTCTTAAGAGAGGAATGGGGTCCAGCTAGGCTGCAGCCCAGGAGAGAGACAAGCTGCCCACCCCGCAGTGCTGGGCGCCAGAGGCTGAGCCTGCACCTGCAGCCCAGGAGAGGAACAAGCCACCTGCCCTGTGGTCCTCTGCAGCTGTGGCCAGCCTGGGTGAAGCTGGACCAGGTCTTGGGTGCCTGCAATTAGCCGGAGGAGGGAATCCTGAGTCCCAGGTGCAGGGTGAGGCAGAGGTGGTTAGGGGCGATCAGGCCAGCAGGGGAGCAGTTATGGGCGATCAGGCAGGCAGGCAAGCGAGCAATTAGGAACCAGTGGTTCTGGATTGGGAGAGGCAGTTGGGACATCCCCCAAGGGGCCTGGATTGGAGAGGGTGCAGGCTGGGCTGAGAGACCCCTCCCCCATGCACGAATTTCATGCACTGGGCTGCTAGTAAATATAATAGTTCTTCCTGAAGGCATCTATATACTTAATAAAATTTAAAGAGAAATCTAAACATATTCAATATTTATAGAAATTTAAAAATTTTAAATTTAAAAGAATATTTTAAAATTCATAAAAATGCAAATGCTCAAGAATCAATAAGACACTGAAGAAGAAGGAGGAGGAGAAGGAGAGGAAAAGAGAGCTTACTCAGTGAGGAACTCTCTATCTTCAGCTTGGTCATCAAAAAGAATCAGTAGCAATTGTTTAATATTGTACCTGCCCAAGGCTATTCAATAACATTTGAATAGAAAACAAGAATTAGCCAAAAATTTTAAAGGAAGATCTTGGAAATAAGAGAGTCATAGGGGCTTTTAAAGCTATGACATTCCTGGGGATTTAGAAGTCCTCACACATATGTACAATAGACTTGAGAAAGTCCCAGTTACTCTGGTCATCTTAAAATTCCTTCACAAGCAGGAAATAAAGGCTAAGGCAGACTTGTAAACTGCCTGAGCATTGAAGGCATGAGTCAACAAATAAATAAAGTCACTGGAAGATTTGCTAGCTTGAGGCATTTGTAGAAATTTCTGACCAATTATCACTAAGCTAATAGAGCAGAGACTTCAATGGCTGCACACTGCAGGAAATACATACTTTATCAAATAATCCAGGGAACTCACTAAACAAACAGCCAAAACAAACAAAAAAACTGCAAACTGCAACAACAAAAATTTTGGATGGGAGGGATTTTGGATGGGAGGGATTTTGGATGTTTGGTTTTCAACAACAACAACAAAAAATTATGAGACACAAAGAGAAACATGAGGGTATAGTTATACACCAGGGAATAAGGAGTTAACCAAAATTATCCCTGAAGTGGATCTAATGCTTGACTTACTAGACAAAGACTTTAAATCAGCTATTATAAATATGTTCAAAAATATAAAGGAAAACATGACTAAAGAATTAAATAAAACATTTAACCAAATACAGACTATTAATAAAACAACAGAAATTATTATTTTTATAAAGAACCAAATAAAAATTCTGGAGTTTAATGGTATAATACCCAAAATGAAAAATTCACTAGCAATAATCAACAGTTGATTTAAGCTATTAGAAGATAAAAAGTCAGAAAATTTGTAAATAAGTCAATAAATATTGTCCAATACAATGAACATAAAGAAAAAAAATGAAGAAAAATAAACAGATCCTCAGAGACCTATGGGACACCATCAAACATATCAAGTTATGAATAATGACAGCTCCAGGAGATAAAAGAGAAAAATATTTTAATAAATAATTACTGAGACTTTCCCAAATTTAGTGAAAAACATTAATCTACACATTCAAGATGCTCAAAGAACTCAAAGTAGGATGAATCAAAGATGTCCATATTGAGACACATCTTAGTCAAATTGTCAAAAGACAAAGATAAAGAGGTAACCCTGAAAGCAGAAAGAGACAAATGACTTATCACATGCACAGGATCCTCAATAGATTAACAGCTGATTTCCCATCATAAACCATGGAGGTCCAAGGCAGTTGTATGACATATTTAAAGTGCTTAAAGAAATAAACTATCAATCAAGGATTTTAACCCCTCAATACTGCCTTTTAAAAATGAAGAGAAATTAAGATGTTCTTAGATAAACAAAACTAGGAGAAGTCATTGATAGTGGACCTGCCATTCAAGCAATACTAAAGGGAGTCCTTCAGGCTGAAATGAAAGGACACTAGATATACTCAAATCCACATGAGGAAACATACAATAAATTGCTATCCAGTGAGAGTAAATCATCATTACTTTGCGATAAAAGATTTTCAATTTAATAAACTGGATAATATCCTGGGATTGGGTACTTGGGGTTGGTCACATCCTGAGCAAGTGAAGCACTCAGGACTGGTGATAAATCAGTTTTGATGAAGAAAATTTCCCATTATTTAGCTCATACATAGTTTCTGTTCTTGTTTTCATGAAAAATTTTCCATGCAATTACCAAGTAATAATAAAGGAAATTGGGATTGCTGATGTACTGAATTCTTCTTCATCTGGTTACTGAGAGCTTTTGTAATATATTTTTGCTGAGTATTTTTTTAAAATCTTTATTATTGAGAGTATTACAGATGTCCTTTTTTCCCCCCTCATTGTCCCCCTCCACTTGGTTCCCACCCCACCCCAGGCCTTCACCACCTTATTTTCTGTCTCCATAGGTAATGCTCCCCTCTCCCCTTCCCTCTGAGATTCATCAGTCTGTACCATGTTTCTATGCCTCTGGTTCCATTTTATTGTTCCGTTTATTTTATTCATTAGATTCCTTCTTTGTTTATTTTGAAATTCAATTATTGATAGATATATATTTTTTGCCTTTTTATCATTCATATATTCTCCTCTTCCTCCTCTTCCTCCTCCTCCTCCTTTTTCTTCTTCCTCTTCTTAAAGAATACCTTTCAGCATTTCATGTAATACTGGTTTGGTGGTGGTGAACTCCTTTAGCTTTTTCTTGTCTGTGAAGCTCTTTATCTCACCCTCAATTCTAAATGAGAGCTTTTCTGGGTAGAGTAATCTTGGATGTAGATCCTTGCTATTCATCACTTTGAATATTTCTTGTCACTCCCTTCTGGCCTGCAAAAGTTTTTGTTGAGAGATCAGCTGACAGTTGTATGGGTGCTCCTTTGTAGGTAATTAACTGCTTTTCTCTTGCTGTTTTTAAGATTCTCTCTTTGTCTTTAACTTTTTGCATTTTATTTATGATGTGGCTTGGTGTGGGCCTCTTTGTGTTCCTCTTGTTTGAGACTCTCTGTGCTTCCTGGATTTGTAAGTCTATTTCTTTCATCAGGTAGGGGAAGTTTTCTGTCATTATTTCCTCAAATATGTATTCAATATCTTGCTCTCTCTCTCTCCCTCTTCTGGCACCCCCATAAAGGGAATGTTGTTATGCTTGAAGTTGTCCCAGAGGCTCCTTACACTATCTTCACATTTTTGGATTCCTTTTTCTTTCTGTTGTTCTGATTGGGTGTATTTTGCTTTCTCATATTCCAAATCATTGATTAGAGTCTCAGAATCCTCTACTCTACTGTTGAATCTCTGTATAATATTCTTTATTTCAGTTAGTGTATGCTCAATTTCTGACTGGTTCTTTTTCATTTCTTTGACATTCTCACTAAGACCCTTGAAATTCTTACTAAGTCCCTTGCAGCTCTCATGAAGATCCTTGAGCATCCTTACCACCATTGCTTTGCCCTCCATATCTAATAGCAGCCACAGCCTTGGAAGAGCACAGTTAGCAATGGTCCAAAGCCATCAGGAATGTGGGTCTGAGCTCCCCACTAGAAAAGCTACCTAGATGCACAGAATTTTATGTGACAATAACATGGGAGGGGTATTAGTTACAAACCCAAGACTGATGCAGGAGTGGGGGCCACAATTTATCCACTAACCTGCCTTCCTCTTTAAAGATTCCCCCAGAACCCTGGAGCAGATGTTCCCAGATAGGGTTACCTTGTTATATAAGGCAAGTGGATTCAAGTGATGCAAAGAGTGAGCTTCATCAGATTTTGTTGTACCATTTTGTTTTATTTATTTATTTTTTGTTGTGGTGGTGGTTGTTGTTAATCCTCACCTGAGGATATTTTTCCATTGATTTTTAGGGAGAGTGGAAGAGAGAGGGAAAGACAGAGAGAAACATCAATGTAAGAGAATTGCACAAACCCTGACCAAGGCCTATGCTGGGGAAGATACTGCAACCGAGGTACGTGCCCTTGACCAGAATTGAACCCGGGACCCTTTGGTCCATAGGCCAATGCTCTATCCACTGAGCCAAACCAGCTAGGGCTCACCATTTTGTTTTAAACTATAACACTTCAGTTTTATTCCATAAATTAGGCTACAAGGACTTTGGCTATTTTATCATCCTGCAGGACATACTGGTCCATTACATCAATGACATGCTCATAAGGCTAACTGATCTGGAAATAGCAAGGATCTTGGATGTCTTATTAAGAAGTAGATGTTTAAGAGAATGGGAGATCCACCTGATGAAGAGTTGAGGGTCATCTGCATGAGTGAGATTCTGGAGATGACTTGTCTGAGACAGGTGATTCCTCCCCGTGCTTCTCAGGATTCTTTCAGGAAACCATGAGACCCTCAAATATTGGTTTTTAAGGATTGTTTGGGGAAGGATCTACTTATAAAGCTGAAGACAAAGTTAGACATGTCAACAAGGTGGGGCTAACAAAGGGGGGCTCATTTTCATCCCTGGACTGAAGGACCTAGAGGTGCAGTCGCATGCCACCTGTGTGGGCAGTTAGTTTACTTGTGCCCATAGGGCCCTGTCAGGCCTGGTCCCAGATATATCGATTTGATGTTTTTTATTTTGCTCAGACCATCTAACTTTCTGGTTCAATGGAGGTCTGATGGAACTCAGTTCATGATAGACATGTTGGCAACACAGTTATTTGCTGTCCCAAGGTTAGTTGCTCTAGGATCACAGTGGGACGCCAAGATTTTAAAAAGCTATTTTAAAAATAACATGAAAATTTCTGCCGCAGATGGTATGGCTATGGTGTTAAATTGTGGCTCTTCTACAGTCCTGCTGTAGACTCCATATCACATTTTTCCTGCAGCAGGCATCTGTACTGCCCCGGGCTTCCTCTGTGAGGGCAACACCACTTGGCGCTGTTGAGAGCCCTTCTCTGAGCTGAGTCCCACTCACACTTGGCACCCTTCTGTGCCACTTGACAGCTGGGTCAGATAAGTATTCCTAACTGAGGAATATGCTAGCTCTAAAACCCAAAGAGGCCTGTCTACCAGCCCTCATGCTTGCTTCTTAGTGACGAGAGGTGCAAACATGTGTATCTTCTCTGATGGCAGGGATTGTCTCACATGCCCCAGGTCTCTGGGCAGAACCTCTTCACTGATGTGGCAGGTTAGGGACCTCAGTTGCAAGGAACAGAGTCCACTATCTAGTTTATGGGAATATATTGATTGCTGTTCTACAGGTCCTAGCAACATTGGGAGTGACAGAGAGATGGGCTTGGGGTTAAATGCTCACATAGGATGCCTACAACCCCCAGAGGAGGCCTATGAGGAAGCTGCTGCTCCTGCTGCTACTGCTTTCAGCTGCAGACATCACGGTGGCAGGTGCTGGAGGACAGGACTTTGCTAGAACTCAAACGCATTAACGTTGATGCCACTTTTGTATCAGGGGCTAGACTTCAAAGTCCCCAAAGAACATTGCTTACCACTGCCTTCATCAGTAAACAGGAGTGTCAGCAGACCAAGTTCCTCCCTTTGCTCCCTTCCAACTCCAGTGCCACACCAGGGCCCTGGCTGGAGGAGCCCAGTTCCCCTGTCTCAAAGACAAGGGGCACAGATAGAGTGATGTCTGACATAGCAGGTGGCTATCACATCATGGGAATGCACTGCTTTTTGAAGGGTGATGCATATCTCAAAATTTAAAAATTAAATAATCCATTACATCTTTACAATATGAAAAACATATTTATAATATGGTGATAGTGGTAAAAAAGCAGAGAATACCATGATAAGTAGGTTAATTTATTTGCTTATTCATGTATTTATTGTTTGTTTCTTCTGTCTATAGTGTAATCTTCATGAGGTCTAGAAGTGCTGTGTTCATGGAATTCTCTACTAGCTTTAGCTAGGATGGTTAGAACCATAATAAATGTCCAGTAAATCGTTCTTGAATGGATTAAGAAATAAATGATTGAATATCATCTAACTAGGCTTCTTGATATATGGCCTGCCAAGTGGCACTCCAATGAATGCAAGGTTTACTGTTGCTTTGTTAGAGTAATGCAGTGCTTGAATTCATTGTGATCACTATTTCAAAGTAGAACAAATACTATTGTTTTACTTTTAATACAATGACTTGCCCCCTATTGGGGATGTGCCTGCAACCAAGGTACATGCCCTTGACTGGAATCGAACCTGAGACCCTTCAGTCCGCAGGCCAATGCTCTATCCACTGAGCCAAATCAGTTAGGGCCCTTCTAGTTTCTTTATCCACTTTCAAGAAAGTAAAAATCACACTTTATTCAATTAAAATAACATTTTATTTAATTACCAATTATACAATACTGTATCTACATTTTTCATTTAACATTACAAGTATTTGTCTCATGTTATTAATTTTTCTGTAAACAATCTTAATGGTTGAGTTCTGTACTATATATTTTCCTTTTTATGTATCATTGTCCCCTTACGTGTCATTAAATACCTTATATATCAAAAAAATAAAATGACTTGCCAAAATCGGTTTGGCTCAGTGGATAGAGCGTCATCCTTGGACTGAAGGGTCCCAGGTTCGATTCCGGTCAAGGGCATGTACCTTGGTTGCGGGCACATCCCCAGTAGGGGGTGTTCAGGAGGCAACTGATCGATGTTTCTAGCTCTCTATCCCTCTTCCTTCCTCTCTGTAAAAAATAAATAAAATATATTTTAAAAATAATAAAATAAAATAAAATGACTTGCCTGAGACTACCCAGCTAGTGGAAGCATGTGGCTTTGGTGTTACAAATGCAAATTCTGCAATCAGAATTTTTGTATTAAAAGTGTGGTTTCATCCCCTGCCAGCGAGGTGGCTCTGAGCAAGTTATCGTTCTTCTCTGTGTCTCAGTTTTTTCTATATGGACTGGGGGTGATAATAGCAATAATATCTTCTTCATAAGATTGTGGTGATTTTTAAAAATTAAACTTAGAGACCCTAAAACTATGTCTGTCACTTGGTAAGCATTTGACTGTTATTGGCTATTTTTACAAATGGCCAAGTCATTCCATCTTCATATATGGAGATGTGGCTCCTGCAGGGATAGGTTCCTTGCTTCTCTGGCTGGGTTTCCCTTCCCTAGCCATTCGCTAAATGTGTGGGATACACAAGGTCCATTAACAAATCTGTCACTGAATCATTTGCTATCAAGTCTTATTCATCTTTGTTCCTCTAAAGCCTGATATAGTGCCTAACACATTTAGCAGAATGATTTCAGCTTTACCATAAACATGCTCAGATAAAGGAGCCACATAGATCAAGTTCTGCTCCATCAATATTGGTTAAATATAAGACTTTGTAAATGTTCTGAGGGAATGTTTGGTTTTGTATAAGATAAGGAAATGAGCATGAGTTTCTCTGAAACTTAGATATCTCAAACAAAGGAGAATAAGGAAACCAAAAATAAGAATGGTAAATATGACTCAGAAGGAGCAGTAAGAAAACATATTCAGAAAATGTAACAACCTATCCTTGCACAGACTGGTAACAAGGAAAGTGTATGGTTGAGTACAGGGTGGGGAAGTGTTTGTTAAAGGATGGAAGAAAAATGAGAAGGGTGTTTCTATATTTATGTGATGTTTAAAGAACATGTGCCTCAGTATTTTGCAAATAATTCTGCAGTCAGAATTTTTGTATTAAAAGTGTGGTTTCAACCCCTGCCACACATGTATAAATGGACAGCAGATTTAAACATAATTTAATGAAAGCTTACTCAGATACATATGCCTTATGGCTGCTGGGTTTACTTTATTAAATTTATCTTTATTGTTGAAAATGTCCCCTCTTTTTCCCAGTAACCCTTCCTCCACCCTACCTCAAACCCTCCACCAGGCCTTCACCACACTATTGTCTGTATCCATGCATACATGCATATAAGTTCTTTGGTTAATCTCTCCCCATCTCCCCTTCCCACTTCCCTCTGAGATTCATCAGTCTGTTCCATACTTCTGGGTCTGGATCTATTTTGTTCTTCAGTTTATTTTGTTCCTTAGATTCCATATATGAGTGAGATCATGTGATATTTGCCTTTCTCTGACTGGCTTATTTTACTTAGCCATGAGAGGAGAGTAGTATTCAAGCAGGTGTCATTTCTCAGGAAGAGAAAGAATGTACTTGAAAATGAATGTAAAATTCCATCAGGTCCAATGATCTTCAGAGTTAAATAAATAAATACTATATATCTTAGGAGCCAAAGAAATATACAATCTAATTAACTCTCTGCATCATGGTGCAACTTCTGGAGGGCCCTTTTCCTAATAACTAGTCTCTGCAAAATTAATTCTATCTCTGAGACTACCTGGTACCTCCTTTGAGTAATGGTGCTGTAGGTGGTGGGAACGGCCTCAGTGTTAGACCGGTGGGGTTGGACCGGACCTGGTTTCAGCAACCTTGGTACTTGAGTTTGGGCTAGGAAAGAATTCAAAGCCAAGATTCTAACTATCAGAGAACATTTGTTTATAAAACCATAGAGGTAGAAGGAGCAATTCCTAAAATAAATGGGCTTAAGAAACAAGTTATAGAGGCAAAGGAAGGGCCTAGGAGCTTGGGAGCGAGAAAGATAATGGTAAGTCACCTGGGGAATGGGATGGAAGGAGGAAAGGCGGGGGGAGGGGGACCGTGAGGAGGAGGAGGAAAAGGAGAGGGAAAGGCTCAGGCATCTCCCTGGAGGAACAGTGCGCTGGGTCCTCAGTCCTAAGTGTTTTAGGGTGATCTTAGGGAAGGTCCTAGGGGAGGATATTAATAGGACAGTCAGCAGCTTTCCAGGTGTGTCCTTTCAGGGTCATGGTCTCCACTGATTGATTGGTCAGTGCCAGGGGGGTCATTATTCAATGCAGCTGGGCCTGACGTCAGCCGTGGGGTCACTTGTCTGGTTTTTCTGCTCTTCTGGGCCTGGAGCTGAACTACAACTGAGGCCTAGATGTTTTACCTCTGGGAAGGAAAGGTAGGGGGTCTAAAGTAATATGCTCGGGGAGGAAGGTCACCCAGGGGATAAGGTCCCACCCTACAGATGTCCTTTGCTAGGCACACGGGGCTGTCCATCTAGTGACCTTCTGTACCTGGTCCATCGTACTTGCCCTGCTCATGTCTGCCCACCACAATGGAGTTATTAATTCAGCCAAAAATAGGGTCAGGCACACCCCATTAGGGTCAGGAACAAGGATCAGCCGCATCTTGCCCGAAATCACTGAGTATTAACACTCACCACCTTGAGAAGTGTTGCGTGACATATCATATTTCTTCAGTGTGTAAATATCTTTCAATGGTGGGAAGACTAAAACTATAGAAATATTTGTGAGATTTAATCTGTGGTATTAATATCTTTGAACTAATGAGTTTGTACACAATTGATAAATTACATATCTGTATTATTTAAGATAAACTGTTCGAGACAACAGATTAACTTTATAGTTCTAATATAAAATGAATATCGAAGCAATTGAAATAGTTCCATGATTTTCAAGTAGACATCTTTTTTTTGCACCTATTTTTTAAATTTCTTTATTGATTAAGGTATTACATATGTGTCCTTATTCCCCCATTACACCCCACCTCCCATTCATGCCCCCACTCCCCTGCTGTCTGTGTCCATTGATTAGGCTTGTATGCATGCATATAAGTCCTTTGGTTGATCTTTCCCCCTTACCCCCACTGTCCCCTACCTTCCCTAAGGTTTGACATTCTGATTGATGTTTCTCTGTCTCTGGATCTAGTTTTGTTCATCAGTTTATGTTGTTCATTATATTCCACAAATGAGTGAGATCATGTGATATTTATCTTTCTCTGCCTGGCTTATTTCACTTAGCATAATGCTCTCCATCTCCATCCATGTTGTTGCAAATGGTTAGAACTCCTTTTTTACCACAGCTTAGTATTCCATTATGTATATGTACCCAGTTTTTTAATCTGCTCATCTTCTGATGAGCACTTAGGCTGTTTCCAACTCTTAGCTATGGTGAATTGTGCTGGTATGAACATAGGGGTGCATATATCCTTTCTGATTCGTGTTTCTAGTTTCTTGGGATATTTTCCTAGAAGTGGGATCACTGGGTCAAATGGGAGTTCCATTTTTAGTTTTTTGAGGAGACTCCATACTGTTCTCCACAGTGGCTGCACCAGTCTGCATTCCCACCAGCAGTGCATGAGGGTTCCTTTTTCTCCGCATTCTCGCCAGCACTTGTCATTTGTTGACTTGTTGATAATAGCCATTCTGACAGGTGTGAGATGGTACCGCATTGTTGTTTTGATTTGCATCTCTCTGATGATTAGTGACTTTGAGCAGGTTTTCATTAGTCTCTTGGCCTTCCTTCTGTCTTCTTTCGAAAAGTGTCTATTTAGATCAGTTGCCCATTTTTTTATTGGGTTGTTTATCTTTTTTTGTTAAGCTGCATGAGTTCCCTGTAAATGTTGGAGATTAAACCCTTATCATTGATATCATTGGCAAATATGTTCTCCCATGCAGTGGGCTTTCTTGTTGTTTTATTGATGGTCTCCTTTGCTGTGCAAAAGCTTTTTATTTTGATGTAGTCCCATTTGTTTATTTTCTCTTTAGTTTCCATTGCCCTAGGAGCAGTATCAGTGAAGAAATTGCTTTGGCATATGTCAGAGATTTTTCTGCCTATAGATTCCTCTAGTATTTTTATGGTTTCCCATCATATGTTTAAGTCCCTGATCCATTTTGAGTTTATTTTTGTGTATGGTGTAAGTTGGTGGTCTAGTTTTTTTTTTGTTGTTTTTTTTTTTTTTTTGCATGTATCTGTCCAATTTTCCCAACACCATTTATTGAAGAGACTGTCTTGACTCCATTGTATGTTCATGCCTCCTTTGTCAAATATTAATTGAGCATAGTGATTTGGGTTGATTTCTGGGTTCTCTATTCTATTCCATTGATCTATATGTCTGTTCTTTACCAATACCAGGCACTTTTGAGAACAGCGGCTTTGTGATACAGCTTGATACCTGGTATTGAGATCCCACCTGCTTTGTTCTTCTTTCTCAGGATTTCTGTAGCTATTTGGGGTCTTTTTTTATTCCAGATGAATTTTTGGAAAGTTTGTTCTAGGTCTGTGAAATATGCCGTTGGTATTTTAATGGGGGAGTGCATTAAATCTATAGATTGCTTTGGGTACTATGGACATTTTAATGATGCTGATTCTACCAATCCATGAACATGGTATGTTCTTCCATCTGTTTATGTCTTCCTCTATCTCTTTTTTCAGTGTTGTGTAGTTTTCCACATGTAGGTCTTTTACCTCCTTAGTTAAGTTTATTCCTAGGTATCTTAATTTTTTTGGTGTAATGGTAAATGGGATTGCTTTCTTAGTCTCTCTTTCTGTAAGTTCATTATTGGTGTATAGAAATGCCATAGATTTCTTGGCATTAATTTTGTATGGTGCTACATTGCCGGATTCATTTATGAAGTTTAATAAATTTTTAAGGAGTCTGTAGGATTTTCTATGTACAGTATCATGTTATCTGCAAATAAGGAAAGTTTTACTTCTTCTTTTCCAATTTGGTTGCCTTTTATTTCTTCTTCTTGTCTGATCGCAATGGCTAGTACTTCCAGCACTATATTAAACAGGAGTGGTGAGAGTGGGCATCCCTGTCTTGTTCCTGTTCTTAGGGGAAATGGTTTTAGTTTTTGCCCATTGAGTATGATGTTGGCTGTGGCTTTGTCATATGTGGATTTTATTATGTTGAAGTATGATCCTTCTATTCCCATCTTGCTGAGAGTTTTTATCAAGAAAGGGTGTTGGATTTTGTCAAATGCTTTTTCTGCATCAATTGATATGACTATGTAATTTTTATCTGTCAGTTTGTTTATGTGATGTATCACGTTTATTGATTTGTGAATACTGTACCATCCTTGCATCCCCAGGATAAATCCTACCTGGTCATGGTGTATGATCTTTCTGATGTAGTGCTGGATCCAATTTGCTAGAATTTTGTTGAGGATTTTGGCATCTATGTTCATGAGGGATATTGGTCTGTAATTCTCTTTCATTGTGTTATCTTTATCTGGTTTTGGTATTAGGGTGATGGTGGCTTCATAGAAGGAGCTTGGAAGTGTTCCTTCCTCTTGAATTTTCTGGAATAGTCTCAAAAGGATAGGTTTTAGTTCTTCCTTGAATGTTTGGTAAAATTCCCCTGTGAAGCCATCTGGCCCCGGGCTTTTTTTTAATGAAAGGTTTTTGATGACTGCTCCAATTTCTTCCATAGTTATCAGCCTATTGAGATTTTTAGTATCTTCGTGAGTAAGTTTTGGAAGGTTGTATTTTTCTAGGAATGTGTCCATTTCCTCCAGATTGTGTAGTTTGTTAGAATAGAGTTGTTCATAGTATTTTTTAATAATCCTTTGTATTTCTGTGGGGTCTGTTGTTATTTCTCCTCTTTCATTTCTGATTTTGTTTATTTGGATCCTCTCTCTTTGCTTCTTGGTGAGCCTGGCTAAAGGTTCATCAATCTTGTTTATCCTTTCAAAGAACCAGCTCTTGGTTTCATTGATCTTTTGTATTGTTTTTTTGGTCTCTATGTCATTCATTTCTGCTCTGATCATTATTATTTCCTTCCTTCTGCTCACTGTGGGCTTTTCTTGTTGCTCCCTTTCTAATTCTTTGAGTTGTTGAGTTAGATGACTTATTAACATTTTTTCTTGGGGGTTTTTTTTGGGTATTTTTGTTTTTTGTTTTTTCTTTTTGAGGTAGGCCTGTAGAGTTATAAACGTCCCTCTCAGGACTGCTTTCATTGTGTCCCATAGGATTTGCATTGTTGAGTTTTTATTGTCATTAGTCTCAAGGATGTTTTTAATTTCTTCTTTGATCTCATTGATAACCCAATCATTGTTTAATAGCATGCTATTCAGCTTCCAAGTGTTTGAATTTTTTGGAATGTTTTATTGTAATTTATTTCTAATATTATGCCATTGTGGTCTGAGAAAATGCTTGATATGATTTCAATCTTTTTGAATTTAGGGAGACTTTGTTTGTGACCCAATATGTGGTCTATTTTTGAAAATGTCCCATGTGCACTTGAGAAGAACATATATTCTGTGGTTTTGGGGTGAAATGCTCTGAAGATGTCAATTAGTTCCATCTGATCTAGTGAGTCATTTAGGATTGTTGTTTCTTTGCTGATTTTTTGTCTAGAGGATTTATCCAGTGATGTCAATGGTGTATTAAAGTCCCCTACTGTGATTGTATTGTTGTTGATCTCTCCCTTGATATCTTCTGGGAGTTTTTTTTTTTTTTTAATGTATTTGGGTGCTCCTGCATTGGGTGCATATATGTTTTCAAAGTTATATCCTCTTGTTGTATCGATCCCTTTATTATTATGAAGTGGCCTTCCTTATCTCTTGTTATGGCCTTTACTTTGAGGTCTATTTTGTCAGAAATAAGTACTGCTACCTCAGCTTTTTTTTTTTTTCATTTCCATTTGCCTGAAAGATGTTTTTCTATCCCTTCACTTTCAATCTGTATGAGTCCCCTTTTCTCTTGTAGACAGCATATATATGGGTTGTGTGTTTTTATCCATTCAGCCACTCGATGTCTTCTGATTGGAGCATTTAGTCTGTTAACGTTTAAAGTTATTATTGAAAAATACTTTTTTGTAGCCATTTTTATTTTTTGTGTCTCTTCCTTCTTATCTTTTTATTTCTTCTTCTTACACCAGTCCCTTTAGCATTTCTTGCATTGCTGGCCTGATAGTGATAAACTCCTTTAGCATTTTTTGTCTGTGAAGCTCCTTATTTCCCCTTCAATTTTGAATGATAACCTTGCTGGATAGAGTATTCTTGGATTCTGTCCCTTGGTTTGCATCACATTGTAAATTTCCTTCCATTCTTTTCTGGCCTGATGTGTTTCTGTTGAGAAATCATTTGATAATCTAATGGGAGCTCCTTTGTATGTAACTTTCTGTCTCTCTCTTGCAGCCTTTAAAATTCTCTCTTTGTCCTAAATATTTGCCATCATAATTATGATGTGTCTTGGTGTGGGTCTTTTCGAGTTCATCCTGTTTGGGACTCTCTGTGCTTATGTAACTTTTTTCTTTGCCACATCAGGGAAGTTTTCTCACATTATTTCTTCAAATAGTTCTTCTAACCCTTGTTCCTCTTCCTGTTGTTCTGGCACCCCTATTATTCGTATATTACTTCATTTCATTTCATGTTGTCCCCTAGCTCCCTTAGACTCTCCTCTTGTCTTTTAATTTTTTTCGGCAGTTGTATTCAGTTTGGCTGTGTTTTGCTTCCCTGTCTTCTAGTTCACTAATTCAGTCCTCCACTTCTCCTAGTCTACTGTTGAAACTTTCCATGGTGTTTTTTATTGCAGCTATATCACTCTTCATTTCTTCTTGATTCTTACATAAGTTGTTGATTTTTTCATCAATTTCTTCTTGATTCTTACATAAGGTGTTGATTTTTTCTTCCATCCGGTTTATGAATTCTATGACCCTTATTCTGAATTATTTTTCTGACATATTGCATGCCTCTATTTCACTTAGCTGCTTTTCTGGTGATTCCTCCTTTTCTTTTCTTTGGGGGTATCTTTGTCTACCCATTTTTGGTTTCACCAACTGATCTAGATGTGGAGCTGTGCAGGGGCTGCTCCTTGGGTGGCAGTGAATTCTCTGGCTGCAGTTGCTCCTCGGGTGGTTATGGTAGCAGCTGCTTCTCAATTGGCAGCAGCTCCTCTGGTGGGTGCTGTTCGCAGCAGTGGTGCCTCCTCTGGCTGGTGGGGGAGGCTGCTCATATAGCTGCTGTTTCTTGGACGGGGGTGGGCTGATTATGAGGTTGCTGCTCCTCGGATGGAGACGGGTTGCTCGTGTCCACTGCTCCTTGGACGGGGGCCAGCTGTTCATGTGGCTGCTGCTCCTCGGACAGGGGCAGACTGCTCACGTGGCTGCTGTTCTTTAGATGGGGGCTGGCTGCATGCTGCTGCTGTTCCTCAGCTGGGACAGGCTACTCGTAATGCTGCCGCTCCTTGGACAGGGGCAGGTTGCTTGCAGGGCTGCTGCTCCTTGTATGGGTGTGGGTTGCTTGTGCAGCTGCTTCTTCTCGGACAGCGGGCGGTCTGCTCATGTGGCTGCTGTTCCTCAAGTGGGAGTGAGCTGCTCCTGCTGTTGATGCTCCTCAGACAGGGACGGGCCGCTCACCCGGCTCCTTCTTGTCAGACAGGTGCAGGCTGTGTGTGGATGCTGCTCCTCAGACCAGTGCAGACTGCACAGGGCTGCTGCTCCTTGGACGTGGGCAGTCTGCTTATGTGGCTGCTGCTCCTCAGATGGGGGAAGACTGCTCATGCATCTGTTGCTCCTCAGAAGGGGGTGGGCTGCTCACACAGGTGCTGCTCCTCAGATGGGGGCAGGCGGCCCACACAACTGCTGCTCCTTGGATGGGGGCAGGTGGTTCGTGCAGCTGCTGCTCCTCAGAAAGAGACAGTCTACTCACACAGCTGCTGCTCCTCAGAAGTGGGCGGGCTGCTTGCACAGCTGCTGCTCCTTGGAAGGCAGCTGGCTGCTTGTGCAGCACAGCTGCTGCTCTTCAGATAGGACTTGTGCTCGCGCTCTCGCATGGTCCCAGGTGGGCGTGCTCCCAGCCATGAGCTCTGAACTCACGCTTCTCCCCTCAAGTAGACATCTTAATAAGACTGCAAATAGCAATGTAGAGTTTAAGAGAATTTAAGTTTCTCAATAATTATAAATTTGATTAATCAAATATGGGCTGACTATAAAAGTTTAGAGAAGAAACTGTGTTCAGATTGAAATTTATAATGTTAGTAAATTTATTATCAACTTTTAAAGCCAAAGTAAACTTCATAATAGCTTTTCCATGTAAAATGCTGCCCTGCAGGACACAAAGTGTGAAGTAATTTAATGAGAGCTAATCTCTTGCTAAGCTTTCTGCCTGTTTGACTTTCCATTTGGCTCCTAGAGTGCCTTCAGGCTTGGGGGTGGCAGTGAGCTGAGGACACACCTGAAGAGAGTGGAGGGTCACCAGAGGGTCGAGCACCCCCAGCCTGTGAGCTGGAAGAGACCCAGAGGCCGTGGGGAGTCCTCAGAGCCCTGCCCACAATTTGGAGAGCACCGAGGTTTAGTCCCAGGGAGCCCTGCACCCCTCCACCATGAGCTCCAGTCCCAGTGTTTGCTCTTGTTATCCTGGGGTAAGAAGGGAGACCTCGGTGTGTGGTGTGTGGTGTGTGGCGCTGGCGCCGGGTGGAGGCTTGCTTTTGGAGATTGCTTTCTGTGGGTCCTTGCTTGGTGGGGCTCTGTCTTTCAAAGGGCACATTACCCAGCTCATGGCTCCCCCACCTCCTGCAGCTGCTTTAACTGGCAAAAGAACTGAGTGAAATCTGAGATTGGCTTTCTGGGTGAGGTTCCTGTTTGTTCAAAGCCACCTCCTATCTTTCCCCTCTGAAGCCACCAAAGAAAACTCTGAAAATCCTCGAGTGACCTTCCTTAAGGCTCTCAGGGAGGAGCTGCAGAGCCTCTCCTCTTCTGTGTGGCAAATGCAGTGTGGCTGAGGCAATGTATGGACTCATTGGTGTTCCCTGGTTTGGTCTATCATCTAGGCAAAGTGAAGCAATCTTTCTTCAGTCCCTTTTAGACAAGAGGCTACATTTTGAGCAAATGGTTCCACTAGCTATCCTTCTGCCAGCACTAGCCATCATCTTCAAATGGCTGTTCTTTCCTGGGGGCAGGGGGAAGGGGGCAAGGGGCAGGGGGCAGGGAGCAGGGGGCAGGGGCAGGGGGCAGGAGCAGGGGGCAGGGGCAGGGGCAAGGGACAGGGGGCAGGGAGCAGGGGCAGGGGGCATGGGGGAATGGCGGGCTGGCCCCTGGAAAATGATGAAGAGGGAAGGCCCCTGGAAAATGATGAAGAGGGAAGGCCCTGAAATGAGCCAGCCCTGCTCTGTGCACTCCCCCTCCTGCCCGCCTCTCCCTGACCACCCCCCCCAACACACACACGCACACACACACACACACATACACACACACACACACTTTAAGGAAAGCACTTTACATGTTGATGTGTTAGGTCTCTCCAAGCCCTAGCATTTGGGCCTCATTTGAGAAAAGCAGACTTCAAGCATCAAAGTGGTTGGAAGGTTTTTTGAAGGGAAAGGGGGCATCCTCCCACTTTCTTCTTCCAAAGAAATGTGATGGCTTAGATCTGTGTACAAATCCAACACCCCCCCCCCCAAAAAAAAAAAAAAGTTCGTCTGAATGAGTGCTTCAGCTGAACTTGAAACGACTTGGAGCCCCGCTTTAAGTAGGAGCTGAGCATGCTGAGTGTGCCTTCAAGTTGAGTGGACAAGAACACGCAAATGTGCCATCTTGCTTTTGGCCACACAATTTCAAATTGTCTTCTGGGGCAGGGGCTTTCATTAGAGGCAATTGGACAAGTGAAACGTTTAAAAGGTTATTTTCTGGACAATTGGGCACAATAAATGTTTTCTTAAGAGCAAGAATAATCCCTTGTAAAATAACACTTACTTATTATGCCAACATTTATCTTAATGATTCTCAAACTTTCTTATGCGTAAGAGTCACTTAGGAATTTGCTCAGAGCACAGATTTCTGCATACCTTCCTTCTTCTCCCACATGACCAATAGGTCTGTGCTTGGGTCCAGGAATGGGAACTGCAGGGGTCTCACTGAACCCGTGCAACATTAGCTCATTCTGACTCGAACGCCCCCTCCCCGGCTTTGCCTGAGCTCAGCGGCCTGGCTCTTCTTGCTCCAATGCTGCCAGCCCCTGGGAGCTGCTTGGTGAGCCGCACAGCGCAGCCATGGCATGACCAGGTCCTCCGGGCCAGTGCGGCCACTCAGGAAACAAGTTCTCTCTTGATGTGGCTTCAGTTCTCCCAGGGCAAGCTTTATATCTTGGAGAAAATGGCCCACCTAGAACATTGTCATGTGAATCCAGCTGCCACACTTTAAGAAAATCATAGCAAATCTGGAAAAGAAACTCTAAGATTAAAATGTACAGAAGGTTGCTGTGCAAGGCAGAATAAATAGATCAGAGTCTAACATTTCCCATAAGGCTATACTTTCCAGTATTACTGTGTTCTCAGAAGCATGGGACTAGTTGGTACTGTTATTATCAATAGGGAGCTCCTTGTCCCCACTGGTTGCAATGCCAGGAGAAAAGGAGTTTTCTGAGCCTCACATGGAAGACTGGATATTGTAGAAAGCTTTCTGTGTGAAGCAAACCCCTGGTTTCCAAGGTCCCGTCCCCTCCGTCCCACCTAGGACATTTCCTTCTCATGTCTGCACAGTCCAGCGCAGCATCTGCTGGCCTGGCCTGTGTTTCCAACTGCAGTCCACCAGGCCGCGGGGTGTGGGGCCCCTGGAATGGGCCATGTGGCCTCAAGGGACATGTGGCCAGGGAGCCACAAGAGAGCCTGGAGAGTGAAAATTCCTTGTCTTGTGATTATGTGTCCCCAAATTTGGGGGCTTGCAGTGTCCCTGCCCCCTCTGGCCAACGATCTCTGTTTCAGGTTTGACTGACAGGCACCTTGCCTATGTCACCCCAATTTCACTGCTCCTGCACCCATCTACCTTTGTCCAGTCCTTCCCCAGTGATTTTCAGGGAATGGGGGTGGCTCCCTGGGGAGGATGCAGCTTCAGCTTCCTAAGGAAGCTGCCCAGTGACCTGCCTATGATGCTGGCCTCCCTCTGCTCCCTTCTTACTATTTAACCAGCTAATGACACTGTATCCCTGCGGGGACCGGGAAAGCTAGCCTCTCACCTCAGAGATATTGAAAAATATGTGAATAAGGACAAAGCCACTGCCTTCTCTCAGAGGAAAAGACCTAGCACAGCTTGGAAGAGCACATTTTGGAAGATAAAAATATGTATATTTTACCCATAAATTATTAACAAATAAGTTATGTAAAAGATTTAGGAACATTCTTGAGACATTTACATGTGCTGGATATATGAAGAAATAGTTAAGGAAAATTATGTGTGTTCAGACTATTTTCTAACATTTCAAAGAGATCAGTA
Source organism: Corynorhinus townsendii (assembly GCA_026230045.1). NCBI lineage: Eukaryota > Metazoa > Chordata > Mammalia > Chiroptera > Vespertilionidae > Corynorhinus > Corynorhinus townsendii. The sequence goes on along the minus strand of JAPDVU010000007.1, from coordinate 96,653,613 downwards.
TCATCTCTCCCAAAGGTTTTTCTTTCCCTCTTTTGTTTAATCCTCACTCGAGAATGCTCCAACCAACTGAACCACATGGGCCAGGGCAGGAACTTTTTCTTTACTTCTTTCTTTACTCTCTGGCTTGCTAAACCAGACATTCCTTCTTCAATCAACAGCTAGAAGGAAGCCTCGCCACAGCTGTAAAGTAACATACACCCTCAGACAAGAAAGCAGGGCGTGCAGCTCTCTGCGTGTCCCATGTCACTGGGAGATAAAGCCTGTTTATGACTGGAACACAGCCCAGCTTCGCACAGCCAATAGAATGCTCTGGAGTTGGAGAGAGAGCCCGACACTGTGAGAAGCAGAAGAGTCTAATTAGTTCTAGGGATAAAAATCAGGATCTAGAGCCACACTTTTTAACAGCTTTATGCCTTAATTTCTTTATATATAATACTAGAAGCCCAATGCACAAAATTCGTGCAAGGGGCTCAGCCTTCGAAGCCACCACTTTGTCCAGAAGGACATCCAGAAGGTAGTTTGGCTGTCTGGTCTAATTAGCATATTACCCTTTTATTATTATAGAGAAGATGATGCAATTCCTACTTCATAAGGTTAAGATTTGATTAATGTGTGTAAAATGTATGACATCCAGTATAAATGCTTAATATACTTAACATCTTTATCATCCTGTACCTTTTTTTAAAAAATAAATCTTTATTCAGATTATTACAATTGTTTCTCCTTTTTCCCCCCATAGCTCCCCTCCACCCGGTTTCCACCCCACCTTCTGCCGTTACCTCCTCCCCAATGTCCTCATCCACAGGTGTACGATTTTTGTCCAGTCTTTTCCTGCACCCCCCACACCTCTTTCCCCCTGAGAATTATCAGTCCATTCCCTTTCTATGCCCCTGATTCTATTATATTCACCAGTTTATTCTGTTCCTCAGGTTTTTAATTCACTTGATTATTAGGTTCACTTGTTGATAGATATGTATTTGTTGTTCATAATTTTTATCTTTACTTTTTTCTTCTTCCTCTTCTTAAAGAATACCTTTCAGCATCTCATATAATACTGGTTTGGTGGTGATGAACTCCTTTAGCTTTTTATTATCTGTGAAACTCTTTATCTGCCCTTCAATTCTGAATGATAGTTTTGCTGGGTAGAGTAATCTTGTTTGTAGGTTCTTGCTATTCATCACTTTGTAGATTTCTTGCCACTCCCATCTGGCCTGCATAGTTTCTGTTGAGAAATCAGCTGACAATCGTATGGGTGCTCCCTTGTAGGTAATTAACTGTTTTTCTCTTGCTGCTTCTAATATTCTCTCTTTGTCTTTTGCCCTTGGCATTTTAATTATGATGTGTCTTGGTGTGGTCCTCTTTGGATTCCTTTTGTTTGGGGTTCTGTGCGCTTCCTGGACTTGTAAGTCTATTTCTTTCACCAGGTGGGGGAAGTTTTCAGTCATTATTTCTTCAAATAGGTTTTCAGTATCTTGCTCTCTCTCTTCTTCTGGCACCCCCATGATTCTGATGTTGGTACGTTTGAAGTTGTCCCAGAGGCTTCTTACACTATCTTCAACTTTTTGGATTTTTTTTTGCTTTTTGCTTTTTCGGTTGAGTGTTTTTTGCTTCTTTGTATTTCAATTCTTTGACTTGATTCTTGTGTTCCCCTAGTCTGCTGTTGGATCTCTGTATAATGTTTTTTTTGTTTTTTTTTAATATTTTTTTAATAAATCTTTATTGTTCAGATTATTACAGGTGTTCCTCTATTTTTTCCCCCATAGCTCCCCTCCACCTGATTCCCCACCCCACCCCATGCCCTTACCCCCGCCACTGTCTTCATCCATAGGAGTAAGATTTTTGTCCAAGCTCTTCCCGCACCCCTCACACCTGCTTCCCCTGAGAATCGTCAGTTCACTCCCTTTCTATGTCCCTGATTCTATTATATTCACCAGTCCATTCTGTTCTTCAGATTTTTTATTCACTTGATTTTTAGATTCACTTGTTGGTAGGTATGTATTTGATGTCCTTTTGTTGTTCATAATTTTTATCTTTACCTTTTTCTTCTTCTTCCTCTCCTTAAAGAATACCCTTCAGCATTTCATGTAATCCTGGTTTGGTGGTGATGAACTCCTTTAGCTTTTTCTTGTCTGTGAAGCTCTTTATCTGACCTTCAACTCTGAATGATAGCTTTGCTGGGTAGAGTAATCTTGGCTGTAGGTTCTTGCTGTTCATCACTTTGAATATTTCTTGCCACTCCCTTCTGGCCTGCATAGTTTCTGTTGAGAAATCAGCTGACAGTCGTATGGGTACTCCCTTGTAGGTAATTAACTGTTTTTCTCTTGCTGCTTTTAATATTCTCTCTTTGTCTTTTGCCCTTGGCATTTTAATTATGATGTGTCTTAGTGTGGTCCTCTTTGGATTCCTCTTGTATGGGGTTCTGTGCACTTCCTGGACTTGTAGATCTATTTCTTTCACCAGGCAGGGAAAGTTTTCTGTCATTATTTCTTCTAATAGGTTTTCAATATTTTGCTCTCTCCCTTCTTCTGGCACCCCAAAAATTCGGATGTTGGTTCGCTTAAAGTTGTCCCAGAGGCTCCTTACACTATCTTCATATTTTTGGATTCTTTTTTCTTTTTGTTTTTCTGGTTGGATGTTTTTTGTTTCCACATATTTCAGATCTTTGGTTTGATTCTTGGGGTACGTTGATCTACAGTTGAGTTTCTGTATATTCTTTATTTCAGACAGTGTATGCTTCATTTCTGACTGATCCTTTTCCATTTTTTTGGCATTCTCATTAAGCTCCTTGAAGGTCTCATCAAGTTTCTCAGCGGTTTTAAGAAGATTCTTGAGTAACCTTATAAATGTGGTTCTGAACTCTATGTCATCCAGTAGTTTGCTTCCCTCCGTTTCTTTCATTCGTGACATGTTTCTTTGTCTCCTCATTTTGGCTGCCTCCCTGTGTTGATGGAGTAGCTTTGTGTGGTAGGTGACCTATAGGGGGCAGTAGTTCAGCCTCCCCAATCACCTGATGTGGACACTCTTGGTACACCACTTTGTGGGCTGAGTGCAAAGACTTGGTGCAGTTAAAGTCTTAATTGCTGTTGGTATACTGGGTGGAATTGACCTCCAGGCCAATTAGCTGTGAGCACTCACTGTGTCTATAATGGAAGAACTGCTGCGCTGAAGACACACTTAGGGGCAGGACTTGTTTCAGTGGGGCTTTGGTGCTCACTGAGTCTGCCTTTGAATGTGTCACTTATGGATGTGAGGAGTTGAAATCTGGTGTCTCACTCTGACCACTAGGTACACTGGCTTCTGGATCTCCAATGGGGTGCAGGTCAGCTACTGTCTGAGGCCATCCAGCAGGAGCTACAGTGAGAGCTACAGTTTTCTCCTCTTTGCTTGGGGTTTGGAGGTTTTGGAGCTGTCTGACCCAGGCTGCAAGTTTGCTAGGTTAAGCTGCGATAGGGCGGGGCTTTCTTCTGCTAACGCTGCTGCTTGGAGCTTGGGTGGGTTTGTAGGTTGTGCAGGGCGGGGTCTCAGGGTGTCACTAGGCTAGGGCGTGGCAAACAGCAATGGCTGCTAGTTAGCTGGCTCTGTGTCCCCAAGGGCGTCCTGGAGTCCCGTGCCCAGTGCCGTAAACAATTATTCCCGCGCGCAGCTCTGCAAGTAAGCCCCCCTCACTGGCAGACAGTCCAGCTTCTCCCCGTAGGAGTTTGGGTCCCCCGCGTCTCCCCAGAGACTGGATTTCAGAGTAATCGGGGGCTTGTCTCCCTTTGGGTTGAAAAAAGCAACGCCCGCCGCCAGCCCGGATCACGCGCCTCCGTACCTCAGCTTTTCAGCACTCGTGCACGTCTCAATGCTCTTTTCTCTTTCCTTCTAGTTGTAGAACTTCCACTCAGCCAGCTTTCCCGTGGTTCTGGGTGATAGACGTTTTGTCTTTTAGTTGAATTTTTGAAATTGTTGCGCGAGGCAGCAGTTTAGGTGTTTACCTACGCCGCCATCTTCCTCCCCTTCTTTCTGTATAATGTTTTTTATTTCAGTCAGTGTATGTTTAATTTCCAGTTGGTTCTTTTTCATATCTTCGAGGGTCTCGTTATATTTATCGGCCTTTTCTAGGATATTCTTAAAAAGCCTTATAACCATAGTTTTGAATTCTATATCCAGTCGTTTGTTTTCCTCCATTTCTTTCGTTTGTGATCTGTTTCTTTGTTGTTGCATTTTCACCGCTTCCCTGAGTTGGTAGGGTAGCTTTGTGTGCTAGGTTTCCTATATGGCCCAGTGGGTCAGCCTCCCAGTTAACCTGAGGTGGGCACTCTTGGTACACCCCTTTGTGGACTGTGTGTACAGCCTTGTTGTAGTTAAGTCTTGATTGTTATAGCTATCACTGGGAGGAATTGACCTCCAGGCCAGTTGTCTGTGAGGATCAGCTGTGTCTATGCTGGGAGAAGTTTGGTGCTGGAAACAGCCTTATAGGATTAGACTTGCCAAATTGCAAAAGCCTCTGTGTTCAGCTTGGATGGGGTGGAGTCTCAGGGTGGAGCAGACAGTCTTGGCTTCCCTTCAGCCCTGCCCTTGTGCGCGTGCCTCCAGATCTCTGCCTTTCCCGGCTCCCGAGCTTCCGCCCGAGAGTCCAGATTCCCCCCGCAAGAGCGTGGGTCTCCAGGGGCTCACCTGGAACTGGGGTTCAGTGCAGTCAGGAGCTTCCGACTCCCTTCTGCTAGGGAAAGCCTGTGGCAACCTCCTCAGTCTTTGTGCACACTGGTGCACACGTGCGCCCCTTCAGACTCCCTCCCCGAGGTGTCCGAGTCTCCGAGTGCCTTTCTCTCTACCTGACAGTCTAGACTCCCCCCGTATGAGCCTGGGTCCATGGGGTTTTGCCCGGAATTGGGGTTCAGTGCAGTCGGGGGCTTCCTTCCCCCTCCCGCCAGAGAAAGTCCACCAGGCTCTCAGCAGCCCTTCCTCTCTGCATGCACAAAGACCCTTTGCCGTACCTCAACCCTTTGCCATTCCTCCAATTCTCCATGAGCTTTTCTCTTTCCTTCTAGTTGTAGAATTTCCACTCAGCCAGCTTTCCTGTGGTTCTGGATGGTGTTTGTTCTGTCTTTAAGTTGTAGTTTTGAAATTGTTGTGCGAGGCAGAGGTTTAGGTGCTTACCTATGCTGCCATCTTTGTTTTTTCTGTACCTTTCCTTTTGAATGTTTTCCATCATGTTTCACTTTCTGTTAACCTGGCTAACTCTTTCCCCCCAAAACCCTGCTCATGTCCCACCTTGCTCAGGAAGTGGCCCTGCTTGCAGACTTGGTGTGGAGCGCATTACTGTCAGCGTGACCCCCTGGCCTGTGGTCTCCTCACTGGTCTCCAGGCTCTTTGAGACCAGAAAACAGGATTATTTGACTGTGTCCAAGGCCTAACAGCATGCTCAACACTTAGTAAGTATCAAGCAAATATTTCTCTATTAAATGAATGGATTAAGTAGGGAAGGTGGAACTTTATACTCAATCTCAAAGTTCAGGTAGAACGCTAATGCACAGAAATGGGAGGGAAACCAATTCCAATAAGTGAAAAACTATTGGTTTATATGCACCTTCAAAGAAGTTATAATCCCTCTTCCTGCTGGTTCTGATTCTTCTGTTGGAAATTCATTTGCAGGAGTGCAATTTTAGTTTGCGTGCTAATGTCTAGCTAGTTGCTCCTTCACCTAACTAATTTAAAGGGGCTTCACACAATTTTCCCCTCATAAGGTTGTTATTGTCATTAAATCTAACAATAAATACTTAGAACAAGCATGTCAAACTCAAAGGCTAACACAGGCCAAATAAACAAGGTTAAAGTTTATGTGGGCCACAAAAAAATAGAAGCTATAATTTTCATAGAAAGGACATGCTGAATACAAAGGGCTGAAATAAATGAGTCATTGTTAACATAAAATAATAGAACATTTTAATAAAAATCAATATTTTTTAATATTAACTTACCAGACACTGAATAACTGTACTAATTAATAAGCGTAACACAAATAAACCTATTTTTCTTGTTCTCTGAAAGTGAAATAGTTCCTGTTGTGCACACCAAACAAGTCAGGCCAAGACTAATGATGTGGCCATTGGCCACTAAAATATTTGCTGCTGGTATTAGTGGAGAGAAATGGTGCACCTGCGCATAAGGCGCATAAGGGAAATTAATGCAACACAATTATAGTCATCAGTCATTAGCGAACCTTGTAATTTGTTATTAATAATTATGTATAACAGGATATTGTAAAAATTAAGTTACAAAATTTTTATTAAAACGTTACATTGGCTGAGCCACAAAAATATTCATTGTGGGCTGCGAGTTTGACATGCTTGCCTTAGAAGCATAGTGACCCAATATTAGTACACCCAAAATTAGTGCCTAGCAGTTATGTTAAATTAACACTTCTTTATGTCAGATGCTTTGGAATATGAGCCCCAAGAATGAAGGGGTTGTTTTTGTTTCTATTCTTCCACCATATAATGTGCATCTGGAAGTGTCTGGTCAAAGTCACTGCTCAATAGACATAGGCTGATTGAATGAATGAGTGAATGTCTGGGTAAAGGGTATGAATATTTTGTTCTTGACAAAATGATATCTTTTCACTTCCCCAACATACTTTCTATATGCATGTATTTCTCCCATTGATTGTCTGCATTCTACAGCTGGTGAACCTACTTTACACAAATATCTGCCTGCTGACATTATGTTCTAAATTGTCATTTATTCTAGTGTTACTAAACCCCCAATACAAGTTATTGTCTCTCCATCTTAAGTCCCATAATAATTACCACCTCCAAAGACTGCATTCTGTTTGACTTTTCTCATCCTTACCCAGATCTTAAGTCATTCATCGTTGTGCCTTAAGCTTTGAGTCCACTCATTCATGATCAAATTCATGGCACAAAAATGTTCCATGTTGCTTCATATATAATTTTTAAATTATAAAATTAATACTCTTATCATGTTGAAAATATCTTAGCAGTACCTTATATGTAGATTCAATTATTTTCCAAATATTTTTACTTGTGGATATTTAAATAAATAGACACCCTTGCACTGGTTTTTAATTTTCATTTCAAGGAAAGGTTTTACTTTTTTGTGGATTTCCTCTGTACTTATAAATAGTTCTATAATTTTTGAAATTTATTTTTTTCTCATGTTTTTGAACCAAAATATTTCAAACCTCATGCATTATATTAATATTACCTCGTTGCTATTACTTAGGACATGAATTTTAAAAAGCCTTTGTAAATAGCGTAAAATTATTTTTCCAGCACACTGTGCCACTCTATGTGGTCTCCAGCAATGGAGACATATATTAGTTCCATTGCTATCTTCACCTGCACTACACACTCATTTTAAAAATAACTTGTACAGGAAATGAACATTAGATGAACATTGAGATCTTTCAGTATAAATAAAGTTGAACAAGTTTCAATTTACTTACACATTTTTATTTACTTTTCACATAGTTTGTCCATAGTGTAATGGAAATATCTAACAATTTTTATGAATTAAAAATAATTGCCACAGATTTTAATAAACTAAATGTTTAAAACAACCTTTAATAATACTGATTCCATCATGCAGTTAGTGATCACACTGCTTAAAGCTCACTGCAGTGGGAGAGTAGCCATTTCACTTAGGAGAGAAGTGATAACAATCAGGTCATGTGCCTCCAATCTTTTGCGATGAAAACCAATGACTGCGCTGCCATTGGAGGCCCTCCCCATCAGCACTTGTTATCAATCACAAACCCATCTCAGAGAAAGGGAGGACCCTTATCTGGGAACACACACTAATCACACTCTGCTCCTATTCCTAGTCCACCTTTGTTTACTTATTTAACCGGGGCGGAAAACTCGGTTCCTGCTGTATTGACACAAAACATTTCCTATGCCCGCCTATCATTACTGGCAGCCTCCACTTCACTTCCTCCAAGCCCACTGCCACAGCACGCTGCATTCCTCCTGAGATTTCTGTTTAGAACCAATGGCCCTCCATTTGTCAAGCAGTTCCCATGAAATAGACTCTTAAATATCATTTATAAAATCTCATTTTTGGTGTTAGAGAGCACAATCTGAAGACATCCGAGGGCAACGGCTCAGTCTTGGCTGTACAATGGACTCCAGGATACGAATGGCCAAGCCCCCACCCCAAGGTTCTGACGTCATTGGCCTGGGATGAGGCCTGGGCATTGGGAATTTTTACAGCTCCTCAACCGATATTGAGAACCACTAAGCACTCTAGGGGGTGATAACAAATGGGGTCTGACTGTTAACTGCTGTAGACTCCCATTAATAAAAGATTGATATTAACATATATCAGTTTATTTCTCAAAGGAAGAGATTCATGAGGACTTTTTGTCTGTTTGCTTGTTTGAAAAATGCCCACACAATGTTTTGAAATATAGAAAGGATAAAAATGATGCAAGTTAATCAGATAGAGATAGAGATAGAGATAGAGAGATAGAGATAGAGATATATCTATATCTATATCTATAGATATAGAAGGTCTATATCTATATCTATATCTATCTATAGGTAGATAGATATAGATATATAGATATATAGATATATAGATATATCTATTACTAGAGGCCTGGTGCATGAATTTATGCATGGGTGGGGTCCAACTGGCCCACACCAATGAGGGCCCACCAGGCTGGGTTGGTAAGGGGGAGGGGCCAATTGGGGCCCGGCTCATGCTGGTTGGCTGCTGCAGTGTGTATCATAGCCACCAGTCATTTCAGTCATTCTGGTCATTCCGCCATTCCAGTCACTGGGCTTTTATATATATAGACTAGTGGCCCAGTGAACAAAATTCATGCACGGAGAGGGGTTCCCTCAGCCCAGCCTGCACCCTCTCCAATCAGGGACCCCTTGGAGGATGTCCCACTGTCAGTTTAGACCCGATCCCACAGAGATCGGGCCTAAACCGGCAGTAGGACACCCACTCGCAATCTGGGACCACTGGCTCCTAACTGCTCACCTGCCTGCCTGCCTGATCACCCTAACTGTCTCTGCCTGCCTGCCTGATCGCCCCTAACTACCCTCCCCTGCTGGCTTGATCTCACCCACAACTGCCTCCCCTGCAGGCCTGATCTTGCCCCCAACTGCCCTCCCCTGCTGGCCAATTTGGTTCTGATTGGCTGGTTTCTATGCCAGTCAGCATCAAAAACTCCGCCTCCTAGGCAGCCATTGGCTCCTCACAGTTTACCCAGATTTGGTTCTGATTGGTCAGTTTCTATGCCAATCAGGGTCTCCAAGCCTATCTCTGGGCCTGATCAGAGAGGCGGGACTGATTAGCAGCCCACACGGAAGCCCAGAGAGAAACAGAGGTGTGGCTGCTGGTGAAGCCCAGAGAGAAAGAAAGAGGCAACAGCTGATCAACAGCTGTCACAGAGGCTATGGATCATACCCTGCCTCTCTCTCTGGGCCTCTCTTGGGTCCTGATCCACAGCCCCATCAGCAGTCACTGACTGTAGGACTGACTTCCCATGTTTGGTTGAGCCTTCAGTCAGTTGTTATGGACCCTGGGTTTTTATATATTAGGATGAGAGGCCTGGTGCACAAAATTCGTGCATGGGGTGGGGGGGAAGGTATCCCTCAGCCCAGCCTGCACCCTCTCCAATCTGGGACCCCTTGAGGGATGTCTGACTGCCCGTTTAGGCCCAATCTGTGCCTGCAGTTCGGGGATCTCCTCTTTAGGATCAGGCCTAAATGGGCAGTTGGACATCCCTCTCACAATCCAGGACTGCTGGCTCCCAACTGCTCACCTGCCTGCCTTCCTGATTGCCCCTAACCGCTTCTGCCTGCCAGCCTGATCAACCCCTAACCACTCCCCTGACAACCGGATTGATGCCTAACTGCTCCCCTGCCAGCCTGTTTGCCCCTAACTGCCCTCCCCTGAAGGCCTGGTCACCCTTAACTGCCCTTCCCTGCAGGCCCGGTAGCCCCCAACTTCCCTCCTCTGCTGGCCTGGTCACCCCTAACTTCCCTCCTCTACAGGCTTGATCGCCCCCAACTGCCCTCCCTTGCAGGCCTGATCCCTCCCAACTGCTCTCCTCTGCTGGCCATCTTGTGGTGGCTATCTTGTGTCCACATGGGGTCAGTCATCTTTGACCCCATGGGGGCAGCCATCTTGTGTGTTGGAGTGATGGTCAATTTGCCTATTATTCTTTTACTAGTGGCCCAGTGCATGAAGTTCATACACGGGGGGGCGGAGGAGGGGTGTAGAGGCAGTGTCTCTCAGCCTGGCCTGCATCATCTCCAATCTGAGACTCCTGTGGGATTGGGCTTAAACTGGCGGTAAGACAACCCCCTCACTATCCAGGACTGTGGCTCCTAACCGCTCACCTGCCTGCCTGCTTGATCACCCCTAACCACTCTGCCTGCTGGCCTGATTGCCCCCAACTGCACCCCCCTGCCAGCCTGCTCGCCCCCAACTGTCCTCCCCTCCTGGCCTGATCACCCCCAACTGCCATCCCCTCCTGGCCTGATCACCCCTAACCACCTCTGCCTCGGCCTCACCACCATGGCTTTGTCTGGAAGGACTTCTGGAAGGTCTCATGGTCTAATTAGTATATTACCCTTTTATTAATATAGATAGGATATGACGTACTGCCATAACAATAACATATGTACCAGTATTACTCTATGAGAATACATACTTCATGTGATAGGAAGACATCTAATACATTACATTGTATATGTTGTAAGTAGTAGGAAATACTGTATTCATAGCAATAATATATACCGTGTGACTTCCCTTCCTGATTTGGGAATGGTTCCCCAGTTCTTTGAATGTTTCCTGGCTCCTAATGTATTTTTTTTTGTCATTCAGTGTAACTTTATTTACTGTTTATTGCACATGATTTAAGGTCTTTAATTTCTAACCACCAAAGACTCAGAGGACTATTTTTTCCATGAAGTTTAACATTAACATCGGTGAATTCATGTGTTTTTATTATAAACATTTGAATTATTCACATTGTCATAGATCCTGAACTCATAAGCATGGACCATGCACAGGCTCGCAGCAAGCCAGGAAGCCACTCTGCAAGCAAACAGATACTCTGCATATGGAGAAAAGTCATAGCACAACATTTAATGTCCAACCTGAGTCACCTCAGAATGTTACATATATTGACTTCTTAATTCATATAGTATCGGGAACTCAACTGCTTGGTTGGTGACAGGGTTGACCTGGTTTCAGGAGGATTATTCCTGAACTAATTAAAGAAAGGTGAGCTCAATCTTTTCTTGGTTGCTTGCTCCTTCCCAGCACCTTCATCTTTCTTCTCATCCTCAGCTTCTTGGGTATCTTCTCCTTCACTTTTACCTCCTTCTTCTTCCTCCTTTGCATCCTCAAATTCTTCCTTGGCACCTTCTTCCTCTTCCTCTCCTTCCTCTTCATCAGCCACTTCCTTCTCCTTCTCCTCCTCTTCAGATTCTCCTTCAGAGTGGGGTTCATCCTTAGCTTCCTCAGCTTTTGCAGCCTCAGTGGTGTCCTCCACCTCGATCTGCTCTTCCTGGACGTGGCTGGTGTATTAAGAAGGGAAGGAGTGAGTGGACATCAAGTAGGAGCTAGTCTGTAAACCACCTTAGGCAGATCGACCAAAGATCTGGGAACTCTGGGAGTAGTCACTGGCTGTGCTTCCCACGCTGGTGAAACTGAGCCGGGTCTCCTCACCTTCCAAGTGTTTCCTGTAAGCTGAAATGTCAATGTCCAAAGCCACATTGATGAGGTCCTGGTATTCTTTTAAATATCATGCCATTTCACTCTTTGTAGTTCTCAACTCATTTTCTAATTTGTTGATTGTGTCCTGCATAGCACTAACATGGGAGTTCTGCTTATCCTCCAGCTCTCACAGCTGCTTTCCCAGAGCTTAGTTCGTGCCCCGGCATGCTTTAATCTCCAGGGTCTTGGCCTTGAGCAGGCGGTGGGTTTCAGACACCTCCTCCTTGGCGGAGCGCACCCTGTAGGTGTTCTTGGCAGTGCTCTCAGTCAACATGGTGAAGCAACTCTTGTACCATTCTTCTGCATTCTGCATGTTCTTGGCAGCCAGCTTCTCGTACTGGGCGCAGATGTCCTTGAGTGCGGCAGAGAGGTCAGACTTGGAGAACATGTCCATCTCCAAGGAGATCTGAGCGTACTGGATCTGTGCCTGCAGCTTGGGGATCTCCTCTTCATGCACTTTCTTCAGAAAGGTCATTTAGTTCATCAGGATGTCCATGTGCTTTTCAAGCTCGGTGACAGCAAGAGCCGCCTCATCTGCACCTTTGCGTGCCTCCATCAGCCAGCCCTCTGAGTCATCATGGTTCAGCACCTCTTCCTTGTAGCATGCCTGCAGGTTGCTCCAAGTCCCTTCCAAGCCCTGGTGCCTGCTAACTGCCCACTGCCCTCTCCTCACCAGGAACAGGGCATGGTGGGCCCGGGCACAGGCATCCCATTTTCATTAAAATGTTCAACCCCGGCCTGCTCCACCCATGTCCATAGGCGGCCCAGGGGCAGACAGTGATCCCAGAGACCTTGGCCACCCACGCCTACCCAGGTCCCTGATGGCTGCCTGAACCCCGCTGCGGCATCAGGCGCAGCCCGCCTGGCCTGCCTGGTCCCCGATGACAGCCGAGACACCACAAGCGGTGTTAGGCGCTACCTCCGCCCGCCCCCCCCCCCCCGCCCTGCCTGGTTACCTATTGCGGCCTCAATCCAGCAGGCAGCATCAGGCAGTGCCTGCCTGGCCTGCCTGGCCTGCCCGGTCCCCCATGGTGGACTGGACCCCGCGGGCAGGTCAGGTGCAGCCCACCAGGCCTGCCCGACTCCGATGGCTGCCTGGACCCTGCAGGCAGCATCAGGCGCTGCCCCCGCCCCCTGCCCAGTTACCTATGGCATCCTTGACCCAGCAGGCGGCATCAGGCACTGCCTGCCTCTCCTGCATATGCAAATTTACCCTTTGTTGGCTTAATTTGCATATCAGTCCTGATTGGCTGTGGGCATAGCGGAGGTATGGTCAATTAGCATTTTTCTCTTTTTTATTAGTGTAGATTAGATAGGAAGATTAGGTAGGATAGAGGCATGCTGCATTGGGGGGGGGCCTGCTGGTTTGCCCTGAAGGGGGTACCAGATCAGGGTGGGGGTTCCATTGGGGCATGGGGTGGCCTGGGCAAGGGACCTGTGGTGTTTTGCAGGCCAGCCACACCCCCCGCCGACCCATGCAGAGGCCCAGGTATCTGGGATTTATTTATCTTCTACAATTGAAACTTTGTAGCCTTGAGCAGAGCCAAGCCTCCTGCTTACTCCATGGCCGCAGCCATTTTTGTTGGGATTTATTTATCTTCTATAATTGAAACTTTATAGCCTTAAGCAGAGGCCAAGGCAGGCCAGGGCTGGCAGAAAGCTTGGCTTACTCCATTGCCAGGGAAACCCAAGCCTCCTGCTCTCTACGTGGCCGAAGCCATCTTGGTTGGGTTAATTTGCATACTCGCTCCTGATTGGCTGGTGGGCATGGCTATCGGGTATAGCTGAGGTATGGTCAATTTGCATTTTACTCTTTTATTAGATAGGTTTGTTGACAGTATTACAGATGTCTCCCATTTCCCCCCCTCAACCCCTCTCCACCCAGCCCTTATACCCCCACCCAAGGTCTTCATCACCCTATTGCCCATGTCCATAGGCTATGCATATAAGTATATAAGTTATTTGGTTGATCTCTTCTCGTCCCCCCAACCTCACATCAAAGTGCCTTCATGCTTCAGATCTTATTTTGTTGATCAATTAATTTTGTTCATTAAATTCCACAAATAAATTAGATATTATGATATTTGTCTTTACCAGATTGGCTTATTTCACTTTGCATAATAGTTTCCAGGTCCATCCATGCTTTCCCAATGGGTAAGAGATCTCTCTTTTTCACAGATGCATAGTATTCCATGGTGTAAATGTCCCACAGCTTTTTTATCCACTCATCTACTGATGGGCACTTGGGCTATTTCTAGATCTTAGCCATTGTGAATTGTTCTGCTATGAACATAGGGTGCATACATTCTTTCCGATTAGTGTTTCGAGGTTTTCAGGATATATTCCCAGAAGTAGGATCACTGGATCAAATGGTAGTTCCATTTTTAATTTTTTGAGGAAACTCCCTACTGTTTTCCATATTGGCTGCACCGTCTGCATTCCCACCAGCAGTGAACTAGGGTTCCCTTTCTCCACATCTTGTCATTTGTTGATTTATTGTTGATAGCCATTCTGACAGGTGTGAGGTGATACCTCATTGTCATTTTAATTTGCATCTCTCTGATGATTAGTGACTGTGCATTTTTTCTTATGTCTCTTGATCATCTGTATGTCAATTTAGGTCCTTTGCCCATTTGTTAATTGGGTTGTTTGTCTTCTTTTTGTTGAGTTGTATGAGTAATTTATATATTTTAGAGATTAATCCTTTATCAGACGTATCATTGGCAAATATGTTCTCCCATACATATGGTGGGTTCCCTTTTTATTTTGATAGTGGTTTCTTTTGCTGTGCAGAAGCTTTCTATTTTGATGTAATCCCATTTGTTTATTTTTCCTTTGTTTCTCTTGCCCTAGGGCCTAAGAGATGTTTTAGCAAAAATTCTGCTACAAGAAATGTATGAGATTTTACTGCCCATGTTTTCATCTATGATTTTTATGATTTTAAGTCTCATATTTAAGTCTTTTACCCATTTATTTTTCTTGTCTATGGTGTAAGCAGGAGGCTTGGAGTTTCAGCTTTTTTAGTTTATTCTTGTGTGTGGTGTAAGTTGGTGGTCTAGTTTCAGCTTTTTGCATATGTCTGTCCAGTTTCCCAACACCATTTGTTGAAGAGACTTTCTTGACTCCATTGTATACTCTTGCCTCCTTTGTCAAATATTAATTGACTGTAATGGTGTGGGCCAATTTCTGGGATTTCTGTTCTGTTCCATTGGTCTATATGCCTATTCTTATGCCAGTACCAGGCTATTTTGGTTATAATGGCTTTATAGTATAGTTTGATATCCAGTATTGTGATTCCTCTAACATTGTTCTTGTTTCTCAAGATCGCTGCAGCTATTCTGCTTTTTTATGGTTCCATATAAATTTTTGGAGTATCTTTTCTAGTTCTGTGAAGTATGCTATTGGTATTTTAATAGGATTGTGTTGAATCTATAAATTGCCTTGGACATTTTCATGATGTTAATTCTTCCTATCCATGAATATGGTATATAGTTCCATTTGTTTGTATCTTCCTCTATTTCTTTTTTCAATGTCCTATATTTACCTTGTTGGTTAAGTTTATTCCTAGGCATCTTATTTTTGTTGTTGTTGTTGTTATAATGGTAAATGGGATTTTTTTTTTTAGTTTCTCTTTCTGAGAGTTCATTATTGGTGTATAAAAATGCCATGGATTTCTGGATGTTGATTTTGTAACTTGCTACCTTGCTGAATTCATTTATTAAATCAAGTAGTTTTTTGGTGGAGTCTTTTTATGTGTAATATCATGTTATCTGTGAATAATATCATGTCATGTTTACTTTCTCCTTTCCAATTTGGATGCCTTTTATCTCTTCTTCTTGTCTGAATGCTGTGGCAAGGACTTCTAGTATTCTGTTGAATAAGAGTTGTGAAACCAGACATCCTTGTCTTGTTCCTGTTCTTAAGGGAAACACTTTTACTTTTTCCCCATTGAGTATTATGTTGGCTGTAGGTTTGTCATATAGGGCCTTTATTATGTTGAGTTATGATCAATTTATTCTCACTTTGCTGAGAGTTGTTATCAAAAACGGGTGCTGGATTTTGTCAAATGCTTTTTCTGCATCTATTGATATGATTATGTGATTTTTATCTTTCATTTTGTTTATGGGAGGTATCACATTTATTGATTTGCGAATACCGTACCAACCTTGCATCCCTGAAATAAACCCCACTTAGTCCAAGTGTATGATCTTATTATAATGTATTGCTGGATCTGATTTGCTAATATATTGTTGACAATTTTAGCATCTATGTTCATCAGGGATATTGGCCTGTAATTTTCTTTCTTTGTAGTGTCTTTGTCTGGTTTTGGAATTGGGATAGTACTGGTCTCATAAAAAGAGCTTGGAAGTCTTCCCTTCTCTTGAATTCTTTTAGAATAGTTTTAGGGGGATAATTATTAGTTCTTCTTTGAATATTTGGTCAAACTGTGAAGCCGTCTAGTCCAGGACTTTTGTTTGCTGGGAGTTTTGTTTTTTGTTTTGTTTTTTACTCCCTCAATTTCATTAGTTGTTATCAGTTTAGTCAGGTTTTCTGATTCTTCCTGATTAGGTTTGGAAGATTGTATTTTTCTAGGAATTTGTCCATTTCAGCCAAGTTGTCCAGTTTGTGGGCATATTTTTGTTCATAGTATTTGCTTACAATCCTTTGTATTTCTGTGGTGTCTGTTGTAATATCGCCTCTTTCATTTCTGATTTTATTTATTTGGGTCCTCTCTGTTTTCTGATGAGTCTGGCTAAAGGTTCAACAATCTTGTTTATCTTTTTAAAGAACCAGCTCTTGGAATAATTAATCTTTTGTACTATTGTTTTAGTCTCTATGTCATTTATTTCTGCTCTGATCTTTATTATTTACTTCCTCCTACATCCTCTGGACTTTCTTGCTGTTCTCTTTCTAATTCATTTAGCTGTAGGGTTAGGTAGTTTATTAGTGCTATCTCTTGTTTCTTGAGGTAGAACTGTAATGCTATGAACTTCACTCTCAAGATTGCTTTTGCTGTATCCCATAGGTTTTGTTTGTTTACATGTTCATTTAGATTTGTTTTCAGGAAATATTTTATTTTTTGCTTGATTACATTGGGAACCCATTCATTATTTAATAACATGCTATTTAGCCTTCATGTATTTGAGTGTTTTTGAGGTGTGTTTCTTTTTTTTTTTTTTATTGTAGTTGATTTATAACTTCATGCCATTGTGATCTGAGATGCTTGGTATGATGTCAATCTTCTTGAATTTGTATAGTTTTTTTGTTTTTGTTTTGTTTTGTTTTAGACTTGTTTTGTGTTCTAACATGTGGTCTATCTTTGAGAATATTACATCTGCACTTGAAAATAATGTATATTCTGTTGTTTGGGGGTGAATTTTCTGTAAATAACAGTTAGATCCATCTGATCTGGTGTGTCATTTAAGGCCTCTGTTTTTTTGTTGATTTTTTGTCTGGAAGATCTATCCACTGATGTCAGTGGGGTGTTAAAGTCCCCTATTCTGACTGTATTGCTGTTGATATCTCCCTTAAAGTCCATCGAGATGTGTTTTTTAATATATATTTGGGTGTTCCTGTATGTTTATAAGGGTTATATTTTCTTGTTGAATTATTCCATTTAGCATTATATAGTGGCCTTCTTTGCCTCTTGTTATGGCCTTTGTATTGAAGTCTATTCTGTCAGATATGAGTATTGCTACCCCAGCTTTTATTTCCTTTCCATTTGCATGGAAGATTTTTTTCCATCCCTTCACTTTTAGTCCGTGTGTATCTTTTGATCTGAGGTGGGTCCCTTGTAGACAGCATATATATGAGTAATGTTTGTTGTTGTTTTTTTAACATATTTTTATTGATTTCAGTAAGGAAGGGAGAGGGAGAGAAAAATAGAAACATGAATGATGAGAGAGAATCATTGATTAGCTACCTCCTGCATGCCCCACACCAGGGATCGAGCCCACAACTTGAGCATGTGCCCAGACCAGGAATTGAACCGTGACCTTCTGATTCATAGATTGATGCTCAACCACTGAGCCATGCTGGCCTAGCTCTGTAATGTTTTTATCCATTCAGTCTCAGTCACCCTATATCTTTTGGAGCATTTAATCCATTTACTTTTAAAGTTATTATTGATAAGTATTTATTTATTGCCGTATTTATTTTCTTTATGCCTCTCTCTTATCTTCTTAAAGCAATCCTTTTAACATTTTTTGCATTGCTGTTTTGGTGGTAATGTACTCCTTTAACCATTTGTTTGTTTGTTTGTTTGCTTGTTTGAAATCTTTTTATTTCACCTTCAATTTTAGGCCCTTGCTTTTCATTACTTTAAATACTTCATGCCACTCCCTTCTGGCCTGAAGTGTTTCTTTTGAGAAGTCAGTTGACATTCTAATGGGAACTACTTTGTAGGTAATTTTTATCTCTCTCTTGCTTCCTTTATCTTTCTTTATCTTTAACTTTTGCTGTTTTAATTATGCTGTGTCTATGTGTGGGTATCTTTGGGTTCATCTTGATTGGGACTCTCTGTGCCTCCTGAACTTTTGTGACTTTTTCCTTCACCAGGTTGGGGAAGTTTTCTGTCATTATATTTTCAAACAGGTTCTCTGTTTCTTGCTTACATTCTTCTCCTTCTGGTATTTCTATAATGTGAATGTTATGTTTCATATTATCCTAAGCATTTAAGCAATCTTCCTGCTTTTTAATTCTTTTTTCTATTTGCTGCTCTAATTGAGTATTTATTTCTACCTTGTCTTCCAAACCGCTGATTCAATCCTCTGCTTCATCCAATCTACTATTAATTCCTTTCAGTGTGTTCTTGATGTCAGATATGTTATTCTTCCTTTCTGTCTGGTTCTGGTTCATGGTTTCTATTTCCTTCTTCATGCTGTTGTAATTCCCACTGAGTTCCTTGTAATTTGTACTAAGTTCCTTAAGCATCTTTATAACCATTACTTAAACTCTATATCTGATATATTGCTTGCCTTCATTTCACTTAGTTCTTTTTCTGGAGATTATTCCTTTCTTTCATTTGGGGGTTGTTTCTTTGTCACCTCATTTTAGCAGTCTCTTTGAATTTGTTTCTATGTATTAGATAGAACTATTATGCCTCCTAGTCTTTATGGGATGGCCTTATGTAGAAAGTGTCTTGAGGGGTCTAGTGATGCAGTTGCTTTATTCACCTGAGGTGGGTGCTCTAGAAATGCCCCTTGTCTGTATTATTTGGGCTCTCCTATTGTAATTGGGGCTTGATTGTTGATGTCTTGTTCATGGGAGTAATCTCCCTGCTGACTTGCTGACAGTGCCACCTGTTACACAGGTGCTTACAGAACAAAACAAGACACAACAGGACTGAGCCAAAAAGACACAAAAATCAAGCTACACAAAGTAACAACAACAAAAAAGACTAAGAAGGAATAAGGAGAGAAAGCAAAGCAAAGAAAAAATAGTAAGAATTCTAAAAGACATGAGACCAAAGACTTAGAGGGAATATAAAGAAAAAGGGAGAAAGAAGAAGAAAAATAAATGGTAATATAGAAATAAGGGGGGGGGAGCTAAAAGAACTAGTATAGGGGGGAAAAAGAAGGAAACAGAAATGAAATAATAATGATGAATTTAAAATGTAGTAATAATGGATATATCCATATATATATAAGCCTAAGTGACCATTTGACCATTCAACCAGTAGCTATGACACAAACTGAACACCAGGGGGCAGACGCTCAATGTACAGGCATGGAAACATGGAACAGGCTGATGAATCTCAGAGGGAAGTGGGGAGAGAAGAGGGCAGGAATAGATTAACCAAAGATCTTACATGCATACTAGAAGCTTGGTGCATGGATTCTTGCACCAGTGGAGTCCCTCAGCCTGGCCTGGCCTGGCCTGGCCTGTGAGGAATGGGACAAATCCATGCATGGGCCTCAGACATCCCCCAAGGGGGTCCCAGATTGTGATAAGGCACAGGTCAGGCTGAGGGACCCCACTGGTGCACAAATCCATGCAGCGAGCCTCTAGTTAAGATATAAATAGGAAAAGTAAAATGGAAATAAAAGAAAAGAGGAGAAAAATAAAATAAGAAAAATTAATAATAACAATAAGAGGCAAAAGGAGAATAGAATCAAAGGAAAGAGAGGACTTAGATATATGCAAGAAAAAAATAGAAGAAATAAATAAAAGGGGGGGGGTAACAGAGCCCCCCACACACACAAAATACACACTCACATGCTCAAAAACCTTTGGTCTGCTATTTGTGGAACTCGCAGGATTTTGCTCTGATGTGTTTAATCTGGTCTCTTGGTGTGTCTATCCTGGGCTTCCCCAAGCTTCTCTAGTGTGGGTCAGTGTGAGTCACTGTCTCTTTCTGGCCCTGGGCAGCCTGATTAAGGTTCAATAGGTTGGAACCCCTAGAGGTGCAGTGGGCAGAGACTGTGTAGCCCAGAGGCAGGGTCTGCCTGGAGTCTTATGCCTTGATTCTCTATGTTCTAAGCTATTCTCCCTCCTGCACAGAGCTGGGCTCTGGGGGGTATCCTGGTCTTGGCTGGGATGGTTTGATCAGATTCATGTTGGGGGCAGTGCCAGTAGCTTGTAGGGGAAATGGTAGGCCCTTCCCCTCCTTCTAATGCCTCAGCTCTGCCTGGTTTGCTGGCACCTCCTCTCTGCCACCTGCAGGGGCACAGATTTCCTGCCCCTGGCTGTTCCCCTTGCCCCAGGTCACTGCAGGTCATCTCAGAAGCAGCTGTTTTGCCAGAAGAGAGGGGACCTTCCCTGCCTCCAGGTTGGCAGGACTGATCCTTCTATCTGGCCCTACTGGCCAGCCCCCTTTCTGCTCCTAGAAATAGAGGGCCCCAGATTCAATGCTAGGTGTGTCCTTCAGACCCTTCCAGTGAGGCTGGCCCTGAGCTCCACTACATGGCCCCTCCCACTGGTCAGAGGAGCTTCCCAGGCTGCGCGATGGGGGAGCTGGTGCTGCTCTACCCAGGGACTCAGCCCAGGCTTCCCTGCTGCACCCACTCATCTCCACAGCCAGTGCCCTGGGGCCTCCTCTCAGTCCCAGGCCTCCCCTCTCACCAAGATCCATAGCCTCTTCAGTCTCCTCAGGTCCTGGGTTCTAGTAGGGCAGGGGAAGCTACACTTACCTCCTGGTCTTTAGCGGGTCCTGCCCCCAAACCTGGCAGTGGAGCCAAGCAGTGGGCTCTAGGGCAGCAGTGGCAACTCAGTGGCTGTGGCGGCTCAGTGGAGGGGGTGGGTTAGGGGAGGGGACGGCACCTGGAGATGGGTGAGTCCACAATAGGGGCGAAGAGTCCTGCCAGGTCAGTGGCAGGTGTGCTATGATTGTCCAGGGTCCAGGCTGGGTGCATGCCAGGTGCACAGAGGTCCCACAGGTGTCCACTGCAGGCACGGTCAGGGCTCTGTCCACAGCGGGTGCAGGAGTCTTGGGCGGGTGCAGTGGGTTTGGGCCCAGGCCCTGGTGAGTCCAGCTGAGGGCAAGGCTGGGCACCTAGTCACTGCTGCTCCCACAGCCTCCTCCCAGGTAGGACCTTGGGAGCCCTTCAGGAAAGCTCGACCCACCCCCAGACTCCTGCACATGATCCAACTGTCCACACTCACACATGCACACACACATGTGCAAACACACACAGACATGAAAAATCACACATGCACACTGACACACACTCTCACATGCACGCACACACATGCACACAAACACACACTGACACACATGCACTCACACACATACTCATACACGCACACATGCACCCACACACTTGCCCTCTAACTCCCTCCCTCACTCACACTCTCTCCCTCACTCTGGTCCTGCTGGCCATTGTGTTGGATGAACCTAATCAAATCTTTTTAAAAATACTTCTTCATGTCTGAGACTTGGAGTCAATGCCTTTAACCCCAAGGCCTGCCACATGTGAGTGGACCCTTGATGCTTTTGCTGATGACCTGGCTTACCCATTGTTTTAGACATTTGACTGTAGCCTCTTTTGCTACTTCTCCACTTTTCCATGCTGTCAGACTACGGCCTGCAGACACCTCTGTATCCCTAGCGCTTGGTACCATCTGGTACGTAGTTGTTGACCAACAGACTCGATGTTTCCATGGTTTTCTGGCTGGACAGACTGTTACTAGTGGTAGGACCACAGTGACCTCTCTTGATGAAACCTGAAAGTGCAGTGACAGGGACTCCAGAAATGGGTTCTAGTAATAGTCAAGTTGAGGTTAAAATGTGAGCTAATCCCACTCTCTGCTGGAACAGAAGAGAAAGATGAATCAAAGGTGAGTGGGTTTGGGACACTCCTACTAAGAGACCTGTTCTTGGTCTGTCTCTGAAAATAGCCTGGCCCAGCATTCTCCATAGCAGCTTGTCTGATTCCTTCTCTCCATTGCCATCTATCAGAAGCACATGCTTAAAGTCACTCTTTTAAATGATTTTAATAGCTTTTCATCATTCAAAGAATTAAATATTTCATATTGTGTGTTGACTTTTCACGAGCCACCCAAGACATTCTAATTATGGTAATTTAAAACCTCCACACCACATTTTAAAAGAAAAAGTCAGTGGTTTTTGAGTAGTTTTCACTTAGTTCTCACTTTTCATTTGTATTTGTTCTTCTTGAGCCTGATCCCTTTCCATCCCCCATCCCATGGCCCTGTTGCCTGGTATGGAGCTCCGAGGGAAGAGGATATGGAGGGACTGCCTTTGATGACACCATCAAGCTGTTTACTATTTTGGAAATTAAATTTAAGAATAATTACTGTCCCAAGTAGATCCCGGGAAAGGATCTGGGGCGTTCATCTAAGACGTCCCTTGAGATAAACTTGAACCATGCAGGAATTGGGAGAGAAGACCATAAAGACCAAAGGCTTTAATTTAAATTTTAAGCATACGCTAATTATTTTCAATTAACTGCCGGAGGAAGTACACCACATGAAACATATGCAGTTGCAAATCACACAGCTTTTTATTATTTACACACATTCCTGAGCGGCTGCAGGTACTAGCTTAGTTAGGGATCCCCATGGTGTTGTCCTCTGTGGTCCTGCAGCTGGGCTGGGCTGGCCTGGGTGCAAGGGGCCGGCGTTCTTCTCCCAAGAGCTTGGTCACATCTCAATCGGGGATTACTGGCCATTCTTCTGTCATCTGGCAGGAAAAGGAGCATGGAGCAGCGTCGCTTGTCAGACAGACAAAGGGACGGGCCTTTGTAATGTCTCGACAAGACGAGCATCGTTGGCTGGCCGGGGTCCATATTTAAAGCTTGTTCGTACCTGCAGCAGCTCAGGTGGCTATCAGTGATTTATGTCAATGCACATATGTTCATCTTAAACACGGTGAGGGGGCTAAGGAGAGTACATCACTCAGGCAAGTGTTTCTCTTGACACAAGACACTCGGCGTCAGTTCAAGTCCTTATCTCTGGGGTACACATGCTTCAGGGCACTGGGAATGTATCTTTAAGTTTCAAGGAAAGTTAATTTAAAAATTTTAAAACCTTCTTAATGTATATATTTTTAGGCATTTTTTAAAGCATTTAAAACATTTCTATATATTACTATGACTATTACTTCTATGAAAGAAGTAAAAATGGGACTACTATCATCAAATCATAAACACACGCTATAGGATATCAGCCAGTTAAGAGTTAACTTCAGAGCCTCACTTTATAGTAAGTGTTCCATTTTCAACCTTTGCACCAACCGAATCAGTTAACTTTCTGCCTGATTAGCTTGACTTTCAGATGGGACTAGATGTAAAGCATCCCATATGGAAAGTGGTCCTGTTTCCTCATCCAAGAAAGAGTTATAAAATTGATTATCCACATACTGATAACTTAGAGGTTAAAGAAAAAAAAACACAGGAGACACAGTGTTTATTCGAACAAAAACGCCATATTTACACAAATGTTATTTGAACAAAATAATGCTTTTAGACATGGGTACAAAGAGCATATGAAAACCCAGGTAGAAAATTAAAACATCATCTTCCCGGAATGAGATGAAAACACAGTGACACTTGCTCCATGGCCGTGTCTGGGCTTCAGCTCTGACACCACCTTCAAAGCGGGCTGTGTCTACTTCCTAAAGCTATAAATAAGCCTTTAGCAAAACCATTTTAGATGGAATTCAAAACAGAGTCCAGATCAAGTTCCAAACTATGTTTGTAAGGCTGCAGGTTTGGTCTATTTGTTGTCCTTCACACACCCTGTGCCCAAGACTTTTGAAGAGTGCTAACAATGATAGAAAATCTGAGAAGATAACAATAATAAAGTAGAAGCAACAGAAAAAAGGAAACTACAGATGGGGCCAGAAAAAGCCTAAAAGCATGCCTGGGCACAGCACCTGCATGCTCTCGGACACGTGTGTGTGCCACAGGCGGGCCCGCAGCCTTCCAGGTGAAAAGAGTAGCTGGTCAAGTCCCTCACGGACTCTCCCATATAAAAACAAATGAATGTCACTGAAAAGCAGCTCTTCCTGGTATTTAGACCAGAAAAAGAAACTACCTGATAGAATAAACACCATCCTCAACAATATTTTAATACAAAGTTTCATAGGACTTTTCCTTAAATTATTCCTCTACCCTGTTTCATTTGAACTTCAGATGAACAAGTTAGATAAAGTCTCCCTCAACAATTATTCATTGTTTATCTGTGATTCAAATGTGATGGGGCACCCTCTATATTTATGTGTGAAATCTAGCATCACTGGGTGAAGGCCTCAATGCAAATCCTCACACCTGTGCATGTTTATAGGACCAATCAAAACATATGCCAGCACCAGGGGCCAGCGGAGGACGTCAGTGCTAGATTTACTTACAGTGGAGACCAAGGAGAATATTCATCCCAACTCAAAAATTGAAACATTTGATGGGAAAGCCCTTGTGGTGCCATTGAGGACTAGAGCAGGTTTTATTTTAAATGCATGTAAATCAATCAATATATTAGCAAATCATCACTGCTCAACCAAAACACTATAGAATACCAGGATTTTTGCTGACTTCTCTGTGTTACCATATAAAATAATTTAACACGAACATAGATTGATCTTAAAACAGAGGTTCCAATCAATATAATGGAACATGAAAACCTAGTAAGGTAGTCCAATAGCATTTTAAAGCATTAATTATTGATAAAAAGGCACTTGAAACAATACATTGCACAGATTTTTAAAGTGTTATTCCATTGAATGCTTTAGATCTGTCTCCATAATAGTCAATGTTTTAAAATAAAGCTCACAAATATTTCTAAACACTATTAAAATATTTAGTACCACATTTTAAACTAAATTCAGATGCTTAGGAAGCAAATGCTATCACCAAAGCCATTCGATTGTTGTTTTTATTTTTTCCCTACATGAATTGTTCCTATCATGTTTAGTTGTTGCTATAAACAATGAGGAATAAATTGCTATGAAGAATAAATTGAGCTAATTTGATTATTTAATAACTTATTTTATTCGCTGTAGTCTTCAATCACTAAACATTGCTTTCTCAATTTAATG
This sequence comes from Corynorhinus townsendii, assembly GCA_026230045.1. Classification (NCBI taxonomy): domain Eukaryota; kingdom Metazoa; phylum Chordata; class Mammalia; order Chiroptera; family Vespertilionidae; genus Corynorhinus; species Corynorhinus townsendii. The sequence continues at coordinate 96,628,376 of JAPDVU010000007.1, read as the reverse complement.
CTTACACACATAATCAAGGTGGAGGACTTCATTTTCTCTTTCCTCACATTCTACCCAATAAATATTCTCAGTTTTAAAAATCTGAAATTTTGGCCAGGGCATATGCCCTGACTGGGAATTGAACATGACCTCTGAGCCATCTGCTGGATAATCACCATTTGTTCAGCCAGTATTTTGTCGATGGGCATTGGGTTGTTTCCGGTTTGAGGCAATTATGAATAAAACTCCTACATACATCTTCTCCCGGTTTTTGTTTTTGTTTTTTTGCATCTGTAATAACATTTACTCCCAATACTTTAGATTTCAAAATTAATCCTCAATTTGACATCCAATAATTTTATAGAATTCACCAAACAAAATTTTTGAATATAAAATTCCTTTTGTTTATTAATCTGTTAAAAAAAAACACTGGTCAATGGGAGGAGTCAAGTCTTTTAGTCCATTAGTGCTAAGTTTCTTTACAATGCTCCCTGGAAATCCATTTACCAGCAGTGAGGGAAACAAAGTGATTTATTCTAATTAAGCTTATGCTGAATCTTAGATCAGTAGTACCTGGGACAAATAGGAGTTACCGGTCTGATTAAGAGTTTGCGAAGCCCATTAAAATTCTTGACCAGCCCTGGCTCCTTCTGGGGGCTCTCAATCACTTACCTTCTCCAGTCCCCAGTTCTCATGTCTAAGGTGGAGTTCCTGTCAGTAACACCAGTAAGTTATAATATTTAATTTATATAACTAATATTAAGTGTTAGAATGATTATGGGTTTTGCAATCATGTACATTTGCTTAAACAGTTTGACTATTCTTCTTTTACTAACTACTCCAGGTATTTCTTTTAGTAGAAGATAAGACATTTGGTATTTTGCTTACAAACAGATGCAATGTAAAATTCCTTAATTTACTTTATTTACTTGAAAAACTAATGCATATTCATGTTTTAAAAACATTTCTAGGAATATATCCTAAGAATCCTGAAGCACCAATCAGAAAAATATATGCACCCCTGTGTGAATAGCAGCATTATTTACAATAGCTAAGATCTGGAAACAGCCCAACTAGACAAGTGGATAAGAAAGCTGTGGTACATTTACAAAATGAAATACTACACAGCTGTAAAAAAAGAAGTAGCTCTTACCCTTTGAGACAGCATGGAGGGACCTGGAGAGTATTATGCTAAGTGAAACAAGCCAGTCAGAGAAAGACAAACACCATCTGATCTCATTTATATGTGGAATCTAAGGAACAAAATAAACTGACAAACAAAACATATCCAGAGACATAGAAGCATAGAACAGACAGATGAATTTCAGAGGGAAGGGGGGGGGGGGGGGGGAGACGGTTAGAGAAGTAATTAACCAAAGAACTTATATGTATACATGCATAGCCCATGGACACAGAGAGGGTGGCAGGAGCTGGGTCAAAAAGAAGAGAATAAAATATATAGAGATCAATAAACTACCTCAAAGCTGACTGGCTTAAACCAACAAGCATTTATTTTGCAACCAAGGGTCCGGGTCAGGTGGGTCAGCGTCCTGGCGTGGTGCAGCTGCAGTATCTTGGCCCGGCAGCTCTGTTCCCTGCTCTCTCGCCCCCAGGAACAAGTGGTCAGCACAGCAGAAACATGCAAGGCCTCGGGTTAGACTCCGAATGTCACGGTGTTGCTTTCAAATCAGTCTGTTGACCAGAGTTAAAGTTTCAGTATTGAAAGCAGGGTGAAGGAGGGGGCAACAGGCCCACAAACAGTTAGAGGCCTTGGCAACATGACAAATGGCATAGACACAGGAGGAGTGAGAAACGGGAAGTGATGAAATCTCTCATAAACCTCCTAAGTTCATCACTTCATTTTAAAGAATTTATGATAAAAATAGACATTGCCCTCGCCAGGTGGCTCCATTGGTAGAGTGTCCCATACAACAGAAGGCTGACTCAATTCTCAGGGCACAAACCTGGTTTGTGGGTTCCATCCGGTCGGGGCGTGTATGGGAAGCAGCTTATCAATGTTTCTGTCTCACACAATGTTTCTCTCTCTCCCCTTCCTCTCTTTAAAATCAATAACCATATCATCAGGTGAGGATTTTAAAAACTAGACATTATAAATAATTTATAGAATATTTTACCTTCATTTGCTGTCTTGCTGAGAGCTTGATTTCGCTCCTTCCACCTAACTTATTTCCATATGATCTTCTATAAGTCCTAAAACAAATCGCTCCTTATGAATTCATGAATTTGAATAAATTATTTACAATACTTTCTACATGCCAGGTACGTGTGTTCGGTTCTAGTGCCACAGTGGCGGCAGGCGGAGTATCTGGATTCAGCCGCGGATGCAGAAGCAGAGCAGGTGTTTCATTCAGTTCAGTGGGTGCGGAGGGGCCTGAGGGCAGGTCCAGGCGACAGCGTGGAAGGAGGTTTGAGAGGAAGTGCCGCCCAGCCAGTCTAATGAGTCCATGGAGCTAAGGGCGAAGGTGGAAAGCGTGCCCTCGAGTGCAGGCTGATGGAGGCCTGGCGGCCTGGAATTAAAGGGTGCGAAGGGCAGAGTTTCGGGGTCCCAGGCGGAGGGAGGAGGAGGGCGCCTGCAGCTGGGCCACAAGGTGGGTAGAAGGACCGCAGGCCGGCAGGCAGGGGAGCCATGGGTGCCTGCGTCTTTGGAGACAGTGAGAAGTACGCGGTTAGGCTTCTGTGCCTGCAGGGAAAGTAAGAAATTAATAGAATGCTACAGGTGCTTGATCAGTCCGTTGGTCTTGCATTTAATGAAATAAGGATTAAAGGAAAGAGCCACGTTGGACTGACAAGAGGAATAAATTTTATTTTAAAATGTTTAATTAGCTTTATTATCAGATAAACTGAAGCACGTTAAATATTTTAAGAGTTTACTTGAGCAAAAAACGATTCAAATCAGGCAGCATCCAGGGTAGCAGACAGAAAGGAACTGCGAGCAGCGAAACAAACAACAGACTTGCATGGGCAGAGGTCAGAGGTCGCGGGAGCGAGGCAAGGGAGCTCCCACCAGCCAGTTTCCAGGGCGCTGCCAGGGGATTCTGGTGGGCTGGCTTAAGGTCCTTGCTGGGAGCAGAAAGTAATTCATTCTCAATTTGGCAATATGCAGCGTACAATAAGCTACTCCATTTGGGGGCTTTTGGCTTGTTTTGTTAAAACCTGTGAGGCCTTGTCTCTAGTTAGAAGTAAATGTGACTATGAAGCTTCGGAGAGCCTGTAGGGCTGGTGGGAGACTTACATTCACAAGTAATGTCAGATGTGAGCACCAACACAGCGAATGCTCCTGAGACAGGGAGAGGAAGGGAGAAGGGGAGGAGGGAGGAGGGGGAGGGGGAGGGGGAGGAAGAAGGAAAGGTGGGGAGGGAAGGAGGGGGAGGAGGAAGAAGAGGGAGAGAAAGGGGAGGAGGGAGAGGAGGAGGGGGAAGAGATTGTGGGGGAAGAGGGTGTGCGTGCAGCGTGAGGGGTCTCGCCCGAGAGTAGGGCCCACCCGGCAGCCCAGGTCTGGGAGGAAAGAGTTGAGGAAGTGGGCGCTGCTGCAGGGAGGGATGCAGAGCCGAGAGTCAGGGAGCCAGCAGTCTAGCAACCGGTTTGACAAAACCACGACAGTTCTGTTGGAAGCCCAGTTAGAAGACAACATGTAGACAGGAGTTGAGGCCCCCCATTCAGGAGGAAAAGAGGAAAGTGGGTGTGAAAGCAAACCACAGGCAAGCTGATGTGAGAGTTGTTGTTGAAGACACCTCTTCTCTCTGCTTTCAAGGGGGGCAGACTGCTGAGGGGAACAGGCAGGTATTGTGCGTGAGGAAAGTAGAGAAAAAACAACAATTGGGAGGGAAACTCAGCAGAGCTGTTGTTGCAGGAAAGTGCGCGCTCCGTCCCACGGCCCTGGCTGTGCTGGGTGCTTGTACACGGAAAGCAGGACACTGGTCTTGACCCAGGTCAGAGCTTGCCAAGCCCAGTGCCTGCCAGAGGACAGTGGAGAAAGAGGTTTGAGGATATTGAATCAATGTTGCTCAAAACTAACTCCTAATTTTGTAATTCAAAGATTTTCCTAGAATGAATAAAAAAAGTAAGAATTTTAGTTACTTTGCATGATTATTATTTTTAAAGAATAATCAAATCTTTACTCAATGGTAAAGAAATATAAATTGGTTTTCCCTTAACAATGTATGTTTAATTGTTCAATCTCTTATTGATATTCTTATATTTGTTTTTAGGGGACTTCAACAGAGACAGTGAATTTATTCGTTTGCCCTGTTCTCGATATCCAAACACCTGGGGACATATCCTACATGGGTAGTGAGATGCTAATTTAACTCAATACTTTCAAAAAAATTTTAAGTGTAGATAGATCAACATTTTATATGTTAACTAGGGGCCCAGTGCACGAATTCATGCACCTTGAAAGAAACTGTGGGCTGTGAGGCTTCAGTGGGCACAGGGGCAGATCTCAACCCATCCTCTGTGCCCCAACCCAGCCCTGGCCACCACAGCCCCTGGTCCCCTGTCTACCAGCAGCCCCACTCCTGCCGCCACCACTCCCACATGCTGACGGCACCGGCCCCACTTGCATCCACTGACAACACAGAGTAATTGGGGCTGGCACAAGCAGCAGGTGTGAGCAGCAGCTGTTGCCCTGATTGACCCTCAGGAACAGGAGGAGGTGGAGAAGACCTCAGGGGCAATTGGAGCCAGCAGCTGCCATTCACACCCACTGATGGTACCGAGTGATCGGGACCAGCACCAGGCACCAGCAGCAGGTGCGAGAGGCAGCTGCCAGCCCTGATCACCCCTCAGGACCAGGGGGAGGTGGAGAAGTTCTGAGGGACAATCAGGGCTGGCAGCCACCATTCACACCCGCTGACAGCACCTAGCGATTAGGGCCGGTGCTGGGCACTGGCAGCGGGTTCGAGCGATGGCTCCAGCCTCAGCAGTGGGTACAAGTGAGGCTGGCGCCAGCAGCAGTTACAAGTGCCAGGCAGGACCATGGCACATGGGAACAAAGTATTTTCAGTAACCACCAGAGGCTCGCTCTGATAACAGCAACTGGTGCCATCCCTTGGTCTGGGGTCCCCACTCATCTGCTCCACCATCCCACCACGGCCGACACCCCCCATGTTCCATGCTCTGCCGCCTGCTTCCGATGCCTGCCATGTTCCATGTGCGCCCCCTGGTGGTGACCGCACATCATAGCGACCGGTTGTTTGATTGTTCCGCCATTCAGTCTATTTGCATATTAGGATTTTATATATATAGATGCCTATGACTAAGAAACATGCCTATAAACAGGCATCATTTTCAGCACAGCCTTTTGGATCTGGGTGCCACCAGGCCTGATGAAGCAGGTTCCTGTTTCCCAGAGTGGAACACATCTCAAGATAGAAAAACGTGAAGATGTTGGTGTAAACCATGAGGATGCCATTAAATGTATAAATGATGACCATGCAGCTTATGACCAACAAGTGATGCACTGTTTAAGTAGGAGCAATTTACTTACAAAAGGTGGAACCCAGGTACTAGAATGTAGTACCTGCAAGCAGATGCAACTAGGTCACCTAATAAAAGATTTACAAAGCAGCTCTTGTCTGCTCGGTGCAGCCTCACAGAGGGACTGGTTCTGCAGCTTTGTGTGAGGTCTGGGAATTAAACCACAGGTCTGAAGAAAAGGTTTATAGGAACTGGTTCAGTAAGACCTGAATCGTACTGTAGGCATGTTTTTCAAAAGTAACCTAACTCTTACCTTGAATTGAATATACACAAACTGAGTGAGTCAAAATATTTCATATATTTTGGTTGCTTTCCCATTCAATCTAACTATGACTCAGGCAGTGAGCCCCATCAGCTGTTAGAAATGATTTAATCAAGCCAAATCATTTTTCATGTTCACATAGCTTGCTCACTATTTTTAGGTAAATGGGCACACTCATTTCTCTCATGTAGTTTTATTCCCAGGTATTCCTTGTCATCATTATAAGACTAAATCCTGTAATATCTCTTTTCTAGGACCATAACAAGGATGTTAATGATATGAAAAGTTGAGAGTAATCAGAGAGCACTTTCTGACCTGCTAGAAATACCCTGGAGCAGATTGGACTTGGATTGGATTATAGAGAAAAAGGAGCATGCCTCCTTGTTTATATGTGGAAAAGTTATGGGGGAGACCTGGCTGGTTTTGCTCAGTTGTTAGAGCATCTGCCTGCAGACTGAAGGGTCCTGGATTTGAGTCTAGTCAAGGCCATGGTTGCAGGCTCCTCCCTGATGCAGGCTCTTGGTCAGGGTTCGTGCAGTAGGCAACCAATCAATGTGTCTCTCTCACATCTGTGTTTTTCTCTGTCTCTCCCTCTCTCTTCCATGCTCTCTAAAAATCAATAGGCAAATATCCTCAGGTGAGGATAAAAAAAAAGAAAGGAAAAGTTATGGGGATGGGTGATAGATAGGTAGAGGGAGAGAGAGAGAGAAATTCAGAGAGACACAAAATGGCAGCTGAATAGGCAGACGTGTCCCAAGCCTTATCCCAGAGCAGATAGAAGGAACACATACTAGTAAATCAAATAACATCCACCCAGAATTGGCAAAGTAGACACAGCTGGCGAGACAATTCCCAGCCAGGAAGGGCAGAGGACACCTGGAGAATGGTAGGATCAGGGATCTGGGCTGGAGAGAGTTGTGAGACCTCTGAGCCAAGAGGTCAGAAGGAAGCTGTATGGTACCAAGCCCACGTCCCTTGGGGACAGGCATAACATCTGACTGTAGAAAGGAAATCCACAGGGCTGCTGGCAGCAGGGGATTCTACATCTATGTTCACAGCCACGAGAGGGTGAGCCCAGAGGGGTCACTCCACAGGTGGCAACCAACAGTGGCGGCAGGGGGCAGGGCCACTGCCTGACTCCCAGGCACTGATCAATTGCCCTGCAGGTGGGATGGTGAAGCAGGTGAGGGGGCAGCACCAGGCTAAGGTAGGGTGCCAGGTGAGGCTGTGGGGCTGCAAGTCTGGGAGCAGGAGCTGGGATCTGATCTCTGCAAGCCACCCCAAGGGACCCCACCTGTGCGCAAATTTGTGCACTGGGCCTCTAGTCTACTATATAAGACAAACTCAAAAAATCTGCATGGCATACCAGTTTGATCTGATACATAGAAACAATCACAAAGGAACAGCAAAAATCGGAAGACAAAGAAACAACCCCATTTGAAAGAAAAGGAATCACCAGAAAAGAAAAAAAATGAAATGGAGGCAAGCAATTTGTCAGAGAAAATATTCAAAGCAATGGTTATAAGGACACTGAAAAGTATGGAAGACAAAGTCAAAAAACATTTGTAAAAATCAAGAGGAAATGATGAAGAATCAAGAGGAAATGAAGAATGCCATAGCCTCAATAAAGAACACAATGGAAAGTTTCAACAGTAGACTAGAAGAAGCAGAGGACCACATCAGTGGATTAGAAGACAAGGTAGAAAAACCACCCAAGCACAGCAACAACTGGAAAGAAAACTTAAAAAGCAGGAGGAGAGCCTAAGGGAGCTTTGGGACAACACAAAATGAAACAACATCCACATAATAGGGGTGCCAGAGGAAAGGAAGCAGAGCAAGGAATGGAGAGAGAGAGAGGGGGGGGGGGAGAGGGAGAGAGGAGAGAGATTAGAAGATTGAATCATTGAATTCTCTTCAGACTGGGTTTTGTGTGTCTTGTACATGCATGTGCATGCTATGTATGTATGAAAGGAAAAAGAGGGAGGAGAGAGAAATGAGGAGGAGGAAGAGAAGGATGTAGACATACCATGAAAAGCACATAGCATGGTCCCTGCCCACCCTAAGGGATAATTTTTGTTTCCTTACCACCTTTGCAAAAATATAAAGGGGAAGACAAAACACATAAACATATAGAATTGATGAAGAAATAAGTAAATTTAAGAATGTACAGTATGTACTTAAATACAATTCATAATGTGGACCTTACATACAGTAAAGAGTCACATAGGAATAGGAGTGGTATGTTGTTGGGGTTATATTGGAGGTCAGGGCTTCATCAGAAAAATAAGTAATTTATATGAGTATTTTGGTAAAAAGGATAATTGACATAACCATTTCTTTTCTTTGAATTCATCAATCTAGATAATTTAAAATGTTTCTACTTGTCATTAGATAGGTGCCCAACGTTTGAGAATAGTGATGACATTGTTAAGTGAGTACATGGAGGACAGGGGAGAAAACTGGGCTGACACTCCTTTTCTGATTTTGTTTCCTTTTTACCAACAGCTATGGAGATTCCTATCACAGCTGCCTGTGTGCTGGGCTGCACCACGTGGGCACCGGGAGGCTTTGCACTGAGCCTCCTTCCTGCAGCTGTTCCCGCAGAGCAGAGTGGCAGGCACGCTGTGTGAGTCTGGAAAATAAGGCATGAGAGACAGCAGGTGCTGGTCACAGGGGTCCTGCCTGGCTGCCCTGCCGAGCAAGAATCCAGGCCGCTGAGCTGTGTGTTTCAAAATAAAGTCTCTTGGCTTTAGCTAGATTTGATTTCAACTTCTTAGTGAAAATACAGTCTGTATTTTCATGGAAAGTCAACAAGAACTTTTGACAGTTCTTTCTGGCCAGGAGACTAGACAGGCTGTTTCTACATTCTTTGGGATCAGAAAAATTGTTTGTTTCTCTTTGGTCCTAAGCTAACCCTTTCCTCCCAAATCTCACTTACCTTGATAAAAATGTTTCATAATGACAGCCTAGTAGTGTGGAATCTCATTATGCCTAAACTGCTGTGATCATGTTTTATTCATCAATATCTTTTTTTTTTTTTTTTTTTTTTACAGATCCTACCTCAGGTTCATTTGTACAAATAGCATAGCAGGACACCAGCTCCAGCCCATGCAGGCAGCAGCCAGGGGACACCCAGCCCTTCTGTCCTCACATTGGCAAACAGAGGCGTCTGCTCTGGACCACTCAGGGGGCTCAGGCATCTCTGGGAGCCTGAGCTGTAGCCACAGCTGCAGCCCAGGCCTCCATTTGAGCCTTGGCCTTGGCCTTGGCATGTGGCTGATGGAGCCTGAGCCCCTTGGCAGTGTGGCAGGAGCACATTTCCCAAGCCTCGGGTAAGTGATGTAGACAAGTCGACTGAGCTTGCAGCTGTTGCCCTTTGGGATCTTGGGCTTGACCTCCTTGGCTTGACGAGGACCTTGATGGCCTTGTCGTGTGCTCAGGCCTTGGCCTTGTGGGCCTGCATCTTCTTCAGGCCCTTCTTGTGCTTCTTGGTAGAGTGCATGTTTCTCAGGAACATGAGCTCTGCCCCCTTAAGAGATTCATATCTTTGTGATGGACTATCTTGATGTGCCATTTTCGGGACTGGTTTTGTGTGGTATGGTTCTTGCACCAAAGCCCATGGCTCCCTATTCATAAGTATCTTTATTTAGGCCACAGATTTATTGACTTCCCAATCAATCCCAGAGAGAATTGAGAATGTTTATGGTACATTAACCTGCTTGGACGTCCAGCTGCCAGGGTGATAAAGTTGAGTGGAAGATGTTCAGCTAGGAGTCAGAAGGCCACAATTCTTTGCTTGGATATGGCCCTGATCTCTGAGCAAGCTTGTGCACTTTTTAGGACCTCACTCTCTTGTGAATGTAAGTGCTGGAATGGAAAAGATTGTGCATGTGAGTGCATGTGTGTGCATGTGAGTGCATGGGTGCATGCATGCTTTTGTGTAATTTTTCCCTGTTAAGAGAAGACCCAGCTCTTTGTCTTCCACCCAACCATCCAGAGACTAGTTTATAAAAGGAGGGGTGTGAAGATGCAATTCTCCAGAACTGCGTAGGGACAGTTCGTTTTCTTGTTTTCTCCTACTCTGTGGTCCTGTGGGGATGTCACACCCACTGGGAGCATTACTAAGAAGGCATTTGAGGCCCTTCATCTTCAGCAACTGTTGGGCTTCTGGATCAGTGCATCAGCCAGGATCATCGGGCTTAGACTGAGACATCTCTGCTGAACAGGAACATGCAAGAGAGCATGTCTCAGCCAGTCACTTTCCAGAATCACCTGCTTTCATGGCTATGGGTGTGAACTAATAAGTTATTGTTGGGAGTCCTTTCTGCTAACTTTTAACTTCAAGGACTACACAGGGTTCCAAATAATTAAGCCATCAACTCCTCAGCTTACTACCTGTGCCCTAGTTTTCCAGTAGCTGGAAAAGAACCTGCATAGGCATGAATTGAATCTAGAACTCAACCCTGAATAGGCCTGAACTTAAACCTAAATAGACCTGAAATTAAGTCCGGTAGAAATAAAATTAGTGTCTGATTTACATCCCCAATAGGACTTGCCATTCTTATTGACCAATGTACCTATAAATTCAAAGAAAATGGTGGATTGAGTATACTGTATAGACTGGTGTTTTGGCCAATTATTCTCCTCCCCCATTATTTGTATTTATTAGAGGCCTATGTATTTATTTATCAGTGCAGGAAATTCGTGCACGGGAGGGGTTGTCCCTCAGTCCAGCCTGCACCCTCTCCAATCTGGGACCCCAGGACTGCTGGCTCCCAACCGCTTGCCTGCCTCTGCCTGATTGCCCCTAACCACTTCTGCCTGCTAGCCTGATCACCCCCTAACCACTCCCCTGCTAGCCTGATCGACACCTAACTGCTCCCCGCCAGCCCGACTGCCCCCAACTGCCCTCCCCTGCCGTACTGGTCCCCCCAGTTGCCCTCCCCTGCCAGTCTGGTCACCCCTAACTGTCCTCCGCTGGAGGCCTGGTTGCCCCCAACTGCCCTCCCCTGCTGGTCCGGTCACCCCTAACTGCCCTCCCCTGCTGGCCTAGTTGCCCCTAACTGCCATCCCTTGCCAGCCTGGTTGCCCCTAACTGCCCTCCCCTGCTGGCCTGGTCCTCCCAACTGCCCTCCCCTGCAGGCCTGGTCCCCACCAACTTCCCTCCCCTGCAGGCCTGGTCCTCCCCCCCAACTGCCCTCCCCTGCAGGCCTGATCCCCCCCCAACTGCCCTCCCCTGAAGGCCTGGTCCCCCCCCAACTGCCCTCCCCTGAAGGCCCGGTTGCCCCTAAACTGTCCTCCCCTGCTTGCCTGATCACTCACAACTGCCCTCCCCTGCAGGCCTGGGTCCCCCCAACTTCCCTCCTCTACTGGCCTGGTCACCCCTAACTGCCCACAACTGCCCTCTCCTGCAGGTCATCTTGTGGCAGTCATCTTGTGTCCACATGGGGGCAGCCATCTTTGACCACATGGGAACAGCCATCTTGTGTCTTGGAGTGATGGTCAATTTGCATATTTCTCTTTTATTAGATAGGATTTATTATTTCTTTTTATTGACTTTATTGGGGTGATACTGATAACAAAATTATACAGGTTTCAGATGCACAATTCTACAACACATCATTTGTACACTGCATTGTGTATTCACTACCACAAATCAATTCTCTATCCATCACCATTTATCCTCCCTATACCCTCCTCTACCTCCCTTCAGCTCCCCTCCATTCAGCAATCTACACACTGTTGGCCATGTCCATGAGCTTTTCTCTTTTTTTTTTCTCAGCCCCTCCAACCCCTAGCCCCATCTCCAACAGCTGTCAGCCTGCTCTCTGTGTGTCTGTTTCTATTCTGCTTGTTAGTACATTTGTTCATTAGATTGCACAAGTGAAATTTTATGGTACTTGACTTTCTCTGACTGGCTTTTTCCACTTAGCATAATGTCTCCAGGTCCATCCATGCTGTTGCAAGGGTAAGATTTCCTCCTTTTTATGGCTGAGTAGTATTCTATTGTGTACTAATAAATGTACCACAGCTGTTTTATCTACTCATCTACTGATGAACACTTGGGCTGCTTCCAAATCTTGACTGTTGTAAACAACACTGCAATGAGCATAGGGGTGCATGTGTTTTTCCAACTAGTGTTTCATGGTTCTTTGGATAAATTCCCAGAAGTGGAATCACTGGGTCATAAGAAGGTTCAATTTTTAGTTTTTTGAGGAAACTCCATACTGCTTTCTACAATGGCTGCACTAGTCTACATTCCAACCAGCAGTGCACGAGGGTTCCCTTTTCTCTGCATCCTCAGCAACACTTGTTTGTTGATTTGTTAATGGTAGCCATTCTGACAGGTGTAAGGTGATACCTCATTGTGGTTTTAATTTGCATCTCTCAAATTATTGGTGACATTGAGCATCTTTTCATGTGTCTATTGACCATCTGTATGTCCTCTTTAGAGAAGTGTTTATTCAGGTCTTCTGCCCATTTTTTAATTGGATTGTTTGTTTTTACCAGAATTGAGTTTTATAAATTCTTTATAAATCTTATATAAGATGCATTGGCAAATATGTTCTGCCATTCAGTGGGCTGTCTTTTCATTTTCCTTTTGTTGATGGTTCCTTTTGCTATGCAAAAACTTTTTTAGTTTGATGTAGTCACATTTGTTTATGTTTTCTTCTAGGCTTTTGTGGTTTCAAGTCTAACATTTAAGTCTTTAATCCTCTTGAGTTTATTCTTGTGTATAATGTACTAGTAAGAAGGGTGTAGTTTCATTTTTTGCATGTAGCTGTCCAACTTTCCCAGCACCATTTATTGAAGAGACTATGTTTACCCATTGTATGTTCTTGCCTCCTTTGTTAAATATTGACCATAAAGTTGAGGGTTTATTTCTAGGCTTTCTATTCTGTTCCATTTAGTTATATGTCTGTTTTTATGCCATAACCATGCTGCGCTATTTATTTTTTATATTTAATTATTTAATTAATTTGTTTGTTTATTTTTTATTGTTGACAGTGTAACAGATATCCCCTATTTATCACCTCCCACCATTGCAACCTCCACTGAGCTCCCTCTCCACCATAGGCCTTCTCCATACTATTGTTTTTGTCCATGGATTATGCATATATGCATATATATTCTTTAGTTCATCTTTTTCATCCCCTTCACCCCTGTCCCCTTTTGCTCTGTCAGTCTGTTCCATGCATCCATGTCTCTGGCCCTACTTTGTTCATCTGTTTATTTGTTCATTAGATTCCACATATAAATGAGATCTTTTGATATTTGTCTTTATCCTGACTGACTTATTTCACTTAGCATGATATTCTCCAGGTCTATCCAGGCTTTATGACCATGCTGTTTTCATTTTTATGGCCTTGTAGCATGATTCCTTTAACTTTGTTCTTCTTTCTCGGAATTGCTATTGCTTTTGAGGGTCGTTTGTGGTTCCATATAAATTTTTGGATTATTTGTTCTAGTTCTATAATATATTCCCATCTTGATAGGAATTGTGTTAAAGCTATAGATTGCTTGGGCAATATGGACATTTTAATGATATTAATTCTTCTTATCCATGATCATGGTATATGTTTCCACTTATTTGTATTTTCTTCAGTTTCTTTCATCAGCATCTTATAATTTTCTGAGTACATGTCTTTTATATCCTTAATTAAATTTATTTCTATGTATTTAATATTTTTGAAGCAATGGTGAACAGGATTATTTTCTTAGTTTCTCTTTCTGATAGTTTATTATTGGTGTAAAAAATGCAACTGATTTCTGAATATTTATTTTGTATCCTGCTACTTTATTGAATTCATTGATCAGTTCTAATAGTTTTTTGGTAGAATCTTTAGGGTTCTCTACATACTGTATTTTGTCATCTTCAGATAAAGACAGTTTTACTTCTTCCTTTCTAATTTGAATGCTTTTTCTTTCTTCGTCTTATCTGATTGCTTTGGTCTATCCTAGAAAATGTTCCGTATGCACTTGAAAAGAATTTAAATTCTGCTGCATTGGGATGAAATCCTCTGAAGATAACAATTAAATCTATCTCATCTAATGTATCACCTAAGGCCATTGCTTCCTTGTTGACTTTGTCTCTGGAAGATCTATCCATTGATGTCACTGGGGTATTAAAATCCCCTGCTATGACTATATTACTGTCCATCAAGATTTGCTTTACATATTTAGGTGCTCTTACACTGAGTGCATAAATATTTACAAGGGTTATATCCTCTTGTTGGATTGCTCTTTTTATCATTATGTAGTGTCCTTCTTTGTCTCTTACTATAGCCTTGGTTTTAAAGTCTATTTATTTTGTTGGATATAAGTATTGCTACCCCCAGCTTTTTTCTTTCTTTCCATTTTCATGAAATATCTTTTTCCATCCCTTTACTTTTAGTCTGTGTGTATCTTTTGTTCTGAGGTGGGTCTTTTGTAGACAGCACATATATATATGAGTCTTGTTTTCTTGTCCATTCAGCTACCCTGTGACTTTTTATTGGAGCATTTAAGCCATTTACATTTAAAGTGATTCTTGAGAGTTACATATTTATTGCCATTTTATTCTTTTAACTATATTCCTTTGTTGTTTTTTTTCTTCTTTTTATCCTCCTCTTCCTCCTCCTCCACCTCCTCTATCTGTACCACCTACTCCACTTCCTCCTTCTCCTCTTCCTTCTTTTTCTTCTCCTTCCCCTTAAAGCAGGCCCTTTAACATTTCTTATAATACTGGGTTGGTGATAAACACCTTTTGCTTTTGCTTTTCTGAGAAGCTTTCTATTTCTCTCTCAATTTTAAATAATAGTTTTACTGGATAATGTAGTGTTGGTTATAGGTCCTTGTTTTTCCTCACTTCGAATATTTCATGCCATTCCCTGTCCTGAAATGTTTCTATTGAGAAATCAGCTGACAGTCTTATGGGAGCTCCATGGAAGGTAACTAACTGACTTTATCTTGTGGCTTTTAAGATTCTCTTGTTGTCTTTAACCTTTACCATTTTAATTCTGATGTGTCTTGGTATGAACCTCTTTGGGTCCATCTCATTTGGGACTCTGTATTTCCTGGACTTCTGTGTCATTTTCCTTCACCAGGTTAGGAACGTTTTCAGTCATTATTTCTTCAAATATGTTCTCCATCCCTTGCTCTCTCTCTTCTCCTTCTGGAACCTCTATGATGCAGATGTGTTTGTGCTTCATGTTGTCACAAAGGTTCCTTAAACTATCCTCATTAGATTTTTTTTTTTTTTGCTCTGATTGTGTGCTTTTTTCTACCTTGTCTTTCAAATTGCAGATTCCATTTTCTGCTTCATCTAACCTACTGTTTATTTTTTCCAGTGTACTCTTCATTTCAGACATGGCATTCTTCTTTTGTGACTGGTTCTTTTATATGGCTTCTATGCCATTTTTCATGCTATTGAGAACCCTTTAACCATTACTTTAGATTCTATATCTGATAAATTACTTGCCTCCATTTTATTTAGCTCTTTTTCTGGAGATTTCGCCTGTTCTTTCGCTTGGGGCCCGTTTCTTTGTCTTCCCATTTTTGCTGCCTCTTTGTGTTTATTTCTATGTATTAGATAGAGCAGCTATGACTCCCAGTCTTTGTGGGTGGCCTTTTGTAGTAGGTGTCCTGTGGAATCTAGTGGTGTAGTCTCCTTGATCGCCTGAACTGGGTGCTCCAAGAATGGCCCTTGTGTTGATTATGTGGACCCTCTTGTTGTAATTGAGTCTTGATTGCTATTGGCCCATTTGTGTATCAGATCGGCCCTCAGGCTGGCTGACTGTGAGGCTCAACCCTCACCCTGGTATGCAAGGTGCTGTGCAGGGTGCTAACCACATGAAGTGGAATTTGCCTCAGCAAGGACTGGTGCATGCTGAGAACTCCCTTTGGATGTGTAGCTTGTGCAGCTTATTGGATCTTCTGATATTGTCTGAAGCTGGGAGGAGGTGAGTGTAGCTTCCACTAACTCCACCACCAGGGGGCTGTTGGTTCTGGGCCTCTTGGGAGGGACTCTGGTTCAGGCCAATGTCAGACGCTGCCTGTGATTGGCTCTCAGAAACCTATTTGGAGCAGTCTCAGTGTGGCTTCTTCTGTAAATCCTTGGTTATAAAGCTTCTCTTCAGCTAGTCTTCAGTGATTCAGGACGATTGTTCTGTAATTTAGCTGTAATTCCTGTTTGGTCGTGGGAGGAGGTAAGTGTGGCTTCCACCTAATCCACCATCATTTTGGATATCTTCCCCCATTATTTTCATTTTCTTCTAGTTGTATCTATAGGTACCTAAGTGATTAGAAAAATACAAGTAGGATCACAAGTTAATTTTGACAATTTAATACCCTTGGATCTATAAAGACAAATAATTCCACTTCCTAACCACACTTGTGAAGAAGTTTTATTTCCACCAGTTCCAACTGCACCCTCTGTGTAAGTGGAAGGAGTCCTGGTCTAAGTATATGCTTTTATGATTCCCTGGGATTCATATAGGACACCAGTGTTATTGACAAGATGGATGGCCATTAGGTATTGCATCATGTGATACAGAGAATCTTTAGGCTGGAAGGGACCACCAGGGGCCATGTATGGAGGAAGGTTAATATTTTATAGTGTACTAGTACTCTATGCAGATCTGCACTATGTACTTAAACGTACATTTTTACAATCAATCCTGACTGCAGGTCTCAAGTGTAGACATTATTAATCCAATTTCTTAATTAAGAAATAAAGGAATTGGGATTTGGGAAGCCATAGAAATGTGCCCACGTAAGGACCCACACAATTATCATGCACATTCATGATACTATTGTGCATTCTTTGCCCTTCATTCATTTGTGCACACATTTGATTTTGTATATTACTTTTTCTCTCAACTAATTCTAGGATAAAAAAGATATTCACATTAATAAAGAAAATTTCAAGACAAAAATATGGTAATAAGTATAAAATCTATGTTCAATCATCAAAAGAATGGCATAACAATAAGCACTAATAAAAATTAAGTCTAACATTTGGTTGATTATTTCAGAAA
Organism: Corynorhinus townsendii; assembly: GCA_026230045.1. Lineage (NCBI taxonomy): Eukaryota > Metazoa > Chordata > Mammalia > Chiroptera > Vespertilionidae > Corynorhinus > Corynorhinus townsendii. The sequence continues at coordinate 96,611,618 of JAPDVU010000007.1, read as the reverse complement.
AAATATACTCATATAATCTTAATAAAATTCTCAGGAAACCTCACTGCAATGTAAAACTCCATGTCCAGTTCCAGTGATTTTTTGAGTCATCTATGTTGATAATGTCATTCTGCCTTTCATAAATGAATCTTCCTTTGAATATTTATAATATGTTTGTCTATTTTATTGGACATATGTATTTATTGGACATGTATTTTACAATACCACAGGAGGCTATCATCATAATCATAATTTCTATTGTAAGAAACCATATACCTGTTAGTTGGTCTAAATTATAGTTATCTCTTCAAAGTTATTATATTTTTAATAAAAGTAAAGCTATTCTAACATCAAACATTAAACATATTAAATGCATATCACAAAATATGCCTTTAAAATAGTTTACTGTAGTAAAACTTTTTATTTTTTATTGATTAAATTATTACATATGTCTCCCTTTTCCCCCCATTGACCTCTCCCTGACCACTCCCACCCCCAGCACATGCCCTCACCCCCCTGGTGTCTGTATTCATTGGTTATTTTAAATGCATGCATACAAGTCCTTGGATTGATCTCTTTCCACCCCTGCCTTCCCTCTGAAGTTTGACAGTCTGTTCAATGCTTCTCTGTCTCTGGATCTATTTTTGTTCATCAGTTTATATTGTTCATTATATTCCACAAATGAGTGAGATCATGTGATATGTTTCTTTCTCTGACTGGCTTATTTCACTTAGCATAATGCTCTACATGTCCATCCATGCTGTTGCAAATTATAAGAGTTCCTTCTTTTTTACAGCAGCTTAGTATTCCATTGTGTAGATGTACCATAGTTTTCTAATCCACTCATCTGCTGATGGGCACTTAAGCTGTTTTCAAATCTTAGCTATTGTAAATTGTGCTGGTGTGAACATAGGGGTGTATATATTCTTTCTGTTTTCTTGGTATATGTTCCTAGAAGTGGAATTGCTGGGTCAAATGGGAGTTCCATTTTTAATTTTTTAAGGAAACTCCATACTGTCTTCCACAGTGGCTGCACCAGTCTGCATTCCCACCAGCAGTGCATGAGGATTCCTTTTTCTCCACATCCTCGCCAGCATTTGTCATTTGTTGATTTGTTGATGATAGCTATTCTGACAGGTGTACCTTATTGTTGTTTTGATTTGCATCTCTCAGATGATTAGTGACTTTGAGCATGTTTTCATATGTCTCTTGGCCTTCTGTATGTCCTCTTTTGAAACGTGTCTATTTAGGTTCTTTGCCCATTTTTTGATTGGATTGTTTATCTTCCTTTTGTTAAGTTGTATGGGTTCTCTGTACATTTTGGAGATTAGACCCTTGTCATATATAACATTGGCAAATATGTTCTCCCATGCAGTGGGCTTTCTTATTGTTTTGCTGATGGTTTCTTTTGCTGTGCAAAAGCTTTTTATTTTGATGTAGTCCCATCTGTTTATTTTCTCCTTAGTTTCCATTGTCCTAGAAGCTGTATCAGTAAAAATATTGCTATGACATATGTCTGATATTTTGCTGCCTATGGATTCCTCTAAGATTGTTATGGTTTCCCGTCTTATGTTTAAGTCCTTTATCCATTTTGAGTTTATTTTTGTGTATGGTGTAAGTTGGTGGTTGTAGTAAAACTTGCTTGATATTTACTACACAATTTGTGTGGAAGCCATGTCAGATGTCTTTGCAAACAATGTATCTGAATTACCCCAATTCTCCAAACCCAGAATGACAATATTCTCTCCCTGATTTGGTAGCATAAACAGGAAATATATACTATTTCCTAAAAATGTAAATAATTTAAAATATAAATAGCATATTGACCAAATTAGAAATAATGTATAGTATGGGTCTGCATTAATTTCCAGTTTTATCCTATATAATAAAGAGGGAATATGCTAATTAACCATCACTCCATCACAAAGATGGCTGCACCCGCAGCTGAGGCCAAGTTCCCATAAGGAGCCTTAACAAGCAATCAGCAGGGACCTGAGGCTACGCCCTCTCCAGCCCCTGTGGGGCTTGACAGGGGACCTCAGGCTGGCAGGGCTTGACAGGGTATTTCAGGCCGCGACCCCAACCGGCAGAGCTTGATGGGGGACCTCAAGGTGCGCTTCCCATCCTGGTGCTGGGCTAGGGGACCTCTGGCTGCTCCCCCCACCCCAGTGCCAGGCCGGGGGACCTCAAGCCACACTCCTCACCTGGTGGAGCTTGACTGGGGACCTCAGGCCACGCTCCCTACCCAGCGGGGCTTGACAGGGGATCTCAGGCCATGTCCCACACCTGGCGGGGCTTGACGTGGGACCTCAAGGCACGCCCCCCCCCCACCCCAGTCTGGGCTGGGGGACCTCAGGCCATGTCCCCCATCCTGGCACCAGGGCAGGGGACCTGAGGCTACGTCCCCTGCCCGGTGGGGCTTGACAAGGGTGGGACTGGCCAGGTCTGGATCTAGCCCAATGGAGGCAGGGGCCAGCTGGGTCTGGGTCACACAAATTTTGAGGTGCATGTGGGTGGGCAGGACTCTGGTGCACCCCAGACTCTGACAGGAGGAAGGTTTTCATATACATTTTACTAATTTTCTTTCATTTCTGACACTTCTATTATAGAGAAAGGGCAAATAGCAATATTAAATTATTTCCTCTATTTAATCCCCTTTTAATGTGCATGAATTTCATGCACCGGGCCACTAGTGTATATATATATATATAGAGAGAGAGAGAGAGGGGGGGGGGGGGGAATATGCAAATTAGTCTGGGACGCCGTAACAGTCATGACCACCTCAGGAGGAGGGGCCAGGTGTGGGTCAGGAGCCAGAGAGAACAACACACAGGGCGGCCCATGTCCAGCACCAGAGCCAGAGAGAAGAACATGCAGGGGGGCCTAAGCAGAGACCCAAACCTGGAGGGGGGCCAGCCCCCAGCAGCCCTGCAGTTGTGGCACTGGGCTGCTGGGGCCAGGCCAAGCCAAGGTACCCAGCAGTCACGGGGCAAATAGGCCAAGCCGTGCCACCTGGCAGTCCTGTGGTCCCCGGCAGAGAAGCCGCTCCACTGACCAGCCTGCACTATGGATCTGTTTGGGTGCATGGCGCGGAGTCCGGGGCCCCTAGCCTGCAGCCACGGGAAGTCTCCCTCTCCCCAGAGTTAGGAGCACCAGCCCAGGTCCACCCATCGGCCCAGTCCTGACTGCGGGGGTGAGTTCCTGCAGGCTGGGTTTGATACCCACGCATTGGCAGTAGGAGACCAGTGCTTTTGTTATTGCTGTGTGTCCAGGTTTTAATTGGACAAATGCCTGGCAGTCCCGGGCAAAGAAGCTGCCCGGTGGTCTTGGGCAAAAAAGCCGCCTGTGGTCCCGGGCGCCAGCTTAGCAAAATCTTGCAGGAGAAGAATTCTGTATAGGTTTCCCCAAATTCCCTCAGCCCCTACTCATCCCTCTGCAAAGGCGCAGAACAAGTGAGGCCCCTTAAGTAAAAATCAGAGGTCTCCAGCAATGGTAGGCCTCTCTCATCACAGTCATTTGGACTGGATGGCATTTGAGTATTTAGCTAGGCACCATCACAGAGAAACACAAGCTCAAGTCATGATCTCTGCCCTTAAATAATTCACAATCTTATTAGAGCGAGTGGATGATAAAAACGCAGTAATAACATCAGAATGTAAGGCAACAATACAGAGAGGAACAGAGGCAATTGCTAGGATGATTTTCCAATAATTAGTACAAAGAGTATGTGCTGTGGATTAAATAAAAAAATGTGTGGAAGTAGCTGCTTCATGAGTATGGCATCCCTTCCTATTTTAAAGGAAGCTGAGTTCCACGTGAACTGTGTCCTATGCTATGCTATCTGAGGCACGGGACAAGGGAGCCCCTAAGTGTACTATGTTTTGATATTTGAGTCATTCTTTATTGTTCAATGTGATTTATTTCTGTACGCCTCAGTTTTGTAATGTTAAATTACTAGAATAATACATCTTGCAATAAAATATTACTAGAAGATCAAATGATCAGGTGAAATTTATTGTTATTTTCTATAAATGAACACAATCTCTGTTATACTAAAGTGATAGGTATTACAAAAATATTCAGATAGGGAGACCTACAGGCTTGATTACAAGTGAGGTTTATTATTAGAATCCAAATTTATTGCCTAAAAAAAATCAAATAGCCAACTAGAAACGGAACCAAATATAAGCCCTTGAAGGGCAAATGTAAATTGGGTAAGCTTTGCTATTACAAGAGCAACAAGAAAAAATTCAGACACAAGAATGAGAAGCACATTGCATCCATTCTAAGTTGCTGTTAAAGAAAAAGAATGATATACTATGAAAATACTTACTACAGATTGTAAAGAGATTTGTTCAAATAGGATTTCCTAGAGTGGGTGGTATTTCAGTTAGTTTTTTTAAATGTGAAGAGGTTAGCTAGATAAGAAAAAGGTATAGGGGTCCCGAATTGCAGAGGGTGCAGGCCAGGCTGAGGGGACCCCCCACCCGCCCATGCACAAATTTCGTGCACTGGGCCTCTAGTTTTTAAATAAAAGTGGAAGTGGAAGGAGTCCTGGCCTAAGCATATACTTTTCTGATTTCCTGGGAGTCATATAAGACCCTTCCATGAGGTGATTGGAACTGTCTTTTTCCTGGTTCCCTGTGGCCCTGATTTTATATATATTAGGCTCATCTATTTTTTATCTCCCATTGTCATAATAAATTTAAAATCTACTTGTTATATGTTTAAGACCTAAAATACAAGGGTTTGATTCATCTGGAAACATTTGTGGGGGACTGCCATGCTGCAGGCACAGTCCTGGCCTCGCAGCCGAGTGCACAGCCCTGGACGCAGGCAGCCCACAGAGGTGATTGCAATGAGTTCCATTTCAGGATTGGAGAGGAGACATAGAATGGAAATGTTTTCTTTTCTGAAGGAAGCTTTGCAGTCAACTTCAAAAAGGGTCGGGGAGGTAGAAGAGGGAAAAGGGGGAATAGAGGTGATAAAAGGAGACTTGACTTGGGGTAATACAATGTACAGGTGATGGATTGTAGGATTGTATACCTGAAACCTATATTAACCAATGTCACCCCAATACATTCAATAGAATATGTGTAAAGAAACTAAATACATAAATTTAGAAAGTATAACATGTAAAGAGGGGCAAAGGCCGTGGTGTTCACCTGAATTTGGGTAATTGCTTTTATACTTTTCATTGAGGTTTTCACAGAAATGCGTCATTTCATTTCCTTTCAATTTAGTCAACCAACATCTTAAACTTAAACTTTAATGTCACTCCTCCTAGAGACAAGAAGAGAGAAGAGGGCCAAGTAATCTGTGTAGGATTAAAATAGTCCTTTATATAATTGCTTATATTTATAACTAGAGGCCCAGTACATGAAATTCGTGCACTGGCGGGGGTGTCCCTCAGCCCAGCCTGCACCCTCTCCAATCTGGGACCCCTCGGGGGATGTCTGACTGCCAGAAGTCCCTCTCACAATCTGGGACTGCTGGCTCCTAACTGCTCACCTGCCTGCCTTGCCTGATTGCCCCGAACCACTTCTGCCTGCCAGCCTGATTGACACCTAACTGCTCCTCTGCCAGCCCAATCACCCCCAACTGCCCTCCCCTGTGGGCCCGGTTGTCCCCAACTGCCCTCCCCTGCAGGCCCAGTCGCCCCCAACTGCCCTCCCCTGCTGGTCATCTTGTGGCAACTATCTTGTGATGACATGGGAGCAGTCATCTTGTGACAACATGGGGGCAACCATCTTGTGGCAGCCATCTTGTGATGACATGAGGGTGTGACGATCACCTAGGCTTTTATTAGAATAGATGATTGGCAAGCCTGTTGTTCTTTTTTATAAATACAATATTTAATAAGTAGTTCTTGTGATAAGCAGAAGCAGTTTATACTTCCTGGGTGGTCTTAAATATGCAGAGATGGGCATATTATTTAAGAGGTTATTTTTTGTAATAATACAAACACTTTTCTATTCACTTTCCATTTTCTCAACTTTTGGAAGTAATGTTATCAATTAGATGGTCTTTTCATCAATTGTGAAAAGAATACTGAGGTGGAGAGGAAAATTATTTAATTATAATAGAACAGGCCTGCATTACCAAATTGTTCTTCAGTGTAAAAGAGATTAAAAGGGGACAAAAAAAAGAGATGTCTTGTATTAAGCATTCACTTTATGCCAGAGATAAAACTGTTCTGTTTGCAAAATAAATTATGAATCTCATAGTAAAGTTTCACATTTGTTTAGAAAAAACAAAAAAGAGAAGAGGGAGCCTTCTCTCTGCTGATTCTGGACTCTGGGATCAAGGGCATGGTGTGACTGCCTGAGGCTGTGCTTGCTTCAGTCTTGCTGCAGGTGGCTTTGCTCACTGGCTGACACCGTGGACATGCACTGGCACACCAAGCGGTGAGGTGGTAAACTTTTATTTTGCTAATCATATTAGAGAGAAAAGAAGGATATTCTGGAAAACTCATCACTTTTTGGAGACTGGTCCACAACTCCAAAAGCAGCCCAGGATGAGTCGCCTTTGGTGTACCACACATTCTGTTCACCTGAGGGGGTAGGAAGCAGAGTTTGCCACCCAAAATGTGTCTTTTGGGATATTCGTTATTTTTCAAAAATGAAATCACAGGAAAAGCCTTTTACCCTCCTCCTAACTGCCTAACAGGATGTGACAGAAGATCCGCTCCAGTAGGGAGCTGTCGTCACAGGTCATGTGTTTACTATAAACTATATGATAGTGAAGCAGAGTAACCTCCATCTTGGGTAAAAACTGTTGTTTCAAATTTAACTCTGTTATTCTGGCTTCTGTAAACATTTGCTTGCTTAAATAATAGGGAAAAATAAGACTACTCTCATTTCAGAGAGGCCAGGCCATAAGATGAGTTGTCAGTGTTGGCACCAGACCAGGTCTTGAGATATGGTCTCACGGCCCAGTCCCAGCACACAGGACTTTTTCTCAGAAAGTCCGGAAGTCTCATTCCTAATTTGGAAAACAAAGAGCTGAAAAACATATAAATAAGGGAGACTTCCACCATATCGGCCCCCAGAATTTGAGAAGCAAGATTTTCCTCTGGACCTACTAATGCTAGCGAAACAGGACTCCAAATAAATTTGGTTTATTGATTAAGGCGTCTTCTGATTTACAATATAACACTAGACCCAGAGGAACCAGCGAGCCCATTTGTTCAGTCCTCTCTGCGTCCTTGTGAAGATGGCCCAGCAAGCATTTGCTTACCAAACCTTTGCTTTTCCATCACCACATGGATGGCCTTTCTGCCTTTTGAAGTCTCAGGCCACGATACCCACCCCCTCAGCTCAAGATGGCATATGAGCTTTAACTGCCCAATATATCCTCAGACCCCATATTTTTATGGGACACCTGCATGTACTTATGTAATAAGTGTTGTTATTTCCTTCTGTTACTTTTTCTGATTTTAATGTGATTATTAGTTCAGCCAGAAGAACTTAGAAGGACAGAAGGAAAATTACTTGTTGTCCCCCTGCAGAGGAAGCCATGAGTGAGGATACCCCCAGGACTCCTGAGTAGAAAAAGTCAGTTCTAAGCTAGGACTTGCATATTAAATTATAACCAGATAATCAATGGGTCCGAGCTGCCTGTCACTACTTGAGCCAATTAAGCAGAGATAGGGTTGAATCCTGTATGAGCATTTATTCCAATCCTGCTGGCAGCATGAGAGAGCAGCAGGTCAGCCACAAACATCTGCTCTGCATCCCCCCCATAAGCCAGCTGCCCACATAGAATAGAAGGACAAAGAGTACCTGGGGAAGTAGGCAAAGAGGATAAGAATGGGTTTGCAAAATGGACAGTTTACAGGTAATGCGGGCTGGTGGTTTGCAAAGGTCTGGGGGTATGCAAAGGGCTGAGGTTTTCAAAGAGTGGGGCTAGCAGTTCTGGTTTCTACAACAAGGTTGCTAATCCATTGTACGCCATAAGCATCTGTAGAAGCAAGCAGAGGACCTTCCTCACACGCCACCTGCGGCTATAAGAAAATGTTTTCCCTAAGTGGCAGCCCTGACCAACTTTAAAATCATTTTTCGTGAGAGTTTTCAGCTGAAAATATTCAAGAACACCCGAATTGTGAGTAATATATTTATTTTTATACTATTCATTGCAAATTGACTTTTTAAATTAAATTCAAAATATCATGGGGTGTGGGGATGGTTTCTGTTTTGGGCACGTGGTAGTTAACTGGTTAATCTTCCCATGATAACAGCTCCCTGATGGAGAGGATGGGCTGCATCTCCAGCTGAGCTCCCAGGGCCTGCGTGCAACTCCCAGCCAGCTTAGAATGTCCTTTCTTTAATTAGAACAAAACAATCACAGTTAACAGAGCATGTTAATATTTCTTACAATTATATCTGATTCCCCAATGTTCTATTTCTGCCCCTATCAAAACAGCTCAATTTCCTTTTCTTTATCTGGATACTTTTCAAAGATAAGAAAAGCATGCCAAAAAAGACTGAAGGAGAGTTTAGATGAAGCTGCACAAAACAAAATGGCAAACGGAATAAAAAAGAATGCTCTCAGAAATGACCAGACAGCACATCAAAGCCACTCTAATTTTTTCCACTTATTCAATACCTGTATATCACTGCCTGGGAAATGCGGTCACCACGAACTGCTTTTCGTTTATCCAATCAACAACAGTTTTCCTACCTCTCCAATTGCTTGTGATTGTTTTGTGAGCACTTTTACACCCTCAGCAACATTAGCAACTTTGATGCCTCTTTTTTAACATTGTGCTAATCATTGATTTCACCAGCAACAAAAACATTCTCTCCTTTCTTTGTTGCCTGAGAGATAATTTTTGTCTTGCTGGGGTATCAGCATGAAAGGGTGGTCAGGTTGAAAACTGAAGTTTTGGACATTTTTTCTGTGATGGGAGACGTTCCAGAAATGAGGTTTGACTATAATGTAAATTGAATTAATCTGTTCCAGATCCCCAAACTATTCTCCATTTTAACCTTTCTTACCTATAGTCCATGTCTAATGTATTGTTTAATCTATAAATAAGCTTCTTAAATTTATCAAATCACCCCTACTAGCCTCAAAGGAATGTTTGATACAACTGGCTGAGCATTGACTATGTGCCACCATTCCATCAACCCAGGGCATCTGCTCCATCAGCTCACATTCTAGAGGCAGCACACCTCTCGATGGGAGGGCAGTACTGTGGGTGCCGGGCATGCATATAAGGAAGGAAACCATGCGTTACCTTGTAAGCAACTAAGGGCTCCATACAACACCCCTCAGAATGCCAGGATTAACAGCACTAACTTAAGCAGCGCCTCTGACCCAGAGGAGATAGGTTCCCAGAGCAAGGTCAGGGCGATGTTTTATAGCTGGGTGGATCTAATGCAGATGAAGTACTAGAAATTATCTGGAAATATTTTACTGAATTCAGCACTTTATGGTGGTTAAATCTTACTCTAAATTTGTATAGTTCTTATTAAGGATAAGTTACTATTTAATACAAATAGCACATTTTACTCAAGTACAGAATTCTAAAGAAACCCAAGGCTGTCAAAAACCTCTTGTGATCTACACCAGTTTATAAATTTGAGTTTATAAGACCAGCATTTTATAGGTTGTTCATTTGCTTCTGGAGTCAGAACTTTCTTGAGTTACCATCTAAGATTTATTCCAATCCATGAGAAAATGAGTTTCATTAATTAAAAACTTCATGAATGTCTATCACAAAGTCTAAAAATGTTCAGTTGAATAATTATTTGTTGAATGAATAAATCAATGCATTTACATATTTTACAAATTACTTACATTAACCTTTTTCAGCCTTTCAAAAACCAAAGTATACAAAAAATAAACAAATTCATAAATAAATTCAAATTTCAACATTTTATGCTCACTTCCCCTTGTTGTTGTTCCAGTCCACTCCCTCCATGCCCTAACTGCATCCATCTTTGACTCCATGGCACATGCCATATCTTGCTCCTACCAGATGTCAATGCCATGTGCCTCCATTATGCCCCTGTCTTACATAAGCACTCACCTGCCTTGCTCTCTCTTAACTGCCTGGTGGCCCCATGAGGTGGGTGCATCTGCCCTGTGCCCAGCGCATGCCTGCGCCTATACAGGAAAATGTAGATGCAGAACATACACAATTGAGCTGACTGGCCCCATTGCATATCCATGGTCATTAACCTCAAGTGTGCTCTAATTCTCTTCCATTTTCTCTTCCATTCTCCTTGACAAATATTTCATATTTTCATTTTTTCTGCTAAAATCTCCAATGCCTCTTTCCCTATTCTCACTCTCACTGAAAATTCCAAGCAATGAAGCAAGTACTTATTAAACTGTTCTAATCACAAATGTTCACCAACCTGTATGTATCCCTCCTTTCTTATTGCTGTGGATAAACTGTTCTTTCTTTTTGCCAAGCCTTACCCCTCCACCAGCACACTGGATGCCATCTCACTCATCTAACCAGAAAAATGCTTCAGCAATTTCCCTTTTTCTCTTCTTAGTCATTCCTTTTTTCCACTTTTAATTCAATTGTTCCCATCACTATACAAATATGCTGTTAATTTCTCCAATCTTTGTAAATGTTTCTTTATTTGATCCCATGTTTCATTCTGGCTACTGTCCTTTATATTTCTTTTCCCAGATAATAAAATCCCTTGAAATAGATATTATGCTCACTATCTCCAACTTTTCTCCCTACTTCTCTCTTGAGCCTGTCGGGCTTTTATATCTACAGCTCTACAGAAATCATTCTTCTTAAGGTCCCAAACCTCCATGTTTCTCACTCAAACGCCTTGACCCACCATTAGCACTTGATGCCATTATTCACTCTCCAGTCGATGAAGTACTCTATTTGACTTCCTAGACAAGACAAGACACTCATCTGAACTTCCCCCTTGTTTTCTCAATGTTCACTCTCAGTCTTTTTTACTAGTCTTTTAGCAATTCTGTAACTTGCAAGTCTAGCATGTCCTAGGCTCAGTCCTTGACCCTCCTCCTTCTACATCACTCCATGGTGGCTCGGTGCTCCAAGTAGGGGGTGTCTGGCTGGCTGCCAGAGCAGTGCTTCCACTCCTCAGTGCAGAGCTGCTCTTTGGGAAAAACCATCCAGCCAGAGATTATAGTTTCAAGTTCTTCTCACACATTATTGTGATCACTCATCTATTTCTTAACAATGGAATATGAACAGAAGTGAACTTTACTCCTCAAAAAGTTTCTATTGGCATCACTTACTTTTCTCCATACCAACAGAGTGATGATACCAACTGGAACACCTCTATTAACTGAGGTCCCTGCATGACTGTGGGAACCCCTCCCCCAACCCTCTCCCCACTCCCCACTATGGAGTTTTATTCACTTAAGCCAGGAAGTTTCGGGGTTTAAGTTTCAGCTCTGTTCCTTAAGCACAGTGTTTTTCTGTCATTGTAATGGGTATTACCTTAACCTTATCTAATAAAAGAGCGATATGCAAATTGACCATCACTCCAACACACAAGATGGCTGCCCCCATGTGGTCAAAGATGGCTACCCCCATGTGGACACAAGATGGCCACCACAAGATGGCCAGCAGGGGAGGGCAGTTGGGGGCAACTGGGCCTGCAGTGGAGGGCAGTTGGGGGGGACCAGGCCTGCAGGGGAGGGCACTTAGGGGTGACCAGACATTCAGGGGAGGGCAGTTAGGGGTGACCAGGCTTGCAGGGGAGGGCAGTTAGGGGCAATCAGGAAGGCAGGCAAGCGAGCAATTGGGAGCCAGCAGTCCCAGATTGTGAGAGGGATGTCCGACCTCAAGGGGTCCCTGATCAGAGAGGGTGCAGGCTGGGCTGAGAGACACCTCACGCCCCCATGCACAAATTTTGTGCACCAGGCCTCTAGTTGTATATAACAACCTATTATTGGCTGATGATTCAGAAATTTATATATCCATCTGAGCCTCTCTCCTAAACCCCAACCCTGCATATTTAATTGGCTTTGACATTTAAGCCTACCACCTCCAAAGTTCCTGGCAAACATCTTTCTAAACTACTTCCTCCAGAATCTTTCTAGCTTGTCTTAAAGAAACAGAACTGACTTAAGGCAACTCCATTCTTACAATAAACCTATATAGATTCTTCTTTTTCTCTCACCCTCAAAATCTGGTCTTTCAGGTAATAATGGTAACTCTACCTTCAAAATATATCCAGAATTTAAATATCATCAGAATGCAACCACTTCTTCTCACCCCTCCAGCCACCACCTCATGCTAGCATCACCTCTAGTCCGGATTATTATGAAAGCTTCTTACCTTGCCCCTCTGCTTTTGTCCTTGCTCTACTAGAGTCTATTCTTAAGTCAAGAACTGGAAGAATCCTGTTAACATAACACTCAGATCATCTCATTTGTTTCTGCTTAACCTTTAAAAGATTGCCCATTGCCAGTATAAATGTCAGTTTCCTTATCAGGACCTCCAGAGCCCTGCCTGCTAAGGCCACTGTTTCCTCCTTGATTCCCACTTCCAAATTTCCACAGCTTGTCATACTTATTTCTCTGTGGCTTCTATCACATTAGAGGCACCTACAAGAGTGGAGAGAGACTTCTCTTCTAGTTCCAGCTCAGTCACTTAGAAACTGAATATCTTTTTATCAACTTTATTAACTTTAGAGTCTCACATTTCTTTTTTTAATTTATTATTTTTTATTATTGACAGTATTATAGATGTCCCTCATTTCTCCCCCTTTACCCCCTTCAACCTGCCCCTGCCTCACCCCAGGCCTTGCCTGTATCCATGGCTATGCATATATGCAAATATCTCAACAGGGGGAATGCTTCTCATCACAGGGGATTGTGGTTACAAGTGAGAAAAAAAAAATACCGGAAGGTCTAAATTGATGTTGACATCACCGTTACCACCATCATCATCATCATCATTCATCACCATCATCACTATCATCATTATCATCACTAACATCCATCATAATCACCATCATCCATCATGATAACACCAGCAGCATCACCATCACCACCACTACTATCACCAGCACCACCATCATCACCACCAGCTTCATCATCACCATCACCACCATCACTGCCATCATTTATCATTATTGTTCTTACAGCCTAGCATGTATGGTGCACCCTCTGGAGTCAACTTATTTGTATTCAAATGCTGATGGGCTGTGTGACCTAAGGCAAGTTATGTCATTTTCTTTCTTTAGATTTTTTTCATTTTTGAAATAGGTTGTACTAATAATATCTATGATTTTAAGGTATTATGAGTATTTAATGAGATGATAGATGCACTGTTTGCAAAGAGCCTGACTCCTTGCGTCCACGCAGTAAATGTTAGCTCTTGCTCTTATTCTATCCAGTCTATCATGCTACATAGTTCTCAAAATCCACATGGTCCATCTGTATATCCTGAGGAAGGAACACCTAGCACAGAGTAGATTCTAAAAAAGTTAATACTTGATGTTTGGTTGTTAAAATAAATTAATGAATGGGCAAATGAAAACATAGCACACCCTGAGCTTTAAGTTAATGTCTCTCTAAGGTGTTTGCCAGATTTAAGGCTGATAATCAGAATGGTTGAAGCTCTGGGATGGCAGAAGCAGAGGCTCCGAGGCAACGCCTCTAGATTCTGCCCCTCCCCCTGGGGAAGTTTTAGGAGACCACAGAAACAGTCCTCTCTGCACAGTCTGGAAGTTGCCAATGAGATTTCCTCGGAGCGGACTCTTATTAAATAAGATCTGCTCAGGCACGCTTTATAAAGGGACTTGTGGACACGCTGAGCCTCAAAAGGCGGTAAGGGGTTACTCAAGACCAAGAGCAGCAGGCCGCCAATGAAGACACTTGGATGAAGGTTAGCGTTTTAAACTCTGCTTCCTTGATTTCTAGGTTTGGTGTTGGTCAGGTTTGTCTATTTCCAGTATGGTTGCAATTGATTAAATTCTAGAATACCAAACAAAATATACATTCTCAAATGTTCTCACTTCCAACTCCTATTTTTAGAAACTTCTTTGCCATGACCCTGAAGGGTAGCAGAATATGCCACCCCCAAATCTATCACTTTGGTCCACTGACGATTTTGAGCAACAGGCATTTGAAAAGTAGAAAATGCAGGGAGAGGCTTCCTCTGAATCCCTTTCATCTACCTAAAGACAGAACTTCCAAAAGTAACTCAGCCATCATTAATCTCCTCCGTAAGAGTTCCATCAACCAGGAAAGACTGAACTGTCATTGGGAGCAGGCCAGAAACTGACACCAGACAAACAATGTCACCAACTATCATATCTCTCATCTCTTCTTCTAAGATCCTGCTCACCTTTCCTAACAATTATTTACTCTCCCTTAAGAGTCTACATATTCCCTCTCCATTCCCTACGAAGATGGTATTTTATCCTGAATTCTAAGCTACCATGGACTGATATAAACTTCTTTCTGTTTTTCTCTTGTTAACGTGTTGTTGTTGTTTTACAGAGATCTCAGCTAAAAACTCAGAAAGATAGAGGACGCATTATTTTCCTCCCCTACAATCCCTTGAAGCAGTGCTCTTGTTTACCAGGTTCCCAAAGGTGCGAAGAGACTAATAGATAGCAGTGAGCAGTGGTAGAGACTCTAAATGTGTGTTAAATTGATGCATGAGTGTGCCTTATATGTAATAACTGACAGTATTTGGAGGTTCCTGGTGGTTGGTTGTCTTCTGGCTTTGTGACTGCATTGCACATCAGAGTTCAGATATGACTCAGGGAGTGTCAGGGACAGAAAGTACCTCCTCCCACATGTGCCTGAGGAGGTGGCTCAGGATGGAGGTAGATTCAAATCCTAGATTTGTAAAGCCTTTTATAAAGAAACAAAGTTTCTTATTCCAAGTCTCTTATTTTATACTAGAGGCCCGGTGCAAAAAAATTCATGTGGCGGGGGGAGGGGGGGGGAGGGTTTTCTCAGCCCAGCCTGCACCCTTTCCAATCAGGGACTCCTCGGAAGATGTCCGACTGCCTCTTACAATCTGGGACTGCTAGCTCCTAACTGCTCACCTGCCAGCCTGATCACCCCTAACTGCTCTGCCTGCCTGTCTGATTGCCCCTCACCATCTCTGCCTGCCTTCCTAATTGCCCCTAACTGCTTTCCTGCTGGCCTGATTGCCCCTAATTACCTCTGCCTCACCCAGAACCTGGGACCCAGGATTCCCGCCCTCTGGCCAACTGCACGCACCCTGGACCCAAGCCAGTTTTGCCTGGGCCGGCTGCAGCCGCAGGGGACCATGGGCGGGTGGCTTTGCTCAGGCCACAGCCACTGGCACCCAGGACTGCAGGGCAGGCAGCTTGTCACTTTCCTGGGCCACAGCCTGGCTGGTCCCCAGTCCTCTCTTGTGAGCTCATTTGTGCTTGGCTGGTCCCCATTCCTCTCTCACGAGCTCATTTGTGCCTGGCTGGTCCTCAATCCTCTCTTCCCAGTGTTGTGTGTCTGAGCCATTACTGTGTGAGGGCATGATGACCATTTGCATATTAGCTCTTTATTATATAGAATTAGATGCCCAGTGCACAGATTCATGGGTTCCTCAGCCTGGCCTGTGCCTTCTCACAATCCAGGACTCCTCGGGGGATGTTGGACTGCCTGTTTCAGCCCAATCCCCACAGGCCAGGCCGAGGGACCCCACTGGTGCATGATTCCATGCACTGGGCCTCTAGTATGCATGTAAGATCTTTGGTTAATCTCTTCCCGCCATCCCTCCTCCCTGCTTTCTTCTGAGATTCATCAATCTGTTCTATGTTTCCATGCTTGTGTGTTGAGTGTCTGCCCCCTGGTAATCAGTGCACATCATAGCTACTGGTCGAATGGTCAAATAGTTGCTTAGGCTTTTATATATATAGATAGGCAAACTAAGGCTCTGAAAGCTTAGTGTTAAATACCTGAAGAAAGAATTTTATTTCAATACTAGTGTCCCAGTGCACAGATTCGTGCACATTGAACGGAAATTAATCAGAAGAAATATTTTAATATCGCTATTCACCCTTCCTCTATAATAGAAGTGTCAACCAAATTCACAATCAACAATGACAGATGGAAACACATGCATGTAGTTGGCACCAGCGAGAACTTTATATATGTAGATAAACTTGCTTAATTAGAACTGTTTTCTGATTTAGCTAAACTTTTTCCAGCCCAGTGAAGCACCCCAACTTCTCTTTCAGGTAATTGTTAGCAACACAGCAGTAAATATCAACATGAAGCAGATCATTAATTGTAGATCATGCAGGAAGAACAAAAGGTAAGATATTTAACTGCAGCAGTGTTTGACTATATTCTGAGCAGTGAGAAAACCTGGTCATTTTCAAGTTCCACCATTTCTTACTCATTTTCAGTCAGGTCAAGTTTCTAAACTTTCTAAATCTCCATTTTCCAGCTAATGAAAAGAAAATAGGATTCTACCAAGTCTCCTTTCTACCTACTCCAGGACTTCGGTGAGGATCAAATGAGATATGGCACAGAAAAATGCTTCACAGACATTTGGTTAAACTGTAAAATTTTTGCACCTGGCTATAAAGCAAGTCAGTTCCTGGGCTGAAGAAACTCCAAGAAGGCTAGTCACTAAGGAGAGGAAGCCGGGAGTTGCTACATGATGTCATTACCTGGTGCCCACAGCGACCATTTCTGGGCTGAGCTGGGCTGTGGGCCGCATTTTGCACCATGAGGTATTGGCAGCATTGGCTGCGATTTGTTGGGGTGTCACTCCAGGTGGTGGTGGGGCCTGTGTCCCATTTGGGGAAAGCCGGTGTTTGTTTTTCAGTACCTGATCTGTGGTGCTGTTTACTTTGAAATGACCAGTGCACATCATGGCAGCTCCTGTGTTGAGCGTCTGCTCCCTGGTGGTCAGTGCATGTCATAGTTACTGGTCTGATGGATAGCCTTTTATATATATAGATACTAGGAGATTTCAATATTAAAAAACACTGCTCTTATTTATAACCTTGAATTTGCATAAAGTGATTTACTAGTATCAGATAGCAAAACATTTCTCTGCTGAAATGAGACACATTTCTAGCGAAAAGAAGAGACTGTAATTTCCTACACATCAATAAAGCATTCACACCACTAATAGGGCTGCTCTTCTTTAAAAAGTGAGGCTGGTTGAGACTGATTGATTTTGTTATTATAGTGAAGTTCATAACTGTGGTACATCTGCACAATGGAATACTACGCTGCTGTAAAAAAGAAGGAATTCTTACCATTCACAACAGCATGGATGGAAATGGAGAGCATTATGCTAAGCGAAATAAGCCAGTTTGATAGGGTAAGTATCACATGATCTCACTCATTTGTGGAAGATAATGAACAACATAAACTGATAAACAAAAATAGATCCAGAGACAGAGAAACATCAATCAGACCATCCAACCTATGAGGGAAGGTGGGGGAGGGGGAATAAGAGACCAACCAAAGTACTTGTATGCATGCATATGAGCATAACCAATAGGCACAGACAGCAGGGGGTGAGGGCCTGTGCTGGAGGGTGGGAGCAGCTGGGAAGAAGTCAATGGGGAAAAAATTAGATTTAGATAATACTTTATTTTTTTTAAATATATTTTTATTGATTTTTTACAGAGAGGAAGGGAGAGGGATAGAGAGTTAGAAACATCAATAAGAGAGAAGCATGGATCAGCTGCCTCATGCACACCTCCTACTGGGGATGTGCCGGCAACCAGGGTACATACCCTTGACTGGAATCAAACTTGGGACCCTTCAGTCTGCAGGCTGATGCTCTCTCCACTGAGCCAAACCAGCTAGGACAAGACTTAGGTAAACTTTAAACAATAAAGAATTTAAATTTAAAAAATAAGTGAACAATAATATGAATGCTAACTTTTTTTTGTTTTAGCTTCACCTGAGGATATGTTTATTGATTTTAGAGAGAGAGGGGAAGGGAGAGAGACAGAGAGAGAAATATCCATTGGTTGCCTCCCTTATCGGGCGACTGGGCATCAAATCTGCACCTGGGCATGTGCCCTGAAGGGAATGAGCTGCTACCTTTTGGTGCACAGGACAGTGCTCCAATCAACCGAGCCACCCAGCCAGAGTGCAAGCACTAACTTTTTATAGACACAGGGTTTTTAATTAAAATCTCACTACAAAACTAAGGGGTTAGTGCTTGTACAAAACAGATTGCAGATTTCAAAGAAGGAAGGAGGTAAAATGTGAGTATTATAAGAACAAGTAAACCACCAGTGTGAAATCAGTTCTATTACCTATCACTCTTGAGACTATTCCCCCCTCCCCCGCCCGCCCCCCCCCCCCCCCCCCCAGACCCAGAGGACAAGCCACTTCAGTTCCTACCCAACTTCCTGAACAAGCCTGGGGGTCCCAGGCGCAGCAGCCGGTGGGGAGAGTGCTGGCGCCCCGCTGTGGTGCCAGGGCGCCAGTGCCACCTCAGAGCAAGTGGCTTCCTCCGCAGCCGCTGCCTCTGGAAAAGGTGGGATAATAAGTACCTCTGGGGACCTTTACCAGCTCCTTCACACCCAACATGAATCTGGGGTGGGGGAGGATAGAGGAGGGGTCAACATTCAACAACTTCATTGAGCTCCAGGCTCCACAAGGCAAGAGACAGTTAAACCAGGTCCTCAGAGCTTTCCAGGGCAAGATTTAGGGTACATTTAAGACCAGCCTTGCCCTCCATGATGACCCCCATTTCTTCTGCAGAGAGCACATTATTTTCTAAAGTGCACCTTCTCATGAGCTAAACTCCTGAGTGTTTCGTGACTTTTGTGATGCTGAGATACTGTCCTGCGATGGCTAGGACTCCTGAGAGTGTACCTGCAACAGAGATCCTGGGAACACTTCTATTCTAACGGACTACTTCAGGATAGAAGGGAGAGAAAGGTCTGACCATTTCTCTGAGAAACTTCATATGTTCCTAGGAAACACTCCTATGGTATGATGTGAAGATCAATCCAAATCAGGTAATTCCCATGTGTGAAAATATTTACAAATCCTGTCGTGTGATTGGATATTCACATCATTTGATTAGAAAGAAAAAAGGGAGATGTGAGATCCCAAAATATGAAGGAAATGTTTCCTGTAGAGCTGTCATAGCCACCCTGCAATCCCGGCAAGAGCTGTGGATTCTGGTCAGATCACAAACTCATTTGCCAACGTGATCTTAGTGGGCACTTGCTGAACTCCAGGCACTACGCAAAGAGCTGAGGGTGAAAAAACGCTCGGTGTTGCAGGAGAAAATAACACTAGTAAGCGCTAAGAAGGAAGGCATTGGGAGGTAGTAAAGGGCATAAATGGGGACTCTGTTAGTCCAGACAGTCAGGTGCCAGGTGAGACTTCCTTGAGTCAGTTACCTCTGAGTTGAGACCCTGGGAGGAGTTAATAAGGTCAAGGGCAGAGAGGAAAAAGTCTCCCCTGTACAGGGAACAGAATGTGCAAAGGCCCTGAGGTGAGAGGGAGCATGCGCACACAATCGGTCAGAGTTCTTAGAGCATTGAGGGGTTTGGGGAGGGGAGTGAGGGAGTGAGAGTAAGAGGCAGAAGTCGAATCAGATGAGCCATTATAGGATGTCCGTCATTCCAAATGGCAATGAATGCCAGGAAGACATTTAACTTGCTGGAGACAGGATCGCCCCTGCAGTGACACCTGGTTTCATGGGCGGCATGTGGTTGCTTTCCGAACTTTTCATCACAGGGCTTTTGAGGAAGTGGCTTAGCTAAGTCTGTTTAGCATGGAGGTATAATTTAACTCTTCCTATTTGCTTTCTGGAAAAGATGAAAAGAGTGTGTGCATTTTTAAACTAAGTCCTTATCTTCCATTTATAAAAATAAACAAAAAAGTATTTTTCCAAATGTAAGGAAAAGTTGCTAACCTTTAACTACCTAGTGTATGTTAGCTTTGATCAAACAACTGAATCAATACCCCTCCCCTGGGAACTGGCCTTTAGGCTGCTTCACAATGGACATTCCACTTGCCTAGACCACAATCCACTTGCTAAGACCATCCTCTCTCCCCTCCGGACTGCCCAGAATCCGGACCTGCACAGAGAAGTCTCCGCCCAGAAAAAGCCCACCCAGAGTCCCTTAAAACCGCTGGCTCCCATCACCGGGGGCTGGAGCCACCCAGGCTCAGCCACCTGGTGTGCGGATGAGCGAATAAATTCGTAATCCCTCACCATTCTGGCCTCGTGCGGTCCTCCTTGGGCCACCTAACATTTGGTGCCAAAACCCGGGAGAACTCCACAGGGAAGGGGAGCCATCGCCCTGGCTTCAGTCCCACCCCGAGTTTGCCACTCGGGGAGCAGTAGGTAGCGGCAGCTCGACCTGGGTTTACCTCCAAATCCTACTCAGGTGACTCCATTGCCGGCCAAGATCAGGCCTCCTGCCCTTATACTGTCTCCCTCCCCCCCCCCCGCCCCCCCCCTGCTGTCCTCTCCCCCACCCCCCACCCCAGCCAACCGAGGAAGACTCCAGATTGGGAACCTCTCCTTCTCCATTGCTGATGCTCCATCCCACACAGGCCAGTCTTCTCCAGGTGAGTGACGTCCCACAATTCCCCTCGTCCCGAGTTTTCTGCCCACTCACTCTCACTGACTTCTCGAAAGTCTCTCATCTCAAAAGTCCTAGCACTAGGCCAGAAGACTCCTCAGCCATTCAGTCTCAGGTCCTTCTGGATTGGGGACACTCCAGAGGGTCACCTCTCGTTTCTCATGGTGATTTGTTTAGCAGCAGGGATGCCTGCCCTAAACAGTCACCTTGGGATTTGTGGTCTGTTACTCACCCTTCCTCTCTCGTGGGCCACGCCACACTCCCTCTGCACACTCACGGGGGAGATCATGCCCAACCACTTCACTTTGTTTTGTAACACTGCTTGGCCACAACATAAAGTAGATAATAAGTCTCAATGGCCTGAAAACAGGACTTTCAATTTTAACACATTGTGCAGTTTAGATAATTGCTGTCACTGCAATGGAAAATGGTCAGATTCCTTACGTCCAGGCCTTTTCACCCTTCCATCCCAACCCTCTCTCTCAGTCCTGCTCTACCCATCAGATCTTTCTCCTTCACACAAAACATCTTACCCTAACACTTCTGATTCTGAATCTACTCTTGACCCAGCAGACCACTGACCTCTATCCCCTTACACATCCCTTCCCTCCCCTGTAGTAGATTCCTAAAACACAGACCTTGATAACCAGCAACTACCTTCTCCCTGGCCCCTGAGAGCCCAAATCCCAAGAACACAAGCTTCAAAATAGCCTTTTCCCACCTAACACTTGCTCTTGGGCCACCCAAAGACCACCTTCCTCAACAGCCTCTTCTATTCCCACACCCATTCCACCCCTGGGAGAGGCAGCAGGAACTGAGGGGATAATCCGTGTCCCTGTCCCCTTCTCTATGTCTGACCTCACACAGACTGAGAGGCATCTCAGGTCTTTTCTCACCGACCCGACCACCTTTACTAAGGAATTTAAATACCTGACCCAGTCCTATGACCTGGTCTGGCACAACTCTATGTCCTCCTGTCCTCCTCTCTCCCCCCGAGGAGAAGGAGCGCATCTGGCTAGCAGCTCAGCACCATGGCAAGGCCCTCAATAGACAGGACTCAATGGCCAACCCGGTTGGCGCTGACGGAGTCCCCAGAACTGACCCAAGATGGGACTATCAGGTTTCTTCCCCAAGGAGCTGGCTCTGTAGCCATATAATCACCTTTCTCATTGCCTGACTCCGAAGGCTGCCCATAAGGTGGTCAATTATGACAAATTTAATGAAATCACTCAGGGATTCAAGGAAAACCCAGCTCTCTTCCTCTCCCGCCTCACAGAGGCCTTACAGAAACTTACCACCTTAGACTCTACCTCCCCTGAGGGAGCCCTTCTTCTGAACACCCTTTTATCTCCCAATCAGCCCCTGGCACACACACCATAAACTTCAAAAAATAGACAGAGGTCCACAAACCCCTCAAAAAGGCCTTGTTAACCTGGCCTATAACATCTTAATAATAGGGATGAAGAACCCAAATCAAAAAACAAAAGTGAGATCAGGCCCTGGCTGAGGCCCAGAAGGAGGCCTTCCAGCACCTAGCCACCACCTCATGAACCAAAATGAAGTGCCGGTCCTCCTATTGAGGGTAAGTCAGGGGCTAAGCCTCCTCTGGGCCCTGCTTCAAATGACACCGAAGACTGAAGCTGCCCAGGCCCTGACAAGGCCCCACAGAGTTACATCCCAGGACAGAGCCTCAGGTAATGATTGGGGTGACAGGTAAGCCGATCTCCTTTTTAATTGACTGGGGCCACTTATTCTGCCCTTCCTGAATTCACTGGGACCCTTGTCTCCTCCTCAGTCTCTATTGTGGGGTTGACAAATTAGTGTCACAGCCTTTAGCCACCTCACCTCTACACTGCATCTTACTAAATACCCTCATTCACTCTTTTCTAGTTCTACCTCAATGCCTAATACATCCCCTCATAAAGCCCAGTTGTCCCAAGCCCAGTCACCTGCCTCAGTTCACTCTCTCACCCCAGGAGGCCATTCCTTGGGCTGTAAACACCTTATCTCCTTATCTCCTCCATGATGTTCCCTCTTCTGGACAAGAAATACTCTCCTTTTTCGGGCTTGCTAGGTTCTCTCGCTTCTGGTTCCCAACTTCAGTCTTCTTGCAAAGCCCTTCTAGGACACAGCGAAGAGACCCCTCATTGAGCCTTTGGATCTCAAGGCCACATTCTCACCCCTTTAATGCTCTGAAAACTGCTCTGACCTCAGCGCCTTCTCACCCCTCACCCCCCTACCCAAAGAACAACTTTCTTTACTGCAACACTACTAACACTTACTTAACAGCCCAGCTACTAGCAGAAGCTGAACTCATTATCACCCAAGCCTTAGCATGTTATTTCTAAGGAAAAATGTGGCAGTTTTAAGTCCAAGTGGCTAGAGGCCTGGGAACAGGCTGCTGGGCCTGCTTCCCCCACACACACACACTTTTTCTCCAGCCTCATATGCCTACACATAATTTTCCAAAGTCTTTGATAGCTTAAAGGTTTTGGAGCATTGCTGGGTAAAATGATAAACATCTAAATATTTTAAAATAGTATACAGTACTGAAACATTGATTGCTAGACATGTTTTAATTTGCTTGCTCTTAGTTTTTATTACAGAAGGTCTCTTATACTTTGTTGAATGTATATTTTCTTGAAAGTAAGAGTGTGGCTAAAGTATGTTCATAAATGTAAATGCTGGTTGTTTACTTTTTGGCTGAAGCTGGTTATTTGTGAGTGGGCAGAAGGTTTGTATTGTCCAGTGAGTCAGGACCTGGTCACCCCTGATGTCCAAAGGGACCCCTTCTCTCCTAGTAAGCTAAAGCAGCCCCACCCAGGCTCTCTCCTATTGCCTAAATCCTTATATCTGAGCCCAGTCCTTTCTTCATTTCCACCACTCATTCCCAGTCCTTACCACTATCATTGAAAGCTTCAGAGGTCTTCCTGCTTGGCATTTAGGACCCTCTCTCCCCTTTTGGTATTTAGGAACCTCTCTCCCCCTTTCTAGCCTTCTTAAAAGTCATACACTGCAAAGGACACTGAGTCAAGAATGATGCCATAATAAAGGGAAATAACAAAGCAGACCAAGAGGCCAAGGCAGCAGCTCAGAGGAAGTCTCATCTCCCCCAACTCTTAGCTCTACACCATATAACGCCCTAATACACTTCAGAGGAACTTCAGTCCCTATTAACTCTTGGGACCACTCGGGAAGATCCATAGTTAAAATTTCAGGGAAAATATGTCCTTCCCCAGGGACAGGCCCATGATGTCTTACAGGCTATTCACAATTCCCTATGTATAGGATACACTTACAACTCCTAAAGCCCTTGTCACATGTCCCAACCTAGCCTTCCTACTGCAAGATATCACCAAAACCAGTTCCACTTGTTACTCAGTATCTCCCCAAGGACAGGTTACATCTTCTTTCCCCACTCATCAGTTAAGGGGCCAAATCTTTGGACAAGACTGGCAGATTGACTTCACTCGAATGCCCCCTGTTTAAAAAACCAAATCTCTCTTAACTTTAGTAGACACCTTCTTAGGCTGGGCAGAAGCATTCCCCTAAAAAAGTCCTCTGAGGTCACACAAGCTCCCATTCAGCATACCATTCCCAGATTCAGCCTTCCCACCTCACTATAATCATATCTCAATAACTCAACAAGTCTCCTTCACTCTGAACACCCAGTGAAACTTGCATCCCCTACCAGCCCCAATCTTCAGGCAAGGTAGAAAAGACAAATTCTTAATTAAGTCCCACATAAATAATTTAGTTCTTCTGGAAACTAAAGAACCTTAAACTACTCTAGTACCTCTAGCCTTTATGCACATGAGGGCAATTCCCTCGTGTACCCTCCTATCTTAGTCCCTTTGAACTCATATATGGAAAACCCTTCCCTTCCACAGAGACTATGTCCGCATTTTAAATCTCATCTGACAGTTACTGAAGAACATGCTGATCAGGTCTTCCCTCAACTTTTACAGGAGACATCCCCCTACTCCTCCTAAAGGAAATCCATCATAATTTATAGCCCTGAAGGCAAGGCCCTTATCAGGTACTCTTAACTGTCCCAACTGCAGCTAAATTATTGGTGCATCTCCCATGGTTCCACCTTTCCAGACTAAAACCCATCTCAGGAACACCTCCATCACCTAAGATTACAGCCACCAGATCAGGCCCACCAGACTCCGCCTTACCCACATCCCAGAAGAGGGTGAATGAGTGAGCACTCCTGCAGGTGCTCCCTATGTACCCTAATAACCCTGACTTCCCTGAAAGCCCACCTCCTCTCCCAGTACAAATCCTCCCAGTCCTAGCTACTGTCCCCTCTCCCTTTGTATCAGGATTCTCACTTTTCCATGGGACTGCCTTCTACAAAGGGACTTGGATTACCCATGGGGCAAGATTTCCTTCTTTCTAGACCCCGAACACACCCTTTCCCCCCTTGGGGCGGTCCCGACCCTGAAAGTGGGGATTAGCTCTCCTTCTCATCCTTTTCCAGCCTTCCTCTCCTACTCCCATAAGGAACTTTCTCACCTCCACTCATCTCCAACCAATATTTAACCTTGCCCATTCTCTCCTTAGCCAGGAATTGCTGGCTCTGCCTTTCCCTCTCCTCTTCAGCGTATACCACCATCTCTATACCAAACAAGAGATGGAACCAGGCAAAAACCGCTCTGGCTTATAAGAAGGGAAAGGGAACTATATTTCTCAAAAAGGCAGACACCCTTCTAGGTAATTATCCTACAGTCCAGGCAAATCAAGCCTCCCTCCTTTTCTGTGCTTATATTCAATCTCCTACTAAGGTAGCTCCTCCCTCCCTCCTGGTCACTCTACCTACCCCACTAATCACCCAAGCCCCTTTATGCTTTACAAGGTCACAGGGCAATATATCAGTGGGCCACCTCCCATCATCAGCTGGCCACACCACAGTTAACCTAGAGCTACCAAACAGCCATTGGTTCCAGTGGGTTGACTACCAGGTCTCCCCGAAAGCCAGTGGTCATTTCCTACAGCTGGTCTGTTTTACTTCTTATCCAACCACCCAGGCCCAAGGTTTCAACTGCTCCTTTCCTTCCCTTTCGCTTTTCCCTTGGATAACAGCCCATCCTAGCGTTCCCACCCACTTTCACTGCAATAGATTCTCAACCACTCATCTGTCACCCTTATCGGTAGTGCCATGGCAACCCCCCTCTCAGCTTGGAGCATGGAACCTGGAAAGGGAACCTCATACCCTTTAGTCACCTCTTCTCCTTATACCTTTCAGCTTGTCTCCATGATCAGAGATCCTTCCTTCCTCTATGGGGAGAACACATACACCTGTCTCCCCATCAACTGGACAGAAACCTGTACCTTCGTCTATCTCTCACCCAACATAGATGTAGCCCCCTGATAATCAGTCTTTGCTTGTCCCTGTAACCTACCATATCTGACACAAAAGGGTACCCAGTTAATCCCTCTCCTCATAACCCTTGGCATCACAGCAGGGGTTGGGACTGGCATGGGTGCTTAACCACTCTCTAACATATTTTGAAATCCTGTCTCAGGACCTACAAGAAAGCCTAGATGACATTGCCAAAAGTTTAGTTCACCTTCAGGATCAGAGAGCCTCACTGGCAGCTGTCACCCCCAGAACAGAAGAGGACTAAACCTCCTAACAGGGGAGAAAGGGGGCCTGTGCCTCTTTCTGGAGGAAGAATGTTATTTCTATGTCAATCAGTCTGGCCTATCAGGGATGCCGCCCAGAAAGTAACAGAGAGGGCTGCAAAGATCAGGGAACAGCAATCAAATTCATGGGCCTACTGGCTGAAGGAAATAAGTTGGTATCTACTTCCCTTCACAGGCCCACTAGCATTCCTATTCCTCATCCTCGCTTTCAGCCCATGTATTCTGCACCATTTTTCATCTTTCCTTCAGGACGGCTTTCGAGGCTTCACCAACCAGTCTCTGGGGGAGGTCATGCTGCTGAGACCCCTGGCTCCACCAGGAGGAATCTATACAGTGTTCCAGCTGACTACAATCAAAGGCCACCCCCTTCTATCTCAGCGTCCCCTCTCAGATGGAAGATATGACCTTCATCCCTATTCCATGAAACAAAAAGGCTGGATGTTAGGTTTGATCGAACTATTGAATCAATACCCCTCCCCTGGGAACTGGCCTTTAGGCCACTTCACAATGGACATTCCACTTGCCTAGACCACAATCCACTTGCTAAGACCATCCTCTCTCCCCTCCGGACTGCCCAGAATCCGGACCTGCACAGAGAAGTCTCCGCCCAGAAAAAGCCCACCCAGAGTCCCTTAAAACCGCTGGCTCCCGTCACTGGGGGCTGGAGCCACCCAGGCTCAGCCACCTGGTGTGCAGGTGAGTGAATAAATTCGTAATCCCTCACCATTCTGGCCTCGTGCGGTCCTCCTTGGGAGACCTAACAGTATAGATTCATGAAGTAAAAGCAATGCTGGAGTCTAGCATCTCTACTGCTGCTGTGGGCAGGAAGGCCCCAGAAATGTAGATTTGTCACTCACTTTCTTGTTTATGGTGCACAATCGTGTTTTAAAGTGTTCTGTGACTCAAACTCCTAGAAACTATTGTCTGAATTTGCCCCTGCTCTACTATTGATTGTTTCACTAAAGTTGTAGAATTGGCCTAATTTGCTTACACTGAATAAAACTTTACTCTGCTTTTGTGAACAATTCCTAAAACATTCTCCATTATTCCATTAAAAGCACTTGAGAAATAACCAGCTGTTTTCGCACCTAGTGGGGGAGGGCGGGGGGGGAGGGGGGGAGGGCTGCAATCCTGTCAGCATAGATGGGCCCCAGCCTGAACTCTTCCTGGACTGTAAATGTGGGGAGCCTGTATGCTTGCTTGCTTGTTTTTAAACACTTCTGCATCGATAATTCTTCACTAAATGGGCACAATAATGTCGGTATCTCTGTGGGGGGGTTTTTGCGTTAATTAACAAAAATACAAGTTCCTTGCACAGATATGCAATTTTTTAAAAGTAATTATTTCCTTTCTCACAAGGAATGTTTAGCACGTGTCTTCCGTGAACACTGTCCGTGAACAGAGAAGCAGCCCGCTGATTCTTTTTAAGAAGCTAACACACCTTACCGTGCAATTGCGCTCTTTTGAAACACTTGAGCTTTATTAAATGTTAACTGAGTGCTTGTCCTCTGCCAGAGCCCTCTCCTGTTTCACCGGGCTCTGGCCACGCTTACTTTCAAGTCCAAAGAGGACTGTGCCTTCCAGGCTTCTGTTCGGTCTCGGCTCAGTTTTCAAGTGCGCTCTGCTGACAGCTCACGGTGCCCTGTTGGAACTTTAGGGAAACCCCCACCTCCACCCCGCCACACACACACACACACACACACACACACACACACACACACACACACCCTTTAAATGCTGAATTGCCAGGGGTTTAATAGCCATACTTTGACACATTAAAATTTTTAGAAACGAGACAGACTTTCTTGCCTAAATCTGAAAGGGAACATTGTTTCCGCAGCTTGGAGTCCTGGCTCTGCTTTTGTGTTCCTTCCCGCTTTTGGGATCAAGACGCTGGGACTGCGGGGTGCAGGCGGCGTCCGAGGCGCCCTCGGAAGGGGCTGCGCTGTGCCGGAGGCGGCTCTATGTCCAGGGGAACCGCTTCCTCTCCTCCCTTCGCGCCGCAGCCGCCCTGTAATCAGCGCAGCGGGTCAAGCTGGGCTAAGCCAGCAAACCACCGGTTTTCCACGAAATAATTACATTTCTGTGGCTCCCAGACATGCGCACCTCTAACCCTGAAAACAGAGGAAGATGTTTCTATTTCGCGCCGGGGAGGGAGAGGGAAGGGCACGCAGCGTGCAGCCAGTTCGGGTGGGAAGGAGCGCGCTTTATCCGCAGCTGGCTTAAGGGCGGCGGCGAGGGGTTGAGGGGTAGCGCCCCCACCTGCGCTGCCAGGCGTCGCCTCTGACCCGGAGACTGAGGCACCTCCCCCAAGCGCCCTGCGGTCCAGGTGTCCCCTTTGAGAAGCCGGCGCGGGACAGGGCGCCACGCGTGGGTCGCGCCGGCTCCTCCACTGGATGGACGCCCGACGCTGCCTCCGGGGCGGGGACAACGAGGCCACCGTGCGCCCAGCGCGGCGACCCCTCCCGCGGCTCGCAGGCTCCGGGGCCCCGTCGCCCGCGCTCTCGGGCAGGTGCCAGGTGTGCGGTGCCCAGCCCGGCGCCCGCGTCCTCCCGCCCCGCCGCCAGGGCGCCGCGCCCGCCCCGCCCCCGCCCGCGGGCGGCCCGGAGCAACGCCTGCAGCTGCGGTCGGCGAGCCGGGTCCGGGCACAGGCCGGCGACCGGGGGCAGAGGGCGGCTGAGGGTGGCTGAGGGCTCTCGTCGGGACCGAGCCGGGAGCTGCGGAGACCTGGCCGGCGGCGTCTCGGGACGCGATGCGCTGATCGCCTGGGGGGCGCGCGCGGGGCCCATGGAGCCGGCGGGCACCGGGCGGCGCTGGCCGGGGTCGCCCGCGCCGCTGCTGCTCCTGCTGCTCCTGCAGGTAGCGGGGCCGACGGGCGCCCTGGCCGAGACCCTGCCGGACGCCAGGGCCGTGGGCACCAGCGCCAGCCCGCCCAGCCCTGCGAGCGTGGTGGCTCCGGGGACGACGCCGCTGGAGGAGAGCCGCCTGCCCGTGTTCACCCTGGACTACCCGCACGTGCAGATCCCCTTCGAGATCACCCTGTGGATCCTGCTGGCCTCCCTGGCCAAGATCGGTGAGCGCACTGGGCCCCGGGCGGAGGCGAGGCGGGGGGAGCTGACCTCTGCCTCGGGCCCCCCTCCCCACCGACGAGAGCAGGGCGACCGGTGGAAGAGCTCTGGTCAGGAAGGGTCCAGGGAGGAGATTTCCTGCTTTGGGTTCTTAGTGGACATCGGCCTTGCAGGAGCCCCACACTGAGTGATAGCTGCTCGCCTCTGCCGGTTAGCCGGTGACAGCCCTCCGCGAGGCCAGACCTGCGTGCTGCGGGAGGCCGGAGCCACGCACCCCTGCTCTGGGGGAGAGGCGCAGGCGCGGGGCTGCTGGGGAACAGCCGGTGCTGGAAGGAGATATGGCCCCGCGCGGCCCCTGCTGGGCGCCCGACGCTGAGGAGCGGGAGGCGACTCGCACTCTCCTCCCTGCTTTGGGCTGAGGCTTCGACTCTCCAGGAAGCGCTTTTCTTGGGAGACAGGCCAGTGAGGCAAGATGCATATTTTAAAATAATCAACCCACTTTTCGAACTACCTTTAACTCTTATTTGGAAAGCAGACTCGAAATGTCTTCTCTCCCTCTCGTCCCTGCCGTCTCCGCAGCTCTGCAATCTTTTGTTGTGATTGTGGTGCTTTTCATTGTTTTTACTTTATATTTTAAATACTTTTTTATCTGAAGATATGTCAGCCTCTGTTGTAATGATTCCAAAGGTGTTATGTCGGAGGATATGAGTGCTCTCACAGTGTTTCCTGCACCTGCCTGTGCGAAGCGCTGTGCCGGCGAGGCAGGCTGCACGGGACACGGGGCCTTTCGCCCCCACAGCTTAGGGACTTGCGGGAGGGCTGGGGCACATGTCAGGGACCCTAACACAGCCACATGCTAAGCAGGGTGAGACAGTCAGAAAGGATGGCCGTGGAGGGAGGCAGCGATCACTTCCTCACGCAAAGGATGCTTTATTCCAGGTTTTTAAAGATGGCCAGGCTGGTCAGTGGGAGAAGAGAGAAAACCCCATTCCAGAGAGGCATAAGCAAAGTCTCCCTGGAGGGAAGTGCCAGGCAGGGGTGGTTTGGGGAGGTGAGGGGGAAGGGAACCTTCCCTGTCAGATTGAATTAAGTAGATCCTGTTACTGGTGACCAAAGGAGTCACCTGCTACTTAATGTTTTGCCATCTTTAATGACCAGTGTTTGCTTCCACCTGAGAAATAGGGTGAGAGGCTTGGAGGGCCTGCACATGCACATGGACTCCTCCACACTCAGGTCTGCCCTGTCCTCACAGCAGCCCAGCAGGAAGGACCGACACTAATACTCCCGCTTGTAGAGGTGAAAACAGAAACTCGGCATTTCCTGTTGCCCACAGACGCACCAAGTGGCAAGTGGCGGCAAACGCCAGCTCTGTTCTCTTCACAAGCCACACGGGGGAATGGGGGGGAGGGGTGTTGCTGCTTTGTGCGGGGTTCCCATTACTGCGTCTCTGCTGCCATTTCTATTAAATTACAACTCTTTCTTCTGCTCTTTGCTCCTGACTATTTTAATCTGATTAATCACACTAATAACAACTGCGAGTAGCCACTTAAGTTCGTTACATCTCATTTTCACAACTATACTGGGAGGTATGATGGCCTCGTTTCTCGTTGGAGGGAACTGAGAAATGGAGAGGCCACCTGGCCGGTGGAGGAGTCCACCAGGGCTGCCCGGTGTCTCGTCTTCTGCCTGTCCTAGAGGCTTGTTTTGTTGTGAAGGTTCACGGAGAATAGATTTGTGTAACATCCTTAGTATAATGCCGGGCATGCAGCAAACACAGGGGAGTGGGTGCGGGAGTGGCATCCGTGACCTTGGGCAAGTCTGTTTCCCAGCTCCTGGTCTGAGTGCCAGGCTGCCCCTGTGGCCTCCACTTCTGTCCCAGCTTCACCTCCTCCAAGGGCTTGCACTCTGTGGGGTGCCTTATTTTACTCACTCCTTTCCTATCATGATCTCTTCATCTTATGTGACCTTATCACATTAACTGTGTGGTATTTTATTAAAAGGGATCTGTGGTGGTTAAAGGTGCATTGATCTGCCTGTTGGCAGCTTTCTTATGCAGATTTATTTCTGGCTGGCACTGGCTGTTCTCCGCGTCTGCCTGCCTCCCCCAGATGCTGAACTTCTCTGGCTACTATTTTCTCTTTCCTTTCTGCATCTGGGTGGCACAGAATTGGAAACAAAGACAGATGCTCATATCTCCCGGCAGGAGGATCTAAGCAAAGAGGGGCCCCAGTGCAGACCCCCACAACTTAGGGACTGGCGGGAGGGCTGGGGCACATGTACGGGGAGTGGAGAGCTCGCAGAGCAGAAAGTGGTTTTAGGCCCCCAGAGCTGTCCTTGGGATCTTGTCTTGATGCTCCCTGTGTATAGTCCTGCTGCTGCCGCTGCTCAGTTCCTGGGGGGGCCAGAGGGGGCCCCCTGAACTGTGGGACACTTTCCCTGGCCGATTAAGTAGCCATTCACTTTTTATTTTAACTGTTGCAATGAAAAACTACTATTTTAGGTCACTTGCATATCTTAATTTGCTCATATTTGGGGAGGATGATAAATTGAGCTGTGCAGAGGGACCTGAGGCTATGAGGTAACAGGAATATTAACTCATGCAAAATGCCATGGTTTCTATTTGTGGCACTTTTATGCCATGTGCCTGGTGTACCTGAACTTACCTGCCCCAGAGATCCTGGAGAAATATTACCAGTGATTAATCTAAACCAGGTTAAACAGGTTGCCCCAAAGGAAGGTTTCTAATGACATTTGTAGGAGGTCAAAGCACTATGTTGTGCAGATGAAACTAAGATATTACATTATGTCAACTGTAACTGAAAAATAAAAAAATTAAATCATGCCTGATGGTGAGTTCAGAATAGTTTTATAGTTTGCAATACAATAGAAACCTAGAAAAATTACAGTCACAAGTGTTAAATGAGTCAACTTTTCATCGCTCTATCTGATTATTAGGGAAAATCAATTTTCTAATTATTTGGTTTAAAAATTCTGTAGTAATAAAGCTTCCTAAAAATGATGAGGATGAGGGTGATGAGGGTGTGTATGTATATATGAAGTAGGTCACATAAATAAAAGAACATAGAAAATTTAGTACAACTTTGAAAAGTTTTTAAAATTTTGGCAAGAAACATCTCCCAATCTGTTCTTCACTTCAATCCTCACACATGTTCTTTCATTTTAAATGTTTGTCTTTTGAGTAAGTTGGGTTTTTTAACAGTAAAAATGCCCACTTTGCTTGGTCAGTCCTGTACAGGGGGTGGAGTCTACAGCCCAGAAAACAGGGGCCAAGAATTCAGAAGAGAAACATTCTCTGGAGCACAAGGCTGGCCCCTCTGCTCTCTCCTGTGCAGTGGTCAGTGGATCTGTCCTGAGCAGGGACGCAGGCCTGAGCCCCACTCCGCCGCCCCCCAGGGCTCAGGGATCCGTCTGGCTCACAGCCAGAGGCCCCTTCTTTGTCCTCAGGACCCCTATGCCCCTCACTTCTCTCCCAGGTGTCAGGACCCATCCTGCCCTTTTCACTTCCTTTGTCCTTAGGTTGCAGCATTTTCTACTTCCTTCCATCCCGTTGTCTTAAAAATCAGATAAACTTGTGTTATTATTTTAAGGAATGACAAAACAATTTGGTCCATGATGGTTTCTCCTCTGTGCTCCAAGCTGTCCTGAATTTTAAATATGAAACCAGTTCCCTTAGATAATACCTGCCTGACTTACCCAGATCTTGATCTCTGAAGAATACAAAAGAAGGATCCTTGTCCTTTACCTGATTCTCTTTATCAGAGTTGGTTTTCCTGAGCTCGCCAACTGGTTGGTGAGATGAAGCTCATGGTCTCCCCCTATTATTTGACCCACATCTCACTTTGAAGCCTGGCGTTCCTATGGGCACATGCTGGTTCCTGCGGACCCTCCCTGCCCAGCCTCCCTCTCTGGGCTGGCCAAGCCCCTCTTTCTGTCTGCAGGATGGCTCAGCAGCTTCCAGGCTCTTTCCGAGTCAAGTGCTTTCTTTAGAATTGTATCTCTGTCCTTTACCACAGGAATCGTTTTGTTCCTTTTTAAATAATAGCATATTATTATTACAAAATAAGATTCCACACCAAAGTGTTACTTTTTATATCAACTTTAATAATTACACTATTATTTATCACTAATGAGATGCTTTATTTATTTATTTATTTATTTATTTATTTTTTGCAGAATTCTTTCATGTGTCTTGAAGCCCTAAGATGTATACAAAAAAACCTTTTGTATAAGTGTATTTGTTCCTGGGAGGGTTGTAAAACTCACCTGTAAAATCAAGTGAATTTGATGGTTTGTATATGGATAGATTTTCACCAATGATCGAATTGTAAGTTTTCGTCTTGTAATTTGGATCTGCTTTGTGTAATTTGGATCCTCCAACAGGTTTTCCTTCATATTAGCAATACCAGCATTATTGCATACATGCTATCAGTGTGTCTTCACTGTTACTTCTACATCTCCCTTCTCTTCCGGATTGTTTCCTTTTTACTGAAATATGTTCTTTAGTGGATACTTCAGGGACGGCCTTGAATGATAAATTCCCTCGGTCTTTGTCTAAAAATGTCTTTACTTTGATTATTTTCTTGAATAATTATATAACAGTCCAGGGCTGGGTAATTATAACTTCATTGCAAAACATTATTTCATTATTTTCTGCCCCCTTCTGTTGCTAAGGTGAATTATGTTGCTACTCACTGGTCTTTGGAATTAATCTGACTTCTCTCTCTGCTTGTACATGTGGTTATTCTGCTGTTGCCGTGGTGTGTCTCAGTATGAATTTATTTTATTTGTCTCATTTGAAATTTGTTGTGCTTCCAAGTTTCTTAATGCTGCTCTCTGTTTGTTCCAGCTATATATTGCCTGCAGTGTGTTTCTACTCTGTGGTTAACCTACTCACCGAAAATCCATTTCAATGATCTTAGCATTTAAGCATGTTTGGTCCTTTTCCAAGTTCTTCTGCAGTTTGTTCATGCTCTTTATTATGTAATTATAGGTTTCATCCCTCTTTTCATTACTTTATTTAAACTAATTTATTGTTTAGATTGTTCTGTTATTTCTAGTTTTTTGGGTTGCTAATTCGTATGTCTATCACATCTACTGACTTTCCCTTTTATATATTACTAGAGGCCCAGTGCATGAAAATTTGTGCACGAGGAGGTGGGTCCCTCAGCCTGGCCTAGGTCTCACAGTCCAGAGCCCTCAGGGGATCCAGAGGGAGCAGGTCTAAGCCACAGTCTGGCTTCCCTCTGTGGTAGGCGACTGGCAGGCTGATCAGGGAACTGCACCAGCCAGCAAGTAGCCAGCCCTGCTCCCCGATCACCCCTCTGCCACCGCTGGGCACTGCCGCCCCTAATTGCTGTCTCCTCCCTCTGCCCGCTGGAACCTGCCTTGGCTGGCCTGGTGCCTCCTGCTCGCCAGCCCCACCCCTCACCGACTGGTCATTCCACCATTTGGTCTATTTGCATATTAGGCCTTTATTATATAGGACTAGAGACCTGATGCCGGTGGGGTCCCTTGGCCTGGACTGCAGGGATTGGGCTGAAACCGCCTCTCTGACATCCTCCGAGGGGTCCCAAATTGAGAGAGGCCAGTTCTTGAGTGTTGCACCCTGGAATCGGACTCCCTCCTCTCTGGTTCTGGGTGATTAACTGGAGAATGGCAGCTGCCAAGTCACTGCAGCTCAGCAGCTCCTGCATTGAGCATCTGCCCCCTGGTGGTCATTGCATGTCACAACTACTGGTCGACGATCTAATGGTCAGACAGTTGCCTAGGCTTTTATATAGAGAGATTTTAAAACATAAATGATAGTGCACTAGCGTCAGCAGGGGATGTGCTCCTGGTGGATTCTGCTTCCCTGAAGTGGTGAGTGGTTCTCACAACATGGTTTGAGTGTTCTGCTTCCTGGAACCTCCCTGGGTTTTAGGATTAGCTTTTTAGTCTGGTTTTTCTATGTGAGGCAAGGACTGTGAATATAGACCTTATGCAGGTATGTGGTGTGGACATGGAGTCTTATACTTCACAGGTGACTTTTCCTGTTGCCCAAGACCATAAAGAGTTAATGTGCTTCCTTACATTTTTCCCTGGCTATACTATTTGCTTATTTAGGACAAAGTAGCTCTTTGATACTCAGGAATTTAGGCCGGAGTCCTTCCCTTACTGGACTGAAGTCAGATTTCTTGTCCTCATGTGGGTGCTCAAATGCCAGGTCCCAGCACATGGGAAGGCACTACCTGCATCTGGTGTTCTGGCTCTATGGCTTGAAAGCCAACCTACATCTCCCACTTTGATTTTCCTCCATTTATCAGGCTTTCCAGTTTAAAAAAAAAAAAAGTGCCAAGCATGGCCAACTGTCAGTGCTTCCTGTTTGCAGGGGGCAGAGGCCTCCGTGGTCCACACTGTGGCTCCGTGGCCTTTCCATGGCCTCTAAGAAGTGCTTTCTACCTAATGTTGCAAGTCCATAGGCATGTTCTGCTCATAGAATGTCACCATGGATTCCCTTTAATTTAAGGTAAAAGTAACATGTACGTTCCTAGTTTTTCTGTCCGCAGGGTGTGGAGGTATTTGCCTTTGTTTTATCCTCTATGGCTCTGCACGTGTCTAGAAAGGACATAGCAGGCAGTTGATGGGGTGTTGGGAAAGACAGCCCCCAACTAGAGGAGGGAGGCTGTGTGTTAGCAGCAGTTCAGCACTCAACTTGTGTTCTCGCCTGGCACGTCCTCACACACTTGCTTCTTATTTAATTAGTGGAAGGAGGACCTGTGGCTGCTGCTTCTGTTACTATTTCCACAGGGATAATGGGAGGCGGGGAAACAATCTATAACAAAGAGTTTACTCTCAGAGCAAAAGAAGGGTAAGCCAAGACAAACGTGTTTATTATGTTAAAGAGATGTGTGGGCATGGGCGTATTGTCATCCCAAATAAGACATGCACAATTACAGGTTACTCTCTTGCAATTACACCTTTAAATATAATGAATCATAATTGACGTGCTTCCTGGAATAACCCTGCACATTGTTCATCACTGTGCAAGCCCTTTCTAATCTAGATTTAAACAATTCTTCCCTTATTTGAAGCTGTGTGTGTGTCTCTCTCTCCAGTAATTCTAGAGGAGGCATGGGACCGCCTCAGAAGGCTCTCCCTGTGGCTGTGACAGACCGTAGTTTTAAATGTGCATTTCATGTCATTGCTTAGTGTTGGCATACAAAGGTCATCTGCGAAAGTAAGAAAAGAAAAATCAAATTCACAATTATATGTAGAAATTTCACCTGCAAAGAGATCAGGTTACACATGCCCACCTGCATGTGAGAGCCTCTGAAAGGCTTGTTATCCAGGCAGCCCCCGCAGGGAACCCCCAGCTGCACTCTGGCAGCGCCATCCTGTTCGTGAGCTGGTCTCCTAGGCCCAGGAGGAACCTGAGCAGAGCAGTGCCTCCGAGCAGAGCCTCCTCAGTGGCAGGTGGCAATGGAGGGCAGAGATGGTGAGACTGGCTAATCCCCTAGCACAATTTCTTTAATAAAATGCAAGAGCTAAGAATGGCAGAGCATTCTCCATGATAGGTATCTGGACCCAACGCTTCCTACTCATTATCTCGTTTAATCCTCACAGTGGTGCTGGGAGGCAGGCACCATTATTATCCCCAGGTTTAAAAAATAGATGAGGAAATGGGTTTCGAGAGCTCAGAGAGCTTCCAGGGCACTGCAGCTCTTAAGAGGTGGGGGTGGGGGGGGGTGGAGAGGGGAGGGCCTGCGGCCTGCCTCTGGAGAAGAAGGCTGACTCCAGACTCCTGTCAGTGGTTACCAGAGTTCCTGGATGTGTCTTATGTCACCTCCTCTTCACCGGGAGCCAGAGCCTGGCTGCCCCAGAGTCCCATGCTGGCCCTCATTGCCTCCAGTTGACTGTCAGATTTTCAGTGTAAAATCAGATAATAATGACAGTAACATCCTGCCTACTCGATGGGGTCATTGTGTGGACCCACGAAATACACCTGAAAGCAACAGCAACCCCAAAGTTAAGATCAGTCTGACCTCACAACTCTAAACTGGGCAGGAGAGAGAGAGCCAATGAAATGGAGTGTGGCCTGACTTGGGGGGAGTATGGGAGCTGAACTTGAGGCTAGAATTTTTGAACCTTGGTCTAGTCTTTTCCACCATCCATAACTTTGGGAATGTAGAATTCTAATGCTTTTTAAATATATGTTTATCATGTTAACTAGAGGCCCGGTACACAAAATTCGTGCACTGGGGAGGGGTATCCCTCAGCCCAGCCTGTACCCTCTCCAATCTGAGACCCCTCAGGGGATGTCCAACTCACAATCCAGGACTGCTGGCTCCCAACTGCTCACCTGCCTGCCAGTCTGATCACCCCCTAACCACTCCCCTGCCAGCCTGATCAACACCTCACTGCTCCCCTGCCAACCCAGTCGCCCCCAACTGCCCTCCTTTGCCAGCCTGGTCACCCCCAACTGCTCTCCCCTGCAGATATGGTCCCCACCAACTGCCCTCCCCTACAGGCCTGGTCCCCCCCAACTGCCCTCCCCTGCAGGCCTGATCCTTTCCCAACTGCCCTCCCCTGCTGACATGGTCCCCCCCAACTGCCCTCTACTACAGGCCTGGTCACCCCCTACTGCCCTCCCCTGCAGGCCTGGTCCCCCCCAACTTCCCTCCTCAGCAGGCCTGGTCTCCTCCAACTGCCCTCCCTGCTGGCCTGATCGCCCACAACTACCCTTCCCTGCCAGCCATCTTGTGGCAGCCATCTTTGACTACATGGGGTCGCCATCTTGTGCGAGGGCGTGAGGATCAATTTGCATATTACCTCTTTATTATCATGTTAATGATTCATAGATTAAATGTTCAACCCATATAATTTTAATAGGCTAAAGTCCAACCCCAACAGATTTATAGGAGGAAAGATGTCATATCTGTCTTATTATTGCACCTGCATACACACTTATTGAATTGCAAATGTACATATGCACATACAGACACATGCACAAATGATGTTCATTAGGATGTTGCTCCATGAGGGAAGGGCCTTGTCTGTGTGATTCACTGTCTAGGACAGTGTGGCACATGGTAGGTTCCCCACAAATAATCACTGAGGAAATGAAGAATAAATATCTAGAAACACTTTCTGTTTCATCTCAATTCAATCATGTAGCAGTTAAATCACCCACATACTGTGGTTTGTCCGAGGAAGTCCACGGTTTACATTTGTTATTCTAACACATATATTAATAGCATGCCTTTCACTCTCAAATATACTATTTGTCTGATAAGTTATTTGGTCACTGTACTTCTAATGCATATTCTACTATTGCACATACTTTGATAACTTAAGCTCTGTTGTCTAAAATCTCAACTCTGTCACTTACTACCTGTGGACTTTGGGTGAGTTAGTAAACCTCTCTAACCTCAATTATTTCATCTGTAAAATGGGACTGCAATAGTAGCCTCCTCTTAGGTTGCTGTGAGGACAGAGTTGTGCACTCAGTAAGCAAGCATGCTGTCTCACTGAGGGGAGATTTGGTTGGCGCTGGATGGGGAACAGGTGTCTGCAGCCTCTCCAGAGCATAACCGCATTTCCTTGCACCAGGAGCAGCTGTTCTGTCCCCTTGCTAGATGGTCTGGGTGTCCCCGCTTCTGCTGTTGCTGTGATGCAAAGCTTTCTCTCTAAGTCACATGGCTTGGTTTCCAATGTTACATCACGTTAAAAATTCACCTGCCAGCTTTCCTAAATGAGTTCCCAATGGGAAAGGATCCCAGTTTCTGTCCTGGAAACTGGCAGGATGCAGCCAGGCGTAATAGTGGGGGGGAGGGGGGCAGCAGAAGGGAGCATGGTCTCCCGCTGAACAAGCTCTCCTTACCCTGCCGCACACCCGGGGCTGAGGGCTGCGCAGCAGCAGCAGCAGGGCCCCCGACACGCCACGGGTGGAGGAAACACACGTGCTTTTCAGATGATCTCCACGTCCCCTGGCACTTTCTGTATAAACAGCATTTCTGTAGGAATCTAGGGAGGAAAGCATTTAAAGCAAGTGCTGCTGAAGGAGTTATTGCTGTGAAACCATTGGGCAGCATCTCCTTCCCAGTGTGGAAGCAGAAATAGCACTGAGAGTGCATTCTCCTTGCCGCACCACCCGGGAATGGGGAGGAGACGCCAGGAGACCTCTTCGTCCCCTGGTCTCCGGGGGATTCACTTCGTGCCACTCAGTCTTCTCTGGAGAATGGCATCATCCTGCGCATTCTCTTGTGAGCTGCCTGGTGAGACAGGACACTGCCTCACTGGGGAAGCTCACAGTTTGAGGGAATTAGATAATATCTCTGCCAGCGAGAAAAGCGCCTGCCCCACTTCTGCATCACTCTGACATGGGCCATTGGTCCCTGGGCAACTGCATGCTCACTGCCCTGCCCTCCTCACGTAGAGACTCTGGGGGTGGGGGCTTGGTCTGGGTCTACCCCTGTGGAGCTCAGCGTGCACATAGTTAAAGTTAATGAGGTCTAGGATCTCAATAATACTGTTTTATATTTTCAGTTGTTTCACATCTGTCATCTACTTTGATTCACAGTTTTATTTGTTCACTGCTGACATTCATTCATGTGCTCACAGTCCAGGCTCTGCTCAGGGGTGCTAATAGTTTTGCAAAAGGAATTTGGTTCATGTGACAGCTAATTTATGTATTTAATGACTTCACTTCCTCTTCAGGTTTTTGTTGTTTGTTTTTTGTCTTTTTCTTTTCATTTCCAAGGGAGCTGTTACCATTCCTTAATCTTCTAACAAATGCCGTAATCAGCATGTCTCTAGCCCTCCATGTGCCTACTAAATACATTAGTAGGTTGGTTATTGTTTTAATGAAACATAATAATTATGATGAGGTGGGACCATAAGAATCCCTAAGATGGTCACTGAAACACCTTTGGTCTTCGCACAGTAGGCACGCGGATGTGCAGAGATTGCCAAACTGGCGATCTGAAGCCAGAGAAGGCAGCATGAACCACAACGTGATGGTTCCAGGGGATTTGGGAAATAGTATGGATTCCCTCGTAGGGCTGTCCTCGGTGTCGCCCCACCCCATGTGCAAGTGGTTCCCTCCACGTAAAGGATGATAGTTGGTGTTGGCAATCACTCAACTGAGAAATGAAATTAGGTAGTGATTACTGGCGACTGTGCACGGTTTTTACTCTATGTTGATTTATTTATTTTAAGCAAGTGGTAAGTTCATTTAGAAGTCAGGAACTTAAAGGAATAAAAACCAAAGAGAAAATAAAATTCCAACACAAGGTGGTGCGGAGGGTGGAGCAGGCTCTCCGGGTAACCTTGTCCAACTCAATGAGAGCAGTAAGCAAACAGCAAAACCCAATTGGCATAAATTATTTACTACCACATGGGTTGAAAGTATGACAAATCCTAGGCCTTAACATCTAGCCTGGGGCAATAAAATAAAAACTGCTTTCAACTGTTGGCCTGCGTGGAAGTTTTGAATCTAGGTTACAGTATCCAGTGGCCTTATCACCACCCCCAGCCTAGTGCTCCCTCCCTCCCCTCTGTCCCTCCCGCAGCTTGACTATGCAAAGGGTTACGCAGAAATAGTCACCAGAATTTAACTGCTCCCCGAATTATGTCATCCCCCCTAAATAGTACACTGGAAAGTTTTACCCTTGGAACACTTTGTTCAAATCTAATCTTGCTCAAACCCCTTCATCTAATGGTGTCACTAAATGGAGGAAGGAAGGAAGGGAAGGAGGGAGGGAGGGAAAGAGGGAGGCAGGCTCTGAGAGGCAGATGGGTGGCGCTCTGAGGGTGAAGATGTGGAGTCCTGTGGGGCTGGGCAACCTGCTTCATGGCTGTGAAACCTAAACCTGCAGCCCTGGCACGCTCGGCAGGAGCTGTGATTGGTTTCGTGCTGCAGCCCCGGGAAACACAAGACTAGGACTTGACTCTCCCAGTCCGGGCTGTGTCCCTGCTTCCCCAGTGCGGATTCTGTCCCCGCGTGGCAGTCAGCAGTTCCCTTGGCATCTGCAGACCTCACTGGGTGTGGGAGGCATGCATTTCACACTCAAACGTAATACATACACAAATGCTTTGAACGGTGGGTGCCCAGTGTCTATTTCCTGAGGACAGCGAGGGTGCAGCGAAGCTAGCGGTACCTCAGGCTGTCTGAGGGCCTAGGTGTTTCCATCTTGGTTTCACTGCTCACGGGCATTTTTCAAAATTGTGTAACACAAGCCTCTGATGTTCCTTCTGTTGGCTGCCACAGGATCTTTTCCCAGTGCAATAAAAGGTGCCCTGTGGGCTGGCCTTTAGTGGGGAAGGCCCAGAGAGAAACCAACACCAACACAAGTGTGGGGCTGCTCATAGCGTGGTGGGCTGTGGGCCTTAGAGACCTGAGCACAGGCGACAGCCCCGTCCTTAGACCTGGGGTCCGGCAGCTCCATGCGCAGAGGGAGGCCCAGGAACACAGCCGCATGACTGGAGGCAAAAGCCCAGCCCAGAGGGCACATAGGTTCAACCCATGGGCTCTGCTCAGCGTGCTTCCACAGCCCAAACACTCCCGCAGGCTGGGATCAGGCTCGCTAGGCAGCTCCCACTTTTTGCTGACACTCTGATAGAAGTATATTGAGGAAGGTCAGCCAATGGCTGGGTGGGTTTGGGGTCTGTGAATGGATTGAAAAGAGGAAGAAATGAGGAACTGAGAAAAGGACAGCATCTAAGAAGAGAACCTATTTAACTCTGACAATTGTGAGAGTAAGTGAGGACCTGGTGCGGTTAACTACAGAAGCACACTGGCAGCAAGACGGAGACACTGTGCCTGCGACTGTCCTGCAGGAGAGTCCAGGCTGGTGTTTCCAGAAAGGGGAGGCACATTGGGTACAGAGCACAGGAGATGCTGCTTATTTAAAAAAAAAGGTTTTCTTTGTGCACACTAACCCGATGTTTGTAATTAGGCAAGAACATCTATGTTTCTAAGGAAAAGCCTCTAAAGCAGGATTCTGTGTTTATATATACAATAAGTGTATATATATTTTAAGTCTGATTCATATTATATTATTGAAGAGGGATTTTTATGGAAAGACTATAATAAGAAGAAATAAATGTATGCTTCCTGCAATGCAACTGCTGAAGCAAGCCCATCTTGAAAAGACTGGTGTCGAATGATGGTTTGATTTTTTTGCTGACTTTGAGACTGCCAGCACGCTGGAAGCTGGAAGAAAGCACGGGGCAGTCTCCCTCACATTCCTTGGAAGTGCCACAGCCGCTGATAAATGTCTTTGGAGTCCATGCTGCCAACCTGTCCCTCCTTGATCTTCACAAAGGAGAATGTGACCCAGGAAGAGCCTGATCTGAGGTCGTTATTTGAGCAGGAAGTAGTCAAGATGGTAAAGTGCAGCCTTAGTTTTGACATTTGAAAGCTGGTTAGTGGCCAAGGATCTAATGTAAAATTCAAAACCATGAATAACTCTAAATACAAAGGGAGGAATAGGATTTATGGGAAAGTACAATGTTTATTTATTTACTACTAGAGGCCCAGTGCATGAAATTCCTGTACGGGTAGGGTCCCTACAGGCTGTGGGCTGCTGGCCGGGGCCTCCCTTCATTCCACACCACCCCTGGTGGTCAGCACACATCATAGCGAACAATCAAACTCCCGGTCAGTTGAATTCCCGAGGGGACACTTTGCATATTAGGCTTTTATAGATATAGATTTCCTCACTGGCTTTCCTCAAACTGCTTATCTTGGCAAGGAAGATATTGATTTGCTTTTGACAGGATCAGTATGCAAATTATTATGACAGGTATACTTTACATAATGCTAAGTTGCCAGTCTATTGTGAGCATTAGGATCATAGAAGTGGCTGCCCCGCTGGTGGGCAGGCAGGCCTGTGGCTGCCCCCTCACTGGAACAGCCTCCCCTGGAGGCTATGCAGGCGCTGAGACACAGGTGGGAGTTGTTCACTGTAAGCTATCATGTGCTGGCCCAGCCACGTAACAGTCAGAACTTCATTCAAGACTGGCCTGCCCCGAACTCTTCACTCCTCTCCAGGCCCCTGGGAGCCGAGGAGTTCAGCGCCAGGGCATCTGCCCAGCCACCCTGTTCCTATTCCAGCTCAGGGTACACTGCCTCCCAAACACCTCCATGTGTAGGACCAAAGAATTCTCTGTCATGGAAGGGCTAGCTGCTCTTTTTTACATTTGTAACTTTCCTTGAGATGTAGTGAGACACAGGCTTTTGTTTTCATATCAAATTCCTGGGAGCAGCACCTCTGGTTGCCTCTGCCTTTGGCCCCAGAGGTGCATCTCTCACATGACAGTATGGGGTACAGTGTCCCTCATAAATGCCATGGGCCTGGGGGTTTATAGATGACTCTATATGTGTCTGCATGTGCACTTGTCTGCATGAGTTATCACACTGCCACACACATACACACACACTCTCACATACACACACATACTCACATACACACACATACACACACACTCAGATACGCGCGCGCGCGCACACACACACACACACACACACACACACGACTTTTAAGTCTGCCATAAGTAATACTAGGTTTCTAGCTAAAAACTGTATCTGAGATTTCCAGTTATCTTCAGGCCCAACTTTCTGTGGAGAGAAAAATATAACACTGAGAATTGACCTTCCCTTGTTGATGGCCCAGGAATGGAAATAATTAGTTGGAGATTGAAGAAGGATTTAATGCAGGCAATATTGAGGCAAGGGCATGAGTCAAATTCAGTACCCATTCCTGGCTTGGGATAAGAAAGCTGTCTCCCACATGTACCCCCACCAGCAGCATACCCCCTAAGCTCCCTCAACCTGTAGACCTGCACCTCACCAACCACATGTGCTGCCCAGGGCCAGTCAGAGAGCTCACCCCCTTTGGGAAGCTGCTGTGGGGACCAGGGACAGGAGGCACCCTGGTGTCTGAGGAGCCAAGCCCTCACTCATTTGTAAAGTGATGGGAAGCGGTCCTGGAGTTCATGGCCACGCAGTGCCAGGTCGGGTTCTCTTTGCTGCAGTGGAAATGTGCAGTGAGGCATCTGAAACACTGAAGAAGGACAGAATGGAACTTTCCCTCGTCTCGGTCTCCACTGTGG
Organism: Corynorhinus townsendii; assembly: GCA_026230045.1. NCBI lineage: Eukaryota > Metazoa > Chordata > Mammalia > Chiroptera > Vespertilionidae > Corynorhinus > Corynorhinus townsendii. The sequence goes on along the minus strand of JAPDVU010000007.1, from coordinate 96,567,283 downwards.
TCCTTGTAGCGCCCGAAGATTGCCATCTGGACTTGAGGTGTAAGAGCAGCAGGCAGTGCGGCCGCAAGGTGCGGAGGGTGCAGCTGGGCAGGCACAGGCTGACAGGCAGCAGCCACCAGCCGGGAAGAAGCTCACTCTTTCCCAGCCAGTGTCCCTTGCACAAACTGGCCTAGGTCAGGGACAGAGGGCCCAGGCTGCTGACTTTTAAAGATAAACTATACAAGGGAATTTATATGTGAAAACTCTCAGTTTCTAAAGATGAGTGCAATATTTAAAAACACCAGAGAAGCAAAACAAAATAGGCCTGCAAGCCATGCTGGCCATGAGCTATGTGCAACCTCTGGCCCCATCTGTCATGCTCCATGAGATTTTGCGTCCAGGGTCTCTTCGAAGGCAGTGGCGTCTATTGCTGGGGAGACTATGTGCTCACGATCAATCGGCATGTGATCATGTTCCAAAGAGGAAAGTAAATAAAGTGGTGACATGCTCTCAACCATTGATAAGGTGGGGACCGGGAGGGAAGACCAGGCTGGACTGGCAGCAGCAAGAGCGCCGGCTTCTTGTGCTGGTCAGGGTGAGGTCACGTGGCAGGTCAGCGTGTTTGCAGGGCAAACTCTAGAATAAATAAATCTACTTAGAATATCAGTAGATTCTCAGGTCTTATAAAAGAGGCACTTTCCTTTCAAAATATATCTATACTAATGAATGGATAATATGCTAATTAGACTGGGCATCCTTCCTGACAAAGCTGGGGGCGTGGCCAGCCTGCAAACTGCCTGCCCCACCCCCAGTACGACTCCCCCACCCCAACTGTGGGCCCCCTTCAGGGCAGGCCATCCAATCCCCACCCGTGCACCAGGCCTCTATCCTATATAATAAAAGCGTAATGTGCAAATTGACCCTAACGGCAGAAGGACCAGAAAGACATTTGGACCAGTCACTATGAGGCGCACTGACCACCTCTTGGTCCCTTCCCCCAGCCATCAGGTTCCGATCACTGGGGTAGGTGGCGGCAGGGGTGGGGCTAGCTGCAGGCAGCTGGGGAAGATGGTCCTGATCACAGGCCAGGCCTAGGGACCGTACCCGCGCACGGATTTGTATATAAATCCTTAAGTGACCAGTTCGACTGGTCAACCATTTGACTGGTCACTGTGACGTGCACTGACCATCAGGGGGCAGACATTCAACACAGGAGCTGCCCCCTGGTGATTAGTGTGCTCCCACAACGGGAGCGCCGCTCAGCGAGCTTACCAAGTGGCGGCTGCGGTGGCAAGTACAGCGGGACCAGGATGAGTGGAAGCGGCACAGCGCCCGGCCTGGGCTTGGGATCCTCCCTGGCCGCCTGCCGCTTCACACACTACTACATCCTCCAAGGGATCCCGCATTGCAAGAGGGCACAGGCCAGGCTGAGGGACCCCATCTGTTCACGAATCCGTGCAGTGGGCTTCTAGCCTATGAATGAAATCAATGAATTTAGCAGTTTTAAGTAGAATAAAAACAATATTGTAAGTGCTTGTGCTCTTGTTCACTGCGCATGGGTTTGAAGGAATCCAGGGAAGCATTGCTATCGTAACCATACAGTGCTGTGGTGGATTGTTACATCATCTCAATACATTATGTAAGTTGCTCAACTATTACCCCTCTTCTTCGACATTTTGCTCTGAGCATTTTTGTAAAAATTACTGATTTTGCCCTTTAAGTTACAGAAAACTCTGATCCTTTTTGCTCTGAAGTGTGAATAGCCCATGATGTGCACATTTGTATCACTGCTCTGAGAGTCCCCACTTCAGAGGCCAGTCCGGAGGCTGTGGGTCAGCTGATTGGTCATAGTTGGGGTTCTGTGCCTGGGACAGTGCCGTCAGCAGAGATTGGTCATCACAGCTTTTCATGCTGCTGTTTGTCAGTGTTATGCAGATACAGCAACATTTCATTTTGCTTTGCCATAGTTATTTTACAAGAATGAGTAGGAAAGTGAAAAATGAAAATGAAGATATTCTGGTAAAATATACTTAACATAAAATTTACTCTTTTAGGTGTATAAGTTAGTGGCATTAAGTACATTCACAATGTTGTGTAACCATCACCCCTATCCATCTCCAGAACTTTTTCATCTTCCCAAACAGAAACTCTGCCCACTAAACACTCACTCCCTGCGCCTTCTCCCAGCCCTGGGAAGTCTCCTTGGCCCCTAGGATCTGTCTGCTCTGGGTGCTTCGGAGAAGTGCAGCCATGCAGCATCTGGGCTTGTGTTTGAGACAAGTAAAGATTTCAGGGAGGAACCATAGAGCTCTTGCAAACTTAACGAAATCGAAATGGAGGCGGAAATCACCAGTAGTGAGGAAGCATAAACCTTTAGTATAGTCAGATATACACCAGTGGGCTGTGCATTACATTGGGAAACAAAAGAACAAATTAAAGATTAAAGGAAAATAGAAAAGCTGGAGCTAGGACGGTGAGGACTGTGATAAGACTTGAGGCATGAGATCTTTAGCTTTCGGTGCCAGGACCCCAATGACAACATGCAGGTCTGGTGTGTGTTCCGTGTGGCTCTGCAAGGCAGGCACTGAAATCTCTGAGGGAGAATAGCCAGATCAAAGGAGAGCGTTTCGCTTTGTTGCTGTTTTTGTCCCTGCTGTGCACTGTTGGAGATGATGAGGTGCAGAAGTGAGTAAAGCTGTCACAGCCCTTGGAAACGTGCTCTGGGGGGAGAACCAGACCCTCGGGTGGACCTGTGGCCTCCCATGAAGTCAGCACTCTGCCAGAGATGGCAGTGTTCCTGAGGGCGCAGAGCCCACTCGCTGTGCTCCCAGAACCCGCAGGATGTGTCCTAAATGAAAAGCGTGCCTGTTCTTCACATGCTTGCCCACAGGAGGTGGTATTACTTCCGTCCACTCCAAGTTAAATCTAAACTGTGTATAACAGGACCCATGACAGTCACTCTCACCCTCTCCCTGGGATTTCTTGCGCCTCCTCTGGTCCACACTTCGGCTCAGTCCGGTGAGTTTTGCATGTGCTGTTCCTTCTGCTTGGAAGGTCCTCCCTCAGCTCTTGGCTTGGAAGATTCCTACATCTCTTCACTTCTCAGGTGAACAGCATTACCCCATGGAGCCCTACCCTGCTCTGTGGCTCATTGTGATTTACAATTCCCTGTTTGACACTGTCTGATGTTTCAGTGGCTCCTTTGTTCCTGTAGACGGTAAACTCCATGAGACAGAGCCATGTCTACGGTGGTTATTGCGATCTCCGCGCCTCACTCTTCATAGTGGCGAGTGCTTGGAAATGCTTGTGGGTCAATAAAGAAAAGAATAAGTGATTAACTGGCTTATTTACCAGTTCCCAGGAAGGATGACTATCTTCTTGGCAATGATTTTCTAGAATATACATTATTCCCACCTAATGACTTACAGGCATTTGGTAATTTCTCCCACTTGTGTGTCCTGAGCACTGACCGGATTTTAAGCAAGCAGGCACCTCGCTGCCATCTGGGCACTTTTCACAGGGAAGGTAAAGCGTGGCGTTTGGCACAGCCGGGTTTTTGGAGACGCCCTTTATCAAGCTCAGGACGGCGCCTCTGTTACTAGTTTGCAGCTGGTTTTTGTCTTGGTGGTGTTGAATTTTTGCCAAATGCTTTTTCTGCACCAACTTATAGAATCATGTCATTTTTCTCTTTAGTCTGCTGATGTGATGGATCACATTGATTGGTTTGAATAAGTCTTCCATTCCTGATATAAACCTCATTTGGTCGTGGTGCATAATTCTTCGTGTATATTGCTGAATTCTTTGCTAATGTTTTAATAAGGATTTTTGCATCTACACTAATTCTGTACCCATTATAATGTGTGGAGGGATTACACACACACACACACACACACACACACACACACATCACCAAGAAATAGTTGGACACCACCAGGGCGTCCTACAATTCGACTCAATTCTGATACTATCTACCTGGGGTAGCGTCAGATTCTACTGTAAAGGTTCAGTCCCACAAGACTGCCCTTTCCCTTCACATTCCCCCTGCTGCCGCAGCCACCACCACATTCTTCAGATTCCAATTGCAAGTCCAAGTTGTCACCAGTGCTTCTGACTGACTGGCTGGCTATAGATGATAGATTCCAATGACACCCCTCCCCCTTGGGGTTAAGTAATTTCCTAGAATAACTCATAGAACTCTGAGAAACATTTTACTGAAAATCACTGGTTTATTGTGAAAAGCTGTATAACTCGGGAACAGCCTGATAGAAGGGATGCACAGGGCCAGGGGTGGGGAGGGCACCAAGCTGCCATGCCCTCCAGGCGCCACTCTCCCGAATCTCCAGGTATTCACCTACCAGGATGCCTCCGAACCCAGGTTTCACTGTGTAGGTGTGACTGATTAAATTAGTAGCCATTGGTAATCATTTTGACCTTCACAGGGTTGGGTCTCTTGGCAACCAGCTCCATCCTGAGGTGACTGAGGGGCATCGCAAAAGTCACCCTTTACATAACAAGAAGCCTTTATCACTCCCATCACTTACTAGAGACCCAGGTTTCAGGGGCTCTATCCCAGGAAAGGGCTCAAAAATCCTCTCCCTTCTTTAGTTCTTACAGCTGGACTAGTGATCAATAATAAAATTGGCACATGACTAAGTTAACTGAAGAAAACCCAGTTTAATACATGTGCATGGGAGAATCATAATATGATGCTCAGATCATAAAATGAGGCTCAAAGATATGATCGAACCAGGCACCTCTTTATACTCTTTAGACAAAGAAACAATAAATGTGTGAGAAATGGGCAGGAGGAAGAAAGTTAGTGCTTATTAGAAAGGCTTGGGCTCTCTTCCGGTCGCGGCGGGCACGGTGGACTGCGGCTGGGCAGCGGCAGAATGTTGACATCAGAGTATTTAGCCTTATTGGCAAGTGAGCGATTCCCACCTCGGTGTGAGCACGAGCACGCGGGAGTGTTGTGAAGAGTGAAGACTTCTCTCCCGGGTTCTGTTGATTGACATGACTCTCCCTTGCCCTATATGGCCCACATCAGGGAGCTTTCTGCCAGCCAGAAGGCCTTGAAAGAGAAGGAGAAGAACCCCTGAATAGTCTATCGATGGATGAAAAAGTTGAATTGTGTCACATTAAGTTCAACCTGAGCTTTGCTGAAATGAACAGGAGCACGAATGAGTGGAAGTCAGTTGTGGGTGCGGCTTCTTCACTGGCTTCACTGCTTTCGCTCTGATCTGGGAGAAGCGCTATGTGTATGGCCCGTCCCACACACCTTCCAAAAGGAGTGGATGGCCAAGCAGACCAAGAGGATGCTCGACATGAAGGTCAGCCCGATCCAGGGCTTCGCTGCCAAATGGGACTACGACAAGAACGAGTGGAAGGAATAAGAACCTGCCATTCACACATCTGACCCTCACCCTGTTCTGTCATTTCCTTGCAGTTCTGCATATTCACTGGAAACGGCTCTGTTGCAGTCCCAATGCAAATAAATGAACAGTTCACTTGTGGGGGAAAAAGAAAAAAAAAGACAGGCTTGGGCTTGGAAGGAACTTAGTAGAGGCCTTAACAAGGTTTGTGTACAGAGACTTTAAGACTCCGGAGTTTTTCAAGCTCCTGTTCTCTTGGCCTCGAGTACAGCAGAAGCCTGTCGCATGGGAGCAGGGCTCTTGCTCTAGGCGGTCAGAGGTCAGGGCTTTCTTCTTGCCTGGGCAGTTTCTTAAGTAACTTCAATTCAAAGAATCCATATGCTCTTGTGGAGTATCTTGGGGTGGCTTTCCCTGGACCTCGGAAGACAAATATATATTTCTTATTATAAATCACAATACTCATAAAGAATATTGGTTCATTGCTTTCTTTTTTGTCTTTGTCTGATTTTGATATCTGGGTAATACTAGATTCAAAAAAATCAATTGAGAAATGTTTCCTTTTTTCTATATTTTTTAGAAGAGATTGTGTAGAATTGGTATTGTTTTGTAGAATTCACTGGTAAAACCATCTAAAACTAAATATTTCTTCTTTGGGGGAGTCTGAAATTAAAAATTCAATTTTTATAGTTACAGGGATATTCAAATAAATCATATTGGGTGAGTTGTGGCCATTTGTGCTTTTTTGAGAAATGTGTCCATTTCACCTAAGATACCAAATATGTGTGTAGAGTTATTCACAGCATTCCCTTATCATTCTTTTGATGTTGGCAGCATCTGTAGTGACGCCCCTGTTTAATTCCCAAATGATTGATAACTTGTGCCTTCTCTTTTTTTGGCAGTCTTGTTAGAGGTTTGTCAATTTTATCAGTCTTTTCAAAGATCTGTCTTTTAATTTCATTGATTTTTTTTTCCTGTTTTTAATTTCACTGATGTCTGCTCTTTATAATTTCCTTTCTTATACTTCCTTTGGATTTATTTTGTTCTTCTTTATTTAGGTACTTGAAGTGAGAGACCTACATTACTGATTTGAGACTTTTCTCTAATGAATGCATATAGTGCTATACATTCCTCCTTCAGCACTACGTTAGCTATGTGCCATATTTTAATATATTGTATTTTCATTTTCATCCAGTTCAATGTACTTTTTGATTCCCCTTGACACTTCCTCTTTGACCCGTGGATTATTTCTTGTAATGTCATTATTGAGAGAGTCCATAGTTTACAGAGTCCAGTTGACCCTTGAACAGCTTGGGGGTTAGGGGTGCCAAGTCCTATGCAGTAAAAAATCTGCCTATAACTTTTGACTCCCGAAAAACTTCACTTACTAGGTGTACCAGTAAATAATGAGGCTTTTTTCAATAGATGGAGTTACACATATGTTGACATATATGTGATTTGATATGTATGCTATTTTGTTGTATTGACAGCAAGCTTCAAAACTTCATACGTCACATTTGCTGAAGGTTTTAACATCATAGATATTTTTACACTTAAAAATGTCTAATTTCATGCCAAAATAACATTTGCGGGAAGCTTTAATTCATTACTTTATTTTGAAGAAAGTTATAGCATACTTTGGGAAGCTTATGGTGAACATGCTCCATCTCAAGATACTTGTGAACGCTGGTTTAAATGCTTTAAAAGTGATAATTTCGATGTGAAAGACAAAGAACAAATGATCAACTGAAAAAATTTGAAGACCAACAATTACAAGCATTCTTGGATGAAGATGTGTGTCAATCTCAAAAACAACTTGCAGAAAGATTAAACGTTGCTCAGCAAACAATTTCTGATCATTTACAAGCAATGGGAATGATTTCAAAGGAAGGAAAATGGGTGCTACATCAACTGAACAAAAAACAAATGGAAAACTGAAAAATCATCAGTAAAATGTTGCTTCAATGGCACAAAAAGTTGTTGTTTTTTTTTGCATCGAATTGTGACTGGCAATGAAAAGTGGATTTATTCTGAGAATCCCAAATGCACAAAATCATGGGTTGATCCAGGTCAACCATCAACATCAACTGCAAGGCCAAATCGCTTCGGAAAGAAGACAATGCTCTGGGTTTGGTGGATCAGGAAGGTGTGGTGTATTATAAGCTTCTAAAACCAGGTGAACCCATTAATACTGATCGCTACCAATAACAAATAATCAGTTTGAACCACGCTTTGATCGTGAAATGACCAGAATGTGCCAGAAGACACGGCAAAGTAATTTTGCTTCATGATGACACACCATCACACACTTCAAAACCAGTTAAAGACACGTTGAAAGATCTTGCCTGGGAAGTATTAGCACACCCGCCGTATTCACCAGACCTTGCTCCTTCAGATTACCACTTGTTCTGATGGATGGCACACGCAATTTCTGAGCAGCACTTCAAAACATATGAAGAAGTTGAACATTGGGTCTCCGAATGGTTTGCCTCAAAACAAGAAAGATGGGGGAAATGTGTAGCTAGCGATGGACATTACTTTTAATAAAGCACTTTTGATGCTTCTCTTGAAATTATCATGTTTTCTTTGATTACAAAATCCGCCATTATTAACCAGTACAGCTTACTGTTGACCAAAATGAAGTCTTACTTATAACATAACGTAAATGTCAGTTAACATATGTTTTGTATGTTATATGTATTATAAACTGTATTTTTATAATAAAGTAAGCTAAAGAAAAAATATTAAGAAAATTAAAAGGACAAAAAATACATTTACAGTATTTATTGAAAAAAACTGGTGTAAGTGGATGCACACAGTTCAAACCTGTGTTGTTCAAGGGCCAACTGTACATTTTTCATCCATTTAAAGTATACAGTTTGATGGTCTTTAATATAGCCTTAGATGTGCAACCATTTCTACAATCAAATTTAGGACATTTTCATCACCCTCACAAGAAATTCCATATACTTGAACTCTGACTGCCATTTCCCCATGCTGCCCCAGCCCTAGGAAATTCGTAATATACTTTCTGTTTTTTTTCAGATTTGCCTATTTTGGATATTTCATATCAATAGAATCATACAATATGTGGTTTTGTGACTGGCTTCTTTCACTTAGCACAATGTTTTCAAGGTTCATCCATGTTGTAGCAGGTGTCTGTATATCATTCCTTTTCATGGCCAAAACGTATTTCATTGTTTGGTTTTGCCACATTTTGTTTATCCATTCATTAGTTGATGGCATTTGGGTTGTTTTTATCTTTTGGTTGGCATGAATAATGTTGCTATGAACATTCCTGTACATGTGTTTGTGTGCACAGGTTTTTATTTCTTTTGGGTAAACGTTCTAGGCCAAATGAGAAGTCTACATTTAACTTTTTGAGGAAATGCCAAATGGTTTTCCAATGTGGCTGTACAGTTTACATTCCCGCTGACAGTGTACGAGTTCCTGTTTCTCCACATCCTCATGAACTGTTTTTCGATTTTTTATTATAGCCATCCTAAGGGGTGTGAAGACCCATACGTTATTCAGAAGTGTGATGTTGCTTCTCCAACTTGAGAGATTTTCCTGTTTTCTATATGTTATTGATTTCTGGTTTGACTCCTTTGTGATCAGAAACTATACTCTGTATGATACTAGCTCTTTTAAGTTCATTGAGATTTGTTTTTATGTCTCAGGATGTGTTCTGTCTTGATGTATGTTCTGTGGATTCATTATAGGAATGTGTATTCTGCTATTCTAGGTTGGAGTCTTCCATAGAATTAGATCCTGTTGTTTGACTGTCTAGTTACTCTATCAACTATTGAGAGAGGGGTATTAAAGTCTTTACCTGTAATTGTGTATTTGTCTATTTCTCCTATTAATTCTGTCAGTTTTTGTTTCCCATATTGTATAGTTCTGTTGTTTGGTGCATACACATTTAGACTCACCATGTCTTGGTGGATTAACCCTTTTATCATTATGTAATGTCTCTCCCTGTTTGGTAATGTTCTTTGCTCTGAAGCCTACTTTATTGGATATTAATATAGCCGCTTCTGCTTTCTTTAGATTATTGTTGTAATGATGTAATTTTTCCATTCTTTTATTTTCAGCCTGTCTATATCACTGTATTTGAAGTAAGATTTTTATAGATAGCATGTAGTTTGGTTATACTTTTTAATTCATTCCACTAATAGCTGTCTTTTAATTGATGCATTGATATATTTGGGTTTAAGTCTGACACTTTATTTTGTATTTTGTTTTCTTTTTTTGTGTTTCTATAGGTTATTTGAACATTTTTAGAACTCTACTTTTGTTTATCTGTAGTGGTTTTGAAGGTATCTCTTTATATAGCTACTTTAATGGTTTCTCTGGGTATCAGATTATAGAAACATATTTACATACAGGTAAATAACAATAGCAGTTTACTGATATAGTTATTTACCAGTTTGAGTGGAGTGTAAAAACCTTACCTCCCTTTATGTCTTTTTCCCTCCCTCACTTATAATAGAGTTGTCATAAACATTTCTCTATATACATTGAGAACCACATCAAACAAAGTTATAAGTTTAGCTATAGTCATCAAACTTAATTTAGAAAACTCAAGAGAAGAAGGAAAATATATGGAATTTGCCTATATTTTTACTCTTTCGGCTTTTCTTTTTTTACTTTCTGATGTTCAAAAATTTCATTGTTTTATGTTTTGAGAATTTCCTTTAACTTTTATTTTAGGCAGGTCTGGTGGTAAAAAAAAATTGTTTGTTTTTCTTCAACTGGGAATGTGTTGATTTCACCTTTTTGAAAGGTATTTTCACTGGATATAGAGTTCTGGGTTGGCAGTTTGTTTGTTTTCTGTATATAAACAATGCTGTGTCACTTCATTATAGAGTCCATGGTTTCTGATAAGAAATCTGCTGTCATCTTATTTTCTCTCTTATAGATAAGGTAGCCTTTTCCTTTGTTTGCTATCAATATGTTTATATTACAATTACAACTTTGATTGTGGACTTCATTGGGTTAATCCTTTTTGAGGCTCACTCATCTTCATAATTCTATAGGTTTGTGTCTTATGTAAAATTTGGGAAGTTTTAAGCAAATATTTCTTTGAGTACTTTTACTTTCTTTTCTCTTTTTAAGAATCTGATGACATGAATGTTAGACCTTTTGCTTTAGCTCCACAAGTCCATCAGGCTTTTTGTAAATATGCTTTCTCGCTGTTGTTCAGATTGGGTAATTCCCATCATTCTATTTCAATTTACTAATTCTTTCATGTATACTCCATTCTGGTGTTGAGCCTACACAATTGAATTTTTTATTTCGATTATTGTACTTTTGAGTTCTAACATTCCTTGGACTTCTTTTTTTATATCTTCTACTTTTTGCTGAGGCTTTTTTTCTTTTTCTAGACTTTATTTCATTTGCTCCACATGTGTTTGTGATTGCTTGTGAGACATTTTTATCATGGCTGTATTGGAGTTTTTGTCAGATGAATCTAACATTTCTGTTACTATGATAGTGATATCTATTAGTTATCCTTTCTTCATTCAGTTTGACATCTTCTTGGTTCCTGGCATGATGAGCGATTTGCTATTGGAACATTAGTTATGAGACTCTGGGTCTTATTTATACCTTCTGTTTTATTTGACTTCTTATGACACTGCTCTGGCAGTGTGGAGGTTAGGGCAGAAGGTAATGTATCATTATTGCTAGTTGAGGGTAGATTTTCAGGTTTCCCACTTTTCTTCCATTGACTATCTGGAGGATGCTTCTCATTTTTACTGTGGGGATGGGAGTTCTAGATCCTTACTAGGTCTCCACTGACACTTTCCTGGCTGAGGGTGGTAGGAGTGCTTCCTTGATGCTCCCCTGGTGGCATCCACTGGCTCCATAGGCAAATGTTGGCTTCATTACCATTGGGTATAAGCAAACCTCCTGACTCTTCACTAGGCCTCCTCTGACCCACCTTAGTGAGGAAGATGTGGGGTGCCTCATGACTGCAGGGTGGTAGGAGTCCAGGTTCATGGCACCCTGGGGGAGAGAGGATGGTCATTACCACCCAGCAGTGAAGAAAGTCTCACTTCCCAACATTTTCTTTTTTAACACCACTCCAACAGAGATGCTAGGGTTTCCCTTACAGTCCAGTGAGGGTGGAATCTAGACTTCCCACTCAAACCCTGTGGAGGCTTGGGTCACCCCTAACTACCCTCCCCTGCAGGACCAGTTGCCCCCAACTTCCCTCCTCTGCCAGTCTGGTCACCCCTAACTGCCCTCCCCTGCTGGCCTGATTGCACACAACTGCCCTCCCTTGCAGGCCTGGTCCCCCCCAACTGCCCTCCCCTGCTGGCCATCTTGTGGCAGCCATCTTGTGTCCACATGGAGGCAGCCATCTTTGACCACATGGGGGCAGCCATCTTGTGTGTTGGAGTGATGGTCAATTTGCATATTACTCTTTTATTAGATAGGATTATTTACCACAAGTAAAGGTCAGGAAATGTTATCTTGCTTTTAAATTTTTTTTACTGTTTCACTTCATTACTGCTGTGTATGTGCTCCATGTGAGTGACATAGGTGCTTATGTAGGTGGCTTCCGACTTACAGCAAAAATTGTGTTACGTGGCGCTGTAGGAATGGATCTCCGATGTAACCTGAGGAACTACTGTATACCATTATATGGTCTTACTGTTTCATCAGTATGATCCATTTGGGATTAATAAAAACACATGCCAATATTTTGGACAGTAGTATTGGGCAGGTTTGAGATTATACCCTTTCAGAAGTGATAGCTCTTTTATAATGTTCTGTAAAAATTGCGTGCCATTTCTTCTAGATAAATCTTAACTATCAATTTGTTAAGCTCTGTGGTATTTTTGAAAGAGATTCTGATTGGGGTTTACAATCTTAATTTCCTTCCCTGAAATGTCCCTTGCCATTGTCCTCTGTCTCAGTAAATAACCCCACTCTACACCCATTTGTTTGAGCCCAAAACTTTGGAATCATTTTGATTCAATCATACACACACACACACACACACACACACACACACACACAGAATGTTTTTGGCCACCTAATATGCAGATTATTCACAAGCAATTCTCAACTACTCTGTGGACACCAGCATTATCCTACAATTCAGTTCAATTCTGACATTATTTCCTTGGAGTTGGCATCAGGTCCCACTAGCAAAGGGCTGAGTCTGACAACACTGCCCACATTTCAGATACCAATTGTGAGTCCCGGAATGCCACCTGTGCTTCTTACTACCCAGCTATAAATTGGGATTCCCATGATGCCTTCCTTGGATTCAGTAATTTGCTAGAATAGCTCAATCGCTTACTATCTTGCATTATAAATACTTATGGTTTTGTCTTGTCTCCTGTACCCAATATAAGCTCACTGCAGACATAGTCTGTTCATGATCCAACTCTGGGTCTCTCAGAGCCACATACAGGAAAGGCACTCAACAAGTATCTGACTAAGGGTTAAACTCTCTTCCTTTTTAAAGTTCTTCATGGACAGACTAAACTCATTATGTTTTCCTTTTTCTTTGCAAGTGGTCAAGTCACATGGAAAAAATAGTGCTTACATTATTTGTGGGGGGAAGGTCCCTTGCAAACCTCATAAGTGGAGCTTTTGGAAAACTTCTGTCTTTACAGCTGCACTGTTTTTGGGTTGGTAAATATTAAGTATTTTTTTCACTCCCAGCATCTAACTGAATGTTATGACAAATCTATATTCACAAGTTAATGAAGTATTGACATACATCAGTTAATTCTGCTTGTTGAATTCTATGCTATTTATCTATTTATTTGCTTATTTATTATTTATTAACTCACTTGTGATTATATTTATTTTTAGAATTAAATTCTATTACTCAGAAGCTTGTTGCAAAATGGTGTTTCCTATTATTTTCTCTCTGTTTCTGATTATTTTTTTGCTCATAACATTCTATTTTTTAAAATGTATATTTGAATTATTATCAACCATATGCCAACAAGTCAGACAATTGGGACAAGATGTATAAAATCCTAGAAATATAAAATCTTCCAAAACTGAATCAGGAAGAATCAGAGAATCTTAATGGATAGATTATAACTAATGAAATTGAAGCAGAAATCAAAAACTCCCAACAAATAAAAGTCCAGGACTGGATGGCTTTACAGGTAAATCTTACCAAATATTCAAAAAAGAACTAACACCTATTCTTCTCAAACTATTCCAAAATATCCAAAAGTAGGAAATACTCCCAAGCTCATTCTATAAGGCTAGCATTAGCTTATATCCAAACCCAAACAAAGACACTATAAAGAAATAAATTTATAGGCCAATGTCCCTAATGAATGTAGTTACTAAAATGCTCAAAAAATATTAGTAAACTGGATCCAGGAAAACATTAAAAAGACCATGCATCATGATCAAGTAGGATTTATGGGGTGCAAGGTTGGCATAATATCCACAAATCAATAAATGTGATAACCCACATAAGCAAAATGAAGGATTAAAACCATATGATAATTTCCGTAGATGCAGAAAAAGTATTTGATAAAAATCAGCACCCACTTGTGATAAAAACTCGCAGCAAAGTGGGAATAGAGGGAATATACCTCAACATAATAAATGACATATATGACAAACCCACTGCCAACATCATACTCAATGGACAAAAATTACACGTGTTTCCATTCAGATCAGAAACAAGACAGAGATGTTCACTTTCCCCACTCTCTTTTTATTCTTTATTGATTAAAGTATTACATATGTCTCCTTTTTCCCCCATTGACCTCTTCCCAACCACTCCCAGACCCCAGCACATGCCTCACTCTCCTACTGTCTGTGTCCATTGGTTATGCTTATATGCATGCATACAAGTCCTTTGATTGATCTCTTACTGCCCCCCCCCCCCCCAACACACACACACCCTCCCTTGACTTCTCTCTGAGGTTTGATAGACTGTTCGATGCTTCTATGTCTCTGGCTCTATTTTTGTTCATCAGTTTATGTTCATTATATTCTACAAATGAGTGAGATCATGTGATATTTATCTTCCTCTGACTGGCTTATTTCGCTTAGCATAATGCTCTCTGTGTCCACCCATGCTGTTGCAAATGGTAAGAGTTCCATATTTTTTACAAAGTGTAGTATTCCATTGTGTAGATGTACCACAGTTCTTTAATCCATTCATCTGCTGATGGGCACTTAGGCTATTTCCAAATCTTAGCTATGGCAAATTGTGCTGCTATGAACTTAGTGGTGCATATGTTCTTTCTGATTGGTGTTTCTGTTTTCTTGGGATATTTTCCTAGAAGTGGGATCACTGGGTCAAATGGGAGTTCCATTTTTAATTTTTTGAGGAAACTCCACACTGTTTTCCACAGTGGCTGCACCAGTCTGCATTCCCACCAGCAGTGCACGAGGGTTCCTATTTCTCCACATCCTCGCCAACACTTATCGTTTGTTGATCTGTTGATGATAGCCATTCTGACAGGTGTGAGATGGTACCTCATTGTCCTTTTGATTTGCATCTCTCAGATAATTAGTGATTTTGAGCATGTTTTCATGCATGTCCTCCTGTATGTCCTCTTTCAAAAAGTGTCTGTTTAGGTCCGTTGCCCATTTTTTGATTGGGTTGTTTATCTTCCTTTTGTTAAGTTGTATGACTTCCCTGTAAATGTTGGAGATTAAACCCTTATCAGGGATAACATTGGCAAACATGTTCTCCCCTGCAGTGGGCTTTTTTGTTGCTTTGTTGATGGTTTCTTTTGCTGTGCAAAAGCTTTTTATTTTGATGTAGTCCCATTTATTTATTTTCTTCTTAGTTTCCATTGTCCTAGGAGCTGTATCAGTAAAAATATTGCTACAACATATGTCTGATATTTTGCTGCCTGTGAATTCCTCTGAGATTGTTATGGTTTCCCATTTTACATTTAAGTCCTTTATCTATTTTGAGTTTATTTTGTGTATGGTGTAAGTTGGTAGTCTAGTTTCATTTTTTTGTATGTATCTATCCAATTTTCCCAACACCATTTATTAAAGAGACTGTCTTGACTCCATTGTATGCTCTTACCTCCTTTGTCAAATATTAATTGAGCACATATTAAATTGAGCAAATATTAAATGGCTTGGGTCGATTTCTGGGTTCTCTGTTCAGTTCTATAGGTCTATATGTCTGTTCTTGTGCCAGTACCAGGCTGCTTTGAGAACCGTGGCTTTGTGATATAGCTTGATATCTGGTACTGAGATCCCTCCTACTTTGTTCTTCTTTCTCAGGATTACTGTAGCTATTTGGGGTCTCTTTTTATTCCATATGAATTTGGGGGGAGTTTCTTCTAGGTCTGTGAAATATGCTGTTGTTATTTCAATGGGGAGTGCTTGAATCTATAGATGGCTTTGGGTAGCATGGACATTTTAATGATGTTGATTCTACCAATCCATGAACACGGTATATTCTTCCATGTGTTTCTATCTCCCTCTATCTCTTTTTTCAATGTCCTGTAGTTTTCCTAGTACAGGTCTTTTACCTCCTTAGTTAAGTTTATTCCTAGGTATCTTAATTTTTTGTTGCAATGGTAGATGGGATTGCTTTTTTAATTTCTCTTTCTGTAAGTTCATTATTGGTGTATAAAAAAACCATAGATTTCTGGGTGTTAATTTTGTATCCTGCTACATTGCCTAATTCATTTATTAAGTCTAATAGTTTCTTGATGGAGTCTTTAGGTTTTCTATGTACAGTATCATGTCATCTGTAAATAATAACAGTTTTACTTCTTTTCCAATTTGGATGCCTTTTATTTCTTATTCTTGTCTAATCACTATGTCTAGCATTTCCAGTACTATGTTGACCAGGAGTGGTGAGAGTGGGCATCCCTGTCTTTTTCCTGTTTTTAGGGGAAATGGTTTTAGTTTTTGCCCATTGAATATGATGTTGGCTGTAGGTTTGTCATATAAGGCTTTTATTATGTTGAGGTATGATCCCTCTATTCCCACTTTGCTGAGGGTTTTTATCAGGAAAGGGTGTTGGATTTTGTCAAATGCTTTTTCTGCATCAATTGATAGAGCTGTGTTATTTTTATCTCTCAATTTGTTTATATGATGTATCATGTTTATTGATTTGCAGATATTGTACCATTCTTACATCCCTGGAATAAGTCCCACTTAGTCATGGTGTATGATCTTTCTAATGTAATGCTGGATGCAAATTGCTATAATTTTGTTGAGGATTTTAGCATCTATGTTTATCAGGGATAATGGCCTGTAATTCTCTTTCTTTGTAGTGTCTTTATCTGGTTTTGGGGTTAGGGTAATGCTGGCTTCATAGAAGCAGTTTGGAAGTGTTCCTTCCTCTTGAATTTTTTGGAATGGTCTGAGGAAGATAGGTTTTAGTTCTTGTTTGAATGTTCGGTGAAACTCCCTGTGAAGCCATCTGGCTGAGGGAGTTTTTGGATGAGTGCTTCAATGTCCTCCATAGTTATTGGCCTATTCAGATTTTTTTTATTCTTCCTGATTGAGTTTTGGAAGGTCATATTTTTCTAGGAAGATGTCCATTTCTTCTAGATTGACCAGTTTGTTGGAATAGAATTGTTCATAGTATTTTATTTTTTTTTTTTTACAATCCTTTGTATTTCTCTGGGGTCTGTTGTTATTTCATGTTACATTTATGATTTTGTTTGTTTTGGGTCCTCTGTCTTTGCTTCTTGGTGAGCCTGGCTAGAGGTTCATCAATCTTGTTTATCCTTTCAAAGAACCACCTCTTGGTTTTATTGATCTTTTGCATTGTTTTTAGTTTTGTTTTGTTTTTTTGTTGTTGTTGTTGTTGTCTCTATGTCATTTATTTTTGTTCTGATCTTTATTATCTCCTTCTTTCTGCTCATTCTGGGCTTTTCTTGTTGCTCTCTTTCTGATTCGTTAAGTTGTAGAGTTAGATAATTTATTATCAGTTTTTCTTGTTTTTTGAGGAAGGCCTCTAATGCTATGAACTTCCCTCTCAGGACTGCTTTCACTGTGTCCCATAGATTTTGGATTTTTGTGTTTACATTGTCATTTGTTTCCAGGATGTTTTTAATTTCTTCATTGATCTCTTTAGTAACCTAATCATTGTTTAATAACATGCTATTTAGCCTCCAAGTGTTTGATTTTTTTCATTGTTTTTATTGTAGTTGATTTCTAATTTTATGTCATTGTGATCTGAGAAGATGCTTGATCTGATTTCAATCTTCTTGAATTTGAAGAGACTTTGTCTATGTCCTAATATGTTGTCTATCTTTGGAAATGTCCTGTGTGCACTTGAGAAGAATGTATATTCTGTATCTTTGGAGTGAAATGTTCTGAAAATGTCAATTAGTTCCATCTGGTCTAGTGAGTCATTTAGGATTGATGTTTCTTTGCTGATTTTTTTGTCTAGAGGATTTATCCAATGATGTCAATGGGGTGTTACAATCCCCTACTATGATTGTATTGCTGTTGATCTCTCCCTTGATATCTTCTAGAATTTTTTTTTTTTATATATTTAGGTGCTCCTGTATTGGGTGCATATATGTTTACCAGAGTTATATCTTCTTGTTGGACCGATCCCTTTAGTATATGAGGTGGCCTTCCTTATCTCTTATTATGGCCTTCACTTTGAGGTCTATTTTGTCAGATATAAGTATTGCTACCCCAGATTTTTTTTCATTTCCATTTTCCTGAAATATAATTTTACATCCCTTCACTTTCAGTCTGTGTGAGACCCTTGTTCTGAGGTGGGTCTCCTGTAGACAGCATATATATGGGTCATGTTTTCTTATCCATTCAGCCACTTAATGTCTTTTGGCTGGAGTATTTAACCCACTTATGTTTAAAGTTATTAGTAATAGGTACTTGTTTCCAGTCATTTTTATTCTTTGTGCATGTGTTCCTTCTTCCCTTTCTATTTCTTCTTTTTACAACAGTGCCTTTAGCATTTCTTGCATTGCTGGCTTGGTAGTGATAAACTCCCTTAGCCTTTTTTTTTTTTTTTTTTTTTGTCTGTGAAGCTCTTGATTTCCCTTTCAATTTTGAATGATAGCCTTGCTGAATAGAGTGTTCTTGGATTCAGTCCCTGCCTTACATCACTTTTTATACTTCATTCCATTCCTTTCTGGCCTGATGTGTTTCTGTTGAGAAATCATTTGATAACTTAATGGGACATCCCTTGTAGGTAAGTCTGTCTGTCTCTTGCAACCTTTAAGATTCTCTCTTTGTTGTTAATGTTTGCCATTGTAATTATGATTTGTCTTGGTGTGTGTCTTTTGGGGTCCATCTTGTTTGGGACTCTCTGTGCTTGTGTGACATTTTTCTTCCCCAAATCAGGGAAGTTTTCTGTCATTATTTCTTCAAATAGGTTTTCTAATTCTTGCTCCTCTTCTTGTCATTCTGGCACCCCTGTTATACATATGTTACTTTATTTCATTTTGTCCCAAAGCTCCCTTAGGCTCTTCTCCTGCTTTCTAATTTTTCTCTTCAATTGCAGTTCAGATTGGGTGTGTTTTGTTTTCCTATCTTCTAATTCGCTAATTCGGTCCTCTGCTTCTTCTAGTCTGCTGTTGAAACCTTCCATTGTGTTTTTAATTGTAGCTATATCACTCTTTATTTCCTCTTGATTCTTGCATAAGCTGTTTATTTTCTCATCCAGCTGGTTTAGAAATTTATGACGCTTACTCTGAATTCTTCTTCTGACATAGTGCATGCCTATGTTTCATTTAGTTCCTTTTCTTGCTGCTCCTTTTATTTCCTTTTGGGATTGTGTCTTTGTCTCCCCATTTTCACTCTCACCGAAGTATCTAGATGCTGAGTTACATGGGGCCTGTGGCTGAAGCAGCAGGCTTGGCAGGATAGTTGCACAGTGCAAGACTCACCAGGGGCCCAGTCACCAGGACACACGAAGCCCGGGGCCAAAGCAGCAGGCCTGGTGGGAGGGTGACACAGTCTGAGACTCACCAGTGGGCCCAGTCACTGGGATGTGCCTTGGGCAAACTTTTTAACCTCTCATCTGGGGACAAGCTGATTTTCTTTGCTTTCTCTTTGGCATTTCTCTATGTTGTGCATCCAGGAACAGGGTACAGTTTGTAGCTTCTAGATCGCTGGGTTTTATAGAAAGCTCCCACTTCCTCTGAGCTCCACTGCCGGGCAAGTCTCTGGGGGATCCAGACACATATAAGGAGAAACTGGACTGTCTGGCATTGGGGCAGGAACTTGGGAGCAGCTTTCTTCTAGACAGAGGTGCTCTCAGCGGAGGTGCTCATGGCGGTCATTGTTCCAGTGCTGGGACTTCCCCAGTCACAGGGCTGACTGCTGATTTCACCACTCTTATTCAACATAGTACTAAAACTCCCAGCCACAGCAATGAGACAAAAAGAAGCAATAAAAGGCATCCAAATTGGCAAGGAGGAAGTGAAATTGTCATCATTTGAGAGAACCCTACAGATTCCACAAAAAACTACTAGAACTGATAAATGAATTCAGTAAAGTAGCAGGATACAAAATAAATATCTAGAAATCAGATGCATTTTTAAACACCAGTAACTAACTATCAGAAAGGGAAACTAAGAAAACAATCTCATTCACAATTGCTTCAAAAAGAATAAAATACCTAGGAATAAATTTAACCACAGATGTAAAAGGCCTGTACTCAGAAAATTATAAGACACCAAAGAAAGAAACTAAAGAAAATACAAATAAGTGGAAGCATATACTATGTTCATGGACATGAAGAATTAACATCATTAAAATGTCCATATTACCCAAAAAAATCTGTAGATTCAGTGCAATTCCTATCCAGATACCAGTGGCATATTTCACAGAACTACAAGTACTCCAAAAATGTATATGGAACCGCACACACACACAAAAGAAAAAAAAATAGCCACAGCAATCGTAAGAAAGAAGAACAAAGTTGGAGGAATCATGCTACCTGATAAACTATACTACAAAGCCACTGTAATCAAAACAGTATGGTACTGGTATAAAAACAGACATATAGATCAATGGAACAGAATAGAGCCAAGAAATAAACCCACAACTTTATAGTAAATTAATATTTAACAAAGGAGGAAAAAATGTACAATGGGATAAAGATAGTCTATTCAATAAATGGTGTTGGAAATGTTGGACAGATATGTGCCAAAAATTTAGACTTGACCACCTTCTTATACCTAACACAAGAGTAAACTCAAAATGGATTAAAGGCTTAAATACTAGACTTGAAACCAAAAAAAAAAATCCTAGAATAAAACATAGATAGTAAAATCTCAGATATTTCTCATAGCGATATTTTTATCTGATATATCTCCTCAGGCAAGGGAAACAAATGGGACTATATCCAATTAAAAAGTTTTTTTAAATTTTTAAAATTGATTTTAGAGAGGAAGGGAGAGGGAAAGAGAAATAGAAGCATCAATGATGAGAAAGAATCAGCTATTGGCTGCCTCCTGCATGATCCCTGGTCCTAAAACCCAGGCATGTGCCCCAACCAGGAATCAAATCCTAACCTCCTGGTTCATAGGTCAACGCTCAATCACTGAGCTACACTGGCCTGACCAAACTAAAAAGGTTTTGCATAACAAAGGAAACCATCAACAAAATGAAAAGACAACCACTGAATAGGAGAACATATTTGTCAATGATATGTTATTAATATCCAAAATTTATTAAGAACTTATAAAACTCAACACCAGAGAAACAAACAATCCAATTAAAAAATGGGCAAAGGGCCTGAATAGACATTTCTCCAAGGAGGACATTCAGATGGCCAATAGATATTTGAAACAATACCCAACATCACTAATCATCAGAGATGCAAATTAAAATCACACTGAGATATCACCTCACACCTGCCAGGATGACTATCATCAATAAATCAACAAACAACAAGTGCTGGTGAGGATGTGGAGAAAAGAGAACACTCATGCACTGTTGGTGGGAAGGCAGATGGTGCAGCCACTGTGGAAAGCAGTATAGAGTTACCTCAAAATATTAAAAATGGAACTGCCTTATGACCCAGAAATTCCACTTATGGGAATTTATACACAATGAAATACTACTCAGCTATAAAAAGAAGGAAATTTTACCCTTTGCAACAGCATGGATGGACCTAGAGTGCATTATGCTAAGTGAAATAAGACAATCAGAGAAAGACAAGTACCATATGATTTCACTCCTGTGGATTCTAATGAACAAAACGAACAATATAGAGACAGACTCATAGAGAGCAGGCTGACAGCTTCAAAGGTAGGGAGGGGTGAAGGACTTGAGCAAAGAAGAAGAAAAGAGAAAAGACAACAGGGTGGTGATGACTGGGAGTGGAAGGGGTGTGGAGGAGGGCATGGGGGATAAGTGGGGTTGGGCAGAGACTTGACTGGGGGTGGAGATCACACAATACAGTGTCTTATTTCACTTAGCAGAATGCACTCCCAAATTCTACTGATTTCTGATGTGTTTAAAATAGTGCACCTGAAACCCATAAAACTTTGTTAGCCAGTGTCACCCCAATAAATTCAATAAAAAGGAACAAATAAAAATGTATATTTTGCTATGTGAACTGAGATACATGAAATTAGCATTTTAGGCTGAATGAACCTGCTTTATTTCTTTTATTACTTAAGAACAAGTTTAATGTATTTCAGAAATATTTACCATTTTCCCAGCCAAAATATTCCTTGGTGTAATCCATTTTCCCAAGGTGCTTTGTGAGTGAGCAGCCCTGGAAGTGCACTCTGCAGAGCTGGCACTGCATGGCTCCTACTGGTCACAGGTGTGGCAAGTGTGCAGCCCTTAGCAAAGCCCTTGGGCTGGGCCCCTGAATAGACACAGCATCCTTAGGACGCTGTGTTTGCCTCAGCTCGGGTGCTCTTTCCTGAGGCCTTCCTGGCTCACTCAGCAGTGCCCCCTCCCTCACTGCTGGGAAGAGTCTGAGACTTTGTATGGCTTTTGGTGGTGTGAATGTCTGATTCAGATTTTTACACTGTTGCTCTTTTGTGGGTTGTGCTATCTAGAAGCTTCCAGTATTTCTAGCTTTGCTTTCTTCCCAGAATTTGACAGAGATTATTTTAAAATTAGAGGCCTGGTGCACGAAATTTGTGCACAGAGAGGGGAAGTCCCCTCAGCTCAGCCTGCACCCTCTCCAATCTGGGACCCCTTGGGGAATGTCTGACTGTCCGTTTAGGCCCAATCCTGGGGATAGGGTCTAAACCGGCATCAGACAACCCACTCACAATCCAGGACCACTGGCTCCTAATTGCTCACCTGCCTGCCTACCTGGTTGCCCCTAACTGCCCCCCCTGCCAGCCTGATTGCCCCTCACTGCCTCTGCGTGCTGGCCTGGTCGCCCCTAACTGCCCCCCGTGCCAGCCTGGTCACCCCCAACTGCCCCCCCACCAGCCTAGTCGCCCCTCACTGCCCCCCCTGCCAGCCTAATTGCCCCCAACTGCCCCCCTTGCCAGCCTGGTCACCCCCAACTGCCCCTCCTACTGGCCTGGTCACCCCCAACACCCTCCCCTGCCAGCCTGGTTGCCCCACACAGCCTGCTGTTCAGTTGTTTGGTCATCCCTCACTAAGCCCCCTGCAGGCCTGGTCATAAGCAGCCATCTTGTGAGGTTGTGAGGGTCAATTTGCATATTACCTCTTTATTCTATAGGATGAGAAAATGTGATGAATTAAGCATAGTTCCTTAGTTTTTAAGCTCATTTAATTTCAAAAATATATGCAGAGAGAAATTAAAATAAATTCACTTCAAGAGAGAAATATTTAACTGTGTATTTTGTACAGGAGACCTCTAATCGTGGCCCCTTTTCCATAAGTGAATTTCTATTGCAATGAAAATAAAATACGTGTTGAAGCATCCATTCTCACAGACTTCAGTGTGCCAGCCGTCAGTGCAGGGCACGGTACGATGCTGTGAACACTATAAGCAGGAAATATAAAGAACAAATTGGACCGGGGTAGGTGAGCCTCAGTCCCAGGGCCAAATACGGCCCAGCCTGGTCCTGATGGCCTGTGGGGGAGGATGGCTTTTAAAATCTTTTTAAAATGGTTAAACAAATCCTACAAAGATAATATGTTGTGACACAGAAAACTGCATTCTAGTTCCACGCCCACAAATAGCATTCCATTGGCACGCAGCCAGGCTCAGGCACTGTGCTGCTTCTGGCCCTCTCAGCAGCAGAGCGGAGGATGGCTGCAAGCTGCAGGTGGACTTCCGGTGCCTTCACAGAGAAAAGGTGGGTGGCCCCGACTAAGCATAGAGCGTGCCTGCAGGAGCTCATAGTCAGCCTTTAGGTGAAACACTTTAGTTGATTTCCCCCCATAACTGACATATTTCCCGATAGTATTAGCTGGGATAATGACCCAAGGAAAGCAAATTTTGTGTATTCCCGTTCATACCCTTCTCAGGAAATACCCGGTGGGGAGAGGATGGCCAGAAGTGCATACCCATTTGTAAACGTTGGTTGGTTTGTTTTGTTCTGTGAATAATTAAGTGTAAGAAGCCTTTTTGGCTTTGTTTTGAATAATTATCTTGCTGAAAAGTGTGATGCTTGTCATTCATAAAAGTATGGACATCCATGCACAAAACCGTTTGTGCCAGCAGAGCGTGTGTTGTAAAATTCAGTGTCTGCTATGCTTCCCCAAAGTATGAGCTGAAGCTCCTGTGAGGCCTTCATTCACCCCCTCCTTGCCTATGGGGCAACGGGGCAGGTTCAACCTGCTGCCCAAGTTCAAGTCCGGGTCACTCCAACCAACGTGGACGGGCTAAGCCTTCCTACAAGAGAGGAGAGAAGCACTTTAAAAACATAAACACATGGTTTCTTAAGTAAATGTTTCTTCCTGCTCCTTGCTGTTACCAGATCTGCGGCCTCACTCCCTCCACGCCTCCTCCAGCCCTTCCTCCTGGCCCCTGGGTCTCCCACCTGTGTTTAGGCTGCTGCTGTCCTGCCCCTCCCCTTGGCTTTCCCTGGGCCTCCCTAAGGCTGACCCCGGCCCTCACTGGTGCGCCTGTGGCTGGGTCCTCCCCAGGATCAGTGATGCACCTGAGCATGGCAGGTGTTGGCCTGTGTGGGGCAACAGCCCAGTTTCTGCTTCTTCTTCTCTCCACTGGATTCCCACCTCCATCCTGGAACCAGGGTCTCCTTCCAACACAGGGATAGACGGCACCCCACACAGGAGCACGGGGGTACTGGGGCTGGGGGGAAAGGAAAAGAAGGGAAGTAGGACCTACGGAGAACAGGCTCCCCCCTCCCAGTTTGCCTGCCGAGTGCCTGCTCCTGGGTCTGTGTGTTTCTTTGGAGCTGTGTCCTCTTGCTCTTTCATGCACAGAAGGGGAGAATGCCAGCATTGGGGGCGTCTGTGGTCAGAGCTCTGCAGCTCCCGGCTCAGTGAGCTTACGGCTCTTTATGTGGTGGGTGCATGGGTCCCCATTTCACAGATGAGCAAACTAGCCTCAGTCTGATGGTAACTTCCCCCACAGCCACAAGCAGAGACTGGAAGAGCTGGATCAAAGCCGTGGCCATTGTCTGAGCAGCTGGCAAGGCCCCAGCGCGCAGGTCCGGCCTTCAGGTCTGCGTCCCAGAAAGGAGCTGAATGCCCATGACCCTGGGAGGCTGGGAGGCACGTCCCACTGCACAGGGAGGGCTGCTGCAGGGCCAACCCACCGAGGACAGGGTCAGGGCTGCGGCATTGGGAACTCCTGCAGCTACCCTTTAACAGAAGTCAACAGGCCAGAGTTCATGGGGGAAGCCCTATTGAACCAGGTGAATGTGTATGTTCCCCAGCAATTACCGAAATCTGCTAAAATGTGAGTAACAAAATAATCCAAGCTGGAGAGATGGTTTGAATACCAAACAGATGTTAACTTAATTATTTAGAGATTAGTTATTTACCTCTCTTCAAATTATGGTGATTTTCCTGGTTCACAAACTATTTCATGCTGTGAGTTAGAGTACGGCTTATAGCTTCCAAGAATTTACTTATTAAAACTCTGTGATTGTACTGGTTTAAGGACTTTATGTTATCTTCTGATAATTCAGATCATTTCCACGTGCTGCCTTGGCTCTACCACACATGACATGCCTCAGGATGGCCCGCTGCCTTGCAGATAGGAGGTGTCCTCGCCAAGCCCTCAGGGACCCTCTCACGCGCAGCCACTCCCCAGGGGCCCAAGTACCTGTGCAGCTGTGTCCCCTGCGCCCCTCCTGCGCCCCCATGTTACAGCCCCACTGTGGCCCCCACTGGTTAGGAGACAGTGTCTTTCCCACATCTCACTCCCTGATGCCTCATCCCTCTCTCAAAGGTTAGCACACCTCTCCCGCCAGGTGCCGCCTCCAGTGTTCTCCAGCTCTCCCACTCTGCTCAGGGCACGCGGCTGGGCCTTCATCGGCTGGTGCCCATGGTAGAACAAGTCTCAGACACGTCTGTTATTTAAGACTGGAGACCGTGCAAGTTCATATCCCTCCTACAGCAGTTGCCCACGCTCCTTTGATGACTGACGGGGTTGTCTCTAAAGGAGCTACCACCAGAAAAAGGAAACATAATCCACATCCGAGTGACAGAGCCTGGAGCTGAGCACAGGGGGAAGCTGCACCCTCTTCTCCGTGCAAAGCAACAGAGGCATCCAAAAGCTGGCATGCGGCCTCAACGCATGGGCCACTTGAATCTCCACTTCCACTTAAATATAAAAAGGGTCAATGAGGTTACATCAGAAAATGTGTTGGGAATCACGATGTTGTCCCAAATGTAAAATTGCATTGTCTTATTTAAGAAAACAATCAGAATTTAGACAAATGGTACTGTATATTGTGTACCTGTAGCGACCTACCTCTGATTTAAATTTAAAGTTGTACCTGAAAGTACTTGGAAAATAGCTTTAAGGAGATCATCAGACTTTCACATCATAATCTAGAAAGCCAGTCTATAGCCAGTTGTACTGACTTGAGAGATTTTTGTTGTTATTGTTAATCCTCACCCGAGGATATTTTTCCAGTGATTTTTAGAGCGGGTAGAAAAGGGGAGAGAGAAAGAAAGAAACATTGATGTGAGAGAGACACATAGATTGGTTGCCTCCTGCAAATGCTCTAGCCACGAGCCAAACCTCAGGGCCGACCTGGGGACATTGCAATAGGCCCATTGGTTCTGTTGGAGAATCGGGCTGTCTCCCCCTGCTTCTGCCTGAACCACGTCCATGTTTTCATTTGCTTTGGAACAGGCTTCCATCTTTACCACAAGCTGCCCACCATAGTGCCCGAGAGCTGCCTGCTCATCATGGTCGGCCTTCTGCTCGGGGGCATCATCTTTGGCGTCGACGAGAAGTCGCCTCCCGCCATGAAGACAGACGTGTTCTTCCTGTACCTCCTGCCCCCCATCGTGCTGGACGCGGGCTACTTCATGCCCACCCGCCCGTTCTTCGAGAACATTGGCACCATCTTCTGGTATGCCGTGGTAGGCACGCTGTGGAATTCCATCGGCATCGGCGTGTCCTTGTTCGGCATCTGCCAGATTGAAGCCTTCGGCCTGAGCGACATCACTTTGCTGCAGAACCTGCTCTTCGGCAGCCTGATCTCCGCCGTGGACCCCGTGGCCGTGCTCGCTGTCTTTGAGAACATTCACGTCAACGAGCAGCTCTATATCCTGGTCTTCGGGGAGTCCCTGCTGAATGACGCGGTGACAGTGGTGAGTCCCACTCAGCGTGGCACCTGTGCTGCCCAGGCCTCTCAGGCGGATGCTCTGCTGTCTGTCCTGACATTCTTACTAAGGATTTATTTACTGCTGAGGACCTGCTCTGTATTTGCACTGGGCATACCAACATGTGGCATGTCCCACAAGCGGCTCCGAGGAGCCCGCCCCTCTCAGCACATTCACCAGGGCAGCCACGAGCCTGGGGGAGGCAGCTGCATTGGGGGGGGCAGGGCCAGGGGGCAGCCGATGCCCATGG
The DNA here is from genome assembly GCA_026230045.1 of Corynorhinus townsendii. Classification (NCBI taxonomy): domain Eukaryota; kingdom Metazoa; phylum Chordata; class Mammalia; order Chiroptera; family Vespertilionidae; genus Corynorhinus; species Corynorhinus townsendii. The sequence goes on along the minus strand of JAPDVU010000007.1, from coordinate 96,540,025 downwards.
ATTGCCCCCCACCGCCTTTCCCCCCCCCCCCCCCGAGGTCCTTTAATCTGTCACGTGGACAAAGCTTAGCACACATCTCACTTCTGGTTCACACTCAGCCAGCATTGTTCTGGGCTTCACCATTTTCCCATAAATGGGTACTTATTCAGAAAATGCAAATTATTTTTAATTCTTATTAATTGGCACATGGTTAGAGGGAGAGGCAGTTAGGGTCCTGCGTCAGCAGCAGGTACCACCACCCCCTGTTGAGCCAGGAGGTGCTGTGTCCTGGAGCCTCAAAGGGCTCCAGCTGGTGAGGGGGTGCTGTGTCCCGGAGCCGCATCCAGGGCGGGGATGGCGGGAATGGCGAGAAGCATGGGCGCCACTGACCTGTGCGTGCGCACTTGGGCTCAGGGCTTCAGACAACCTGTGAAATAAGTGTTCTCCCCATTTTGCAAATAATGAAGTTGAGATAAAGCTTATTAAGTAAAATGTATTTAAGTAATTTATATAATCCCTCCCCCTCCCCATTAATTCCAAAATGTTATCGCTGAATCGTTTCAAAGTTAGCATAAATTAACAGGGAGAACCAGCATCACTCTCTGTCAGCCTGTATACAGACCCCTGAACTGGACAGAATATCATCTTGAAGGATGTCCATTAACTCCATGGGGATATTATTTTTTAGAAAATAAATTTGATAAGGAAACCCAGTTTTTTAGAATAGCTGCCAAGAGTTTTAAGACAGCCAAGTGAACTCAAGTAACACAGTCTACCTCCTTTACTCCGTCATTCATCAACAGCATTCAGTCATTAGCTCTCCCACCTTAAATGTTAATGGGAAGCGGTCATCACAGTGAAGCTGTTTTATAACTCTTCTCATTTCTGAAAGCACCGGGTTTTACACTGAGTTGTGTTTGGTCAGATACATCTTGCTCTGATTGCGGGAGACTGGACAGTTCGGTGTGGGGTTCCTGGCTCCTGTGTGTAAAGGAAACTGGACAGAGATGTCATCCCACTTTGCTGCTTCCTTACAGAGCAGGTAGCACCTCGGGCCGGGCCCAGAAGCGTGAGCCTTGGCCGCGCTCTCAGACCCCTCACTCAGAAGCCTCCGTGGTCCTCCTTTGAGTTTCTCAGGAATCAGGTCTCAGGGTATGAAGGCCCACCTTCCAGAGGTATGTCCTGGGCTTCCTCTCGGAGGCACAGAGCCGCCAAGGTGGCCCTATGGACGGGCGAGCTGCCCCGGACCAGCACAGGAAGCAGGGCCAGGGCAGAGGACGGGCAGGCTGTTCCTCGGGTGGAAGCCTTGCCCCAAGGCCAAGGCCTGTAAGTCAGGGTGACCGTTATGGTTTCACACGAAAGCACCTTCCTTGGTGGGTCATGTGCCCTGGGCTGCCCCTTCAATCCACACCTGCACAGTAAGGGGCCATGCCCCATGCTGTGCCTGCCTATTGCTGAAGAATAAGGTATTTATTTCACTGAACTGGTTGAACAGTGGAGTGAATTAGAAAACAGGTATAAAAATTATGATTCTGTCTCTTAGTCAGGTACCTTCAAAGTATAAAGGTGGACATGTTTTCTGGGAGATTTTTTGACTCAGTCATCTAGTCTTATCTCTAGGAGAGGTGTAAGGAACTCATGGAATAGACAGAGATATAAAAATATGGACTATGCCATGGCCGTTGTGGCTCAGTTGGTTGGGCATCATCCCATCCACTGAAAGGTTCCTGGTTCGATTCCCTGTCAGGGCACATGCCCAGACTTCAGGCTCACCCTGGTGGGAGGTATGCAGAAGGTAGCCAATCGATGTTTCACTGTCACATGGATGTTTCTATCTCTCTCCTTCTCTCTTCCTCTCTTTAAATCAATTTTTAAAAAGAAATAAATAAAAATTAAATAAAAAATTCTCCTTCACATTGGAGATAATTTTTAAAAATATATGGACCATGCTGCATACAGTGAAAAGGATGAGTCACTCTGAGTTGCAACTAGAAGGGTGGAGATTAACAGGGAGAATTAATGTTAAAAATGTAGTCCGGAGTATGAGTGAGATTGTAGGTCCCCAAGTCATGGTAAGTTAAGTACTGAGCTGGAAGAGTTGAAGGTTAGAAAACCTTCCCAAAAATGTCTCAAAGCAAAGAGAAATTGATAATATATGACTGCAGTCAAACTTCATGTCTGGGCAGGGGTGGGGACATCCGGCCTGCATATAAGGCCTGCAACATCATTTGGTCTGGCCCTGCCAAGGCATTAGGGGAGACTTAATTAAATGTTTGAACAAATAGAGCAGCTCATTTTTAAGCTAATAATTTGGTATGGCCTGTGAATGATGTTATAAATATCCAAAGGGTCCTTGGCAGGAAAATGTTCCCCACCCCTGGTCTAGGGTGATAGTGGATTGGATAGTAGATTGAAATTAACTGGAGAAATGACAGTCAAAAAAATAAAGGTGAGCTTTTTTATAGGATTTTTGTGCTTTCCCATATAATTAATATTTTAGGAAAACATTTAAAATTCCTTTTATTAGGCAAAGATTGCTTAGGTTCCCAGTTATTTGAGAAGTCTTGCTATTTCCACAGTAGTTCATAATCAAATGGCTTGGCTTATTACATGGTAATTTCCAACATCATTTCTAGAACATGTCAATGCAACCTAACATTCTAATACATTTTCCAAGAAGGCTTAAAATTCTTCAACCTACCATAGCCAGCATGGCCCAGGAGAGCTGGCTCTGCGGGGAAGGCTGGGCCGGGCCTGCTGGCCGGCTGCTGTGCTGGGCAGTGGATGTCTTTCGGAAGCTGGAGGGGATGTGGTGACCACTTGACACCTTACTTTGCTTTTGCAAATAGCAGAATAGATTTACAATTCCTCATCCAAAAATGATTATTCTTTGTGTTTTACATCAGAAAAAGTGGCCTAAAAGCTGTTTTCTGGAACAGAAGTGTTCTGAGAAAGGACTCTGAATCGTTTGCATATTCGCATCACGGTTTCACTGCATTATTGAACATTTTAAATCTGCAATCGAAATAGATAATTTGTGATGTTAGTAATGTAAGTGTTTTAGAAACATAATTGTGAGAGAAAGACTGGGAAGCATGCAGCTGTCAAATTAGCCCGTTACGGAACTTGGCAAGTGCGTCCCTGGGATGTCAGGCTTAAAATACCCTCGCCTGTGAGGTCACCTCTGCACAGACCTGCTGCGCCTGCAGGCAGAGGGCACATGATTCACAGATACAAATCCTAACTCCAGAAGCACTTGCTGTGTGGCTTCCCTGCGGTGCGATTGCAGGATTTCACTGGAATGAAGTCACTGGGTTGTGGTCAGTTGTAACTAAAAGAATTTTATCTTGTTCTGATCAGTAGTTATCAAGTTCAGTGTAAAACAGGTGGGAGGTTATGGAAAGCTTTCTGGTTGTCAAGGCAACGCTTCTACCTAAGATGTTCCCTACAGCACTGCCCTCGCAGCTGGGCAGGGAGGAGTGAGAGCTGGTGCCCAGCCTGCCCTTTGCAAAGCCTACAGGAACATGAGAAGCAGGACATAGCACTGGTAGCTCTGAGGGAGGGAGCTGTCAGGAAAACGGCTCCGGAAACAGCATGGCAGTGTGCCTGCTACCCCTGAGAAATGAGTACTGAGCCTCTCCTGGGCCCTAACCAGTGGGTGGCATGGGGCAGGCAGGGGATGAGAGACAGGGAGGAGAAGAGATGTGGGCTCTGCGCACCAGGGGCTGGTAGTTCTGTTGGAGAGATGAGGCACCTCAGAGGCAGCACCCACAGCACAGCGTGGCCTCCCTGCAGACCCTGGGTGCCTGGGAGTCCTCCGGCTGCAGGAGGCAGAGAGAGGTTGGCGGGGCGGTAGAATGCCAGGCCACCCAGGAGGAAGAGCAGCTCCACCTGGGCCAGGGAAGACAAGTACACTTTTCCTAGATTTAGGAGTTGGGTTTCTTACTCTTCGTTTCGAAAAAAACGCAGGAGGGAAACCTGAGATGAATAAGCATGGTGTGTGCGGCCCTGGCCAGTGGCTCAGTGGTCAGAGAGCCGGACCATGCATTGAAGGGTGGCAGGGTCAACTTCCGTCAAGGACACGTACCTGGTTGCAGGTGGCTCCCTGCCCCGGGGGGTCGGGGGGGGCCAGCTTTGAGAGGCAACCAATGTGTCTCTCTCACATCAGTGTTTCTCCCCCACCCCCACCCCCTCTGAAAAGCAATGGGAAAGGTATCCTCATGTGAGGGTTACACACAATGAGTGAGGAGGTGAGCTTTGTGCAGCGGCGATGAGACCCCTCCCAGACGGAGGCATGTGGGAAAGCGACTTAAGAGAAGTGTGCCAGGTGTATGGAGCCTTCCCAAGGCTGGGCGGTCCAGGACTTTAACCTTGAGAGTGAAAGATGGGATAAGTGAGTCTTGTGGTGCTGGAGGGCATTAGAGTGAGGCGAGCTATGGTTGCTGGTGCAGCTGGAGGCAGGCAGGCAGTCTGTCTCTCCTCGGGCAGCGAGTGACCGTCACCTTGGCCTTGGCTGCTTGGAGGAAAGGGGTATAAATAGCACCTCTCTGAGCCTCTCAGGAAGCAGGAGGCTTGTTGATGCTGATGAAACCCGAGGTGTGCAGAGGCCTCGGGTGGTAAATAGGAAGCAGCTGCTGTGTCGAGCCAGTTTCTTTTCTGGCCAGTGATGATACCAGCAAGATGTTTAAGTCCTCGGGCAAGTGAGTTGCTTTACTCCTCTCTTGTTCCAGTCGTTTCCTGGCGTGCTATGCCCGATGCTCCTGAGTGTTACATCTATAACCAGGAGAAGGGAAGCCCCTGCTCGCTAAGTAATAAGCCACTGTTGTTGTCTCAAGGCCAGCGGGCATTTCTCATCGTCTACTGGGCGACCTGGAGAAGTAAATCCTGCTAAGGTGATCTAAACATTTAATACACTTCGCTTCTTCTATTGGTTAGCTATGTCAGCAGCCCTTGTCTATGAGGAGGTGGGGCCTGTGGAATGGCAAAGACCCTTCTCTGCTGACCCTAAGATTCCTTGTCCTGTTCAGGGAGCACCTGCTGGGTGCTGTGATGTGAGACTCCCTGAGTGGGCTCTGGGAGCACTGGGGCAGGAGTGGCCTCTGAAGGATGTGTTTATGACCCCATAGAAGGGTTTATGACCCCGTAGAAGAGAGTAAAACATTACACCAAACCCGCAGCGTGTAGCTCTAAGGACCATTGGTGGGAGGGAGAGGTGAGATAGGTTTTCACTAGGACACACTCGGGTTGACTCCCATGAGCGACCTTGAAAGACTTGCCCAGAAGGCCTGGCGCCCTGGGTTCTAGGATCACTGCTGGCATTGGTGTGATTGAGGGTGAATTTTCAATTCCTCACAACCCAAGTGAGAGCTAACATGGCCTCTACTCTAACAGTCCTGTGTGCCCAAATGTCCTGTCAGCCAGTTTTCCTAGAGATGCTGCCTGTCAGTCTCAGTCAGAAGGAGCAGGGCACCTGCTTCCCTTGCGTTTTCCTTGCTGGTTCTGGAGGGGAAGGGGGGGTCACCCATCTCTTCTCACTTCAGCGGCTCATGGGCCCTCAGCGATGTGTTTGAAGGCATGTTGCCAGCAGATAGGAAGTGCCTGGCATTTTTGAAGTGTATTAAACTAACACTATGTAAAGACTGTAGATTTTTCAGAAAAACCAAGCAACAGTGTGCTCTTGTCACATTATTTTTTTATATATTTTATTGATTTTTTTACAGAGAGGAAGAGAGAGAGATAGAGAGTTAGAAACATCGATGAGAGAGAAACATCGATCAGCTGCCTCCTGCATGCCCCCTACTGGGGATGTGCCCGCAACCCAGGTACATGCCCTTGACCAGAATCGAACCTGGAACCTTTCAGTCTGCAGGCCGACGCTCTATCCACTGAGCCAAACTGGTTAGGGCCTCTTGTCACTTTAGAGGCACAAAATATGTGTGAAGTTGTAGCACACACTCACACATATGCACCCATGCATACACACACACACACTCACACATATGCACCCACATACACACACTCCCACAGCACAGCTTGCTGCCTCTTGAGAAGACTCCTTTGGGTCTCACATTGCACCAAGCATGTGTCTGTGTTGGGGTGGGGGTGGGGAGCCCCTAGGCGGAGGGCCTCAGCAGCCTGGGCAGAGGGTGCCCTCAGGTAGGGCACCGGCACTAGAGGACGGGTCCTTCCAGGGCATTACCCCCGACAGGGCCTTGGGAGGTAACTAATTCACGGCCACACCTTCAGGCTTCAGTAGGACAGACAGGGTGTGCCGGATGGCAACCAAGCATTCAAGGAGCTTCCAAGTGGTATCTAAGCATTGATGTTTTTGGAGTAAGTTGTGCAATAATTTTGAATTCTCTTCTCACTTACTTTTAGGAAACGTTTTCCTGACAACATGCTGTTATCAAAGCCTTTAGTTTAAAGCTATTGAATATGATTTAAATAAGCAGATGTGTAGGAACTGCCATACCACCACTTGGGTGCCCAGGAGGCACGTCCTCTGAGAGGCAGGCCTGTGTGGTGGTGGTGGGGAGGGGGGCGGGCGGCTAGAAGAGCTGACCATGCGCTCCCTCCCCACAGGTCCTGTACAACCTGTTCAAGTCCTTCTGCCAGATGAAGACCATTGAGACTGTTGACGTGTTTGCCGGGATTGCCAACTTCTTTGTTGTGGGCATCGGTGGCATGTTGATTGGCATCTTCCTGGGATTTATAGCAGCATTTACCACTCGGTTCACACATAACATACGGGTGATCGAGCCACTCTTTGTCTTCCTGTACAGTTATTTGTCCTATATCACAGCCGAAATGTTTCACCTCTCAGGTATCATGGCGTAAGTATTTGATTTTTCATTAAAAGCACTTAACGGTGGCATTTAATCGGATTCATGTATCTAAGCTAAACGTGTTAAAGTTAAGTTATACAAAAAGTAGGTTTCCTTACTTTCTTCTAAGAACAATTAAAAACAGGTTTTCTTACTCTTTGTTTCAAAGAAATGAAAATGTACAGCGGCCAGATTCCTACTACAGCACTCTGGTGCTAAAATGGAAAACTGCTTAAAAGGTGCCTGTTTGGTCTCACGTGAAACATGGTAATCAGCTGTTGGGCTGACTGCCAGGGGCCACGAGTTTCCGAGTTTGGTGTCCAATCCATGGTGTCCGCGCGGGCTGTACACGACTCCAAGGTGCCATCACCCAAATGCGCTTGTTCTGGGATTGCTCATGTGAACCCAGTCTAGTAATCTTAGCGGAGAAAACCTTCTCTGGTGGGAGATGTTATTTTAACTAATAGCTTAATGTCATTCCCAGCAAAAGTCAATGGATAAGGCACATACTCGTGTACTTTTAGTTTATATTTTAAATAAAGAAACTTGATCATAAAGCAGGAAATGCATAAAGCAGGGGGTTATTTCTTTATTGAAGGTACAGTGAGTGCCTCGGGCACGAACTGACTCGGAAGGGTTCTCGCACGTGGGCTGGAGGATGGCAGGGCTCGGACCCGGAGCCTTTGGAGGGAGACTCCTCACTGGGCAGGGATGTTCCTGTAGCGTCCAAACCCAGCCTCTTGGAGTTGCCACACCCACACACGGTCAGGGAGCCCGGCGCAGCGATGGGCTGCCCGCGTGCTTATTGGACAGATACTGTTACAGGTTGCTGTGTGCTGGTCTGCAGGCAGGGCCTGCTGTGCAGATTTAGATTCTGCTGCCGTCGCGTAGGTCTACTTCTCCTGGACGCTTTCTCTCGCCATCTGACTTAGGTGCTGCTTCGATTAAGGACTGTTTGTTCTGCCTCCTCTCACACCTTTTGGTCAGCAGGTCCTGTACTTAGGTTCTAAGTAAAGCAACTCCATCCAGTGTGACCCAGTGATGGAGTTTTCTGCATCTTCCTGTTGCCATGCATGTCATCTGTGCCTTCCGGCTCCTTGGTGTTCACTACAGTGTCATTGGAAGTGCGTGGCGGCTGGTTGCAAGGTCTCTGAAGTAATCACGGGCTGGGACTCTGTGTCTAGCTTCCCAGAGCAATCTGGAGCACGTTGGGCAAGAGCCTTGACTGTATGTTCCCATGTGCATACGTAAATGTTCTGGAACCCCACACAGTTACCGAGGTGCGTCTATCTGCCTGGGTTCCAGGGCAGGGATTGGGGTGGGATGGCCAGCAGGTGGGGCAGAGAGTGCTGGTGGGTTGGGGTCCCAGTGCGTCCCTGCTTGGAAATGCCCGAGGCCAGGTCCACAGAGGCCAGAGACAAGCTGCAAGTCCTGACCTGCTGTGGAGATGGGCTCAGGGGCTCCAGGGCTCTGGGACCGGGACCAGGGACAAATAGGGCCACACTGGTGGACAGGTGGAAAGCATCACTTCTGTTTCCCACTTCCAAGAAACCCTTTAGCTCACAACCTAGTGCGCAGAGGCCTTTGCTACATGCGAGCGATGACGGCCCTCGCACACAGTGCACTGAATCATAAGCTCGTCTAACGTGTGTGGCCACAGGAGGGGTGAGCCTCTCGGGATCTGGCATTCCACGCACACCCATCCGCAGTGTGCTCTGAGAAGCCACGCCTGTTTCTGATGGGGGCACTTAGTGTCCTGTTCCCAACTCAGCCACATGTGATGCTCGTGGATGGCCCCCAGCACAGACGCGCCTGCCCCCCAGGAAAGGGCGCTGTGTGTATGTTCTCCTGCGATTCCCTGGGACGTTGGACAGGGAGCCCAGTGCAGTGATGCGATTAAAGCTGTGTGTCCGTGTGCACTTCTTCCCTAGAACTAGTAATCTTTCTGCATTTGAATTGTGCTGGGTTAGAAATCCCTGTCATACTTCATGCTAATTGCACTTTCTTTTGCAGCTTGCAAACACATGTAAAGGTTGTGGGGTGAAGGCGTGTTATGAGCTGTGCGGAGCATGCTCAGCAATGCCCTTTCATGCTGAAGAGAAACGGGCAGCTGCAGGAAAGCCAAGTGGCCCAGGCGAGGCAGCTCGCGTGGAGAGGGAGGCCAGCAGCCTCTCTGAGCCTGTAGCTCCTGGGCAGAGAAATGCGTTCTCCCAGGTTCTGCCTGCCCTCCTCCCTCACTCCTTTCCACCCAGCCCTCTCCTCTCCCTCCTCTTCCCATTGCCTTTCAGTCCCGGCCCCTCATGCCTCAGCTCTGACTCTGTGGACAGGGGTAGCCTGTGCTAGAATGAGGTCATTTACCAAGTGGGTAGTGAGGACGGAGTCTGATGAGAAGGAACATCCTTCTGTGTACCAGAAGGCGTGGGTCTGGTGTGAAAGGCAATCAGTCTTTTCGGTAAGAGTGCTGGGCAGGGCTCGGCAGTTTCTCTAGCCTAGTGGTCAGCAAACCGCGGCTCGCGAGCCACATGTGGCTCTTTGGCCCCTTGAGTGTTCTAATGCCACTTCTTCAAAATAGAGTTGCCCAGGCCGAAAACCAACTTCTGCGCATGGGCCACGAAGTTTCAATCGCACAGTACGTGCGCGCCCGCACGTGGTATTTTGTGGAAGAGCCACACTCAAGGGGCCAAAGAGCCGCATGTGGCTCGCGAGCCATGGTTTGCCGACCACTGCTCTAGGCGATTTCAGCTGCAGGGACCTCGAGCTTCATGAAGCCTCCGTGTGTCAGTTTATCTTTTTGTCATGAAATTGTGGTTTGATATAATTTTCAAAGACAGAGTAACTTAAATTGTACAGGTGGAATTATAGCCATCTCCTCCTCCATCTTATGTTACTTGGAGAGCTGATTTGTGGGCTGCCTCGGGTTTGTTTCCCTGTGTGGCCTCTCCCAATAATTTAAAGCCTTATTTGATGCTAAGGAATTATTTACACTCACGGCTCCCGGAGTGTCCAGGAGGGTTTGGCTGCAAACACTAAGAGGGTAGATGAAACCGCCTGTTTTCTACTGCACTCCTGCTCATGTCTAAGGTGGACTAAGTTTTGTGCAGGGAAAGTGTGTGTGATGTGCACGTGTGTGTGCATGTGTATGAGAGAATGTGCACATGTGTGTGCATGTGTGTTGTGTGCATGTGTGGTAGAGTGTGCACGTATAGTGTATTCATTGTGAGAATGTACATATGTGTGTTGATGTGCACATGTGTGCACATTATGTGAGAATGTGCACATTGTGTGAGAATGTATGTGTGCAGTGTGTGATAGTACACGTGTGTTCACGTGTGTGTGGGTGTGCACGGTGTGAATGTGCACATGTGTGTTGCTGTGTGTGCACATGTGTGCGTGAATGTGCACATGTGTGTGGCTGTGCACATGTGTGTGTGCACGCCATGTGGGTGTGGGCGTGGGTGTGCTTCAGGATGCGTTTCCATGGCACTGGAGCTAAGTTAAGGAAAGTTTCATAGTCCCTGAACAAGAAATTTCCCATCTCACTGGCATCGCCCCCTGAATGTCACAGCACTATAGCTGGGGTCATAGAAGAAGCTAAGTCTTGTCTCGTGTTTTTGGCTTTACTCTGAAACATGCTCAGAAATAGCACACTGCAGATTGCCCAGGGTCCCCTCCCTTTCCCTAGGACACTGAAAGATGCCTACACTCAGGCCTGGGCAGTGAACTCGGTGGGCTCTCTCCCTCCTGTGACACCCAACACATCTCTGGTCCCTGCCTTGCACACCACACAGTCTCCTGTGCTCCAGTCAGTGGGCACTGAGCACATTGTCCTGAAGCAGGGAAATGTGATCCCGCAGCCTGCGGGGATGCTGATTTCTCTTTGATGTGCTGGGAAGTTCAGAAAATGGCTAAGCCCTCCTTCAGGTAGGAGAGCAGGCATCGATATTCCTTAGTTTCGTTTTCATGGGTTAATAATTCCTTAACCTTTCCTCCCTCAAGGATGCTTAGAATGTGTTCTGTTTGGTGTTTCGATTATTCTGGAAGCATTATTGCAAAGAAAGGAGTGGTAATTGTTGGTCTCATGTTGTGAATGACTGAATCGAGGCCCAGGTGGACAGAAATCAGGACTGTGTGTGAGACTTGGCCCTGGTTGGCAGTTATCTAGCCAGTCAAGGACACGGCCCAGTTTCTCCTTTATAATTCAAACAAGCAAGTTTTAATGACTCTTACAATGAGGACTCCTGGTCACTCAGAAGATGCCCAGAGCACATTCTTTCTTCTTCCTGTTTTCTCTGTGTGAGTTGGTCATTATTGTGTACTTAACACTCTGATAAATTCATGAGTGGGCCTGTTTGTCATTTTGAAGTTCTATCTGGTTCCCCTTCTGTGCCCAGCATCCTCAGCACTTAGACCATCTCTTCCAGACGCGATCAGGTGCAGGCACAGCCCCACATGCCAGAACACTCCTGGTTACAGAATGTCAGGTGCACTGGTCTTCTCCAAAAAGAATACATGGCATTGCAGGACATTCCTAAACATTCATATGTGTGTATGCGTCTATGTACGTGCATATGAGCAAGGCGGGCTTCTCTTATTCAATTTCCCAGACCTGTTTCATATTTGCTGAATGTCTTTCTTAGTGCAGGACCATGCCTGGGAGCTTTAACGGGTACTCTGTGTGGTGTCCCCTGGATGAGTATTTGCTCAAATGCCCTGACCTAGCCTCCAGGCCCATCCATGAGCCTCAGTCTCCCAGCTAGAGAGCGAGCAGACCACCAGCTTGCTTCCAGGCTGCGCTGTCACACTTCAAGCCTGCCTCCCTCCCAACCCCCACCAATAGGCCTGCACACACACAGGTTTTCAGGAGAAATGACCATAGAAGGACCGAGTCTGGTGCATGAGAATGGTCTTCACCCTGCAGCCAGCACTTAAAGTAGCTGTTCACCTCCCAACAGAAATCTCATGATGACCCCAAGCCCAACACAAATGCTAACTGGAAGGGTGGCGAGGGCGGTAGTAAGTAATGAGAAAACAAATCATTACTTCCTTAATTTTCTGGGAAAAGGTAAAAAACAAAGAAACAAAAAGTGTATTTTTTTTAATAATGATTGACATGTCTTTTATTTACCTTAATATATTTTTATCTAAACTAAACTGCAGGATAAATGGCAGGAGGGTATTTGAAATTATAAACCATTTTTTCAAGGTTAATTGTGATATAATCCTACTAGAGGCCTGGTGCATGAAATTTGTGCACAGGGAAGGGTGTCCCTCAGCGCAGCCTGCACCCTCTCCAATCTGGGACCCCTCGAGAGATGTCCAACTGCCTGCTTAGGCCCAATCCTGGGATCGGGCCTAAACGGGCAGTCAGACATGCCTCACACAATCCAGGACTGCTGGCTCCCAACCGCTCACCTGCCTGCCTGCCTGATTGCCCCTAACTGCTTCTGCCTGCCAGCCTGATAACTCCCTAACCACTCCCCTGCCAGCCTGATCAATGCCTAACTGCTCCCCTGCGGGCCCAATTGCCCCTAACTGCCCTCCCCTGCTGGCCTGGTCCCCCCAAACTGCCCTCCCCTGCAGGCTTAGTTGCCCCCAACTGCCCTTCCCTGCTGGCCTGTTTGCCTCTAACTGTCCTCCCCTGCTGGCCTGGGTCCCCCACAACTGTCCTCCCCTGCTGGCCTGATCACCCACAACTGCCCTCCCCTGCCGGACATCTTGTGGCAGCCATCTTGTGTCCACATGGGGGCGGCCATCTTGTGTGTTGGGCCGATGGTCAATTTGCATATTACCTCTTTATTATATCCTATCTAATAAAAGATTAATATGCAAATTGACCATCGGTCCAACACACAAGATGGCCAACCCCATGTGGACACAAGATGGCCGCCACTAGATGGCTGACAGAGGAGGGCAGTTGGGGGTGACCAGGCCTGCAGGGGAAGAGAGTTGGGGGGGGGATCCAGTACAGCAGGGGAGGGCATTTGGGGGGACCAGGCCTATGGGGGAGGGAAGTTGGGGGCAACCAGGCCTGCAGGGGAAGACAGTTTGGGGTGATCAGGCTGTCAGGGGAGGGTAGTTAGGGGTGACTGGGCCAGCAAGGGAGAGCAGTTGCGGGAGAACAAGGCCTGCAGGGGAGGACAGTTGGGGGTGACTGGGCTGCCAGGGGATGGCAGTTAGGAGCGATCAGGCCAGCAGAGGAGCAGTTAGGTGTCGACCAGGCTGCCAGGGGAGTGGTTAGGGGGTGATCAGGCTGGCAGGCAGAAGCAGTTAGGGGCAATCAGGCAGGCAGGCAGGCAAGCGGTTGGGAGTCAGCAGTCTTGGATTATGAGAGGGTGCAGGCTGGGCTGAGGGACACACACACACACCCCTGCAAGAATTTTGTGCACAAGGCCTCTAATTAAAAATATAACAGTGTGTATGTTCAAATTGTACATATCAAAATGACCACCACATGCCAGGGTTCTTTTTCCCAGCCTTACAAAGAGTTCAGCATTCTGGAGAAAGGGCTGTGCGTAGATGATTAAGAAGGAGTCCGTGGATGAAAGATATTTTTGAAAGGCATTGGGGTTCAGAGGAGCTTCCAGCTGAAGGAGCTAGAAGACTCTCCTCCTTGACCAAGGACCGGTGCTTTTATGAAACACAATTTGTCCCAAGACAAAGTGGAAATATACACTTCAAAGGTTAAGGTATCAAAGGGTATACAGAAACATTGTCAGTTTGGGGAATAGCCTACAGCTGTTCAGGTGTTTGGCCAACAGGAGGCAATAAAATGCCCTGAGCTGTCTGGCAGTTAACAATCATCCTATTCAGGTTTGGGGAAAATGCTTTGTAGCTGTTTCCAACAAGTAAACTACATATGTGGCTCACCCTTGTTGAGCCTCCCAAGCTTCACCAACCTTTTGGTAAAACTCTTGTAATTATTACATGCTGGAATTGGTTCTCGGCAACCACCGTAAGGTGGTGGTCATCTGCATCACCTCACAACTACCATCTGTTCGCACGTAGACTTCAAGTCTACAACGCAGCATTGTTGACCAGGTCACAGACTGCACCTTGGATCCCAAAACTGATTCTTGTCCCTGCAGGTTTTCACTTTGGGTCTCCATCACCCCTCCCTCATGCCCCACCCCTACCCAGCAGCCCCTCTGCTCTCTGTTTCCGTGACTTCGGTTTCTTTCGATTCCGCACACAGGGAGGCCATTCCCTCCACTGATGGCCATCACACTGTCTATGCAGGGGTCCTCAAATTACGGCCCGCGGGCCACGTGCGGCCAGCCGAGGACATTTATCCCGCCCGCTGAGTGCCGCTGCCTGTCCTGCTTAGCAGCCGACTCGTCCCGGGCCTGCAGTGCGCATAGGAATTTCTTCATAGTTGTTTTTTTTTAAACTATAGTCCGGCCCTCCAACGGTCTGAGGGACAGTGAACTGGCCCCCTGTTTAAAAAGTTTGAGGACCCCTGGATAGAGAACATTCACTTGTGAGCAGGGGCAGTCCAGGAGCCAGGGAGGAGCAGAGTGGGGGCTTCTTCTGAGTGGCTTGTGAGGATTGAGAAGTCAGTTAAAGCCTCCGTGAGGGAAGAATATGTCTCTCCAACACACACACTCCGGGGCTGGGTGTGGTCACCTCCAGCCCTGGCTGAGAGGGGCCCTTCCGGAGGGAACGTGGTCACTCTGTAGGAATAAGCAAAGCCCTTCAAACAGACTCCCTGGGCTTGGGCATTTTCTATTTTTCACAAACAGTAATGGCACACTTATACAATATTTAATGTTCAAAATAATATATTTTCTTGCCTTGTCTTTTTAAAAGTAAAACAACATTAAGAATGTTATATAATCTCTGCTTTTGTCTGGATTTGCTCTGCAGGCTGACTGACAGCAGAGCCTATATGTTATCGTCTGTGTGGGAAATATAGTTTACACATGATTCTCAATCATAGGAGTCACATGTACAGCCCGTGGGTTCTCAGTCACAGGAGTCAGAGTGTGGTGAGGTTTGTAATGTGCGTTAAGGATGCAGGAAACAGTCTATGGAATATTTCATAGTTCTTAGCAGCATGGACTAAAAATTAAAAACAGCTACCATAGTGAGTGCCAGCATAGCATGTTTCACTCTGTGGAGTTCACTGTGTGGGTGTCTTTTTATTATGAGCAAAATGGATAAAAGGATGTGGTTGGGGCCTTCGGCACCGACGGTCTGTGGCCACATCTCACTGCCATCTCCAAGCAGCTTGTCGCAGGCCACCTGTAAAAGATGCCTGATCTCTCAGGGAGGCAGCAAACAAACAAGAAGCGGGGAGATCACACCTCCATGCTTGAAGATGACCCGGGAGATTCCAGAGCCACTCAGCTCCCCAGGTTCCTCACACATTTGAGTTATCAGGAAAACTCGGTTCTCCACAGGACAGTATGATGGGGCCAGCCATGCCAGAGTGGAAGCCTTAAGGATAGAGAGAAGGGCATGCTGGGTAGACAGATCACTGAACCAAAGGCTCAGAAGGCTCCTACCACAGCAAGGCCGCTCAGGCGGCAAGGAGAATGGGGGCCTGGTCTTGGCCTGTTTGGTTCTGTAAGCCCAGAGCCTTTGGCAGCTGTAGGCAGAGAGGGGGCACGTTGTGTACAGGTTGCTGTAGTGGATATAACTTCTTAACCCACCACAGAGCCCCAGCGGTTCACTGGAGCTCTGGGTAAAGGCTGAGCCATGGCCTCAGGATCCCAGAGGCCAGGACTGCAAATTGCTGCTGGCAGGAGAGGAAAGGTGCCTGGGAGAGACAGGTAGAGAGAAAGCTGTGAAGATGCCTGTATTCTAGAGCAGGCAAAAGAAGATAGAAATCTACACAGACCAAGGAGTGAAAACTCAGAGAAGGAAAGGGAAAGCAGGTGGCAAAGTGTAATTAAGGCCACAAGAGTCCTCAAATCTGATGTTATCCCTCACTTTCATTCTCCAATAAATTTTTAAATAAAGTGATTTGAGTTTCAGCTCGCTCTTATTCATTCTTCCTGCCCTGGCCTCTGCTGATGATCCACCTGCTTTCCTCCAATGCAAACGTATTTAGGGGCCACCTGCAGTTTCCACACATGGAGTCCAGGCCCAGTCAGACACCCGACTCCATAGGCCTGGGAGAGGCCCAGGTGTTTTCCCAAGGGTTTCTAATAATTATGTTGTCCACAGACCATACTTTTTAAAAATCTTTATTATTGGAAGTATTATGTATGTCCCCTTTCTTCTCCCAATGACCCCTTCTAGCTCCCCACCCTCCACCCCAGGCCTTCAGCACCCCACTGTCTATGTCCATGGGTTATGCATATATGCATTTAAATTTCTTGGTTGATCACTTCCCACCCACCCCCCACCTTCCCTCTGAGATTCCACAGTCTGTTCCATGTTTCTATGTCTGTGGGTCTATTTTGTTCATCAGTTTATTTTGTTTATTAGATTCCACAAATGAGTGCAATCACGTGATACTTTACTTTCTCTAACTGATTTATGTTACTTAGCATGATACCCTCAAGGTCCCTCCATGCTGTCTCAAAGGGTAAGAGATCCTTCTTTTTTACTGCTGCATAGTAGTCCATGGTGTAAATGTACCACAGCTTCTTAACCCACTCATCTACTGATGGTCACTTGGGCTGTTTCCAGATCTTAGCTATTGTAAATTGCACTACTATGAACATGGGGGTGCATATGTTCTTTCTGATTGGTGTTTCAGGTTTCTTAGGATATATTCCTAGAAGTAGGGTCACTGGGTCAACATGGCAGTTCCATTTTTAATTGTTTGAGGAAACTCCATACTGTTCTCCACAGTGGCTGCCCCAGTCTGCATTCCCACCAGCAGTGCACAAGGGTTCCTTTTTCTCCACATCCTCACCAGCACTTGTCATTTGTTGATTTGTTGACGGTAGCCATTCTGTCAGGTATGAAGTGATGTCTCATTGTCTTTTTAATTTGCATCTCTCTGATAATCAGTGAATTTGAGCATTTTTTCATATGTCTCTTGGCTATCTGTATGTCCTCTTTGGAGAAGTGTCTACTTAGGTCCTTTGCCCATTTTTTTAATTGGATTGTTAGTCTTCATTTTATTAAGTTGTGTAAGTTCCTTGTATATTTTGGATGTTAACTCTTTATCAGTTGTATCATTGCCAAATATGTTCTCCCATACAGTGGGCTCCATTTTCATTTTGTTGATGGTTTCTTTTGCTGTGCATAAGCTTTTAATTTTGATGTAGTCCCATTTGTTTATATTCCCTTTAGTTTCCATTGTGCTGGGAAATGTATCTGTAAACATATTGCTACAAGAGATGTCTGAGATTTTGCTGCCTATGGTTTCTTCTAGGATTTTTATTGTTTCATGGCTTACATTTAAGTCCTTAATCCATTTTGAGTTTATTCTTGTGTATGGTGTAAGTTGTTGGTCTAGTTTCATTTTTTTGCATATATCTGTCTAATTTTCCCAATACCATTTATTGAAGAGACTGTCTTGTCTTGACTCCATTGTATGCTCTTGACTCCTTTGTCAAATATTAATTGAGAATAATGGTTTTGGTTGATTTCTGTGGTCTCTGTTGTGTTCCATTGGTCTATATGCCTGTTTTTGTGCCAGTACCAGGCTGTTTTGATTAGAGTGGCTTTGCAGTATAACTTGAAATCTGGTATTGTGATCCCTCCAACTTTGTTCTTCTTTCTCAAGATTGCTGCAGCTATTCTGGGTCTTTTTTGGTTCCATATAAATTTATGGAGTATTTGTTCTAGATCTGTGAAATATGCCATTGGTGTTTAAATATGCATTGGTGTTTAAATATTATGTAGATTGATTTGGTATAGATGTTTTAATGATGTTGATTCTACCAATCCATGAAAACAGTATATTCTTTCACTTGTGTATATCTTCCTCTATCTCTTTTTTCAACATCCTGTAGTTTCCGGAGTACAGGTTTTTTACCTCCTTGGTTAAGTTTATTCCTAAGTATCTTAGTTTTTCTGTTGCAATTATAAATGAGATTTATTTTTTAGTTTCTTTCTGCATGAGTTCATTATTGGTGTATAAAAATGCTATGGGTTTTTGGGTGTTAATTTTGTATCCTGCTACATTGCTGAATTAATTTATTAAGTCTAGTCATTTTTTGGTGGAGTCTTTAGGGTTTTCTATGTACAATATCATAAGCAGACCATACTTTTTAGTAGCACTGCAGTAAGAGCAGTAAAAGTGGACTGTACCAGAAAGAAGACTCCCCGATGCTCCCAGTGCTGGTGCAGAACCCTGAGAGATCTGGGTGTTTACTTGGTAAGGGGCTGTTGCATGCTGTTTCTCAGACCCAGGTCCCACGGCAACTCACCCCAGCACAAATGGTTCTCCAGCTGGAGACCTTCCATTTCATCGTCCAGATCCAGGCTCATTTCCTGCCTCTCAGGACTTCATCAGCACTGCCCCCCAACCCCCCCCCCCCACCCCAAGTAGGGGCCCCATGGCTTTCCTGGTGCTTGGGTTTCATTACAATTTTGACAATGGTTGTGGTCCTCTATGTGTTCATTTTCGCCACAAAGCCATGCCTGCTTTACTTTCCAGTAAGTGCTCCATAAACATTAGTTGAATTGAATTGAAAGCATGCAAGGCGGGGGGAAGGGGACACCACAAAGGATGTGGAAAAATCCATGAAACTGGCAAGACTACATGAAAAATCAAGCACTTATAATGGCTTGAATTTACTTTATTTCATTTTTGATCGTTTTAAGAAAGGTTGTTCAGTTTTAATGCCTGGATCCTGCTTTGAAAACAATTATTTTCTTCCATTTTCCCGTATGTCATCCTCACTCTTTCTTGGTTGTCAGGTTTCCTGGAAGAGGCAATGTGTTGTGTAGGAAATCACACCCGGGCACTGTTTGACCTCGTGAGTGAGTGCTGCACTCTGAGAAGACAAAGGGCTCTCCCAGCCCCCTCCCCCACCCCACACTCCCAGTCTCCACCAGACCCGGCTCACACAGCACCTATGCTCCCCAATGAGGCACAACTTGCACTTTCATATTCGGCAAAGTCTTTATGAGAACATACACATATTACTTGGGCTGTATTTTCATGCAATTGAATCCATGCAATTGAATCCATACTTTTTAAAAATATATATTTTTATTGATTTCAGAGTGGAAGGGAAAGAGACCGAGAGATAGAAACATCAATGATGAAAGAGAATCATTGATCTGATGCCTCCTTCATGCCCTCTACTGGGGATTGAGCCCACAACCCAGGCATGTGCCCTGACTGGAAATTGAACCGTGACCTCCTGGCTCATAGGTCAACATTCAACCACTGAGCCACACCAGCCGGGCTGAATCCATACTTTTAAAGATCACACAGATATGGAATGGCAGCAAAAGAATTTTACAACATTCTTTCCATTAGTTTAATTCTAAGCAGTTCAGATCACAGAAAAGGTCTCCTTACATGGGAATAGAAATTACAGAATTGACCACTCTTGAAAAAAATAAAAGCAGTTGTTACTTATAAATGGAACTAATGGAGGTATGGCTTCACATATATGTGTAAACACAGGTAGGATATGCATTTTTATCTGCACAATGAGAAACCTGCTGCCCTGCCTGCCTTGGATATGCCTGGTCCCTCTAATTAACAGATCATGACCAGGAGTGGAGGGTGTGGATTGCATTAAGCTGGACTCAGCCAGCAGCAGTTGAACATGCACTCAGGACCACGACAGGCAGAGAGCCATGCTAAGCATACTGAATGCCGCCCGCTGCCATCTCCAGGTGTCCGTTCTGTGGTCAGGAGAGCAGCACCCACGGAGGCGGCTGCAGTGCCTGCTAGGGCACAGTCATGGAATACTATGGAAAGAGTTTTGGTTGGAATTTTCTATGAGTCAAATAACAGATCATCTAAATAGAAACTCTGATCCCCAACCACCCCCCCCCCAAAGATTTGAGGTCATATTCGCTGGCCTGAATTCTTTCTATGCTGAGTTTAGAGCGACAGAGGATGAAGAAAACTTCAATAGTGTAAATGTGAAAGCAACTTATACTGCTCTAGCTTCTCTGTCTCTACACTGGTGATAATCACCACACATTTATGTTAAAACATAATGTGAGGAAGATCAGAGGAGAATGCACCAGTGAATTATATACTTACTTACCTCCATGTGGTGCACAGAATGGGTTCTAATCTTTCAAAACGTGAACATGTCTTATGGATGATATATGGGCAGGTGCTGCTTGGATTTTGAAAACAAAATGGCAAACCATTGCAGAAAACAAAGCTACTCCAACCCCTAGGACTGTGTCCTCCAGACCCATCTTCCACACATCCTTCTGGTCCTCCAGACCCATCCTCCACACACCCTTCTGGTCCTCCAGTGCCACCCTCCATGCATCCTTCTGGTCCTCCAGATCATCTTCCACACCGTTCTGGTCCTCCAAACCATCCTCCACAAACCCTTCTGGTCCTCCAGACCCACCCTCCACAAACCCTTCTGGTCCTCCAGACCCGCCCTCCACACACCCTTCTGGTCCTCCAGACCCGCCCTCCACACACCCTTCTGGTCCTCCAGACCTGTCTTCCACATGTCCTCAGTTTTTTCTAAAAGGCAAATCTGTTCATACTACACCACCATTCTCATGAACAATTTATTCATGTACCCATCCATGTAGCCATGACTCAAAACACATTAATACCATGCCAGACACTATGCTAAGCATTGATTACACTTTTTTTTACCTTCATGAATCTTCCATTAGGCTGGAAAAATAAATATATGATCAAAGATATAATCTCTTTTTCCCTCCAGCCTGTGCAATAAAGTTTAACCTCCTAAGGATGGCATATATCAGTGTCATTTCTTATTGGCTTGTAAACTTTCATCCTGACTTCCTCTCCTGCACCTGACACACTCCTTCCACAGTTCCCCAAACGTGCCAGACTCTTCATCTGTCTCATGCCTTTGCACATGAACTCTTTCTTTCTACTTTCTCCCCTCTCCTTCCTCCTTTTGTGCAGAGGTTGTGGACACCTTTCCTGCAGTCCCCGAGCATCACTGCCTTTCCCATCTGCAGCACCCACAGGGTCGACGCAATGCTCTTTGTGATTCGTTCTCCTCTTGGACTGTGGACTCTCAAAGGGAGCAGCCACGTCTCATTTGCTTTCACCTTCCTTACCCAGCACAGAACCTGAGCAGATGCTAAGAAAATGTTGGTTGATACTAAATTGTTTTTCACAAACATATTAATTAAATATAGAGGTTAGGTAAGAGAGACAGACATGGAAAGGGGGAGGGGATAATTCACCGGCACCAGCTAACAAAAGTGAGGTCATAGTGGGAATACCAAAGTTATATGTTTGAAGGGTCTTTAGAGTTAAGAAAGTCAACTAGAATTTTCTGCAATGTAATAAGTCTAGTTATGTTATTGTTTTGTTGTTCATACTATCACATTGATGTTCAGAATGAGGGGCAGAGGCTGTGGACTTTAGGCATGAAATCTCACCGGTTTACATGACGGAGAAAGAAATCTCACCTCTCTGTCATGTATAGCACTACTGTGATATGCTGTGACATGACCTTTTATCCAAGGACACTCCTGGCCACATCCTTCAATCCCAGCAAGTCTGAGACAGTCAGACACCAGCCAGCACCAGTCCCCAGCACTGTGAGTTTCTCTTGCTTTAAAAAAAATGAAGGTGACTCAGATTTATGGTGACATTTGGGATATCAGCTATAGATGATCTATGAAGGGGACACGGAAGGTTTTATTTCCCTCTATTCCTGGGAGACTGTATTGTATTTGCCACTTTAATTGGAAGGAGACGAGTTCAGTTGTAGTTTTCTGAACTTATGGTGTGACTGACTGAGGTGCTTTGACTTGAGGTCAGAGTAAACTGCAATGCAAACCTCTGTTCAGTGAGAGCACCTGCAGGCCTTTGCTTGAGAGACATGACAGACCAGGACAGGGATTCTGGGAACATCTGTCCCAGCCTGCATGAAGCATCAGTGTCATAGACGTGCCCACACTCCCTGAACAGGGCACAGGCCAGCGCCGAAGCCTGGGAACCTGTGAGACAGCACTGCTCCTTTCAGCATCTCCCTGGACTGGAAGGAAAGATAATTAAGTTACAGCAAGGTGTCTGGCAGACACAAGACTCAGTCCTGGGGTCCTGTTAAGGAAACAGAGCAATGAAAATTGATCCTGTGGACATTCATATAAAATTCATTTTGTTTGCCCTGGCTGGTGAGGCTCAGTTGGTTGAGCATGGACCTGTGCATGGAGAGGTCACCGGTTTGATTCCTAGTCAGGGCACATGCCTGGGTTATGGACTCATTCCCCAGTAGGGGATGTGCAGGAGGAAGCCAACCAATATTTTTCTCCCTCTCCCTTCCTCTCTCACTAAAATCAATAAAAGCATATTTAAATTTTTTTATTTAGCATTTTATTCCTACACCAAAGCTGTATTTTTTTCAATCATTTCTGAATAGAAATTTTCATGAAATTGCTCACATAATGAACTGAAGTTACTCTGCCTGATTCCCTTTTCGTCAGGTGAGTGATATGAACATGATCTCAGAAGGAAATGTTTAACATATTTAAAAAAAACAGTATTCTCCAGCCGGTTAAAAATCACCTTTTGAAGGATAAACAAAAAAATCTAACGCCAAGAGTAAGTGAGTGGAATAGGGTTGATGTGAGAAATGTTTTATTTTTAAAAAGTAAAAGTGAAAAATGGCGGCAGAATAAGTGGATGCTGCATAGACATGCTCCCAGGAACAAACTAGAATTACAACTAAAATACAGAAAAACTTCCTGAATAATCAACGGAAGACTCGCTGGACAGAACCCTGACACCTGAGGACCGAAAGTAGAGCCGGCATAGAGACTGGTAGGAGGGGCAGAGGCATGAAAGGGCTGGCTGGGAGCCTACAGGCAGCAACTGAAGTCCTGGAAAGAGTCACAGCCATGGGGGGTTGCCACTGAGAACTCTGGCATCTAATCCCCAAGCTGGGCCCCCAGCAGAGAGCACCAAAACTGAGAAGGGTACCCACATAACATCTGGCAGTGAAAAGCAGCGGCTTGCTGTCTGCCAGGGAGTGACAGCTGAAAATTCAGGCACTCTCTTAAAGGGCCAATGCAAAAAATTCCCTGTGGAACCACCCACCTTGAGCTTCAGCAGAGAGAAGGTAAAGTGGACTGGAGCTGTGAGGGCAGAACCCAGGACTGGAAACTCAAGGGATAGAGCTCAGAAGGCAGACACCCGATTTCCTGGGCTGAGTCATTCCCTCACACAGCAGAGGACATCTTTCCCACATAGACATCTGCCTTGCCTGTGGGGAAGACAGTTGACACACCCTATTGGAAAACTACTTGCCCTGAGGACACTTAACCTATCCTACGCCATAAGCATCTGTAGAGACAAGCAGCAGACCTTTCCCACATTCCAAGCGCGTAAAAAAAAAAATGTTTTCCCTAAGTGACAGCCCTGACGAACTTTAAAATCATTTTTCATGAGGATTTTCAGCTGAAAATATTCAAGAACACCCGAATTGTAATATATTTTTATACTATTCATTGCAAATTGATTTTTTTAAATTAAATTCAAAATATCATGGCCTGTGGGGATGGTTTCTGTTTTGGACGTGTGGCAGTTAACTGGTTGAGAGACTAAAAATAACAATTAGCCTCCAGGCAGAAGCAACTGCCCCACCCTGTTGAAAACACTTTCGCCACACCTTAGGACTATTGCCTGGGGTGCAATTCAAGTTGGAATCCTATCAGTTTGTCGGCAGAGGTGGTCTCTGGAGGCTTTGCATCTTTGCCTGATCTAATTAGTCAAAAACAGCCTTTAATACTAGTCACAAACTCAGAAAGCCAAAATGAGAAGACAAAGAAACAACCCCCAAATGAAAGAATTAGAGAATTCTCCAGAAGAAGAGATAAATGAAGCAGAGATAAGAATTTTATCTGAAACAGAGTTCAGAGTAATGATGGTAAAGATGCTCAACAATATGAACAAAGATCCAGTAACTATGAAAACAGAATAGTCTGAGATAAAGAATGACATAGCACAAATAAAAAAAAAAAAAAACATTGGAAGGAATACACAGCAGATTAGGGGAAGCTGAAGATCAAATCAATGAATTAGAAGAGAGAGTTGAAAATATCACTCAATCAGAGAACCAAATAGAGAAAATTAAAAAACAGAAGGACAGTTTAAGGGTGCTGTAGGACAATGTGAAACATAACAATATTAAAATAGCAGGTGTGCCAGAAGAGGCAGAAAGGGATAAAGAAATAGAGAATATGTTTGAAGAAATAATGGCAGAAAACTATCATAATGTGGTAAAGGAAAAAGTCACATAAGTTCAAGACGCACAGAGAACCCCAAGCAAGAAGAACCCAAACAGGCCCATGCTCAGACACATCATAATTAAAATGCAAAAAGTTAAAGACAAAGAGAGAATCTTAAAGGCATAAAGAGAAGAGAAAACTGTTATCTACAAAGGAGTTGCCATAAGGCTGACACCTGATTTCTCATCAGAAACTCTACAGGCCAGAAGGGAATGGCATGAAGTCTCAAGGTAATGGAAAACAAGGATGTGAGACCAAGATTACTATATCCAGCGAGGCTATTATTCAAAATAGATAGTCAAATAAAGAGCTTCCCAGACAGACAAAAAAAAAGGCTAAAGAAGTACATCCCCACCACACCTGCATTACAAGAAATGCTAAATGGACTACTGTAATGAGAAGAAACAGAGAGAGAAACTTAGCCATACAGAATTAAAATGGCTATAAATAAGTACCTATCAATAATAATCTAAATGTAAATGGATTAAATGCTCCAATCAGTAGGCATAGGTTAGCTGAATGGATACAAAAACATGACACAACTATATGCTGTCTACAAGAGACCCACCTCAAAACAAAGGACACACACAATATGAGAGTGAATGGATGGAAAAAAATTTTCCATGCAAATAGAAAAGTAAAACAAGCTGGAGTAGCAACACTCATAGCCAACAAAATAGACTTCAAATATGAAGGCCATCACAAGAGACAACAAAGGTCACTGCATAATACTAAAAGGATCGATCCAACACAAGGATATAACCCTGGTAAACATATATACACCCAATATTGAAGCACCTAAATATATTTTTAAAACTTCTAGAATACTTTAACAGAGGGATTGACAACAATAAAGTTATAGTAAGGGACTTTTACACCCCACTGACTTCACTGGATAAGATCTTCCAGACAAAAAGTTAACAAAGAAACAGTGACTCTAAAGGACACACTGGATCAGAAGGATTTAATAGACATTTATAGAACATTTTACCCCAACACAGCAGAATGTACATTCTTCTCAAGTGCACATGGATCATTCATAAAGATAGACCACATGTTAGGACACAAAAAAAGTCTCCACAAGTTCAAGAAGATTGAAATCATATAAGCATCTTTTCAAATCACAGTGGAATGAAATTAGGAATCAACTACAGTAAAAACATCCCAAACATTCAAACACATGGAGCTAAATAGCATGTTACTAAATAATGAATGGATTACCGATAAGATCAAGAAATAAATCAAAAATTCCTGGAAACAAATGAAAATGAACACACAACAACACAAAATCTCTGGGACACAGCAAAAGCAATCATGAGAGGGAAGTTCATAGCACTACAGCCATACCTCAAAAAACAAGAAAAATAAGCAGTAAACAATTTAACCTTACAACTTAAAGAACTAGAAAGAGAACAACAAGAAAAACCCAGAATAAGTAGAAGGAAGGAAATAATAAAGATTAGAGCAGAAATAAATAACATAGAGACTAAAATAAATAAATAAATGAAACCAAGAGCTGGTTCTTTGAAAGGATTAAATAAAATTGATAAATCATTAGCCAGACACATCAAGAAACAAAGAGAGAGGACCCAAATAAATAAAATCAGAAATGAAAGTGGAGAAGTAGCCACTAACACCACAGAAATACAAAAGATTGTAAGAAAATACTATGAACAACCAACAAGCTGGACAATGTGGATAAAATTGACAAATTTCTAGAAAAATACAATTTCCCAGATCTGAATCAGGAGGAATCAGAAAACCTGAATAGAATAAATAGAAGCAGGAATCAAAAAACTCCTAGCAAACAAAAGCCCAGGTCCAGACGGCTTCACAGGGGAGTTTTACCAAACATTCAAAGAAGAACTAACACCTATATTCCTCAAACTATTTTAGAAAATCCAAGAGGAAGGAACACTTCCAAACTCTTTCTATGCAGCCAGCATTATCCTAATTCCAAATCCAGATAAAGACACTACAAAGAAAAAGAATTACAGGCCAATATCCCTGATGAACACAGATGCTAAAATCCTCAACAAAATATTAGCAAATCACATCCACAAATATATTAAAAATATCATACACCATGACCAAATGGGACTTATTCCAGGGATGCAAGACTGGTAAAATATTTTCAAATCAATAAATATGACACATCACATAAACAAATTGAAAAACAAAAACCACATGATCATATCAATAAACACAGAGAAAGCATTAGACAAAATCCAACACCCATTTTTTATAAAAACTCTCAACAAAGTGGGAATTGAGAGCGCATAATCGATAAAGTCCACATATGACAAAGCTACAGTGAACATCATACTCAAAGGGCAAAAAATAAAACCATTTCCCCTAAGAATAGGAACAAGACAGGGATGCCCACTCTCACCACTCCTGTTCAACATAGTACTGGAAGTATTAGCCATAGCGATTAGACAAGAAGAAGAAATAAAAGGCATCCAAATTGGAAAAGAAGTAAAACTGTCACTATTTACAGATGACATGATATTATACATAGAAAACCCTAAGGACTGCACCAAAAAACCACTAGACTTAATGAATTTGGCAATGTAGCAGTATACAAAATTAAAACCCAGAAATCTATATCTTTTTTATACATCAACTAGAGGCCCGGTGCACAAATTCATGCATTGGTGGGGTCCGGCCGGCCCACCCCAATCAAGGCCAATTGGGGCCAGGCCAGCCTAGGGAAGGGGCCGCGAGAGGTTGGTCAGCCGGCCCCAGCCCCGATAGGGCCAGTTGGCCGGCCACAGTGTGTGTCATAGCAACAGTCATTCCAGTTGTTTTGGTTGTTCTGGTCGCTCCTGTCATTCTGATCACTTGGCTTTTATATGTATAGATAATGAACTCACAGAAAGAAAAACTAAAAAAAAAAAAAAAAAAAATACCATTTACAATTGCAACAAAAAAATTAAGATACCTATGAATAAACTTAATTAAGGAGGTAAAAGACTTGTACTCAAAAAACTACAGAACGTTGAAAAAAGTGATAGAGGAAGACATAAACAAATGGAAGAACATACCGTGTTCATGGACTGGTAGAATCAACATCATTAAAATGTCCATACTACCCAAAGCAATCTATAGATTCAATGCACTCCCCATTAAAATTCCAGGGCATATTTCAGAGACCTAGAAGAAACTCTCCAAAAATTCATATGGAATAAAAAAAAGACCCCCAAATAGCCACAGTAATCCTGAGAAAGAAGAACAAAGTTGGAGGGATCTCAATACCAGATATCAAGCTGTATTACAAAGTCACTCTTCTCAAAACTGCCTGGTAATGGCATAAGAACAAACATATAGACCTATGGAACCGAACAGAGAACCCAGAAATTGACCCAAGCCACTATGCTCAATTAATATTTGACAAAGGGGGCAAGAGCATATAATGAAGTCAAGATAAGACAGTCTCTTCAATAAATGGTGTTGAGAAAATTGGACAGATACATGCAAAAAAAAAGAAACAAAACCACCAATTTACACCATACACAAAAATAAACTCAAAATGGATAAAGTACTTAAATGTAAGATGGGAAACTATAACAATCTCAGAGGAATTCTCAGGCAGCAAAATATAAGACCTATGTTGTAGCAATATCTTTACTGATACAGCTCCTAGGGCAATGGAAACTAAGGAGAAAATAAACAAATGAACTACCTCAAAATAAAAAGCTTCTGCACAGCAAAAGAAACCATCAACAAAGCAACAAGAAAGCCCACTGCAGGGGAGAACATATTTGCCAATGTTATCTCTGATAAGGGTTTAATCTCCAAAATTTACAGGGAAGTCATACAACTTAACAAAAGGAAGATAAACAATCCAATCAAAAAATGGGCAAAGGACCTACATAGACACTTTTCAAAAGAGGACATACAGAAGGACATGCATGAAAACATGCTCAAAGTCACTAGTCATCCGAGCGATGGAAATCAAAAAGACAATGCGGTACCATCTCACACCTGTCAGAATGGCCCTCATCAACAAATCAACAAACGATAAGTGTTGGCGAGGATGTGGAGAAATAGGAACCCTCTTGCACTGCTGGTGGGAATGCAGACTGGTGCAGCCACTGTGAAAAGCAGTATGGAGTTTCCTCAAAAAACTAAAAATGGAACTTCCATTTGACCCAGTGATCCCACTTCTAGGAAAATATCCCAAGAAAACAGAAACACCAATCAGAAAGAACATATGCACCACTAAGTTCATAGCAGCACAATTTGCCATAGCTAAGATTTGGAAATAGCCTAAGTGCCCATCAGCAGATGAGTGGATTAAAAAACTGTGGTACATCTACACAACGGAATACTATGCTGCTATAAAAAAAAGATGGAACTCTTACCTTTTGCAACAACATGGATGGACATGGGGAGCATTATGCTAAGTGAAATAAGCCAGTCAGAGGAAGATAAATATCACATGATCTCACTCATTTGTAGAATATAATGAACATAAACTGATGAGCAAAAATAGAGCCAGAGACATAGAAGCATCAAACAGAATGTACAACATATAAGGGAAGGGGAGGAGGGGTAAGAGATCAACCAAAGGTCTTGCATGCATATGAGCATAACCAATAGACACCGACAGTAGTGGGGAGAGTGCATGTGCTGGGGGGTGGGAGCAGCAAGGAGGGGACAACGGGGGGGGGGGGGGGAGACTTATGTAATACTTTAAACAATAAAAAATTTCAATTTTTTTTAAAAGGTGAAAGTAATTTGGAAAAGCTGGGTAGTGAGTATTTGGCCATTTATTTTTCTTCATTTTTGCCTCTAAGCTTAAATGCTTTATAATAAAATTATTTTTAAGCCTCATGTGCATAGGATTAGAGAATTTCAAGATGTAATATGGCCAGGATAATTATTTTTGTTACAAATTTTCAAGGTGGCCACACTTCAGAAAGGCTCAGTAGTTTGTGTTGCTGAGTATGCCTCTCCCCTATAACACGTCATGATTCAGCTTCTTAACTGATTCTGGCTTTTTCCCTCATTATTTTGTATTGAGTAAATCTTGACTTTAAAATTCTGGTTAAAGAAAAATTAACCCAAATATGACAGAGGAGGATGTCATTAACTGTAGTTAACCAGTGGCTTCTGTTCAGGTGGGGCTGGCTAGGCGCCCCCTGCAGGCTCGCTCCAGGGAGGCCACTTCCCACCTCTGCCTGGGGGCTGCAGGCTGTGGAGGTCCTATATTTCCTGTGAGTCAGTGGGACAGAGCTCTTGCCCGTTCCTGTCACCAAGAACAAGCGACCAGCTCTGCCCACACTCTTCCGGGGGCATGCCCTTGGCGTGGCCACCACCACAGGGAGGTGAGTGGCAGCAGTGGTTGGGCAGCTGAACCCTGGCTCCCACAGATGCTCCTCCTCAGCCCTGCAAGTGCTTTACCTCACTGGGGCGAAGGGCTTCGCCAATGTGAGCACTTTGGGATCTTGAGCTCAGAGGTGATGCTAGGTTACCCAGGTGGGTGCTGGTGAGAGGAAGGCAGGTCAGAGTGAGAGGAGGAAATGAGGTCCGCAAGGCAGAGGCCAGTGGTGCAACCACAAGCCAAGGACTGCGAGCAGCCTCCAGACACAGAGCAGGGAAAGGACAGACTCTCCCAGAGCCTCCAGAAAGAACCCAGCCCCCCGGAGCCTGGGTTTTAGTCCAGTGAAAGGGATTCCAGACTTCTGGGCCCTGCACATGTGAGATGATGCATATGTCATCGCAAGTCACTCAGTTCTTGATCATTTTCTACAGCAGCCACAGGAGACGAATCCAGACAGACTGTGGCTGAGGAAGGAAGAGCCAGGGCTGGGCGGGGAGGAAGGCCTTCCTCCTGTCAGAGATAAGCGGGTCCATGAAGAGCGTGGAGAGAACAAGGGGTGTGTTGTGAACCAGACTTCCTGGTGGCAGCCCCGGCCCCATGGTGGTCAGCAGTGTTGTTGGGAGCAGTGGGCCTCGTCTGCCTTTGCTCTCTCGTCTGTGAAATGAGTGATAACAGAACCCACTCAGGGGCATTAGGAGTCTGAACTGCCTGATGTGCGCAGTGTTTGCCCAGCGCCTGGCACCGACGGAGCAGAGGTGCTGTAAACATTGGCGATTATTATCTGAGCCCACAGCTGTCCACAGGCTTTGCTATGTGTTTATGGTGCCCAAGTTTATTGGCCTATTTAATAAGACACCCTTCCTTTTGGCGACTGCATGAATTCTGTATTTCTCTGTATCTAAAGCTAGAGTCCCTGCTTCTTTGGGGGCAGTGACATTGGGCTGAACGCATGGTCCTTGCTTGGTGGACGTTTGTTCTGTTTTCACTGAGCACAGAAATGAGCACACGTGTCCTTATGCAAGCACAGGTCTGTGGTTACCTGTTTAGGTCTTGACTCCGACCCTTGGGTTCACATCCTCCTACCTGTGCTTGCACTCAGGCGGATTTCCCTAAAGCCCCGGAACCTGCCTGGGGTAGGAAGGACTCCTGTAGTGTTGGGCGTGCAGGCTAATTGGGGGTCTAATCTAAAGTTGTGGGAATGTAAGAAGCTTCCTAGCTCACAGCCAGCATGGCCATGGTTCTGAAAAGGGGAACTCATTCAGATTCTGTCCTGTTTCCCTAGACAGCACCCTCAGGTGGTGCGGCCTTTGGGCACTTTTATGGTAACTGGCTCTCCCGACGGCTCCCAGTGTAAGCTACCTTCCAGCTCATAGGAAATTTCCCCTTCTCAGTGGCAATGGGGGAAAGTGCTTCATTCCAGGCTGAGAGGAGCTTGTGCTCTGTGAGGCGGAAGGCAGCACAGGTCAGGGCTCGCTGAGGGGACAGACAGCGCAGGCAGGTGGCAGTGCCAGGTGCAGAGAGGCAGGAGGTACAACTGGAGCTGTCTCCTAAGAACAGTGTGTGAAGAGCCTCAGGCGCCCAGCTTGGGAGCTGAGCCAGAGTCCTTCCTTCACCAGGTGTGCAAGGGGCTGTGTGAAAATAGATGCTGTGTGATCCCGGGTTTGGAAATGCTGGGAAAACAAGCTAAAGAGTTTCTTTCCTTTATAAATTCTCAGAGCCTAGTAACACACTTACAATTTCCCAGAAGTGCATATAATAGATAAGTAGAAATGAGACCCAGAACTAAAGCATCAGAAAGAGAGAGGGGGGAGGGAGGGAAATAACCAGGATGAGGGATAGAAAACAACTGGTGACCAATTGTGTGGTGGAGTGGGAGTGCTGAGTAGTGAGGGCGCTGCGGAGGCATGGCAGGGGAGAGTTCAATAGTTTCAAGGTGAGGATCTCAGGCAGGGGCAGCATTTCCAGCATCAGAGGAGAAGAGAAGTGGGACTGGTTGTGTAGAAAGATGTGGGGTTTGCAGTTCCTAGGACTTGCTTTCTTTGGTGATGCTGACAGGCTAGCTGATGGGCCAAGGGCCACGACCTTTGATCATGTGGATCTGGAGCAAGATGAGCGGCGGGAACAAAGCTGGGTGAAGTTGAGGAGTTCAGACCATGGGTACCGATGAGGCCTCCAGAGATAGCAGGGTAGGAGGCAAACCACGTCCGATTACAGAAATCGGTGATGATGCTGTGGTCGTGGGCAGAAGGGCAGAAGGGCAGAAGGGCAGAAGGGCAGAAGGGTGGGCCATGTTTAGCTCTCAAGTACCATTCATACTCTGATTAGGGTCACTGATGGCAGCTGCATCTGTCCTTGCAGAATCACCACTTGTGCAATGACTATGAACAAGTATGTGG
Source organism: Corynorhinus townsendii (assembly GCA_026230045.1). Classification (NCBI taxonomy): domain Eukaryota; kingdom Metazoa; phylum Chordata; class Mammalia; order Chiroptera; family Vespertilionidae; genus Corynorhinus; species Corynorhinus townsendii. The sequence continues at coordinate 96,508,163 of JAPDVU010000007.1, read as the reverse complement.
AAGAAAACGTGTCTCAGAAATCCTACACAACCATCAAGTACTTCATGAAGATGCTGAGCAGTGTCAGCGAGACCCTGATCTTCATCTTCATGGGTGTGTCCACCGTGGGGAAGAACCACGAGTGGAACTGGGCCTTCGTCGGCTTCACACTGGCCTTCTGCCTGATCTGGAGAGCACTGGGTGAGGAGCACGTTGTCCCAAAGAACACCCATCAACTCACTAAAAGAGCGGGACTTCCTTCTCACCCCTCCCTGCTATTGCTGCTGCCGCTTCATCTTCCTTCCTGTCTTCATGCTCCCCATCCCCCTTCTCTTCCTCCTCTTTTTCCTTTCATCCTCATTCTTTTCCTCTTTCTTCTCTTCCCCCTCTGCCTTTTCTGTTCTTTTCTTCCTTTAGCATCTTCATGCCTTTGTTATAAGTCAAGTTAACCTTTCTTGACTCCTCTGAGTCCACATTTTAACCCATGAGCTTTTACTAAAAGCCTAGTCATATGAGCAAGGAGAGGAAGGGGGTCAGATGCCTTGGAGCCTATGCTTAAATCCTTTCCCTGCCACAGAAGCACGGAAAAGGAGTCTTCACACTTACACACCCTGGCTCACACAAGCTGGTGTTTTGGTTGTTTTCCTTCTCAGGTGTCTTTGTCCTGACTCAGGCCATTAACTGGTTCCGGACAATTCCCCTGACCTTTAAGGACCAGTTCATCATTGCCTATGGAGGGCTCCGAGGGGCCATCTGCTTTGCGCTGGTGTTTCTCCTTCCTGCTGCTGTGTTTCCCCGGAAAAAGCTCTTCATTACGGCTGCAATCGTCGTCATATTCTTCACTGTCTTCATTCTGGTGAGTAGAGTATTTTTCTCCCAGCAACATCTCTGCCTTTACCAGGAGGAAACCTATTGTGAGACTGTCATAATTGTGAGAAATGCTCACCTGTCTGAATTCAGTTAACAGGCTTGGAGACAGAAGTATGGCGAAATGAGGCTTTCAGTGTGGTCTTGAAAGAGCAGGTATCTGGTTGAACAGGCACACACGGAGCAGTAATCACAGGCAATTTATCCCTAATGTGCAAGAGTCCCTCCCCCGGTTCCTCATTGGCTGAGTACTATGGGGTAAACAGTTTTCCCCATACATCGCCTAGGTCTTATTATCTTCTATTGGGTTGTTTTAAAAAATGGCCTGAGGCCTTTTCTAGTTGCCTCCACCTCTCTTTGTCTAGTTGTGGCAGGCAGATCTTCCTGGAAAATGTGCTGCTGGTCACATACAGAGTTCTTAAACCCTTTCCCCTCCTCCCTACATCCTGTTTGCCCTGGGAACATTCAGTAACCATTTCCATGAAAAGTTCACTGTGCTGGAGATGGATCATAGAGGCCTACTTCCTACATAATGAACTCCTTCTGCAGGGTGCAGCTCCATGAAGGTGGGTTGAAGCTCTATCACATGGATGTTTTTCCCCCACCTTCCTCCCCACCCACCCCCTACCCCTGTCTTTCCTCCTTCCCTCCCACTCTCTCTAAAAACAATGGAAAAAATATCCTCACTCCTTGGGTGAGGATTTTAAAATATTATAAAATTATAAATAATATCAGTAATGTTACATAAAATATAAGCTGTCTCTCTTATTTTCAACTTATGCTCAAAATCAGGCAGAGGTGGAGTCCAGGTGGAAAGGCCCACCATGGGAGTGGCTGTGGGTGGGTAGTCTGGCCTCTGCTCACAGCCCTGCTAGCCTCTGCCCACTTGGCTCTGGGATCTGGGTAATGTCCCTCCTCCCAGGCAGCAGAGAGGAAATCTGAGCACAGCCGCTGATGCAGGGACTGGCCAATGATTGGACTGGATGATTTGCTATGTTTAATTTTAACTAAGTAAAATGGTAATAAAAGGAAGAAAAATGATTAGAGCACAAAGTTATTATTTAATTAATCCCATAATCATGCAGCAAGCCTCAGAATTCTGGAAATCCACTCATTGGTTGTCTGGAAGCCATCTGGTGGCAAGGCTGGCTGGGGTTCAAGGACAGCAGTCTCTGTGGTCTACATTGACCTTAGAGTTGTATCACTTCTGCAGCAGTGGCCTGAATGGTGAAGTGCCGGGGTTTTCCCTCACTAGCAGGTTAACAGGTTATTGTTACATTTTCATGGATGCTTACAGAAGACACCTGACTCCCGGGTGAGAGACAAAGGACTTTCTTACTCAGGGTGAAGTCCTTCATGTTGGTTCTAGTCAGTTCTCCACACCAAAGTTCCCATGGGTGACACCAGGGCCTGTGTGGAAGGCCTGCATGTACAGGGGCAGAGGGGCAGGCAGGGCTCAGCTGAGGTCGGACTCTTTGTTGGAGGGCAGCATACCTCACCTCCAAAGTTAGCTTGTTCCAAGTGCAACCTTGACGCTGCCTGAGTGACAGCAGTTGGCCTTGTGCTGGGGCGCCCTCTGCAGGGGTGTGGACACGGGACAGCAGGGAGCCGCCCCACCGCCCCACACACCATGCTCACAGCCTATTAGCACAGAGGGGCCCGTGCTCACTCTCCTACAGCCAGTGTGTGAACCTTCAAATAAGCTTGAGTTTGGTAAATAAGTGGTCATATGTTTTACATATTGCTGTACAGTGCAATAATGACTCATTCCTACCTTTCATTCCCATGCCATTACTAGGTAGAGTTCCATGAAATTCAGAAAATTTTATTCTTGTTCTACAACAAAATGAGCAAGACAATCAGGGTTTTTTAAGATGAAAATGTAGGTGCCTCATTTAGGATCTGAGAGAGAGGACAGCAGACAATGGCACCGGGGGTTTTGACTCAGCAAGTGAGTGAAGAAGGAACATTCACTTTCCTGCCGGCAGTGCTGGTGGGGAGGGTGGAGCAGGCGTTCGGTTGCCATGCTGGGCCTGCATATTCGCCTCTTGGACATCATGGAGACATGACCAGGCGGCTATGCAGATGGGTCCAGAACTTAGGGGAGATGCATCAGCATGGAGACGGCTTTGAGAGCATGAGTCTGGCTGAGTGCAGAGTGAGGAGAGCTGGCACTGACATTTAGAGGTCAAACAACACTGAAGAGCCGGCCTAGGAGACTAGAAAGGTGAACAGGTGAACGGTAACATCGAAGAAAGCAGAGGAGGCTCCTGAAGTCACGTGAGGGGCATATTCAGGACGGAGAGGGTTCTAACCACCCTGGCTACAGCTTTGGGGCCAGGCCGGGGGGGGGGGGGGGGGAAGAGAAGGGGGTGGCCTGTGGGGGCCAGGCCAGGTAGGGGTGCCCTGTGGTGGCCAGGCCAGGTGGAGGGGGGGGGCCTGTGGGGCTAGCCAGGTGGGTGGGCAAGGGCGTGGGGAATGCCCTGCTTCATGGAGCACTGTCAGAGGGTGAAGGGGGGCATTTGGGGGAGGCCAGCGGAGCAGGAGGTAGGAGACACCACAACTCAGTGGAGGTCTGGAAGGGGAGCGTGGGAGTACCCCCAGGGGATCATGTACTGAAGGGATTTCTGCAACTGAATTTCAGAGACAGGAGTCAAGCAGCAGGGCTGAGTGCTGGTAGCACAGTGAAGTGGAGGGCACGGGTGGGGGGAAGGAGCGAGGGGGGGAGGGAGGGGCCAAGTCCTGGAGGAAGGCTGAGCAGAGGCCTTCCCAGGGGACCTGAGCGAAGGGCACGAGACCTGCATGTGCCTGGTAAACACTGTGTCCAGCGGGCTCTCGGGCTCTGTGTGAAGTGTATGTAGCAGTCACAGTGAGAGATGTCTACTTAAATGTGCTTTTATTGGTTTAAGGGAGTGAGGTCTTTCTAGGCCTTATCAGGTTGCTCCCCAGGTGACTAAATTAGAGAGATAGAAACACCAATGATGAGAGAATCACCGATCTGCTGCCTTCTGCACACCCCACACAGGGGACCGAGCCCACAACCCAGGCATGTGCCCTGACCGGGAATCGAACCATGACCTCCTGGTTCATAGGTCGATGCTCAACCACTGAGTCACACTGGCTGGGCTAGTGATATATTTTTTTAACAAAATAATTTCTTTTTTAACAAAATAATTTTTTTAACAAAATAATTCCAAAAATTGCCTGCTAAATCAGCTAAGAAATATAAGGCAGCTTCTTCCTTTAAAAAAAAATTTAATCCAAAGAAATCAGTTTCTTCCAAAAGAATAAACCAAAAGGGCACTCATTACCGGCATTTCATAAGCAGTAGGTTTCAGGGCTCTGAGAGCAGAGAGTGCAGGCAGCAGGAGCAGAGAGGGGCTATGGAAACCAGTCCCTCTGCGCCTGCTGCCCAGCAGCCCTCGCAGATCCCGCTCTCAGGTGGCGTGTCTGTTGAGCCAAAGCCCAGTGAATGGATGAAAATTGTACTTGAGCTTTGCAACTATGTTTTGCAGTGGTTTGATAGAAGTCTAAGGTGGTGTGTTTGTTTTTAAGGGAGTGAGCTATCTTTCTAGGCCATATTGGGTTGCTCTCAGGTGACCTAAATTAGAAATTTTCCAATGAGCCTTCTCAAAGGTATTCTTTTTCCCCCCTCTGTCTCTTCCAACCAAAGACCTAGGCTCCTGTAATATAACATCTAATTTAAGGAAATAAATTCATACGACACTCAGAGGTGCCAAGTACCCTAGTTCCAAAGCATACGGATTGAGGAAATAAGAGAGGAACCAAAGAATGAGAGAGGGAGGGAGGGAGGGAGGGAGGGGACCGAGGGAGGGAGGGAGGGAGGGAGGGAGGGAGGGAGGGAGGGAGGGGACCAAGGAAGAAAGGAAGGAAAGAAGGGAGGAAGGAAGGAAGGAAGGAAGGAAGGAAGGAAGGAAGGAAGGAAGGAAGGAAGGAAGGATTGAGTAAGGGAAGGAGGAGGGAGGGAAGGAAGGAAAGATTGAGGAAGGGTGGGGGGAGGGAGGGAGGAGGGAACCAAGGAAGGAAGGAAGGGGAGAGGAAGGCAGGACTTGTGAAATCTCTCCCATGGGGCCTGACATGATTCTGCAGATAATCCAGAGAGAGGAGTGACTATTGAAGGGAGCAGTGTCTGAAGCCCTTGCCTGCAATCAGTACTTGTTATTAAGTAGAAACTAATTATAAGATGCTAGAGGCCCAGTGCATGAAATTTGTGCACTGGTAGAGTCCCAAGCGGCTACCAGCTGCTGGCTGCCGGCCAGATACTCCCTCCCTTCCCCCAGCCAGCCCCGCCTCCTGGTCGAACTCCTGGATGAACTCCCAGTTGAGGGGACAATTTACATACTACACTTTTATTATATAGGATGTTGTAGTTTAGAAACTTCAGCTTATGGGGCACCGGGCCATGCTTGCCTCCTGGTTGGTCAGTTGTGTCTTATTTGTGACAGTGCAGTTATTTCTCAGTTATTCGTCCAGTGGGAGGATCAGCATAGGGACTGGGGCAGGCCCCTTGTCCCATCTTTATTTTTATGTGCTATATTTACAAATACCATGGACCCATTATTTACTAAATGAATAGTGACCAAAAAAAAGCAGGTAAAACAACAGATTATGTCCTTAAAACACATTGCATAGTTTTAAAATTGATTTTGTTGATTTTTTCGCTCGAGTTATTAAACTAGTGGCGTCATGGAATCTGGATTCAGTGAAATCCATCTCTGTAAAACCATGTTTGCACCTATTTTCATTTACATGAGTTATAAATGACAGACTATGTATTGATTAGAAAACTGCTGTTACCACCTATGTTATTTCAAAGCAGCACACTTTGAACGTGGCACAAATGCAACGAAAGGTGTGTCCTACCAAATTTGGTCAAATCAGTTCACACCTCAGACAGTTAAAGTTAAGCTGAAAAATGCCCAAAGCTGGATGGATGGGATAAAATGAATGGCCTCATTTTTTAAAATGTGTGTGTGTGTGTGTGTGTGTGTGTGTGTGTGTGTATGTGTGTGTGTGTGTGTGTGTGTGTGTGTGTGTGTGTGAGAGAGAGAGAGAAAGAGAGAGAGAGAGAGAATTTGTTTTATTAAAAGCGTTCGTAAAGATTTAAAGATTTGTGGAAATATGAGATGAAAATCAAATATACAGCAGGGAACATATCTCAACATATCCACTCCCCAAAGCCCCAGTAGCCCTCCTATACATGGATTCTTCATGCCAAGTAGCAGCAGCCGTCACCTACGAAACAAGAAACTTAGGGAACGTCACTGACCCACCTTCTCACTGCCTCCTCACCTGGCCTCTTTTAGTGATCGTATTATCTAATTTTAGTTACATTCACTGCTAGTTTGTTGTGATATCTGAAAGTCCTTGTTATTCTTTTTCTAAATTTTTCTGGTTACATTTGCTCTCCCAGCCTCTCAGCTTGCTCTCTCACATCTGCTACAAATCCTTTGGAATGTTATTGGGGTTGTATTGCATGGATGGATGTTGAGATAAAATCATTGTCATAATATTGTTAAGTAATCCCATCTAGGAACTGTATATCTTTTTTAAACTCAAATCATTTTAATATCTTTTAATTAAATTTTATAGTTGGTTTTGTAAAAGTTTTATGCATTTTGTAATATATATATGAAGAGAATATTTAAGTACACATACATATGTATTTAGTATCTAGACAGTACACTACTATATATCTAATGTATTATTTGCATACTGGTACATACTACTAAATGGATTCTCTCTCTACATATAGATATAAACATAAGTATAGTTTTCATTGCTATTGTATAGGTGTTTATTGATTCCTTTTTAAATCAGTGTAAGGGATGGATTTGTGTATGTTGATTTTATGTAGAGACACTTTATTAAACTTTCTTGGTACTTTTACATGAAAAATAATTGTCTTAGATATTTTAGGACCAAAATAAAGTTTTCCCTGAGCAGCGATCACCATGTTTTTCCATGCCTCTCTCCCACCGTGTGTTCTCACTTAATTGCCTGGGACGTGCATAGCTGGGCCCAGCACAGAGAGAGTACCTTGGTTCCTGGTTGTGATGGCAATGCTTTTCATGTTTCGTTATCATGTAGATTTCTGTCAAGTATTTCCGCATGTTAAGGACATTTCTTCCTGTTCCTTGCTTCCCAGATTGCCTGTGGTTCTCTCATTCCCCACGGGCAAGTGAAACATGCCCAACCCTCCATGCCCTCCTCACGCCGAGCCGTGCTCCTCTGCCTGGCGTTTTGGAAGGCTCCTCCCCCATGCTCCCACGGACCTGCCTCCCTGGGCCTGTTCCCTGCATCTCGTTCTCCTCTGCCCGCTCCTGTTTTGGGTATATTATCCTCCCCATCACACTATAGTCCTTAACTATTCCTGTTTGTGTCTTAAATGACCAAGCTCCTGACATGTATAAAACAGATGCTCAATTAAAATGGTTTTAATAAATCAATGACTGTAAGAATCATTGAGAAGTTTTCTATGGATCATACAGGCAGGTGATTCCTGTAACTTGGATAATACTTTATTCTTTCTTAGAATTTCTTTCTACTTCTTAGAATGACATTTTCAGTTTCTTGCATTTTGTTCATCCTGTTTCTAGCAGCATGCCCCAGGAGACGCTGGCTGCTGCAGAGGAGGGAAATCACACAGTGCTCACATATGGTGCTGCATCTGGGGAGCAGGATATCTTGCTGGTTATGGAACCTTAGGAAAATAAAAGTTATCACTGAATTTTTAATTTCATTTCATAAGAAAATTCACTCTCTCTTCAATTGCAGGGAATAACCATTCGGCCACTAGTGGAGTTTCTTGATGTTAAAAAGGCCAATAAGAAGCAGCAAGCCGTGAGTGAGGAAATCCACAGCCGGGTAGGTTCCAGGGGCTAACAGGCCAGGTGAGAGAGAGGTCGTGGCTCTGCCACACGGTGTGACGCCAGGTGCTCGGTACCTGAAGAAGAGGGAGTGGAAGAAGGTAAAAAAGAGGGAGGGCTGAGAAAGGCATGAGCTGGGGTTCAGAGTGAGTGAAGCCTTGTGGTAGCTTCTCCAGCTCAGCCTGGCGAGCTCCCAGTGAAGGGCCCCTCATTACCTCCTTCAACCTGAAAATGTTTCCACTAGAAAATTATCATATTTCATATTTTCTAAAATTATGAATAACCTTTTAAAGATAAAACAATAATCTCAGAAATGCTTAGTATCCAGGTGACAAACATCTCATCAATGTTTGAAAATTGATTCTTATGTCATTGCTTTCAGTAAAAAAAAAAAGCAAAAGCTACTAGTATTTGAAGTGTAAGCATGATATAAATAGAGTAGAAATTACGCTTTTAGTTAAGATTAATCCATGAGCCTGCTTTCTTCTTTCTAGTTCTTTGACCATGTGAAGACTGGGATTGAAGATGTCTGTGGACACTGGGGCCACAACTTTTGGAGAGACAAGTAAGAAGGCGGAGGCCCTTGCCCATAAAGTGGCTCCAGATGGCTCGGGGGCACTCACTGGCGGGTGTGGTTTCTCAGAGTAAACGCTCCCTATGCTGCCAGAGTGTGGCCTTTAGGACAAGTTGGGTTATAACAGAGACCTGGGACAGTGGTGGCTTTAACAAGATAGAAGTGTGTTTCTCTCTGATATAAATAGCCTGAGGCAGGCAGTGTAGGTTTCCTCGCTGAGTTCTACTCACAGGTTCCTCACGGTCCCAGGGCCCTCTATCTAGTTGATGCCACTAACAACTTCCATTTCCAAAGTTGCTTCATAGACCAAAATGTCTGCTCCAGCATTAGCCATTATGCATAAAGTCCAGGCTGACCTTGGGAAGAAGGATCATGAAGAGACAAAGAATATGTACTAGCCTCCTCCTAACAAAGACACACACATTCCCACACAGTTCTTCCAGTTACATCACAGGCCTGGCCCTTCGCAGCCAGGCCTCAGTCCATGGGACACTTCACACTGCAAGCGACACTGAAGAATGCAGTCTATTTGGTAAAGACTGGGGGTCCCATTACTGTTTGTTCTGCCAAATAAGTTGAGAGCATCTGAGGCCATAAATAGACTGACAGAAATAACAAGTATTTTTAAAGCTACACTTAGCTAAAAGATTATGTGCACTTATATAAATGAGTCTATCTATCATCTATCACTTGTCTACCATCTATCATCTATCTAGCACCTATCTATCATCTGTCTATCATCTATCATCTACTTGTCTACCATCTATCATCTATCTAGCACCTATCTATCATCTGTCTATCATCTATCATCTGTCTGTCATCTATTTATCATCTATCATCTGTCATATATCTATCACTTATCATCTATCATCTATCATCTATCATCTATCACCTATCATCTGTCTATCATCTATCATCTGTCTATCATCTATCACCTATCATCTATCATCTCTCTATCATCTATCTATCACCTATCAACCATCTGTCTATCTGTCATCTATCATCTATCATCTATCACCTATCTATCATCTGTCTATCATCTATCATCTGTCTATCATCTATCACCTATCATCTATCATCTATCTATCATCTGTTTATCATCTATCACCTATCATCTATCTATCACCTATCAACCATCTGTCTATCTATCATCTATCATCTATCATCTCTCTATCTATCTTATGTCTATCATCTATCATCTGTCTATCTATCTGTGGGGTTTTTGCCTTTAAATGTTCTGTGCTGGATAAATAAGACTCAGTGTCTCTCTTCAAGCATCTTATAGTTGAAGTGGAAAAGGCAGCCTAGCCAAGCAGAATGGCTAGCTAGGAGAGACTTAGGAAGGAGGGGGCATGTCAGCTGGTCCCTGAAGATGGGCAGGTTCTGTAGCTGGTGGATCCTCTTGCCCTCCTGCCTTGTCACAGAGCCCACCCCAGCTAATTATATGAAGTTGACCAGCCTACCAATTTATGTAATTTAATATAGGGAATTTTTAAGTGTTTATGTGACAGTGCACTACATGAGAAGTGTAAGCGATAGACTCATGCCCTTAAATGTTTGCAGTATAATAAAGGCAACAAAAAAGTATTTGAAGTGTAAGCATGATATAAATAGAGTAGAAATTACGCTTTTAGTTAAGATTAATCCATGAGCCTGCTTTCTTCTTTCTAGTTCACCTCTATAAAGCAAATAGAGGTGTGTGAGTGTGTGTGTACGCGCGCGTGAGTGTGAGATGTCACTAAGTCATAAAATGAGCTGTGGAGACTTTAAGTGCTAAATCACCTTTATAACCCTGACCATACTGTTTACCAATGGAGAATGGCTCCTTGGACCAAGCTTACTTCATCACTAAAGGAAACTATTTATTTGTCACATCCTATATAATAAAGAGCTAATACACTAATTAGACAGAACAGCCGAACGACCTTCCAGACGTCCTCCCGGATGAGCTTCCGGATGAAGCGGGGCTGCGAGGGCCAAGCCCCTTGCACGAATTTCTTGCATGGGGCCTCTAGTATGGACATAAAGTAATAAAATAACACAAACTAAAATCTCCACTGTAAAAATCTGGCAGCAGTGGCCATTGACCTTGGGCAGTGTTCACTGTTCTTGGAGGCGGAAGGTAGGCCAGAACACCCTGGCCGTGTGCCTGTGACTGCATGGCCCTGCTTTACAATCCCTGGTAGCAGCTCGACACAGATGGCTCTGCCTCTCCTCCCCACTGATTCCACAACCATGCTGTCCCCTGCTTCTCCCTTTCCCAAGCACTCTTCTCCCTTCCCTGTCATCCTGCTAGTCCTGCCTGGTGACAGGTGTCAAGTGAGTAGAACAATTTGTTCCTTTTCAAAGGTAACAATTGGGCTAAAGATTTATATCACTCCACTGCCCCCAAATGAGGAAAAATATGAGTGTCCTGGCTAGGTAGCTCAGTTGGTTAGAGCCTCGTCCTAATATCAGGGCACAGACAAGAATCAACCAATGAATGCACAAATAGTGGAACAACAAACTGATGTTTTTTTTTCTCTCTCTCTCTCTCTCTCTCTCTCTCTCTCTCTCTCTCTCACACACACACACACACACACACACACACTAACTCTGTCTCTCTCTCAAAAAAAAAATTGATACTTTTTTTTAAAAATAGATATGTGTAGAGATGGGATCCAGGCAGAGTTAGAAGAAGGAAGAAGTGGCCCTGTAGTGTGTGGATTTGTCTGGGATGCAAGTGGAAGGAGGATCCGGGAAAGGCTGGCTGTGTCCTGTCTTGCAGGGAGAGGCACTTTATCTCTGAGGCATGAGTCTGTCCCAAGCAAACACTGCAAGTTGCAGCTGATTGAACTGTAAATACTGAATTTGGCAGAGACAACTGATTCATGTCTGAAAGATAATATTGTTCCATGCCTGACTTGTTTTCTGCCCTGTGCATACTTCATTTAATTATTTAAACATTTCCCTTAAGCATTTCATGCACAATGTTTTACAGGTAAATCTATAATAATAAAAGTGTAATATGCTAATTAGACTGGACAGCCAAACGACCTTCCAGACGAAGCCATGGCTGCGAGGGCGGAGCTCCTTGCATGAATTTCATGCATCGGCTTTTAGTTTTGAATAATTTTCTGGATGGTCAAGTGTGCTGATAATGCCGGGAAGTGGGTATGGAGCAGTGCGGTACTGACAAGCCATTTTAGCTTTAGTTCTCCTCAGGTCCTATCTCTGGTATGTACTAATTGTTGATGTTACCAAAGATGACATGAAAAGAAGTGATTGTTTTGTGTGCTGGGTACCTTTCCCTTTCCTCTGGAACCCTTATGCTGTGGATTTCTAGTGTCCTGCAGGGAATTCTGGAGGCAGTGGATCCTTTGAGAAAGATGTGACAGGGCAATGCAGTAAGGGAGTTTCTCAAACTTGGCAGAAGGAATCTAAGGATGGAGAAGGAGACGTCCCATGTGCGACTTGGTGGAGAAATGAAAGGTGTAGAAATAAAGCAGAAGAAAGAAAGTGCACAGTCCACCTGGCCTGTGTGCTCAATGTGCCAAGAGGCCACTGGTTCACTACCCGGGCTCCATGGCCCCTGCCGGGCCGTGCAGGAGACAGCCAGTCCATGTGGATGTTTCTCTCGTATCGGCTTCTATGTCTCTCTCCCTCTCCCTTCCTCTCTCTCTAACATCAATGAAAACATATTTTTAAAAAGGAAAGTGCACAGCTCATCAGATGTGATTATCCTTAATGTTATTCTTTATTTTGTTTGAATCTAGGGAAAAGCTAAGACAATAACAATAAAAGAAATTTTAAAAGAGGTGTTGCTGCCAGGAGTCCTGCTCAAACTTAGACTAAAATGGGGCCCAGAAGTTAGTGCCAGGGCCAGACAAGAGCAAAACTTCTAAGGATGACTCTCTAATTATTCGCAGCCCTCTGGTGTTCAAAACCAAGAATGTGGTTATCATTGTTTTTTGTTTGTTTGTTTTCAAAGCACAGGTGTGCCTATAAAACTCCTGGGCTCATGGTAATCACTGTAATAAATTTATTTATTTCTCAACAAATATTTACTGCATGCTGTATTGTTTACATATTGACATAACAATGTTACATAAAAACCAACCCAATAGTCAAGTGCTCAAAACAATAGTCACTTATTATTAAAGCGCCTGAGTCAGGAGGGGGGGGGGCGGGCAGCTGCTCTGGGCGGGGCGGGCGGGTCTGACTGGTCACGCTCCTGCTTCAAGGGCTTGTGTGGTGTCCCTGGCCCCGCTGCCTCTTCTGTACCCACGCTGCCTCTTCTGTGCCCACGCTGGCTTCACGTGCTCCATGTGACATTCTTCTCTGTCTCGGGACTGATGGCCACTCCATTCACATCCTCCTCATGGTAACTGTGCAGGCACGGGAGGCAGGGTAGAATGAGCAAGCCTCTGCTTCTATCGCCATGTCTGCTGTTAGACCACTGACCAACGCAAGGAACTACTGAGCTGAGTGGCAGGAATCAGGCCAGGTGGATAGAAAGACATTGCCGAGTAATATGGCAGAGGATGTGGATATAGGGAGGAACTGGGGCCGCAGGATTCCTTCTTGCATCCAAGCTTACAAGTGTGAGGCACTGAGCTGTGCGCTGGCGATACCCAGAAACTGCCCCCACCTCAGTCCACAGAGGCCACTCTCATGCAAGGAAACAGAAAGCAGCACAAATACTAGATTCATAGCACATTAGAAAATAGCTTCTGTGGAGGAAAATGTATCCACGAAACAGAATAGGAAGTTTAGTGAAGAACAGGTGACATGTCTGTGGGAGGAGGGTTCCCAGGAGGAGGAATAGTCCGTAGAGAAGCCATAGGTGGGAGCACAGCTGTAGAGTGTCCAGGACAGCAAGGACACCAGGAAGGACACCAGCAAGGACACCAGCAAGGACACCAGGAAGGACATCAGGAAGGATACCAGCAAGGACACCAGGAAGGACATCAGGAAGGATACCAGCAAGAACATCAGGAAGGACACCAGAAAGGACACCAGAAAGGACATCAGCAAGGACACCAGGCAGGAAAGTAAGGACACCAGCAGGGACACCAGCAAGGACAGGAAGAACACCAGGAAGGACAGGAAGGCAGAGGGACCCGGGTAAGAGGAGCACTAAGCAGTGCAGCTGCTGGCTGTATAGGGCCTCCAGGTCACGGCTTTTCCTCAGGTGAGATGCAGGGGAGTCTCATTGTTTGATGTATGTTTTAACAGGATCACTCCAGCTTCTGTGTCAAGGATGGGCTGTAGGAATGTGGCAGTAGGAGCAGGGAGACCAGTCAGGTGCCCGTTGTAAGAATTCATCAAGAGATAACCATGTCTTGGGCGTGGTGATAGCAGTAGAAGTGGTGAGGAATGGTTGGGTTTTGTAGGTATTTTGGCACCAAGAGAAACTGCTGATAGAGTGGACAGGGAGTATTTGTTTGCCAGAGGCATTGTAGCAAAGTACCACTGTTGGGGTGGCTTAAACAATAGTAGTTTATTTTCTCAGTTCTGTGGGCTACAAGTCCAAGGTCAATGTGCTGGTAGATGTTGTTCCTTCTGAGGGCCATGAGGGAAGGGCCTGTCACAGGCCTCTCTCCTTGGCTTGCAGATGGCCTTCTTCTTCCTACCTCTTCATGGCATCTTCCCTCAGTACATGTTTGTCCACGTTTTCTCTTATTACACAGACACATCATGTTGGACTCAGGCCCACTCGAGTGACCTCATTTTCACGTAATCACTCCTGTCTCCACATATGGCCACATTCTGAGGGACTGGGGTTCTGGCTTCAACATAGGAATTTTTAGATGGACACCATTCAGTTATAACATGGAACACGAAAGAAAGAGAAGAATCAAAGATGACATCAGGGTTCTGACCTGGTGGAGTTCCCATTAACGGAAATGGGAGGGTTACAGAGGAGACAAGCCCAGCTTGAGCACATGGAGATTGAGATGTCTACTCGATAGCCACGTGGAGATGTTGATTAGGCCGCTGAATATTTATTTCTAGGGTTTAGGAGAGAGGCTGGAGCTGTAGATACACATTTGAGAGTCACTGGCCTAGAGATGCTATTAAAATCCATGCGACTGGGCAAGTTCACCAGGAGGGTGCGTGGGGGTAGAGAAGAGGACCAGAGGCAGAGCCAGGGACACTCCTGCACGAAGAGTACGGGAAGAGGAAAAGGGATTCTAAAAAGCGGTTGAGGGAGAGGTAGGCAGGGACCCAGAGCAGTGTGTTTCCCAGAAGACACTGTTTTAAACAGGAGAGGTCAGAAAAGCAGAGAACTAAATAGTTAGCCATTGGATTTATGTTGTGGGGGGATTACTGGTTACTTTAAAATGGGTAATTGGAATCGAGTATTGGAGGGAAAAGCCTGAATTTTCAAGAGAGAATTAAAGGAGAGGAATTGTAGACACCGAATATTAACAACACTTTTGAATAATTTTGCTGAAAAGAGAAGCAGAGAAATAGGAAATGTAGAAATACATACTAGATTCATGTATCAATATGTGCTATATATATTTTTATTTGCATGTATCCATATTTTACGGACATATGTATTCAAGTATGCACATTTTAAAATAATTATAATGATCAGCACTGCTACTACGTTTTCCCCTGGGGAGTAGTGGAAATTATTTCATTGCTAAAAGCAATTTTTTTCTTAGTGTAGGTCAAGCATGTCAAACTCAAAGGCTAACACGGGCCAAATAAACAAGGTTGAAGTTTATGTGGGCCGCAAAAAAACAAAAGCTTCAATTTTCATAGAAACTTGGGTTTATTTTGAGAAGAGACATGCTGAATACAAAGGGCTGAAATAAATGAGTAATAGTTAACATAAAATAATAGAACATTTTAATAAAAATTAATATTTTTTCTTGAACATTAACTTACCAGACACTAAATAACTGCACAAATTAATAAGCGTAATGCAAATAAATCTACTCTTCTTTTCTCCAAAAGCGAAATATTTCCTGTTGCTCTCACCAAACAAGTAAGTCCAAGACGAATGACATGGCCATTGGCCGCTAAAATATTTGCTGCTGGTATTAGTGGAGAGAAATGGTGTGCCTGCCCATAAGGCTTGTAAGGGAAATGAATGCAACACGATTATAGTAATCAGTCATTGTAGTTCATTATTAATAGTTATGTATAACAGGATATTGTAAAAATTAACTTATGAAATATTTATTAAAATGTTTCTTACATACTGTTATGTTAGCTGGGCCGCAAAAATATTCATTGTGGGCCCCATGCAGATGTGGCCCGCAAGCTTGACATGCTTGGTGTAGGTAGCATTAGTTAATCAAAGCTTTGGTTTTGCTTATTTCCAGGTTTAAAAAGTTTGATGACAAATACCTGCGGAAGCTTTTGATTCGGGAAAACCAGCCCAAGTCGAGCATTGTGTCCTTGTATAAAAAGCTGGAGATAAAGCACGCCATCGAGATGGCGGAGACTGGGCTGAGGAGCGCGGGGCCTTCGTTTGCATCTCTGAAGTAAGCACCATTCACAGATAAAAGCTGGCCTCGCTGAGTATGTCGTTAAACTTAGTTTTAAGGTTTTTGAAGCCAGTAATAATAACGAATTCACCCTGTGTCCTAGAGAGAGACCTTCAGATCTCTCAAAAGAATGAGATTCTGCTTAAAAGTGAAAGTGTAGAAATGTGTCTTATGCTGTATTACATCAGGTCATGTCACGTCTCATCATGGTCTGTTATTTTAAAATTGACTAGTCAGAAGATGCCTCATCATGTGTAGGGTGGCTGAGCTCTGGGAAATTCGATGCTTTGGAAAGTAAGTTAAAGTCTCTTCAGCAGGCATTCTGCAGTGGAATACTTTAAGGTATATTCTATTTGCAGGAAGTTATTTAGCTACTAAAGGCCCGGTGCACACCTGGCCTGCAGGGATTGGGCTGAAACTGGCTCTCCGACATCCCCCAAGGGGTCCCAGATTGCGAGAGGTTAGTTCTTGGCACCCTGGAATCAGGATCCCTCCTCTCTGGTTCTGGGTGCGTCACCGGAGAACCACAGCTGCCAAGTCACCGCAGCTGCCAAGTCACTGCAGCTCGGCAGCTCCTACATTGAGCATCTGCCCCCTGGTGGTCAGTGTGCGTCATAGCTACTGGCCAGTCAGCCAATGGGCTGGTCACCTAGGCCCGCGGTCAGCAAACTGCAGCTTGTGAGCCACATGCGGCTCTTTGGCCCCTTGAGTGTGGCTCTTCCACAAAATACCATGGCCTGGGCGAGTCTATTTTGAAGAAGTGGTGTTAGAAGAAGTATAAGTTTAAAAATTTTGACTCTCAAAAGAAATTTCAATCTTTGTACTATTGATATTTGGCTCTGTTCACTAATGAGTTTGCCGACCACTGACCTAGGCTTTTATATACTAGAGGCCCTGTGCACGAAAATCATGCACTGGGGAGGGGATGGGTCCCTCAGCCTGGCCTGTGCCCTCTCACAGTCTGGGAGCCCTTGGGGATGTCCAACTGACAGCTTAGGCCTGCTCTTGCCTAAGCTGTCAGTTGGACATCCTTAGAACTGCTGCGGAGGCAGGAGAGGCTCCCACCACTGCTGCTGCACTCACCAGCCTGAGCCCAGCTTCTGGCTTAGTGGCGCTCCCCCTATGGGAGTGCACTGACCACCAGGTGGCAGCTCCAGCATTGAGCATCTGCCCCCTGGTAGTCAGTGCCCGTACAGCAACTGGTTGTTCTGCTGTTTGGTCAATTTGCATATTAGCCTTTTATTATATAGGGTAGATTTCCTTGGAGATGGCACAGTGTCATAGTTTAAGGCCAGAAAGCACATTAGTTTGGTGAAAGCACATTAGTCTGCTGCAATGTTTCTCAACCCAGGCGCCTGTTAGAAACAGCTTGGAAGCAGGAACTCCCAGAGCTACCAGGCCCACCCAGACCAACAGGATCAGGATTTCTGGGGCCAAGGACCAGGGACAGGTGGCTTTATAAGCCCTTCAGATGTTTCTAAGTTAAGCGGGACTGAGATCCACTGACCTAGTATGCCTCCTTAATTTTAAAACAGAGGAGCCCAGCCAGCATGGCTCAGTGGTTGAGTGTCAACCTAGGAACCAGGAGGCTAGGGTTCAATTCCCAGTCAGAGCACATGCCCAGGTTACCAGCTCGATCTCCAGTGTAGGATGCTGTGAAAGGAAAAGCAGATAGGGTATGTCTTTAAATGGCATAGCTCTCCCTGCTGGCCTTGCCTTTTCAATGACAGCACCCACCCCACACCCACCTCCTTACTGTCATGGATGCTTTTCATGATCCCTGAGAGGAAGATAATATCCCCTGTTGCCGAACCCTGGCTTTTCACACTGCAGATGACCCTCTTGGACAGATGCAGGAACTCTCTCACTCCCAATCCAAGACAAGGTGTTTTGACCTTTGATCTCTTTCTTGGTTTGTTTTCTTTAAATGGTGGTCAACACAGACCCCCTTTGAACCTTTGATAAGCCTACAGTTTACATTCACACTCCTTTAGCTTGATTTCTCTCCGTCTCCCTTCCTCTCTGAAATCAATAAAAATATATTTTAAAAATAAAATGAAACAGAAGAAATGAATACTCAGAATTGTAAAGTGATTTACATATAAGACCCAAAGTCTTACAGCAAAATTATAGCAGAACAGAATGACAGGTTCTACTGCTTTCACTGATGAGCTTGAAGCTCATTTAAACTAAATGTCATCTAATTAAAATTCTAACAGTGGGAGTGTTTACATGAGAGAGGAAGCTTCATATCACACCCAACCACATAAACCATGATTTTACTAGGACTCCAAGTCTCCTATGAAAATTATGGGAGTTTATGCAAGCCAGAATGAAAAGAAACAGTGACCAGGATGGCTTGGAAGTCAAGGCATCATGTTGTGTCATAAACAGTAGTGAACTGAGCAGAATGATTGACTTATAATTGCACTCATCAGAGAATGCTCTGCGTGCCCTTACATTGGTCCATTTATTGCCCTGAGATTGAGCTTACCAAGTAGAAAACAAAGCTACACTGATCCTTAAGTTTCCCTCTAGCTTTACAATTTCAAGATCTTTCTTACGCACCATTCCATTTGCAGCTGAAACAAAGAATGATTCAATTAGCCAGCTTCTCAAAGGAGAGCCACTGTTTCTGTGATCACAGAAGAGAGAATTCTCAGTTCTACTCTGTTCACAGTTCATTTTGCAGTTGGTAGTAGGTAAAGGCAAGTGTTTAGGACTAGGGAACTCGGCAACAGAATGAATGGCTGCTGCATAGTTGGCTGAATGAGTGCCTCCTTATGAACCACTCCACCTCTCCCAAAATGTTTTATCTAAAGGAGAGGAGAAGCAAAAGGAGAGATAATAAGGAATCATCCTATATAATAAAGAGGTAATATGCAAATTAACCATCATGCTGTCACAAGATGGTTGCACCCACAGCGGAAGTGGGGTTCCCATAACGAGTGATCAGCAGGGACCTGAGGCTGCATGGAGCCGGGCTGGGGCGGGGGACCTGAGGCTGCACCACCCCCCCACCACCCAGTGGGGCTTGACTGGGAACTTCAAGCTGTGCCCCCCACCCAGCAGGGCTTGATGGGTGTGGGGCCGGCCAGGTCTGGATCTAGCCCAATGGGGGTGGGGTCGGCCTGGTCTGGGCCTCACGTGATTTTGAGGCATGCGCGGGTGGGCAGGGACTTGACTCTTGGTCCCGCGGCATGCCCCAGACTCTGACAGGAGGAAGATTTTCATATACATTTTACTAATTTTCTTTCATCTCTGATACTTCTATTATAGAGAAAGGGTAGATCACAATATTAAAATATTTCCTCTAATTAATTGCCTTTTAATGTGCATGAATTTTGTGCACCGGGCCACTAGTATTTCTAATAATAATGGACTGAGTGCTACAGACCAAACCAGCTTCTGAGAATAACTAGAAAAAAAGGACAAAATATGTTTTTAAAACCTGCTTGTAAGCAGGGAAGTACCAGCATGGGGGGGAATGTTTTCAGCCAAGAGTCACAAGAAAAGGGAACCAAGAAGACGGAGCCAGCATTAGGTGCTGTTTTCCTTCTGGGTCACAGAGAAGGTGTCTGAGTCCAAAAGGTTAGAACAGAGGTTTTGACAGACTGATGGGTCAAAGAGATAAAATGGGAATTCAGGGCCCACAAGAGGGAGGAGCGCTGGTATCCAGCCATAGGTGTTACCTCACAGCCTGCACCTTAACCCTCCAATCAAAGAAGTCCAGTCTAGGATCATCTTAATCCGGGCTGTTTGTCACCTGAGCGTGATATTTCCCCTATCCCAGTTGCTTTAGGGATGGAAATGTAACTATTCTCTGGAAGAAAATAAGAGCATAAAAAGCCTTAAACTGTCTCTATGATTTTTCATCTTTAATGTATAGCAACCAATCAAAAGAAAATGAGTAGACAAGGAAATGTGACTGAAAACATTGAGAAAAAGATAAAAACAGAATAGTAACAGGTAAAAGGGGGATTCAGATAATTGAGTTATCAAACATGGACTTTAGCCCTTCTTGGCTTGGGTCAGTGAATAGAGCATCTGCCTGAAAACCGAAGGGTCCTGGGTTTGATTCCGGTCAAAGACTCAGGCCCGGGTTGCAGGCTCGATCCCCAGGAGGGAGCGTGCAGGAGGCAGCCAATCCATGATTCTCATCATTGATGTTTCTATCTCTCCCTCTCCCTTCCTCTCTTATATAAATAAAAATTTATTTAAAAATCATGGGCTTTAAAATAAAATATAATAAGCCTAAAAAAGAAAAAGGCATTGGCATTTTTGGCATTGTCATGGAGATTACATGAATAAAAACATTTTAGTGGAATATTTGAACTAAAAATAAAGCAACTAAATTTAGGATCTCATTTGATAGGTGTAAACACAGGTTAGATACAGCTGAAAAGATAATTGATAAATTGGGAGATAGGAGAAAAGAAATGAAGCACAGAATGAAGCACAAAGTGGAGGTCTGGGGGGGGGAAGGATGAAAATGTGGAAAAGAAACTAAAAAAACGTATGGAAGATAGTCAAAAGTTCCAAAAGGTAAGGACACATATGTAACACCATAATCAATAAAGAAACTAAAAAAGAAAAAAAAAGTTCCAAAAGGAAATGAGAGAAAAATTGGTAAAAGCAATATTTTAAGACAAAATGACTAATAATTTCCCCAAACAGATAAAAGTCATAAAATGTGACAAACCCCAAGCAGATTAGATATGAAGAAAACCAAATGCAGGGTATGTGATAGTAAAAACTGCTAAAGATCAAAAGCACAGACAGCTGAAACTGGTTTGGCTCAGTGGATAGAGCACTGGCCTGCGGACTGAAGGGTCCTGGGTTTGATTCCAGTCAAGGGCATGTACCTTGGTTGCGGGCACATCCCCAGTGGGGGGTGTGCAGGAGGCAGCTGATCGATGTTTCTAGCTCACTATCCCCCTTCCTTCCTCTCTGTAAAAAAATCAATAAAATATATTTTTTAAAAAAGCACAAACAGAAAATTCAAACATACTCAAAGAAAGAGACCTATTTTCTTTAAAAGAAAAAAAAACTGACAATTATTTTTCAACAAACACAGTGGACCAATCGTTATCTTAAAATTTTTGAAAGAAAGTAACTTATAACCTACTTTCATATCGTGCTATAACACCCTTCAAAAAAGTAGGTTAATTTTTCAGACGAAAACCGTCATATTGAAGTCAATGATAAAGGGTTTCATAGAAAAGCTTGCAGATGAAGGAAGGAATTAAAACAATGGGAATGGAAAATATCTATAAAATTTAAAGAGTATTAATTGCATAAAATAATAATGTCTGTGAGGTTTTAAATCTATAAGACTTAAAACTAACAACAATAATAGCTTATAAATTGAGAGGGAGGTAAATGGTATTATTGATCCTGCATTGTTCAGTAAGTGGTAAAAATAAAAATGTGTTTTGGACTTTAGTAAGTCAACAATTAATATTATAATCTCAGATAACCACTAAAAAAATAGTTAAAGAAGGTAACAAGCCAACATAGAAGAGAAATGAAATAACAAAAATAAAATAAATTCTAAGAGGGCAACAAACTAGAATAAACAATCATCGAACATATAGGACAAACAGAATGCAAATAATAAGAAAATAATCTTAAAAACAAATTATATTAATTATGAACTTACTCCATTTAAAAGGGAGAGATGATTAGAATGTATAAAAATACACTACTCACTAGATGTTGTTTTAAAAAGATACTACTTATATATAAGGGTAGAGGATGGCTAGAAATAAAAGGTTGAAAAAAGTTATACCATTAAAGCACTAAACAAAAGAAAGTTTGTGTAATCACATTACCATAAAATGTAAACATTATGCAAAAGTATTGCTATAAATAAATACATTTGATAATGACAAAGTTTCAAATCTATAAGAAGGCATAACAAGTCTAAATTAGCACACAAATATGACAGCCTCAAATATATGAACCAAAACTTGACAGAACCACAAGTAAAATACACAAATTCAGAATTGTGGTGAGTGTTTTAAGTGTAAACAAGGGAGGTAGTTGTACTCTTGTCACTAGATTTATGCAAACATATGTTATTTAAAACTTGGTGGGAACATCATACAAGAAAATTAGACACCATCCCTAGCCTGGTTGCTCAATGGTTAGAGCGCCGGCCCACGGCCTGAAGGGCCCCAGGTTTGATTCTGGTCAAGGGTATGTACCTTTGTTGCAGGCTCATTCCCTGATGCTGGTCAGGGCTGTGCAGGAGGCAACCAGTTGATGTGTCTCTCTCACATCAATGTTTCTTTCTCTGTGTCTCTGCCCCTCCCTTCCTCTCTCTCTAGAAATCAATGAAAGAAATATTGTCAAGTGAGGATTAAGAAAAAAGAAAATCAGACACCAAAAAGATTGTTATTTATTTACCTTATTTGTTCATTTCAACTTTAAAATTATGTTAATTAAATTTGCTCCTCCAAAAACCTAACTAGAAAGTTGGACAGCTATCTAACCACAATGTCTCACTCTGAAAAGATGCTTCTTAAAAAACCCTCCAAGCAAAGGAGGCAATAATGAATCGTCTAAATATAGGAAAGTTTGATGAAGCCTTGAATTTCTTTGTTCATTCCTTTGTGCATATCCATTACCATTGGGCACAGGTTTGTACCCCAGTAATTACCATTATTCTTGGTTTACAGTAGCAGCATTTAAAATAATATGAGAACTGTGTTCTTTATTTTGTGTGCCCTTGGCTCATCTTTTGTATGCATTTATGTATATTAACTGGCCAGTTTATTTTCTTAATTTATTTTCTTAATTTATTTTCTTAATTTATTGAGGGAGTTAGAGTAAAACTATATAAACATAGTCATTCCCATTGTTTGTAGTACTTACGGTTCTGTAAAGTTGCCCTTGGATGCTGATTTGCAAACATTGAACCACTGCTTCTGGGAAAAAACATAGGGTTAGGTTCCTGGGCTCCTCAGAATGCTTCAGGTCAGAATGCTTTAATCAGCCAATCAATGCATAACTTTGTTCCGTTTGAAAATGCCTTATGAAATATACTGTGATTTCGTTACCATTGAACTTATGGCCAACGGCACTGCAGCTCATGCTTGAAGGAAGCCTGTGGAGCACTGCTTTTCTCAAAAGGCCCATCACAACCCCCATGCACATGGGACATGGCCCCACTTCAGAACTATGCTGGGGGGCCATTTAAAACAGCAAAACCAAAATGGTAAAAAAAATAAACAATAAAATAAAATAAATAAAAATAAAAAAAATAAAACAGCAAAACCACCAACACAAAACGCAGAACTGTGAAAACTTGTCACTAAATAGACCACGAGAAGGATCGTTTTTAGCAGCACAGAGCTAAAAACAGAAAGCAAAGCATTGCTATCTCATCCTCATTTGGGAACCTGCACGTCAATCCATGCAAATGTCTCTCCACTTTGCACAGGTCCCTAAGTGACTGGGAAGGTGCCCAGCATGACAGTGTGCTTACCAAGTACATTTTACCACGAAGGTGAATCTGTTGGAATCCCTGAGTAATGAGGATGGACATGAATATCATCAATGGTGTTTTTGCAAACATATCTAATGACATGTTTTTTAAAGTGCAGGCCAGGATAGCAAAATACGGTTAATTAAGTTTCTGTTGGAAAAAACAATCCTGTGTTACTTTTCTATGATGGATTACATATAATAAAGTGATAGCATTTTAAGCCATTATAGTTTAACTTCCTTAAAAACAATCACATGAGCAGACTGGAAGCCTGTGCAGGACTAAACCTGTCCTCAGTGATCTTGCAATGAGATAAAACTTCAGAATTTTAAATTATTTTAAAATGTTGAATTATTCCTAGTGTCATTATTAATTAAGAGTATTCTTCTTAAACTAGTGGCCCAGTGCACAAAATTTGTGCATGCGGCGGGGAGTCCTCTCAGCCCAGCCTGCACCCTCTCCAATCCAGGATCCCTCGGGGGATGTCCAACAGCCAGTTTAGGCCCGATCCCAGGGATCGGGCCTAAACTGGCATTCAGACATCTCTCTCACAATCCGGGACCGCTGGCTCCTAAATGCTCACCTGCCTGCTTGCTTGATCACCCCTAAATGCCCCCCTGCCAGCCTGATCACCCCTAACCACCTCTTCCTGCCTGCCTGATCACCTCTAACTGTCCCTCCCTGCTGGCCAGGTCACCCCCAACTGCCCCCTTCTGCCATCCTGGTCACCCCTATCTGCCCCCCCCCCCCGCCAGCCTGGTAGCCCCTTACTGCCCCCTCTGCCAGCCTGGTCGCCCCCAACTGCCCCCCCCCCCGCCAGTCTGGTCGCCCCACACAGCCTGCTATTCAGTCGTTTGGTCATCACTCATTAACCCCCCTGCTGGCCTGGTTGCCCCATGCAGCCTGCTGTTCAGTTGTCTGTCTAATTGTATTGGTCGTGACAGCCCTTGGCTTTTTATATATTAGGATAATGATATTATGTCTTTAAGAAAGACTATTTTTTGAGCAGTAAATCATTCTTTTTCTAAACTTTCAGTGACTGTCATGAAGAAAAAATAAGAAAGCTTACACCTGGTGAAATGGATGAAATACGAGAAATATTATCAAGAAATCTCTATCAAATCCGCCAGCGAGTGAGAATAATTTATTTAACAAAATATTTACTTGCTTTTAATTAAAAATATGCCTTCTGATTTTGTACTATCCAATTATAGTGCATATGGTCCCACCATTACACTAATCCTGAGTCCCACCCCAGGCATCTTCTCTCTCTCAGACCCCATTCCACAGTGCGCTGTCCTTTAGGCACCATGGGGAGCCTTCAGGGAGTTCTGCCTCTCTGAGCTTGGAGACTTAAAATATACACATGTGACCCTAGCCAGTTTGGCTCAGTGATTGGAGCATTGGCCCATGGACTGATGATGGGTCACGGGTTCAATTCCAGTCAAAGGCGCGTACCTGGGTTGTAGGCTCAGTCCCTGGCCCAGGTCAAGGTGTGTGCAGGAGGCAACCAATCAATGTGTCTCTCTCACATCAATGTTTCTCTCTCTCTATCTCTCCCCCTCCCTTCCACTCTCTCTAAAAATCATGGGAAAAATATCCTCAGGGGAGGATTAACAAAAAATAAGATTAGATTAGATTAATTAATTAAAGAAATACACACATATATGTGTGTATGTGTGTGTATAAAATAATTGTGAAGATAATAATTGATTGCCTTCTTTTTATTTTTTAATGAACTACCTTATGGCTTATAGGACTTTTAAAAAGTATTTAACCTTCCTTAAATGCACTATTGGATAGTTATTCATAAAGTGCTATAGTTCCTTCTTTTCATATGTCATCTGAGTCACTTTTTAAACTGCACTTCCATTGTGAACACCTCATCTCATAATTTGCTAATAATATAGCTAACACTTAGTGAATGCATACAATTGGCCAAGCCCCATTTCAGCACACTGTATGCATTAACTCATTTAATCCTACAATTAATGGTGTTACTATTGTCTCCATTTTACAGATGAAGAAATTGAGGCACTGGGAAGTGAAGTGGTCCAAGGGCCACACTGCTTGTTAGGAGTCCTCTTCACTCCTGCTGGGTCATCTCTGGAGCTTCCTAGCTGTTCTCCCCAAAGACTGCCCCCAATCCACCCTACATTACTCCTCATTCCTCCACCTCTTCCCTAAAGCACCTTTTTAAAAATATTCTTAAATCTTTATTTGTTGAGATTATTACAGATGTCCCTCTTCCCGCCCCCCATTGCCCTCCTCCACCCAATTCTTGCCCCACCCCAGGCCTTTACTACCTTATTGTCTAAGTACATCAGTAATGCATATCCTATATAATACAAGCCTAATATGCTAAGTGTCCCATCATCTGGTCGGCTGTTCAACCAATCAAAGCATAATATGCTAATAATATGCTAAGGCCTCTCAACCGCTCACTATGACATGCACTGACCACCAGGGGGGCAGACAGTCCGACTGGTAGGTTAGCTTGCTGCTGGGGTTCAATCAATAGGGACTGAGCAAGACAGGCCAGACACACCCTGGAGCCCTCCTACAGTCCCTCCCTGGCCCCGATCATGCACGGGTGGGGTCCCTCAGCCTGGCTTGTGCCCTCTTGCAATCTGGGACCCCTCAGGGGATGTCAGAGAGCCGGTTTTGGCCCAATCCCGCAGGCCAGGCCGAGGGACCCCACTGGTGCATGAATTCGTGCACTGGGCTCTAGTATGCATATAAGATCTTTGTTTAATCTCTTCTTGCCCCCCACCCCCTTTCCCTCTGAGAACCATCAGTCTGTTCCATTTCCATGCCTCCCATTCTATTTTATTCACCAGTTTATTCTGTTCATTAGATTTCTTATTTGTTTATTTTTATTTTTATATTCAACTAGAGGCCTGGTGCACAAAATTCAGGTACTTGGGGGGGTCTCTCAGCCCATTACCTGCACCCTCTTGCAGTCCAGGAGCCCTCAGGGGATGTCCGATTGCCATGGAGGTGGGAGAGGCTCCCACCACCGCCACTGCACTTGCCAGCCATGAGCCCAGCTTCTGGTTGAGTGGCACTCCCCCTGTGGGAGTGCACTGACCACCATGGGCAGCTCCTGAATTGAGCCTCTGCCCCCTGGTGGTCAGTGTGCATCATAGTGACCGGTTGTTCTGCCGTTCAGTCGACTTGCATATTATCCTTTTATTATATAGGATTATTGATAGATATGTATTTATTGCCTTTTTATTGTTCACATTTTTTATCTTTTTCTTCTTCTTCCTCTTTTTAAAGAATACCCTTCAACATTTCATGTAATACTGGTTTGGTAGTGGTGAAATCCTTTAGCTTTTTCTTGTCTGTGAAACTCTTTATCTGACCCTCATTTTTTTTTTATAAAAATATAGATTTATTGTTTCAATATTCTTACATAATACAGATATCTAGTCATATATTTAGTCTTCATGTTAAATATAAATGAACAAAAAACTAAACAAATCATCAAAACTGCTGGAAAATCCCTCCAAACCATGAACCCTTATCAAAAATGCACACTGAAAGGATAAAATGGTCTTAACTTAAATCACCATGCTCTGAAGGTTAACTGCATCCAAATGTGAATGTGTAAGGAAGCAATAAAAACAAAGTGACGTGGAATCGTACACAGTGAGATAGACAAGTCAAATGGCTCCACTGAACATTTCAGCAAAGTGTCATCTTTGTGTAACAAAGATCAGGGGCTTGACCTCAAAACTATAGGGTAATTTCAAAGCAATACCAGGAGAGCATGGCCAGAAGACTTGGTAGTCACATGACTTCAGAACATGAGTTTCCAAGGATCCACCAATGAGGAACACCTCCTCTTTACTCTGAAAGCCTGTTCTAGAACCTTAACTCAAAACCAGCTTACTAAAAATGACTAAGGGTCAGCACCTGCCTTGAAAATTCACAACTTTAGTGATACTACATGCGTCCATTTAATACCTGGACAACTCTTGCTGCATTTTAGAACAGAAAGTTTTGAATGTTACCCTCAAAAGAAAGTATGATACTGTGGCTAAAATAACCAGGTCAGGACTGGCTTGACATGTCTTCCTATAAAAGTTGAGATCTAAGTCCATGAGATAGGAAACACAGCTTCCTTAGTCTTCTCTCACAGGGGTGCACTGATGCAGGGGCCTGTCCTTGTCACAAGTCTCCCATGGTCCTCTTCAGGCTGGAGCAATGGAAACAGCTGGTAGGATGATCCCAAAAACTCACCACACCCAAATCCCACACACAGGCATAGTTCAGCCCCAACAGTTCACATTCCCAGCTAGGACACAGCTCCGTGCCAGCAGTGCAGGATGGGATAGCCTATGATGGCCACCAGACACCCAATCTCTGAGTGCAATGGCAAGGATGGCCATCACCACTTCCCAGAAGGCATCCCAGACAGACTTCCATGGTGGGTCAATTACGAGGTTCTGTGGCCGGGGGGCTCCGGACCGTGGACATGAGGTGGGACTTGTAGGTTTTGCTCAGGCCTGTCATCCAGAACTTGAGCAGTTTGACGTTGTCCTCCTCAGACACTCCGAGGGTACTCAGGAGCTTCTATGTGTCCTCTTTGGGCCAACTGTCCAACTTGGTGAATTTGAAAAGGACCTTCACTTTGCTGTTTCATGTGCCGAAGGGACTTAAAGGGACAGCTTTTGGGGCTGCCAGCTCTCACAGTCTGAGAGCGAAGAACCTGTGGGGCATTTGGTCAGCTCCTGACCTTCCATACCCTCTGGCAAGATAGAAAGAAGCTTTTTCCTCTTCAGCCTCAGAGTTGTCCCAGCTTTCTGATTCCTCTTCTAAATCTGCGAGCTTCTCCATATGGATCAAGGTGTCCTGGGGTGGGAGGGTGTCCCCCAGGAGGAGTTTCTCTGTCAGTAGCTGCCGCACACCTTCAGGAGCCTCAGAACAGAGCTGTCATGTGCTCTCACCAAGAGAAAGCTGAACCTGAAGCTCCACAAGCCTCTTGCTCTTAAGCCCCTTGCCCTGGAGTTCATGGATGATCCCACAGGTCTTCCTGAGCAGGAAGGGCTAGGAGTTGATGAGGTAGATGGGTCCATCATGATGGTGGTGATGCTGTACCAGTGCTGGAAGCCCCGGGCCAGGCTATCTTTGATGAAGTTGTGGCTGAACACAAACCCATGTTGCTCATCCCCAAAGAAGATAGGGCCTTCACGGCCAGGGCAGACCACATGTCCAACATCTTGGGTCCCGGGCGGCTGGACTTTGTTCTGGCCCCTTCTACTGGGCTGTGAGTGCAGATCCCACTGCTTATCTGGATGCCACCCTCCTCCTCCTTGGCCTGCTCCCCCTGACCAGGGCTGTCCCCAGCCCCCTTTGGAAGAGGGGCGTGTAGAAGCTCCATGCAAAAGAGAGTGTGGGGGCCATGGAGCTCACAGAAGTGGCAGAGGGCAATGATGGCATTCATGATGCCCTGGAAACAGCACAGGCCTGTGTTGGGAGGAGGGAAGGCCATCAGCTGCCTGTGTGCTCACACCACAGAGCCGTCAGCAACGCTGGAGCCTGGAACTGGGTAGGTATTGCCAGGGGCTTCCCATCTGGCAGAGGTGGCCACCCAGCAGGCAGCACCAGCCGAGCACCTATCCTGTGTCAGCACTGCCCTTGGTGCAAGGAGAACAAGAAGAGTTACACGAGGAGTTATAGCCAACAAGAGGGAAAAGATACTTCCATGAGCACATAGACAGCCCTTCAGTCAGAGTGCTGAGTGGGCCTTGAGGCCACAGCACAGAGTGAGCAGTTGCCTCCTCTGTGTGACGCCCACACAAAGGTCCTGGCCAAGCCACACCAGAGAGTGATGTGGTCTCAGACAAGGGCTCCTCAGCAAGCCCTGAAGGAACAGAGGGCAGGGAGCCAGGGGCTGAGGCAGGCATGGCTGGGGACTGAGTGTTGGAAGAACTGAGGGAACAAGGGCAGAAAACCAAGAGGAAGAAGATGTTAGGGACCTTTCAGGCCATGGCAAGACCCTGAACTTCTCTGGCAGAGATCAGAGAGCCTTTGCTGGGTTCTGATGAGAAACATGATAAACGTGAACCTTGTGAAGTCTCCAAGGAGAGATGGTGATAGCAGAGGGAGCACAGGCTAGAGTTGAGGGGGTGTATCTGACCTTCAATTCTAAATAATAGCTTTGCCGGGTAATCTTGGTTGTAGGTCCCTGCTATTCATCACTTTGAATATTCCTTTCCACTCCCTTCTGGCCTGCATAGTTTCTGTTGAGAAATCAGCTGACAGTTGTATGGCACTCCCTTATAGGTAACTAACTGCTTTTCTCTTGCTGCTTTTAAGATTCTCTCTTTGTCTTTTGCCCTTGGCATTTTAATTATGATGTGTCTTGGTGTGGTCCTCTTTGTATTCCTCTTGTTTGGGACTCTCTGGACTTGTAAGTCTATTTCTTTCACCAGGTAGGGGAGGTTTTCTGTCATTATTTCTTCAAATAGGTTTTCAATATCTTACTCACTCTCTCTCTTCTGGAACCCCCATAATGTGACTGTTGGTATACTTGAAGTTGTCCCAGAGGCTCCTTACACTATCTTCATATTTTTGGGTTCTTTTTTCTTTTTGCTGTTCTGATTGGGTGTTTTTTGCTTCCTCGTATTTCAAACTGTTGACTTGATTCTCAGAATCCTCTACTGTTGAATCCCTATAAATTATTCTTTATTTCAGTTAGTGTATGCTTAATTTCTGACTGATCCATTTGGCATTCTCACTAAGATCCTTCAAAATCTCACTAAGTTCCTTGAAGTTGTCATGAAGATCTTTGAGGAACCTTATAACCATGGTTTTGAACTCTGTATCCATTAATTTTCTTTCTTTTGTGATGTATTTCTTTGTCTCTGCATTTTGGCTGCTTCCCTGTGTTTGTTTCTGTGTATTGGGTACAGATGCTATGTCTCCTTGAGTTGGTAGAATGGCCTTGTGTGGTAGGTGTCCTATAGGGCCCAGTGGCTCAGCTTCCCCAGTCACCTGAGCTGGGCACTCTAAGTGCACCCCTTTGTGGGCTGTGAGCACAACCTTGTTGTAGTTGAGCCTTGATTGTTGTTGGCCTCACTGGGAGAAATTGACCTCCAGGCCAGCTGGCTGTGAAGACCAACTGTGACTACAGTGGGAGAGCTGCTGTGCAGGAGACATCCGTATGGAGCAGGACTTGCTTCAGTGGGGCTTTGGTGCTCACTGAGTCTGCCCCTTGAGTGTGTTGCTTGTGGATGTATAGAGTTGTAATCTAGTATGGTCTCACACTGACCACTGGGTACACTGGCTCTTGGGACTCCAGGGAGGTGCAAAGTCAGCCACTGCCTAGGGCTACCCAGCAGGAGCTACAGAGAGATCTGCAGATTCCTCCTCTTTATATCAGGCTTGGAAGTGCCCAGCATTCAAAAATGAAACAAAACAATTGTGGCTTCCAGGCTAAACTGTTTTTTCAGAACCTGGGATCTCTATTTCCAGGTTTCACTTTCTCCATCCTTATTTCCAAGCCTCCCTCCCTCCAGCACCCACCCCAAACCGTCACTGAGTACATGTTCTATCTTCCTTCCTAGCCTGAGGGGTTCTCTTCCCTGTCTCCACTGCTGCTTCCTATCAGCTCCATTGATCCATATTCTCCCATTTTTAAGGTTCCCCAACAGCTTACATATTATTCCCAACCTTGTTTTTAAATGAGCATGTGCTGTACCACATACGTTTAGTACTTAATTTCATGATTGTATTATTTTGTTAGCCTTCAATGGCACATTTCCCAAGGCAGGACTTGAGCCCTGTTCTATATTACTTCTGCACATTTCCACTAGGCCTAATACAGACTGGACACAGGAATATCCCCAAGAAGTATACATTAATTCTATCAGAAAATGAGCCTAATTACCAATTACAGTTTGTTTTAGGAACAGATTTCTATATAGCTTATAAACTAAAATGTCTGCCATGGACAGCCCACCTTGAGACATTTCACAGATTCACAGGTCATGAGTATTGCAGGCAGTAGCAGCAGCTTGCTCAGCCGCTGGAAAGAAGAACTGTGCCTCTGTTGATTAATCAAAGGACATGGCCCCACCAAGTGGCTCAAAGTGGTTTGTTTTTATGCCAGTAATTGCTATTCCACGGAGGATGGATAAAGCGGACTTGTATTTTTCCCCCAACAGATAATGATGGGTAAATACATACCAGGTCCTTCAAGGTAGACAAAGGCACTTAATAAATTCAAATTTTTCTCGGCTTTATTACAAGACAAATTCTTTCAAAATGTGTTGTTAAGTACCTCACTAAGATGATGTGCCAAAGAAACATAGTAAAGTTTTGGAATTTCTGGGGCAGTGATCAGTTTTTTGTTGTTGTTATTTTTGTAAAGTGTTGCTTGTGTTTTTATTTCAGACTTTGTCATACAACAGACACAATCTGACAGCTGACACGAGTGAGAGACAAGCCAAGGAGATTCTGATCCGCCGAAGGCACAGTTTGCGAGAGAGCATTCGGAAAAACAGCAGCTTGAGTCGGGAGCACAGGGTAAGGGCGTTGGGGCTCTGGAAGCTCTGCTGAGGGTTGATTCACAGGAATCCTGGGAGAGAGAGAATTTAAAAGTCTTTTAGAGGTTTTGTGAGCACCTGTTGTGTTCCACACATGGTTCTAGGCACTGGGGATACATTGGTAAACAAAACAGAAAGATTCCTATGCTTGTAGAATTCATATTCTTGTCAGGGGAAATGTGGTCACCAACAGACAGAATAAGCAAATAAAAGGCTAATATGCAAATAGACTGAACGGCAGAACAATCGAACAACCAGTCGCTATGACGTGCGCTAGTCACCAGGAGTGCACATGGAACTTGTTGGGCATCGGCAGCAGACAGCAAAACGCAGAACATAGCAGGCACCAGCTGTGGCAGTATGGTGGAGGAGGTGAGCGGGGGTGCCAGACCAAGGTGGGGCACCTGTCGCTGTCATCAGGGCAAGCTTCTGGTGGTTACTGAAAGTTCTTTGCTCCCATGCGTCACAGTCCCACCCGGTGCTCGCACCCGCTGCCAGCATCCACTGCCGGCACCCAGTGCCAGTCCCAATCTCTCTGTGCCATCAGCAGGTGCAAGTGGCAGCTGCCAGCCCCAATTGCCCCTGAGAGCTTCCCCACCTCCCCCTGTTCCTGAGGGGTGATCAGGGCAGCAGCTACCACTCCACCCACTGACAGTGCCAGCCCCGCTTGCACCTGCTGCAGGCGCTGGCCCCAATCACTCTGCGGAGCCAGCGCCATCAGTGCATGGGCACAGTGGCAGTGGCAGGAGTAGGTCTGCCAAACAGATGGGGAACCAGGGGCCACGGCAGGAGGAGCAGGGCAGGGGCATGGAGGATGGGCCAAGACCGCCCCTGTGCCCACTGCAGCCTCAAGGTCCACAGTTCCTTTCAAGGTGCACGAATTTGTGTTATAAAGAGGTTATGTTATGTTACGTTATGTTATGTTATGTTATGTTATGTTATGTTATGTTATGTTATGTTATAAAGAAGTCAAGTGCTATGGAAAAATTAAAAATGGCCAAAGAATGAAGTTGGGAGGATCACACAAGTTACAATTTTGAACAGCATGCAGGCTTCATTTGGAAGGTAATATTTGAGCTTCCAGGGAGAGGCTGTAGGGGAAGGTGGCAGCCCGCATGCTGACCAAGAAAGGCCAGTGGCAGGGAGTAAGTTCACAGCACAGTTGGCTCAACGTTTTAATGGGTCCAGTGCATTGTCAATAGATTGGAAAAGCCATTTTATCATGATCTCACAATCCAGGACTACTGGCTCCCAACCACTCGCCTGCCTGCCAGTCTGATCGCCCTCTAACCACTCCCCTGCCAGACTGATCAATGCCTAACTGCTCCCTTGCCGGCCTGATTGCCCCCAACTGCCCTCCCCTGCAAGCCTGGTCGCCTCCAACTGCCCTCCCCTGCCGGCCTGGTCACCTCTAACTGCCCTCCCCTGCTGGCCTGATCGCTCACAACTACCCTTCCCTGCCAGCCACCTTGTGGTGGCCATCTTTGACCACATGGGGGCAGCCATCTTGTTCGAGGGCATAAGGGTCAATTTGCATATTACCCCTTTATTATATAGGACTAGAGGCCTGGTGCATGAAAATTCATGCACTGCAGAGGGGGGATCCCACAGCCCGGCCTGCCTCCTCTCACAGTCCAGGAGCCCTCAGGGGTGGGAGGTGACCCAGCGATCAAGGGAAGATGCCCCATCACACCTCTGCTGCTGCCACTGCTGGCAGCTCAAGCCTCAGCCAGCCCTGGTTACCTAAGCCTCACACAGCCCTGGGTGGCTGGGCAGCCACCATCCTAGGCTTGCCTGCACCTCAGGCCAGCCCTGGGAGGCTGAGGGGACTGGGGGACTTCAAAGGCAGGTGCGCAGAGTAGCTGGGCCCACCTAGGGGCGGACCCGGCCTTGCCACGTACCTGCCGCCCCAGTGGGGCTGAGGGGACTGAGCACTTCCATCTTTGAGGGTGTGGCAGTAAATTAGCATATTCCCTCCTTATTGGCTGTGGGCACCGCCATATTTGAGGGTGGGGCAGTCAATTCACATATTCCCTCCTTATTGGCTGTGGGTGCTGCCATCTTTGCAACAGCATGATGATCAATTAGCACATTTCCTCTTTATTAGATAGGACTAGAGGCCCAGTGCACAAATTTGTGCACAGGTGGCATCTAGCCGGCCTGGCCCCAATCAGGGTGGATCAGGGCTGGGTCTGTCGGGAGGAGGAGATGGTGGGAGGTTGACCGGCCAGCCTGCCCAGATCAGGGCCCTGGATCAGGGCCAGGCTGGCTGGGGGAAGGGACTGTGGGAGATTGGCCAGTGGGTCCCACCATTGGTTGGGGTTGGGAGGCTGATTGGGGGTGGGGCCAGCCATGGGGAGAGGCTGTGGGCAGTGGGCCAGCTGGCCCTGCCCCCAAATGGGATGAGTGAGGATGCCGATCAGGAGCCAACAGCCTGGGGAAGGGGCCATGGGTGGTTGGCTGGCCAGCCCTGCCCCTGATCAGGGTGGGGGGGCCAATCTGGGGTGAGACTGGGAGGGGAGAGGGGCTGCAGGAGATTGGCTGGCCAGCTCCACCCCTTATTGAGGTGGGGTGGTGATTAGGGGTGGTGCTGGCCAGGGGGAGGAGCTGTGGGCTGATCAGGGTGGTGGGGGTCCATCGGGGGCATGGGTGGCCAGCGGGAGGGGCTGAAGAAGGTTGGCCACTCAGCCCCACCCCCTATTGGGGTGGGGGGGTGCAATTAGGAGTGGGCCAGCCAGGGGGAGAGGCTGCAGGCCTATCAGGATGGGCTGATTGGGGGTGCGGCTGGCCAGGGGGGAAGAAAGGGGGCATTTGGCCGGCAGGCCCTGCTCTTGATCGGGGTGGGAGAGTTCAATCAGGGGCAGGCCGGCAGGGGGGAGGGTCTGTGAGGTTGTCCACCAGCCCCACCCCCTGATCTGGCCGGTTCACTGGCCACAGTGGGCGTCTTAGCAACCAATTGTTAGGTCGTTATAGCCATTACAGTAGCTGCCTTTATATATATATATATAGATATAGATATAGATATAGATATAGATATAGATATAGATATAGATATAGATATAGATATAGATATAGATATATGTTATTGATTTCCAAACAGAAGGGAGAGAGAGAGAAATCAATGATGAGAGAGAATCATTGATCAGCTGCCTCCTGCACACCCCACACTGGGGATCGAGCCCGCAACCCGGGCATGTGTCCTGACGAGGAATCAAACTGTGACCTCCTGGTTCATTGATCAATGCTCAACCACTGAGCCATGCCAGCCAGATCTTATTTTTTATAATATTCTGTATTTGGTTATCAGAGATAAAAATTTTATGTTTGAACAAAATTATCTTTATCTTTGTGCTCAATGTGGCAGCATTGATTAAAAATTAAAAGACAATGGCAATGAAAATGTCAGCAAATTAGCTATAGCAATGCTTTTTGTTCTATCATTTTCAAGTCATTCAAGTAAATAAAACTAAAATATGCTACAATTTTTTATGTATCTTCTCCTGCATACCTATCAGTCCTGAGGCTTTTTCACTAATATTGTCATAAATAGGTGGTTTGGTCTCTTTTCCTTAAGAAAACACAGTGATTTTTCACGTCTGGTTCCAAATGGTCCCACCCCACTTTATTTCCTTTTTTATTTTTTTCCTCCTGGCTTCTTCTATATTTTAGAAGAGTTTTAGTGATTTTAAATTAAATAATTATTGCTAGGGATTTTCTTCCCCATCCCTAAAGCCCCTCACAAAGTAATTTTGGCATTGAGAATGAACATGTTACACTTTAATAAAGTTTGTCATAAGATCTTAAACTTCTAATGAATGCCATCTGCATAGTCTAAGGTTTTCTGTTTCTTGTACAGGCTTCCACAACAGCCTCCCGGTACCTGTCCTTACCCAAAAATACAAAGCTGCCAGAAAAGCTGCAGAAGAAAAGGAATGTTTCTAATGCAGGTAATGAGCACAGCTGGAGCAGAGAGGAAGATGTTTCTATTCTGCTTCATTACACACAATGAGCTCAATAGTTTGCAAATCTAAAGTAACAATACAGTGGCCTTTATTAGCATTGTAGCCTGTTTTAATGGAGTTCTGTGCACATTCAAGAATTCAATCAGTTATTTTTCATAATGATTCTATTTGATATAGCAAAAGCAAATACTATCACCATGTGGTTAGTGAACAGGTAAACAGAAAAGTTGTAAATGTGCAAAGGTGTGTTTAATTTTTAAGGTAATTGTAATCTATTTTCATAAAGCAACCATATATTTTATTTCTGTAATTATTTAAACTTTGACATAAAGTCTGATATCTCTTTATTTTATGATATCTTTATGTAGATTCCGAGCCATTTTCTGTGAAATCCCAGAAGAAATATGTTAGGATATCATGTTCTTAAAATGTAGATGTAACAACAAAATCCCACCTTTTTTCCTTGTTTATTTACTTAACTAGGAAGAGGAAAATCTAAGGATGGCCTGTGTGTGGAGGCTGAGGTGGGAAATGAGAGGGAAGGCTGGGCAGGGGATGCTGAGCATGCAGGACAGTGGCCACGTAACCACCGATGTCCAGCAGAAATGCTGTTTCCAAGACTCTCAGCTCCCAGTGTTCCAGCACCTTCTCCCCACAGGAGTCCAGGACCCCGGTAGTGGAGGACCCAAGTAGTCTAGGACCTCAGTAGTCCAGGACCCCAGCAGTGGAGGATCCCAGCAGTGGAGGACCCCAGCAGTGGAGGATCCCAGCAGTGGAGGACCCCAGCAGTGGAGAACCCCAGTAGTCCAGGACCCCAGCAGTAGAGGACCCCAGCAGTAGAAGACCCCATCAGTCCAGGACCTCAGCAGTAGAGGACCCCAGCAGTGAAGGATCCCAGCAGTGGAGGACCCCAGCAGTCTAGAACCCCAGCAGTGGAGGACCCCAGAAGTCCAGGACCCCAGCAGTGGGGGACCCCAGCAGTGGAGGACCCCAGCAGTCCAGGACCCCAGCAGTAGAGGACCCCAGCAGTCCAGGACCCCAGCATCCAGGACCCAAGCAGTGGAGGACCCCAGAAGTCCAGGAACCCAGCAGTGGGGGACCCCAGCAGTGGAGAACCCCAGTAGTCCAGGACCCCAGCAGTGGAGGACCCCAGCAGTCCAGAACCCCAGCAGTGGAGGACCCCAGCAGTCTAGGACCCCAGCATCCAGGACCCCAGCAATGGAGGACCCCAGAAGTCCAGGACCCCAGCAGTGGGAGACCCCAGCAGTGGAGGACCCCAGCAGTCCAGAACCCCAGCAGTGGAGGACCCCAGCAGTCCAGAACCCCAGCAGTGGAGGACCCCAGCAGTCCAGGACCCCAGCAGTGGAGGACCCCAGCAGTCCAGAACCCCAGCAGTGGAGGACCCCAGCAGTAGAGGACCCCATCAGTCCAGGACCCCAGCAGTAGAGGACCCTAGTAGTCCAGGACCCCAATAGTCCAGGACCCCAGTACTGGAGGATCCAGTAGTCCAGGATCCCAGTTTTGACAGAGCTGGTTCTAATCTTAACTCCTCCCTCTGTTCGGAAAGTGGGCCCCACAAAAGTGAGAGCCGGCTACCCAGGCTGTCCCCAGGCTGGCCGAAGAGCCTCGGAGCCTGGAGGCCGCAAGGCTGGCTGGGGGAGTGAGCGGCCTTAGCGGGAAAGGCCTCCCTCTGTTTTGACCCTTTTGTAAAAATGTGAAGAGAATGAACAAGGCTGTACATGAGAACAGGTCAAGGGAAGATCTTCCTGATAGCAGTTAACTCTCGGTGTCTCCCTGCGCTGGGCAGAGCCCCCTGGGGCGGGTCTGGGGGGGGGGGGGTCCCTGGGGCGGGTCCCAGGGCAGGTGGTGCACAGCCCCAGCCGCTCTCAGTGCCAACAGACTCCACCACACTGACACCCGAGCCTCAGTCCCTTCATCTGAGATGGGTGACGTGAAAGCGAGGTTCATAGGTGGGTGTAGCTTGAGCTGAAGTCAGTGCAGAGCTCCTCACCATCTGCGGAATGCCCGGGAGTGGCCCGAGGGCTGGGGGTTCAGGCAGGTGCCCAGCTTTCAGTGGGAGTCCGGAGCTTGCCTTGCACTGCCGCCGACCGCAGACCCCTTAGCACTGCCGTCCGGCCCCTCCTCTGAAGCGCGTTCCCTGCTGACCTTCTGCTCCATGCAGGTGGCAACAGCAATGACTCGGATGCAGATCCCGGGACCACTGTCCTCAACTTGAAGCCCCGCGCGAGGCGCTTCTTGCCGGAGCAGTTCTCACAGAAAGCGCCCCAGGCCTGCAGGATGGAGTGGAAGAACGAGGTGGACATCGATGTGGCCGGGCAGCACTACACCCCGGCGCCCCACCGCAGGGAGGGGGCCACGCAGACCCCGGGCGCACTGCGGCAGCCCCTGCTCCCCCATGGCCAGCTAGACCCCGGGCGGGAGGGACTCACGACTGAGAGCCAGCGACCCAGGCCGCCCCCCAGGCTGGTCCGAAGGGCCTCGGAGCCTGGAGGCCGCAAGGCTCGCTGGGGGAGTGAGCAGCCCTAGCGGGAAAAGCCAGACAGCCAACATCCCTGTCACTGCTCCCAACAGACGCAGGGACCCAGGTCCACCCTCCTCCTGGGGGGTGGAGTCATGCCCTTGATTAACTGGACGATTGCTTATCCCAAGAAGAGGAAAACCAACGAGAAAAAGCCCCATGACATGTCTTTTATGAGTTACGAGCAGTTGTAGTCTTTGCAGATTTTAGTAAAAACAATGTGTGCCTTCATTGAACTTGAATGACTGAATTTGACATTTTTAGCTCACCCTTGTCGGTAAAAATTTTAATATATGCATATGCCTCAAATTTATCTGTGAATGGCCCTAAAAATACTCTGAAGATCTTCCCGAGGCGCAGCGGCAGCTCTCGGTGGCCAGGGGGCTCCTGGTGGCCATCGCGCAGAGCCCGGCTTCCTGGCTCCATCCTGAGCTCACGAGCACCTGGTGACTGGCTCTGAGCCCCACCCAGGAAGAATGAAAATCAGCTGGTTTTTATTTGTTCCTCATTCTACGTGTGTTGGGGTGACATATGGATTCCATCGCCTCTTCGTGTGTCAACGGTGCAAAGAGAAAGGCTGTGGGTGACACCAGTTTGTGGGTTGACAGACAGGGTGGCAGCTTCGATGAAGCTACACTGTGGGGCCTCTGGCGATTGGGGAGCAGGGCAGCACCTGCTGAAACATGTGGGAAGGTTACAGTGTAAGATGCTGGGAGGAGGAGGAAGCAGGAGAGTCCCCTTCACGCCCACCTATGACCATCTGCTTCGGAATTTTTCTGTAGAGCATTGGATAACTTTGAATCCAGAGGCTTTAGCAGACAAAGTTGAAAGTTTATATTAACAGTATTCCAGTGTTTAACAAGTTGGTTAGACTTCAGGTTTGAATTTTATTCAGGCAGGAAGCACTTTGGAGAATGTGGGAGATCTGTTATTTTGCACTAGTTTTTTACCCCCTACCCCAAATAAAGTGGTAACTCAATTTGTCACATAAAAATTGATTCTACTCACCTGAGTACTTTTAAAAGCACAGCAGGAAGAGCAAGCAGTAGGACATAAGCATTAAAGATGACTTGAGTTTCTGTCTCTTATACTGCAGATTTTATTGGACTTTTTTTCTGGGGGAAAAAAACACAAAACAACCCTCTTTAAAATGTGACTGGAACAAGATTCTAAATGTCTGGGTTTGGACATGAAATTAAGCCACACTTGGAGGTACAGCAAAGGGTACGTGTGGCCACAGTATTACTGATGGAAGACATGCATACATTTAAAAAGACACAGCACTTAGAAACCCTTGGCAGTGGCTTTCTCTCCCCATCTTCTTCCCCCACCGATGTGCAGAAGTAACTATTCTAGCCTTTCTTCTCAGCTCTGAGGCTGTGAACACTGGTAGGGTGCGGGTGGGAGGCCGAGGGGAGTGTTCACACACACAAGATGCAGGCCATTGAGAGCATGGTTTCCTTCCAAACACTCCCTAGTTGGTCAGTGGAAAGCAGTGGAGACACAATTTGAAAACTACAGGCTTGGGATTCTGTGCCAAACATCTCAATTTTAAATGAAAATGCGTGTATAAAATATGTGTTACATCTGCTGAAAATAAATTATAACTGATTTACTTTGGAATTTTATTATAGGAATATGATTCAAGAGATGTGATATGTATTTTTGAGACTGCCAAGAGTGAATTTTAAGTAGTTCATTTATGAAACTTGAAAAGGAAGGTTGAAATAGAAAATGACCTTAAAAAGAAATTTCCTGATTTTTCCTGGTGTTATTAATAAATATTATAAAGAGTGGAACTCTCTGGAACTGAAGGAGAATAAAATGAAATTTTTTTATAACACTACTTCTTAAGTTGGTAAACCAAATTCAGTTTTCCCTTATTAAAAGTTAGATAAATAAATTTCATGACATTGTGTAAATTTTGAAAAATGGATTGTCATTTATCTTTATTATCAGTATAAATTTTTCCCTATTTGTTGGATGATAAAAAATAATAAATAAATTTGACTTCATTTAGCTTTACTCTATATTTTCTTCTTTTAATAAAATTATTGAATTCTATACACTCATTATCGAATTCTATATATACACTAAGGAGAGAGTATGGAGTTGAAACCCTTTAACCAAATATGGTAGCAACGTACATGTCAGTGATGCAGGAAGACCCTCCACCTTAGGTAATGCCTCCTTCCTCAGAGCGCTGGTCCCACCACTCAATGTGACTGCAGAATAGCTTGGGCCTGTGGCAGGACAGTGAAGCCAGCTAGCAAACAACTAGAAATTGCCCTGCGAATCCAACACTTGGCTGACATCCCCTTTGGTTTTGCTACGCTTTGTGGTGGGGTGCATCATTCTACCGGGGGAAGGTGTGTTTATATAAAAACCCTAAAAAAGCACAGCTATTCATTCCATGTCTCAGCATGGTCTGCATTCATGGCACTACCCAAATCATGTTTATGGTAAAGCTGGCATTCCATAATTCATGGTGAAAATGGTAGTATTTCGTTACTTCACAGTTCACACGACGTTATTCTTGAGTGAGTGATTACAGGGTCCCTGTGCAGCTGAAGGGCTGTGGCATGATCTGCTAAGGCCTGAACACATGTTGATTTCATCCTCAACCTGGAACAGGAAGGTCAGGCCTCAGAAGCCTGGTGATCTGGGAGTATGGGTTATTTTTTGGGGACAAAACATGTAGCTTGCTGGAACTTTATACCCCACATTTTAACCAGGCCCTTTCCTCAACTCACTTGTAAGGCAAGCGAGGCTTCATTTGGGTAATTGCCATCTGGCAGTGACCACACCTTTTTATCCAAGAGAAATGATGCTTCCCTGCAAATGCTTTTCCAATGCCATCCACTTCCCATACGCTGTGGCTGCTATCCTCAGAAGAGCCAGCCACCACAGGTGCAGACAAAATACCCACATGGTCAGTTTCCAAAGTCTTTTTTGTTTTAGCTTTATTGTTGAAAGTATTACATATGTCCTTTTTTCCCCCCATGAACCTCTTCTAGCCCACACCCACCACCCACCCCAGGCCTTCCACCCCATTGTCTGTGCCCATGGATCTTGCATATATGCATACAAATTCTTTGCTTGATCTCTTCCCACCCACCCACCTCCCCTGCCTTTCCTCTGAGGTTCAACAGTCTGCTCGCCCTGGCCGTGACATCACCAGTGGGCACTATCAGAAGTCAGCTTTCAGGATGCCCTGGCCTGGGCCTCCGCCCCAGCAGAGGAAGGCAAGCACAGTGCCAGCCCGCCAGATGCAAAACCACAGGGCCAGGCCCAGTCTGCAGCAGCACACTTACTGCATTAGGTTCATTTTGGAGATTTCATGTGGTTTCAGTTACCTTGAGCAAACTCAGGGTAGATTTGGTGGTGAGCTATCACAGGAAAGGTCATTCTGTCTGCATATGAACCCAAGTCCCAGCTATTCAAAACACAACAGACTCCTTGCTAAGCCAGAAGAAAGATCATCTCTCATCCCACATGGTAAATTTAAACTATTACTAGGTATTTTAATTCCTTTTTTTGTCCTCTGCAGTGTATGATTTGGAAAATGGGTTTTTATTTATTAACTAGAGGCCTGGCACACAAAATATGTGTGCAGGTACGGTCCCTAGTCCTGGCCTGTGATCAGGGCCATCTTCCCCAGCTGCCTGCAGCTGGCCCCGCCCCCCGCCACCCACACCTGGTTCCCCATTCACCATCAGGTGATCGGTGCCTGACGGCCAGGGGAAGGGACCGAGAGGTGGTCAGTGTGCCTCATAGTGATTGATTCAGTGGTAGTTCTGGTCATTCTGTCGTTAGGGTCAATTTGCATATTACCCTTTTATTATATAGGATATGTGGCATGTTTTAAATCCAGGGTGATCAAAATACAGGGCTTTGCTGTAACAAGAGCCTTACAATCCACTTCCATGCAAGTGAGTTAGCAGTAGGAACACACCTTCTCTCGTGCTTCTATGATCTCTTCCCCCAGGAATAAGCTGGCAGCAGCCATTTCAAAGTAAGAATTGGTGCTATTTCCTACAATGTGGTGAAGCAGGACACAGTAGAAATTTTGTGACTGTTTTCACAGACACTATTTATAAAAGGGTGAGTTTAGAGCATGCGTTTGGGAAAAACAAGACATCTGGAGTAAAGTAATGTTTTAAAGTCAGTCAGTATTTGTGTGCCTGATTAATTAGAAATAAATCCTAGTGTGAAATGACATGTTACCTTGAGCCCATCTGCTGGCTGGCAGTGTAGACCGCACTTCAGGTTGTGTTTACGTCTGGTGCTAGCACACGGCCCTGGAAGACTGGGCTTGTGGTTACCTCTGAGCTGTGTGCTGGGGGTTGGGATTTTCAAGCACTTCAGGATTCTGCTTTAAAACATCCAGAATACAAAAGAATGGCTTCTAAAAAGTAACAATGAGAATAAATAACATTTCATTACAATTTTAAAGGGATTTTCATAAAGAAAATGATCACCATGTAATCGGCAAATTCTTCAGGGAAAAGAAATTTAGGACTGAAGAGGGTTTTTGTTTTGTTTTGTTTTTCAGATCTAACCCCGATACACCAGGCCCTGCCCAGCGGCTCCCAGCTCTGAGCGCTGCTCACAGGCTCTCCTCCTGCAGGGGCGGCGCCCCATTTGAGTCTGAGAGGCCGTGCGTTCCCACTGTGCATCCAGCAAACCGCTCCCCTCTTGCAGCTGCTGGCCTGAAATGCCCCACGCACACGGCCCTCTCAGTGTCTCAGGGACGGGTCCTCAGGAGAAAACTCTAATGTTGTGAGCCCCGGAGCCCAGCGCCGCTGCACACCCTCTGAGGTTGCCCACGGGGCGGACAGGACGCGCTCCACATTCCCCAAGGTCCTTCTAACCTCGCCTGAGCTGTGCCCAGACCAGGCATCTGGGTGCCACTCACGCCCCTTCCAGAATCCCCCCCGGAGGCCACACCTGAGAGTCACCAGCCTTCCAGATCATGCCCCCCTTCCCTGTCCCAGGGCCAGGACCCACCCTCGCACACTCCTCCGGGTCCTGCTCCACACGGGGCTGCTCCCTCTCGGCCTCCACATCTCCTGCTGCAGCCAGAGCATCTCTAAAACATCACCGCCCACAGAGCAGCCCGGCAGGATCCTCAGTGGCCCTCCCTCACCTGTCAGAGAAGATCCGACTGAGTAGGGGGAGCCCTTCAGACCCACCCGCCATTCTCCATCCTGTGTGCCTTACAAACACAGGCCCTCAGCGCCCATGACCAACACCCAGCGGGCAGAGACCACTGACTCCAGCCCCTCGGTTTGCTCCAGGCCTAACCTGCCAGACCTCACTGGTCCAGGAGGCCTGAGCCGAGATGAGAGTGCACTCGGCACCCTGGTGGCCAGGCTTCGTGCTCCCTCTGAATTTCGCTCAGGCCTCTGGGCACGAGGGCCGAGCCCGCCTTCCCTTTCCTCTGCGGGCAAGGCCAGCCTTCAGACCCGCCCCGGCTGTTCCCAGCACCTACCAACTGTGGCTGCAGGTTGAAGCGGTGCCACTTCCTTTATAAAATCTGCAGGAGGAGCCACGCCTCTGAAGCACCATTCCATGTAAAAGGGTTACAAATGTTACTCCAAAGGATTTAAACAACAAATCAACACGGACTTTAACTGAGCAGATTTAATTTCCCTGAGGTCGTATTCCATCTAGTATCCAAACCCTGTCCGTCCCAGCAGTAGTTTTCACAGAGCACACAGAGCAGTGGGCGTCCCGCGGAAGGCCCGGCAGGTTGGAGGCGGGCATGTTCCAGGGGGTCCTGGCACTGCCGGTCCCCAAAACATACCCGCACAGCAGCAGCACATTTGACCACTTAAGAGGAGCTATAAGTAAATGTTTATCGAATAATCAATGGAAAACTCACAGGAGAGAACCCTGATACCCAAGTACCGAAAGTGGAGCCAGCATAGAGACTAGTAGGAGGGGCAGAGGTATGAAAGGGCTGGCCAGGCACCCACACAAAGCAACTGAAGTCCCAGAGAGATATCTCAGCTGTTGGGAGTTGCCACTGGGAACTGTGGGGTCTAATCTCCAACCTGCCCCCCCCCCCAGCAGAATGCACAAAAACTGAGAAAGGTACCCACATTACATCTAGCTATGAAAAGCAGTGGGGTGCTGTCTGCCAGGGAGTGGCAGCTGAAAGTTTGGGCACTCTCTTAAAGGGCTAATGCACAAAAATTCCCTGTG
The DNA here is from genome assembly GCA_026230045.1 of Corynorhinus townsendii. Taxonomy (NCBI): domain Eukaryota; kingdom Metazoa; phylum Chordata; class Mammalia; order Chiroptera; family Vespertilionidae; genus Corynorhinus; species Corynorhinus townsendii. The sequence continues at coordinate 96,463,605 of JAPDVU010000007.1, read as the reverse complement.
GAGCCATCCACCTTGTGCTCTGGCAGAAGGAGAGTCAAGTGGACTGGACCTGTGAGGGCAGAAGCCAGGATTGGGGACTCATGGGTTAAAGCTCAGAAGGCAGGCACCCCAAGTTTCTGGGCCTGAGTCATTCCCTCACAGTGGAGGACATCTTTCCCACATAGACATCTGCCTTGCCTTGGGGGAAGTCAGTTGACACACACTATTGGAAAACACCTTGCCCTGAGGACACTTAAGAGATTAAAAGTAACAATTAGCCTCCAGGCAGAAGCAACTGCCCTACCTTATTGAAAAAACTCTCCTCACACCTGAGGACAATTGCCTGAGGGGCAATTCAAGTCAGAATCCTATTAGTCTGTAGACAGAGGTGGTCTCTGGAGGCTATGAGTCTTTGCCTGATCCAATTAGTCAGAAACAGCCTTTAACACTGTCCTGCACTAGAGATTGAGAGGTGTAAAGGATCTACCTAAAATATAGTCACAAACCCAAACAGACAACCAAAATGAGGAGACAAAGAAACAACCCCCAAATGAAAGAAATAGTGAATTCTCCAGAAGAGATAAATGAAGCAGAGATAAGAAATTTATCTGAAACAGAATTCAGAGTAATGACATTAAAAATGCTCAACAGCATGAGAAAGATATAATAACTATGAAGAAAGAACAGTCAGAAATAAAGAATGACATAACACAAATAAAGAACACATTGGAAGGAATACATAGCAGATTAGGGGAAGCTGAAGATTCAATAAGTGAATTAGAAGAGTTGAAAATATCACTCAATTAGAGAACCAAAAAGAAAAAAAAAATTAGAAAACAGGAGGACAGCTTAAGGGAGCTGTTGGACAGTGTGAAATGTAACAATATTAGAATAGTAGGTGTGCCAGAAGAGGCAGAAAGGGTGAAAGGAATAGAGAAAGTGTTTGAAGAAATAATGGTAGAAAACTTCCCTAGCCTGGTAAAGGAAAAAGTCACACAAGTTCAGGAGGCACAGAGAACCCCGAACAAGAAGAATCCAAAACAGACCCATGTCCAGACACATCATAATTAAAATGCAAAAAATTAAAGAGAGAAACTTAAAGGCAGAAAGAGAAAAGAAAATGTTATCTACAAAGGAGTTCCCATAAGGCTGACACCTGATTTCTCATCAGAAACTCTAGAGGCCAAAGGGAATGGCATGAAGTACTCCAGGTAATGGAAAGCAAGGATCTGAGACAAATCCTATCTAATAAAGAGGGAATATGCAAATTGACCATCACACCCTCACAAAGATGGTGGAGTCCATAGCCACAAGATGGTGGTGCCCAGTCCCCTCAGCCCCGCTGGAGTCCCCCAGTCCTTTCAGTCCCACCAGCAGCAAGCAGGCAAGCAGGCCCCACAGAGAGCACACAGCAGAGCCTGCTTGCCCATCGCCACAGCGGCAAACAGCCAGGCCCTGCAGAGAGCAGAGAACCACTGAGAGTAGTCCTAAGCCATCAGTAGGACATCCCCCAAGGGCACAGGTCAGTCTGAGGGAAACCCCCCCACCCATGCACGAATTTCATGCACCGGGCCTCTAGTATTACTATATCCAGCAAGGCTATCATTCAAAATAGATGGTCTAATAAAGAGCTTCCCAGACAAAAAAAAAAAAAAGCTAAAGGAGTTCATCACCACCAAGCCTGTGTGACAAGAAATGCTAAAGGGATTGCTGTAAGGGATTGCTGAGAAGAAGAAACAGAGAGAGAAACCTAGCCATACAGAATTAAAATGGCTATAAATAAGTACCTCTCAATAATAACCCTAATGTAAGTGGATTCAGTGCTCCAATCAAAAGGTGTAGGGTAGGATTCCTGGGGGAAAAATGGTGGCAGAATAGACAGACGTGTCCCAAGCCTTGTCCTGGAGCAGATAGAAAGAACAGCTGAGGGTCACATGGGGAGTGTCTGTTGGTGAGTTAAGGGACAGCTATACTCCAGGAGAAGATGAGGGCCTGCTGGATGGGGCTCCCCTGACCAGGCAGCCCCCACTGCTGCTGGGTTCCCTCCCAGAGCCACTGGCTCAGACACAGAGACCACGCCATCTTGAAGGGGAAAGTGGATGTTATCGGAAGCCTGAAAATCTACAACTGCGGCACCCACCAAACAGCTGCAAACCCCAAAGCACTGGTCCCCAATTGGCGCAAACACGCGGATTCAGAGAAGCTCTACACTCCACGTACAGAAAGGTCAGATTTTGCCTGGGATAACGTGAGGTCTCTGGTCCCGGCAGGAGAGAGAAACACGCGCACTGTGGGAGCTGGAAGACCGGGGGAAGTCTGCACCTAGAAAAATCCATGGCTGTTGGGGCTGGCGTGATCCGTGAACGTGGAAAGGGGTCCTCAGAGCTGCTAACAGAGGGGATCTCTAAAAAGCAACCCATTTTTCATCTGAAGCAAAAGGACAGCCTAAAAATTTTAAAAGTGTGCCAGCTGCTTGGACACGGGGGGTGAGGGGACAGAAAGGACTGCGCAGACTTGCGCATAGCCCCGGAGTTCACACACTTGTGCTTTCTCCTCTTTAAATCCTTGCTTCTGATTGCTGAGCCCAGTGCATGGAATCACCCAGTTGGGGACACCCTAGGAGACTGCAGGGGAAAGTTGTTTTTCTGGAACCTGGGATCGGAGCAGGGAGTGACCATCAGAGAACCAACTCTGGGGCAGCCCATTCACACAAACCAGTATTGAGTGCCACAGGGAAAGCAGGATCTAAGCACAGGCTAGAGAGGACGTATAGATTCAGAGGTCAATCCAGAAACACTGCCACCCAGGGGTTGAATCACAAATTGACTCTTGTGTAATCATAAATAAAGGAATACAAGAGAGTAAGACACACTGCCTGCTTAAAAATCAGGACTGGCTTACAACACTGAGGAGCAGTGGAATGCAGGGAACTGCAATACTGTCCTGCTGGGGAAACAGGCATGCCAAACAGAACAAAAGAGGAAGTGAATGACCTTCACTACTGTACTTTTTTTTTCTTCATCTTTTACTTAAGAAACTAATTTTTTTCTTTTTTCCTCACTTGATTTTGCCTTTTTAATTATTACATTTTTATTTTCAATCAGTATTATTACTACTACTATTTTACCTTTTTTAAAAAAATGTGTCGAGAATCCAAGATGGTGGCGCAGGTAAACACCTAAACTGCTGCCTCGCACAACAATTTCAAAACTACAACTAAAAGACAAAACGTCTATCACCCAGAACCATGGGAAAGCTGGCTGAGTGGAAGTTCTACAACTAGAAGGAAAGAGAAAAGAGTATTGAGAAGTGCACAAGCACTGAAAAGCTGAGGTACGGAGGCGCAGGATCTGGGCTGGCGGCAGGCGTTGCTTTTTTCAACCCAAAGGGAGATGAGGCCCTGATTACTCTGAAATACAGTTTCTGGGGAGATGCAGGGGACCCAAAATCTTACGGGGAGAAGCTGGATTGTCTAAAACCGGATCGGAAAGTGAGGGGGGCCTGCTTGCAGAGCTGCACGCAAGAATAATTGTTTACTGCACTGGGGCACAGGACGCAGTCAGAGACACAGAGCCGGCTAACTAGCAGCCATCACTGTTTGCCACGCCCTAGCCTAGTGACACCCTGAGACCCCGCCCCACACAACCTACAAACCCACCGAAGCTCCAAGCAGCAGCTTTAGCATAAGAAAGGCCTGCCCTATTGCAGCTTAACCTAGCAAACTTGCAGCCTGGGTCAGACAGCTCCAAAACCTCCAAACCCCAAGCAAAGAGGAGAAAACTGTAGCTCTCACTGTAGCTCCTGCTGGGTGGACTCAGACAATAGCTGACCTGCACCCCATTGGAGATCCAGAAGCCAGTATACCTAGTGGTCAGTGTGAGAAACCAGATTTCAACTCCTCACATCCATAAGTGACACATTCAAAAGGCAGACTCAGCAAGCACCAAAGCCCCACTGAAACAAGTCCTGCACCATAAGCGTGTCTCCAGAACAGCAGTTCTTATAGACACAGCGAGTCCTCACAGCCGATTGGCCTGGAGGTCAATTCCTCCCAGTGTACCAACAGCAATTAAGGCTTAACTACACCAAGACTTTCCACTCAGCCCACAAAGGGGGGTACCAAGAGCGTCCACATCAGGTGATTGGGGAGGCTGAGCTACTGCCCCCTCTAGGTCACCTACCACACAAAGCCACTCCATCAACACAGGGAAGCAGCCAAAATGCAGAAACAAAGAAACATGTCACGCATGAAAGAAATGGAGGAAAGCAAACTAATGGACGACATAGAGTTCAGAACCACATTTATAAGGTTACTCAAGAATCTTCTAAAAACCGCCAAGAAACTTGATGACACTTCTGAGGAGCTTAGTGAGACCTTCAAGGACCTTAATGAGAATGCCAAAAAAATGGAAAAGGACCAGTCAGAAATGAAGCATACACTGTCTAAAATAAAGAATATACAGAAACTCAACTGTAGATCAACGTACCCCAAGAATTAAACCAAAGATCTGAAATATGAGGAAACAAAAAACACCCAACCAGAAAAACAAAAAGAAAAAAGAATCCAAAAATATGAAGATAGTGTAAGGAGTCTCTGGGACAACTTCAAGCTTACCAACATCCGAATTTTTGGGGTGCCAGAAGAAGAGAGAGAGCAAAATACTGAAAACCTATTAGAAGAAATAATGACAGAAAACTTTCCCTACCTGGTGAAAGAAATAGACTTACAAGTCCAGGAAGCGCACAGAACTCCAAACAAAAGGAATCCAAAGAGGACCACACCAAAACACATCATAATTAAAATGCCAAGGGCAAAAGACAAAGAGAGAATCTTGAAAGCAGCAAGAGAAAAACGGTTAGTTACCTACAAGGGAGTACCCATACGACTGTCAGCTGATTTCTCAGCAGAAACTATGCAGGCCAGAAGGGAGTGGCAAGAAATATTCAAAGTGATGAATAGCAAGAACCTACAACCAAGATTACTCTACCCAGCAAAGCTATCACTCAGAGTTGAAGGTCAGATAAAGAGCTTCACAGACAAGAAAAAGCTAAAGGAGTTCATCGCCACCAAACCAGGATTACATGAAATGCTGAAGGGTATTCTTTAAGAAGAGGAAGAAGAAGAAAAAGGTAAAGATAAAAATTATGAACAACAAAATGACATCAAATACATACCTACCAACAAGTGAATCTAAAAATCAAGTAAATAAAAAATCTGAAGAACAGAATGGACTGGTGAATATAATAGAATCAGGGACATAGAAAGGGAGTGGACTGACAATTCTCAGGGGGAAGCGGGTGTGAGTGGTGCGGGAAGAGACTGGACAAAAATCTTACTCCTATGGATGAAGACAGTGGCAGGGGGTAAGGGCATGGGGTAGGGTGGGGTGGGGAATCAGGTGGAGGGGAGCTATAGGGGGAAAACAAAAAGAGGAACACCTGTAATCTGGACAATAAAGATTTATTTTTTAAAAAAAGACACCCAGAAAAAAGGGGAACAGAATCTGTAGATGGAGAGCTTAAATAAAGAAAATAATGTTAAAAGGTTAGAGGAATAGAGAAAGTAGAATAAAGGAGAGAGAAAAGAAATGAGAAGACAAGAAAGAAGAAGACAAATGTGTAAAGGAGAATAGAGGAGAGAACAGATAGTCCTAAATTTAGGAAGTGAAATAAATTAAGAAATTTGGAGAAGAAAAGAGAAAGAGAAGAAAGGAAATAAATAAGTAAATAATGTAGTGACAAAAAAGAAAAGAGAAAGGAAAATTGAGTAGGAGCAGGGAAGAGGAAATTAGATATATGAACAAAACAACAGAAACTATAATAATGACAAATCAATAAAGCAGATAGATAAGGAAGATCAATTTTTTAAAAGGAGTATAGAAAGGATAGAGAAAAACTAAAAAGGAGAAAGTGAAAGAACAACAGGAGGCAAAAAGAGAAAAAAGGAATTAAAAGGTACAAAAATTTAAATTAAATTAAAAAATGAAGTCAAGTGGCTTTAGCACCCTGCTTGAATCTCTGAGCAATCCACTGGTCCACTGCTTGTGTCTGTTTCCACAGGCCTTGGATGCAAGTGGGAGGGACCAATCTGCCCTATTTGCCTGTCTGCCTGCTGTCAATCTTAATCACCCAAGAGTCTGTTTCTGACAGGGCTTTACATGCTATTTAGCTTCCAGGGACAATGATGGGTGTTTTTTTCCTGTCCCAGAGCTACTCCTCTATGAGTGGCGCAAAATATTACTCTGCTCTTGGCTGGACAGAGGTCCTCGTATGAGACCAATGGTGCCAGCTGGGACCCTGGAGTTTTTATCAGTCTGGTTCCTAGAATAGCAGGGCAGATGGCCCCTCCTCCACTCAGGTCTCTGAGGGTTCCTTGGGACTGTTCAGACCCGTAAGTTTGGCCTCTGCCTTCGTTTCCTCAGTAAAGCTCACAGTGCATGTGTGGCAGGCTGTGTCACCTGGGCCAGGTGTGGTAGGCTGTGTCACCTGGGGTAGGTTTTTCCCCCAGGTAGCTCCTCCCAGGGAAAATGGCCAGACTATTGCTTTTCTACATCTCCCTGCTCTGCTTCCCACCCCACCCTCTCCTCAGGCACCTCAAGTCTGCGCCTCCCTTCCTGCACTAAAGCCTTGGGTGTGTAGTTGCAAATGAAAACTCCTGTGCTCTGGGTTTAGAGATTGGGGGGAAAAAAAGGCAATCAAAACTGTGGCTCTCCCCCCACACACACACTGGCTCTGTCTGCTGGGTCTAGACTCTGCTCCCACCAGTCTTGCCACCTTTCGTAGCTGCTTGGATGATACGGGCACTGTGGGTCACGTCACCACAGATAGATGTGTGTGCTCCCAGAACAGTTCTCCCCGTAGCTCAGCACCCTCCTCTCCAAGCCACCCCCCTCTTGTGATCTTGTCCTTCCTACCCATACCCAGGTGCCTTCTGTTCATCCCTTTTATAAGTCTCCTCCTCAGCTGGACCACAGTTGGAAATTCCAGGTGAATGTTCTCCAATTTAGTTGTATTTCCAGCCTGGCCCTGGGACGAGCCACCTGACAGTTCTGCCTGTTCAGCTGCCATTTTCTCCTCTCCAAGAGTTCCTTATGGAACTGAACCCAGAGTTGGGCAGCAAACCTTTTTCAAAGTTAAGGACATTTTTGTAATATAACTGCTTCTATATGTTACTTGTGTGCGTAGCTCTCAATTGAATGGACTGTCAACTATCTAATTAATGAGGTGAGTGAGTCTCTGAATCTTGTAACAGTGTGTTCAGTGTGAGTTATTCCTCAGGGCCTGGATACTTTGATGGCACCATCTTAATTAAAGCTGTAAAGCATCAAATTCTGTGAAAATAACAAATACTTGACTACCGTGTTGCATTATATCAAAACCCTAACAACTGATCATAGTAGTCCATTGAATGCAAATTTTACCAGTGGCCAGCAGATGGCAGTGTTCAACCCAATTCAATTCAAGGCAGTAAGAGTATTTGATCCGCTAAGTTTTTACTGAGCACCTACCTAAAGCATTGTGTGTAGCCATAAACAAAAACAGAATCACTGAGAGTTATTGCTGCTATAGAATTTGTTTGTTGTTCCTGTACTATGTGTAAGATGAGAAGGCTTGCGAATAATCTTTTAACGTTGTACCTTGTGGTCCTATTGTCATGTTGCTGAAGGAGGTAGCACAGAGGATGATACACAAGAACCAAGAACTGTAATACCAAACAGAGATTAACAAGTTCATTAGAGTGGTAGAGACACATGGTGATGGTTCACTGGGAGTAAAAATCTGTTTTAATGATGATCATGGGGAAACCATTGGTTTTAGGGTCATCACTCGGTCTACCATCTTGTATGTAGGACTACAGGACCATACTCCCTTATGTGTAGCCTTTAGGACAGATGTGTTTGGAACTCAGAATTTGGGGATTTCGGAAAAGTAACTCTATGCACATACTGTGCATTGCCTAACACTCTTGGTTGAACTTGGGGAGCCCTTTAGTCAAACACACTCATACTTCAGCAATCAAACAAATGAAACCTCACGCTATAGTTTATCCACATGTTATGCCAGTCAGGGCTGTTTTGCCTAAAGCTTTTGATTTTCAGAAATTTTAGATGTTGAAGTGGCAGATATAAGTATTGTGGATCTATAATACATTACTTCATGATGAAAAAGAATCTACCCTAAAATCTCCAAAAAACATTCTAGTTTTCTGGGAAATGATTCCTATTCTGTAAAAGCATTGGGAGTTTGATTTCTACATTTGTTTACAAATTTGTTCAGCATTGTTGGGTGCTCTTGTATTTTTTTTACCTAATTGAACTGGAATTAATTTTGTTTTGAGAATTTCTCTGGGAGAGTGAGAAGACCAAGGCCCATGCCTTCCAGATTAAAGAAGACTGCCATTGGTGTTCAATGTTTATTGGAAGGGGGGAGGGGCAGTTTCTAGGATAGTGATTCATATGGGACCAGGAGCCATGCTGGCTTCTTCTGTAAAATGACCACACTGCATAGTTCTTTCCCTGGAGTAGGGTTAGGCTTAAGGTAATTCACCATCAATTTCGAAATCCACATCTCTTCTAGATAGACAGACTCTTGTGTTAAATGTGGTTGTAAAAGAAATTGCCAACTCTGAACCACTCAAGAGTGTGATGTCTGTATCTCTCCTGTCCATGAGTGTGGCTGTTGTTTTGGTGACCATTTTGGCAGAAAGAGAGCACTTCATTGAATTGCCTGGACCCGTCATACTATTCCAGCAGTCACATGAGCTAAAGTGAAGCATCTGCCAATAGCTGGGTGGCTTATCCCATCTCCATTCTCAGGAAACCACGCTCTCAGGAAGAGACCTTAAAAACAGGCCCAGCTGATGTGGTTCAGTGGTTGATCCCCACTGGGAGGTGTGCAGGAGGCAGCCAATCAGTGATTCTCTCATCATTAATGTTTCTATCTCTCTCTCTCTCCTTTCCTCTCTGAAATGGCACCTTCAGCTGTGGGTTCTAGCACTGAACAGTCTCTGCCATGACCTGCCCCAAATCTCTTCCCACTCAGTTCATTTCTGAACCAAAGTCTCATGCAAATATAGCTACTGATACAGCCAAGAAGGAAGTGGGGACTGTGCCTCCAAGGGCTCCCCAAGGTGCCAAATGCCAAGAGGAAGTGGGATGAGGTTTAACTAACCAACCCATAGCATCTGCCATACAGTTTGCTGATGCAAAGTAAATGTTCAGCAACAGTTAACTGAAATATAAAGATTTGTTGACTAGACAGTACTCTTTCATAATATCATCAGTTATTCTTAAGTCACTGCTCAGATGTCTGTGGAGCACTGCCAGCTTCTCTTTTGAGCTCCTCAAATGTATGTGATCTCTCCTGCCCTGGAAAAGGAAATATCATTTCATTTCATCAAATGTTGTTATGACAACTAGGCAGCCACATGTGAAAGAATTAAATTGCAACACTTCCCTGCCCCATACACAAAAGTTAACTCCAGATACATATAGCCCAAAAGTAGGAGCCAAGAGGTAAAACTTTAAAAATAATCTAGAAGAAAACAAAGAAGCTTCACAACCTTGGATTAGGCAAAGCCTTCTTTTATATGATACTAAGAGCACAAGCATAAAATAATGGAGGAGGGAAGGAAGGAAGGAAGGAAGGAAGGAAGGAAGGAAGGAAGGAAGGAGTAGGGAAGAAGGAAGGGAGGGGAGGGAAAGAGAGAGGGAAGGGAGAAGAAGAAAATGGACTTTATTAAAGTTAAGAACTTTTGTGCTTAAAAAGACACCATCAAGAAAATGAAAAAACCACCCACAGAATAGGAGAAAATATTTGTAATTCATATGGTTTATGATAAGGGACTTGTAATGAGAATATATAAATAACTCATATAAGTCAGCAATATTAAAAAGACAAATTACTCATTTAAGATATAAGCAAAGGATCCAAACAGACGTTTTTCCACAGAAGATATGCAAATGTCCAATAACCACCTAAAAATATGTTCAGGGAGAAACCAAGATGGCGGCATAGGTAAGCACCTAAACCACTGCCTCACACAACAATTTCAAAACTACAACTAAAAGACAGAACGAACACCATCCAGAACCACAGGAAAGCTGGCTGAGTGGAAATTCTACATCTAGAAGGAAAGAGAAACGCTCACGGAGAATTGGAGGAACGGCAAAGGGTTGAGGTACGGCAAAGGGTCTTTGTGCGCACAGAGAGGAAGGGTGGCTGAGAGCCTGGCTGACTTTCTCTGGCGGGAGTGGGAAGGAAGCCCCTGACTGCACTGAACCCCAGTTCCGACTGCACTGAACCCCAGTTCCGGGTGAAACCCCGTGGACCCAGGCTCATACAAAGGGAGTCTGGACTGTCAGGTAGAGAGAAAGGCACTTGGAGACTTGGAGACCAGGGGGAGACCCGGGGAAGCCCCAGTGCACAGGGGTCTGGAGGCGCACTCGCGAGTGTGCACAAAGATTGAGGAGGTTGCCACAGGCTTTCCCTAGCAGAAGGGAGTTGGAAGCTCCTGACTGCACTGAACCCCAGTTCCAGGTGAGCCCCTGGGGACCCATGCTCTTGCGGGGAGAATCTGGACTCTCGGGCGGAGGCTCGGGAGTCGGGGAAGGCAGAGATCTGGAGGCGTGCGCTCTCGCAAGGGCAGAGCAGACAGGAAGCCAAGACTGTCTGCTCCACCCTGAGACTCCACCCCATCCAAGCTGAACACAGAGGCTTTTGCAATTTGGCAAGTCTAATCCTATAAGGCTATCTCCAGCACCGAACTTCTCCCAGCATAGACACAGCTGATCCTCACAGCCAACTGGCCTGGAGGTCAATTCCTCCCAGTGATACCAACAACAATCAAGACTTAACTACAACAAGGCTGTACACACAGTCCACAAAGGGGTGCACCAAGAGTGTCCACCTCAGGTTAACTGGGGAGGCCGACCCACTGGGCCATATAGGAAACCTAGCACACAAAGCTACCCTACCAACTCAGGGAAGCAGTGAAAATGCGGTGACAAAGAAACAGATCACAAACGAAAGAAATGGAGGAAAACAAATGACTGGATATAGAATTCAAAACCACAGTTATAAGGCTTTTCAAGAATATCCTAGAAAAAGCCGATAAATATAAAGAAACCCTCGAAGATATGAAAAAGGACCAACTAGAAATTAAACATACACTGACTGAAATATAAAATATTATACAGAGACCCAACAACAGACTAGAGGAACGCAAGAATCAAGTCAAAGAATTGAAATACAAAGAAGCAAAAAACACTCAACCAAAAAAGCAAAAAAAAAAATCCAAAAAGTTGAAGATAGTATAAGAAGCCTCTGGGACAACTTCAAGCGTACCAACATCAGAATTATGGGGGTGCCAGAAGAAGAGAGAGAGCAAGATACTGAAAACCTATTCGAAGAAATAGGTTGAAAACTTCCCCCACCTGGTGAAAGAAATAGACTTACAAGTCCAGGAAGTGCACAGAACCCCAAACAAAAGGAATCTAAAGAGGACCACACCAAGACACATCATAATCAAAATGCCAAGAGCAAAAGACAAAGAGAGAATATTAAAAGCAGCAAGAGAAAAACAGTTAATTACCTACAAGGGAGCACCATACGATTGTCAGCTGATTTCTCAACAGAAACTATGCAGGCCAGACGGGAGTGGCAAGAAATTTTCAAAGTGATGAATAGCAAGAACCTACAACCAAGATTACTCTACCCAGCAAAGCTATCATTCAGAGTTGAAGGGCAGATAAAGAGCTTCACAGATAAGAAAAAGCTAAAGGAGTTCATCACCACCAAACCAGTATTATATGAAATGCTGAAAGGTATTCTTTAAGAAGAGGAAGAAGAAAAAAGTAAAGATAAAAATTATGAACAACAAATACATATCTATCAACAAGTGAACCTAAAAATCAAGTGAATTAAAAACCTGAGGAACAGAATAATCTGGTGGATATAATAGAATCAGGGGCATAGAAAGGGAGTGGACTGATAATTCTCAGGGGGAAAGGGGTATAGGGGCATGCAGGAAGAGACTGGACAAAAATCATACACCTATGGATGAGGACAGTGGAGGGGAGGTAAGGGCAGAAGGTGGGGTGGGAACCGGGTGGAGGGGAGCTATGGGGGAGGGGGGGAAAGGAGAAACAATTGTAATAATCTGAATCAAGATTTACTTAAAAAAATAAAATAAAGTAGTAAAGCGGGTCATCATAGTAAACCCATTCAAAAAATAAATAAATAAAAATATCTTCAGCACTTTTAGGCACTAGGAAATGCAAATAAAAACCACAGAGATTCCACTTCATATACACGAGGTGACTATTATCAAAAAGAAAGACAACAAGTGTTGTCAAGAATTTGTAAAAATTGGAACCCTTGTGCATTGCTGATGAGAATGTCAAGTGGTACCACCACTTTAGAAAACAGTGTGGCAGTTCCTCAAAATGTTAAACACAGTTACCGTTTCCCTCAGCAATTCCACCTCCAGGTGTGGAAAATCCTGGATGCAAATGTTCACAGGAGCATCCTATCTAATAAAAGAGTAATATGCAAATTAACTGTCACTCCACAACAAAGATGGCGGCACCCATAGCACCAGGGTGGGATGCTGGCATCCTGCACCCAGGCAGTGGAGGGAGGGAGGGCTGCGGACACAATACAGGGCCGCTGGGCTGGGAACATGCCCCCAGCGGCCACTGCACAGCTCAGGGCATGCTCCCAGCCCAGCAGACAGAAGCCCAGCAGACAGAATGCCCCCAGCCCAGCAGACAGAAACCCAGCAGACAGAACGCTCCCAGCCCAGCAGGCAGAAGCCTAGCAAACAGAACAACCCCAGCCCAGTGGACAGAAGCCCAGCAGACAGAATGCAGGGGGTCCTCTGCGCATGAGCTGCAGAGGAAACGCCTTTTCTGACTGCTCATTGGCTAAGCTCCCTGTAAGCCGCCACTCACAGTGTTCTTGGTAACTTGGGTAATAAGAATCCAAGAAGGTGATCTAGGATTTTTCCACCTCACTCCTGGAGGAAAAAACTAATGTCTGCTGCTGGAGGGGCTAAGAAATGTCATATCCTGCCCTAGCCAGTTTGGCTCAGTGGATAGAGACTCAGTCTGCTGACCACGGGGTCCGGGTTCAATTCTGATCAAGGACATGTACCTACATTGCAGGCTCCTCCCTGGCCAGGGCCCAGGTCAGGGCTAATGCAGGAGGCAACCAATCAAAGTGTCCCTCTCACATTGATGTTTCTGTCTTTCCCTCTCTCTTCCAAGCTCTCTAAAAATCAATGGAAACATATCCTCAGGTGAGAATAAAAAGAAAAGAAACAAAAAATGTCATATCCTATGAAAGACACATCTTGAAAATGCCTAAAGAAAGTTGTCATTTTTTCATGGTGAAGGGACTGGAGTCCGTGTTGATGAAAACACCTTGGCAGCTGTGGCAGTGACTGCAGCAGCAGAGTGATGGGGGTGGCACCTTCCCCTGATCAGCCCAGTCCCCTCCCATGGGGACCGGGCCTAAGCCATCAGTAGGACATCCCCTGAGGACTCCCAGTCTGTGAGAGGGGGAAAGCTGGGCTGAGGGACCTGCCCCTCCCCCAGTGCACGAATTTTGTGCACTGGGCCTCTAGTTATTCATAAAAGCCCCAAAGCAGGAACAACCCAGTGTCCATCCATCGGTGAGTGGACAAATAAAATACAGCATCTCCATTCCCTAGAATGCCTTTGACAATAAGAATACATGAAAGGCTGATATATGCTGAAAGCACTGTAACGAGAAGCCAGTCGCAGAACACCACAGATGGTAGGATTCACTGTTTGTGAAATGTCTAGACGAGGCAAATATATGGAGACAGAAAGCAGATTGGTGCTTTCCTAGGAGTTGGGAGAGGTGGTGCAGGGTGCTACGAGTAAAAGGTGATGACTGGATGAGTATGGGGTTTCATTTGGGACATTAAAAATATCCTAAAGTTGAAAAGTTGGTTATGGTAATGGTTGTATAAGTCTGGACATACAAAAACCCATTGAATTGTACACTCTAAATGGGTGAGTTGTGTGGTATGTAAATTATATCTCAATAAAGCTATTTTTTTTTAAAGAAATGTACTTTACTATATCTGGAACTGTACAGACAAATCAAGTGACTTAAAAAATCTTCTGTCCAAGGTATGGATGCAAGGAAAAGGATAACAGAGCTGGGGGAAGGTGTGGGGGACAGGAAGAGACTGCCAACCAGCATTTATACATCTATGCATAACCATGGCAGTAGCATGGGGAAGACCTGAAGTGGGGTGGGGAATGGGTGGAGGGAAGCAAAAAGGGAGAAAATGGGAGACATATGTCATTCTGTCAACAATAAAATAATTTTTTTTTAAATTCCTCTGTCCTGGGAAAACTACCAAGACAATGAAGCTTCATTGCAGTTAGTAGAAACCTTCCAACAGCTAATTTGGTTCTAGTGGTAATCTTTGTACCTGCACTTTATGTAATGTCCTCAGTCCCTTGTTTGCTTATAGTTTACCTTCTGGGTTGTTACTTTTAATGGTACCCTTTGACTTCCATCTGTGACTTATGTAATCATCAAGTTTCTTCCACTGTTTTCTTCTTCTTGCCTCCGAATTTCAGTTGAATTATGTCTACTTTGTTATAATCTATAATATTTACATTGTAATCTTCCACCCTAGTTGCTACTTCAAGATGGCCTCATATCTACAATTAAAAATATTTCATGCACAACATTTATGCTGTTGCCCAGTCCTCTCCTGGTTACAGTTCATTTTCCTCTATATTCTTCATAAGAACTCATGAGTACAGTATACTTGCATATTTTTTTTATAATTCTTGTTGATTTTTAGAGAAAGGGAAGGGAAAAGAGAAAGAGGAAAACATCAATGTGAGAGCATAACATTAGCTGCCGCCTCCCTCACGCCCCTACTGAGGATCAGGCCCATAAACCAGGCATGTGCCCTGACCAAGAATTGAACCAGCAACCTTTTGGACATGGGATGACCCCCAGCCAATTGTGCCACACTGGCCAGGGCACTTGCATATTTTTTAAAACTACATGTCTATAGCCTTGAAGATCTAAGAAATTTTGAATCTTTTGTTTTGACAGCTTTGCAGAAATCATAGCCTACACCTATATAAGAGGAAACTCTTTCTAAAATAAGCTGGTATCCCCTCAGTGCTCTACCCCAGGATGAACCAGAACTAGACCAGTCTTCATTCAGGGTGCAGCCTGGATGTGAATCATCCGGGAAGCCTCCAGCCTTGAACTTGGTTTAAGGTGGTTTTGGACAAGTAGTGTCCCAGTGCCTGTAAGGAACAGGCACAAATCCCTATGAAGAAATGATTTTTCATCCTGGGTATCCAATTATTTCTATAAATAAGTTTTCAAAGACAATGAGCAGTATACCACTGTAACCAAGTACTCAAGGAAACAGTCACCATAAAAGAAACAAGGGGATGGGGGAAGAATTCATATTTCAAAATATGAATTTATCAAACCCAGATTATTAAATAACTATATTTAAAATATTTAAAGAAATAAAAGAATAAGTTTAAAATTATTTTTAATTAAAGTGTTAAATATTTAATTAGACATAACTGAATAGATAAAGTGAAATAGACTACTTACTAAAAGAAATTTCCAAAAATATTACAAAGATAAAAGGTCAAGATGGCAATATAGGTAAACGCAGTACTCACCACCTCCCACAACCACATCAAAATTTATAACTAAAATACAGAACAACCATCATCCAGAACCACCTGAAATCTAGCTGAACAGAAGTCCCACAACCAGGGATTTAAAGAGTAAGCACATTGAAACTGGTAGGAGGGCAGAGACATGAGGAGGAATTGAGGAACAGGCTAGTCCTACCCCAACGTGTGGCAGTTTAAAATAGGGAAGGATATCTTGGCTGCGGAGGTCCCCCTGAGGAGCAAGAGGTCCAGGCCCAGGGTTGGGGGAGTTCCAATGCCAGGAAGAGAAGTCCCCACAACTTGTGGTTGTGAAAACCAGCAGGGAATGTGGCTGAGTGAGACAGAAGTTGTTGATGTCCCAGGCACGAACTTACTCTTAAAAGGCCCACGCACGGACTTACTCAGACTCACTCCCTCTGAGCTCCAGTGCTGGGGCAGCAGCTTGAAAGGAACTTGAGTCATTCAGGAAAGAACTAATTTGTCTGGAATCAGGGCAAGAGCTGGATGGGCAGCTTTCTACCAGACCAATGTGCTGGCAGAGGCCATTGTTCCTTTGCTGAGCCTTTCCTTCGACAGAGCTGACAAGCTGCACCATATCTGAATCTCCAGCCTGGCTCACACTTTTCTCCTTGCCCTGGTGATTCCCTGAGACCTTGCCCTTCCCTACTTGCAGGCTCATCCAAATAATTTGTTGTTCTATACAACTGGCCTGTCTTGCCTCAGGCTCTAGACTTTCCTAAAATCTCTCAAACAAGCAGCAGCTGGCATCAGCATGCCCCGTACCTCTCAATAAGTATCCTCAGGCCCGGCACTAGCAACAGCCTTTCCTGGTTCACAGCTTGGCTTCTTATGGGAGTTTCTAAGCTCAACACAAGTAGCAGCAATCTGCAGATCACTTTGTAGCTCATGCTGTGTGACCCCAGGCACAGGCAGAGGCTGACTTTGTACCACCTGGGAGGCCCAGAGCCAGTGTACCTGGTGGTCAACTTTGAGCACCCCATATTACAACCCTACCACCTCCATGAGTGACATATTTCAGAGGCAGACTTGGTGAGTACCAAAGCTCCATTGAAGCAAGCCTGTTCCTTAGGGTCAGCTTCTGCACAGCAGCTCATCCTCTGTAGTCACAGCCAATCCTCCCAACTGATTGGCATGGGGCCAATCCCTCCTAGTCATGCCAACAGTGATTAAGGCTCAACTACAATAGGACAGAGCACACAGCCCACACAGGAGGGCATCTGGGGTACCCAGATCAGGTGACTAGGAAGGCTGAGCCACTGGGCCCTACAGGACACCTAATACACAGGCCACTCTACCAACTCCAGGAGACAAAGCAGCTCTACCTAATACAGTATGTCCTCAGGTTACGTCAGAGATCCATTCCTACAGCGCGATGTAACGCGATTTTCGCCATAAGTCAGAACCCACCTACATAAGCACCTACATCACTCACATGGAGCACATACACAGCAGTAATGAAGTGAAACACTAAAAGAAAATTAAAAAGAATATAACAATTCCTGACCTTTACTTGTGGTAAATAAATAATAAAAAACATAAAGCACATATGTACATACATCGAAATGACGGAACTTCTTTTTTTATAAATAAATGGGAGATGGCGACGTAACCACGAGATGACATACATCGAGTCCGGTGTAACCCGGGACTGCCTGTACATATAAACAAACACAAGGAAGCAGCCAAAATGTGGAGACAAAGGAACATGTCACAAACAAAATAACAGGACAAATCTCTAGAATAACTAAGTGAAATGGAGGTACAGAGTTCAAAACAATAGTTATAAGGATGCTCAAGGATTTTAATGAGAACTTCAAGGAACTTAGTAAGGATTTCAAGGAACTTAGGGAGAACATCAACAAAGGACTAGTCAGAAATGAAGCATACTAACTGAAAGAATAATTTATAGGGATCAACAGTAGAGTAGAGGACACCAAGAATCAAATCAAGATTTTGAAATATAAGGAAGTAAATAACACACAATCAGAACAGCAAAATGAAAAAAGAGTCCAGAAATATGAAGATAGTGTAAGGAGCCTCTGGAACAATTTCAAGTGTACCAACATTTGCATCATGGGGGTGCCAAAAGGAGCAGAGAGAGCAAGAAATTGAAAACTTATTTGAAAAAAATAATTACAGAAATTCCCCTGGTGAAATGTGCCTGGTGAAAGAAGTAGACTTGTAAGTCCAGGTAGCACAGAGAGTACCATACAAGGAAACCCAAAGAGAACCACACCAAGACACATCATAATTAAAATGCCAAGGGTTAAAGACAAAGAGAGAATCTTAAAAGCAGCAAGAGAAAAGCAGTCAGTTACCTACAAGGGAGCACCCATATGACTATCAGCTGATTTCTTAACATAAACTTTGCAGGTCAGAAGGGAGTGGCAAGAAATATTCAAAGTGATAAAAAGCAAGGACCTACAACCAAGATTTCTCTACCCAGCAAAACTATCATTTATAATTAAAGTTCAAATAAACAGCTTCCCAGACAAGGAAAAACTAAAGAAGTTCATCACCACCAAGCCAGTATTATATGAAATGTTAAAGAGTCGAAGAAGAAGACGAAGAAGAAGAAGAAGAAGAAGAAGAAGAAGAAGAAGAAGAAGAAATAAAAGATAAAAAGTGTAAAAAATAAAATGGCAATAAATGCATATCTATCAATAATTGAATCTAAAAATCAAAATAAACAAACAAGGAATCTAATGAACAAAATAAAATGATGAATAAAATATAACCAGAGGCTTGAAAACATGGGACAGACTGACAGATTTCAGAGGAAGGAGAGTGTGGGAAGGGGGAGGGGGACCAAGAAGAGATTAAGCAAAGAATTTATATGCATACTAGAGGCCCAGTACACAAAATTCATGCACAGGTGGTGGCAGGGAGTCCCTCAGCCTGGCCTGCACCCTCTCCAATCCAGGACCCCTTAGGGGATGTCTGACTGCCAGTTTAAGCCCACTGATAAAACCCAGTGCTGGGACCTGCGGCCTGGGGATGGGTCTCGGGAGTCACCAAGGCAAGTCACCTTCTAGATGCCTCAGTGAGGCTTCCCATGTGGGGTGGGCCGCTGTCCTTCCCACACTCTCCTTCCTCTTGACATCAGGACAGACTTCCATTCAGAACTTGATTGGGGGCCTTTCCGGGGAGAGGCCTGGCTCTCGGAGCCACCGGGCCATTTGAGCAGCAGTGCGGCTTGGCCAAGGGGACGAGCTGCCCAGTTTGCCATCTGCCTCAGGCCAGTCCCAGCACACGTGTGACAGAGACATGGTCACCTTTACGCAAGGAGAGTGAAAAACAGAAAGATGAAATGTAACTGGAACGTTCTTTTCAGTTTTATACATTTGACAAATAATATCATATTACAAAGTAAATACGTTTTACAAGAACAAACAATTGAGACTAGTATAGTCAAGAAGCCATATTAGTTGTAGCTAATAAAAGCAATACCAACATTGCAACAAAGCTACTTCCCACTCTGCATGTTACACGCTAACACTGGCAGATGTGACATGCAACATACCTGAGGCTTTGCATTTTTAGTCCCAAATTCTCTCTCGCCTTCTACCTCCTGTGCCGGAGAGGTGGCCCGTACTTTGTTTGGGTCACTGTGACCAGGCATGCTGCACCAGGGCAGGTAGGCACATGGCAGGAAGCATGAATTCTAGAGCATGTTCTGTGCTCATCTGTCTCCCATCCCCCCGACCTCAGTCCCCTGAGACCTTTTCCCACCCCCACCCCCAGGCTCCAAGATGCCCAGACCCTAATGCGGCTGTCCCCATCTGAGCCCCAGAACCCAGCGGAGAGGAGGTGGCCCCGAGCCTGCAGTCCTGGGTCCTGAGAGCTAACAGTGTGGGTTCACTTTCCCTCCACCTTCCCCAAATGGGCAAAGGCTCTATTTAAATCTTTTATTTTAACAGAAGAAAATCAAAGTTTAATACATGTACATGAAATTCCAAAGACAGTGAGGCAGCCCTGGGTCTGTAAGACATTTCTGGACAAAGGAGAAAAGGTGGGGGTGGGGTGTTGGATTTCAGAGGTGAGAGTGGACAGTTACAGGCAAGTGAGGACGAGCAGCACACACCTGGCAGTCTTAGCACACGCTTTCACACATCAGTCTGCCGTGCCCTTCCCTCTACTTGCCAAGTGCCTTCCTGCTCCTCCTCAGATCCAGGGCTGCTTTCAGCCCCGCGTCCAATACTCTTATCACATGCGGTCATTGCAGATTTGCTGCTCTGACTGTTTTGTAAATGTATCTTTCTGCCTCTGAGTAATGCAGGGGCCAGTCAGCAAACCACGTTCCCCCCACAACCCCCCTTATCCTTCTAACCAAAGCCCTGATTTTTTTCCTGCTCTTTCCTGGGGGGACTGAAAACATTGATCCTTCCGGACACCAGATAGAGATGCTAATTAAACAGGCTAACGCTGAGTCGAGTGCTCAGTTTTGGAAAAGGTCATCTTTTTGCAGTCAGCCTTTTAGCATTAGAGAGTCAGAACAGCATTGCCCAAATCTGGCTGTGTGCTCAGTCAGGTATCCAGGCCACGCCTCTCCAGGGAAGCTTCACGCTGGGTCTGCTACAGAACACACAGGAGGCTGCAGCTTGACCTGGAGGGGCCGTCAGGGGGCGGTGTGGGTGGGCTGCCAAGGCTTCCTTCTTTGCTTTGCTTTGAATTATATTCAGGCACAACCATTTGTGATCTCAGCATTTAGATTACAGAAGTCAAACTGGGGCTTCACCCACAGAAACGTGGCAGACGTCATTAACAAATGCGTGGAAGGGAGCAGGCCTCCTGTGTGCAGGGCACATGTCTTCCTGTGTCAAGGAAATTACTGCAAACCCAGAGCCCAGGGGAGTAGATGGAAACACCTGCTCTTGTGAACCCTGAACCCGGGCACTGAGTTTGCTCAGGAACAGAGTTAAAACAGCAAAGAAAACAGGCAGATGCAGCTGGAGGAAGAGCCTTTCTTCAGAGGAAGTTCTGCCCTCTGTTAAGGGCAGAAACAGGTGTGACAGGAACATAGCATCTCAGCGCGGAGGCTACACCAGGAGAGAAGGGAAATGCTTGGTGTTCTGGCTGCTTGCAGATGAAGAAGAGAGGGTTGGGAGACTGGAAAGGGTCTAAGAGCAGGGTGACCTCAGGACACGAGAGTCCTGAAGGTCGCATCCCCACCTCAGGGCAGAGCCACGAAACTACTGAGGCCGAGTGTGTGTGAGCCCATGGCAAGGGCCGCTCCTCTAGGGGTGACAGGGTGCACATGGGTCTGAGGGTGAGACCAGCAAACAACACCCTGTGTGTAGTCAATGGTGGAAATAGCCCAAACGTCCTCAACAGGCAGTCAGGTTGCCCAGTTGTGGTGCATCCACACAGGAGCATTATTCAGCCGCGCCGAGGACTGGCCCACCAATTGGCGCTGCAGCATGGGTGGGCGTAAGTGAAAGAAGCCACACATAAGAAGCCAGTTATTGTAGGGTTCCCTTCATAGAAAAGATTCAAAATAAGTCAATGCATCGAGACAAAGCAGATGGGCGTTGCCAGGGACCCGGCAATGGGGAGCGGGTGTAAAGTACTTAGCGGGCCTGCGGCGTCCTAGGGTGAGGGAGATGTTCTGTGACAGACAGTGGTGATGGCCGTGCAGCTCCGGGGTGTGCTGAATGCCACAGACTGTGCCCCTCACGGCCGTTCAGATGACAGCTGTTGTGATACAGATTTTTCCACAAGGAGGACGACCACGCGGATGCTTCGGGAACCCAGTTACCATAGAAGAGGCGCAGGTGTCACCCCAAAGAAAGGTGCCCACAGCCTGCCTGCATGGGGTAGGACTCGGGGTGGCACAGGGAAGATGGAGTTCATGGCCACGAAGCCTGCCTGGGCCAGGTGTCTGAGGGGAGGGCTGGCCTCCCGCAGCAGGTGAGTGTAGACATGGTGCATTAGTCGGGCCTCCGCCCCCGCCCCCCCCCCTCCCCCCGCCCCGGGACTCCCTGATTCCGCAAGTCTCACGGGGAAGCTTCCAGTCTAGGCAGCAGGCAGGGAGCCGGGAGCCGGGAGCCCGGCCAGAGGAAAAGGAGGCAGAGGAGGCGACCAGAGTCCAGCAGGCCGGCCCTGCCCCTGGCCGCTCCGGAGAAAGCTGGTGATATGGCTAAGAGCCCTTAGCTGTTAGGGAAGCCCGAGTCTGGCGGAGGCGGGCGGGGAGAGGAGACACTGCGCAGGGCTCTCGTCCAGCGGCCCTGGGGAGGGGTGTGGGCCCGACGTGGACAGACAGGGGCCCAGCCGGCCTCGGGCTCCCTTGGGGCAGGGCAGAGAGGACTGCGCGAGAGGAGCGGCCGCCCGCGGCAGGAGGGGGGTCGCGGGCACAGCAAAGGGCAGCTCCTCTCCGCCCGAGGGACCAGCTCAGAGGGCCCGGGCCGGGGTCCTGCAGGCACCCGGGGAGCGCTGCTGCAGTGGCGGCCGTTCAGCTTCGGACTAGCCGCGGGCGTGGGCGTGCTCTGGGGCGCTGGCTGGACATGCAGAGTCCCGGTGCCCACCCAAGACAAGGTGCTCCCTGTTCCCCTGGCCGGCACCCCCAGGAACGGGCGCCCCAGGAGCAGGTCGGGGCCAGGCCGGCGGCGGCAGGGGGGCAGGTAGCTGCGTCTGAGAACCCCATGGGCAAGCGAGGCAGCCTCCATCCCCTGGAGCCTGGGAACGAGAGGCCGTGCAGACCAGCGGAGGAGCCAGGCCCCGTGAGCGACCCCGGCTACCGCCGCCGCCGCCTGTCCAGGCACCAGCCTCACAGCAAAGCGCGGGCCGCCTGCCACCCCAGGCCGCGGAGCCGATCTGCTGCCCCCGGAAGCCCAGCGAGGGCCTTCCAACCAGCGTCCCTGCCACCGACAGGACCAGCGGCGGCTTCCCTGATGTGTGCCCCTGCTTCCAGCTCAGGCCCCCGCAGAAAGCCGCACACAGCCCCACCAGCCATGCAGAACACCGCACTCCTGGGTAGCCAGCCCCCAGGCCCCAGCCCCAGCCCCCAAACAGGGCCCTCCTGAGCCTTTCTTTTAAAAGCGAGAAACCTTTTCCCCTCTGCCCAGAGCCAATGATGGTGGCGCCCAATACACCCACTGCTTTTCTCCTTGAGCTGGTCCTGGGGGAGGGGGGGTGTCCCCAGAAACCCAGGCCTCAGGGGAAATGGACTATAAGAAGTAAGGAGACTTACTTCAAATAAAGCCAGGTGACTCATCGGAGCTCTGCAAAGACAGAGCCGGATCCAGGCCAGGAGGCATCAGGGCCCTGCCTGGGCAATGCCAGGGGGCGATGCCCAGCCCCAATTCTGCTCCCCAGGTCAGGCGGAGGGGGCATCTGCAAAGACCTCCAGGCAGGGAGGGAAGGAGATTATCCGTGAGGACCTCTGATTAACAAGTGGGTAGCAGAGTCCATCCCCAGCACTCAGCTTCCCTTCCTGCCAGCCATGACCTGGGCAATGACATGACAGACCCTCCCGGCTCGGACGCCTAACACCTGCTCCTGCCCAGGATGCACGCTCCTCATCCCACGCTTTCCCTCACCACCCGCGACACACACAAACCCAGGATGAAGGCTAAACGGGGGGGGCTGCCCAGATGGGACCCCACTGGGCCTGGCCTGGAGGGGCCTGCCCTGGGCTGTCCTTGGTTACTTGCGGGTCCCTCATGCCAGAGGGCGTGGGGGATGGGGTGGCGCTTGCACCAAGCTCTACAGCCACAGAAACAACTCTCCCTCTGGGCTTTCTTCTGCCCAGAGCCTCGAAAGGACAGGAAGCAACAAAGAGCCATCCTTGTCTCCTGCCCGGCCCTAGCCCAGTGAGCGGGAAGGGCGGGTGCCTCTAGAATGTGGGTACCTCAGTCTAATTTCTGTTGGGGATCTGTCACCAAGGAAGTGATGTCACCCCGTCAAGGTTGCATGACCTGGGCTCTTCCTCCAATCAGACACCCAAAGCCCCCTCTGGGCTGTAGGCCGCTCACCCTCCTGGCCCAGGACCTGTACACCTGCACACCGACACCTCATGCAGCCCTCCCCAGCTCCCTGGGAATGTGCCAGGCCCCAGCTTGGAGGAGAAGGCTGCGTTCACACCTCCTTTTCCTTACCAGTTCCGTGCCCTGGGGAAGCCTCCATGCCTCTCAGGGCCTCCCCAGCCTCCCAACCTACCCCATGAGGATGATGCTAAACATCATTTCCTAAGGATGTGGTCAAGTGTGGATGAGATAACACCCTAACACCCTGGGCTGGCCTCCCCATGTCCGATGCACATTCATAGAGGTGGAAGAGTGACAAGAATGAGGGAACACAGCATGGAACACCACTCAAAACAGGCCTGGGTCCAGCGTGTGATCTTGGGGAAGCCGCTGCTCATTTTGGCCTCTATTTCACTTCCTGTATGTGTGTCTCTGTCTGTCTCTCTGTCATACCTATGTAGAGGCCCCATAGCAGAGAACCGAGGGCGTGCCCAGGCCAACAGGCAGGAACTCAGACTCTCAGTCCAAACTGCATCCTGACGACAGCCAGGCAAATGACTTTGGGAGGAAATCTGTCCGCAGGCAAGCCTCAGCTGAAACACATCCCCTGCTTCACAGAGACCTTAAGGCAGAGACCCCCAACCAAGCCGTGCCCAGATGCCTGGTCCACAGAACTTGAGAGCAGTGTTGTTTGTGCCTCAGTTTCTCCATCTGACATGCAGCAATAATAATAAACCTACCTTCTCTGAAGTTATGGAGAGTGTAAAAAAATTACTGTTTGAAAAATGGAGGGACAATGAGGTACCATCTCACACCTGTCAGAATGGCAATCATCAACAAATCAACAAACGACAAGTGCTGGCGAGGATGCGGAAAAAAAGGAACCCTCGGGCACTGCTGGTGGGAATGCAGACTGGTGCAGCCACTGTGAGAACAGTATGGAGTTTCCTCAAAAAACTAAAAATGGAACTGCCATTTGACCCAGTAATCCCACTTCGAGGAATATATCCCAAGAAACTAGAAACATGAATCAGAAAGGATATATGCACCCCTATGTTCATATCAGCACAATTTACAATAGCTAAGATTTGGAAACAGCCTAAGTGCCCATCAGCAGATGAGTGGATTAAAAAACTGTGGTACATCTACACAATGGAATACTACGCTGTGGTAAAAAAGAAGGAATTCCCACCATTTGCAACAGAATGGATGGAACTGGAGAGCATTATGCTAAGTGAAATAAGCCAGTCAGAGCAAGATAAATATCACATGATCTCACTCATTTATGGAATATAATGAACAACATAAACTGATGAACAAAAACAGATCCAGAGACAGAGAAACATGGGTCGGACCGTCAAACCTCAGGGAAGGTAGGGGAGGGGAGGGGTAAGGGGAAGAGATCAACCAAAGGACTTGTATGCATGCATATAAGCCTAACCAGTGGACACAGACAACAGGGGGGAGAGGGCATGAGTTGGGGGGTGGGGGGAGAGAGAAGGGAGGGATAATGGGGGGATAAGGAAAATAAAATAAAAGCTTAAAAAAATGGAGGGAACGCTTGGCATATCACACTGTCCGTGTCTACATGTTCTAAATCCACTTAAATGCCTTCCTCCAGTGTCTGTGAGCGCCTGAGGGTGGGGACTAGCGCCTGGCCAATGGTAGGAAGCACTCCATAACATAGGATGGAGGGAAGAATGGTGCCACTTTGGAAGGCCTTGCCAATGGCCCCTCCTGCCCTGGCCTCACATCGCCCATGTGAAGAGGTGGGTCGGACCATAGATCTGTGGGGCTCTGTTCATGGTTTGAGGGTCCTGGGGGCTTCTGGGGAAAGAGGAACCTCCTAGGTGGGAGTGGGGGTGGCCATCAGGCTCAGCCAAGCCTTCTCCAGGGAAAGGCAGGAGCACTGAGCTGAGGACAGAACCTGCCCGGGCCCCGGGCCTGGAAGCCAAGAAGGGAGGGGCAGACACTGCCCAGGGGGCTCAGGTGGAACAGGCAGAGGCCAGGAGGACACTCTCAGGTCCCTGTCACCGCTGCTCCCGCCACACGGAAGGCCCTGCGCTGAGATATTTGAATGGCTCCTTTTGATGCTAGAAATTCAACTTTTGTTTAAAATTAGACACATGCCTAATATTGAAAAAGTGACTCTCTTTACTGAGGGAGCCACAGGGCTGTCTGTGGGGCCAGGATTAGGACCTCACCTCAGGCGCAGCTAGAGGTGTGCTCCCAGCTCCCACACCCGATGCTACATGCCTGCGAGCTGGGAAGCTGCGGCCAGGAGCAGCAGAGCTCAGCTCCAGTGAGGGTTAGGAAAAGATTGAGATGGTCGGTTTTGTGTGACGTGTATTTCACCTCAATTCCTTTTCATTGTCACTGATGGCCTGGGCTGCACGGATGTTGCAGTCACACTGACGCCATCCGGGAGGGCGTCCTGCACATCCCTGAGGCTGAGCTTGGGCAGCACATTCTCTCACCTGCTGCCCGCCATGGCACAGTCCCTGCCCTGCGGAGGCTCCAGGGCCTGGGCCAGGCTGCACTGAGCCTGGCTGCACCTGTGGACAGGGCAGAGGGTGGACGTCCATGAAGTCCTGACCACGGATGGCTCTTCTGGGTGCCAAGTGTGAGCTGGAGGAACCCACACCCGGCACCCACCAGCTGCAGGGCGCCTGCCTCAGGGGTCAAAGACGCAGCCCATCTCTCAGGAGAACGTGCAATATTCCACTGTATAAAGAAAAACAGCTACTGCTTTTCTTTATTTTTATTGTTGTCACTATTACAGATGCCCCCATTTCCTGCCTGCCTCCACCCCTCCCCTCTGGCCATTGTGTCCGTGGGTAATGCATGTATGTTCTTTGGCTAATGTCTTCACCTTCTTTCATCCAGTCCCACTCCCCCCTCCCCTCTGACAGCTGTCAGTCTGTTCCATGTATCCATGCCTCAGGTTATTTCGTTCAATAGGTTCTACATATAAGTGAGACCATATGGTGTTTGTCTTTCTCTGACTGGCTTATTTCACTTAACATAATAATCTCCAGGTCCACACACACTGTCGCAAAGGATAAGAGATCCTTCTTTTTTATGGCAAGTAACATTCCATTGTGTATACGTACCATACCTTTTTTATCCACTCATCTACTGATGGACACTTGGGCCGTCTCCAGATCTTAGCTATTGTAAATAATATTGCTATGAACATAGGGGTGCATATATTCTTTCTGATTGGTATTTTAGGATTCTTAAATATATTCCCAGAAGTGCTATCACTGGGTCAAATGGCAGTTCCATTTTTAATATTTTGAGGGAACTCCACACTGTTTTCCACAGTGGCTGCACCAGTCTGCATCCCCACCAGCAGTGCACGAAGGTTTCTTTTCTCCACATCCTCACCAGCACTGTCATTTGTTGATTTGTTGGTGATAGTCATTCTGTCAGGTGTGAGGTGATATCTCATTGTCGTTTTAATTTGCATCTCTCTGATGATCAGTGATGTTGATCATTTTTTCATTTGTCTCTTGGCCACCTGTATGTCCACTTTGGAGAAGTGTCTATCCAGGTATTCAGGTCCTTTGCTGATTGTTTTTTTTAGACATTAGAATTTTTATTCAGTTCTTGAGTAATAAAAATTTTTTAAGCCTAACTCAAGAACATACTTAGACAGAGAAAGGGAGAGGCAGAGAAGAGAGAGAGAAAAAGAGAGAAAAAGAAACATTGATGTGAGAGAGTAACATCCATGGATTGCGTCTCATATGCACCCAACTGGGGATCAAACCAGCAACATTTTGGTGCCCAGCACAACACTCAACCAACTGAGCTACTGTGGCCCAGCAATTCTTTTTATTGTTAACACTATTGCAGATGCTTGCCCATTTTCTCCACCTTTGTCTACCTCCACCCAGTACTACCACCCCCTCCCTTGGCCCTCACCACACTATTATCTATGTCTATGGGCTGTACATATAAGTTTTTGGCTAATCCGTTCACCTTCCTTTATCCAGTCCCCTGCCCTCCCCTCTGACAGCTGTCAGTCTGTTCCATGTGTCCATGCCTCTGGTTCTATTTTGTTCGCCAGTTTTTTTGTTCATTAGGTTCCACATATAAGTGAGATCATATGGTATTTATCTTTCTCTGACTGGCTTATTTCACTTAGCATGATAATCTCCAGATCCATTCATACTGTCGCAAAGGGTAAAGGGTGCCTTCTTTCTCACAGCCACATAATACTCTGTTGTGTAGATGTACCACAGCTTTTTTATCCACTCATCTACTGAAGGGCATTTGGGCTGTTTCCAGGTCTTAGCTATTATAAACTGTGCTGCTATGAACATAGGGATGCAAATGTCCTTTCTGATTGGTGTTTTGGAAACCTTGGGATATATTCCTAGAAGTAGGATTGCTAGGTCAAAAGCTGTGCCCATTTTTAAATTGGATTGTTTGGGGGGTTTTTTGGTGTTTAATTGTATAAGTTCTTTATAAATTTTAGATATTAACCCTCTATCAGATGTACTGGCAAATATGTGCTTTCATTCGGTATGTTGTCTTTTAATTTTGTTGATGATTTCCTTAACGGTTCAAAAACTTTTTAGTTTGATGTGGTCCCATTTGTTTATTTTTTTCTTTGTTTCTCTTGCCCAGGGATATATCCTAGAAAAATTATTTCTATGAGAAATGTCCAAGATTTTACTGCCTGTGTTTTCTTCTAAGATTTTTATGGTTTTGATTCTAATGTTTAAATCTTTAATCCATTTTGAGTTTATTCTTGTGTATGTTGTAAGAAGGTGGTCTAGTTTCATGTTTTTTGCATATGTGTCTAATTTGCTTACCATTTATTGAATAGACTATGTTTACCCCATTGTGGGGGTTTTTTGCCTCCTTTGTCAAATATTAATTGTCTATAAAGGCCTAGGTTGATTTCTGGGCTCTCTATTCTGTTCCATTGATCTATATGTCTTTTTTTTTATGCCAGTACCAGGCTGTTTTGATTACTATGGCCTTGAAATATAGTTTGATATCAGGTACGGTAATTACTTCAACTTTGTTCTTTTTTCTCAAGACTGCTGTGGTTATTCAGAGTCTTTTGTGATTCCATATAAATTTTTGGAATATTTATTTTAGTTCTGTGAAGTATGTCATTGGTATCTTGATAGGAATTTAATTGAATCTATAGATTGCTTTGTGTGATATGGACATTTTAATGAGGTTAATTCTTCCTATCCATGAATATGGTATATGCTTCCACTTATTGTTCTTCTTCGTCTTATAGAATCTACTAGAGGCCTGGTGCATGAATTGGTGCATGGTCTTGTGCACTGTTGGGGTCCCTTGGCCTGGCTTGCGCCCTCTCACAATCTGGGACCCCTTGACCCAATCCCTGCAGGCCAGGCCAAGGGACCCCATGAGGGCACGAATCCATTCACCAGGCATCTCTAGTATGTATATAAGATCTTTGGTTAATCTCTTCCTGCCCTCTCCCCTCTCCCCTTCCCTCTGAGATTCATCAGCCTGTTCCATGTTTCCATGCCTGTGGTTTCCACTCCTATGTTGAGCATCTGCCCGCTGGTGATCACTGCATGTCATAGCTACTGGCCAGTTGGCCAGTCACTTAAGCTTTTATATATATAGATTACTCTTTCATCTAGTGAGAAACACTTTGCTCCTAAGTGAATACAATTATTCCTCCTCTCTTGATATGTTTGGCTATTTCTACACACCTTAGGGTAATTCTCAAGTGTCTGATTGTTTTATTATTCCTAAATAATGTCCTCCCATTAAAGTTATGATAAAGAAGCATCTTTTATTTCCTCTGAGAGTACAGACTATATTATTATCACTTCCTAAAGAAAACCAAGTCCAGGGATCCTTATACTGCCAGAATGATCAGATGTTTACTGTGCATAAGACACTGTGCTAGGCTGGTGAGAATGCAGGATAGATTCTCATCCACATAGCCTAGGAGTTTATAAACACTCAGTGTATGATCTAATGTTAAAGATGTGAGACATAAGACAAGGCAGTTTCTCAGGCCTGGCACTCTGGCTTCATTTTAAGGTGGCTCCATTTATTACATTTTATAGTCTGGAACTTGAACTGGGATCCACAGGTAGAGTGTGTGAGGTTTCTAGGCTGAGGGGTCATGAGCAAAAAGGATGGGAGGTGGGAAATCAGAGTGTTCTTAGTGACAGCAGTGGCCCGGATGATGGGAGCAAGCTCTTGGGGCAAGGGAACAGGAGACAAGCTGAGCCCTGGTAGGTGCTCAGTTGGTTGGAGTGTCCTGAAGTATAGTAACCTCCATCTTGTACAAAACTGCTATTTGAATTCTCTGCTATTGTTAGATAGTGCCTAGTCCTGTAAACTCTGTCATTATAAACTCTGTCACTTTAAGACAGTCTGTTATTCTGTAAAATGACTTTTTTAGTTCAAATAACAGAAAAAGATAAACTTAACTGTCTGACCTTGCGAGCTAGCCATCCAATGTAATAGATAATTCCCACATTCTTATGCCAAGTACTAACTCATTATGTATTCAAGGTTACAACTGTATGTAACAATAACTCACACAGAGCCCTTTGTAATATCTGCAAACAATAAGGCTCAAAAAGTATAAATACGGAAAAACTTTGTGTAAAGGGTTGCTCAGAGATTTGGAAAAGACATCTCCTCTGGGCTGCATGCGAATAAATGACTCCTAATTAATTGGCTTTAAGGCATCTTGTATCTCATTTGATGATTCATGATACAATATTTGGAGGCCCCAGTGAGATAAGAGACAGGTGCCTGCCCACACCTAGTCTCAGATGCCTGGGATGGACGGCCTCCCCTGCCTGGCTGCCAGGCCCTGAGGATCTCTAGGGGAGGTGCCACCTGATGAAGTTCCAGGGCCCCAGAGACGCTTCTCTATGATTGTGACAGCCAGATAAGGGACACATGACAAGCCTCTGCATTCTTTTGGAGACATCAGAAAAACCCTCTGGAGGTGAGTGAATTTAAATTTGATTAAGGAATTTTGAATTCACTGTGCTGTTTGGGACTAGCCACTTTGTTACCAAGAAAGGGGACTGGACACAGTCTTAACTCCTCCAGTAGGTTCTCACCAAGACGTTAGTCAAGAATTTTAGGGTGTGGGTGCCAGGAGTGCCCCCATGTCCATTTGGGGAGTTGGGCATTGTTTCAATTATCTGCTCAGCTCCAATTCAGGCTAGTCTACTGAGAGAGTGTGAGTACGGATGTTTTTTCCTGTCTCGGCATAATTATCTGCTCATTAACTGGTCTGTGAAAGTGCAAGCTACTTTGATTTATTCTGCATTTCTGTTGATTTGTCTGGCTAAAACATTTGATTTGTTAAAGGCTGAACCCATGATAATCTGCAAAAGTCTCAAGCAGCGCTGCTGAGACTTATTTTTCTCAGAGATGTTTGCTGTCTATCATGGAGGGAATCAGTCCACTTAGCTAATAAAAATTTCTCTCCATTGGTTGCTCTTCCCTGAGTTGTGAATTTGCTGTATTAAATTGAAATTTTGAAGTTCTGTAAAACGTTTGATTTATTTAAGGCTAAGTGCTCTGGCGGATTGCAAAAATTCTCACGCAGCTGCGAGATTTATTTTACTTTTCTCTGGAATTTTTGCTTTCAGTCAGGGAGGGAATTGGCCAGTTTAACTAATGAAGTTTCTGTCTATATATAGTAGGACTTTGGTTTGCTTTTGCAGATTTGTGGTTATGCTGTATAGGTTTAAGACAAAGACAGGCTAAGTTCCAAGATTGCTTGTGAAACAGGCAAGAGGAAAGTTTTTATCAGTCAGTCTTTTACAGCAGAGTCATAAAAATTTTGAGGAACAAAGAACTTGTTATTTATGGCTCCCTCCCTTATCTCCTCTCCTTTGGCTGGCAGAGACTTTCAAGGGCAGGGCTCACAGCTCCGCAAGGCAGAGAGATTTAAGGGCCCTGTCCCTGCCTGTGACATCATAGTCCTGCATGAGCCACCTGAGGCAGAACTAAGGCTGGAATTATTATTAACTATTAATGGACCCTATTAACCCTAGTTGTGGATCTTGTGCGGTCTGTTGTCTTCGTGGTTGTGTGTTTTGCTTGACTTGCCATTTTCGGTCATTTATTAGGGCCCTCCTAGAAGATATAGCTTGGTTCCACCCCCCTTCTTATGTCCCTGATGGTATCTGTGATTGGATTGAAAACCATTTCCTTCAGGGGACCTCCCAGGATTTTGATCTGCAAGAAATCTCCCTATGCACCCTTATCCTCATCAGCTACCTTTCCAGGCTGACTAAGAGTCATTTTTCTCCACAGGTTGAACCCTAGCCTCCGGGAGGGAGGACTACTACAGTGACAGCCTGTAGTTTTCTCTGAAACTCCCACTGTTTCTATTTCTCCCCTATATAGGAATTGTCTTCCTCTAACTCACAATAGGAAAGGAAGACAAGCAATAGGCCCTGGGATCTGTAAAAGTAACTGGGAATAAACCTGGTAAAGTTTCCCATTTGCAAGTGTACTGAAAGGGTTCAGTACCTATTGCTGCTGGAAGAGGAGGGGCTGATGTCCCCTTCCAGTGCCTTGAACTCTCCCAGAGAAGCTCAAAGATTTAACTCCTTAGACTAAGGGGTGAGCCAAGACACCCAGTTAGAGGATGGGGGGGAGGGGCAGATCCCCTGTTCTTACTTACAGAGTAAATGGTTAATTCGGGGGGGGGGGGGGAGGAGGGTGTTAATTCAGCGGGGAGAGTAGGGATACATAGGCTTTTTTTTTTTTTTACAGGTGTTCCTCTTTTATTTTTCCCCATAGCTTCCCTCCACCTGATTCCCCACCCCACCCCAGGCCCTTACCCCCCGCCACTGTCTTCATCCATAGGAGTAAGATTTTTGTCCAATCTCTTCCCGCACCCCTCCCACCTGCTTCCCCTGAGAACTGTCAGTCCACTCGCTTTCTATGTCCCTGATTCTATTATATTCACCAGTCCATTCTGTTCTTCAGATTTTTCATTCACTTGATTTTTAGATTCACTTGTTGGTAGGTATGTATTTGATGTCATTTTGTTGTTCATAATTTTTATCTTTACCTTTTTCTTCTTCTTCCTCTTCTTAAAGGATACCCTTCAGCATTTCGTGTAATCCTGGTTTGGTGGTGATGAACTTCTTTAGCTTTTTCTTGTCTGTGAAGCTCTTTATCTGACCTTCGACTCTGAATGATAGCTTTGCTGGGTAGAGTAATCTTGGTTGTAGGTTCTTGCTGTTCATCACTTTGAATATTTCTTGACACTCCCTTCTGGCCTGCATAGTTTCTGTTGAGAAATCAGCTGACAGTCGTATGGGTACTCCCTTGTAGGTACTTAACTGTTTTTCTCTTGCTGCTTTTAATATTCTCTCTTTGTCTTTTGCCCTTGGCATTTTAATTATGATGTGTCTTGGTGTGGTCCTCTTTGGGTTCCTCTTGTATGGGGTTCTGTGCGCTTCCTGAACTTGTAAGTCTATTTCTTTCACCAGGTAGGGAAAGTTTTCTGTCATTATTTCTTCTAATAGGTTTTCAATATTTTGCTGTCTCCCTTCTTCTGGCACCCCAAAAATTCGGATGTTGGTTCGCTTGAAGTTGTCCCAGAGGCTCCTTACACTATCTTCATATTTTTGGATTCTTTTTTCTTTTTGTTTTTCTGGTTGGATGTTTTTTGTTTCCACATATTTCAGATCTTTGGTTTGATTCTTGGGGTATGTTGATCTACAGTTGAGTTTCTGTATATTCTTTATTTCAGACAGTGTATGCTTCATTTCTGACTGATCCTTTTCCATTTTTTTGGCATTCTCATTAAGCTCCTTGAAGGTCTCATCAAGTTTCTCAGCGGTTTTAAGAAGATTCTTGAGTAACCTTATAAATGTGGTTCTGAACTCTATGTCATCCAGTAGTTTGCTTTCCTCCGTTTCTTTCATTCGTGACATGTTTCTTTGTTTCTGCATTTTGGCTGCTTCCCTGTGTTGATGGAGTGGCTTTGTGTGGTAGGTGACCTATAGGGGGCAGTAGCTCAGCCTCCCCAATCACCTGATGTGGATGCTCTTGGTACCCCCCTTTGTGGGCTGAGTGCAAAGTCTTGGTGTAGTTAAGCCTGAATTGCTGTTAGTACGCTGGGAGGAATTGACCTCCAGGCCAATTAGCTGTGAGCACTCCCTGTGTCTATAATGGAAGAACTGCTGCGCTGAAGACACGCTTATGGGGCAGGACTTGTTTCAGTGGGGCTTTGGTGCTCACTGAGTCTGCCTCTTGAATGTGTCACTTATGGATGTGAGGAGTTGAAATCTGGTGTCTCACACTGACCACTAGGTACACTGGCTTCTGGATCTCCAATGGGGTGCAGGTCAGCTACTGTCTGAGGCCACTCAGCAGGAGCTACAGTGAGAGCTGCAGTTTTCTCCTCTTTGCTTGGGGTTTGGAGGTTTTGGAGCTGTCTGACCCAGGCTGCAAGTTTTCTAGGTTAAGCTGCGATAGGGCAGGCTTTTCTTATGCTAAAGCTGCTGCTTGGAGCTTGGGTGGGTTTGTAGGTTGTGCAGGGCGGGGTCTCAGGGCGTCACTAGGTTAGGGCGTGGCAAACAGCAATGGCTGCTAGTTAGCCAGCTCTGTGTCCCCGACGGCGTCCTGGAGTCCCGTGCCCCAGTGCCATAAACAATTATTCCTGCGTGCAGTCTGCAAGCAAGCCACTCTCACTGGCAGACAGTCCAGCTTCTCCCCGTAGGAGTTTGGGTCCCCCGCGTCTCCCCAGAGACTGGATTTCAGAGTAATCGGGGGCTTGTCTCCGTTCGGGTTGAAAAAAGCAACGCACCCAGTCGCCCGCCGCCAGCCCGGATCACGCGCCTCCGTACCTCAGCTTTTCAGCGCTCGTGCACGTCTCAATGCTCTTTTCTCTTTCCTTCTAGTTGTAGAACTTCCACTCAGCCAGCTTTCCCGTGGTTCTGGGTGATAGGCGTTTTGTCTTTTAGTTGCAGTTTAAATTGTTGTGGGAGGCAGCAGTTTAGGTGTTTACCTACACCGCCATCTTGGATTCTCCTCTACATAGGCTTTTGTTGATTTTGCTGGCTGCAAGCCGCTCTGCTGGTGTCCTTGGTTTCTCACTTATCTGAGTTGTGCTAGATCAAGGCCACAGTCTCTGCCAGGAAAGAGGACAGCTGGGCAGGCAAGGATCTGAAGCCCAAGCCACCACTGCAGGAGCGCTTTGCTATGTGCAAACCATCTCTCCCTGCAGTCCCAGCTCTGTTTGACTTGCCACTAGGAATCAAGCAGTGATGAGAGACAGGGATGGCAAGGCCCTGTAACTAATAAATAGGGCGAAGGGAAGTCATACTACCTAAACAAAAGAGCTAAGAACAGCTCAGAACTTTCAGACGCTCCTAGAGAGGAGGAGTCTGACTGAGGGACTGGCCATGACCCCGTTTGGTTAGGAGGACTGGAGGCTGCATATTGAACTTATAAACTGCAGTTTGTTGGGCAGAGGTCCAAGCCCAGTTGTATAGGGGTTAAGCTGCCTATATACAGCAAAACAACTTTCTCCCATGCCAATTTTAGGGAAACTGGACAGACTGTGTTTCTGGCTAGAAAGAAAAACTGGCCACCATACACAGCCCTGACAGTGGCCTGCACAAAACTGTATAACAGACTTAGATGATGCCTGCGTTTTCATGGACATGACTCCAGAGAGACAAGGACAATTTTACTTTGTGTGAGAAGGTAAAAAATGGATTTTAGTTACCTCCCCAAAATGTTTGTATAGCCCAACCATGTGTCATGTTT
This sequence comes from Corynorhinus townsendii, assembly GCA_026230045.1. NCBI lineage: Eukaryota > Metazoa > Chordata > Mammalia > Chiroptera > Vespertilionidae > Corynorhinus > Corynorhinus townsendii. Next base: position 96,428,165 of record JAPDVU010000007.1, on the reverse strand, counting down.
AGTAGCAGAAGATTTAGCTGTCAGAAGCGGCCGCAGTGCCAATGTTATACTTCATCTTACCTAATAATAGACAAACATGTAAACTGACCATACCTCTGCTATGCCCACAGCCAATCAGAGTGATTATGCAAATTAACCCAACAAAGATGGTGGGTTAATTTGCATATGCAGGCGTGGAGCAGCCAGGAGACTCGGGTTGCCTACAATGAGGGCGGGGGAGGAGGGGCGGAGGGAGCTACAGGAGTGGTGCTCTGGACAGAAGTGAGGACTTGCCAGCTCCCAGGGGGCAGGGAGTGAAGCCAGGGGAAGGAAGGCCTATTCTTGCACAAATATTGTGCAATAGGCCTCTAGTTATGTAAATATATTAATCTTTAATTCTCTTACAGATTTAAATGCAGTTGCCAAAAGGGCAGGTACCCAAATGAACAAAAAAAAATTCTCATCAGATTTTGGTCTCTATTGAGAGACAGTTTGCAGCCTGTATACTGCCTTGCAGACCTGTGTGACCATGCCCATGTCAGGGATGGCACAAACCTGAACTTTAGGAACCTGGGGAAGGCCTGTTTAGATCAGAGGGAAGTAGTGAAGTGGTGAGTACTAGCCCTCTGTTACAGGAATTACAGACCCTGTGAGGTCCTGTGACATGTGAGACCCTGTGAAGGGATAAAGCTCCCTTAGTCTGTTCTCAGAGGGCATGTCACCCCTCCCAGAAACCATATGTAATTTAAGGACAAGTCAAGTAGGGGGAACCCTACTACAAGGTCAGCTGCAATTGTCTATTTGAATATAGACACATTTTTAATTTCTTCTTGCCATTTAAAGACAGTTACTGTTTTGTTATAATACGTTTAGAAAAATATTACTCTGAAGAATCCATGAAAAGGACTAACAAGGAAAATTAGAAGATCTTAAAGCAGGTCAGTATATTTTTCTCCTTATATAATTCCTCCAAAATTTGGCAATGCTTAATAAATCATGACAACACATTTCTTTGCATAAATTCAATAAGATGGGTTTCCAATAGTGGTTTTATTGACCGAAAACTTTGACTGGAGTATCATGTTCTAAAAAGCCCTGTCTGAGCTCTGAAGACTTGAAGCCAATATGAATGCCACAAAGAAAGTCTGGTATCCTGCTTGGTAGCCCTGAAAATAGCTGGCACTGAAGCATCAGGCCCATTGCCCTACCATCACTGGCAGTTGGTCAGAGTAGAAGGGGAGCAATAAGGGTGCCATAGCATCCCTGTGGAACCTCCATGCAGTCTAGGCCACAACAAGTAGGAGGGCTGCTGAGATAGGCCTTGAAGCCTAGGGCGTGGGCCCAGGTGGAGTCGCTGCAGGTGAGGAATTCACCTAACTCAGCAGATACTGCAGGCAGGCCTGATGGCAGCTGGATGGCTTGGCTTCCTGGCTCTATGGGGCACACTCAGATTCAATCATGAAATCCTGGCAAAGGTAGTCAGTTACCATTCTTGTTGTGTTTATGCAAACAATCAGGCCAAATTGAATACATTAAATAAATTGGTCTTGATTTGGCTCTTTTGATAAAGATAGAGGTAATTTTGAGGAGAAAAAATTCTATTTCAATAGAGGTTATTAAAACTGAAATGTTTTCTTTCCCTTCCACCAGACCATTTGCTACAGTTTGTCTCCGCCAGATCACAAGCCTTCTATGCCCAGGCCTCATCACCCCTCTGACAGACAGCAAGGGTCTCTTGGCTCTGAAAGAAAACTTCATCCCCCTTCAGCACGGAAGTAGTCAGAGGACCCCACTGACATCCATTTTCCCTGAAATAATTCAGAGCCAGGATCCTTGAGGTAATATATAGTAAGCAGTTAGACAGACAAAAGCAGAGCAAGGACGATAGGCCAACTAACACTACCAGATGTAACTAAGTCTTTCCACCTCTACATATGTAAGACAAGGGGACTCCCAAGAAGCAAGAGGGAACTAGGCTGCAGATGAAGCAGCCCAGGAGGCTTCCCTAAAACCAGTGGGACCTCTAGAGATTCTAATGACTCTTCCAGACCCTGACCTACCCACCTCACCAGCTTACAGGAAAACCCAATCTAGAAAAACTGGACTCCATAACCAATCTTTACTCAAGTTCTTACAGGCTTTACAGTCTACCCAGAAAGCAATCCAGAAGCATGTCCGAGATGCTCTGCCTGTGCCAACTTCTGATCCAGCCCATCCCTTTCACTCTGGTGACTCTGTTATGGTAGAGAAATTTACCACCCAAAGACTGACTCCTACCTAGAGGGGACCACATACCATCATTCTGACCACCCCACGGCAGTCAAGGTTGACAGGATCCCAACGTGGCTTAAAACAGCACAGGCAGAAAGATTCTCTAAAGATAAAATTTTCACATGCACCATATTATTAATTCTCTTTATAGGACTTAGTAAAGGAAACCTCAAAGCTGAATAGGTTAACAATGTTAGCAGCCCCCAAGAGTCAATGACTTGACTCATTTACATAAAACCAGTGGGGAATGAAGCATAATAACCTCCATCTTGTATAAAACTGCTGTCTGAATTCTCTGCTATTGTTAGATAGTGCCTAGTCCTGTAAACTCTGTCATCATAAACTTTGTCACTTTAAGACAGTCTGTTATTCTGTAAAATGACTTTTTTTAGTTTACATAATAGAAAAAGATAAACTTAACTGTCTGACCTTGCGAGCTAGCCATCCAATGTAATAGATAATTCCCATATTCTTATGCCAAGTACTAACTCATTACATATTCAAGGTTACAACTGTAACAATAACTCACACAGAGCCCTTTGTAATATCTGCAAACAAAGAGGCTCAAAAAGTATAAATACGGAAAACTTTGTGTAAAGCGTTGCTCAGAGATTTGGAAAAGACACCTCCTTCTGGGCCACGCTCGAATAAATGACTCCTAATTAACTGGTTCAATAAGGCATCTTGAATCTCATTCGATGATTTACAACACATCTTTAGGAAACTGCGAGAGGCACAACAGTCCCACACACCGAAAGGTTGCAGGTTTGATTCCAGGTCGAGACACATGACTGGCTTGAGGATTCAATCCTAGGTCGGGGTATTGCAGGAGCAACTAACCAATGCCTCTCTCTCACACCGATGTTTCTCTTTCTCCCTCTCCCTCCCCTTCCTCTTTCTCTGTAAAAATTAATAAAAACATATCCTCCAGTAAGGATCTTTAAAAATTAAAAAGAAAGAAAAAGAGATGAGCTGAGGAGAGGTCAATGAAAGCCAGGACTCTAACTAACGAATTTTGAAAAGGGGCAAAGAAACATCCCTCAGAATTGAAATTCTAAGGTTCAAGTTCACCAGTTTTTAAATGTTTATATTATTTTCAGTATGCACACCTGGTATGTGTTTAGGTTCATGGCTATGGCACACAAATACTCCAAACACTACGTGCCCAATGGCCTGCACCACGCACAGCTGCCTAATGCAGCTCTGAACTAACCTAACGTGCCCCACGAGAGGAAATACCGGTGCTGGAAAGTGTTGCCACCTCTACTCCTTACCCTTTTTATTGACGTAACAGCATCATCCACAGACAGTGCCTTGAGGTAGAAAGGCACCAGAAATCCTTGCCAAGACACAAACAGCTCCACTGAAATGGGCCACGCGGGACACACGCGCCACCACCCACCCTCCAGCGATACCTGCTGTCCAGTCCCTCCACTTTGGCTGGTGAATTCAGCAGAACAGCTGGCCCCTCCCTCGTGGCTGTCCCGGGAAAGGCCTCAGGAGCCGGGAAGAGAGGCTGTGGGGACAGAAAGGGCCTCTGACTCCCTCACCAGACCTCCAACGTGAGTGCAGCTCTGAGCTACGGGGGTGGGAGGATGTGCTCAGAGTGGCCCAGACTTGACCCTGACCTCCCTCCAGGCCTGAGGGTAGAGAAAGGCTCCCAGTTCGGACAGCTGGGCTACTCAGCAAACACCACCAGAGGCGGCTTTGGAGGAGAAGGTTCTAGTCTCCTCCTCTTCTTAAAAGGGCACCAGTTCCATCAGGGGGTCACCGTCCTGACCTCACATAAACCTCACCACCTTCCAGACACCTACCTCCAAATACCACCACACGGGGACGAGGGCCTTAGCACATGAATGATGGGGGACACGCGCCTGCATCTGCAGCGCAGGGACAAGCTCCTCAAGAGGGAGTAGCAGGAAGAGCTCACTACCTCTGTCTGTCATCTTGACAGCTACAGACTGAGCCCTGTGAGGACAGGCCCATTTCTGAGAGTCCCGGTTCATCTGCAGCCCTGGATTATGGGGGACAGGGCACAGAGGTGCACAGAAAGTGGGGGTTAGGCAGCATTTGAGCGCGTTCTCTCAGTCACAGCAGGAAAACATAACATTTTTGCATTTTCCTGATGTTAAGCTTTCAATCAGGAAATGGCTTTTTATATCCACGAACATGAAGCTAAAAATCACAGGTGGTCGTTAATGAGTGCTGGCACCTTAAATAATTTCTCAAGTTAATAATAATGCTGTTTCTCACCCCTGGTTGTTGCCAGCGGGGAGCAGGGCTGGGAATGGGGTGGGAAAGGCGATGGGATGAGAAGTACAGATTGGTAGACGCAGAATAGTCATGGGATGCAAAGTGCAGCATGGGAATATAGTCAACAATATTGTCATAAGCGGGTGCGGGCCAAGTGGCTGCTGGGAGCAGAAGGAAGGCCTCATAAAATATCTGATTGTCTAGCTACTATGCTGCCCCTGAAATGAACACAAGATAACATCAAATGTAAGCTGTAACTGAAACATAAAATTTTTAAAAATACCAATAATGTTGTTTCTCTGATCTTTGCATGGTGTTTAGAACTTTTTAAATTGATCAAAGCTTGGTGGGCAGTTGGACTCAGAGTGAACCGTCCTTTGCATTTTGCTGCTCTTGTTCCCGTTGAGGAAAGCTATCTCACATTTAAGATAAGTGACAGGAAATTCACTTAGCAGGCACATGGCACTGCACATGGTCCCAACTCTTCACCACCGTCCCAGGGTCTGCTAGGGAGTCCTTTCCCATGAAGCCAGGTGGCCTGGGGGCGTCCTGGAAAGACAGCTCTGTCACTGCCTCAGGTGTGAGAGAGGGAAGGAGCCGATCCCAGTGCTCGCCACTGGCCCAACCTCGCCTTCCAGTTAGAATGTCAGCCCTGCTTCTGGCCCTGCCTACCAGCTCGCAGAACCTGCTTAGAGCTGAGCGATTTTGATTTCTGCTGGGGTCACCAGCCTCAGGGATAAAAGCAATCTGTTTAGATTGTGCCATCAGCACAGCCTTTGCCTCATAGCACAGCTTCTTGTGAGAGCAAGGTGGGGCCTCTGGACGGTGGTGGCCCCGAGCAGGGAGGGAGCACTCCCCAAAGCTGGCACTGCTTCCTTCAGCTCAAACAGGGGTGTCTGCAGCCCCCGTGGAAAACAGCGTGGAGTGTCCTCAACAAATCAAAAATGTGGCTGCCTTATGGCCCAGCCATCCCACTGCTGGGATACAGCCGAGGGAATCCAAGCCACCAACACGAAAGAAGGCCTGCACCCCGTGTGCATCAGGAGCCATCTACAACAGCCAAGGTCTGGGAGCAGTCCAGCGCACCAGGAGATGAGGGGCTAAGAAAGTGGTGGTACATTTATACCATGAAATATTGGCCATTAAAAAGAACGAAATCTTACCATTGTCCACCTCATGAATGGACCTAGAGGGAATTTTGCTGTGAAATAAGCCAAAGACAAATACCATATGATTTCACTTACATGAGGAATCTAATGAGCAAACAACCACCAAACAAAATTGAAAAAGAAGAGTCCTGGCGAGCTCCGCTCCTCACACACTTCTTCAGACCCCCTGCACATCTCCTCCTGCGCTGGCCTCGGAGACTGGAAATCCAGCTCAAGAAACAAGAGCGGTAACTGAGGCCACAGGCGGTCCTTCCTCCTGCACCCCGGCTCCTGAGCCACCACGCTGGGCCGGTGGGCATCCTGCCCAGCTCCTCTCGCCCTCGTGCAGGCCTGCCCAGGCCACAGGAAGCCACGGGGGATGACGCCAGTGTAACAGGCAGCTTTACACCGAAGTGCCACCCAGCACTTCACACTCAGTCCTCCTTCAGTCCTCACACCAACTCTCATAAGGGTGCATCTTACAGAACTTGCGGTGACTGTGGCTCAGAGAGCTCCAAGGCTGGCGGCTCTGTAGGGATCAGAGCGTGGGGCCTGCCTGGAGAATGATGCACATGCCTCCTGGTCACCCCTGGCAGCCGGGGCAGCCCGCACCGCGTGCCCAGGCTCATGCCTCATGCAAACAACCCCTGTGGGCTCCAGTCCTGAGGTAGGTGATGGTTAGACTTCTCGGTGCTCCCGGGAGTGTGTGAGTGTGTGAGTGTGTGGCCTGTGGCAGCGCTGCCTCACTGTGCAGCACAGCACACCTGCTCCATCCGCCCCCCTCTCCCCGCCACACACACACCCCCAGGGGCGCACCGGGAGAGGAGAAAGGCGGGCTCACACATGACCTCAGGAGCTGCGCTAAGTCATTCCCGCCTTCAACCTGTGGTACCTGCTGTGGCAGCGCTGTCACTAAGAACAGCAGCACAAAGCCCAGGGACATGCTGCCGCCCCCCGCCCCCCCCTCACCACCACCACCTCCCAGGGCTCTGGTCCATCCGGGAGGGGCTTCCCAGGGACACTGGACTCAATCCCTGGCCCATGAGGGCTCCACTCAGCTTCTGCCCCAGGCCCTTGGCAGAGTCCTCCAGGGACAACTGGGCCCTGCTCTGACATGTCCAGTGGCCACAGGCCTGCCTTGCCCAGATCTCCAGGAAAAGTGAAACCGGACACCATGGGCCAAAACCCATGAGGCAGGGTTGAATCCTATCTGAGCGTTTATTCCAGTCCTGCCAGCAGCATGGGGAGCAGCAGGTCACCCTGCAAATTCTGATCTGACCCCCTCGCCAGCTGCTGGTTATACACATGAGGGGAGACAGCTATGTGCAGTGCCAGTGTCACAGGGAAAGGGGAGGGAGGGTCCCCAGTCCGCCTTCAGGAGCTCAGAGTCCAATAACAAGGTGGCTAATCTTCTGTGATGTTACACACAGCTCAGCCCGCTCCTGCGCCCCGAGGACGGTCAGGCTTCCTTCCTCCCCTTCCCACCTTCCCCCTTCCCTTGTCCCCTCCTCCCCTTTTTTCATCTTCCCTTTTCCCCTCCTCCTCTCTTCTCCCTCTCTTCTCCTTCCCCCCTGTCCTCCCCTTCCTCCTCCTCCCCTCCAACTTCCCCTCTCTGAGGCTAATGAGGAAGGACTCGCAGAAGCTCCTGGGGCAGTGGAGAAACTGACAAGGATGCCCAGCCACACAGTGCTCAGGACAGCACCCCACTTCCCTCTGGGCAAACCTGCCCCTCACGTGTTTCTCCGACCAGCTCATCCCCCACTGCTCCCTTCTGTTAACTGGGTCTTCTCCAGGAAACCTCTGCCCCCACACAGGTGGGTTCTGGTGGTGCTGCTTGATCACACGTTGGCTCAAGCCAGGCCCACCCCACCCCCAGGCACACCTTCACCACCCTCTGTGGACAGATAGCATCATCTGGGTGTGCAGAGGGCTCGGGGAGCCATTGAGAATGTTCTGGAACTAGGCAGTATTGTGACTGTGCTGGGAGTCCCTGAATTGCAGTTTTCAATGGCTGAATGATAAGTTCCACATTAGATGAATTTTACCACTTTAAAAAAAACAATTAGGCTGAGTGATAAAAAAGGGGCATTGTTTGACCGGAAGTTCCTCCCATAAGTGCATGATAATGAGTCATGTTCAAAAGAAAATCTACTCTGCCTCCTGCCTAGGGCAATGGTAGCAAGCAGGACAGGATGCAGCACCACTTCCCACAGGTTCTCTGCTTTTGAACCAGTGGAAGCAACACCTGCAATGACCCACCGTGACCATGTGTTGTACCAGAGAGGCCATGTGCCCACCCCAAGGTAGGGTCTGGGGAGGAACTACCCTTCTGGTTGGGCCAGTCGTGCCATCTGCGTCAAGTCCTCAATGACCCTGGAGATGCAGGATGCCTCGGCCAGAGGAGCCCTGGAGGTGGCACAGGTACCAGAGTGGAAGCAGAAACACAGCATCTGGCGGAAACGCAGGCAGCAGGTGGGCTAACTGCCTCTGGGATGCTTGGGTTCTGGTGGAAACGCGGGCAGCAGGTGGGCTAACTGCCTCTGGGATGCTTGGGTTCTGGTGGAAACGCAGGCAGCCGGTGGGCTAACTGCCTCTGGGATGTTGCGCGAGGGTCAGCCCTGCGAGTTTGCCCAGGGAAGAGCCTTATAGCTGTGAGGATCCCGTCCTGTCCCCACACTTCACACTAGTGAGAAAGCGACTCTCATCAAGCTGGGCCACCTGAAGTTAGGAGAGCATCTAGAAGGGTTGAGTCCAGAAATCAGTGCACTTCTCTGTCCAAAGGAACTTTTTTCCAGAAGCCCCTAAAGGTGCTGGTAATTTGGGTGGCAGCCACTGCCACTGGTTTGCACTCACTCTGGGAGAATCCCACAAGGGTCAGCTGGTGTCATCGCCACTCTAAGGGAAAGCAGGACCACCAGACACAGGGCTGGGTGACCCTCAGGCAGAGCAGGCATGGAAACATCTGGCATCCCCTGGCCCCACCCTCATACCCTGGGCTTCAGCTCTCTTTCTTGTCCGGCTGCTTTCCTCTACAGTTCTCATGGGCTCCTAGAGGGCTGTCCAGGTGCAGGTGCAATGGGATGTGAGTGAGTTTGCTGTATGGTGGCCAGACGTTTGGCCCAGGGGCAGACATGGTCCATGGCAGCAGAGGGGGGGAGGGGCCCAGGTGTCCAGGGAAGGCAGCAACGTGCATCTTCCTGGTCTCCCAGGGCTTCCCCAGTGAGCCTGCGCTGCTCACCAAGGCCCTGACCCGACTCAGGCCAAATACTCAAGGAGTCAAACATTCAAGGACTGGCAACTTCAACCTATGCTCCTCCCTGGTCACCCGCACCCGCAGGCTGATGTCTGCCTTTGCGTTAATGTACTAACATTTTCAGTTTACAGATGAAGATCAAATACTTATACTTTTGCCCTTTACAATTTATTTAATCATTATGATCAAATTCACCTCTTCAGAGTAATACTTTCTAATTGAGATATATAGATATATACATACATACACACATATACACACACACATTCACATACTGAGTGGCCAGATTATTATGACCACCCCATCAGTACTTTGTTGAGCCACCTTTTGCCTTCAATACTGTGGCAATTCTTTTTGGCATTGACTCTACGAGATGTTGGAAGGTGATGCGAGGAATCTGACACCATGCCTGATGAATAGCACTGTCCAGTTCTGTGAGATTTGATGGTTGTGGAACCAGCTGCCTGATGGCTCTTTTAACCTCTCACAAATGCTCAATTGGATTGAGATCTGGTGATTGTGGGGGCCACCTAAGCAAGGTAAAGTCTCCCTCGTGTTCTTGAAACCACTCCTGCACAATATGAGCACCGTGGCATGGCACATTGTCTTGTTGGAAGAAGCCATCTCCATTGGGATACGCCATCAAATGATAGGATGAACTTGATCAACAACGATACTTAGGTATGTTGTGCTATTCAGACACTGTTCCACACGAATTAAAGGGCCCAAACCATAACACTGAGCCCCCACCAGCTTGAAGGGTTGTACTCATGTATGTGGGATGCACGCTTTCATGCTGTTTCCGCCAAATTCTCACTCTGCCATCTGCATGATGCAACTGGAAACATGATTCATTGGACCACATGACTTTTTTCCAATGCTCTACTGTCCAATCCTTGTGTTCCTGTGCGAATTGGAGACATTGTATCTTGGTAACTGCAGACAGCAAAGGTGTTCGAACAGGCCTTTGGCTTCCATATCCCATACGATACAAGGTACGGCTAGGTTGCCTACAAGCGTCAGGTGGTCATAATAATCTGGCCACTCAGAGTATATTCACTTACGTATTTTTTAAACTTAATGGATTTTCAGCTTAATAGATTTCCTAATATAAATAACCCCGGGTGACCTTCACAGCCTTTGAATTCCTGCTTCATTTTTCAAAATGAATGGCACAGAGTTTCCTGATCAAAATCACCCGCAGCCCCTCTGAGAGAGCCCACGGTCTGCACAGCTCACTGCAGAGCCGCATGAACCCCTAAGCGAGCATGGAGACGCAACAGGCTTATTCACTTAGGTCTTGTGGGAACCACACCAGGGTCCCCAGATAGTCAAGACCAATGGGAGCACAGAGGCCTTGTCAGTACACCAGAATGGCCAAGGCCACTCTGAGCATGAGCCTAACTGAGCCAAGATACCATGCGCAGGTGCAAGGACACAGTGCCCTTCTGCAGCCAAATGATGGATGTCACTGTGGGCAGTCAGCCTTCTTTGTCTTTGGATAATAAACAGGCTACTGACCAGAGCACGGCTGGAGAGCAGCTGGGCAGAGCAGAGCAAAGAGAGTGTGGAGAAGCAGAGGCAGAAGATGTAGCTCCTACGTGTGCGGGAGAGAAGAGAGCTCAGGCAGCTGAGAGCTCCTGAGCTCTCCTCTGGTGCTGCTGCGATGTGAGGCTCAGAGCTCACAGAGAGCTCAGATACAGCTGCCACGCTACCTCGCCAGGGTGCTGGGCTGCAGAGGCTGCAGAGGCTGCTGAGGCTGAGGCTGCAGCTCTAGGGAGAGCGCAGGCACAGTTGCTGTGTAAAGTAGGGGTCTCAGGGGCAGCGTGTGGCTGCTCAAATAATCGCTGTGGGTGCAGAGACTGATGCTGCTTTGTGGGAAGATAGACATGTTCACCAGCCGGTGTCCAGCTGCCTGCCTGTGTAGGACTGCTGTGCCACTGGCTTCTGCAATAAAGACTCATTTTATACACCCACAACCTCTCATGGCTTCTCCGTCTAAGACCCGGCGTCCAAGGAGGTCCAGCCCCAGGCAGGGGGGCTCGGAGCCAACACCTGTGACTAGTGAGCAGAGGACAGAGGAGGAACTTGGACTAAGTTCCCAACAGTCGGCACAGAAGGACCTGCCCTGGCACAGTCGGGAAGCATTAAGAAGAATACATGGACTTGGAGCAGCGGTGCCATGCAGGGCTCCTGCTGCCTCTGACAGGCCTCTGCCTCTGGCTCTTAGTAAGCTTTCCCCGGTTCCCAAACAGAAGATGGGTTTGTTGTTGGGTCACACCTAGCAGGGCTTCTCCAATGTCAGTGTGTATAGGAGCCATGAGGAGAGCTGATGAGAACCACAGATCCCTGAGCCCACCCAGGAACAGCAGAGGCTGGGGGGCCAGGGATCCCATTTCAACAGGCGCTCCAGGAGACCTGCGGGCGTGGTCTGGAGTTAGACTTGGAGGAAGACCATCCCTGCATGACGTCACTCACCACGTGTGCTGGGGACGGGACAGTGCTCCTGAGAAAACCCTGAGAGTGTGGGCGCTGGGGTTCGCCCATTCTATTCGTATCAGCAGCCACAGGGGGTATCTTCCAAGAGAAAAAGAACTTTTAAAGTAAAAATAGGGAGAGATGTTTAAAACTTGGTTTGAAAAGGGCCTGTGACAGTGTGATTAACGAATGGAGGGAAATCCTTGATCAAGTGAAGCTGGAGTCAGGATAAGAGGGTCCTGCTTGCCAGGTCTGTGCTGCTCAGACGGGTGAGCGGCTCCTGCGGGAGGCCAGGAGCTGAGCTCCAGAGGAACTCTGAGCAGGAAACCCCAGGGGCGGGGAAGCCCCTCTCGCTGCGCTGGCTTCCAGTCATTATCTCCTGGGCCCTGCCATCGGAGAGGAGGGCCATTGGAGAGGACTCTGGTTTCCCCCCTTTTATGTATAAAAATAATTTGTAGTATGAACTGTGGTGGAGGGCAGTGGGGCATAGACATGTAAGAAGCCCTGGGTGACACTGAAGTGTTAATTATGACACTCTTCCTCAAGTATCTGTGATCTGTCTTTGGAAAGTCCCAGTGCCCCCTGACCCATCACCACAGAGAAAAGGTTAATGGAGTTGTGGTTCATCACTAATGTGGTCACCAAAACTCCTGCCTGTAGGCACACGCTGGGATTGTTCTCCCTGTGCCCCTGCTGGTGGTGCTGGTGGTGGTGAATTGCTTTGGTCAATACTGAAAAGTGAGTGAAAGTGACGTGTGTCCATCCTAGGAAGAGGCTTGAAGAACCAGGACATGATTTACCTCTCTCTCTCCCCCTCTCCTCGCCCCCCACTCACCCCAAGGCAAACAGAAATACTCCAGATGGTGGCTGATCTATTAGCTTAACCTAATGAAGAAGACATGGGGGAGCAGAATCCCCAACCAGCCCACAGTGGATATGTACACACGTGAGAAATAAATCTCAATGATCTGTATCAGAAACTTGGGGGGTTGTTATTACAGCCTGACCTAGCACAGCCTTACTGATTCAGTGGTAATGACAATGGTTCATGGATGGCCTTTTCAAGAACAAGGACCTCTTTTCATTTTAATATCCATTGACAAAGAAAATACTTGTTGTCTAAAACCTACTCAGGCCCTGGCCAGAGTGGCTCAGTTGGTTAAAGCATCATCCTGGACACCAAAAGGTCATGGGTTTGATTCCCGGTCAGGGCATATACCCAGGCTACTTGTTCAATCCCTGGTCGGGGTGTGTGAGCATGCGGGAGGCAACTGATCGATGTTCCCCTCTCTCAAATCAGTAAATAAACATATCCTTGGGTAAATTTAATCTACTCTGAATTTAATAATATTTTAATATATTTTTTATTAGTCATAACCTTTACATATATTTGAAAACTAGTACCAAACCCATGAGTGGCAGACATCAATGGCAGACAGTTCTTTGTGAGCAGGTAGATTTGAGGGCCCTGTGCAGTTTGTGTTGCCCAGGGTTCAGGTAACATAGCCTTACCCCGGGAGACAAAAGCCAAGAGGTTTTTGGAAAGCGCAGCCCTGCCTTTATCTCACTGTGCTCTTAGAGATGGCAGTTTCCTTGCCATGTGGGCGGTAGTTGTCCACAAAGCAGCGATACACCGCCTGTCCCCTCGTTCCATAAGGGATCCCACGATAGTGTGATAATAAGTAAGAATTTTTAAAACAGTAAGAGCGATTTTAAAGTACATAATATTATTTCCGTTCCCAAGTTTGTACATAATATTATTTTCCATTCCTCAAATGACATTTAATCTTTGCCTTAAAAGAAATACCCAAAGAAAATGGCTTCATGGCTTCATGGCAGTGCTATTATAAACTGTCTGACAATTAGAGGCAAGTTCATTTGTCCTTTCAAAATAGTGCCTCATGCATTCACAACCAATATCTAAACCTCTGACATACCGACAGCTAAGCAAAGACTCAACATTATTTCAAGAAATGAAGGAAGAAAAACTAGCAAAGCTCAAGAATGAAAGCAAAATAATCAAGACATAAACAATGAATTCATGTACAGGGGTGGGCAAAAGTAGGTTTACAGAGTGTATTTTTGTAATATTTATTCTGGTATTATGTATTTGTAGTACAATGGTAAACCTATTTTTGTCCACCCCTGTATAAGCATAACACTAGAGTTTATCATTTCTCAAGGGACAAGGTCAAAATCCAAATATAAGAAATAAGTAATCATTTTTAGGAAATTAGTCCATGGTCCTCCAAGTCAGTGTGCATCGGAAACTCCTGAGGGCTTGTCCAGGGACTGCGGGCCTCCTCCCTCCACCCCTGCCCCGGGTTAGGGTTCAGTAGGTCTGGGGTGAGCCCAAGAATTTGTATTTCTAATAAATTCCAGGTGATGGCCCTTTGAGAACCATACAGCCACCTGTGGCCACCCTCCCTGCTTGCCTGGACCAGATGTGCTGGCAAGAAGGAAGATTCCCAGATGCCCCTCCGAGGTGCTCTGGGCACAGACCAGGGTTGAGCTATTATCCATCTGCTCACACTAGGGCTGCCTCGCCTGACAGCCAGCAGGGCCTCTCTGTCACCCTGGAATGCCCCGGGTGTGCCTCAGGGAGTCAGACATGACTAGTCTGGGGTGGGCCCTGGGTTAAAAGCAGGTTGGGGCTCCAACGCCCATAGTGAGGCAGTGGCTCAACCCCGCGTGCTCACGTGAAGCATCTGAGCTCCTTTCAAAGAATACCCAGTCCTGGCTCCACTCCAGGCGCCTTATCAGAACATCTAGGGCAAGCGGCTGGGGCTTGTCCTGGTTTTTTGGCTTTTGTTTTTATTTCTTAGAGCAATTTTATGTTTACAGACAGAATGAACGGAAAGTACAAAGCGTTCCCATATACTCCCTCCCACACTCCACCTCTTCTCTCTCCTATTAATAGTGCATTGGTGTGGTGTACTTGTTACAACTGCTGGCCACTCAGGAATCGGTGAATATTGGGAGGTTATTATTAACTAAAGCCCATCGTTTACATCAGCGTTCACTGTTGTACAGGTCTGTGGTTTTGGCGAATGCGTAATGTCACGTATCCACATTGTGTATCACACACAGTGGTTTCAGCCTTGCTGTTAAAAATAAAATAAAATAAAAACAAAACAGAAGATTCGGAGGAACAGCCAGCTGAGAACTAGTAATTTAACAATTATCAAGAACAGGTAACAAAATAACTAAGAACTTCCCCATCTTTGTTATTTCTTTAAATTCCTCATCTGGTTCCAAGCAATGAACAGCAAAATCAAAAGGGACTGGAGGTCAATCAGAATAAAAAGCAATAAAGAGATGCACACCAAATAAAGCCACTTGGATGCTATCTGCCAGTAACTGGCAGAGGCCTAACGTTTGCTAACACACTGCATTGGCATCCCCCTGCTGGGTGCCGCTAGTGGAGTGGAAGCAAGTAAAACCTCTTTGGGGGAGTATTTTGGCACTATCTACCAAAGTATAACTGCACCAACCCTTGTGCCCACCAATTCTGCTTCTAAAAATCTATTGTGTAAAGAGGCAGAGGTGCAAGGTTATTTGTTGCAAAATTTTTGGTAATGGAAGAAGATTGATGATGATAAGCTAAATGCCCATTATCTGGGACAGGTTAAATAGATGATAGAACATTCATGAGGAACTATACAGCCTAACAAAGGCTGCTCTTTGTGAGCCATTATGCAAAGATCTTCAACAAATAAATACGTGAAAATGCAAGGTACAATGCAGTTTATAATATTCTACCCTTTGGGGGAGAAAGAGGGATAAAAAGTAAATATATAAATTAATTTGCTGTATAATTATAAAAGTAATCATGTTGGAATAATCTACAAGAAACTGATAGGTTGCCTCAGTATGAGGTAGCTGGGACAAGGGTTACAAAGAGTATACTATATTTGTAACCTTGAACTTTAAATCATCAGAATGTATTATACTAAAAAGAATTGGCGTTGTTTTTTAATACATTTGTATTGATTTTAGAGAGAGAGGGATGGAGAGATAGAAACATCAATTGGTTTCCTCCTTCCTCTATCCCCAGTGGACTGAGACCAAAACCCTGATTGGGAATCAAACCCATGACCTCTCGGTTCATGGGTTGACACTCAACTACTGAGCAA
Organism: Corynorhinus townsendii; assembly: GCA_026230045.1. Classification (NCBI taxonomy): domain Eukaryota; kingdom Metazoa; phylum Chordata; class Mammalia; order Chiroptera; family Vespertilionidae; genus Corynorhinus; species Corynorhinus townsendii. The sequence goes on along the minus strand of JAPDVU010000007.1, from coordinate 96,412,647 downwards.
CACCAGCCCTGTAAGAATTTGTTTAATGGGCCCATTTTTAGGTCCAGCAATTTCAATTTTAGGAACTGATTCTATGGGAGAAGAATTAAATTATTGTGCAATTTTTCATTGATAAGTACTATAAATTTTAAATCTACATTATAAAAGGCCAGGGGCTGTCACGACCTAAACAACCAGACAGATGACTGGTCACCAGGAAATGCATGGAGTATCTCTTGGTTCCTCCCTTGCAGCCCACAGGCTCCTATCACAGCAAGGCTGGCAGCCGGCAGGCAGATGGTGTGTGTGTGTGGGGGGGGGGGGGGCGCAAGGTCATTAGGCCTCTGGCCCAGGGCCAGGCCAGAGGCCTAATGACCTCGCCGCTGCTGTAGCGGCTGCAGATCAGGCCCAGAGAGAGGCAGGCCCTGATCCGTAGCCACCTCAGCTGCTGGTAAGGCCCAGAGAAAGAGAGAGGCAGGTCCTGATCCACAGCTGCCGTGGAGGCTGCAGATCAGGCCTGGAGATAAGGCCCAGAGATGCTGACTGGCATAGAAACTGACCAATCAGAACCAAATCTGGGTAAAATGAGAGGAGCCAATGGCTGCCTAGGAGGCAGAGCTTTTGACGCTGACTGGCATAGAAACTGACCAATCAGAACCTAATCTGGGTGAACTGCAAAGGCAGAACCTAAGGTGGGGGCTGAGGAAGAGTTTTAAGGGCAACAGTTGTTTAGTGTAAGGTGTAAGAAAGCAGTTCAAATTTTTAATGACTGGTTTGGCAGTATAGTGCACATGGCTGGCTATCAGTCCAGATATAGGGATTATGTATTTTTGTCTGCCAAGAGCATCTCCTCCTGCTGAAAAAGGTTTTTCCCCCATTTAAGCAATCCTATCTATACAATCTATCTATACTAATAAAAGAGTAATATGCTAATTAGACCAGGTCAACCAGCTATCTTCCGGACATCCAACTTCCTTCTGGACAAAGCCATGGTGGTGGGGGCTGAGGCAGATGCAGTTAGGGGCAATCAGGCCAGCAGGGGAGAGAGTTGGGGGCGAGATCAGGCCGGCAGGGGGTTAGGGGCAATCAGGCCAGCATGGGAGGGCAGTTGGGAGCAACCAGGCCAGCAGGGGAGGGCAGTGAGGGGTGACCAGGATGGCAGGCAGAGAGGTTAGGGGTGATCAGACAGGCAGGCAGAGTGTTAGGGGCGATCAAGAAGGCAGGCAGGGGAGCGATTAGGACCCAGAGGTCCAAGATTGCCAGAGGGATGTCTGATTGCAGAGGGTGCAGGCTGGGCTGAGGGAACCCTCCTGTGCACGAATTTCATGCACCAGGCCTCTAATATTATTATAAATGATAAGCAGAAAAATTTATAATATATAAATTATAATACATTATAAATTATAAACAAAAAAATCTGGTTTTATTTATAATATGAAAAATAAAAAACTTACATGTCCAAAACCAGGAACTGATTATAAAAACAGTGCTGCTTTCGAACACTGAAATACCATGTAGCCATTTAAATGGTTGTGGAGAAGTGCGTTCATGGTATAGAAAAATGTTCATGAGACTTTGCTGAGTTTTTAAAAGGAAAATTTAACAAACAATATACATTGTGTTTTGTCATTTAAACAAATATTTACAAGGTCATAGAAACAAGACTAGAATGTGGTTTACCAAAATTTGATAGTATTTCTCTGGTATAATTATTACATTTTTATTTTTTTCAATTTATCTATATCTTATGGATCATTTTACTTTTACAATGAACATATATTATATATTTTTTTATTTTTTTACTTATTTTTACAAAGCCAGGGCACAGATTGTAGCCTTTAAAAAAGCATTTTATTTTAAAAAGAAGAAGATTCCCGATAAAAATGGCTGCTGGTCAGCCAACTTCAGAAAGCAAGGAAAACATCTAAGAAGCCCATCAGTGGCAGAATGTGACCTTCAAGAATATCATCAAGGAATTGGATCTTTGGAGGGAGTTGGGGATTCATTATTCTGAAAATGGAGAAATAAAAGAATTAAACATTTAAACTTGCACTTCTATTGGTTGAGGGGTAATTTCTTTTTACAGTATTCCAGTTCATAAATAAAGAAGGAATGATAGAATTAGAATATCACTACTTTGCAAATCCTTAATGAAATAATAGATTTAGGTAACGACCATTAGTGGCCACTAACATTACAAAATAGAAAGGCACCCAACATAATGTGCTCTCAGATGGAAGTGCCCAGCACCACCTATGAGGTGTTCTTGCCAAAAATCTAAGCTGTATCAGATCAACCTAACTACCAGTTCTGAGAAAATACAGGGAACAGAAGAATATGCTGAACTGCCATCAGCCAAAATATCAGCCAGATACAGAAAGGGGGAAATTATGCAGGATGGGATTGGATAAGGGGACACAGAGCCCAGAAGATCTAGGACATGGATTGGTTAGGGGAAGGATCCAATGCAGCAAGCCCCTGCAGGCCTGGGAAATTGATTGGCTGGTTTCAAAAAAGCACCTTGTCCTGCCCTGCCCGGTAGGCATGGCTCAGGGGTGGAGCATTGACCTAGGAACCAGGAGGTCATGGTTGGATTCAGGTCAGGGCACATGCCTGGTTGCAGGCTCGATCTCCAGGAGGGGACAAGCAGAAGGCAGCTGATCCATGATTCTCTCTCATCACTGATGTTTCTATCTCTCTCTCCCTCTCCCTTCCTATCTGAAATATATATCTATATCTATATATCTATATATCTATATCGATATAGATATAGATATATAGATATAGATATAGATTTAAAAGCGCCTAGTCCTTCCCAAGCTTAAAGCAGCCACCTGGGGCCCACAGCAGACCACATGGGCCCCAATGGTGCCTAGGCACAGTGCAGTCCATGTGCCAGCCTAAGCCAGCTGGATGGGGCCAGGGACTGAACTGCACTGAGCCCATGGCACAGTTTCTGGGCCTGATGACGAGGAGGCTCAACTTTTTCCAGAGCAGGACAGACAGCTGAGACCTGGGGACATTTATTTCAATCCCAACGAATCTTACCACTAAACCTTATCCTCCCATGTGTGGATCCCAGAAATGCTTTTCTTACAACTCTGTGAAAAGACCCCATTTCCATCAGCAACAGAGCTATGGACAAATTTTTTGTGTGATTATGTTTTTGCTTTTTAAAAATTGTGATAATATCGTGATTATGTTTTGCTTTTGAACATTAAAATATTTACAGGTAAGATGATATGATGTTGTGTAGGTAGAGAAATAGTTTTCTTTTCTAAATTCTTCTGGCTGGACTAATAATCAAATTAACATGAGACAGATTAACAGGATAAAATTACCAAATATATATATTAAATATACTTTTATTGATTTCAGAGAGGAAGGGAGAGGGAGAGAGAGATAGAAACATCAATGATGAGAGAGAATCATTGATCGGCGGCCTCCTGCACGCCCCCCATTGGGGATTGAGCCCGCAACCCGGGCATGTGCCCTTGACCGGAATCAAACCTGGTACTTTTCAGTCTGCAAGCTGATGCTCTATCCACTGAGCCAAACCAGCGAGGGCACCAAATATATTATAGAAAGGAGTTTTTTGGGTAAAATTTGAGTTTTTAGGGGTGAAATAGGCAAGTTTAGGAAATTTTAAAAATTAAGGCATCCATGAAAAAAACCACAAGGCCACCGAGTTGCAAAACGGTACATTTCCATAAGACAAGGGAGCAGCAGAAGTTACATTTCCATAAGAAAAGGGAGCTGGGAGTAGCAAAAGGTACACATTTACAGAATAAAGGGAAGGAGGAAGAAAGCCCAGAGGGAATAGAACAATGAGGGAGGAGAGCCCATGTGTCCCACGTGAGGTTCCCATGTGAGGTTCGACCTTTGTGCTCAGCAGTTGCTATATTGACCAAATCAGAAGGGGATGGTGACCAATCAGAGGGATATCAAGGCACAAAGATCTGTAGCCTTTATAAACTACTAGAGGCCCGGTGCATGAAATTCGTGCACTGGGGGGAGGGGAGGGGGGATGTCCCTCAGCCCAGCCTGCACCCTCTCCAATCTGGGACCTCATGAGGGATCGGGCCTAAACGGGCAGTCGGACATCCCTCTCACAATCCAGGACTGCTGGCTCCCAACTGCTTGCCTGACTGCCTTCCTGATTGCCCCTAACTGCTCTTGCCTGCTAGCCTGATCACCCCCTAACCACTCCCCTGCCAGCCTGATTGATGCCTAACTGCTCCCCTGCCAGCCTGCTTGCCCCTAACTGCCCTCCCCTGCAGGCCTGGTCACCCCTAACTGCCCTCCCCTGCAGGCTTGATTGCCCCCAACTGCCCTCCCTTGCAGGCCTGGTCCCTCCCAACTGCCCTCCCCTACTGGCCATCTTGTGGTGGCCATCTTGTGTCCACATGGGGGCAGGATCTTTGGCCACATGGGGGCAGCCATCTTGTGTGTTGGAGTGATGGTCAATCTGCATATTACTCTTTTATTAGATAAGATAGAGGCCTGGTGCATGGGTGGGGGCCAGCTGGTTTGCCCTGAAGGGTGTCCCAGATCAGGGTGGGGGTTCCCTTGGGGCATGGGGCAGTCTGCACGAGGGGCCTGTGGTGGTTTGCAGGCCAGCCACGCCCCCCCGGCGACCCAAGCAGAGGCCCTGGTATCTGGGATTTATCTTCTACAATTGAAATTTTGTAGCCTTAAGCGGAGGCCAAAGCAGGCCAGGGCTGCAGAAGCTTGGCTTCCTCCATTGCCAGGGGTAACCCTAGTCTCCTGCTCTCTCCAGCTCCATGGCTGCCACCATTTTTGTTGGGATTTATTTACCTTCTGTAATTGAAACTTTGTAGCCTGGCCGGCCAGGGTGTGTGGAAAGCTTGGCTTTCCTCCATTGCCAGGGAAACCCAAGCCTCCGTCCTACTCTCTGTGGCTGCAGCCATCTTGGTTGGGTTAATTTGTATACTCGCTCCTGATTGGCTGGTGGGCGTGGCTTGTGGGTGCAGCAGGGTGATGGTTAATTTGCATATTACTCTGTTATTAGATAGGATAGGGAAAAGGGACTCGGTGGGACTCTTTCCTTCTCCCCATGTGGGAGTCTGTACTTGTTCTTCAATAAATTTTCACCTTTGCTATACCATCTTCCATCCGTGGTTTCATTCTTCTACTGAAGTACAGTAACTTCCATCTTGTATAAAAAACTGTTTGAATTCTCTGCTATTGTTAGATAGTCCCTAGTCCTGTAAACTCTGTCATTGTAAACTCTCTCACTTTAAGACAGTCTCTTATTCTACAAAATGACTTTGTTTTTAGTTCAAATAATAGAAAAAGATAAACTTAACTGTCTGACCTTGCAAGCTAGCCATCCAATGTAATAGACTAATATAGACTAATACTGATAATAATTCCCATATTCCTATGCCAAGTACTAACTCATTATGTATTCAAGATTACAACTATCTATAATAATAACTCACAGAGCCCTTTGTATTATCTGCAAACAAAGAGGCTCGAAACGTATAAATACCGGAGACTTCCTGTATGTGGTACTAAGAGATTTGGAAGAGACACCTCCCTCTGGGCCTCGCGCAATAAATGACTCCTAATTAATTGGCTCATTAAAGTGTCTTATATCTCATTCGATGATTTATGATACAACACTACTCCAAAGGACAAAGAGCTGGGGAAAAGCCATCCTGCCCAGGGAACACCGTGCGATCCAGTCAAAAATTCCCATTTCATTATGTATGTACTTATGAGACCCAGGACACACTGGACAGTTGCGATTTACATGCCATTCTGGACAACGGAGAAGGAGGCAGGGTTCTGGGATTTCAAAGGGACAGTAGGTAATTCACAGGTCGATGAAAAAGGGAAACACATTCTTGCCAGGCCCCCCAGAAACAACAGGACACAGAGGGAATTCTAATAAGAATTACTTGGATGGGTCCTCCCTGTCTGCCATGCTTAATTCTTACATGGTAAGGTGAATATGCTAAGGCTCTCTTCCTGAAGCAGGTCTTTCTATCTGAATTCCTTTAGGGAGGGAAGGCGGGGAGGGCAAAGTTTCTAAGTCTTTTTATCTTAAAAATAACCACCTTAAAATAATCAATATTCCCCAAAGGCATATTTTGGAATGGCAAACTCTGCTTCCCCTCAATATCTGGGATTTCCTTCAAAATAATATCTAATAGTGTCAAGTGGAAGTGACTGGGCATGCACTACAAATGAAATTAGCCGTGAATTGATCATTGCTGAATCTAAGTTATAAGTGCATAGAGCTTCATTATACTTTTAGAAACAGTTATTATTTTTCCATTATAAAACAATTAAAAGAAAGATAATGATGCCTGCCTACCCTGTCCCCTACTCCCAGAATAGAGAGTAGTGGGCTGAGGTTGCCAGCTTTGCTTCTGGGACAGAAGGAAGGGAATTGAAGAGGCTGAGCACACTTGGCAGCTAGTATCGGTGAGGAAAGCCAGCTGGTTTAAATCAGTGGGGAACCAGCTGAGGCCTGAAGTTGGTCATGAAAAATAAAAACCAAGGACTAGGGTGGGCCTAGGGGCTCAACAACTGCTCACCTGTTGGTCTTCACGGTTGGTCTTCCTATTCACCTGTTGGTCTTCACTGAGCAACATGCCTGTCAACAACCATGAGTCCTTGACTCTGAAACAGTCAAAAGAGCATCTTACAAGTTTTAGACACACCTGACACTCTGCTAGCTGAGGGAGATTCATGAAAACAGCAAAGACAAAATCCTGACCCTCAAGAAACTCAGCATTATAAAAAGGTTAAAGGCTGTATTTGAAAGCAATACAACTTGAATGTGTGAGCATGACCTACACAAGCAACATGGAAATAGGAGGAGCATCAAAGCTTGCCTTTAGGAACCAGGGAAGGTCCCACAGAAGAAATAACTTTTGAGTTAAAACTTGAAGACGCCCTGGCCGGGTAGCTCAGTTGATTAGAGCATTGTCCCCATTCATCAAGGATGTGGGTTTGATCCACCAGTGAATGCAGGATAAGTGGAATAACAAATCAATCTCTCTCTCTCTCTCCTTCCCTCTCTCTCTACCATCTTCTCTCTCTAAAAATCAATCAATAAAGGAAATTTTGGGGGAAAAAACCCCACAAAACTTGAAGAGTTAAGTCGGTATTTGCCAAGATAAGAGCCAGGAGCAGGATATCACGAAGTACAGAAGGAATTTGTAAAGCATAGCATGGAACTGCAAGGCTTGCTCTGGGAACTACAAGTATTTTGTTTTGCTGGAACACAGCAGGGAGGTCCTAATGATACCATTGTACTTACCCAGCTATCCTATATAATAAAAGAGAAACATGTAAATTGATTATACCTCCACTATGCTCACCAGCCAATCAGGAGTGAGTATGCAAATTATGCAAAGTATACTTTGCATACACAGGCGCTAGGCAGAGAGCAGAGCGGGAGAGCCGATGGAGAGTGGAACGGCTTGGGGAACTTGACTCCCCAAGCCACCAGACTGAGAGCAGAGAGGGAGAGCTGGAAGCTTGGAGGACTTGGCAGAGTGGGAGGCCATGGGAGGAAGACAGAGCAGGAAGGGAAAACCAAGAGTATGGGGAGCACCAGGAATTCTGGATATAGTAATTCTGGTGGCAGCCCTCGGACGGGAAGGGGAAGCCCAGAGTGTGGGGAGCACCAAGAATGCTGGAAATCATAGTTCTGGTGGCAGACGGATCTCCTAGACCAGCGGTCGGCAAACTGCGGCTCGCGAGCCACATGCGGCTCTTTGGCCCCTTGAGTGTGGCTCTTCCACAAAATACCATGGCCTGGGCGAGTCTATTTTGAAGAAGTGGCATTAGTAGAAGTTTAAGTTTAAAAAATTTGGCTTTCAAAAGAAATTTCAATCGTTGTACTGTTGATATTTGGCTCTGTTGACCAATCAGTTTCCCGACTACTGTCCTAGACACTAGAGCAAAGTGAGCCTGGAGCAGGTTACTGTTGCGCTGGGGGGTGGAGGGAAAGCAAAGGTGAGAGACATAAGTAAAGTCAGAGTGTCTAGAAAAATTAAAGGGAAGATATCCTACAACTTCCAGGAAATCTCCACCAATAAAGCAAAGAAAAAATATGCCTCTATTATTCTGTAAGTGAAAGATGAGACAGAGGGCCGGAGACCAGGACACAGGCTTTATTAGAGGAGAAGACCCCTGCTGGGCTACCTTCCAAATGGGGAAAGAGCACGTGTGCAAGGGTGAAGGTGCCTTTTGAGGGGAGGAAAGGGAAGGGATGGGGCTTAGGGTACTCGGCACACGCTGATTGGTGGTTTCATATAAGGCACATAATTAGGGACTTAGGAATCGGGGGCTTAGGGTATTTGGCAGGTGCTGATTGGTGGTTCAATGTACAGTCCATATAAAGTGCCTGGTTAGGTGTTCAGGAATGTTCGGGCTGCAGGTGGAGTTTACGTCATTCTCCGTCCATCAGTTGGGGGAAGGGAGGATCTATCAGTGAGCAACAAATCAAACTGGGTTGGGGTCTCAGACAATTCGCTTATATGATTGCAAAGACAGACAGAAACTCCCAGATTGGAGAGGGCTCCCCTGAGAGCTCCCAGATTGGAGAGGGTGCAGGTCGGGCTGAGGGACCCATCCCCCATGCATGAATCTTCGTGTACCAGACCCCTAGTTAATTAGCTAACAGGAAAGGAGCAAAGGGGAGGCTAGACAATACAGACAGCCATTTGTGCCCAAAAGCTGCAGTTTAACCCTCTCCAAATCTGTTCCCCACAGACCCTGGGGGAAGGGACTGGACAAAACTGAATAGAAGCATGCCCAGTGCAATGTAGGTGACAGGGAAGAGTGCTTGCCTGTCGGTCATCCCTGGGAACAAGGCATTGGCCAGAGTAGGTGTACAGGCATGGTCCCTGCAACCACAGGAAGGTTTGGTATTTAAGCGCCTAACCTACACAAAGCGTAGCTCCTGCCCTTCTCTCTCTTGCTGCTCCTGCCTGACACCTGGCGTGTGGGGCTCTTATGCCCTGCGCTCGCCCCTGTGGCCCACAGCTGTGTGGACCCCACACGCCATGTACTAATGGACTACAACTAGACTGGTGCCCTGCCGACTCAGCTCCACCAGGGAACGGAAACTGGACACTGGCATTGCTTTTAGCTCTGCTGACTCCCAGCTTCACCCTTTCCAGGACTAGTTTAAGGGAAATGGGACTTTGCAAATGGAGGAATGTAATCCCACTCAAATAAAGATTTCCACCACATATCATCCTCCTCTGGGGGCCTCCGGAAATCCTTATTCCAGCGGCGTTCTAAGAACCCCACTCCCACTAGCAAAGGAGAAACTCCACCGCACAACTCTCCGGGAGCACTGCGCCTTACTTACCTCCCTCTCCCAGGTATGCGGTCCTTCCCCCCTTTTAAACCAGTTTCCTGATGAGAAAGGGACATGAAATTTCAACTTCTAGGGAAGCTTAGGGGTGTGGGCCAGGCTGCATTTTGGAGCACAGTTTTTAAACACAGTCCAAGACAGATTGATAACAAACAAAATGTGAGAGGGTTTAAGGCCCAAAAGAAAGACCTGGTGGGAGTGGCAACAACCTACTTGACCAGTATAGGAGCTTGTACAAAGGAGAGAGGTGAGTTAGAATCAACTTCTTTTCCTGCAGAAGTTTTCAGGGCAGGTTTATTTATGTCCAAACTAGTTCTTTTGTTTTATTTAATTATTTATTACTGTACAATTTAAGTTTGATGCACTTACTTCAAAATTACATATTATAGCCCTGACTCGTTTGGCTCAGTGGATAGAGCATGGGCCTGTGGACTGAAGGGTCCCGCGCTCATTGCAGTAAAGGCACATGCCCAGGCTGTGGGCTTGATCCCCAGTAGGGGGCGTGTAGGAGGCGGCCGATCAATGATTCTCTCTCATCAAAGTTTCTCTCTCTCCTCTCTCCCTTCCTCTCTGAAAGCAATCAAAAAAATTAAAAATAAAATGTGTTTTTTTTTAATCTTCATGAACATCTGCTGAGTGGTTTTACACAATCCCACGCCTCGCGGAGAAGCTTCCCGTTTCTCGGCGGTCACTTACCCGTGGCTTCCGGGGCACCGGGGGTCCCCTTGCACAAGGCTGGCCGGTGGCTACGGCCGCCTGGGCGCAAGCGAGGGCGTGGGCTGCCGCGCTAGCTCCTCGTCCGGAGAGCTCTTCGGGCTCTTGGACCGCGCGACAGTGAGTCACCCGATGCTCCGGCAGCCCATTGCCCCTCCCTACGCAGCCCCTCCTATTGCCCCCATAGCTCCGCCCCTCCAGTCACCTGGCCCCTGCGCTCCTCCTGTAGCCCCGCCTCCTCCCGTCGTCCCACCCCACCCCGCCCCCTCCTGCTCTACACCGGGTGCGCGTGCGCTGCGCCCACCGTTCGCGCTCTGCGGCTGGCGGCGGACGCTCGGCCCTCGCTACTCAGCTTCCTCCGACGCTGGCGCTCCCGCAGGCCCTGGGAAGCCCCGCCCGGCCACTCCTTCTCGCTGGTGGTGGGTCCATGGCGCGGCGGCCGGAGGCTGGCGGCGCGGTAGGCGGTGCGCTGGCGCTGCCGGCGCTGCTGGCGCTGGCCCTGTGCGCGCCGGGGGCCGGGGGCCAGGCGCTCGAGTGGTACTCGGCCGTGGTGAGCCTCCAGTACGTGGACCGGCAGACGAACAGGACCGTGTGTAGCGTCTCGGAGAGCGGCCGCTTTGGTGACAGCTCCCCCAAGGAGGGCGCGCTGGGCCTGGTGGGCGTCCCGCGCGCTGCGGACGGCGACCCTGAGGGTTGCGCGCCGGAGACACGCTTCGTGGTGCCCGCGCCTGGCAGCCGCGGAGCCGCACCCTGGGTCGCCCTGGTGGCGCGTGGGGGCTGCACCTTCAAAGACAAGGTGTTGGTGGCGGCGCGGAGGAACGCCTCGGCTGTAGTGATCTATAACGAGGAGCGCCACGGGAACCTCACCGGGCCCATGTCCCACGCGGGTGAGCGGGCTGGGCGCTGAGCAGGGGCGGGGGGCTGTCCCAGACTCAGGGAAGCCCTGGATTTGCTGGGCGACCCCCCTGGGGTGCTGTTAGGAGGGACGCCAGTTTACCCACAGATTATACCTTCGCCTTGGGTCCTTTTCTGAGGGCCGTGGTGGGGGACGAAAGAAATTAAAATCCACAGGGGAAGGAGTGTGATTCTAATCTGGAAAGTCTCATGATTGCTTATCGTGGGTCCCTTTCCACTCGGCGTCCCCCAGAGTCGGGTGGGGCAGGAACCTGAACTTCCCCCAGGGCACTGAGGGCTGGCTGTCCCTTCCCCGGAGTAAAGGGTGCTTCGTAGCACCGGTTTCTTGACTTTCTGAAAACATGTCTGAGCATTATCAACTGAGCCGGAAAATCGGACTTACCTCTGAGCCAAAAAGCCTGGATTTAAGTTTGGGTATGTTGTCTCGCTTACTAAATGTAAGGTTATGATACTGGCTTGACTGCCAATCAGATTCGTTTAGCCTTGAATTTAGATGAAATTTTTAATGCCGTGTTGATTCAAGAAAAGATCTTGCTTTTTGCCAGGTGAGCCTTCCTACTTACACTCATTCCCCAGGGCAACAGGTTGCATCTTCAAGAAGTAACGATTGTTTAAAAGTCGTCTTTTGTAAGATATCTTCAGAACTGAATCCGAGTGCCTTTTGACCAGTACGCAGCAGAACTGTTTTTCTGTTCTTGCAAGATCATGACTCATTCTGAACTTACTGTTATTAAAATCTTTTAAAGTTTCTGCTACTTCTGCAAGTTTTTCATTCTATTTTGGCTTTCTGAATGCAAGTTCAGAACCTGACAATAAAGTGAAGACAGGAAAGTGTCTTTGGATATGTCCTACTTTAGCCGAGTGATAGGAACCGAATTCAGTTGAGAGGTGAGGATGTGGACATAGGTTGCCTGGAAGGGTTTGGGAGGTTCTGAGACATGGGCAGAAACTGTGGGCCAGGGAGGGTGGGTGGGGGATGATGAGGCATATTTGAAGTGGGAAGGGATGGTCTGCTAGAGATGGGATAGAGAAGAGGAATCTGGCAGAGGAGGGTCTTTGAGAGATGGTGTCCAGGACACTTGTGGAGGGCTTGACTTCAGATAGTAGAGGCAAAATTCCTCAGTTGCAACAGAAAGGAAGTGGGTTTGGAGAGGAAATGGAGATGTCCATTTAGAGTATTGGGCAGTTATTTCAATGATTACAAATCTACCCAATTGTCATTGTACCCAAGCCTCTCATGAAAAGTCCTGCCCATCACATTGCACATAGCATTCCAGATAAATCCGATCCAGAGTGTTTCCCGAGTTAGGCAGTTGTGTTAGGATTCCCTGATTCTGGGTCCTTTCAATCACTTCTCAGTCTACAACATCTTAATGTGGCCATTTTCTTTCCAATGGCAGGCTCATCAGCCTGCAGTTTCCTAAATCTGCATTGTTTTAAAAATATGTTTTCATTGATTTCAGAGAGTAAGGAAGAGGGAGGGAGAGAGAAATATCAGTGATGAGAGAGAATCACCGATCAGCTGCCTCTGCACACCCCACACTGGGGATTGAGCCCGCAACCTAGGCATGTGCCCTGACCAGGAATTGAACCATGACCTCCTGGTTCATAGGTCAACGCTCAGCCACTGAGCCACACTGGCGGGACTTAAATCTGCATTTTTTTATAATGACACTAACAACACTAACATCTTTCCAGACTAACAGGACTGGTCCTAACCATGGTCCAGCAACCTTGCTTGTATTATTGACATACAGTTTATCCAGGCCCAGGAAAACACTTCTTATTTTAACTCTTCTCCATGTAAGCATTTGTTCCCATTATCAGTGTCCATTCTAGCCTTGTTGCCGTGAAAATAATTCTGTTTGAGAAAAATGAAGAAAGGAACAACAATTTTTTTAATGTGTGAAAGTACCCAGTGCTTAAGCATAACGCTCAGTGTTCTCTATACCAGCAGTTGCCAGCCGGTGGTCCATGAGGTCCGAAAGGTTGGCGACTGCTGGTAAGCAGCTCACATAACCCTTCTGACAGCCCTTTATGGTGGTATTTTAGCCCCATTTTGCCAATGAGGAAACTAACATTCAAAGGATTTAAATGACCCAAAGCAACAAGGTGATATAAGGTCAGATCATTCTTTGTTGTGGGATGGACTGTCCTGTGCATTACAGGATATTTAGCAGCATCCCTGGCCTCTACCCACTAGTTGTGACAACATGTCTCCAGATATTGCCAAGTGTTGGGGGCAGGAGCGGAATGAGGAGTGGGAATGACTAAATCACCCAACTATTTGCACCACTAACTTAAAGGGAGATGAACAGTTTGGTAGCAGTATGACTAATGGATTAAACATGCACAGGGGAGGGGGTGTCCCACAGCCCAGCCTGCACCCTGTCTAATCTGCGACCCCTAAATGGGCAGTCAGACATCCTCTCACAATCCAGGACTGCTGCCTCTCAACTGCTCGCCTGCCTGCCTGCCTGCCCCTAACCGCTTCTGCCTACCAGCCTGACCACCCCTAACCACTCCCCTGCCAGCCTGATTGACATATCTAACTGCCCTCCTTGCTGGCCTGGTCACCCCTAACTGCCCTCCCCTGCCAGCCTGGTCACCCCTAACTGCCCTCCCTTACTGGCCTGGTCACCCCCAACTGCCCTCTGCTGCTGGCCCAATTGCCCCTGACTGCCCTCCCCTTGCCAACCCAATTTCCCCTAACTGCCCTCCCCTGCCAGCCTGGTCACCCCCAACTGCCCTCCCCTGCAGGCCTGGTTGCCCCCAACTGTCCTCCCCTGCAGGCCTGGTCACCCCCAACTGTCCTCCCCTGCAGGCCTGGTCCCTCCCAACTGCCCTCCCCTGCTGGCCTGATAGCCCACAACTGCCCTCCCCTGCGGGCCATCTTGTGTCCATATAGGGGCAACCATCTTGTGTGTTGGAGTGATGGTCAATTTGCATATTACCTCTTTATTATATAGGATTGGCCTTAGTGTAGTTACTGTTGGTTAATAAGTTGGATGATTCTTTAGCTGAAATCTTGGTATGGCCTTTTAGGATTGGTGCTTTCATTCTGTTGATAGTTGTTTACTAAGTGCCAAGTATGGCAAGCCTTAGAGCTGTGAGCTGTGTCTGGGGAAGAGGCCATAGTAGGGGTGGAGGGAGTTGACAAAGATTTGTAAGAAGTCTTTGACCTTCCCCCAACTTGCTGGCTCAGTTGATTGTTGCATCATCCCGTACACCAGAAAGGTTGCAGGTTTGATTCCAGGTCCAGGCACATACCTAGGTTGTGGGTTCAATTCCTAATTGGGGCATGTATGGGAGGCAACTTATCAATGTTTCGCTTTCTACATCGATGTTTCTCCCTACCTCCCTCCTTCTTCTCTCTCTAAAATCAATAACCATATCCTCGAGTGAGGATTTAAAAAAGAAGTCTCTGACCTTAAGAGAGATGTGCATTTTGTGTTTGCAGAGCACAAGTACATAATTCTTATTTTTCAGTTACAGTTGACATACAATAATATATTCATCCCAGGTGTACAACCTGGTTGATTAGACATTATATAACTTACAAGTGATCATCCTGATAAATTTCATACACAGGTGACACAATATATATTTATTAGAATATTATTGACTATATTCCCAATGCTGTACTTTACATCTCCATGACTATTCTGATACTACCAAATTGTATTTCTTAATCCTTTTATCTTTACATCCATCCTCTAAATCTCCTCCCTGGCAATTGTCAAAATGTTCTCTGTATCTCTGAGTCTGTTTCTGGTCTGTTTGTTCGTCTATTTTGTTTTTTAGATTCAAATGTTGATAGATACGTGTTTGTTGCCATTTTATTCTTTTTCTTCTTCAAGAAGACTCTTTAACATTTCATATAATGCTGGTTTCATGGTGATGAACTCCTTGAGCTTTTTCTTATGGGAAACTCTTTATATGTTCTTCCGTTCTAAATTATAGCTTTGCTGGATAGAGAAATCTTGGTTGTAGGTCCTTGCTTTACATCACTTTAAACCACTTCCTTCTGGCCTGCAAAGTTTCTGTTGAGAAGTCAGGGACAGTCTTATGGGAGCTTTCTTGGAGATAACTAAATGCTTTTCTCTCACTGCTTTTAAGATTAGCTCTTTGTCTTTAACCTTTGGCATTTTAATTATGTGTGTTGGTGTGGGCTTCTTGGGTTTCATCTTGTTTTGGACTCTGAACTTCTTGGACCTACATGTTTATTTCCTTCACCAGATTAGGAAAGTTTTCCAACATAATTTTTTTAAATATATTTTTTTGATTTTTTTTACAGAGGAAGGGAGAGGGATAGAGAGTTAGAAACATTGATGAGAAAGAAACATCCATCAGCTGCCTCCTGCACACCCCCTACTGGGGATGTGCCCGCAACCAAGGCACATGCCCTCGACTGGAATCGAACCTGGGACCCTTCAGTAGGCCAATGCTCTATCCACTGAGCCAAACCAGTTAGGACCCAACATTATTTTTTCAAGTAGGTTTTTAATTTCTTGCTCTCTTTTCTCCTTCTGGCATCACCATTTTGTGAATGTTGGTATGCTTGAAGTTGTCCCAGAGGCTCCTTATATTATTCTTTTTTATTATTATTATTCTCATTTTTTGGATTCTTTTTTCTGTTCTGATTGAGTGTTTTCTGCTTCCTTGCCTTCCAAATACCTGATTTGATCCTCTGCTTCATCTATTGTACTGTTGATTTCCTGTAATGTATTCTTCATTTCAGTTCATGTATTCTTCATTTCTGACTAGTTCTTTTTTGTGTTTCTAATTCCTATCTCTTTATTGAAGTTTTAAGTTCATCTACTTTTTCCCTAAGTTCATTGAGCATCCTTATAACAAGTGTTTTGAACTCTGCATCTGGCATATTGCTTGTCTCCATTTTTTTCAGTTCTTCTGGAGTTTTGTCCTGTTCTTTCATTTGGAACATGTGTTTTTGTATCCTCATTTTGGCAGCCTCCCTGTTTGTATCCATGTATTAGGTAGAGCTGCTGTCTCCCAGGCTTGATAGAGTGGTCTTATGTAGTCGGTGTCCAGTAGTAGAGTCCAGTGGCACAGTCTCCCCAGTCACCCGAGCTGGGCACTCTAGGTGCACCCCTGTGTGGGCTGTGTACACCTTCCTGTTGTAGTTGAGCCTTGATTGCTGTTGGCATGTCAATGGGAGGGATTTAGTCCCAGGCCAGTTGCCTGCCAGGACTGCCTGTGACCACCATGGAGGATCAGCTGTGCAGGAGCTGGCCCCACAGAGTAGGACTTAGCAGGGCTCTCATGCCCACTAAGTCTGCCCCTAGAATGTGGTGCTTGTGGAGGTGGTTGGGTGGTAATTCAATGAATCTCAGACCTCCCAGGAGGTGCAGGCCAAGGTCAGCTGCCACCTTTTCCCTGCTTAGAGCCACCCATCAGGACCTGCAAAGCAGTCTGCAGATGGCTGCTACTTGTGCTGGACTTGGAGGTTCCCAGGAAAGGCCAAGCTACAAACTAAGGCCAGCCGCCACTAGTGCCAGGTCTGGGGCAATTTAGTGAGAGGTATGAGGCACACCAAGGCCAGATGCTGTTTGTTTGAGAGATTTTAAGAAAGTCTGAGCATGAGCCAAGACAGGCCATTCGTTTGGAAAAGCCAATGAAAATAGATTGGGTGTACTCACAAGTTGGATGGAGCGGGGCTTCAGGGAATCACCGTGGTGGGGCAGTAGCTTTAGCTAAGTTGATGGAGGCTCAGTTATGGTGCCCACCTGCCAGCTCTGTCAGGGGAGGGCTCATCATAGGAACAATGGCCTCTGCCAGCATTTCTGTCTAGAAGAAAGCTGCCCCTCCAGCTCTCACTCTGGTGCTGGACAATTTAGTTTCTCACTGTATTTCCTGATACCTTTTGAGCTGCTGTCCCAGTGCTGAAGCTCAGAGGGAGTGAATCCTAGTAAGTCCGTGTGCTGGCCCTTTAAGAGGAACTGCTTGGGACTCCAGCAGCCTCTGTCTCACTCAGCCACAATCACTGCAGGTTTTTACAGCCAGAAGTTTTGGGACTTCTCTTCCTGGCATTGGAACCTTGGGCTGGGGGGACCTAGTGTGGGCCTGGGACACTTCACCCCTAGGGGATAGGGGGGACCGCTGCACCTGAGATATCTCTCCTGATTTTGTCAGCCCACACATAGGTGTGGTACCAGCCTCTTTCATTCTGCATCTCTTCCCTTCCTACCAGTATCAATGTGGCTGCTTCTTTAAATCCTTAGTTGTAGGAATTCTGTTCAGCTAGATTTCAGGTGGCTCTGAGTGATGGCGGTTCTGCAGTTCTGTTGTAATTGTGATTTTGGGAGGATTCAAATACTGTCTCAGCCTAGACTGATAAATTCTTGATGATCTTTAATGCTCACTCCCACAAACGATCTAAAAATTTAGCTTTGAATTTAGTACGTATTTTGGTGCTATAACAAGACAGAAATGACAGCTGGCAGCTTCATAGAAAGTGGCATTAATTAACTAGGACAGTTTGCAGAAAGATTGAGCTTTGAAGGACAAGTTAAGATGATAGAAAAAGTGTCTCTGGGGATGTGTGGTGTGAGGTAGGGGTGGCAAAAGGCTGAATGATTGAAGTAAAGTAATGCATTTAGAAAAATTACAGAGTTCTCAGCAAGATTGTTAAATAATATATTCACTAAATCCAAAATATTTTTAAGCAAGCCAAATTATTGAAAACATAATTTAACATTCCAGGAAGAGAATTGCATTTGTTTTGGGGTCCTCTTTACTCTGAGCCAACCATAAAAATGTAAAATAGCTTCAAATTTCAGAGACATTTACATTTATATTTAGTGTACTATTTCCCCTTATTGGGTCATTTCAACTATAATACCAGAAGATAAGCCAGTTTTTCAGATTGATTAATTCAGAAACCCTTCTCTGGGTCATCACTGTTTGATGCTGGGCTACAAAACTAATAAATAAGAACAGATAGTACTGGTCTAGTGAGGGAAAAAGACCTATAAAGAAATTATAGTAGGTATATAAAAAGAAGCATTTCTAAGAGGCTTTGACGCATTGCATACTCTAAGGGGTAGATGGTGCTGAAAGGCCGTAGGTTGAGCTGATGCTGAACCTTAACCTGAAGTCTCCAGGTTAAGGGGGAAAGGTGAAGAGGGTATAGAAGTTTAAGTTTTTGGAAAAAGAAAACCTGAAAGTTCATGGGGTTTTCTTGCTAGAGCTTTAAAATGTATTCTTTGCTGCCTGAATTAGTTTTCTAGAACAGAAATCTAATCTACTACTTTAAATATTTCAGTAGTTCCCATCTCTTTCAACAGAATGTTGAGATCTACTTTAAGTAGTTTCCTTGGGAGGAGAAATGGTATGCTAGACTCAAAGGTAACCCTCTAGAATTTTGAAGCTATTGACTACAAACCAGATTTTTTTTCTTTTTAAAAATTTTTTTTTTTACATTTTTGACAAGGTGTAGGAGGAACACAGAAATTTGAAAGGAAATGGCAATACATCCAATTTTATTTTGGGCATAGAAGAGTTTTGTGGATAATTTGGCTTGCCAAAGAATACTTTATTTGATATTTATTATTATTTTCAAGTGGGTTTTTTATTGTGTACTATGTGCAAAGACCTTGTGCTAAAGTGTAAGACAAAACTAAAGCAAACTGCCTCCAGTTCTCCTGTCTGATGTTGATGTGTATAGATTTGGGGGGCAGGAGGTGGAGGAGGGTTGCACAAGATGACTTTCTTAGTCAAATGTGATTGATAGCAAGCAATGGTAAGGCCTAAGGAAGAAAAGTAATTCTGAGGGCTTTTTCTCACCTGTCCCAAGTTTTTAGGTATGTGTGCCTTCTGTGAAGAAGCCTAGCTATTTAGTTTGGGAGTGAGTTGTGATGTGCTGTCATATGCCACTGAGGCCCCTTGGGAGTGAGAGATGCTTCGGGAGAAGGGCAGGGCCAGCACCCTTGGGTTGTGCAGGCAGTGACCCAGCTAGTACATTTTTACTCAACTGCCTTGCCTCCTGTTTATCCCAAAAATGTCCCAGAAAAGCAAATCACAGGACAGAATGAGTCTTCATTCTGAGTTTTATTAATTTAAAGTAGTTCTCAGAAGTAGTCTTGCTGATGTAATTACAGTATACACAGCAAACAGGTTAGCCTTCATCCTAGGCACAGAATACTTTTTAAGTTATTTGTTTTAACTCGCTCAACTAAGATTAATTTCCTAGGTGAAAATTTCAGATTGCTGTGACAAGTGTTTTCAGTTCAGAGGACCCTTCTCACGATGAGCGTGAGTTGCCTCACCCCTCTCCCACTTGATTTTAGGTGTTGAAGAACCTCTCAGTTCCTTTTTCACCTCTCATTCATTCATTCATTTGTTTATTCAACAAACATTTATTAAACATTTACTATGTGCCAGCTTCTATGTGAGGTGCCGGGATTCTTGTCCCAGCCTTACAAAGGGTTCAGCAATCTGGAGAAAGGAGCTGCACGTAGATTCAAGAAGGAGTCCAAAGACAAAAGATAATTTTGAAAGGCATTGGGGGATCAGAGGATCTTCAGCTAAAGGAGCTAGAAGACTACACCTTGTCTAAGGAACCCGTGTTATTTATTAACACAATTTGTCCTAAGGGAAGGTGGAGACATACACTTGAAAGGGTAAGGTTTCAAAGGGTAAGGTTCAGAAGCATTGTCATTTTGGGGAATAGCCTACAGCTGTTCAGGTGTTTGGCCAACAGGAGGCAATAAAATGCCCTGAGCTGTCTGGCAGCAGACAGTCTTATTCAGATTTGGTGGAAGTGCCGTTTAGCCTTTCCAACAGGTAATTACATTTGACTCAACCCTTGTTGAGTTCCCCAAGCTTCACCAGCCTTTCAGTGAAACTCTTGTAATTATGACATGCTGGAATTGGTTCCCAGCAGTGAGGCACTAGGATAATGAGATTAATACCTTCGGTCACCCAAACTGGACCAGTTACCATCCCAAGTATGTTTTTATGATGGTTTCACAGTCTGGGTGGTTTCACAATTTCCTTTGCTTGTAACCTTTCCTGTCCTCCACAATGTAACTGAAATGCCTGTCACCCCAGGTAAAACAATCACCTCATTTCTGCAGCTCTGTTTTCCACTTCCTTATTAAACAAGTGACAGTTCAAAATAGAAAATTCTCCTCTCCGTTTTGTAGCTGAAGACATACTCTCAGAGAAGATGGGTTCTCCTGACCCGGACAGTAGTAGCAGAATGAGGTTGAACCCAGGCTGTGGCTCAGAAGCCTGTGTCCGCCATGATGGTACAGGTGCTGATTTTTCCAGACCCGGCTTTTCCAGGTGCTGGATGACACTGAGCAGCTCTTAAGATTTCTGAGCCCTCCTCTGTAAGATGATCGTGTGGCCTCTTTCCGCTTCAAGTGAGATGTGAACGTGGAGGTGCTCCAGAGTGTTTCTCTGCACTGTCTCATGAAGAACGCTGCAGCGGTACCAGATGTGAATGTGGCTGTCAGCATGGCAGAGACAGTTTTGTTTTCTGTGTGAAGGTTATGAACTGAGACTGGTCTTCCTGCATTAGTATGTTCCTGAAAACTTCCACAGAAAGGAGCTTTATATAAAAGGCTTTCGGCTTGTGAAGTGCCATGTGATTACAAGTGGTAGAGCTAGCATAGTTGTTTCTATACATGTCTTTCTTGGCTACGAGATGTTTATTTTCCTGAAGGCTGGAAATGCCCAGTGGTTGTGGGAGTGCTGAGACGTCAGTTCTTTCAAAGTGATGCTTGAGGCCCAGGTCACAGGATCAGCTTCCAGACAGGAGCCACTTAGAAGGGTGCCCTTCTGGTGTTTCAGTAACTAAATTCCATGGCGGAGGGTCACAGTAGATTTGCTACAGATTAAATTTCTCTCTTAAGATAAAATGGTGTTACAGTGTGGTTTCAGTGTAATGCCAGAAAACATTATGTATGGATTTTTAAATTAATTTTTGAGTAGTAATATGTGCACACAGTACAGAATTTTTCCTATGCCAACTCCTCTCATAGAGGCTGCAGTCTCTGGGGCCGCCTTCCAGAGGTGGTCTAGACCAGCGGCCGCCAACCTTTCAGATCTCTAGACTGATACAGCCATGTAGATCTCTGGTCCACACAGTGTTACATGATGCGTTTTTCTCATCTGTGTAGTTTGAGTGCTATCAATATTAACAGAGCTGCTGCCTTCATCTGTGTACATACACTGTTATTATAAGCTGCTTTCTTACTGATGGATGTTTAGATTGTGATGGAAAAAGCATTGGCAATCAATATCTTTATAGATACCTCACGTGTACATATGTATGTATATCTATGCCATTAAGTTCTTAGATGTGGAATCAATGGGTCAAGAGACATGTGTTTAAAAAATATGTTGATACCCATTGCCCTCCACCCCAGATTGTAGTGATTCGCTAGCCCTCAGTGTTAAGGGGGCAGATTGGTGCGCACTCTTGCCTGTACGGTGTGTCACACACGTTTATCTTCGGCAGTGTCACAGGTAAAATGTTTTTATCTGTTCCACAACTCCTCATATGTCTAAAAGCCACTTATTGGAGAGAAACTGTACAGCTTCTTTTTGAGATGATAAAAATGTTACGGAATTAGACAGCTATGCTTTCATACTTTTGTAAATATACTTAAAATCACTGGATGGGACCCATTAAAAAGGGTGAATTTTGTGGCATGGGAATTATATCTTGCTAAAGCTGCTATTTTAAAAAATAAAACCCATTTGTATTTTCCTTTCTGCGCACTGACTTCATTTCCCTTGTTTCTCTATTGTTCTTTTCCTTATAGGAAATTAGTTTTGTTTTTGTTATGTTTCATGTATTTTTCCACAGTTGCCCATTTGCTCTTTTAATCTTGATTCCTTGATTTTGCTCTTTAGACATGTAGAAATTTTTCATTTTTATATATGGTTAGTCAGATCCTTTTTTTTTCTTTTAAGAAAATTTGAGGTGGTTTTTCATACTTGGAAAGGTTTTCTTCAATATCATATATATTTAAATTCCCATGTTTCTTCTAGCTCTTTTATATTTACTGTTTAAATATACTTAAATCTTTAGAATTTCTTTTGGCCTAATTTGTGAGGAAGGAATAATAGCTTTTTTTCTTCAGATGATACCCAATTGCCCCATACTTAAAAAATAAAAATAATAATCGGCTGCTTCCTGCACACCCTACATTGGGGATCGAGCCCGCAACTCAGGCATGTGCCCTTGACAGGAATCCAACCAGGAACCCTTCAGTCCACAGGCCTATGCTCTGTCCACTGAGCCAAACTGGCCAGGGCTGAAATTCCACCTTTATCATTTCCTAAATTCTTTTTATGTTTTGTGATCTAAATTCTGGGCTTTTTATTCTGCCCCATTCTTGTTATCTCATATGTTATTATCACACTATTTTAATAACTTTAAATATAAAGACTTATAAAACACTGTTTAAAAGTTTGCCTTATCATTCTTGATTATTTTTCCCTTAAGTGACATTTTATTGTTCTTGCATTAACTTACAGAGATGTTCATGAACTTGATTATTTCACTCCTTTGCTGTTTCTCTTATTTTCTTGTCTTATTATCTGTTCATTGTCAGATCAATCTATAATAATAAAAGCAATTCCGAACGAAACTGTGGTGGCAGGGGCCGAGGCAGAGGCGGTTAGGGGTGATCAGGCAGGCAGGCAGAGGGGTTAGGAGTGATCATTCAGTCAGGCAGAGTGGTTAGGGGTGATCAGGCAAGCAGGTGAGTGGTTAGGGGCTATGAGGCAGGCAGGCAAGCAGTTAGGAGCCAGCAGTCCCAGATTGTGAGAGCAATGTCCAACTGCTGGATATCCTCCGAGGGGTCCCGATTGCGAGAGGGTGCAGGCCGAGCTGAGGGGGACCCGCCCCAATGCACAAATTTTGTGAACCGGGCCTCTAATGTCAAATAATAGTGATCACAGGAGACATTCTCAGCTTGTCTACCTTAGTGTAGTGCACATGCTTTAGGCATGAGATAGTAATATTCATACGTGAAATTGGGCTGTGTGGTTCTTTTGCTTGTTTTTTATTATCAAGTTTGGTTCTATTGTCTTAGAACTAATTTTAAAATGTATTTTTTAAATCAGCTGTGGAACAATTTAAATGTCATTGGTATTGCTCATCCTTAAGAGGTTTTGTGGCAGAATTCACCCATGAATTCTGGGTGGGGCTCTTGTTCTTTGGGGAGGCAGTTCTTACTGATTTATTCTACTTCTCATGTAATCACTATTTTCTCTTTTGGGACCACTATGTTTTCCTTAAAAATTACCCATTTTATCAAAGTTTTTGGATGTATATGCATGGATGAGTCATAGTATTCTTAAGTTTCTCTTAACTTTTTCTCTTATTTTGCATTCTCTATATTGATTTCTTTGTTCTTTTTTACAGGAACGGGAAATATAGTGGTCATTATGGTTAGCTACTTGAAAGGAAAAGAAATTTTGGATCTAGTACAAAAAGAAATTCAAGTCAAAATGACCATAGGGGTTGGGACCCGCCATGTCCAGGAGTTCATCAGTGGCCAGTCAGTGGTGTTCGTGGCCATCGCCTTCATCACCATGATGATCATCTCATTAGCATGGCTAATATTTTACTATATACAGCGTTTCCTTTATACTGGCTCACAGTTTGGAAGCCAGGTAATTATGGATAATCCTTTTTAACTTTGCTTTTTAAAAGATAGTTTGTAGATATTTTCCATATATATTGCTTGACGTTGTATTGGACCCTATTCTTAATTTCATTTTCACTCATAATAGTTAAGTATTAATATGATGGTTTTTCTGCAAATAACTTTTAAATTAGAATATATTAAAATTTCCTGTTCTGTGGGGAATCAGATATCTTTAAATCCAGGTCACTTTTTCCATGTTTTGCAAACATAATGGAATGACAAGGAGGCATGAGGTAGAGGGGACCTGGTTCTGTTTAACAAGAGAACTCTGGGCCCTACACCGAAGAGGACCAGAGGGGGCTTCCCTATCTTCTGTGGAGCAGCTGCAGAGCCAGAGCTCCAGTACCAAATTTCACACTCTGGTCTCTGTTGTCTGGAAAAGTCACCCTTCCTGACCTGTAGGCATTAGAGGGTCATTTCTGAGTCATCTTCTACCTGTTGGCTAGGAAGCCCCTTTCCTTTTAGGGAAGTTAATAAGTGGTAGCCCCATCCTTAGCTTACTATTTTGTAGCCAATATTTAAACACTAGAGGCCAGATGCACGAAAATTCGTGCAAGAATAGGTCTGCCTTGTCCCGGCTGCCGGCACCGGGTTCCCTCCGGCACCCGGGACCCAGGCTGACTTTCCTCGGGCCACCCACAGGCACCCAGGACCCAGGCTTCATCAGAAAGGACGTCCGGAATGATGTCCAGAAAACATCCAGTCTAATTAGCATATTACCCTTTTATTATTATAGGTAAGAATTGGAATTGGCCCAAACCGGTTTGGCTCAGTGGATAGAGCATTGGCCTGCAGACTCAAGGGTCCCAGGTTTGATTCCAGTCAAGGGCATGTACCTTGGTTGTGGGCACATACCCAGTAGGGAGTGTGCAGGAGGCAGCTGATCGATGTTTCTCTCTCATCAATGTTTCTAACTCTCTATCCCTCTCCCTTCCTCTCTGTAAAAAAAAAAAAATCAATTTTATATATATATATATATATATATATATAATTGATTTTTTTATATAATTGATTCCAATTCTTTTTATATATATATATAAAGAATTCTTAAAAAAAAAAAAAGAATTGGAATTGGGTTCTTGTTAGGCATGAAATTGAAAATAGTATCTCCCTCCCCCCATTGCAGTTTACATTCAGTATTGTTTTGTACAGCTTAGACAAACATATACTTTATAAAGTGACCCCCCCCATATTTCTAGCACCCACCTGGGACCATTTATAGTTATCTATATATATAAAAGTCTAATATGCTAAGTGTCCATCCGACCAGTTAGCTATGTTGTGCACTGACCACCCAGGGGCAGATGCTCAATGCAGGAGCTGCTGAGCTGTAGCAGTGGTTCTCGGGTGACACACCCCGAAACCAGAGAGGAGAGAGCCCGATTCCTCGCGGGGCCGCATGATTCCACCTTCGGCCATAGGTTATGTTGTTGCTAGGGCACTGTCAGCCCCGAATCTGGTTTACTGCACACTTGCATTTGTGTTCCACACCCTGTATGACAGCAACTTTGCAGAGTGCCCTCTCGCACTCCAGGACCCCTCAGGGGATGTCGGAGAGCCAGTTTTGGCCCAATCCCCACAGGCCAGGCCGAGGGACCCCTCTCACTCCGCAGATGCCCTTCGAGCCATGTCACCACCCCAGGGGCGGCCGGCCAGGGAAAGTCCATGGGATGTTTGCTCCAGGGCGTGTCTGGCCCAGTCCCACCCCACTGGCCACCTTCTAATTAATTTCCTTTCACTGTGCACGAATCCGTGCACCAGGTCACTCGTCAGTTGTATTTCCTGTGCTACACTTTGCATCCCCATGACTAGTCTGTAACTACCAGTCTGTACTTCTCAATCCTGTCACCTTTTTCACCCAGTTCCCCAATTCCCCTTCCATCTGGCAACCATCAGTCTATTCTCTGTATCTATGAGTCTGTTTCTGTATTGTTTGTTTGCTTGTATTCTTCTTTAGATGCCACATATAAGGAAATCATATTGTATTTGTCTTTCCGTGACTAACTCATATGCAACAGCATAGCTGGATCTGAAGGGTATTATGCTAAGTGAAAATATGTATTCTTGATCAAATAGCTCCTAAGTTATATGTGCTTATTCTGTACATTAAGACAAATGGTAATTTTAAAGTTATTTAATTATAGTCATTTAACTTGGCTTTTTAAATTAATTTCTTCTATAAGCTTCCTTATATTTTGAGTTTTTTTAAAATAATGATTTTACATAAATTTTCAATAATAACAATATTTTTCCTACTTAAGAGCCATAGAAAAGAAACCAAGAAAGTTATTGGCCAGCTTCCACTTCATACTATAAAGCATGGAGAAAAGGTAATATTTTTGTGGTTTGTGTTTTCTGTTTTGTTTTTGGTTTAGACTAGACTATACGTCTGTCTGTGTGTCTAAGTAAGCCTTTCCAGTCTGCTATATTCAGTGTCAAGCGCATGAAGTTTTAACTGGTTGAGTGAATACTAACCCACTTTATATGTGTTCATTTTAGAGCAAGGTTGTCAGAAATAATTCGGTTGCATATGTGATGAGCTTTTCAGACCTAGGGTAGCCACTAGCCATACACAGCTACTTGAATTAAATTAAACCTAAAATTCACTTCTTTTGCCACACTAGCTACATTCCAATGCTCCATTAGCCACAGTGGCTGGTAGCTACCACCCTGGACAGCGCTAGTATGTCCATCATTGCAAAACCTCTACCTGGTGTTCAGACTTAGGTGAAGATAAAGAAGCTAAAGTCCCTACCACAGAACCTTGGAAATTTAAATTCATCTTTTTTTAATCTGAGACTGTTTATTCTCTCAAATACCTTGGATATGTATTCTCTCAAATTCCTTGGATATGTGAAGAAGGGGAGAAGCGATGTTTTTAAAAGTACTTTTTTACAAAAGAAACATTTTTACATGGCCAACCTGAGACTTAACAGGACAAAATCATACCCCAGTTGAACCATTTTTAGAATAGGACAGATCCTGGATCTAGAACCTCAACTTTTGGAGGGTAGATTCCTTAAAAGGAAAACATTTGCTAACACAACAGTGTTCATTCTTTTAATAGTCCATTTTTTGTGCCATGAAATGTTGATAACTATGTTGACATGGCTGTAGGCTTGTTCAGTTTTGATCTTCATTTTATCTCACTAAGTTGAGACTCAATCTATTTCACCTTCTAGTCTCGCCTTAAAAAACAAACTGTACTTGTAGTATTTATTTCTTCCTCAGACCTACTTAAAGAATCAAAACAGAAATAACATTAAATTATAGACCTTTGGTTTGAAAACTTTGGAATCTGATATTAATGGTTTATGTGATGTCTTTCATATTAAGATACTAGAGGCCTGGTGCATGAAATTCATGCACTCAGTGGAGGGTGTCCCTCAGCCCGGCCTGTGCCTTCTCAAAGTCTGGGAGCATCGGGGGATGTCCGACTGACGGCTTAGGTGGGAGCCAGCATAAGCCGTCAGTCAGACATCCTTAGCACTGCCACGGAGGCAGGAGAGGCTCCCACTGCTGCTGCTGCACTCGCCAGCCGTGAACCTGGCTTGTGGCTGGGGAGCACTCCCTCTATGGGAGCGCACTGACCACCAGGGGGCAGCTCCTACATCAGTGCACGTCATAGCAACTGGTCGACCAGTCGACTGCCCCCTGGTGGTCAGTGCACGTCATAGCGAGCAGTTGAGCGGCCTTAGCATACCATTAGCATATTACATTTTGATTGGTTGAATGGATGACTGGACACTTAGAATATTAGGCTTTTATTATATAGAATTCCTGGAATTGTATCGTTGGCTGCCATTCCTTCCCTAAAGCCTTCACATTGTAGTAGCAGTTGAGTTTAATAGTTTGTGCAAGGGCTCTTACAGATGTACATCTTAAAGGTTAAGGTTGGCCTCCAGTTTATAAAGCAAGGTCCTTGGGGAGAAAGTCTCCAGTGGTGAAGGCCTGTGACAGCCACGCACTTGGTGCAGCCAGTGACCCAACGGGCACAAGGTCTCGCGTGCCTCCCGCACTAGGTCTTCCACTCTGGCAGGATTTCTCACCCTTAAGTGAGAAGACATTAATATGTATAATTTACTGAGTTGAGACTTTGAGAACATAAGTAAATTGATAGTATCCTGTTTCTATACAGAACATTTTGGAAAATATACTTCCATGGACTGGTTTTTTAAAGTTGTCAAAATAGTGGTTTAGAAAAGAGGATCCATATAAGTGTCCCATGAGATATACAAATGAATTTTTTGACAATTTTATGTTTTAAACTTGTATGCAAAAATGTTGTTTAAATAGATTTATATATACATATATACACATACATATACACTGAGTGGCCAGATTATTATGATCTCTGAACGCATAATAATCTGGCCACTTAGTGTATATCCTATATAATAAAAGGCTAATATGCAATAAATTGTCCCTTCAACCAGCAAGCAGGCCGGCCAACCGCCCATGTCCCCTCCCCCTGGCCAGGCTGACCAGACACCACCCACACACGAATTCATGCACTGGGCCTCTTATATATATATATATATATATATATATATATATATGTATACACACACACACACACACGCACTGAGTGGCCAGATTATTATGCATTCAGAGATCATCATAATCTGGCCACTCAGTGTATATACACACACACATTCTGTGTAATAAAAGACTAATATGCAGATTATCCCCTCGAGAATTCAACCGCTCGCTATGACGAGTGCAGACCACCGGGGGGTGGCGTGGAACAAAGGAAGGCCCTGGCCAGCAGCCAGGGCAAGGAAGGCCCTGATTGGCCCTGATCACCAGCCAGGCCTAGGGAGAGAGGAAACACTGATTTGTTGTTCCACTTATTTATTCATTCATTGGTTGCTCCTTGTATGTGCCTGACCCCTGACTGGGGATCGAACCCGCAACTTAGCCTACTGGGACAACACTCTAACCAACTGAGCTGCCTGGCCAGGGTCTTCTTAAATCTACATCTTCTCCAGTTCTGGAGACTAGTGTTTGTTTTCTAACTTTTCTTTTCTTGTGGACTCATTCACTCTAATGTATACATTTTTAAGTCATTAGAGACTTTAAAAATGATTTCATCATCTTGCATGGCATATGATAAATAGTAAGTGATATTTACTTTAGTTGTAACATAATTTTAAGTGTTGCTATAAAGTTCATTTTAATAGTCTTTGATAACCATATCTACATATAAATCAGTTTTTATTGCTTATTTGTTAACAAGTGATACACATGGCTAAATGTATTTTAAAATAATTACGGTCTAACCGAATTCCATACAATTAACTTGCCAAAGTCGCAGCCACCTGACTGATTGGTGATTCCTGAATCCTCATCCCAAAAGCTTGGGAATAAGCGTCTCCTTGGTCTTTCTGGGTCAGAGGGTCATCCGGCCCCACCTGCTTTGGTTGATGGGATGAGGCCAGGTGGGTAGACCCCGAGGAAGTGTCGGGTAGTAAGGTTGACCCATGGATTCTTAGAAGTGGAAATATCGAAAGACGGCTTCTCCTGCAATTTTTGTTTCTTTTACCTTTGTTAACTTGATAGGTGAAAAAATGGTGACATTTCAATGTGTAATTCTTTCATCACTGCTGAGGCATTTCCAGAGTCAGCCATTTGCACCTCCTCTATTGCAGGTTGACTGTTTGCAACCTCTCATGACCGTGCTCTAGTTTTTCTTCCTAGTGATTCCAGAAAACAAGCCTGCTGGATATTCTTCCTCTTTATAGACTTCCCTATGATAATTAATTTTATCATAGTAAAGCAGGTATTTGCATTTTAAAGCCCTTAAAACATGAACAGTTTAAAAAATGAAAACCATGAACACTAGTCTAGTACCGTGGTCGGCAAACTCGGCTCTTTGGCCCCTTGAGTGTGGCTCTTCCACAAAATACCACGGCCTGGGCGAGTCTATTTTGAAGAAGTGGCATTAGAAGAAGTTTAAGTTTAAAAAATTTGGCTCTCAAAAGAAATTTCAATCAGTACTGTTGATATTTGGCTCTGTTGACTAATGAGTTTGCTGACCACTGGCCTAGTATGTAAACGCTGTTTGTGTCTGATTAGCTAGACATTGACTTTTTTATCTTTTCAGCCAAATTCTTTAAATATGCTCTTGATAGTGGTAAAAAGGAAGTGCCAAGTAGAAATGGTTTGTTTAGTTTCAGGCTGTACCCAAGTAACACTGAACTGGAATCCATCCCAGTTACCCAGGGTACAGTGAGCTGTCCCAGGACATGCTGCTGTGCCCAGGTTAGTAAATCCTCCTCTTTTCACAGGGAATCGACGTTGACGCTGAGAACTGTGCCGTGTGCATTGAGAATTTTAAGGTGAAGGATGTTATCAGAATCTTGCCATGCAAGTATGTTCTTTTACCTCCTGATTCACGACTTAAATGAATCCAGCTTCTGGGCCTGCAGGAGTCTCATGTCTCTAGGACATGAACACCTAGCTGTCACGATGCCTTGTGGCCTCCTCCTCTAGAAAAGACGGTTCCTTGTATCCTGTAGCGTTAAAATGCTTGGCTTAGGAGTCTGGGGCGAGACCTGGGAGACCCCTGCTGTGTCTTTGTCATGGATTGGGAGCTGCAGCCTGACAGGCGAGGCGCTGGCCTGGTGCTGGGATGGGGTGGCAGGAGGAGGAGAGGGCAGCACTTTGCTATTGCCTGCACCCTGGGCTTGGGTTCCTCTGGGGGTTGCATACGGTAAATATCTCCCCTTACTCTACGTACATTAGGGCTGGATTCTTTTTAGCAACAGAAAGTTATGTTTCCTTTTTATAATGGGATATTTGATACCTCTTTTTAAAAATTGCTTTGTTAGCAGAAGGGTGTGCAAAATTTATATGTTCAAGTGTGACCAGTTTTAATTATAGTTCACAGCTATTAGAAGCAAGTCAGGAGTTCATACAGGTGGGGCCAAAGTAGGCTTACAGTATGAGTATGAGAAACACAGAGTTTACTCTTGTTATTATTTATTAATTATTGAAGCATTTCCCATGATGAACTATAACCCATCATACTTATGCCCCACCCTGTGTATAATTACATTTGCTTTATGTTTGCAAAGTATTTTAATATATAAACAAGTATTTTATAGTACATTAAGTTCTCAATAATTGTAGAGGAAATGAATAAATATCAAAATAACAAAATAAAAGTTTCCTCAATAAAGATGTGTGACTTAAATCTATATGCATTTACAGGGGGTTGGTGCGATGGGTACTTAATGAATTGGAGTCAGTATCATATATTGCCCATGTCCTCTAGAAAATTTAAAATAATTTTTAAATATATTTGTATTGATTTCAGAGAGAAAGGGAGAGGGAGAGAGAGAAACATCAATGATGAGACAGAGTCATTGGTTGGCTGCCTCCTGCACACCCCCTACTGGAGACATGTGCCCTTGACCAGAATCGGACACCAGACCCTGCAGTCCACAGGCGGTGCTCTATCCACTGAGCGACACTGGCTAGGGCTAGAAAGTTATTAAAATAGAAAAGTATTTTAACTCTAGGCTGGTTTAGGACAAGTCTTCACAGAGAAGCAAGCTAAGGCTGATTTCCTGTTATGTGTAGCAACAGGTATATCCTGACAGTGGAGCTGGAGTTTTTACCTGACCCCCATAAGCAAACGTGTGATGTGCACACATTTCCTCATCTCTTTCTGAGATTCTTGGGGGTTTTGACTTTTTCCTCCATTTTCTCTGGTGCTTTATTGAATGGCTTTTCTAACGTGGCCAATGTGTTTTTTAAGTTTTTGTAAAAATAATTCCTTTGGGTGATTATTCAAATTCAAATTGGATTTCAAAATCCTTCAAATTGAGGATGGAAAGGTCAGAAGAGAGGCTGGACTAGAGGGTGTGTGAGGGCTGCTGTTTCTAACCGCACCAGCAGGCTGTGCAGGTGCCCAGCTCCTGTCTGTGTGCCCAGCTCTGCTGCAGGCACATACGTATGTGCTCCTTGCAGGGCCTTGGTGCAGGTTCCAGGAGGTTCGGGACAGGTGCAGAGGCACAGCGTCAGGTCACAGCGCTGGTATTTGAGCCCAGCCTGTCTGATCCAACACTGTACTCTTAACTCCTCACCTTCATCACATAAGAGCCAACTAAGACAAGTCAGTAAAAGAAAAAAATGTGCATGCGATTTATTTTTATTCTGAAAGTGATGTGTTTGTTACAGAAAATGTTTTTTAAGCCTGCAACCCAAAGATGATTTTGCTGTATTTCCATTTGAGTCATTTTATAGATAGATATAAGATGCTATCAGTTTGTTATTAGTTTACTATTAGTTTACTGTTGGTTTACTTATGCCACGTTTGTTTCCAAAGGGCTTTAAAAACACACAAAAATACAATCTAGCATAATGTGAAAGTAAACCATGATATTTTTTGTAGCATAAAAGGGAAATTTCTCTGTAAGATTCTGTTTAACATGGAAAGTAGACTAGGTAAGAACTTAGGGTAAGTGAATAGACTAGAGTGTTGTTTGCATTATTTTAAAAATATATTTTTATTGATCTCAGAGAGGAAGGGAGAGGGAGGGAGAAAGATCAATGATGAGAAGGAATCATTGATTGGCTGCATCCTGCACGCCCCCTACTGGGATTGAGCCCACAACCCAGGCATGTGCCTGACCAGGAATTGAATCAGGACCTCCTGGTTCGTAGGTCAATGCTCAACCACTGAGCCATGCTGGTTGAGTGGGATATTATTTAATTGTAATGAGAAGATCAGTTGTTAGAATGTGTTGTTTCCTTGATAAGATGTAAGCGTTGCTTGTAAAATATTAATACAACTTACTTTTTCAGGCATATTTTTCATAGAATGTGCATTGACCCATGGCTTTCTGATCACCACACGTGTCCAATGTGTAAGCTCGATGTCATCAAAGCCCTGGGATACTGGGTTTGTTGCCTTTTGTTTATATTCAATCTTTACCCCATGCTTCCTGAGGGATGCGGTGTCATTACTGACCAGAGGCCAGAGGGACAGACTACAGACTCCTTCTCTGAAGAAATTTTCCTCTTCGTTAAAAATTAATTCTTAAGATATTCCAAAAAACAAAAAGGAGTGACCTAAATTTGTTATTATAGAAGAATATACTCTGTTTCCTCAGAAAGCTGGGAATTGCTAGAAGCGGTGTATTTGGGAAAATGCACTGCAGTGTGTATGTGCTGGCCAGTCCCAGATGAACAAGGCTTAGAAAAGGTTTCCAGTGGGAGGAGCCACAGACGTCCTATGGCTTCAGGTGCACAACCTGCGGGGGAGGAAGCCAAAGCCAGGGCTTCCTGATAGCCGTTTTTCCGAGTCCAGTGCCAGAGTCAAGTCCTGTCAGGGGGTGGTCCTGCATTGACTTTGCTCCCTCAGCGTGGTCCTTAGAGGATCATAAGGCCTTCCTCAGAGAGCAGGCCTCAGGGCATAGGAAGCGACGTGCCAGCTGCTGCTGGATGCATGCACGCTGTTGCAGTGACCTCGCGGCTTCTAGGATAAGTATTGCAATATCTCTGTTTTGCTCATTAGGAACTCAGGTTTAGAGATGCTAAGTAGCTCACCCAGGACACAGCTAGTTAATGGGGAGTCAGCTTTCAGAAGCAAGTTTCCTCAATTCCAGGGTCCAAGCTCTTAACTACTGTCCTACCCAAAAGGGGGCAAATAGAGGAAAGAAAACAGATTTTTCTGGCTTGTCCTATTTTTTATTGTTTTTAGAGTCTTTATATAATCAAATCAGTGTTTCCAAATATTCTTGATTTGACAGTCATTAGTTTTGAGATAAAGATCTTTGAAAGAAATAATATAAAATGTTTTTTTTTTCCTTCTTGCTAAACATATTTTTAGAGTTGGGTTTTTTTGCCAACTTTTTATTTTCCAAGTAACATAAACAAAAACCTGATGCCTATTATTTAAAGTAATTTCATAAGATAAAAAGACATTTTAACGTCCAAAATGCAAAATGAACAAACAAGATATTTCCTGACAAAGACTGAGCCTCTCAATTGAACACATAGAATTTTAGGAGAAACTCACATTGCTGATGGGGTGATACTAGTCCAGCTGCATAAAAAGACGCCGCTCACTGACACAGCAGTGTTTCACGTGATCGGGACGCTGCTCTACTGTGTGTGAAGATGCCTAGAGGGAGGCAGTCTGTGTTTGGCGTTTTCTCATCTTGTAGCTTCGCTTATCTGCCGAAGGTGGTTAAGAGACCACTACCTGAATAGCCAGCATAATTCTCTATGAATCACGTATTTCAGGTGTGAGATCTGGAATGCCCTCGCAAGGGTACACAGAAGGGTCAGCATTCAAGGACAGCTCTCGGGGCATTAAATCTCTAGAACTGTTCTCCAGGATTCCTAACATTCATTTATTCGTAGTTTTTAATGATGATGCCTCTGTTCAGCATGTCGTCACCTGCTTTCCTAGGAACTTGCTCATCCCCTCTGCTCTGGCGAGAGGCTGCGCTGTCAGAGACAGCAGGGACACGGAGCCCAGCAGAGTGGCCTCCTCCCTTCCCTTCCTCAGATGTACTCTGATGCTCATTTCAAGTAACTTATTACTTCATGAGTCAGAGATTTTTTACCTGCTTTGCATTTCTAATTGGTATGAAAGTGATTTCACTGACAATTAGCATTGAGACTTTAATCCTCATGAGTTTTGGTTTTGGAAATTCATATAATAAAAGTCAAGATTCTTCATTTTACATCAGGTTAGGTTGCTTTCTTAGAATGTTAATGTCAGAAAGCTAGACTCTGTGTCTCCAGGAAGATTACTTTCTTTTTGAAGAACAGAAGCCTGTAGTAACTTTAAATCAAACTAAGTCGTTAACTTGTCTTGCCTTTAATTTTTCAAATCTTTTGACAAGTATGCCATTTCCTTTAGGTCATTGGCCCCTCCAGTGTTGGGTAGTCTTGACACGCTCTCATGTAGCAGCTGTAACTAGTGTACTAGTTGTTGTTTACAAGGAAATGTCCATGGCCTAGAGCAGCCACTGTCCGTCATGCAGGTGGTCTTTGGGTTAGCACCTGGCACCACTATTCTCATTGACTCGGCAAGCATTTATCAGAGGGCAGTGGTCTAGGGGCTGGACCTCAACTGGGCCTTGGGGAGACAGGGATGAATAAGACACAGCCCTTCCACTCTGTGTGGACTGGTGGGATGAGAACATCACCCAGACCCAGCAGGACAAAGAGGTCCCCGGAGCACCAGGGGAGCGGGACCACTGCCAAGTGCAGCGGGGAGGGACGGGGAGCAGTTTCTCTGAGGGGCACCTGGCTGGGTGTTAAAGGGTTTGCGGACCGATGAGTATCTTGCAGGCTGTGAATATGTGGGGTTTAAGACTGGCAGGTAGCAGAGTTTTGCAGGTACTTAGAGAAATGCCTGGGAAATGATAAGAATGAGCTGAGCGGGTCTGGACAGTAAAGCAGTCAGCAGGGTTTGGCGAGAGGTATCAGGAGTCATCTTCTGAGGTTTTCACTACTGAGAGCAGTCATGTGCCATGGGGTACTCAGGAGGTGGGTTCGAGAACACAGGTGGAGCTGCAGGCCAGCAGGCCCTCGGCCCTGAGAGCCCAGACACGAGTGGAGGGGAGGGAGTACAGAGTTGTCACTCAAAAGCACAGGGTGACAGTCTCAGCCAAAGCTCATATAAAACCGCTGTCACCCTCACTTCGTTGCCACTTACCCAGCAGTTTCATCCAATCACAGCACAGCTTCAACTCTGGCATCAGTCAAACAAGGTTTCTGGATAGCCCCCAAGTTGAGACTTAAATGTAGTAATCATTCTAGAGTCTTGGTCCTCGCTTTCGTTATTTTATTTTCTTTAAAGCAGCAAATGGGAGGAGGGGGAGTTAGAGGCAAATTGACAGCTGATGTTTTTAAGTGAACCCAAGTTCAGTGTAGGCCCTGTCCAGGGCTCTGTGAACAGCTGCAGTGAGGGGCATGGCAGGAGTGGGCCAGGCCAGGAGTGGCTGCAGCTGGCAGCCTGCTGATCCCCATCATCTGTTCCAGAAGGCAGGAAAGTGTGTGTAATAAAAGCTTCACTTCCTGGCAGCAAATAATAAAAAAGGTGGTGTTGCTTGTATCAGGGAAAAATGGTGGTTAGAATAAAAATCGCCAGATCTTGGGAAGCTGCTTTTTGAGAAGTAATTCACTGTCTGATGATGCTAAATAAAGTAGATACCATGTGCTTTTTGCTATATTCTGTGTATAAGTAAACATACAAAATACGATAATGTGTGAATTATCAACAAAAGGTGATAAATAAGCTTTGATCGTTTAACTTAGAAAAGACATTTCCTTTTGTTCTAACTCTCAAGGGAGAGCTTGAGGGTGCCCAGGAGATGCCCGCTGCTGAGGCAGCCCCGGGGGGTGCTGTGGCTGCAAGTGTGAGTGTTACTGTTCGCAATGAAGACAGAAGTGTCGGGAGCCCCTCCCCGTCGCCCTCCACCAATGACCCCACGCCACAGTGCAGCGGGTATCCTAAAGAAGACGCAGGGGAAAACACAGCCTTACTCGGTGAGTAGCTTGCAGATTACAAAACAAGCTGACATTATTGGGCACTGAAAAAGAAGAAATAACATGAAATGCAGAAAAACTAAAGGAAAAATGAAAACCATCATCTCACACCTGGAAATACTATTTTAACAGTTTGATAAATATATTTTCGAAGGTTTTTTGTGTGTTTGATGATGGGGAGAATGTCATTAAAATGCTACTAGGTAACCTGTTTTTTTCTCTTAGTGTCTGAATGTGTTTCTGTATGAGTAGATATATAATTTTGTACAGATGCATAGTCTTACATTTTGGATTTACTTGAGTAATTTCTTCAAGCCACACCCTGTGTGTGGCTTTTGTCAGTACATAACACCTTCATACCACTTATCTAATTTGTTTTCTGTCATTCTGATTGATAAAATAGAGTGAATTGCATTTTTTTTAAGATTTTTTTTATTGATTTTTAGAGAGAGAGGAAAGAAGGGAGGAAGGGGAAGAGAAAGAAACATCAGCATGAGAGCAAAATATTGATTGGCTGCCTCCTGCACAGGATCGAACTAGCAACCTTTCAGTGCACGGGACAGCACCGTGTCAGCTGAGCCACACCGTCCAGGGCTGAATTGCATTTTTTTATTATTCATGAGATTACCTTCTTTTCATATTTGTCAGTCATTTGTTTCTTTTATGAGTTGTCCCTTTCATTCTTAGCTTATCTTTCTATAGAGAAACTAATCTTTCATACTGATTCTAAGCACTTTGCTCTTTGACATATGTATTAAATATCATCCCCTTCCCCCAATTTCTGTATACTTTGACTTTCTGAGGTATTTTTCTTAGATACAAAATTTAAAATTATATCTAATATTTGTGGTTTTGTACTTTACATTTAAATCTTTAATCCACATAATTTAAGGGGAGATCGAGCTAACATTTCCCCCCAAATGTTTAACCAATTATCCTAATATTGTTTAGTGAATAGCAATTATTTATGAGCAACATGTTTTGATATTTGCAAGGCAATGGAAATTCTTTCATCTTCATTCTTTTTTTTTTTTAATTTCTGGCCTTTTCTGCATTTTTTAAGGTTAATGTTGACTCTGATAACTGTTTCCTTCATATTGGGGCCCTGCTGGCAGGACTGTGAGCCCTGGTAGTGATTGCATGCAGGGTAACGACCTGACTGAAGTTAATCTTCCTTCTGTGTACTTACCTCCTGAATTGGACCTAAGTGACTGTGTTTCCTTTTCTCATTTTTTTTTATTTTTATTTTTTTAAATTTCAAACAGCAGTATTTATATAAGATGGATGCTTCATTCCCCACTGTTTTTATGTACATGAGTCAAATCATTGACTCTTAGTCATTGTAGTTATATTTACCCCTGAGGACTATAATCTTAATTTTCTGCCTAATAAAGTTAGTGGGCCTGCTTATAAGATAAGGTCCCGGAATAAGGGCCAGGAGTAATCTTTAGAGAGTCCAAAGAGTCCTGGACTCTCAATTTTTCCTGGGCTGTCTTAGCCGAGTGTGATGAAGCCACGTTGGGATTCCGTTGACCTTGGGTGGCAAATTTCTTTACCCAAACAGAGTCACCAGGGTGGAAGGGATGAACCAGACCAGAAGTTGGTACAGGCAAAGTGTCTCAGATGTGCTTCTGGATTGCTTCCTGGGTAGACTGTAAAGCCTGTAAGAACTTGAATAAAGACTGGTTATGGATTTTCGCTTTTCTAGATTGGGTAGGTCAGGATCTGGAAGAGTCACTAGAATCGGTAGAGGCCCCACTTGTTTTAGGGCAGCCTCCTGGGCAGCTTCACCTGTGGCCCAGTTCCCTCTTGCTTCTGTGGAGAACCCTTACCTTGTTGTAAATGCATACCTGCTATCAGTATAAATTGTTACTGATTTTTCTTTTGTCTACCAGAGAGCCTGAAACTGGGTGACTCAAGTGTTTGACATCCAGTGCTCTAGTGTGTTCTGGAGTAAAACCTCGACCTCATGTGGGGCAGTTAGGATTAGTTACTGCCCTAGGGTTAACTTATTTGCTTTTTCAATAAGCATAGCTGTGGCTGCTACCGCCCAGAGGCAAGTAGATCACTCAAATGCAAAGGGGTCAAGTCTTTTGGACAAATAGGCTACCAGCCTTTTCTAGGGGCTGAGACTTTGGTGAGTACCTCTTTGCCTATGCCCCTTGTCTCACATACGTAGAGGTGGAAAGACTTAGTTTTACATCCTGTAGTGCTAGTTGGCCCATCGTCCCTGCTCTCTTCATGTCTGTCTAACTGCCTAATATATTACCTCAAGGATCCTGGCTCTGAATTCTTTTAGGGAAAATGGACGTTGAATTTCTTCTGTAGCTGCTTGGTGCTGAGGAGGGACGGAGTTTTCTCTCAGAGCCAAGAGATCCTTGCTGGTCTGCCACAGGGATGATGAGGCCGAGGCCGGGGCACAAGAGGAGGTGGGCTTGTGACCTGGCAGAGACAAACTGTAACAAATGGTCGGGTGGAAGGGAAAGAAAACATTTCAGTTTTAATGACCTCTATTGAAATAGAATTTTTCTCCTCAAAATTACCTCTATGTTTATCAAAAGAGCCAGATAAAGACTAATTTACCTATTGTATTTAATTTGGCCTGATTGTTTGCATAAACACAACAAGAATGGTAACTGACTACCTTTGCCGGTTGAATCTTATTGTGCCCCGTAGGGCCAGGAAGCCAACCCATCCAGCTGCTGTCACGCCTGCCTGCAGTATCTGCTGAGTTAGGTGAATCCCTCACCTGCAGCGACTCTACCTGGGCCTACGCCCTATGTTTTAAGGCTCATGTCAGTAGCCCTCCTAC
This sequence comes from Corynorhinus townsendii, assembly GCA_026230045.1. NCBI lineage: Eukaryota > Metazoa > Chordata > Mammalia > Chiroptera > Vespertilionidae > Corynorhinus > Corynorhinus townsendii. Next base: position 96,373,652 of record JAPDVU010000007.1, on the reverse strand, counting down.
TCTTCACGGCCTAGAGTGTGTGGGGTTCCGCAGGGATGCAGAGTAGTCCTTATTGCTCCCCTTCTACTCTGACCAACCTCCAGTGATGGTAGGGCATGGGCCTGATGCTCCAGCGCCAGCCATTTTCAGGGCTCCCAAGCAGGATACCAGGCTTTTCCTTGGCACTCTTATTGGCTCCAAGTTCTCAGAGTTCAGGCAGGGCTCTTTAAAACATGGCACTCCAATCAAAGTTTCCGGTCAATAAAACCACTATTAGAAACCAGTCTTATTGAATTTATGCAGAGAAATGTATTGCCATGATTTATTAAGCATTGCCAAATTTCAGAGGAATTATATAAGGAGAAAAATATACTGACTTGCTTTAAGATCTTCTGATTTTCCTTGTCAGTCCTTCCTATGGATTCTTCAGAGAAATATAACTGTCTTCAAATGACAAGGAGAAATTCAAAATGTGTCTATATTCAAGTAGACAATTATAGCTATCCTTGTAGTAGGGTTCCCCCTACTTAACTTGTCCTTATAATTTCATATGGTCTCTGGGAGGGGTGACATGCCCTCTTGAGAAAGGACTAAGGGAGCTTTATTGCTTTACAGGGTCTCATATGTCACAGGACCTCACGGGGTCTGTAATTCCTGTAACAAAGGGCTGGTACTCACCACTTCCCTCTGTTCCAAACAGGTCTTCCCAGTTTCCTAAAGTTGAGGTTTGTGCCACCCCTGACATGGGCATGGTCACACAGGCCTGCAAGACAGTAACACTGGCACTGTGGCCACCTTAGGTAGCCAAATCTTCTGCTACCATATATAACACATGGTAGGGCTATACAAATATCTTAGGGAGGTGACTAAAGTCTATTCTTGACCTTCCCACACAAAGCAAAATTATCCTTGTCTTTCTGGAGTCATGTCCATGAAGTCGCAGGTATCATCTAAGTCTATTATACAGTTTTCTGCAGGTCACTGTCAGGGCTGTGCATGGTGGCCAGGTCTTCTTTCTAGCCACAAACACAGCCTGTCTAATTTCCCTAAATTTTATTCTGGCATGGGAGAAAGTTGTTTTGTTGTAAACAGGCAGCTTAACCCCTATGTATCTGGGCTTGGACATCTGCCTAGAAAGCTGTAATTTATAAGTTTAACATGTGGCCTTAGGTCCTTCTAACCCAACAGGGTCTCTGCCATCCCTCAGTCAGACTCCTCCTCTCTTGGAGAATCTCAAAGTCCTGAAGGCTCCCCGGTCCAGGGAGAGTGCCTTTCCTTTGCTCTTTGACTTTAAGCTGCCAGTCCAAAACAGCCAGAGTTGCAGTTAGAAGCAGCTTTGCATATTGCAAAACGCTTCTGTGGCAGTGGCTTAGGTATTAGACCCCTTGTCTTCCCACCAGTCCCCTTTGTGGCAGAGCAGCGACCAGGCCTCTCCCAAGGGAGTGCACTGGAAAGGGATCTCAGCCCCTCCTCTTCCAGCAGCAACAGGTACTGAACCCTTTCAGTACATTTGCAATCGGGGAGCTTTCACTAGCTCTGTCTGCTGCTTTCACAGATCCCGGGCTCCCTGCTCCATTCCTGGGGCTGCAGGAAGGCCAGTAGCAGTCACTCACTGGCTTCTGGTTTAACTGCTGCAGCCAGCAAGCCAAAGGCCTAAGTCTTGTATTGCTTGTTGTAAAACACTCATTACTCACTGGGCAGCAGCGGGGCAGCTCTAGTGTCAGGTAAATGTCTGCTGCCCCCGCTTTTCTCACTGCTGCGGCTTCTTCCAGGGCCACTGCAAGCAGCTCAGGCATCCAGCCCCCCTCACTCTCTTCTTTCATCTGGCTCTTGGGGGGATGAGTCTGCCTAGCAACCAGTTTTAAATCACCAGGGCAGCTAGATTTGTTATGCTTGCAGAAAACTTGCGACCTTAAATCTAGTGCAGTTCTGATAAGACACCTGGACCATACCCCTACGCCAGCAGAGCGGTCTGCAGCCAGTAAAATCAACAAAAACCTATCTCTCCCTGCTCCATAATTAACTGCCGACAACCCCCCCTCCCCTGTCCCGTCCCCCAGTCCAGTTGCTTGTCTCTTCCCGATTGTGAGTCAGAGGAAGACAATTCCTACAGAGGAGAGAAATAGAAACAGTGGGAGTTTCAGAGAAAACTACAGACTACCGCTGTAGTAGTCCTCCCTTTCGAAGGCTGAGGTCGGACCTTACAGATTCTGTCGACAGGTCCAGAAGTGTCCGCCCACTCTCTCCAGATGCCGGCCGGGTCCTGGGCTGAGGTCCGGAGTGTCTCTTTTTCTCATTTTAGTATTATACACTTTCTTTATCTTTAAAGTATAAATACATACACAAAATGTAAATAAATACAAGGAATTCACTAAATGCCACCATTAACAATTACTGTGTAAATAAAACTTGTAACCAGAGTAAGTACTTGAAATAAGTGTTCATTACTTTGAGGCTCTCTGCTTTATTTAACCACATTTGGAGAAAAAAAGGAATAAGCTTTTTTCTTGCCAGATTTCTCTTCCAAGGGGTGCACTAGCCCTTCAGCCTCTTGAGACTGACCATACTGGCAGCTTAAATACTGTAAATCTCTGTCTGCCCTTGAACCTCCCATTTGGGCAATATGGGGTTACTCACATAGTTAGTATAGGACAGTTTTTCTTTTGGTCAAAGTATATTTTCAATTAAAACATAACTTTTCCTATAGTCCTCAAGATGATGTGAAATGTAATGTGATATTTCATTTGTTTGCCATGTATAATTTCTCTCTGTGTCTTTTAGCCCAGGTCTATATTGTATTAGTTAAGTACTACTAGTAGATAACAGTAACTAGCATAGTTCTCTCAAGTCTTAGAGCATAGTCACAGTTTTTACTGATTTCATTTGCATTGATGACCTTCATATAATGTTACTGGTTTGAGTAAATTTGACTTTAAAGGTTAGGTAGCATTTTTAAAGGGGCATTTTTGAGTCCTGTGACTTCAGAATAACGGTTTTCATGGTAGCTTAGGAACTCACACTATTTTTATCTAGAAAAGTCACTGTTTTAGAGTCCATACTATTGGAGGGAAAAATCCTAAAGGATATAATAATGGAATAATTTATCTTCATAAAGCCATATGGTTTATTTTGAGTCATTTCCTTTTTTAAAAATGTTTTTATTAATTTCAGAGAGGAAGGAGGAGGGAGAGATAGAAACATCAATGATGAGAATCATTGATTAGTTGCCTCCTGCATGCCCCCTACTGGAGGTTGAGCCCGCAAGCTGGGCATGTGCCCTTGACTGGGAATTGAGCCTTGACCTCCTGGTTCATAGGTCAATGCTCAACCACTGAGTCATATAGGCCAGACACTTCATTTGGAGAAGATAAAATTATTTTGTATTTCCATGAGCATATTCAAACAGCAGAGATTGGTATAAAAGAGGCATTAAAACATGTAAGTTAGTGTTGGAAAATCAGATTTTAATTTGCATTAACTAATTAACACAGTTCTTAGAAAACAAAGTCTGACCTCTGGGTGAAAAGTTAAATAGAAGTTATTAAAAGTTTTAGGGAAACAGAGACAGAAGCCTAGCCCTTTAAAAATATAATTGCTTACTAACAGTATAACTGGAGTAGAAGTGAGCTTCTTGGTGCTTTGAATGAATGCGGGAGCATTTGTGTGATTCTGTGCCAAACAGTGCCTCTTACTCTTTTGATAAGTTAAATAAAGTTACAGCATTCTACCCGTCACATTGATCATCCTTGGTTCCACTTAATGAAGTTTTACTATGTGCATTTCATTCTGTGTGTTGGGTTTACCTACACTAATAAAAGAGAATATGCAAATGGACCATACCTCTGTAATGTCCACCAGCCAGTCAGGAGTGTGTATGCAAATTAACCCAACAAAGGTGGTGGGTTAATTTGCATACACAGGCACAAAGCAAAGACTGAAGGCTCTGACCCGAGTGAAGACTAAAGAGGCTTGGCTTCTCCGCTGCGGCCAGAGCAAAAGCCTGAGTCCCAGAGGAAGCCGGTGCCAGCAGCCAGGGGAAGGAAAGCCTATTGCATGAATCTTTGTGCAATGGGCCTCTAGTCTATATATATAAAAAGCTGAGCGACTGTCTGATCAGCTAGTAGGTATCACGGGCACTGACCACCAGGGGGCAGACGCTCAACGCAGGAGCTGCTGAGCTATAGTGACTTGGCAGCGGCGGTTCTAAGGTGACGCACCCTGGAACCAGAGAGAGGGAGCCAGTTCCTCACAGGGCTGCACGATTCCACCTTCGGCCGTGGGTTATGTTGTTGCTGAGGCACTGTCGGCCCCTAATCTGGTTTACTGCCAACCTGTGGTGACCACTGACGCCCTTTGAGCAGTGGCGCCGCCCCAGGTGCAGCCAGCCAGGGATGGACCACAGGAGGTTGGCTCCAGGGCGTGTCAGGCCCGTCTCGTTCAGTCCCACCCTGCCAGCCACCTTCTAATTAATTTCCTTTCAATGTGCACGAATCTGTGCACTGGGTCACTAGTCTTCTAATAAACATCAGGAAGAAAATTTGACTTTTTAAAAAAAATTGCATTGTAAAAGTATTTCATTTGTTGGAACATTTAAATAAACAGTACTTTCATTATTTTATTTAAAGTAAAATGACTTTTTGTACTATTGCAATTTATTTGGAAAATTACTTTGTAATAAAAATGTAAATGGTAAATATATATTCATATATAAAATTTACAACATTTCTCATTTTTATCTTCAGGCATAATATTATACACAATGGTATATTATAAAAGCAGAAAGTAAAACTTTAGCCCTAGCCGATTTGGCTCAGTGGATAGAGCGTCATCCTGGGGAGTGAAGGGTCAAGGGATTTGATTCCAGTCAAGGGCGGGTACCTGGGTTGCAGGCTCCCCCTTGGGGCTCGTGCAGGAAGCAACCAATCAGTGTGTTTCTCTCTCATCGATATTTCACTCTGTCTTTCCCTCTCTCTTCTACTCTCTCTAAAAATCAATGGAAAAATATCCTCAGTGAAGATTTAAAAAGAAAAGAAAGTAAAACTTTAAATTATTGCAAGTAAAGGATGTATTTTGCTTATCAAATCCCAAACCTTTTAATTTTAGCATCTATATTCTTTTTTTATTAAGGTGATTTTGAGAATACACTTATTACAGCTGAGACAGTATAACAAGGAAAGCAGCAACAGGAGAGCCTGGGCCGGCTGCTGTCAGCTCACTGGGAAGTCAGACAAAAGGGGGCCTTGGGGACAGGTTTAGGGGGTGAGTCTGGAATGAGCTGTCATTGCTCAGCCCTTCACTGGTTGCAGGTCTCATGGGGTCCTTAGAGTTAATAGATGCATGCATGCCTGTTGGGGAAGAAGAGGGAGAAGGGAAAGACAGGCCTGCTGCGCTGTGGAGGGAGAGGGCCAGCATCCATATTCTTAAGAAACCTTGAAAGGAAAGTATTTACTTGATTAAAACCTTTGTAGAATGTAAAAGACTTTGAATACCTACCCGTGTTTAAACTTTAATTTGAGAAGATAAACTGTAAAGTGTTTGAATGATAGTGTTTGTTCTAGTCTTAATGAATACCAAGTGATTTTTAAATAAATTGTGCTGCAATGAAAAAATTTTCCCTGACCTGTTCAACATTTTTTTAAAACAAACTTTTATTGATTTCAGAGAGGAAGGGAGAGGGAGAGATGGAAACATCAGTGATGAGAAAGAATCATTAATTGGCTGCCTCCTGCACGCCCCACACTAGGGATCAAGCCCACAATCTGGGCATGTGCCCTTGACCGGAATCGAACCCAGAACCCTTCAGTCCGCAGCCCATGCTCCATCCACTGAGCCAAACCAGCTAAGGCTGCTCTACATTTTTAGATTAATCTTAAAATCATTTTGCCAAGTAAAAGAAAGTCCCATCAGAATTTTTACTGTCTTTGAATTATTCTATAAATCATTATCTGCTCTGGTTTTAAATTTGCCATCCTAGAAGAGGAAGTATAGTGAATCAGTTTTTCCATTTTTCCACATGTTTAGGATCTGTGAGGCAAGGATAGAAATATCAGAGCTTAAGTGTTAAATCGGTACCAGAGGAGGGAAGGCTGCTTTGTGGCAGAAAGAAAGGCTCGTTCAGAGGATGCGGAAGTGGGGAGCTTGATCTTTTGGGGGCATTCTTCTAACCAGCTCTGGCCTCCTGCTGGGCCAACACCACCTTTCCAGGCAGCGCTTCCCTTATCCAAGCTCCTGCCTTAGGCATGCAGTGTTTGCGCCCACTGCTGCTGTGGCTGCTGTCACTGCCTGCTGTCTGCTGGAGGAAAGGGAATTGCTTCTCTAATACTTGGTCACCCTTGAGATACTTAGAGGATACTTTTATCCTGACTACACAGCCTTCAAAGCCTCCAGGGTTCTCTTCATTCTTGTTACTTTTAGTTCATTAGTTTGTCAGCATCTTTCCCAAATGCCCTCTTAAAATGAAGGTGGTTTCAAATAACAGATAGAAATAAAGGTGTGGGAAGAAGCAGATTACAGACTAACAACGGCAGACACTCCCTAGAGAAGTCGTTTCCTGGTTGGTTAGTGCTCTGTCCTGGTGACCTGCACTTAGCTTTACTGCAGTGAGTTAAAGTATCTGTTCCCCTGTGTCTAAGGAGGTGTTCTGTGTCTGTAAGAACCTTGTGTGCTGCAGTTACTTTTTTCTCCTTGTCTTAGTAACGTCAGCCTGTCAGGGTTTGAATACCAGATTCTCTTCCAAGGTGCTCACTCTCTGAGCTTCCCTTCCTCGTCTGTAAAATGGGGGTGATGGCATGTATAGTGTCCACCTCGTTGGGTCAACATATATTGCCTAGCAGATGCTCGCTGGTTTCATAGGCGGGGCATCATCGTCTTCGCCACCAAAGCCACTTGATTTACTTTAGAAAACACTCACCAGCTCAGGCTGCATCGTTCTGTAGCCCCAAGCTGACCGCAGACCTGCCGCCCACCCAGGCTGGCACTGGGAGACCTCCGCTGAGTGAGGAAGGTGTTTATAGACTTTTCCTGTCTGGAATGGGTTGCCACATTGTATTTTAAATTTTCTGTAATTTGTTTGAATTAGTCTCTAAATGAGTAACAGTGTTTTTAATTGAAGTCAGAATGTGCCCGTTGACTGATGTTGGCCTTTATTGTTTGTTGCAGAGATCGGCAGGAGCGACCCTCAGGGCGGAGGACCTGTCTCCTCGCTCGGCCACTGACAGCGGCCCGGGCGAACTAAAGGACATTTTTTTTTTTTTTTACTTTAGCACATAGTTTATATATTTGAAAATAATGTACCTTTTGATGAATTATTTTACCTTTCATGGTCTGATTTGATACACAAAGGGCTAAATATTTTATTCTTAAAGAGACTTTTTGATTACTGTTCATATATTTATCTACTGAAGTGTATCATTTACAATAAATAACATATTTCAGATTGTTTATGAGGAGATGGCTAGGAAGACACGCTAGTGTCAGTGTTTCTAAATACTAGGCAAGCTCCTATGGTACTGCATGAGTGAGGCTAATTCCGTCTTGTAAGGGTGGTTTTAGACTCAGCACACTGAATTTAGACGAGTTGGGGTGGAATTGTGTAATTAAAACCCATAAATCTACCACATCAGTTTTCCCTGGAAGAAAGGCATTTTTAGAACATTATACTTGTAAATGAAATGAGAGGAATCTACACCTTGGTATTATATAGAGATATTTCACTTTTTCATTGTTGTATTACCCAATTTCTTGTGACACTTTGATGGGAAGTTTGCTCATTTTTTTCAACAATTAAAAATGCTCAGATTCTGTATTTCTGTAAATATTTGGGTTCCCTGTTGCCTGTGTGGAAAAGCGATTAGACGGCGACCGGTTTTCTTTGTAAATGATGAATACAATATATTGGTTCCAACAACAATCTGATATTTAAAATTGTAAGGGTGAAAGGTGGAGAATTTTTTATTGTTGTAACAAAATAAACAACCAGTTTCCTGATTAATTTTAAAGCAAACTAATAACCATGCCCTTGTTTAATCAGCTACCCTTTTTACTTTTGTTTGCTGTTCTTACTTGTAGGTGAAAGGAGCAGCAAATAAAAAGCATTTGGAGACATAAGTTTTATAAAGTGATTAAATAAACACACACACCCAGCTCTTCTGTCATTTGTTGGAGGTGGAAGTTGAAGATAAGGGAGAGTTATTTTGTGTGGGTAAAAAATGTTTAGTAAGAAAATATATTTTAAAAAATTTAAAAGAATTTATTCTTATATCTATCTAAATCTAAGTTTTATAGATACCTTATTTTCTTCAAACTATTTACCACTCATAGTGAATTGAAGTACTTGGTGAGTGAACAGTTTTACTAAAGTAAACTTTGGCCAGATTCAGCTTGAGAAGCTACTAAAATAGAAAAATTTGTCTCATTTGAGCTCTCATTTAAACAGACAGCCTCAAGTTTCTGTAATAGTCATTATCTTTCAAATCTGCTTTCTCTGGTTCATTATGATTAGGAAAGTATGCCCTTGATTCTATACCAAGTAGATTGTTTGCTTCTTTGTATTTGAAGAAGCTTTCTGGAACCCTGGTTGGTGTGGTTCAGTTGGTTGAGCATGGTCCCATTCACCAAAGGGTCGCTGATTCAATTCCTTGTCAGGTACCTTCCCAGGATGCAGGCTTGATCCTGCTCCTTGGTGAGGGGAGTGCAGGAGGAGGCTGAACGATGTTTCACTTTCCTATCAATGTTTCTCTCCCTTTCCCTTTCTCTCTAAAAATCATTTTTAAAAATTTTTTAGCCGAAACCAGTTTGGCTCAGTGGATAGAGTGTCGGCCTGCGGACTGAAGGGTCCCGGGTTCGATTCCAGTCAAGGGCATGTACCTAGGTTGTGGGCACATCCCCAGTAGGGGGTGTGCAGGAGGCAGCTGATTGATGTTTCTCTCGCATCGATGTTTCTAACCCTCTATCCCTCTTCCTTCCTCTGTAAAAAAATCAATAAAATATATATTTTTTAAATTTTTTAAAGAAAGAAATAAACATACTAGGGAGAAATGATTTAACAATTTTTCCCAATAGTCAATGAGGCTGACTTTTAAAAGAATACTATGATTTCATAATCAGGTGTCAGATACAACTTTCCTTAATTCAAGTTTGAACACTAAATTATAAATAGAAGAGATTGTAAAAACTGTAATCTCATCTCTTTAATAGCAGGAAAAAAGATGAACTCTTCAGTACTTCAAAAGGAAAAAGGGTCCTTTGGTAGGCAGTTAATAAATATGAAGAGTCAGAAACTACCAGAATTTTGGCTGAAACATCAAGTTGATAGACTAGCCCTGGCCAGGTAGCCCAGTTGGTTGGAGCGAAGACTGGCACACCAAAAGGTTGCGGATTCAATTCCCTGGGCGGGGGCTTCCATGTTTCTCTCTCTAAAAATCAATAAAAACATGTCGGGTGTGGATTAAAAAGAATGCTGGGATTATGGGGATGTAATTAAAGAAAGGGTATACTAAATCAGGTCGTTGGGTTATATCAGTGTCATCATTTCCTAACAGTGGGCGTTTGCAAATAATGTATAAAGTGTTACCTTTGGAATTTCGCAGGCAGCCTGTGAAGGAGGCAGTCCAGGCCCCTGCCGCCCCTGAGCTGCCTGGAGTGTGGGAGCAGCACATCAGGTGAGGTTCTTCCACCTGCGGGGGCGGGGGGGGGGGGGGGGGCGGGGCGGTGCTGCAGACGGTCTCAGGAGCGGGCCGTGTTCCCGGGAACAGCCTCCGCAGTTACTGAGGAGTGATGACAGGAAAGGCCGAATTGCAGTGCTCCGCCAGCAGTTTGCTCTCTGCGGGCCACGATGACAAAACCTCCTGAAGCGAACGTGGTCTGACCTCAGTAGCAGGACGGAAGCCTCGGGCTTGGGCCAGCTTTCCGAGAAGGGCTGCCAAGGGCTCCGATGGTTTTAAGATAAAATAATGACTCTTGGACAGCACTAGCCTTAAATGAGGACTAAATGCCTCTCTGTGTACTTAGGCTGTACTTGCTGAAGCCTAACAGTAACAGAAGTTCGAGAACAGGTGTGTCCCATCTGGAGGAAGGACAGGGTGACCAGTCCCCCGTTCCCAGAGCTCCGTTGAGCAGCAGTTTCTTTAGAGCACATTGCAGGGCCTCTGCGCAGTGGAGACGGGCTCAGGCAGCAGGCTCCGGTCCCTGGCTGGAACTCGGGACTGTGCTGGTGGAAAGCAGTCTTCAGACTCGTGTACACCTGCTTTGTGGTGTACAGAGCAGGATGTGGCCTGAAGCAAAGCTAATCTCATAGCATAAGACACATTGTGCTTCTGTGACATAACCAATTAGAAAACCATCCTCACCTTTCCTAAATTTTTGAAGTTTTAAAAACAAGGATTTCATTTTCAAAAACACTGATGTGTATTGTAAAAGTGAAATTTCTACAATGTCAACATACAGCTAGAAATTGACTTATTCTAACGAGTATTAAGCTGTGAGTTGAGAATGGCATTTGCATTCATTTAAAATTAATGTGAGACGAGAACCAGCCCATTCGCGCGGCTGAGCTGCAGCTTGTGCATGTGGCTGCTGAGGGCCTGGCACCCCTGCTCAGCCAAGGGCAGTGCCTGCGTCCCAGGCTGTGAGGCTGCTTTCGGGGCATCTTGGTTTGTTCCTGAGAACAGCAGTGACTGCAGACAGACCAGACAGAAAATGAAATGAGCCAAGTGTCTTAGGTCTTGAACTTGAATGGATATGTAAAAAGTTCTTCCATGCATTGGTTTCCAGACCCTTAAAAGGGATATCACTCAAAATATTATTTTAAAATACAGAGTGGGTCAAAAATGGATGTACAGTTGTTCACATTATAAGTAATACAGTAACAAATAATACAAGAATAAACTGTTTCGCATACTCAACTGTAAACCCATTTTTGCCCCACCCTTATAGGTATGCGAACCCTCCCTCTCCACGGAAGGCGGATCATCCCAGAATGTGTAGAACAGTGCATGCTGCTTAGAATTACATGACAATGTGTGTGCTAAGATCAGTGAGTGGTACCATATCTTACTTAGTCATTGCTTCCATGAATAATTACTGTTAGAGAAGTGTATTTCAAAGTTATAATTTAGGATCCCAAATAATCTTTTTGAAGTAACTTCTTTTGCCCTGTTACTCAGTGTTGTCTTCTTTTTAACAGGTGACTTGAAGACATGAAAGCAATTGGAACTAGGAAATCCAGAGAATTCAAGATGTTAGGGGTTTTACAATAAATTGAATTTGAGTGGATTGTGCCACAAAAAAAAAAAGACATCCCTGGGGCCTGGGGCCTGCAGCTGCACTCCTCCAGCAGGCAGTGGTGGAAACTCTGCCATTTAAAAAGTATTTGAATCATGAACTTCCGTTCCCCCAATGCTAATATGCAAAACCATGATGCCCACGTTTAGGGAGAGGAATCAGATGTCTGAAGGTGCTCCTGTCACATCAGCTTGGGTCCTTAGTTTAAGCAAATCTATAATAATAAAAGCATAATATGCTAATTAGACCAGACGTCCTTCCAGGCGACCTTCTGGACGAAGCCAGGGCTGCAAGGGAAGCCTGGGTCCTGGGTGCCAGAGGGAAGCCGGTACTGGCAGCTGGGGGAAGGCCTACTCTTGCACGAATTTCATGCATTGGGCCTCTAGTATATTTATAAGTCCCTTACTTTCATAAGTATATACCTGAGATCAAATTATAAACCTAGGAGTATTACTTTTTAAATGTTACAAGATTGAAACTTGTACTTCAAATCACTAGGCTTGGTTTTCTTCAACTTTTGCTGAAGATTGCACTGAAAAATAATTCCTGTTGAACAGATTATCCTATATAATAAAACCCTAATATGCAAACCAACCAAATGGCAGAATGACTGGCTTCTATGACATGCACTGACCACCAGGGGGCAGATGCTCAATCCCTCTGAGGGAGGCGACTGGCAGTGGCAATCAGGGGGCAGGGCCAGCCAGCAGGTGGCACTAGGCTGCCAGCCAAGGTGGGTGCCAGCAGGGCCACCCCCCCAATCACCCCGCCCGCCAGTCACCCCACAGATGGCCCTGATTGCCAGTCAGGCCTAGGGACCCTACCCTATATATTGGAAAGTCTCTTAGATTGAAAAATTAAAACCTGGCAAGGCTGCTCTAACACTGAAAAAACAAGATGATATAGCCATGACATGCATGGATTCTGGCTTGCACCTTTTGTGGTCAGCCCTGATTCTGACACTTATTAACTGTGTGACAAAGCCAATTACTTAACTTCTCTCTACTTCAGTTTTTCCACCCATAAGATGGGGAAAATGGAACTACTGCCTCAGAACGATCATGTTATGTACTACCTTTTATAATCAGGGCAAAAAAATGTAGCTGCCCATACAACAGCAAGATGCCTTTCACCTGCATGAAAAGTATGGTCACTGGTGCATACAGCATCCCAGATTGCAAGAGGAATGTCCTACTGCTGGTTTAGGCCCCACATTCCCCGAGGGGTCTCAGATTGCAAGATGGTGCAGGCTGGGCTGAGGGGGACCACCCCCCTCACACCCTATGCATGAATTTCATGCACCAGGCCTCTAGTTTCCCTATAAAATACACTGGAATCTCAGGCTTGAACTTAATTTGTTCAGAAGGCTGTTTGAGAAGTGATTTGTTTGAAAACTGAACCATTTTTCCACATTAAAAATAATGTAAATGGAACTAATCTGTTCCAGGCCCCTAACTTCCATTTTAGCCTTTCTCATGCACAGTACATGTCTGATGCACTGTTTAATCTATAAACAAACACTTCTCTTACATTGATTGAACCACCTCCTGCTAAGCTTAAAGGAATCACTTCCAGCACCGGTCCCAGGGGTGTTTCAGGGCAGCCTGCGGCACCTTCACTTGTTCACGTCACTGCCTGGAAATGCTGCCACTGGCTAACTGCTTTTCCTTTATCCAAGTCAAGTTTTCCTACCTCTAAAATTGCCCGTGATCACTGCTTCTTTCACACCCTTAACAACATTGGCACTCTTGATGCCTCTTTATGTTTTAAAATTGTGCTAATCATCCATTTCACCAGCAACAAAACACAAAAATATTCACAGCTCAGCAGTCAAAAACCCATGTTTGGTTCCACAACTGAGACATTTTTTCCATTGAGAACTGAATTGTTTGAGATGAGAGATGTTTAAGAAACAAGGTTTGACTGTATATGCTTTGAAAATACCTTGGTACATGAATAATTTTTTACAATTCAAGAAAAAATGCATTCCAATCATAAAGAGTTTATAAAAAACAACTTTAATATAAGGCACTGCTGTCCAGTTAATGTGGATCTGAGCCCACATGACGCCCTCCTGCTTCTCAGTCGGCACCTGCACCCCCAGCAGAGGGCAGAGCCCACTTGGCAAGCAGTTTACAGGGCGATTCCTCAGGAGATTCTTTCCCAAAGCACGGACGATGTTTCTCCTCAAAAATTACGATCCTAGACTAATAACAGAACTAAAGAACATCTCGAGAAAAAAACAAAACAGAAAACTATTACCAGCTATTATAACCCTGACCAAGGTTTCTAAGAGTTCCCATGTTTATAAGAGGCCCAGGAAATGAATTTATTCTTGTTATATCTGTTAAGTCCTCAAAACAAGAAAGGATAAAGTTACAAGTATGTCCTTGGTTTAAACTCTGCTTAGTGAGAAGTTAAAGAGTTACCTGCGTAATGGGTTCAAGGATCAACCTTCTGTTTGCCACTTAACCCAAAAACATTCAACTGATTTCACCTCAAGGTCAGTACAACAAAGTCTTAGTCTCCATTTTCTCTCATTAAATACGTTTAACATCGGAACTTGAGGAAAGCTGGATTCTTGACTTAATCAGAAGCCTCCATTTGTTTTAAAACACCTTGCTTTTTAGTGCTAAGGACCTCACCTACTGTTTTGCAATAATCTTTCTTTTGGATAACCATTCCTTCTGTAAGACACCTAAAGACATTTTTCCAAGTTCTTACCAAAAATTCTTCTGAAGGAATAAGTCACCCAGGAAAGTAAAACTTTGCTTTAAATAGCTAAAGTGTTGTTTTTTTATATATTACAACAAACAACCCACTCAGGGTTATAGCAGTTAAAACTGACATCACAGCCCAGGCTGAACACAGGTGGTGCTGATGAGGTACTACTTTGACATTTTGGTCTCGGAAGGCGTGTCCCCAGTGTCCAATGTCTTCAACAACCGGAAAAGGCCAGCAGCTTCTCGGATCCTACTGAACTCAATGCAGAATGCCTGCACTTCTATAAACAAGTCCTGCACATTAATGATTTTATTACGGATCAAAGATTGGAGAAAGACACACACAAGACGCACCAAACGATTCTGAAAAAGAAAAGAAAAATTCAGTGTGCCCATTTGCTTGGCAGGTTATTTATAAAATTTACTAAAATTTCTATTAGTTACCTGCATATACTTATCTTTAATCTGTTCACAAGTAGAGATGCAATTGGATATATAAAGGTGGATGAACTCAGGAGGTAGGTCAACAGCTGTAGTAAGTCTGTTTCAAAGTAGAAAAGTAGAGTTGTTTTATATGCTAATATCCAAGAATATTGTTAACCATAAAATATCACGTTTTCTTTGGTCATTTAGTGTAAATCTCTGATGACCAATTTACCTAGTTTTAAATATACTTATGTAAATAAACCTAAGAGCCATGCCCATCTGTTAATAAATGACACTTGCATTTTCTAAGTGTCACTTTGCATTATGCATTGTAATCACTCATTAAGCAACCAAATCTGTGAGCACCATATCTCTGTTTTGGCTGAATCAATTCAGTTATTTCTTCCAAGCTCTAATAACCTTGACAATGACTCCATTCATTTACTAAACCCTGATTACATATAAGTGCTATGCAAAGCAGTGTGTGTGAGGGAAGTGTAAGTTTAGTAGCTAAACTGTACAATATAATTTAAGTGCTAAAATGAGGCACTATGCAAAAAGAGTAATAATATAAGTGAAATGTGTTGGGGAATAGTCTTAAAAGGACGAATGACTTAAATTGACACTTAAGTAGAGGTGTCAATGGTCTGAGTAAAGCTTGGAGCCAGGGGTTCACAGGGTGCTCAAGACATTCACCTTCGGACCTCCTGGGGGAGGCAGGGGGCACCTGGCTAAACGTTAACAAAAGGCAGGGTACGGGGAGATCAGAGTCTCAAAAGGGGAAGCTGGTATTTTTTAAAGGACTCTGGAATGTTTATGGGAAAATTAAAACAAGATATGCATGCTAACTATACATATGCATTTCGGGAAGAAACAAAACGTTCCTAAGTACTAGAACTTTATCCATTGGGTGCTGAGGAACTAGGGTTCTGAGGATACAACGCCAGGGCTGCTGCAACCACAGCTGTTTCACACTCAAGGGTAACTCACGATGATTGGTCAGGGGGCACAAAGAGCAGATCTTGTTCTTGAGACTACTGAGTGATTCTTGGACTCAGTGCCAAATGTCTAACAGTAACTTCCATAAGAACGTGGCAAGGGGAAGAATGAACCTTCGGTTCGGTCAACCCCATGGCCTTGACAGAATTCAGCCCTAAGTAGAGGGCTCTAATGGTACAGGACAGGCCTCAAGGAGAAGGCAGACCGAAGCAGCATGTTTTAAATGTGCAGCTCGCCAGTTGTGCGAGTACAGCTAATACCCCATGCTGCTGTGCCCGCCCCTGTACTTGGGATCACCTGGCTTCAGTTACACTTTTTTCACTAGTAGTTTAACTTAAAAGGATACCTTTGTTTTTTTAATATGGAACGCTCATGAATTTGCATGTCATCCTTGCACAGGGGCCATGCTAATCTGTATTGTTCCAATTATAGTATACTAGAGGCCCGGTGCACAAAATTCATGCACTTGGGGGGAGAGGGTCCCTTAGTCTGGCCTGCATCCTCTCACAGTCCAGGAGCCTTCAGAGGATGTCCTACGGCCATGGAGGCAGGAGAGGCTCCCACCACCACCACTGTGCTCACCAGTCCTGTGCCCAGCTCAGGGCATCTGGCTGAGTGTGCTCCCACTGTGGGAGCGCACTGACCACCAGGGGGCAGCTCCTGCGTTGAGCATCTGCCCCCTGGTGGTCAGTGTATGTCATAGCAACCAGTTGTTCCACCATTTGGTTGATTTGCATATTAGCCTTTATTATATAGGATGTGCTGCCAAAGTGAGCACAGGACATGTTCTTTAGTACAACTTCAAATAGGTTAGAAAATAATCCCCAACTCAGAAGCAGGCATTCAAAAAATGTGCTCTCATTGAAGTTCCGTTGGCACGCACTTGGAATGAGTTCCCCACAGAGCAGGAGGACCATGTAAATGTAACTGAGCACCCAACACGGCACCACGTGAAAGGCAGCAGAGAAAGGCTAAGAGGGACCACCCAAGACACCTGGACATATGGCCACCCTATAAAACAGCTGCACAAACAGACTCCCAAGCTAGCCCCCAAACCTATTAAATCCTTAATTTACCTAAAACAAATACTTAAGGAAAATGGTATAAAATGTCAGGAAGGGAAGGCATTATACTTTTCTGACAGTCAAGGACAAAGGAGTAAGGAGAGTTGGGCGGGAGAACAGTGCAATGCCTCCTAGGATGCCTTTCTCAGGACCCTTGCAGCTCTTAACCCCTTTCCTATGACCTAGTCACTAACCAAAACCAACACAACATCTGTATTTGTGTGGAGGTTAAGAATACACAACTATAGGGAGAAGTAAATTTCAGCAATTGTATGTCTACTAGAGGCCTGCCCGGTGCACGGAATTCATGCACTTGAGGGGGAGGGGCACAGCCTCAGCCCAGCCTGCACCCTCTCACAGTCCGGGAGCCCTCAGAGGATGTCCAACTGCCAGCGCCAAGGCGGGAGAAGCTCCTGCCACTGCTGCTGTACTCACCAGACGTGAGCCCGGCTTCTGGATGAGCGGCGCTCCTGATGAGGGAGCGCACTGACCACCAGGGGGCAGCTCCTGCATTGAGCATCTGCCCCCGGTGGTCAGTGCACATCATAGCAACTAGTCGTTTGGTTGATTTGCATATTAGCCTTTTATTATATAGAATTAATGCTAAATATTTGAAATCCTACCCTCTGGGTTCTTTCCTGGGGATGCTAAATTCACATGCAGTGAACACTAAGGCTCAGATTACTTATTTATTGGGTTTTCTCAGGCTAAGACCAGAAAAAAACTTTGTGGTAGTTTTTCCCTGCTGGCCATGTAATCCGGTCTCTACATGCCCCCATCTGACCATGTGTAGGGACTTACCGGTTCACCACTTCCATGGAATGTAAAGACATATCCATATTGACCAGGACGGAAAAGTACTCGGTGATCTGGCTGGACTGCATTAGCTTCAGCAGCATCTCTATGGCGACGAGAGGGTTGTTCTCCACCAGGTCAGGAAGCTTGGCTGGCGTGAGGCCAATATGATAAACGAGTTTGGGATCTTTTTCCAACTCACCAAGGAGCTAAGTTTTTTTTTTAAAAAAAGAGAGGTTCTTGAGTCAAAGTAGGCATTCTCTTTGCTGCCTACAAAAATACATATTTTATTTACAAACAGCTACAAAATTACCTGCATTGAACCAACTTCATAAATTTCTTCCCTGAAATACATGATCATAATGACTTGATATTTTTCAATTTGCATTTGAATTGTAACGATTTTAAAACATAAACACCTCTATTATTGTTATTACTTTTTCCTCACCTAAGGATATGTTTTATTGATTTTGAGAGAGAGAGATATCAATTTGTTGCCTCCTATGCGTGCCCTGACCAGGGATCAAACCAGAAACATAGGAATGTGCCCTGACTGGGAATCAAACCCACAGTCTTTTTTGTGTACGGGATGACACTCCAACCAACTGAGCCACCCGGCCAGGGCGATAAATTAAGACAATTTATAAATATGCCCGTGATTCCTCCTGGGCATTAAGCCAGAATCAATATTGTCTGGTTGAATGAAGTATTTGTCTGGATTGTAACAACAGCGTCCTTAAGTCCTTTGTGTGTTTCTTTTTCTGTCAAAAATAATTTACCAGCCCCAGCTGGTTTGGCTCAATGGATAAAGCGTTGGCCTGCGGACTGAAGGGTCCCAGGTTCGATTCCGGCTAAGGGCACATGCCTGGGTTGCGGGCTCAATTACCCCATAGAGGGCATGTAAGAGGCAGCCAATCAATGATTCTCTCTCATCATTGATGTTTCTATCTCTCTCTCCCTCTCCCTTCCTCTCTAAAATCAATAAAATATATTTTTTAAAATAATAATAATAATAATTTACCAACCAGTTTCCCTAAAACACCCAGACCGTAGAGAATTGAGGGACATCTAAAACAACTGCACAGTCCCACTCCAAGTGAGAAAAGGAAACCCGGAGAGGGAGCAGGTTGGGGAGAGAGGAGCAGGATGGGGAGGGGATAGCAGGCTGGGGAGAGGGGGGAGCAGCCTGAGGAGAGGGGAGCAGCCTGGGGAGAGGGGGAGCAGCCTGGGGAGAGGGGAGCCTGCTGGGGAGAGGGAGCAGGTTGGGGAGAGGGGGAGCAGCCTGGGGAGAGGGGGAGCAGCCTGGGGAGAGGGGAGCCGGCTGGGGAGAGGGGAGCAGGTTGGGGAGAGGGGAGCAGGTTGGGGAGAGGGGGAGCAGCCTGGGGAGAGGGGAGCCGGCTGGGGAGAGGGGGAGCACCCTGGGGAGAGGGGAGCCGGCTGGGGAGAGGGGAGCAGGTTGGGGAGAGGGGAGCAGGTTGGGGAGAGGGAGCAGCCTGGGGAGCAGGCTGGGGAGAGGGGGAGCAGGCTGGGGAGAGGGGGGAGCAGCCTGGGGAGAGGGGGAGCAGGCTGGGGAGAGGGGGAGCAGGCTGGGGAGAGGGGGAGCAGGCTGGGGGGAGAGGGGGGAGCAGCCTGGGGAGGGGGGAGCAGCCTGGGAGGAGGGGGGAGCAGCCTGGGGGGAGGCGGAAGCAGCCTGGGGAGAGGGGGAGCAGCCTGGGGAGAGGGGAGCAGCCTGGGGGGAGGCGGAGCAGGCTGGGGAGAGGGGAGCAGCCGGGGGGGAGGCAGGAGCAGTTGGGGGTAGCGGAAGCAGCCTGGGGGGAGCGGAAGCAATCTGGGTGGAGGGGGAGCTTTCTTGCAATCCACCCGTTAGCAGTATTTATGGTTCAAGTCACAAGCATACTTTGTAATTAAGAAACAATTTTTTCCTGACCAATAATCAATTACTTTTACTTTAAAATTGTCTGTTCTGTCCCCTATGTGCCTGAGTGTCCCAGAGTGGACTGTGCTATGGATGGCCTAGGAAGGAAAGTGAACCTCAAACAGCTGCCCCCTGCCTCTGAGAGGAGGATTCTGGTGGTAACTGCACTGGAGGTGTCAGCATCTCCTGACAGGTTCCAATGTGAATGTACGACCTGAACAGGAGTCACCAACCAGACACCCCCCACAGGGAGTCCCTGCCTTTCCCTCAAGGGCCCCAGGGCCCACTGTGAGCCTCAAACCCACTACTACACAGCTGTGTGATGTGGCGATTTACCCCACCTGCACTTCCTTTCTCCTCCATGACAGGCTGAGAAATCTGCTCACCCTCAGGAGCCACATGGATTGTCCGGCTGGCACATAGCGGGAGCCAAATGCCCCAAAACAAGCCCCTCCCCCTCCCCCAGAGGCCCACTGATCCCAAACAAACTTCAGTACATGGTTAGTCATCAACTTCCTGCCCCACCACAGTGGGCGGGCTGAGCAGAGCTTCAGAGACCCCAACACTTCCCACTGCTGGCTCCTGTGAACAAGGATCACCCTAGGGGTCACTTAATCACATAATGAGAAAACAAAAATCAACGCTTGACAAAGAAAAGGTTTACCTGTGTTTGTTGAGGAGAAGATAAGGGGCTTTTGAAGGCTTTGGCCATTATTCGCTTGATCTCTACACCTGTGCTATTCTTAACGCACATGGATTTATCCCACTGAATGGAATGGTCAGGCTCTGTTGGGTTCAGCCAGGCCAGCTCATCCTCACATATGTGGAGTGGAGGTGGTGGACGAATAAACTCCGGCCGAAAATGGCCTGTAAATGAGAAATAATGTGACTGCTTCTATCAGCGAGTTCACACTGCACACATCTATATGCATCTCCCACACGTTTCACTTAATGAAGTACACTAACACCCTTTTAGTAAGAATAACATCATAAAACTGTGACTTCAGAACCAGAAGCAAAAGGGATATAGGTCAGGGTTTATTCATGATACAAAGAAGAAAGGAAGCACACACATTATTATGCCAGAGACCAAATCGCTATATTTTTGGAGAAGAGAGGCACCATGAGCTGACACCCTTCATTCAAGCATGGTTACCACTCAACGGCAAAAGGACACAACCTACTCTATTAGTGAAAGTTTCTTGATGGGAAAAATGAAACACTATTTGATCTCACTCATCCTATTCTTAGTTACCACTATTTTATGCCGAGACCACTATGATGTGTACTAGTTCAGCCTTTGCATCTTACAACCTCAAAGTGGCAAATTACATGGAGGTGAAATGTCAGGGGGGAAAAATGTATGGTTGCCCAGTGGTTGAGTGTCGACCTATGAACAAGGAGGTCACTTGGCTCAGTGGTTAAACATTGACCTATGAACCAGGAGGTCATGGTTCGATTCCTGGTCAGGGCACATGCCAGGGTTGCTGGCTCAACCTCCAGTAGGGGGCGTGTAGGAGGCAACTGATCAATAATTCTCTCTCATCATTGATGTTTCTATCTCTCTCCCCCTCTCCCTTCCTCTCTGAAATCAATAAAAAAATATATATTTTTAAAATGTATGGTTGACTTGACATTTCCAAATGAATCTTCCATAAATTCACAAATACCATATTCATTTTCATAAAACAGTAAAAGTACAACAGGAAAATAAAGTGACTCGACACTTCAACGATTTCCTAAAACGTGATTGCTCTCTAAGTTAGAAACCCTCTAAAAATGCTGGCTGGGCTTCTGCTAAACAAATGCCATGCCCTGGCCTTCACATGGGGCCTGATGGCTTGCTTGTTCCTCTATGGATCCTAGCCCCTGCAAGAACTGAGAGTACACTCTAGTTTACTGAAAAGGTCTGTTTTCCGGCTAAAAAGTAACACTTTGTTTCACCTTCTCTTCATTTACATGCAGAACTAGCACCTGCCGCTCTTTCCAACAGAATCCACGTTTTCTAACACTGCGTGGGAGCATGACACCATGCAGCAGGTTCCCGCAGGAGGGTGCCTGTGCCCTGACCGGCGTCTGCAGGTTTGCTGTCACCTGCCTCCCGTGGCCCACGCATCAACCCTGGGCCTGGCATGTGTGAGCTACACGCCAGGTGCATGAGCTTCAGGCACACCTGTGACCAGCTGAAACTTCAATATCACCCATTTACGCCAGAGACTTACTGTCAATGGCACAGAGTCAGTGTGAGCTTCAGACTCATGGGGACGCTGCGATCTGAAGAACCTGTTCTTACCCCTAAGCAGAAAGCAGGCCTTCACCAGTAAGACCACATAGAAGCCTATAAAACCAAAAGATGCCACTCTAATACTTCAAGTTCAATAGATGTTCTGTTTGAATTAAGAACTATAAGATCAGGAACTTTACAATGGAGAAATCAATGATAGTGATAAAATTAATAAAGAGGTATAATAACAATAAGCTACAAAATAGTCTCATTTCAGTAAAATCAAGAGAATTTATATCTTCACATACACTGATGACAGATATGTATAAATATTTGGTATGTGATTTTATTACAGAAGGTAACTTTTACCAAGCGTCTCCACTGTGCTCTAGACACTATACTAAGAAGTTTCTCATTAGATTCTAGTTTAAGCAGCAATGAAACTAACAATGTTTTAGAAAAGCAACTCAGGACGATGATAAAATAAAACCGAGAGTATAAAATATGTACCTACTTTCAATAGGCGGCTTCGGTCCACTGACTAAAGCTTCTGTGATCTGAGAGGCAACGGAGCTGTCAAATCCAGAATTAGAAGAGTCCGGGTCGGGGTCACTGAGAATACTAGGGAAGCTAGCCTTACTTTGGGTTGGCAATTCAGATTGGCGTTCTGAAAAGGTCAAAAAAGGGGACATTTTAAAATTGAGGGTGCCTCAAGAATGAACAGACAGGTTACTAACTGTGAAAAGCTACCTGCAACATATAAGCAAAGGGCCAGATTCAGAATATGTGTATTTTTCTTCGAAACTCCTACAAATCAATTTTTTAAAATATATTTTATTGATTTTTTTTTTTACAGAGGAAGAGAGAGGGATAGTTAGAAACATCGATGGGAGAGAAAGATCCATCAGCTGCCTCCTGCACACCCCCTAGTGGGGATGTGCCTGCAACCAAGGTACAAGCCCTTGACCTGAATCGAACCTGGGACCCTTTAGTCCGAAGGCCGATGCTCTATCCACTGAGCCAAACTGGTCAGGGCACAAATCAAATTTTTAAAATGGGAAAACATGGGCTAATGACTTCAACAAGCATTTTGTTTTTAAAAACCAAAAAGCCTGGACCTGGCTGGTGTGGCTCGGTTGGGTGGAACATTGTCCCATACACCAAAAAGGTCCCCGTCGGGGCACATACCCAGGTTGCGGGTTCAATCCCTGGTCGGGGTGTGTGAGGGAGGCAACCAATCGATGTTTCTCTCCCTTCCTCTCTCAAGAAACTCCATAAAAACATATCCTCAGGTGAGGATTAGAAATAACAAAAACAAACAAAAACCATAAACCCTGAATGGCCAATGAACATCTGAAAAAAATTCTCAATCCCATTAGGAACCAGGGAGAAATCAGTTAAAACGCAAGGTATTACACACCCACCAGACTGGCAGAAATGAACAAACCTGACATTATCAAATGCAGAGGAGGTTGACTGGCACACTGCTAATGGGCATGAAAACTGGCAAAGCAACTCAAAAACCAATTTCTCATTACTTGATCAGTCTCACGAGTGCTTATCATCCCATCTAGCAGAAACTTCCATGCGTGCACCAGGACAATATACAACAATGTTCACAGCATCATTACATCCATCAACTGTAGAGCAGTTGAAGAACTTGTATTCCACCACATGGAATATATACTTACAACTCGGTATCAAAAAACAATCCAATTAAAAAATGGGCATCCTGGCCAATGGGTGTGGCTCAGTGTCAGGGCATCACAGGTTCCTGGGTTGTAGGTTTGCTTCCCCGACCCACCAGTCCGGGTGGGTGCAGGAGGCAACCAATCAATGTGTCCTTCTCACATCGATGTTTCTCTTTTTCTTTCTTTTTTAAAATATATTTTTATTGATTTCAGAGAGGAAGGGGAGGGAGAGAGAGAGAAAAACATCAGTGATGAGAGAGAATCACTGATTGGCTGCCTTCTGCACGCACCACTGGGGATCTAGCCGGCAACCCGGGCATGTGCCCTCATCCTGGTTCATAGGTCCATGCTCAACCACTCAGCCAGGACAACCGGGCTCTTTCTTTCCTTCTTTCCCTCCCTCCTCCTTTCTTCCTTTCTCTCTCTTTCTTTCTCTTTCTCTTTCGCTCTCTCTCCTTTCCTCCCCCACAACACCTTCCTCCCCTCCACTCTCTCTAAAAATCAATGGAAAAAATATCCTCTGGTGAAGATTAACAAAACAAAACAAATCCAAAAAAATGGGCAAACGGTCTGAATACCCATTTTCCCCAGAAAGGACAGATGGCCATGAAAAGATGCTCTATGTCACTAATCATCAAAGAAATACAAATCAAAACCACAATGAGATATCGCCACACACACGTCAGAATGGCTATTACCAAAAACACAAAACCTGGTTAGGTGGCTCAGTTGGTTAGAGCGTCATCCCAATATACCAAGGTTGTGTGTTTGATCCCCAGTCAGGGCATATACAAGCAGCAACCAATGAATGCATGAGTAAGTGGAACAACAAACCAATGTTTTATTCTCTCTTTCTCTCTCTTTCTAAAAAAGAAAATTAAAAAAAAAAAAAAAAAAAGCTTGGCGGGTGTGTCTCAGTGGTTGAGCTTTAACCTATGAACCAGGATGTCACAGTTCAATTCCCCATTAGGGCACATGCCCAGGTTGTGGGCTCAATCTCCAATGTGGGGCATGCAGGAGGCAACAGATCAATGATTCTCTTTCATCATTGATGTTTCTATCTCTCTCCCTCTCCCATCCTCTCTGAAATCAATAAAAATATTTTTTTTAATTCTTAAATTTCAAAATATATATTTAAAAAAAGTTGAGATGATAAATGCTGGCAAGGATATAGAGAAAAGGGAACCTTCATGTACTATTAGAGGAAATGTAAATTGGTGCAGCTACTATAGAAAACAGTATGGAGGTTCCTCAAAAAATTAAAAATAGAGCTACCATATTATACAGCAATTCCATTTCTGGATGGATACACACATACATACATACATACACACACACACACTCTCACTCACCGCACCTTTGGTCCATAGATCCCACTGAGAGATCTGAGTTTCAGGTCTCTGCAAAGAGGATCTGTGTCGCTAGTTCCAATAAGATAGGCGGACATGCCTTTTCTCTTCCCCCACGTGGGAAATGAATGGCTTATGACATCTTAAATTTGGGTAGGGGACAGCAAGCAGCAGGCTTAGCCAGCCTCTCGGCCAAGCTTCTCAATCCTACTCTAGTCATATATTCCTTTCTGAGCTTGACATACTTTAAAACTTCTCACAGGCTGACTCAAGTCATCACAAGTTGAGGGGTCAGATTTGATTCTCATATTATTGAATACAAAGCTAGCATCCTCAAGATATGTATTACTTCTGAAGGTAAGGTCATTGAAATTGTCTATCACCTCTGTACCCTGTTTTCATACTATCTTTGGTTCTGAAAATAATCATCTTATTTCTGTTAATAGATTGTATCTGGCACTAGAGAATAATAAGTACTTCTGTGTACCTTCAATCTTAAAAGTCTTGAAAAGCTTTTTTTGGATTTCAAAAAATAACCATTATTATACTGTTAATACCCAGTAGTTAAGAAGTGAGGTCAGAATGCTGCAAGGAAAAAGCAGTTTACGGGAAGGTGTCACCTTATATAAGCAGCCAAATGTCACAGGTGCATTTAGTCTAAGACTGGGGCACTGTCAGAATTAATACTGTGGCTCATTTAGTCACAAGGTCAAGGGCTCACAAATCTGGCTACATATTAGTTTACCTAATGAATCACTCTCAGCAGTAAGACCCAAGCATCTGTACTTTTGTTTAGAGCAGGCAAGCAGGTGCCTCTTCTCTTTCATTCCGACTACCCAGTTCAAGAAGGTCCCCCTATTTTCTATCATAACACACTTTTGTTTCAAGAGTACCCATGCATTTGCTTATATGTGTAGCACAGAAGTTGCCCAAACAATCTTGAAACAGAAGAACAAAATGAAGGTCTCGCACTTCCTATTCTCAAAACTCATTATGAAGCCACTATACCCAAAAGTGTGGCACCAGAATAAACACAGACACATAAGTCATGATACAGAATAGAAGTGCCAGGAATGAATCCTCCCAGATATGTTCAAATGATTTCCAACAATGGTGCCCAGAGAACACTGTTTTGGCTACTCAGCATCCCTTGAGATTCCATGTGAATTTTATGATGGGTTATTCTATTTCTGCAAAACATAGCTTTTATAGGCATTGCATTGAATTGAATGTGTGATCTCACTTTGAGCAGAACTCACATGAGGAATATTTTTTTTATTTTTTTAACAGACTAAATTTTATTCAGTGTTCTTCTTAAATTGAAAAAGCAATCCATTCAAGTGAAAACTCAAAATGAACCCAGATTATGAAGGGTTTTTCTATTCTCGTCTCTTGAATTCCCCATGTATCCTACACTCCAGCTGCACAAAATCTCTCAGCTTCTGATTCCAGATTTCAAGACATCCAATACTCCAAGTTCCTTGAGACCTGCAGGGCCTCCCCACCACCAACTCCAATCAGTACCCAGCAAAAGTACTGGAGCTACGTTTTTCATGGAAAATACTAATCTTTTAGCACAGCCACAGACCTGCATGTTAAGTAGAGTAACTTAAGAAAAAAGTCCTAATATAATACACAAAAATGCCCAAATCACCAATCCTTCCTTACCAGCCAAGGCTAGCTGAAGCCCGCTAATGTCCACAGACTGGCCCATGTTCCCAACATCCATCAGTGCAATCTGTCGAGGTGTCTTTTTGAAGAGTTCCCTTGGGGGTGCCAGCATTAGCTGGGAAAGAAAAAACTTTTCTGGCGGAGTTATAGGAGGTAAAAATCCTGTAAACAAAGATGTATAACAATTTCTCCAGTGGTTATTTTAAAAAATTAACATGAATCTGGTAAAATTAGCATTTGCTACTTGTCATCTCAACTTATGTATGTTTAAAGACAAAATTATTTTAAGTTTCAGTTACTCAAATATATACATTTATGAAAATGTAATTAAATGTCATTTAAAATGCTATGATTTGTGGCAATATCAATGAACTTAAGATTTCTGTAATTATTAAGAATTTTGTTTTTAACATGCCTCAATCCCTGCAAAGGCTAAAGCTTACGTCCGGCAAGCAAAAACAAATTTAAAACTACAACATTCCGAAATGCTTTTCCTCTCTGCTACCAGCAATTGTGTGGAGGTTAGAGACACAAGGAAGCAGTCGCCAGCAATGCCAATGACTTCACTCCCTGCCTCTCAGTACACAGCGCAGCTTACAAATGTCCCTGTGCTGACGCTGCTTCCTTTTTGTCCCATATTCAATTGCGCACCAAGCCCCATCCATCCCGCCAAAACAACACCGCCAGACTCGTTCCCACTCACCATTCCCTCTTCCCTCCTGACTGGACCACATACAGGACAGCCTTCCTGGTTTCCCAAGCTCCCAGTTCTGACTCCTGCTGACCCAGTACCTACAGTCCACACTCCCACTTACCTTTTAGTTAGATTTCTAGGAACAAATCTGCTTATACTACTTAACCTGTTACACTACTTAATGCTGCAGCTGCACAAAATCTCTAGGCTTCTGATTCCAGATTTCAAAACACCAAATACTCCACATTCTTTGAGACCTACAGGGCCCCGCTCCCTCCCTCCCTACCACCACCTCCAATCAGTACCCAGCAAAAGGTCACTCCTTGGAGCCTGCAGGCCCGCAGGCAACTGTCCCTGTGCTCCCCAGCATTCTGGCACAGCCCTACCACACTGTGGACGAGGGTTTACATCTCCCCAGCCAGCCTACGACTTTCTTGAGTACAGGGAAGCCTTCTTATTTACTTCCAGATACATTCTCAACCCTGGCTCTGCATCAGAATCATCAGAAGTTTACAATATACACCCATTTGAGGCTCACCCTAGGTGTACCGTACCTTACACCTTGGCACTGACATTCCCTGTTGTGTATTTAAGCACCATCCCTAGCTAACTTAAGTAGTACTGATAGTGGGTAGCACTTACCAAGAGATATTTTTATTCCTCATAGTAATTCTACCAGCTAAGAACTGTCTGCATTTTCAGACGAAAAAAACCCTCAGGTATAGAGAGAAAATAAACAACCCAAGGATTCCTTCCCTGGGAAAATTGTGTTTGCAATGAAATCTATTGTCTAGATTTAGGTTTAGACTCCTCAGATTTGAGAATGATGTCATATAAATCATTACTCCTTTGTCTAACCTGCTGATTAAGTCCAAGGGCCTTGAGACCTAAATCCCAGCCTGTCCTGTCCCTGTCCTCTACGGGCACCTTGCGGGGCGGGCGGGCGGGGGGGGGGGGGGGGGGAGGGGGGGGAGGCGGGGGGCACGCATACATATGTTGCATTCACTCTCGGGCATTCTCAAACTTCCTGAAAGCCAGGTCTAATGGTATCTCATCCACCGCAGGTTCCCCTCCTGGATCAGCGCGGTGCAGGAAACAGGCCAGAAGATGCTCTCCTCCAGGCTTCCAGGCAGGGCCCCAGGCGAGCTTAACGCAGAGCCCTGCTGGGCCATGAAAAACTCCCTGGCATTATCTCAAAACCCACGGCCTTAACCCTGACTCCCCGTATAAGCATCTACCTATGGAGTGACCTTTTCCCATGGAGTTAAGACCAAGTGTTCCCTCTGCACACTGGTCCTTGGCTGTCTCCCAGGGACCCTCACACCCCCTGTGCCTTTCTCCTCTAATGGCTGTGAATCGCATAAAGCATCAACAGTTAAAAAAAAAAAAGAGGTGGTCTCCCATCGACCCCTCGATGTGACCTCACAAATGTTGCACACGTACATGAGATGTTACTGGGCATCTTCTAAAACTCCCAGCAATCATACGTCTTCTGACCTAGGCCATGAACCTGAGACGACCCTCTGCTCCCATCGCATTATCCAAGGACTCCTAACCGCCAACGAAGCTGGCTGCAAAGTTTCCAGACGCTCTTTAACGTGTTTTCGCCAACCACTTCCTCGGGTTCTGAGCAATGGCCCCCGTTTACTCGTCTGAGGCTTAAAACCAGGGGCAGACCCAGCATGTCCTAAGACGCGTCACACCCCTCGGTGTGATATTTAAGAAACTTAGCATGTCAAGCGCCACACTGCGCCGCGAGACGTGGCCTGGGCTACGGAGAGGAGCATCCTCGGTGGCAAGACCCTACCACGACACTTTTGCGCGCCGAGGCTGGGGAGAGTGGCGAGCAAGTCAGATGTCCTGGCCCGCGGCCAAGGCCCCGAGGCGCGGGGCGACCCCGCAGCCCCCTCCCGCACCCAGCGGCGGCCGCCCACCTGAGAGCGGAGGCCGGTCGGGCTCCTGGCCGCCGCGGGAGGGCGGCGCGGGGTTGAGCAGGTGCGCGAAACTGGCGGCGAAGGGGTTGGCGGCGAGCGGCTCGGTGCGGTACATCTCCCAGAGCAGGTAGAGCGCCGTGAGCCGCTGCGCCGCGCTGGGGAGCAGGTCCGGCTGCTGCAGCAGCAGCACCAGCACCGAACCCAGGCGGAAGTGGTCCGCCTTGCTGAAGTAGTGGTGGAAGGCGGTGGACAGGCCCTCGAACGTGCTGCCGCCGCCCGCCTCCTCCGAGATGATGCTCAGCAGGCTCGACAACTCCTTAGGGCTCAGGCTCATCCTGCCCGCGGGGCCGCCACCGCCCGGCCCGGGCCCGCTCGCTGCGCCTCTGCGCCGCCGGAACCCCCGGGCCGCCCCTGGATGCCGCCGCCGCCGCCGCCTCGCGAGCCCCGCTTTGTTCCGCGGCTGTGTAAAGCCGGCCAGACGCCGCGCCCGCCCCGCCGCCACGCATCCACCTAGCCCGCCACACCGCTCCCAGAAGAGTGGCTTGGCGCTGGCTCCGCCGTAAAGCGCGCCCTCACGACAGCGTCGCACGCCGAGCCCGGAAGCCAAACCGCCACCACGTAGAGGGGGAGGAGCAGGATGGTAGAATCCGGCGGGACCGGAAGTGGATCGAGGCCTTGCGTCACCTTTCCCCTCCCCCCCCCAACACATCCGGCCTGACAGCCGCGTGAGCGAGCTCCCCGGGCCGTTCCCGCACCGCAGAGTCGCAGTAAGTGTTGTCAAGGAAAGAAACCTTTTTAATGTTTTTTATAGGTTTTAGAGAGAGAATCACGGGTTTTATGTGTTTATTTCAGCTAAACTGACAATTGCTGGGAAGCAAAACCTCAAGGGACTGAGAACACGCTCAGGAAAATGGCACTTTTGAACCTTATTTTTTACATTACAATTAAAGACGGAAGATTGGCTACATAAAATCCATTGCTGATTAGGGAGGCGGGAGAAAGCAAAGGGGAGGAACCTCTGGGATTGGATAAACAGTGAAATGATAAGACACATGCTTCTTTTACTTAGGTGGGTGCAGAATAGTTAACAGTCAGCAGTTAATATAATGACAATTAGAGGATTTGTGGTCTCTGCTCTGGTGGGTGCCTATGATTTGAAGGGTGTGAAAAAAGAGAAGTTACTTAGTTATTGCAAAGGCATGTTATCAGATCTGTTATCCTGATGCATAAACAACAGACAGGCTCAGTTCAGGTGAAGATTGACCTTTGTTAGGGAAAAATAGTTTAAAACTTTTAATTTCACACCGTCCTATGTGGCTACTTCAAGTCTCTGAGTTTGTAAGGCCGCCATGCAGGTCCCCCTCGCCCCCCGCCCCCAGCTTGTCAGGTTTACTATATGGCCCCTTTAGTACATGAGCTATGTTACTCAACCAAAGTTAATTTCCAGTCTTATACTCCATTTTGCAGAAATGGAATCAGATTGCATGACAGCTTTTGTACATGGTCATTTTAACAAGATTTCAGAGATGTTTTTCCAATAAATACTCATTTACAAAATTGTTTTTCAATTTTTTTTTTTGCAACTCTTTACTTAGCCTGCCCTACGATGCTGATTCTGGGTCTTGGTTGCACGTTAAAAGCCCTGAGGTGTCTTAGTGCCTGGTCCCACCCCCAGAGATGATGACTGTTGACTCAGGAATTACAGAAAAAGCAAAACCACCACTGCAAGTGACTCTGGTGTGCACTCTGAGCTGAGAAATGCCAGTGGCATTTCCCAGACTTGCCCAGTTCCTTCCTGGGCCTACAGAAGCCTGCAGGCATTTCACTCACCAGTGATTCATTTCCACCAGGCCAGTTTTGGAAATCCAGTCTGCACTCAACAGTGCTTGGTAATCACCAACTTAAGTGCCACCTTCTAAAGTAAAATTGAAGTGGTGGAAATTGCTGGGTCATGAGGTCTGCATATTTTTAAGGCTTCTTCAGTTACTTGATAGATGCCCTTTAGAAAGATCCTGCCAATTAACATTCCTAAAGCACCTGTTAAAAAAATTCAAACCAGTGAGTTTGAAGATCAAATTGGCTTTTTTTAAAATATATTTTTATTGATTTCAGAGAGGAAGAGAGAGAAACATCAATGATGAGAGGGACTCATTGATTGACTGCCTCCTGCTTGCCCTCCACTGGGGACTGAGCCCGCAACCCAGGCATGTGCCCTTGACCAGAATCAAACCTGGGACCCTTCAGTCCGTAGGCTGACGCTCCATCCACTGAGCCAAACTGGCTAGGGCATAATTGCTTTTTTGAAGGTTTCATAAATTGGGCAGTATCCCATCTATAATCTTCTATCTAATAAAGAGGGAATATGCTAATTGACCTTCATGCCATTGCAAAGATGGCGG
This sequence comes from Corynorhinus townsendii, assembly GCA_026230045.1. NCBI lineage: Eukaryota > Metazoa > Chordata > Mammalia > Chiroptera > Vespertilionidae > Corynorhinus > Corynorhinus townsendii. The sequence continues at coordinate 96,342,509 of JAPDVU010000007.1, read as the reverse complement.
CTCCCACAGCCAATAAGGAGGGAATATGCTAATTGACTGCCATGCCCTCAAAGACAGTGGTGCCCACAGCCACAAGATGGCAGTGCCCAGTCCCCTCAGCCCTGCCAGGGCAGCAGGCACCCAGTAAGGCCGGGCCCGTCCCCAGGCAGGCCCGGCGGCTCAACGCACCTGCCTCCGGAGTCCCCCAGACCCCTCAGCCGTCTCCCAGGGCCGGCCCGAGGCGCAGGCAAGCCTCAGATAGCAGCTGCTCAGCTGCCCAGGGCTACACGAGGCTCAGGTAACCAGGGCCAGCCGAGGCTTGCACTGCCGGCAGTGGCTGCAGCAGAGGTGTGATGGGGTGTCGCCTACCCCTGATCGCCAGGTTCGCCTCCCGCCCCTGAGGACTCCTGGATTGTGAGAGGGGGCAGGCTGAGCTGAGGGACCCCCCTCCAGTGCATGAATTTTCATGCAACGGGCCTCTAGTGTATATATAAAGAGGTAATAAGCAAATGAGCTAGGACACCATAACAGTCACGGCCGGCTCAGGAGGAGGTTGCATATGCAGATGGGCGGAGGGGACTGCTTGCGCTATGAGGCAAGCCATGAATGGCTCAGCCCCGGAGCAGAGAGGCAGGAAGGCATGCCCAAGCCACAGCCACCACCCAGCCCCAGCACACCCACCTCTGTGTATGAGCTGCAGAGAAAACACCTTTTCCAACTGCTCATTGGCTAAGCTCCCGGTATGCCACTCCCAGCGTTCTTGATAACTTGCGTGGTAAGAATCCAAGAAGGTGATCTAGGGCTTTTCCACCTCACTCCTGGAGGAAAAAACGAAGGTCTGTTGCTGGAGGGGCTAAGAAATGTCATATCCTGCCCTAGCCGGTTTGGCTCAGTGGATAGAGCCTCGGCCTGTGGACTGCAGGGTCCAGGTTCGATTCTGATCAAGGGCATGTACCTAGGTTGCAGGCTCCTCCCTGGCCAGGTCAGACCTCATGCAGGAGGCAACCAGTTGAAGTGTCCCTCTCACATTGATTTTTCTCTCTGTCTTTCCTTTTCTCTAGCACGCTCTCTAAAAATCAATGGAAAAATATCCTCAGATGAGGATAAAAAAAAGAAAGAAAGAAATGTCATATCCTGTGAAAGACACATCTTGAAAATGCCTAGAGAAAGTTGTCATTTTTTCGTGGTGAAGGGACTGGACTCCATGTTGATGAAAACACCTTGGTGGCCGGCAGTGGCAGCAGCAGCAGGGTGATGGGGGTGGCGCCTTCCCCTGATCAGCCCGTAGAGGGAGGCCGTGGGGAGCGGCCCTAAGCCGTCGGTAGGACATCCCCTGAGGGCTCCCAGACTGTGAGAGGGGGCAGGCTGGGCTGAGGGACCCCCCTCCCCCCCCCCTTCCCAGTGCACGAATTTCATGCACCGGACCTATAGTCCTATATAATGAAAAGCTAATATGCAAATTGTCCCTACAGGCAGGAATTCAACTGACCAGAAGTTAGATGTGCACTGACCACCAGGAGGCAACACGAAACATGGTGGCACTGGCAGTGGAGGCGCTGCCGGCCCCAATGGGCCCTGACAAGAGCGGGACTGCAGAGGAATGGTGGAGCAGGTGAGTGGGCAGCAGATGCGAAGGGAGACCCCAGCCAGTGGCTGGAGCAGCAGGCAGCCAGGAGAAGGGAGGCCCTGGCCAGCAGCTGCTAGGGACCCTACCCATGCACGAATTTCATGAACTGGGCCTCTAATCTATCTACCTAATAAAAGAGTAACATGCTAATTGACCATACATTCGCAACGCCCACCAGCCAATCAGGAGTAAGTATGCAAATTAACCCAACAAAGGTGGTGGGTTAATTTGCATATGCAGGTACCGAGAGGCCGGGGGCAGGGCAGGACACAGGCGTTCTGTACCACCCCAGCCACTCAGGGCCTCTGGGCAGCATGGGAAGGCAGAAAGGTTGCTCCGGCCAGAGCAAAGACAGTGCCGACAGCCAGGGGAAGGAAGGCCCATTCTTGCACGAATCTTCATGCATTGGGCACCTAGCCCTATCTAATAAAAGAGTAGAACCATCACTCCGCTTTACCCACAAGCCATGCCCACCAGCTATATCCACAAGCCATGCCCACCAGCCAATCAGGAGCAAGTATGCAAATTAACCCAACCAAGATGGCTGTGGCCACATAGCGAGAAGGAGGCTTGGGTTTCCCCAACAATGGAGGAAACCAAGCTTTCCGCACACCCTGGCCAGCCCAGGCCTCCCTCAAGGCTACAAAGTTTCAATTATAGAAGATAAATAAATTCCAACAAAAATGGTGGCAGCCACGGAGCTGGAGAGAGCAGGAGGCTTGAGTTGCCCCTGGTGATGGAAGAAGCCAAGCTCCCGCAGCCCTGGCCTGCATTGGCCTCTGCTTAAGGCTATAAAGTTTCAATTATAAAAGATAAATAAATCCCAACAAAAATGGCTGTGGCTACGGAGCAAGCAGGAGGCTTGGCTCTGCTCAAGGCTACAAAGTTTCAAGTATAGAAGATAAATAAATCCCAGATACCAGGGCCTCCACTTGGGTTGCCAGGGGGCGTGGCTGGCCTGCAAACCACCACAGGCCCCTCACCTAGACCGCCCCACGCCCCAAGGGAACCCCCACCCTGATCCAGGACATCCTTCAGGGCAAACCAGCTGGTCCCCACCCATGCACCAGGCCTCTATCTTATCTAATAAAAGAGTAATATGCAAATTGACCATCACTCCAACACAAGATGGCTGCCCCTATGTGGTCAAAGATGGCTGCCCTCATGTGGACAAAAGATGGCCAGCAAGGGAGGTCAGTTGGGAGGGACCAGGCCTGCAAGGGAGGGCAGCTGTGGGCAATCAGGCCAGCAGGGGAGGGCAGATGGGAGGAATCAGGCCTGAAAGGAAGGGCAGTTGGGGGTGATCAAGCCTGCAGGGGAGGGCAGTTAGGGGCGACCAGGCCGGCAGAGGAGGGAAGTTGGGGGTGACCGGGCCTGCAGGGAAGGGCAGTTGGGGGGGGGACCCAGGCCTGCAGGGGAGAGCAGTTGGGGGGGACCAGGCTTTCAGGGGAGGGCAGTTAGGGGACCAGGACTGCAGGGGAGGGCAGTTAGGGGAAAACATGCTGGCAAGGGAGCAGTTAGGCATCAATCAGGCTGGCAGGGGAGTGGTTAGAGGGTGATCAGGCTGGCAGGCAGAAGCGGTTAGGGGCAATCAGGAAGGCAGGCAGGCGAGCAGTTGGGAGCCAGCAGTCCTGGATTGTGAGAGGGATGTCCGACTGCCTGTTTAGGTTCGATCGGGCCTAAACAGGCAGTCAGGCATCCCTCAAGGAGTCCCAGATTGGAGAGGGTGCAGGCTGGGCTGAGGGACAGACCCTCCCTGTGCACAAATTTTGTGCACCGGACCTCTAGTGTATATATACAAAAGTCTAAGTGACCATTCAACCAGTAGCTATGACACGCACTGACCACCAGGGGACCGATGCTCAAAGCACAGGCATGGGAACATGGAACAGACTAATGAATCTCGAGGGGAGGGGGGAGATGGAAGGGCAGGAAGAGATTAACCAAAGATCTTATATGCATACTAGAGACCTGGTGCACGGATTCTTGCACTGATGGAGTTCTTCAGTGGGGATTGGGCCAAAACCGGCAGTCCAATATCCCCTGAAGGGTCCCAGATCCATGCCCTGGGCCTCTAGTAAACAAAAAGAGAGGTTGCTCCAAGGGCCTGTACAAAATGGAAGGTTTTTCTAGGAAACTCAATGGGACAAAAAAAGTTACTAGTAAAAGAAAAAGAAGATTGTTTCACGCAAGCTCACCTGTCTTTGGCGGAAAGGTTACAGGGGTCTTATCAACTAATGTTCTCAGATCACATTCCTGAGTTTGCGTGGTGTTACTGTTATTTAAGATATTACAAACTATTTGCACATTGTATTACCCCCAAAAAAAACTCGTTAAAGAGAAAACTACAGTCCCAAAATGGCATCACTCATCCTAAAAGCCCATGATACCAAACCTAAATTTAATACCTGACATAATTGTTATTTCAATCTCTCCCAGGAACGTAATTTTAATTAACCAGTTGGAATTTTCTGGTCAAGCACCAGTAAGGTAATGTGTCACTCAGTCTTCCATCCCCCATGAAAAGAAGAGGCAATCTGCATAATATACACCTTTCTCATTCCTACCCCCAAAAAAATTATGTCCTGTCCCAAAATAAACTTCTATTTTCTTTTGTTAATAGTTGCCTTGGGCCACTTTGCTTCCTGTAAAAACCTTCCATCTTGTGTGACCCCTGAGAATTCCCTTCTGTCTGCTACATGGCATGCTGCCCAATTCAGTAATCACTTAAGAAAGCCAATTAGACCTTCAAATTTACTCAGGTGAATTTTGTCTTTTAATAAACAATACTTTTTTTTTTCTGTAGAAGCATTTTCAAAATTAAGATATCCAGAGCTTCCTGTGTATTCCCTAATCAAACCCAACAAACAGGGTGGCTTAACCCAACAGAAATGTGTTCTCTCATGGTCTGGAAGCCAGAAGTCTCAATGAAGGTGGCAGGAAGCCGTGCCCCTCTGCAGCCCTAGAAAGAGTGCCTTCTGGTCCCCAGCCTCTGCTGGAGGCAGTGTCTCTGCTGGAGGCAGCGTCTCTGCTGGCCCAAGGTTCACAGCTGCACGTTCCAGTCCCTGTCTGCATCACAGAGCTTTCTTCCAGGGTCTTCCCATGAGGACACCAGTCAGTGGATTTGGGGCCCACTCTAATCCAGTGTGACCTCATCTTAAACTAATTACACCTGAAAAGACCCCATTTCCAAATAAGGTCACATTCTGAAGTTCCAAGTGGACATGAATTTTGGGGAGATGCTATTCAATCCAATAGAAGCCCAAAGCTCTCATGAACATATGTCTTGGTGGTTCACACCCCCCTCATCTCTGCCCTTATTTTAATAACCTAAAAGTAGAAGGCCAAAGTGAGAGGCAGCAGCTTTGAGATCAGAAGCATAGCTATTTGGAAAGCACTGATTCAGGCAGAAACCCAAATGATGTTTCAAGTAGGAGATTAGGAGGAGAAGGCCAGGGTCACTTACGAGACAGGGAAGGAGAACAGTTACATCAATGAAGGAAGGTTTTCCCTAGGTGCAGATAAGCGAACATAGTAATGCTAATTCTAAAGGATGGTTCTAATTTTCAGTCCCATAAGTAGTCATCGCTCCAGTAGTCAGAATATCTGCTTTCTTGTTACCTCTGCAAACAGCCCTTTGGTCCTCTCTACTCCACTGGCTGGCAACCCTGACTTGAGCTTGCAAGGTTCTCTCAGGTCTAGCTCTGGAATGTGGTTTCCTGTAGAGTTGGTCAGTTTTCCCCAGCTGGCTCCAAGCACATGGGGGAGAGCCTGTTGCAGTTCCCTGGACTAGAGCTATCCATGTGTCCTGTGATAAGGGTTGGCTTGCTTATGACACTGAACACATGATGACAGTAACATCTTTGGCCTAAAATTTTCAATTGTTAATACTAGAAGGAATGTCAGTATTTCAGAGATCTTGGTATTCTGTGGGTGAGCTCCCTTGGGGATTCAGTTTTTACTCGTGTGGTTAGCTGTTTAGGATCTAATGATGCTGCTGCAAATCAGCTGATTTAATTTAAACTGTTGGTCAGTCCTCAAGATGGAGCTCCCCGCTTTGTGGACTTCTGTGGGCTCAGCACGTCAGTGGTATGCACATCTGTGTCAATCACTTGTCTACTCAGATCTGAACTTGTGATGCTCACACTTTTCCTTCTTTTCCTCCAGGGAAGCCTTCTGAGATAGTTGACAACAATCCAAGGAAGGCCCAGATTAAAACATACACAGCCCTAGCTGGTATGACTCAGTGGAGACAGTGTCCGGCCATGGCCTGCAGGGTCCTGGGTTTGATTCCAGAAAAGGGCACGTATCTCGGTTGCAGGCTCGATTCCCAGCTCTGGTTGGCGCACGTGCAGGAAGTAACCAATCAATGTGTCTCTCACATCGATGTTTCTCTCTCTCTGTCTCTCCACCTCCCTTCCACTCTCTTTAAAACTCAGTGGGAAAATATCCTCGGGTGAGGGTTAACATAAATAAAGCAAGCATGCACAGTCATCCTGGCGGCCGCTGCACCACATGGTGTCACATTTGGCTCCAGTCATGTTGGCCATGGTGGGCAGCACAAGAACAAGATAATTTTGATAACACTTTCCAAACACGACTCTGACCTCACAGGGCTCATTAACTTCTCCTGTGAAGACTGAGTTGGCTTTTGGGAAATCAAGTTGCACATTTATTTTTTTATTTTTATACTAGAGGCCCGATGCATGAAATTCGTGCAAGAGTAGGCCTTCCTCTCCCCAGCTGCTGGCACTGGCTTCCGTCTGGCCCCAGCTTTGTCAAGAAGTCCGTTCTAATTAACATATTACCCTTTTATTATTACAGATATTTTCATTGATTTCAGAGAGGAAGCAAGAGGGGGAGAGAGAGAGAAAATCATCAATGATGAGAGAGAGTCATTGATTGACTGCCTCCTGCACGCCCCCCACTGAGGATGAAGCCCGCAACCCGGCATGTGCCCTTGATCAGAATTGAACCCAGAACCTTTCAGTCTGCAGGCTGACACTATCCACTGAGCCAAACCAGCCAGGGCTGCATATTTATTAATTTTGTAACTTAGTAGAACCTTTCATCTTAGTCTCTAAATGGCTTGTGGGACTACATAGGGTGTCCCAAAATATATATATACACACACTTCAAATAATTATAAAGGCAGTGTTTATTAAAGTACATTTCATTTTTAAAATTGAGCTATCAGGTATTAAAGTGTAAAGTGTATACATTTTGGGTATACATCTCTGAACACATAATAATCTGGCCACTCAGTGTGTGTGTGTGTGTGTGTGTGTGTGTGTAATTAGAGGCCTGGTGCATGAATTCGTGCATGGGTGGGGTCCAGCCAGCCTGGCCAGGGGGAGGGGACATGGGCAGTTGGCTGACCTGCCTGCTGGTCAAACTCCTGGATGAGGGGACAATTTGCATGTTAGCCTTTTATTATGTAGGATTATTATGTGTTCAGAGATCATAATAATCTGGCCACTCAGAGTGTGTGTGTGTGTGTGTGTGTGTATATGTATGTATGTATACCTTTCAGAAAAATAATGTGGTGGTATGCATTAAGATTCTAAAAAACATTAATAAACTTTTTCTAAATAATTCCACTCTGAAAGTCTATCAGAATTAGAAAACCTCTTTTGGCCCTACCTGGTTTGGCTCAGTGGATAGAGCGTCAGCCTGTGGACCAGAGGGTCCCAGGTTCAATTTCCAGTCGGCATATGCCCAGGTTGCGGGCTCAATCCCCAGTCGGGAGCATGCAGGAGGCAGCCAATCAATGATTCTCTCTCATCATGGATGTTTCTATCTCTCTTCCTTCCTCTCTGAAATCAATAAAAATATATTTAAAAAATTAAAAAAAGAAACCTCTTTTGGATGAGAAATTCAGTAACATATTTTCATCAGCAACACCTAAATGTCCAACAATAAGGGAATAGCTACAGGATATCTGCCAGCAAAAATATGCAGTCGCCCAGCTGGCGTGGCTCAGTGGTTGAGTGTCAACCTATGAACCGGGAGGTCACAGTTCCAATTCCCTGTGAGAGCATATGCCTGGGTTGCAGGCTCGATCCCCAGTAGGGGGTGTGCAGGAGGCAGCCGATCAGTGATTCTCTCATCATTGATGTTTCTGTCTCTCCCTCTCCTTCCCTCTCTGAAATCAATAAATATATATTTTTATTGATTTTAGAGAGGAAGGGAGAGAGAAACATCAATGATGAGAATCATTGATTGGCTGCCTCCTGCACACCCCCTACTGGGGATCAAGCCTGCAACCCTGGGCATGTGCCCTTGACTGGAATCAAACCTGGGACCCTCTGGTCCGCAGGCCGATGCTCTATCCACTGAGCCAAACCAGCTAGGGCAAAATATATATTTTTTAAAAGAATATGCAGTCATTTTAAATGTTATTTACCAACCATTTAACATTATATGGCAAATCCATACATGGGATACTACTCGGCAATTAAAAATGAATGAACTATTAGATGGATCAACTTGGATCTCAAGGGAACTATGCTTGGTGAAAATAAAAGTCAATATAAAAAAGTCACATACTTATGATTCCATTTTTATAACCTTTTGAAAATAGCAACCTCTTAGAAAAAAAAAAGATTAATGGTTTTTCCAGAGATTAGGGATGTCGGGGGAAGGGGCGGGGGGGGCGGTAGAGGTGGGAAGACTCAGTGGGAGAAGGAATGCTTTTTATTTGCGTGGAATTACATCCCTGGGTTTCTGAAGTTCCATCTCCCTTAGTCCAGTAATAGAAAATGCAGCTGGAGTTTCAGGACAGCTAGAAGCAAGGACAGTGTGTGGCGTTTCCATTCTATGGTGGAGCATCAGGGCCAGCTCAGCAATCAAGCTGGCTGCAGTCCATTAGTCTATTGTGTGTGGGGTCCACATGGCCGCGGGACACCTGAGCGATGCAGGAGAGCCCCATGAGCAGTAAGAGCACAGAGAGCCATTTTCTTTGTTGAGGGGCGTAAATACCCCAACTCTTCTGCCCTTGTGGTAGCCACTGTCCTCTGTTCCAGGTGTGATTGACAGCAAGCTCCTTCCCTATGTCACCCCTGCTTTCCTGGGTGTACTTCCCTTTGTGCCACACCCATGGGAAGGGGGAAGCTGCCCAGAGGGCATGCCTGTATTGTCTCCTCTTCTGTTGTTAATAACTAGCTGAGTACAAGGGTATCAGTGCCCTTCCACTGCCCACATGGAGCCCTGCAACACACTGGCAAAGCTGCCTCCGTCTTCCAGGTGCTAACAGCTCCTGTGGCTGGTTTGTTTCCTGTCCCTCTCAAGTGACTCAGAAAAACTGTGAGAGGCAAAAAAGAAAGGAGGCAGCTTCAGCGGAAACACTTGGTTTTCTGCCCAGAGATGCATAGTCACCTCCTGTGAGTATGTGAATATCAGAAAGCTCTTCACGTCTCTGATTCTCCCGCAATTCCCTCTATATTCTGCATGTAGTCATCACTCATTTGGGGCTTCTTCTCAAGTGAGGGCATTCAAGTGACCTGACCAACCCTGTCAGAGGAGGAGTGAGCCAGGAAAGTGGGCACAGGCTCAGTCAGGCTCACCTGGCCTGCGATGTGGGTGCATCAGCATTGCTTGCAGGACCATTTGCATGCCCCTGGTGCACCAGCTGGGTACAGCATGAAGGAGACCTGGTCCCTGCTCTGAGAAGCCTTCAAGCTAATGAAGAGGAGCCAAGTTTCCCTGTTTTGTAAGTTGCTGACCCCTTTAACCCTCAGTTTCCTTTTCTGGGTAACAGAAATATCCACAGGAAAGGCTCCCCTCATCTAGAGAAAAAGGAAAAAGAATTGTGTTTTTTAATAGAATTAATCTACCTTTGTGGATTTTTAAGCATGAAACTGGCTTAATTGTTCACCTTCAATCCCCTTTTATTTTAGACTTTAAATTACTTCAGCATGACACTTTTGACTGAAATTAATTTTAAGCATTTTAAAGCCTTCCAATGAAAAAGACCAAAACCATGAATATACTTTGAACACCCCTTTCACTCCTGCTGAAGAGAATGGGAGCGCGCTTTACTTTGTTAACAGCAGTAACGAAATGGAAAACACCCGTGTGTGTGTGTGTGTGTGTGTGTGTGTGTGTGTGTGTGTATAGCACCTTATAAGCTCAAAAGGGTAAACAAAGAACTAAGTGGTGATAGTTTCCATTTCCCTGTTGAAAATAGCTTGCCCTCTTTGCCCTGTCTTCATTTAATTGTGCTGGAATTCATTCGAAACGACCAAACCAACTCAGTATGAGCTGCGGTGCAGGCGCTTTGGTATTTACAGGGCAATAAATAGACAGGACTTCCATGAACCATCTGTTCATTAGGAAAGACAAGGAAACTGCTTGTGTTCAGAGTAGCATGATGTCACAGTTAAGAACACGGGACCCAAAGGCAGCTGGCTGGGTCTAAGAACCACTCACCGGACCAGCTTTGTGAACTGAGATCTGAGTCTTAGTTTCCTCGTTTATAAGTGACTGGCCTGTACAGGCACACCTCAGAGACATTGCGGGTTTGGTTTCAGACCACAATAAAGCAAGTCTTAATCTTTTTTGCTAGCAGAGGGTTCTGCATTCAATGTGTAAAAAAACCCACATCAATGAAGCAAAGCACAATGAAACAAGGTATACGTATACCAACTTAAGAGAATCATAAACAGGGTCTGGCACACAACATTCTGGCTCTCTGGTATCCAAGATCATGCCATCCAGGCTCTGGGGCTTGCAGCCCATCCAGCGCTCTGTCTCCCAGATGCCGCCTTATTGTCCTAGCGCTTCCAGCTCTTCCTTTCACAGACCAGCAGTTCTCATTGAGAACCCCAAAGAGCTCTTGTTTATAGGCTTATATCTATCAAGATTTATCATATTAAAAATTAAAACTTCCTCAAAAAACTAAAATTGGAACTCCCATTTGACCCAGTGATCCCACTTCTAGGAATATATCCCAAGAAACTAGAAACACCAATTAGAAAGGATATATGCATCCCTATGTCCGTAGCAGCACAATTCACCATAGCTAAGATATGGAAACAGCCTAAGTGCCCATCAGTAGATGAGTGGATTAAAAAACTGTGGTACATCTACACAATGGAATACTACGCTGCAGTAAAAAAGGAGTTCTTACCATTTGCAACAGCATGGATGGAACTGGAGAGCATTATGCTAAGTGAAATTAGCCAGTCAGAGAAAGATAAATATCACATGATCTCATTCATTTACGGAATATAATGAACAACAGAAACTGATGAACAAAAACAGACAGAGAAACATCGATCAGACCGTCAAACCTCAGAGGGAAGGTAGGGGAAGGTGGGGGTAAGGGGGAGAGATCAACCAATGGACACACACAACAGGGGGGTAAGGGCATGAGTGGGAGGGATGGGGGGGTGTAATGGGAGAATAAGGACATATGTAACACCTTAATAAAGAAATTAAAAAAAATTAAAACTGATACAATGCTAAAATTTTTACTCACTAAAAATAACGAGGCACCCTGACTGGTTTGGCTCAGTGGATAGAGCATCGGCCTTCGGACTGAAGGGTCCCAGGTTCAATTCCAGTCAAGGGCATGTATCTTGATTGCGGGTACATCCCCAGTGGGGAGTGTGCAGGAGGCAGCTGATCGATGTTTCTCTCTCATCGATGTTTCTAACTATCCCTCTCCCTTCCTCTCTGTTAAAAAAAAAAAAAATCAATAAAATATATAAATAAATAAAAATAACGAGGCGAGGCCATCTCTCTTTCTTAGCTTTCCTGAGGCACATTCTCTCTGAAGCAGCTGGGACCTTTGGCCTCTGTAACTTGTTTCCTGAACCCACACAGCCAGCAGGTTCACAGGGTTGGGCCTAAACCGCAGGTTGGACATCACTCTCACAACCCGGGACTGCTGACTCCCAACCGCTTGCCTGCCTGCCTGCCTGATTGCCCCTAATTGCTTCTGCCTGTCAGCCTGATTACCCCTGAATCACTCTCCTGCCAGCCTGATTGACGCCTAACTGCTGCCCTGCCGGCCTGATTGCCCCCACTGCCCTCCCCTGCAGGTCTGGTCACCTCCAAATGCCCTCCCCTGTAGGCCCGGTCCCCCTGAACTGCCCTCCCCTGCAGGCCCAGTTGCCCCCAACTGCCCTCCCCTGCAGGCCTGATCGCTCGCATGGGGCAGCCATCTTGTGGCCATATGGGGGTGGCCATCTTGTGACCATATGGGGGCTGCCATCTTGAGTGAAGGTGTGACAGTCAATTTATATATTACCTCTTTATTATATAAGATTCTCAGAAAGAGAAACTAAACAATAATCCTTTTTACCATCGCAACAAGAAAATTAAGATAATTAGGAATAAACTTAACCAAGGAGGTAAAAGACTTGTGCCCAGAAAACTACAGGACATTGAAAAAAGAGATAGAAAAAGATGTAAACAAGTGGAAGAATATACCTCTTGTGTTCATGAATTGGTAGAATTAACCTAATTAAAATGTCCATACTACACAAGGCAATCTACAGAGTCAATGCAGTCCCCATTAAAATACCAACAGCATATTTCACAAATCTAGAACAAATACTCCAAAAATTTATATGGAACAGGAAAAAGACCCTGAATAGTTGCAGCAATCTTGAGAGAAAAGAACAAAGTTGGAGGGTCACAATACCAGATATCAAATTGTACTACAAAGCCACCATATTCAAAACAATCTGGTACTGGCGCAAGGACAGACATATAGACCAATGTGATAGAATAGAAACCCGAGAAATCAATCCAAGCCATTACACTCAATATTTGACAAAGGAGGCAAGAACATACATTGGAGCAAAGACAGTCTTTTCTTTTTTAATATATTTTATTGATTTTTTACAGAGAGGAAGGGAGAGAGATAGTTAGAAACATCGATCAGCTGCCTCCTGCACACCCCCTACTGGGGATGTACCTGCAACCAAAGTACATTCCCTTGACCAGAATTGAACCTGGGACCCTTCAGTCTGCAGGCCGGCACTCTATCCACCAAGCCAAACCGGCTAGGGCAGAGACAGTCTTTTCAATAAATGGTGCTGGGAAAATTGGACAGATATATGCAAAAAAATTAAACTAAACCACCAACTTACATCATACAAAAGAATAAAGTCAAAATAGATAAAAGGCTTAAATGTAAGTCATGAAACCATAAAAATCCTAGAAGAACCCATAGGCAGCAAAATCTCAGACATCTCTCATAGCAGTGTTTACCAATACATCTCCCAGGGCAAAGAAAACTAAGGGGGAAATAAACAAATGGCACTGCATCAAAATAAAGGGCTTCTGCACAGCAAAAGAAATGATCAACAAAATGAAAATGGAGCCCACTGTATGGGAGAACAGATTTGGCAATGATACATCTGATAAAGGGTTAACATCCAAAATATATAAGGAACTCATACAACTTAACAAAATGTAGACTAAGAATCCAATTTAAAAATGGGCAAAAGCCCTAAATAGACACTTCTCCAAAGAGGACATACAGATAGCCAAGAGACATATGGAAAAATGTTCAATGTCAATGATCATCAAAGATAGGCAAATTAAAACGACACCTGTCAGGATGGCTACCATCAACAAATCAACAAATGACAAGTGTTGGTGAGGATGTGCAAAAAGGGAACCCTAGTACACCACCCCAGTCTGGTGGGAATGCAGATTGAGGCTGCCACTATGGAAAACAGTATGAAGTTCCATCAAAAAATTAAATATGCAACTGCCATTTTACCCAATGACCCCACTTCTAGGAATATATCCTAAGAAACCTGAAGCATCAAACAGAAAGAATGTATGCATCCCTATGTTTGTAGCAGCACAATTTACAATAGCTAAGATCTGGAAACAGCCCAAGTGCCCATCATTCTTGGCTTTGAATTATTTTTTTTAAGTTAAAATATATTTTTATTGCTTTCAGAGAGGAAGGGAGAGAGAGAAAAATAAAAACATCAATGATGAGAGAGAATCACTGATCGGCTGCCTCCTGCACATCCCCCACTGCAGATTGAGCTTGCAACCTGGGCAAGTGCCCCTGCCCGAAATTGAACCCAGGACCCTTCAGTCCACAGGTCAACACTCTATCCACTAAGCCAAACCAGCTAGGACTTGGCTTTGAATTCTTTAAAAACAAAACAACAATGAAAATGGCCATATATTCCCAAACAAAACACATTTCATGAGAAGAGTGGCATTCCATTTCTACAAGTGCCTTTAATGCCTGGCTTCATGAAAAATAATTCAATTCTCATATCTGCTTCTGTATTTAATCTATTGGAATATGTTGCTTTGGTTCATGTATACGCAAACAATCCAGCTTTACTTTGATATTAGAAAATGAACTTTTTACAAAACTGTGTCTATTCTCTGATACAACACCAAAACTTAACAAGTTGTAGTTCGCTGTGTTAGAAATAAGGTGAGCCCCCCAAGTCAGGGGTCCTTATAGAACACAAAACATTCTCGGGAGCCAGGCAACATCTTTACTTCTACGTAGAAAGGTGCGCACACATAGTTTGGAAGCACGTGCACACCAAGCAGGCAGGCTGCTTGGCTTTATAACCCCTGAGGCACATGACCTGTCCCTTGCTCTTGATTGGAGCTCAGTTACACAGTCTTTTACGATTGGCTAATTCAGAGGGAGAGGTGGGCCTTCACAGTTTCAAGATGGCGACTCCCAGGGGAGCTGCAAGCCAGGCGGCCAACATGGTGGCTGCCAAGTCACACAGTCAAAATGGCGGCTGTTTAAACTGTTCTTTGATAGAAAAGATGACTTGTTTATTCTCACAATTCCCCCCTTTTCTTTATTTAAACTCTTTCCTTCAAACTCGGCTGACATCCATTGACTTTCCTGCTCTGCAGTGTCCAGGAGACTAATTTGCTGTTTGGTCAATGCGGTTCCAATTAGCCCTTGGTTAAGACATAGGACTATGTGACACCCCATCACTGTAACTCCTAACCTAAGGGTGAAGTGGACACCATCGCTCTAGTGCATCAGAGAAAGGGACTTTGATCCCAGGCTCCAGCTTGCACATCACTAAAGCTGCCGATGACTTAGGCTCAGTGACAGTCCATGTGCTGTGTTGTCAGGGATGAATGTGCAGCACTGGTCCCAACATTACACATGTTCCTCCTTCTGCCAGAACCGTATCCAAGGCCAACCTGTTCTCCCAGGTCACCCTGCTACTGGCATCTAGCTGTTCAGTTATCCCTCTAACTGCGTCTGGAGTGTAGTTAACGAGACTTTGCTGGTTCTAGAAAATATAATTAATCCACCACATTCTTGTTCACAGTGGCCACAGCACCGGACAGACTCAAACCCTGCAGCAATCTGATTTTTAGCCTTAAACTCCTTGGCATCCCTCCTGGAACCCCAATGGGATCTGTGTGTATATGGGGATCAAAGGAGCCCCCCAGACTCTCTCTCCTCTTCCTAGTCTGTCCATGGAAAAAGGTTACAATATGCCAATGTGAAAGGGATAGCCAATTGTATCAGAGCGCAAAGTCCACTCCATTCGCTGGGCAAGGCCACAAGTCAGGGTCCCCCATGACAACACCAGACATCAGCTTGGGGTACTGACAGTGCAGCACAATGGGCTTCTGAGGATACTCGGCCATTTACACATCCGGATAAGTTTCTCATAAACTCCAAGCACTGTTCCCCACCTTGAGAGGCAGGAGGTATAGTTTACGTCAGAGGACAGGGGCCAGATCTTTACCTCTGTTGGATGGGAACAACAGGGCGAGAGTCTTACAGGAAGCGTTTCCCCAGGTGGTTTCCTCCTGGTACAAGGCAAGCACACATTCCATCCCGTTACCTTATGAGGTCCAACTGAATGGGAATGGGACCACGTGGGCCTCTAGCCTTCCAGCCGCGCAAGCGTAACAGTTGCTTTTATTTAGGGCGCGTACAGAATATTTAATCCATTCCACCCAGGCATTCGTCCCCCTATATTCTACTTCTATTTGCATGGTGGTGGCAGTGGCCTAGGGCAGTGGTCAGCAAACTCATTAGTCAACAGAGCCAAATATCAACAGTACAACGATTGAAATTTCTTATGAGAGCCAAAATTTTTAAACTTAAACTTCTTCTAACGCCACTTCTTCAAAATAGACTCGCCCAGGCCGTGGTATTTTGTGGAAGAGCCACACTCAAGGGGCTCGCGAGCCGCAGTTTGCTGAACATGGTCCTAGGCTGGCTGAGCGGCTACACCCAAAGATTGTATTGTCGTTACCACTAGATGGCAATAGAAACTCTTCAAACACCACCAGCTTGAGGCCCAGTCTCTCCGCTAATGATGGACCCATTATTTCACTTCCTTTTATTCTAAAATTAAGCAAAAACAAAACAGAACTGAAATTAACAGTTATATAATTACTTCCAATATAAACACCAACCTTGATGTGATGAAACAAATACAAATCTATAGTAGATGAAATTATTTTCCTGAATTAATTTTGGCTATTTCTAATGACTTTCCCTTAAAGAAATAATTCTAGACATTACTATAATAAGCACCTATATGTCTGTCACTCAGGCTAATAAAATAAAAAATACAATACAATTGTAACCCCATGAATATGTTTCTTTTCTCCCTGTTCCACCCCTCCCCCCAGGTTTCCTATTCTAAAAAGCCTAAACCTGGCTGACAATGTGGCTCAGTAGGTTGAGCATAGTCCCACACATGAGTTCTTCATCATGACTCTTCACCCTTAGTACCTGGCATGGAGAATAAAAAATAAAAGTGTAAAAAATTACACTTTTATTATATAGGATAGACAAGGTATGGAAGCAACCTAAGTGTCCAGCACATGCCCTGTTCTCAGGTTCAATCCCCAGTAGGAGGCATGCAGGAGCAGCTGATTGATGTTTCTCTCTCTTCCCTCTCCCTTCCCCTCTCTGAAATCAATAAAAACATATTTAAAAAAAACAAAAAGCCAAAATCTATGAGTATGCTCAAATATGCCTAGAATCCCTCCATAGGAGCCATAGCTACACCAAAAAAAATGTAAGCTTATATCTGGTTTTTAAAAGAATCTGTCTTCTCTTTACTGATCTGACTTGGTCTGAAATCCTATAAAAATATTTAAAATCTTCATTTTATTATTATAACAGCTTTACTGAGAAAGAATTCACACGCCACACATACACTTCACCCATTTTCAGTCTGTTCGCTGGTTTAGGTGTGGATCCCGTCTCTTTGGGAATCCGCTTTCCCTGGTGGGCTCTGGCCGTAGGAGTGTCCCCTGCCCTGTCTGCACCGGCCGTGCATGACGCTCACCCCTGCCGCCTGGCTCCTTCGGTCCTTCACAGCCTTCCTCATACACGGTTCCCAGCCCCGGCGGCCAGGAAGGCCTGGTGACACTCCCAGCAGAACACGGGCGCTGAGCGGGACTTAAAGGGTGTCCTTTTAACAAACTCTGTGTGGTCTGAAAGTTTCCTAAGTGGCATGTCTACTAGTTTAATTTTTTTCAAAATTGTCTTCTCTCTCCTTTGCCTAGTTCTCACCTTTCCGTGGGAAATGCCAGGAGGAGCCGCAGAGCAGGCTCAGCTCCGAGTTCTCTCCAGGCCTCGGCCACTATGTGTCTCCTCCTGCTGTTGCGGGGGATGGAAGTCCCACGCTGACTCATCTGCAAACAAAGATGGGGTTACTGTCTTATGGCAGAGAAACGTTTAAGTCACAGGATTCCTTTTAACAGAAAAACGTACTAGATTAAGACCAGTCCACTGGCCTTCAAAACGGAGTAAACTAAGTGGAACGCGTGTTAAATCCCATGGATGTCCCGACAGCAGCTCCGTTGGCCACTGTGGCCGTGGGCTCAGCGTCCCTGCCTGGGCGCCTGGCGGAGACCCTGCCCCTGAGCGGGGGAGGGGCCGGAGCCCGTGAATAGTGACCTGCTGGCTGTTCCCTGGGAGAGTGCTGTGGGGTCGAGAGCCGTGAGGCACCTACAGGCCAGCCTGCGCCTCACAGCTGCTGTAGGAAGGGAGACGCGGCATCCCTCGCAGCACCAGCGCAGCCAGGGGGCCGCCTGGGCCTTGGCTTCCAGGGACACCCGCACCCAGTGGGTACACTGCAGGAGCCTGACCAGGGCTGTGAGCTCCATCCTTTCCAATGGGCAGCAAGCATGTCTGACCTTGTTCAGAGAGGAACACCCTGAGGCCCCCCTCCTTCCCAGCTGCTCATGGTGCCCTGGTCCCTCACAGGACATCCAAACCAAGGCAGCCAGTGCTGTGCTCCATCGGACCAGGGAGAATCGTCTCTCAGCAACGCGAGCTGCTAAATAAAAAATACCCACGATTATTAGTTGCATTTTAAATTAAATAGGGTGCTTTAAAAAGTATCTATATACTAGTATATATAAAAGCCTAAGTGGCCGTCTGACCGCCCGACCAGTAGCTATGACACGCAATGACCACCGGAGGCAGATGCTCAACACAGGAGCTTCTGTGACTTGGCAGCTGCGGTTCTTGGGTGACACACCCAAAACCAGAGAGGAAGGAGCCTGATTACAGGGTGAGTCACCCCAGAACCGCCATCTTACAATCTGAGACCCCTTAGGGCAGTGGTCAGCAAACCAGGGCTCACGAGCTACATGCAGCTCTTTGGCCCCTTGAGTGTGGCTCTTCCACAAAATACCATGGCCTGGGCGAGTCTATTTTGAAGAAGTGGCATTAGAAGAAGGTTAAGTTTAAAAAATTTGGCTCTCAAAAGAAATTTCAGTTGTTGTACTGTTGATATTTGGCTCTGTTGACTGATGAGTTTGCCGACCACTGCCTTGGGGGATGTCGGAGAGCCAGTTTTGGCCCAATTCCCACAAGCCAGGCCAAGGGACCCCACCCATGCACGAATCCATGCCCTGGGCCTCTAGTCTTACATAAAATTCAACTCTATATTGCCTTACTAAGCTACTTAGCATCAAACAAAGGCAAAACTAAATTTCACTTTAGACATTTTGAGAGTGTTATCTCTAGGCTGAGGCCTTATGGGAGAGAAACAGTGAGTAAATTCCTCATTTTCCTATGCAGACAGATCTTCCTTTCTTGCTAGTTTGTTACTAGATAGGAGAAAAATAAATCTTAGCAAATGTGCTTAATGTCAAAATGATTTCAGGTAAATTTACCATGACTAGGAAAACATTAGCTCCTGTTCCACCTTCCTGTGCTGCAGCCTGAGGTGAGAGATTGGTTTTCCTGAACATGGTTTGTAAGGGGATCCAGATGGGCAGAGGCGCCAAAAGGCCTGGGGAGGGGGGAGCAAGGAGTGTGCGGGAAGAGAGGGGAGAGAGGGAGGGAGGTCTGGACAAGAGGAGATATGAGATTGTAAATTGGTGCAGCCACTATGGAAAATAGTGTGGAAGCTCCTCAAAAAATTAAAAATAGGGCTACCAAATGATCCAGCAATTCCACTTCTGGGTATTTATCCAAAGAAAACAAAAACACTAATTCAAAAAGATATATGCACCCCTATGTTCATTGCAGCATTATTTACAACTGGAGGCCCTGTGCACGAGATTTGTGGACTGGGGGAGGGGGGGGGCCCTCAGCCTGGCCTGTGCCCTCTTGCGGTCCGGGACACCTTGGAGGATGTGCGCCTCCAGCCCAATCCCCCCATGGATTGCGCCTGCGGCCCAATTCCCCGCCCGCCCCCCCCCCCCCCATGGATTGGGCCTAAGCCGGCAGTCAGACATGCCTCTCACAAGTCTGGGACCCCTCACTCCTTACTGGCTGCCTTCAGCGGAGGTGGGAGCTTGCCAGCTGTGAGCTTGGCTTCTGGCTGAGTGCTGCTCTCCCTGTGGGAGTGCACTGACCACCAAGGGGCAGCTCCTGTGTTGAATGTCTGCCTCCTGGTGGTCAGTGCACATCATAGCGACTGGTCATTCTGTCATTTGGTCTATTTGCATATTACACTTTTATTATATAGGATAGACAAGGTATGGAAGCAACCTAAGTGTCCATCACTAGGCAAATGGGTAAAGAAGATGGGGTACATATACATAATGGAATATTACCTAGACATAAAAAAGAATGAAATCTTGCCACTTGTGACAGCATGGATGTACCTAAATGGTATTGTATTAAATAAAATAAGTCAGACAGTCTAAGGCAAATGTGATCTCACTTATATGTAGAATCTAAAAAACAAAGTAAATGAACAAACAAAACAGAAACAAACTCATAGATACAAAGAACATTTTGATGGTGGCCAGATGGGAGCTGGGTGAAAGGTGAAGGGGTTGAGAAGTACAAATGCCAGCGATGAAAACAGTCACGGGGCTGGGAGCACAGCCCAGGGAATGCTGTCAGCAATATTATAATATATGCATGGTGTCAGGTGGGCACAAGGTTTATCGGCGTGGCCACTGTTAGGTTATGTAAATGTCTAGTCACTGTGCTGTGTACCTGAAACTAATATAATATCGTATGCCCGCTATAATTGAAAACATTCTTTAACGAGGAGCTAGTGACCACCTCAGCAAGTGGAACTTTGGGTGAGAGATGTTATAGCAGATTTTTCTGATGTTTCCTGGTGTGGTGTTGTTGGAACCTTTCCTTTTCCTCTCCATAACATTTTATCCACATTATTTGGGGATTTTTTCAGTAGTTTGGGGGTTTTAAAAACATATGGCTGGCCCTGGTTGGAGTGGCTCAGTCTGTTGAGCATTGCCTGTGCTCCCAAAGGCTGCTGGTTGCATCCCCATCGGTGCCCTTGCTGGTGGCAGGCTGGGTGCCCAGTGGGGCGTGCAGGAACCAGGATGGGGTGGCGCTCTCGCACACTGACGGCTCCTCTGGGGAACCCAGTCAGATCTGAGGCCCCTGGTCCGCCTGTGCCGTGCCTGGGAGACACCTGAGAAGGGACTGCTTCGCAGCAGGCAAGGATGAAACATCTGCGATGAACGAGGGGCTCCCTGCCACGCATTTGCAGAGAAGAGAAGCGCCTGGAAGCACTTTCTCTCCTCACAGCGCCCCTGCTGGGGAGAAGTCTGTGTCTGTTTCTCCATGTTTTTCTGTCTGTCCTCATACTGAGCAGCTCAATAGCCACACACACCCCATCTGAAACTCCCTCTTCCCTTAGGGTTGCGATCACAGTGACATCTATAATAATAAACGTGTAATATGCTAATTAGGCCGGACGTCCTTCCAGACGACCTTCTGGAGGAAGAAGCCCAGGTCCTGGGTGCCAGAGGGAAGCTGGTGCCAGAGGGAAGCTCTGGGGGAGGGAGGGGAGGAAGGCCTACTCTTGTAGGAATTTCGTGCATCGGGCCTCTAGTAAGAATGAAGTAGCAATGTCAGCGTGTGTGCGTGGTGTGCTCACACTCCACGTGGGCGTGTGCCTGCCCAGGAGGGTGGCGACCCTGTTCCTCGCCGAGCAGCCCGCCCTGGCACCGGGAAGCCAGAGGCTGGAGGCTAGATGGAGGCCGCAGAGAGACAGGTGCCAGGAAGGCAAACCAGCACCAGCCCCAGCAGCAATGCTTCCAGGCTTCACCCACAGAGGCAGGCGCAGGCCCTGCGGGGCCGGGGGGTGGCGCACAGGGTCACAGAGGGCAGACAGGTTTGGGCTCCAAAGTGGGTGTTCTTTGCCCATTACCTCATCCCAAACCAGCCTCCACCCCACCTCCCAGGAAGCCGCGCACGTGCTCCGCGGCAGGTACTGGTGTAAATTATTAAAGCATCTTTCAGGCTATTTATGTCCCGATGCTCCAACCACACCAAGTCTTCGCGCTCTGGTAGGAGATGGAGCATTTGTCACAGCGTCGCCTGGGCCTTCTCTCCACGTTGTGACCACGTCCAGGAGAGAGAGAGAGAGAGAGACAGAGAGAGAGAGAGAGAGAGAGAGAGAGAGAGAGAGACAGAGAGAGAGAGAGACAGAGAGAGAGAGAGACAGAGAGAGAGAGAGACAGAGAGAGAGAAAGGGAGGGAGGGTTGGAGGGTTGGAGGGAAAGAGGGGGGAGGGAGGGCGGGAGAGGCCGCAGGCTGGTTAGCACCGCTGCACCAGTTGCAAGCAACCCGGGCCTGTCCCATCAGCCCCAGCCCCGCCCCACCCCCAGCCCCAGCACCCCCCCCCCCGCCCCGCCCCGCCCCCCCCAGCCACAGCCCCGCCTTGCCCCGCCCACCCAGCTGGTACCCAGGGCAGCGACTGGTCACCACTCACTGGCTCCCGCCAGAGTATGTCCCAAGGAAATGAAAAGGGGGAGGGGGGGTGTTTGGCACCTTCCCAGTGCCCCTCCGCACACGCGCCTGTCTCTGACCCACACAGGACTCCCCGGGAGCGGCCCCGCGCACCGGCGCCTCACCTGCTGCCGCGTGGCTGCTGCTCTGAGGGCGCGGAACCTGCGCTTCCACACGCGTCCGGGCCACGCTTGTCCCAACCTTCCCACGTACACAGCGAGGCCACATGCATCTAAGAATGAGACTCTTCTGGCCAAGGGGGTCGTGTGATAGCTGGGTCCGGGGCTCCTGCTGGCTATGGTGGCCGCAGGTCCCAGGGGCCGTGGCCTGGAGGGAGGAGGCCCCAGACGCCCTGCTGCGCTCCGAGGTGATGTGGACAGACGCTCACCGAGTGGTCACTCCGATGCTCCTGAGATGGCCATCCCTTTCCTGGCCATTCACAGGTACAGTGCAAAGCCGTATTCACTTCCTTGTTTGTAATAGTTTTTTGTTTAAGTAATTTGAGAAACTATAGTGTGTGTGTGTGTGTGTTTTTGCTAATCCTTACCTGAGGATACTTTTTCCATTGATCCTTGGAGAGAGTGGAGGGGACGGAGGAAGAGAGAGAGAGAGAGAGAAACATTGATGTGAGAGAGCCACATCCATTGGTTGCCTCCCACTTGTGCCCAGGGCCTGACCAGGACCAGGGATCAAACTTGCAACCCAGGTACGTGCCCTTGACCAGGAATTGAACCCTCAACCTTTCAGTCTGCAGGCGGATGCTCTAACCATTGGGAAACCAGTCAGGGAGTAATATTCCATTATATATGTGCCCCACACCTTTTATTTTTATTAAATATATTTTTATTGATTTCAGAGAGAGAGAGATAGAAACATCAATGATGAGAGAGAATCATTGATCGGCTGCCTCCTGCATGCCCAACACTGGGGATCAAGTCCATAACCTCCTGGTTCATAGGTTGATGCTCAACCACTGAGCCACACTGGCTGGGCTGTTCCACACCTTTTATACCCACTCATCTATTGATGGGCATTTGGGTTGCTTCCATATCTTGGCTATTGCAAATAATTTTGCAATGAATATGGGGGTGCATATATTCTTACAAATTAGTGTTTTGGGTTTCTTGGAATATATGCCCAGAAATGGAATTGCCGAGTCATAAGGCAGTTCATTTTTAATTTTTTGAGGAACCTGCATGGTGTTCTCCACAGTGGCTGCACAAGTCTGCGTTCCCACCAGCAGTGTGCGCGAGTTCCCTTTTCTCCATGAGAAACTTTTGTTTAGACTTGTTCATTTATTGCAAAATTTCTCAGAGGTTTTCTTTATTTTATTTTTTTAAGTCTTTTTAAAAAATATTTTTATTGACTTTAGAGAGAGAATGGGAGGTGAGAGAGACAGATCGGCTGCTCCCTGCACGCCCCCTCCCAGGGATTGAGCCTGCCCCCTGGGCATCAGACAGGGAGGCAACATTTTGGTGCCCAGGAAGACGCCACACAACTGTGCCCCTGGCTGGGCTCTCGGAGACTCTCTATTTGGACGTGTTGTGAGTTTCCTGGAGAGGTTGGGCAGGCTCTAGTTTGACCACAGGATCCTTTTCTGCAGGCATTTCATAGGAAAAGCGCTCCTAGAAGTCCATTAAAGCGTGAAGGGTGAAACACTGCACTACAGACTCTAGATCGTAAGGTCTTCAGAAACCAGATAGGAGGAGGTGACACCACTTGCCCCAGGGTGTGTCCTTGGAGGTTTCTGAGACAGTGCTCTGGGGTTTGGACATGGTCATCATTACCTCTTTGAGAAGAAAGACAAAAATTGTAATTACAGCAACACACATTTTTTAATGGTATTTTCCAAAGTTTTCAAGGCTCTAGCCTGGAAGAAATCAAAAGAATGTTAGTCGGCTGGCTGCCTGGGGCATTAAGGGGTACTAAAGCATCATTAGAAGCACAAGCAATGAAAAATTTTTAAAAAAGGATAAACTGAACTTCATCAAGATTAAAAAGTTGTGTGCTTCAACGAACACTTTCAAGAAAACGAAAAGCTGCCCACAGCATGGAAGAAAACCTTGGTGAGTTATACATCTGTTAAGGGGCTAGTATGCAGAGCACATAAAGAACTCATACAACTTAGCAATGAAATGACAAATAAACTAATCAAGAAATGAGAATCATCTTTCTCCAAAAAAGATATACAAATGGCCAATAAGCAAAGAAAATGGTCAAGCCATTAGTTATTGGGAAAATGAATACCACTTCACCACTGTAGGATGGCTGTTTTAAAACACATGGGCAGCCCTGGCTGGTTTGGCTCAGTGGATAGATTGTCAGCCCATGGGCTGAAGAGTCCCGGTTCAATTCTGGTCAAGGGCACGTACCTTGGTTGAAGGTTCCCTGGCCCTGGTCAAGGTGCATGCAGGAGGCAACCAGTTGATGTGTCTCTCTCACATTGATGTTTCTCTCTGTCTCTCCCTCTCCCTTCCACTCTCTAAAAATCAATGGAAAAATATCCTCAGGTGATGATTAACAAAAACAAAGACAAAACAAAACAAAAAAAAAGATGGGCAATAACAAGTGTCAGCAGGATGTGGAGGAACTGGGGCCTCGTGCATTGCTCTCGGGAATGTAAACTGGCCAGGCAGCTGCTTTGGGAAACATCAATCAGCAGCGCCTCCAAGAGCTGAACACAGTAAAGCATAGGATGCAGCAATTCTACTCAGTGGGATCGGGCCTAAACAGGCAGTCGGACATCCCTCGAGGGGTCCCATATTGGAGAAGGTGCAGGCTGGGCTGAGGGACACACACCCCCATGCATGAATTTCATGCACCGGGCCTCTAGTATATATATATATTAGAGGCCCGGTGCATGAAATTCATGCACGGGGAGGGGGTGTGTGTCCCTCAGCCCAGCCTGCATTCTCTCCAGTCTGGAATCCCTCTCATAATCCAGGACTGCTGGCTCCCAACCACTCGCCTGCCTGCCAGCCTGATCACCCCCTAACCACTTACCTGCCAGCCTGATCAATGCCTAACTGCTCCCCTGCAGGCCTGATTGCCCCTAACTGCCCTCCCCTGCTGGCTTGGTCACCCCTAACTGCCCTCCCCTGCCAGCCTGGTCACTTCCAACTGCCTTCCCCTGCAGGCCTGGTCCCCACCCCAACTGCCCTCCTCTGCAGGCCTGGTTGCCCCCAACTGCCCTCCCCTGCAGACCTGATCGCCCCCAACTGCCCTCCCTTGCAGGCCTGATCCCACCCAACTGCCCTCCCCTGCTGGTCTGATTGCCCAAAACTGCCCTCCCCTGCTGGCCATCTTGTGGTGGCCATCTTGGGTCCACATTGGGGAAGCCATCTTTGACCACATGGGGATGGCCATCTTGTGTGTTGGAGTGATGGTCAATTTGCATATTACTCTTTTATTAGATAGGATATATATATATCTTAGAGGCCCAGTGCATGAATTTGTGCATGGGTGGGGTCTGGCCAACCTGGCCAGGGGGAGGGGACATGGGTGGTTGGTCGGCCTGCCTGCTGGTCAAACTCCTGGTCGAGGGGACAATTTGCATATTAGCCTTTTATTATATAGGATACACACTGAGTGGCTAGATTATTATGCGTTCAGGGATCATAATAACCTGGCCACTCAGTGTGTGTGTGGTGTGTGTGTGTGTGTGTGTGTGTGTGTGTGTGTGTGTGTGTGTAAAGGTATAGTCTTTATCAATAGACAATCTGTCCTTTCTGCCCCCAGTAGGAAAATGTTGAAAAATATTTAAAGAAAATCAGTTTGAAAGGACGCCAAACTATGCACCAGCCGAGGGTACCTACAGCAGAGTCTGCCGGGACCAGTTCAGATGACTGAGTACTCATCCCACTGGTGACAGAACAAGGGGGTGTTGTTTAAAGCCAAGTCTCTCCATGCTCACAAGCCCAGGCCCGTGCTCCTCTGGCCGAGCGCTCTCCCAGGCAGGCATCTGCTTCCCCAGCCTCTGGATATGAAGGGGGAATCCGCCTGTACGGAACTAGTTTTCTGACTGATTACCAGACTTTTTGTTATTGCTACATCTTATTTCTAACTTCCCTTTGCCTCTGACCACCACATGGATGTCCGTGTGCTTAGAGCCATTATAACGCATGGGTGGCCAGTAAAATGCAGACACTCTGAGGCTGCAGATCAGCAGCACACTGCTTCCCTGCTCTCCGGCCTGTTCAGGCGGCCTTTCCCCAGGTTCCCCCGAGCTGGAGCCTCGCGGTGCCTGTCCCTCTGCTACTCAGGGACTCAGAGGCCTCCGTTTGCAGGACTGTGGGGGGAAGCTGAGCCTCTGAGTCCCTGGGTAGCAGAGGGACAGGCACTGAGAAAGGGAGGGAAGAGGGACCGCCTGCTGTAGCAGAAAGACAGCTGAGCTGCGAGCCCCCACTCTGGTCCTCGGCCGTCGCCTTTGGGTGGTAAGACCTTGGACACGTCCATCCCTTCTCTGGGCCTCTTTCCCTCCCTCTGCAAAAGCGACCGAATCACATGACTGGAGAAGCCTCTTTTAAATCCAGGTGTTGCTCATCAATCACTTGGGAAATAATGTGAAACGTTGAATGAGCAGTGACTCACTGGGGGACCTCTAACACTGTCCTGGTTATTTCCAGTGCAGCCAATGAGGCGGGGCTGCGTCTGAGAAACACGTTGCTAGGTGATGTCATTGCAGCAACATCCTGGATCCTGGATTGCACTGTTACAGCCTGGCTGCCGCCAAGGCCCAGCCATCGCTTCTAGGTTACAAGCCTGCCTAGGCTGTGACTACTGAGTATGGTAGGCAACTGTAACATGGTGATAAGTATGTGTGTATCTGAATGTTAAAGGGGTAGTGAAAACACAACCTGGGAGATGAAATGGCCACCGTGTGGGGCACTCAGCATGGACGGCACCTGCAGGGCTGCAGGTTGCTCTGGGTGAGCAGCACACACAAGAAGAAGACCTCAGCCAGGTGTGCGGGTCCTGGTGCCCCGCCTGCCACTCCCCCTGAAGCCGCTGGGTCGCTCCCGGGACCACAGGGTCTGGGTGCCACAGCTCATCAGGCACAGCCACGTGGCCTGTACTCCACATTGTGTCGGCTGCTATAATAGGTGTGGACAATATTACCATTTGGTGTTAGAAATAAGTATTAACTTGATTTTGCCATTTTCTCTACATACTTTGGAGCCCATAACATTTCTTAGAGAACGCAAACATTTTCAAGGGCCCTTAAACTGCAAGCAGGTGCCCTAGCCGGTTTGGCTCAGTGGATAGAGCATCAGCCTACGGACTGAAGGGTCCCTGGTTTGATTCCTGGTCAGGGCACATGCCTGGTTGCAGGCTCGATCCCCCATAGGGGATGTGCAGGAGGGAGCTGATCAATGATTCTCTCTCATCATTGATGTTTCTATCTCTCTCTCCCTCTCCCTTCCTCTCTGAAATCAATAAAATATGTGCTTTTAAAAAATGCAAGCAGGCTCTGGGCCTGGCAGCTGCCCTCCCAGCTCTGCTACCTTTGCTGACTGGCTCTGATTGTCTGATTGCGTCCACATCCGGGCCCAGTGAAATCTATCAGGTGGTGTCTGATGGTGAAATCTATCAGGTGGTGTCTGATGGTGGCTGTGATAAAGGGGCTGGCAAGAGCCGGGCAGGCGCAGGGGCCTGGAAACTCACAGCAGACACACATTCTCCATGAGCGCCTCCAAGGAGCCGACTTCAGCAGAATCATGAGGAGTGTCTGCTGCGCTATGTGTGGTGGGAGGAGGGAAGGTGTTTTCCTTAAAACAGAAGCACACACCAGCCAAAGAAAGGCAGCCATATGACCCTGCTCACCCCGAGGCCGGCTGCCAAGTGACCCAGCTGAGAGAGATTGGGAGGCAAGGAGAACTGGGACCACTGCACTGTGGACAGGGCAGGAAGTGGGGAGGGAGTCTAGGATGCTTTGAGCAGAACTCAGAGACCAAGCAAGCCTGAGCACATTTCCCCCGAAGAATTCAGCCACCACTGTCTGTGCTGGACAGCTCTTAGAAGATACGGCACAGCATCCCTCAGCGTCAGGCATCCTCTGGGCCCAGCTGTGGCTGGCCTGGGTCCCCATCCCCGTTGAGGGTAGGACTTGGGCTGCCAAACCCACAGGGCCTCAACAAAGTGAGAAACCAACCCCCCACTGAGGTGGTGCCACCGTTCCTGGTGGCAGGGGAGCACAAGGCTGAGCCCGCTGGTCCGCACGCCCCCGGCCGCCACCCCTGTGGACTCCTGCCCACACCTGAGTGATGGTTGCTGCTAACACTGACCACTGAGAAAGCCAGTGCTTAAGTCCTACTGCGTTTCTTTCCCAGTAAGGACTAGTGCTGCTCAGCGTGCTGCTTGTTGAACTTCTCTCTGGCTGTCCCAGGCCCACGCATGGCCAGTGAGCCACAGGGTGTGGGAAGCAGCCCAGGAGTAGTGTCACCTCAGAACCCTTCCTGCTGCTACTGAGCCAAGTGAGCATGTCCACCTGTGTCCAAGTGAGCATGTCCACCCATGTCCAAGTGAGCATAGCATGTCCATACGTGTCCAAGTGAGCACGTCCACCCGTGTCCAAGTGAGCACGTCCACCCGTGTCCAAGTGAGCACATCCACACGTGTCCAAGTGAGCATGCCCACCCGTGTCCAAGTGAGCAATGTCTACCCATGTCCAATTGAGCATGCCCACACGTGTCCAAGTGAGCATGCCCACCCGTGTCCAAGTGAGCAATGTCCACCCATGTCCAAGTGAGCATGTCCACCCGTGTCCAAATGAACATGTCCACCCGTGTCCAAGTGAGCATGTCCATCCGTGTCCAAGTGAGCATAGCATGTCCACATGTGTCTAAGTGAGCATGTCCACCTGTGTCTAGGTGAGCATATTCAGGCCATGAAACGAGCAGAAAGGAAAGGAAAGTGAGAGCTAAGTGATGAAAAGTTAACAGGAGATTTTGTAGAGAAGTTTTAATGATCACCAATATAAGGAAACTGTTTTTTCTTTTAAAACTGTTGGCCGGTGTGGCTCAGTTGGTTGGGCGTTGTCCCATGCTTCAAAGGGTTGCTGGCTTGATTCCCAGTCAGAGCACATGCCCGGGTTGTGAGCTTGATCCCCTGTGTGGGGTGTGCAGAAGGCCGATTAATGTTTCACTCTCACATCAATGTTTCTCTCTCTCTCTCTCCCTTCCTTTCCCTTCCCTTTTCTCTAAAAAACAAACAAAAACAAAACAAAATACCACACAAACAAGCAAAAAAACTATTTCCCACAAACCTTCAGCAGTACAATTCCATTTTTAAAATGTTTATCCAAATCAAAACAACAATGAGGTACCATGTCACACCTGTCAGAATGGTTATCATCAACAAATCAACAAATGGCAAGTGCTGGCGAGGATGCGGAGAAATAGGAACCCTTGTGCAATGCTGGTGGGAATGCAGCTGGTACAGCCACTGTGGAGAACAGTATGGAGTTTCCTCAAAAAATTAAAATTGGAACTCCCATTTGACCCAGTAATACCACTTCTAGGAATATATCCCAAGAAATCAGAAACACCAATCAGGAAGGATATATGCACCCCTATGTTCATAGCAGCACAATTAACAATAGCTAAGAAGGAACTCCTGTCATTTGCAACAGCATGGATGGACCTAGAGAGCATTATGCTAAGCGAAGTAAGTCAGTCAGAGAAAGGTAAGTATCACATAATCTCACTCATTTGTAGAATATAGTGAGCAACATAAACTGATGAACAAAAATAGAGCCAGAGACAGAGAAGCATTAAACAGACCGTCAAACCTAGAGGAAAGGCGCGGGGACGGTGGGGGTGGGGGGAGAGAGTTTGGTTAGGGGGAGTGTAAGAGATCAACTAAAGGACTTGTATGCATGCATATAAGCATAACCAATGGACACAGACAATGGTGGGGGGGGCGGTGCGCGAGGGCATGTGCTGGGGTGGGAGAGGGCTGGGAGAGGTCATTGGGGGGAAAAGGAGACATATGTAATACTTTCAACAATAAAGAATTAAAAAATGTTTATCCAGAAAAAAAAACTGTTTATGCAAATTCCATTAGGATAGACAACAAAATACTTAGGAATGGGTTTAATGAAAGAAGTGCAAGATATGCATACTGAAAACTAAAAATATTGTTCAAAGAAATTGAAAAAGACTGAAGTAAGTGGAAGAACATGTTCCAGGATTGGAAGATTTCATGTTAAGATGGCAACAGTACCTAGAATGACAAACTGATTCAATGCATTTCCCATCAAAACCTCCGCTGGTTTGTTTTTTGCAAAATTGACAAGCTTATCTCAAACTCCTATGGAAATGCCAGAGACCAGAGTAGTAAAATCAATCTTGAAAAAGAACAAAGTTAGGGGACTCACATTTTCTGATTTCAACACTAACTACAAAGTTGCAGCAATTAAGACTGAAATACTGGGATAGCATAAACACAAAAATCAATGGAACAGAATTGGAAGTTCAAAAATAAACTCTGACCTTTATGGTCAATTGATTTTCGTCAAGTGTGCAAAAAATTTAAGGGAGAAAGAACAGTCTTTTCAACAAATGATGCTGGGAAAACTGGATATATATATATACATATATGAATGAAGTTGGACCTCCACCTCACATCTTATCAAAAATTAACTCAAAATGGGTCTGTGAAGCTGCAACCAGCATGGCTAGGGTTCAGGATCTGAAGAAGGGGCTGAAGCACAAATGAAAACACTAGACAAGAAATATGAATTTAGAAATCATGGGGGAGCCAGGTGGAAACTTCCCTCTAACAGAGAAACTACTGGAAACCCTGAAGCTGCCATCTTTTTATTCACTTGAATACACATTTGCCCTTTAGGAATGCAAACAGGCATATCAAAGGTAAAGTTTGGTAAACAGTAAAAGGATTATCAGGTTAGGGGATTGCCTTGAGCCATTTGGCCAACAGCAGGGCAATATTATGCTGATTTTCAGCCCTGCTAAGTATCAAAGTCCATTAGCCTTCTAGTGGGACTTTTTCCGTTAATATGCTAACTACTCTTGGTCTTTGCCTCCAGCCTGGGTCAAAGACATAACTCTAAGAGTTAAAAGTATTAAACTCTTAGAAGCATAGATGGGGCAAATCTTTGTGAGTTTAGATTAGGCAATGGTTCTTATATAAGACACCAAAAGTATAAGCAAAAATAACAATAAGCTAGACTTCATAAAAATAAAAAAACTTTTGTGCTTCAAAGGACACCATCAAAAAGTGAAAAGACATTCACAGTGGAGACAATGGTTGCAAATCATACATCCAATAAGGGACTTTTGTTATGGACTGAACTGTGTTCCCCTATATTCATATTTTGAAGCCCTAGGCCCCAGTGTGATTGTATTTGAGGCAAGGCCCTTAATGAGATAATTAAGGTTGAATGAGATCATAAGGATGGGCCATACTCCAATATGATTGGTATCCTTATAAGTAGAGGAAGAGACACCAGGGATGTGGACACAGAGAAAAGACCATGTGAAAACACTGCCTACAGGTCAAGGAGAGAGTCCTCACTAGAAACCAACCCTGCCGGAACCTTGGCCTTGTAGTACCAGACTCCAGAACTGTGAGAAAATAAATACATGCTGTTTAAGCCCCCGATTCTGTGGTATTTTTATCATGGTAGCCTGAGTAGATTAATGCAGACTTGTATCTAGAATATACAAAGAACCATTACAACTAAAAAACAAAAAGACAGACTAATTTAAAAATGAGCAATGTATAAAAAGAAAAAAATAAATAAAAATGAGCAATGGTCCAAATAATCAGTTTTCTTTAAAAGATATACAAATAAAAAAAATAAAAGATATACAAATGGAATGATGCTAGATATCATTAGCCATCAGGAAAATGAAAATGAAAACCATAATGAGATACCTCCACATCAGCTAGGATGGCTATAATCACACTGACAATAGCAAATGTCTATAAGACATGGAGAAATCGAGCCCTCATACACTGCTGGTAGCTGCCATGGAAAGCAGTTTGGCAGTTCCTCAAAAAGTTAAACAGTTTCCATGTGACCCAGCAACTTCACACCTAGGTTTATATTCAAGAGAACTGAAAATGTGTCCATGAAAAAATGTGTACATGACTGTTCATAGCAGCATTATTCATAATTGCTAAAAATTGGAAACAAGCCAAATGTCTATCAACTGATAAATGGATACACAGAACATGGCATGTCCATAGATGGAATATTATTCAGCCATGAAAAGAAATTAAGTACTGATAAATGCTGCAACTTGGATGAGTCTTGAAAATAGTATGCTAAGTCAGTGGTCGGCAAACCACAGCTTGCAAGCCACATGCAGCCCTTTGGTCCCTTGAGTGTGGCTCTTCCACAAAATACCACGTCTGGGTGCACACGTACAGTGCAATTGAAACTTCATGGCCCATGCGCAGAAGTCAGTTTTCGGCTCTCAAAAGAAATTTCAATCGTTGTATTGTTGATATTTGGCCCTGTTGACTTATGAGTTTGTCGACCACTGTGCTAAGTGAAAGGAAGCAGCTACTAAAGGCAGTATATTGTGTAATTCCATTTATATGAAATGCCCAGAATAGACAAATCTACAGACAGCAGATTGGTGGCTGCGAGGTGCTGGAAGTGACTCTTATGGAACCTGGGTTTCTTTTGGAATATGTGACAAAAATGTCCTGGACTTAGATGGCAGCAAAGGATGTACAACCTGAAAATATGCTAAAAACCACGGGATTATATCCTTTTCCTTTTTTTAATTCTCACCTGAGGATATTTTTTTAATTGATTTTAGAGAGAAAGAAAGGGGAGAGAGAGAGAGAGAGAAATAGATCAATTGGTTGCCTCCCATACATGACTCAACTGGGGATCAAACCCACAACCTAGGTGTGTGCCCTGATGGGAATCTTTTGGTGCATAGGACAATGCTCCAACCAACTGAGCCACGTGGTCAGGGATGGGTTCTATTCTTTAGAATGGTGAATTTTATAATGTGTTACTTACCTATCTATATATATAAAAAGCCAGTGACCATAACGGCCATAATGACCAGTCACTATGACGCCTACTGTGGCCAGTGAACCAACCGATCAGGGCCAGCCAACCACCCATGTCCCCTCCCCCCAGCCTCTGGCCCCCAATCAGCACCCACCATACCATTCAGTAGTGGGGCCGGCCGGCCAATTGCCCACGCCCCTTCCCCCAGCTGGCCCAGCCCTGATTGGATCCCAATCAGTGTGGGCCAGCTGGCCAACCTCCTGCCATCTCCTTCTCTCTACAGTCCCAGCCCCAATCTGCCCCAATTGGGGCTGGGCCAGCCAAGCAGACCCCACCCGTCCATGAATTGGTGCACTGGGCCTCTAGTAGCTTATAAAGCTGTTATTTAAGAAACTAAAAAATATGTATGCAGATATACAAATTAAAGGAGTTTTTAAAATGTAAGTATAGTAGCCTACATATTGTTTTGTCCACTAGGTTAAAATCTCCAAGCCACTTAATTTGGTTTTTGTTTGTTTGGTGTTTTTTCTTTCTTCCCCTTCCTTGTATGGGTGCTATAGGATGCTGGTTCCTCCCCATTTTTCTCCTTTGTCTAGAGTTGTGTCCAGAAGGCATGCTCTGCTCTCAGCAAGCAGCAGGGCCCCCCTCTTCCCCCCATGCCTCCTGAGGGGGGCGGGTCAGGGCAAAGGTCAGGCTGATCTGTGTCTTGTGCGCCCCTCCCTCCCCCTGGATCCTGAGCATGGTGTCCAACTCCCCTTTGCAGGGGTGACCCCTGGTCGCAGCCTCTGGAGGATATAAAATGTGGATGATGCTGTGCATGTGGGACCTGGGACTGGAGGTGGGTGGGTGGGTGGAACATGTCTTTTTCAACAGATATCATTTGTAGTTTCAGTTTTTACCACATGCTACAGCTGAAATTGTGTCTCATCCTCCCACCCCCAACTCTATGTTGAAGTCCTCTTTCTCTAAAATCAATGCAAACATATCCTTGGGTGAGGATTTAAAAATTAAAAAAAAAAATACACACACACACACATATATACACACATATACATATATATCAAAGTATGTAATTTTAGGAGACATATTGTTTTTAGATTTATAACAACAGCTCCCTTTCCCATCCCCTGTTCGATCTTTACAAACAGCCTCTTTCAACCCTTTTGCCCTTCCTTCTGCTATTTACTTCCCTATTTCTAAATAACATCCTCATACCACTACTTCTTGATTTTTAACATATTATCAATTGACTTCCTGTTATGAAACATGAGAATTCAGGTTCTCTAATCTTTCCCATCCCCAAAACCATACACTACCCTCACTGTAGTCATAGTACAATATTTAGTTAAAACAAACATTCAGTGATTGTTATTTTTATTAAACTAATATGTTCACAGCCAAGCTATATTTGTATATGATTACATTTCTCCCCTTGGAAACTTAGTCTCCATTGTGTTAAACATTTCGTCATCTTTAAAACATGCTGTTTTCTATGTATTTGATGCAAACTTTCTCAGTCTCTGCCGGTTCTTCCCAATCAGACAGCTTCTCGGGCTTATAACTCTCCTGTCTCCTCAGATGTTTGTGCTCGCACAGGACTGCCGGGCCCTTGCTGGGAGCTCATGCTGAGTCTCCCGTGTTGAGTCTTCTACTTCCCCACTTTTTAAATTTACTCCCTTTCCACATTCTTCATTATTTCCTGAGAACGTATGTTTGGCAAGTACATTATTTAAATATCTGAAGATACCTTCCTGTGATTAACAAATTGTACTGGTTAGTAGCTGGGCTGGGTATAGACTTCCTAGACTAAAGCCATTCTCTGTCAGATGTTGGGAGGTTCTGTCCCACTACTTTCCAGCTTGTAGTGTTGCTGTTGAGAAGTTATTGCTCTGATTTCTAATCTTTAGTTTGTGGTCTGTTTCTTCTCTTTGGGAGGTTTTAGGATTTTTTTTTTTTTTTTTTTTTTTTTTATCCTGGGTGCTGTGAAGTAGCATAAGGACGTACCTCAGCATTTGCCTTTGTCAGGTTAAACTCTTCAAATTGGGACCTTAACTTTATCCGAATTTACAGTGGGTCCTTATTAACATCAATAAGTGTGGAGATGCCCGGCCGGCGTGGCTCAGTGGTTGAGCATCAATTTAAGAACCAGAAAGTCACAGTCCGATTCCCAGTCAGGGCACATGCCCAAGTTGTGGGCTTGATCTCCAGTGGAGGGTGTGCAGGAGGCAGCAGATCAATGATTCTTTCTCATCATTGATGTTTCTCTCTCTCTTCCCCCTTCCTCTCTGAAATAAAAAATATATATATTTAAAATATATAGGTGTGAAGAAGTGGAAGGGAAAGGCTCTCCATCTATTCTAGTTAGTAACAATTACTGTACACCAAATGAGAAGAGATACCCTATTTTATTGGTTCAATGGTGGCTGAATGTGCACAGAAAACATTTTTAGGTCAAATCCTGGGCTCTGAGAAAGAGTAGTGTAACTTGCATCTTGCAAGAATTATAGTTCACGAAGGTCCTTTCAACTGCTCAAAAGCCCTTTCCCTGAGGTTGTGATTGAAACAGCATGTGGATTCTGTACCTGCTGTCCATCAGAATTGCCCACAGAGAAGAGACAGCACAGGTGTGCCCAGGGCTAGGGTTGGGTAATCCCAGAGGAAATTGTAACAATTGGCATTTGAAAGATGTACCCAGGCCAACACCAGAGATTACTGTTTAAAATAACCTGCCAGGGACTAAGCTGATTGGAGTGTCATCTCATGCCCCAAGATGGTGAGTTTGGTTGGGTTGGGGCACATACGCAGGTTGCGGGTTCACCCCAGTCAGCGCGCATATGCACGTATGGGAAGCAACTGATCAATGTTTCTCTCTCACATGGGTGTTTCTCTCTCTCCCCCTGCTTCCTCTAAAGATCAATAAGAAACATATTCTCTGGTGAGGATTAAAAACATAAAACATTAAATACGTGTGTGTGTGGATTGTTTCACTTCTAGGAACGTGTGTCCATTTAGTGATAATGACTGATGTTTACTGCGTACTGTGAGCCAAGTGCTGCACCCAAACACATCAAATGCTGGGTGGCACCTGTCAGGAAGGTGCTATGCTTGCCCCCAGGTTGGAGATGCCCATCTTGCCCAAGGTCAAAGTTGCACAGCTCACTAGCAGCAGGAAGGATTTTTAAAAAATTTAATAAATCTTTATTGTTCAGATTATTACAGTTGTTCCTCTTTTTTTCCCCCATAGCTCCCCTCCACCTGGTTCCTACCCCACCCTCTGCCCTTACCTCCCCACACTGTCCTCATCCATAGGTGTACGATTTTTGTTCAGTCTCTTCCCGCATCCCCCATACCCTTTTCCCCCTGAGAATTATCAGTCCACTCCCTTTCTATGCCCCTGATTCTATTATATTCACCAGTTTATTCTGTTCATCAGATTTTTTATTCACTTGATTTTTAGATTCACTTGTTGATAGACATGTATTTGTTGTTCATAATTTTTATCTTTACCTTTTTCTTCTTCTTCCTCTTCTTAAAGAATACCTTTCAGCATTTCATATAATACTGGTTTGGCAGTGATGAACTCCTTTAGCTTTTTCTTATCTGTGAAGCTCTTTATCTGACCTTCAAGTCTGAATGATAGCTTTGCTGGGTAGAGTAATCTTGGTTGTAGGTTCTTGCTATTGATCCTTTGAATATTTCTTGCCATTCGCATCTGGCCTGCATAGTTTCTGTTGAGAAATCAGCTGACAGTCATATGGGTGCTCCCTTGTAGGTAACTAACTGTTTTTCTCTTGCTGCTTTTAATATTCTCTCTTTGTCTTTTGCTCATGGCATTTTAATTATGATGTGTCTTGGTGTGGTCCTCTTTGGATTCCTTTTGTTTGGGGTTCTCTGCGCTTTGTGGACTTGTAAGTCTATTTCTTTCACCAGGTGGGGGAAGTTTTCTGTCATTATTTCTTCAAATAGGTTTTCAGTATCTTTCTCTCTCTCTTCTTCTGGCACCCCCATAATCCAGATGTTGGTACGCTTGAAGTTGTCCCAGATGCTCCTTACACTATCTTCATGTTTTTGGATTCATTTTGCTTTTTGCTTTTCCAGTTGAGTGTTTTTTTGTTTCTTTTTATTTCAGATCTTTGACTTAATTCTTGTGTTCCTCTAGTCTGCTGTTAGGTCTCTGTATAATATTTGTTATTTCAGTCAGTGTATGCTTAATTTTTAGTTAGTCCTTTCTCATATTCTCGAGGGTCTCATTAAATTTATTGGCCTTTTATAGGAAATTCTTGAAAAACCTTATACCCGTGATTTATCCAGTCATTTGCTTTCCTCCACTTCTTTCATTTGTGACCTGTTTCTTTGTCTCTGCATTTTGGCTGCTTCCCTGAGTTGATAGAGTGGCTAGGTGTCCTATAGGGCCCAGTGGCTCAGCCTCCCCAGTAACCTGAGGTGGACACTCTTGGTGCACCCCTTTGTGGGCTGTGTGCACAGTCTTGTTGTAGTTAAGCCTTGATTGTTGTTGGTATCATTGAGAGGAATTGACATCCAGGCCAATTGGCTGTGAGGATCAGCTGTGTCTATGCTGGGAGAATTTCTGTACTGGAGACATCCTTATGAGACAAGACTTGCAAAATTGCAAAAGCCTCTGTGCTCAGCTTGGATGGGGCAGAGTCTCAGGGCGGAGCAGACAGCCTTGGCTTCCCATCAGCCCTTCCCTATGAGGCATCTGGGTCTCAGTGTCCCTCAGTAATCACTGCAAGCACCTCTGAGAGAAAGCTGCCCTCGAGTTTCGTCTACTGCCAGACAGTCCAAATTCTCCCCGAATGAGACTGGGTTCCCAGAGTCTCGCTAGGGACTGGAGTTCAGCACAGTCAGGAGCTTCCATCTCCCCCCTGCTTGGGAAAGCAAGCCAGGCACTCAGCTGCCCATGCACTCAGCCTCCCGTCCTCTCCGCGCACACGCATCTCTGTATCTCAGCCTTTTGCAGCTCCTCTGAGTCTCAGTGTGCTTTCCTCTTTCCTTCTAGTTGTAGAATTTCCACTCAGCCAGCTTTCCTGTGGTTCTGAATGGTGTCCGTTTTGTCTTTTAGTTGTAGTTTTGATACTGTTGTGTGAGGCAGCAATTTAGGTGTTTACCTATGCCACCATCTTGGTTTCTCCAGCAGGAAGGATTTGATGTAGGGCTGTCTGTCCCCAGGGGCATGCCCTAAAGCCCATGTCCTGGCTGCTGCCGCTCACCCAACCCCTCCCTCCTCGACCTGGGCGAGCATTCCTCTGGCAAGTCCGCGAGGAACCCCTGCGCCACGGGACTCTCAGGGCCTCCTGGACACGAGCCCATGCCGTGAGTTCCACAGGCCCCACCTCAACACCCCTACACTGGGGCCTGGGGTTCCGCCCTGGGTGTTCAGGGCAGGGCTACCTCCCCTTCACCCCTGCAACCCCAGGGCGGCAGTGTGTCCAAGGGGGTGCCATCACTGTCTCCGCAGGCATGTGCTCTTGCCCACTGCGGGCCGGCTGCACTGCTGCACCCAAGTCTTCCTGCTGAGAGCCGGCTCCTTCCTCCGGGTCATTTGGAGGCGTGGCCAGTGGCCCACTGGCCGGGACCAGCCAGGACCAGCCATGGCTCGTGGGGCTCCCAGTGGCTGCCCACCCACCAGGTCAGGTCGGGTTTCTGGGCTGAGCCTGTCCAAGTCCCCTCAGCGGCCAGCGAAGAGGTTCCCTGGGTTCCCAGGCGCCCCGGCGGGGGTGGGGTGGGGGTGGGGTGCTGACCTGCCATCTACTTTTCATCCTGTCCTAATTAAGAGCCATGCTTTGTCAGGGATCCCTTTGTCCATGCCCAAGGGACGCTCTGGTGTTCTTTTCCTCTTGTTACGGGCAGTGTTGGCGGTGAAATTGGACCTTGGTTCTTGAGTTCGGCAAAGAAAGAATCCAGAGCCCAGAACTCAAATTATAAGAGAAAGTTTCAGGCAGAGGTGAGCCAGCGGGATGCGCAGGCGCAGGAAACAGGTCACGGAAGCAAAAGCAGGGACTTGGAGCTTAGGAGAGGCAAAGGCATGTGTCTGGGGGAAGGAAGGGGGGGAAGGAAGGGGGAGGGAAAAGGCGCACGGGGGTGGGGGGGGGGAGAAAGAGAGAGAGAGAGAGGGAGAGAGAGAGAGCTGGTTCCTCCTGTCTTAAGGCTGGGAGTGTAGGGGAGGATCTCAGTAGATCAGGGCACACACCCAGGTTGCAAGTTCAATCAGCTTTATGCTGATGCAACAAAATGAGACTTATTCCCCTCACTTCATCCGTCCTTAGGTGTGGTTGGCACAAATGGCATCGATTGGATTTTTTAAAAATAAATCTTTATTGTTGAACATATTACATATGTCCCCCCACCACATTGCCCTCTCCACCCCCCCCTCCCCACTGTTTGGATTTTTAAAAATATTATCTTTATTTTGAAAGTATTACAGATGTCCCCTTCCTCCACTCCCATGGATCCCCTCCACCCGCACTGGTCCCCTCCCTAGGCCTTCACCTCACTATTGTCTGTGCCCATGGTTATGCATATAAATTTTTTGGTTAATATCTTCTCCCCCGCCCCCTTCCTTCTGAGGTTCAGATTCATCAGTCTGTTGCATGCTTCTCTGTCTCTGGATCTATGTTGTTAGTCACTTTATTTTGTTCATTAGATTCCATGTATTAGTGAGATCATGCAATATATATCTTTCTCTGACTGGCTTATGTCACTTAGCATGATACTCTCCAGGTCCCTTCATGCTGTCTCAAAGGGTAATAGATCCATCTTCTTTACTGCTGCATAGTATTCCATGGGATAAATGTACCACAGCTTTTTTATCCACTCATCTACTGATGGGCACTTGGGCAGTTTCCAAATCTTAGCTATTGTAAATTGTGCTGCTATGAACATAGGGGTGCATACATTCTTTCCGATTGGTGTTTTAGATTCTTAGGATATATTCCTAGAAGTGGGATCACTGGGACAAATGGCTGTTCCATATTTAATTAAAAAAATATATATTTTTACTAAAAAAAGAAAATATATATTTTTATTGATTTCAAAGAGGAAGGGAGAGGGAGAGAGATAGAAACATCCATGATGAGAGAGAATCATTGATTGGCTGCCTCCTACACACCCCACACTGGGGATGGAGCCCACAACCCAGACATGTGCCCTGACCGGGAATTGAACCCAGGAGCCTTCAGTCTGCAGCCTGACAATCTATCCACTGAGCCAAACTGGCCGGGTCAAATTTAATTTTTTGAGAAAACTTTATAGTGTTTTTCACAGTGGCTATACCAGTCTGCATTCCTACCAACAGTATTTATCTATGTCCCTGAATAGGGTGATTTAAGCTGTTTACCCTCTGGTTGGGGAGTATAAATGTAAACCATTCACTCTTAGGTGTCCCTGCTTAGGAAAGATAGGTTTTCTGATTTGTTAGTGAGAGGTTTGCGATGCAGGAGACAAAACACAGAGAGTCCAGGCGATTAGAAAGGGGAGGTTTTAATCTTGCGCTCTCGGGCGAAATTCGCTGGTCCAAGGGTGGGCCAGGGAAGTTCGTGCCAAAAAGGGGGCATAGGTACTTCTTTTATACAGCTGTTTAGTGAGGGGAGGGCAAGAGAGCATGAGAGGTGTGGAATTCGCCTTGGGACAGGGGTCTAAGAAGGCGCCAGTTATCTCTGTCACCATCTACCTTGCAGATGCATGCATAGGCTCTGGACTTCCCCCCCCCCTGCCTCGACCTAACAGTTAGATGGCTGTAAACTGCTTGGCTGTTTAACTGTCTCAGTTTCCCTATTCCACTTGCCCTGGCGCACTAGCTGGTCTCATCTCTTTTGCTCAGGCGTTATATTAACTGCCTCCTGCAGAGATGGACTGGAGTCTCCCTACTGCCTCCACCAGTTCAAGGGCAGCTTACTTGTGTCTATTTTCATACCAGTTTTAAGGAAATACTCAGTTTTAAAACTCTAGTGCCAAATTCCCTATGTGTTTTTCTTACTATCACCTACCTCACATTTTCCAGCTTTTCTTTATTATTTTTAAATTTGTATTTATTGATTTGAGAGAGAGAGAAAGAGATTTGTTGTTCCATTTGTTTATGCATTCATTGGTTGATTCTTGTATGTGCCCTTGTAACTGGACAATCATGGGTCCGAGCTGCCTGTCACTACCTGAGCCAATTCAACAGAGACAGGGTTGAATCATATGAGCGTTTATTCCAGTCCTGCCGCAGCATGGGAGAGCAGCAGGTCAGAAAGCTGCTTTGCACCCCCCATAAGGCAGCTGCTGATAGTGGGTAGAAGGACAAAGATTACATGGGAAAGTAGATAATAGGTATGCCAAATAGGCAGTTTACAGGTCTGGAGATTCGTAAAGGCCTGGGGGTATGCAAAGGCTGGGGTCTTCAAAGGGCTGGCAGCTCTGGTTTCTGCAAAAGGTTGTTAATGTTCCCATGATAATAGGTAGTTCCCTGATGGGGAAGATGGCCTGCATTTCTAGGTGAGCTCCCAGGTCTTGAGTGTAACTCCCA
Organism: Corynorhinus townsendii; assembly: GCA_026230045.1. Lineage (NCBI taxonomy): Eukaryota > Metazoa > Chordata > Mammalia > Chiroptera > Vespertilionidae > Corynorhinus > Corynorhinus townsendii. The sequence continues at coordinate 96,301,204 of JAPDVU010000007.1, read as the reverse complement.
ACTAGGTTAGAATGTGCCTTCTTGAATTAAAACAAAACAATCACAGTTAACAGAGCATGATTAATATTTCTTACAATTATATTAGTCCCCAATATTCTATTTGTGCTCCTGTTTACACTTACAGGGATCGAGCCCACCACCGTGGTATTGGGACGGTTGCTCTAACCAGCTCAGCTGCCCAGCCAGCTTTTCAAATCTCAGGACAAACATGACTGGTTTCATATTTGTCCCCTCAGACCCATCGTGTGGTTTGTGTCCAGGAGGGGCGTCTAGAGCTGAGTTGGATGTGATCCTTGCCTGGGGCCCTGATTCATCACTGCCTCTCCAGCAGCTCAATTCATCACAGATCCTTTGCCAGAGCATCCACGTGAGCTAAGCATTTAAAAAATCGGAAATTTGTAAAACTTTATGCTCCTTTTGGGCTATTTGTAAAAATGTTTCTTGTTGTGTAAGTGCTGTGTTATTCCGAACACACCTAGGTGTTCTGGCTTGCATCCTAGGTCTGGCAGCCTGCAGCTGTGGGTACTACAGGCCTTTTCCCTCTTTCCTCCGGGGTTTAGGAAGCGGGCCATCGGAGCGGCTTCCCAGCAGGCGCAGGGCGGGGCGCGGCGCGGAGAGCGGCGCGGCGGGAGGGGGCGGAGTTAGGAGGGGCGGGGCGGGGCGGGGCGGGCTTGGCCGTGGGATGCCTTTCCTCCCTCCGCCCGGGAGCTGTGCGCGCGAGGCGCCCGGACTCGGCACCGGGCGTAGGCGCGGGTGGGGCGGCTGCGGGCGGGCGCGGGGCGGGCGCGGGGCGGGCCCGGGGGCGACGTGGGGCGGGGCTGGCCGAGCCTGCGCTGGGCGACCTGCGCCCGTCGCGCTCCCGGATGCACCGGGCGGCCCGGCTGGTGTTCCTGCATCCTCCTCCGCAGCTGGGCTGGCCGGCCGCGGGGCGATGTGAGCCGGGCCGCGGGCGGCCGGACCGCTGCGATGTGGCTTAAGCCTGACGAGGTGCTGCTGAAGAACGCGCTGAGGCTGTGGGTGACCCAGAGGAGCAGCTGCTACTTCGTCCTGCAGCGGCGCCGCGGGCACGGCGAGGGGGGCGGCCGCCTCACTGGTAAGGGCGCGGGGCGGGCGGCGAGCCCCGACCTCGCTCCCCGCGATCCCCCCCCCAACCCCCCCGCGCAGGTGGCGGTTTCTTGGGAGACGCTGGGCCGGGACCTTGCTGGGCTTGTTTTCCTTTCTCTCGCATTTTCCCCGACGGGTTGTGGCGAAGGGGCTTGCGGGCGAGGCAGGTGCCTTCGCCGCCCGGCCCAGTGACCTCCTGGAGGCAGACTTGGCGTGGGAATCGCAGGAAAACGCCGCTGGATGTGACCGGAGGGCGCCAGGGCCGTCCCGGGAAGGGCGCGAGGCGCGCCCTCCTGCCCCGCCCGCCACCTGAGCGCGCCCGAGGCTGCAGGTGGCGTCGCGGCTGGGGACCCGCGGTCCGCCCGCGGCGCGTGCGATGGAGGCCCTGGCGACCCGGGGTGTGCACTGGAAGGGCCGGGACCGTCTCCGCGGGAGGAGAATCCGAGGCTTTGCCAATCCCAGGCTCATGGTCTTGGTGCCAAAGCGGAGCAGGCCAGTTTCCTCCACCCCCTCAGTTTCTCTCAAGGATGATTGGAAGACAAAGCTCAGGCTTGTGAAATTTATGCAAAACAAAGCATTTCCCCCAAAAGTTATCCAAATCGCATGGAAAACCAAGCATTTGGAAACATTTTTAAAAGATTTTATTGAATGTATTGGGGGGACATGGGTTAATGAAGTTATATGTCTCAGGGATACAGTTCTGTAAGACGTCAACTGTACTTAACATTGTGTTGCATGTTCACCACCCAAAGTCAAGCCTCCTTCAGTCACCCCTTATCCCCCGTTTACCCTGTTCCACCTGCCCGCCCCCTTTCCCTCTGGCTACCCCACCACTGTTGTCCTTAAGGGGAAGAGATGGAGGAGGCTAGCATGCAGTAGTGGGACAACATGGGCCGGTGGAAGAACATGGATTAGCCTTAGTGCACCTCAATGGGATTTTCAGATTTTGGAATCTGAATCTCAGATCTTCCCATCACACCTTCCTTGAGCAGTGCCAGGGACAGAGGTCGGGGCCCAGCGGGGTCCTGGGCTCATTGTTGATGACTTCTTTCTGCTTATTCAGGGGAGACCCTCCCGCTAAGGAGTCTGGGGAAATGTGATCAGATCAGCCAGCAGGCCCTGCACCAGCAGAACCAGTGCAAGGGCAGCTACCCTCCCCCCCCCAGACCCTCAGAGTGAGGAGCTCACTGAGCATAGCGCTGATGGGATTCAGGATGGGAGAGTGGCGGGTAGTTGAGGTAACTGGATGGGTTAGTGTTGTCCTGGGAGCAGGTGGGCCTGCTGGGGGGCTGTGTTAGGCTCTGAGGGAGGGAGTTGGAGGAAGAGGCAGGAGCTAGCGGGGCCTTGTTGGGCCCTCAACAGCAGTCACTGGAGGTTGGGGGCAGCCTGTGGCCCATTCGAAGCCGAGGAGGGACCGCCTGCGTCCTCCCCCTTCCTCCTGAGAGCGCATCTTAGTTTTGGTGCATTAAGCGCAGTCCCTGGCCTGTAAGTGGTGTCCTTTCGTAGCGGCTGGGACAGGGCTTGGGAATCTATGAAATGGGGAGGGGAAGGCTTCTGTTTGCTCAGGTTGCTGCACACTGTGGGTGCTCGTGCAGCTGTTTTGGGGGGCTTCGGATTGTTCCTCTAGAAGGAGAGGCAGATCCAGATGGAGGCAAAGACTCAGGTTAGATGCCCCCCCAGAGATCAGGCCGGCCTCCCCTGGGAGAGCCTGGCTCTTGTCATCCCATAGCCCAGCAGGCCTCGTGTCCCCGTCCCCATGGCGTGGCTCTATTAGGACCTCCTGTTGACTGTAATGGTGCCATCACCTGGCAGCAGGAAGCACGTAACACCTGCGCGGGCTCAGCCGCTGGTCTGAAGGCTGTAAATCAAAGCTGACGTGGCCCAGAGGGCAGGTCCATGTTGGTGGCCGTTTTCAGAAATTTCAGAATTCTAATTTGGCACATTTTTAGCTATTTATTTTAAAGGTTTAAAACTGAGTTTATCGATTAAAATAATGGACACTAACATGAGGCACATTGTGACCAGTTCTAGGTTTTTCTTTGGAGAGAAGCAAGTAGAGGTGGTTAGGAGGGTTTGGGACTAAAACGTAAGGGAACAGTATTGAAGAAGTGTCTCCTTCCTTTCATCACAATGCTGACTTTGTAACTGAATAGTAGGAACTTAAACATATGGGATCTCCATTGGCATTTAAAGTACTCTGGCAAGTTTAAGAATTGTCCATCCTCAGAAATGCAAGGTTTTGTTTCATCGAGGATCATAATTGGTCCTCCTACTCTCTCACAAACACACATTTCCTATGCACATCTCCAATTTTTTTCTCCATAACTTTCTCACTTTTTAATATACAAGATACTTATTTTGTTCATTGTTTCTCTCTACTTAATTGTCTGTTCTGTAGGGCAGGCATTTACTTATGATAGTGCCTAGACTGCATATAGTATATTCTCAGTAAACATTTGCAGGATGAGTAGGTGGATGGATATATGCATGAGTGAAGGACCTCACTTTTTCCTTAAATGTTGGGTAGAAGTGGAGGCCCAGCTTTCGACTGAGGCTGCTGATTACGGGGACAAAAGCACCCCCTCTCTACTCGGCTTCCTGTTTACCTGGCTGGGGGCAGCTGTGGAAAGCTGGAGGGAGTGGTAGGAAACAGACCCCCTCCTCCTGTCTTTCTGTAACCTTCTCCTCTGAGGGGGAAGGATCTTGGCACCAGTGTCCCAGGTGACCTCTGTTACTGCCACCAGGACCTGTCGGGGAAGTCCATCCTTGGGGGTGTGGTGGGGGTCAGCCGCCTTTCCTCCAGGTAGAACCCCCGTGTGGCTCGTACAGTGTCATAGATGTTTCCAGAGTGCCCTCAGAAGCGGCTTTTCTCCCTGGAGGCAGGAGGGAGTTGGTGGTGTTCACCTGGGTACTCTCCAGCCCATGGGAATGTCTTATAGTGCAGTCAGGTCTGGGAGGACAGGGAAGAGCTAGCATCTGGGAGGCAGTAGACGGGACGCATCACTGCCCTGCGCCCGCCGTCTTCTCTGAGGGACTCAGAATGAGCAGCATCAACTTCAAGATGATGTTGCCACCCATCTGGAGTGGTGGGAGCCAGCTCAGCCTGATTGGGACTGGGGAAGAGCTGAACATGATCGAGAGGCTTAAGCTTTTAATCAACTCATTTGCTAGCTGTGAAGGCTTTTGTGATTTTGACTCTACATTCTGGTGGCATTGGATAAAGGCGGTCTCCAGGGTGTGGACCCTCAGACCAGATGGGACAACCCCTAAGAGAAGAGAAATTGATTGAACACCCACGGTCCTGGCGCAGGTTGAAGGAAGAGCTGCTCCCTAGGGGGAACTTGTGGGTACATTATTGTTACATAGAAAGCCTAATAAGCACAAAATCCCAGGACAGTTGTTAATTCCAGGGAAAAGGAAAAGGTGTGGATTAGGAAGTTTCAGAGTTTTACTCTAAAATTCAACTCTTAATGTTTACATACTTATAATGTGAATTCTGACTAGTGATCTAAATAACTAAAATTGCTGCCTATGTGAGGTGAATGGAAGGAGATGAACCCCAGTTCTGAAGTTGACAGCTAACCCCTAAATGACAAATTCAAAATGTAGTGTAGAAGCATGTTCCCTGAGGATGTGAAACACAGGGAGGGCCAGCTGAGAATTGGAAGTGGTTGCCTGGGGACCGTGAGGAGCAGGAGGCGGCGGGCTGCTGGGTTTTTCAGGAGCTCTGCAGCTTCTTTATGTGCACACGTAACTTTGATAAAAAGTACATGGAATCGAAACTTTGGGAGAGTGTGGCCTTCTTCCTGGTTACCAGCTCTGTGTGGGGGAGGGGCCGGGGAGGCAGGAAGCATTGCTGCGTGCTTGCCTCCCTACAGGCGTCTTTTAGTGTCTGTCCTTGCTATGTTTAGCCTTCAGAATGCCCAGCATGTGTGGGTGTGTCTGCCTCACAGAGGCTGGACAGCTATTTTCAGAAATGCATCTCATCTAGCCAAGTATTTTATTTGGAATTAAAATATATCCTGGACTTCTTTTTCTCTCTAGGGAGGCCATCAGTTTAGAGTTACAAGCTTATGACTTCTTAAAAAATTTTTTATTGATTTTAGAGAGGAAGGGAGGAGAGAAAGATAGAAACATCAGTGATGAGAATCATTGGTCAGTGGCCTCCTGCATGTCCCGCACTGGAGACCAAGCCCTCAATCCGGGCATGTGCCCTGACTGGGAGTGGGGCTCCAGGTGAGGGCCTCAGGAGCGTTTCCTGACCTCTTGGTTCATAGATGGATGCTTAACCACCGAACCACGCCGGCCAGGCATAAGTTTATGACTTTTGTAATACTCTGACTGTAATCCATGCCTTCTGGGGCCTCAGTTTCTTAACCTGAAAAACATTAATAACAATAATAATTTACAGTTTTTGCTTTGAGGAAGCAAAAACTTATACTTCAGACTGAACTATTTTCCATATATCTTGGCAAATTCCATTTAGTAATTTGTATTTAAAGAAGAAGAAAAAGCAGGAGAAGGTTTCAGTCAGCAGTGCTAGGCCCTGTGTTCTCATGAACCTCACAGTCTAGGGCAGTGGAGGTGCGAGTGGTAGTGGCGAGTGACATTGAACCAAAGAGGACAGACTTGTGAATGGGGTAAGTGCAGGGCGGGTGAGTGGGAGTGATGGGGACACAGTTGGAGTGTCGGGGAGCATGCTTGAGGACCTGTGCCTCAGCCGAGACTTGCAGGGGGTGTGGAGAGGGTCATTTGTTAGTCAGCTGGGTGGGAAGCGGAGAAAGGGCAGCACGTGCAGAAAACCCGGTGGCCTTGGAGTCTGTTTTGGACGAGGTGGTGCGCTGAGCCTGTGAGCTGTCTAGTAAGGCCCGCAGGGCAGGGAACCACATGGGGACTGAGGAGTAATGGGGGACAAGAGGAAGTCAGAATGTATTTTCCCAGAAGCCAGGAGAGAAGTATATTCAAGCAGGAAGGAGGGAGGAGGGAAGAGGGACCAGCTGTGCTGTGTAGAATGGGAAAGGCTTGTGGGATATCTGCGACCTCAGCCAGAGCAGCTCGGTGCAGGCCTGTGGGGTACAGGCCCGTGGGTTGCAGGCTGGTGGGGTGCAGGCCTGTGGGGTGCAGGCCGGTGGGGTGCAGGCCTGTGGTGTGCAGGCCCGTGGGGTGCAGGCCCGTGGGGTGAGGCCGGTGTGGTGCAGGCTGGTGTGGTGCAGGCCCGGTTGGTGCAGGCCCGTGGGGTGCAGGCCCGTGGGGTGCAGGCCGGTGGGGTGCAGGCCTGTGGGGTACAGGCTGGTATGGTGCAGGCTGGTGGGGTGCAGGCCCGTGGGGTGCAGGCCCGTGGGGTGTGGGTTGGGAGTGTGTGGGGATGGGATGGGATGGGATGGGATGAGTGGTAGGGATGGTGTGTGAGGGCAGCAGTTCTGTGAAGGTGGGATTTACTGGTTTTGTTTTTGTTGTTACACATTTATTACTTGTCAGCAAGAAGAGTATGTTGAATGCAGGGTGTTCATGGGCTGTGGAGCCGGGGGAGAGCTGCCGGGCCCTGTGCAGGCAGTGGGTGGGATGTGGATGGGCCCGGAGCAGTGGGGCTCCAGGTGAGGGCCTCAGGAGCGTTTCCCAGGAATTTGCTTTGGAAATGAGGTTAACTGCTCAGCACTGGCAAGAGCTGCCTCAGGGAGCCTGTAGCTGGCCACCCAGGGAACGAGCTAATTTAGGTGGAGCCCAAGGACGAAGCTTAGCTGGACATGAACATGTCACTGGCGGAAGCACCTGTGAGGAGACCATGGCAGCTTAACACTGGCCCTGCGCACGGTGCCACACGGAGGTGCCTGTGTGGGGGATGCCCCTTGTACCATCTGGTTATAAATAATGTTATCAGGATTAAACAATAAAATTTATTTCTAGAAAGAAAATATAAGATTAAATCTTATTGCCGTAAATTATAAAGGTTGACCGGGAAGTTCGACTATCCTGAATTTATTGAGACCATTTAACAGGGTCTAAAATAAATGTGTGGCCCTGGCCAGTTTGGCTTAGTGGATAGAGCATTGGCCTGCGGTCCCAGGTTGATTTCTGGTCAAGGGCATGGACCTTGGTTGCAGGCACCTCCCCGGTCTGGGATCCTGGTTGGGGCTTGTGTGGGAGGCAACTAATTGATGTGTCTTGCTCACATCGATGTTTCTCTCTGTCTCTCCCCTCCCTTCCACTATCTCTAAAAATTAATGGAAAAATACCCTTGGGTGAGAATTAACAAAAAAAAATTTAAATTAAATTTAAAAATAAAGAAAAATATCCTTCGGTACGGATTCAAAACAAAACAAAACAAACAATGTGTGGCCCAGAGATTGGGATTTACCGGTGGGGAGGTTTTACTAAGGACATGCAGCAGCATTTCTAATGGGGTTGGCCTGACCGTGGGAGTCAGAAGGACTTCTGGGGTCTCCCCTGAGAAGCCCTTTCCGCAGGACAGAGCGCCTCTGAGCCCGGACACTCAGCGCTCCCCCATGTGCTTTTGGTTTAACTTCCCTTAGATTGTTTTAGATAAACGACACTGTTTTGAGGGTTGGATACTCATTCAGGTCTCAATGTAGACACTGCTTAATCCCATTATGATGGAGATGCTTCTTAATGTGGGGATTAGATTCCAAAATCAACAGAAGGACAATTGCTTGAGGTAAAAATTACCCTGAAATCAGCCGGTGACTTGTTACCAGAGTCCCTGGGCGGTGGCCTCTGTGGAGCCGAGGGCTCCAGCTCCAAGGGCGCACTCCCCCCACATGCCCATGCCGCTGGCCCGGGAGGAGGGGGCAGTCCCTGTGCGCCGTTTTCCCTGCTCTGTGCGCTGGCCACTGCACATGGTAGAATTGATATGTTAACTGTGGAATGGGCATCCACTGCCCCCTGCGAGGGAGCCTGGGCAGCCTCGCAGCGGAGCGGGCTGACCCCATGCACGGGGTGCTGGATGGGAGCTGCAGGTGGATGTGGCCGATGGGGTTGGCGGGGGCGCAGCTCTGTCCTGCTCAGATGCTCCAGGAAGAGTTCTGCACGTGGTGGGTGTTGTTGTCTTTTAGCCCTTTGCTTGTCTTCGTTTGTCCAAATACAGCGTCACATTTGAGGAGAAAAGGGTTGGAGAGCCCCTTGTGGGACTGGAGTGTTTTCCGTGGGAAGACGTGGTCCCCACTATACAAGCTGTTTTTCCGTGTTTGATTTTAACTTTCTCTACCACCAGGAAGGCCAGATTTGAGCATTCTGTTCATAGACAACAGCTCAGGTAGAACCATATAATAGTAATAAACATATATATTTTCTTTGAATTAAAATTTTTATAGAAACCTCAACATTTGGCAAAGCCAGAGATCTCATTGCAGAGTTGGTGCCTGAAATCTTACTAAGATTCAAGACCCGAATCCCCTAGGTGAGCATTCATTCACACCAGAAAGACCATTAGGAAGTCTGTGTGTGCGCCCAGGAGGGAGGGGGCGGAGACTCTCAGAGGGGGACCGCCTGGCTGATGTGTGCACACAGGAAGAGATCATAATCCCAGAAGCTTTGGGAACACATGCTCTAATGTGCTGTGTGCATTCCGGAAAAGTCTTATTTAAAATCAGAGTTGTATATGTCAGACCATTTTCCCATTACTTACAATGTCAGAGAGATGTACCGTACATTTTAAGTACAGAACAAATTATTACAATTTATAGAAAAATCTATGAATTTAAATAAAATTATACTATTTCAAATGTAAGAATGTTTTTATTATAAACTAAAAATAACTTGGTTGTCATAAACAGCTGTCATAAACAAAATAAAAAGTGGGGATGGGAATTTTTGTCTTCAAAATGTCAATCAAAAGACAATGAAAGGCTGTGGATTGAAGGAAACCAAAGAGACATAATGTAGCCCTAGAGTGGGTCCTGTGCAGAAGGGGAAGGTGCCATAGAGGCCATTAGTGATTGAGATGGATGAAAAATGAATACAAACGGTAGATAAAAGTTCCATATGTGTTAATTTAGTGAAGTCGACAACTATGCTATTGGTGTTGAAAAGAATATCTCTGTTCATGTGAATAGGCATCTCTTCAAATTATTCAGGAAAAAAAAGCTTCATCTATCATATGATATCACATCAAGAGAAAGAAAGGGAGAAAGCAGATGGCAGAGGATGGGGCAAGCTGTTTACAATAGGTAAGTCTGTTTTTATTTCTTTATTTTTAGAGAGAGGAAGTAGGGAGGGAGAGAGAGAGAGAAAGAGAAACATCAATTGGTTGCCACTCGTACGAGCCCAACCAACTGAGCCACAATGGCTAGGGCAGTAAGTCTGATTCTTGGCAAAGGATATGTGAGTGGTCCTATTTTAATTGTTCTTTTAAAAAAAATTCTTAAAAACATTTTTTAAAGCTTGACATTATTTTCAAATAATAAGTTAAATGAACAAAAACTTATCCACATTGATAGAGGTATTTTTTTTAAACAAAACAAAATCCTATATAATAAAGACCTAATATGCAAATTGTCCCCTTGGGCAGTCGTTTGACCACTTGCTATGATATGCACTGACCACTAGGGGGCAGCATGGAACATGGTGGGCGTCAGTGATGTGGCGCTGACAGCGGGCAGCAGTGGAGGCACTGCCGGCCCCGATGGGCCCCCGACAAGAGTGGGACCACGGCGGGATGGTGAAGCAGGTGAGCGGATTGCCAGGCGAGGCTGCAGGGCTGCAAGGCTGGGGGCGCAATCTCTCCAGGCCACCCCAAAGGGACCCCACCCGTGCTTGAATTCTTGCACTGTGCCTCTTGTATGCTTATAACTTTAATCTTCACTCAGGGATTTGTTTTTATTGATTTTAGAGAGGAAGGGGAGAGAGAAACATCAAGCAGTTGCCTCCTGTACACACCTGACCAGGAATTGAACCCACAACCTAAGTATGTGGTCTGACCGGGAATTGAGCCTGCAACCTTTTGGTGTATGACGCAACACTCCAACCAGCTGAGCCCTCTGGCCAGGGCTATACTTAAGACTTAAAAAAAAAACCTAACCTTTTATAGTATTTAGGAAATTTCTGTAGGAAAAATAACTATTGAGTCTGAATTACCTACTTTTTGCTTTTCTTATTGAAACCTGGTTTTAATTTAATTCCTCAATTACAGTTTCCATTCAATATTATATATTAGTTTCAAGTATACAAGATAGACATTTATATAATTTACAGAGTGTTCCCCCCATAAGTCTCGTTCCCACATGACACCATACATAGTTCTTACAATATTATTGACTATACTAGAGGCCCATTGCACGAAGATTCGTGCAATAGACCTTCCTTCTCCTGGCTGCCGGCACCGGTTTTCCTCCGGCATCCGGGACCCAGGCCTTCTTCGCTCTGGCCACCGCCTTCCGTCTCCGCTGCCTCACTCCCTTCTTTGCCATTTTGCTCCCTTCTGCAGTGCTTGGCTTCCTTCTACACGGTCTTCAGTCTTCTCTCTGCACCTGTGTATGCAAATTAATGCCCATCTTTGTTGGGTTAATTTGCATACTCGCTCCTGATTGGCTGGTGGGCGTAGCAGAGGGATGGTCAATTTGCATGTTTCTCTTTTATTAGTATAGATTCCCTATGCTATATTTTGTTATGCCCATAACTGTTTTGTAACTACCAATTTGTACTTCATAACCCCTTCACCTTTTTCAACTGGTCCCCCAACCCCCTTCCCATCTGACAATCATCAATTTGTTCTCTGTATCTGTGAGTTTGTTTCTGTTTCTGTTTTGTATGTTTATTAATTTTGTTCTTTAGATTCCACATATAAGTGAAATCATATGGTATTTGTTTTTCTCATCTGACTTTTTTCATTTAGCATAATATCCTCTAGGTCCATCCATGTTGTCGAAAATGGTACGATTTCATTTTTTTTCTTTTTAAAATTAATCTTTACCCAGGGACATTTTTTCCATTAATTTTTTTTTTTTTTAGAGAGAGTAAGAGAGCGAGGAAAGGGGGGAGGGTGAAAGGGAGAGGGACAGAGGGGGAGAGAGAGAGATTGGTTGCCTCCCTCACACATCCCAACTGGGTGGGGATCAAGCCTGCAACCAAGGTATGTGCCCTTGACTGGGAATTGAACACTCGACCCTTTGGTACTTAGGATGATGCTCTGACCACTGGGAAAACTGTCTAGGGATTTTTTTTCCCTTTAAATGGTGAGTAATATCCCATTATGTACAAAGATGTACCACATCTTTATCCAGTTGTCTATTGATGGGCACTTAGGTTGCTTCCATATCTTGGCTATTGTAAATAATGCCGCATGAACATGGTTGGAGGTATCTTTTCGAATTAGTGATTTGGATTTCTTAGGACAAATACCCCAAAATGAAATTGTTGTGTCATAGGTAGTTCTGTGTTTAATTTTTTGCAGAACTTCCATGCTGTTTCCCATAGAGCTACACCAATTTGCAGTCCCATCCACAGTGCCCGAGATTTCCCTTTTCTTCACATCCTCACCAGCATTTGTTTGTTGATTTATTCTGCCAGGTGTGAGATGGTATCTCGTTGTGGTTTAAATTTGCATTTTTCTGGTGATTGGTGACATTGAGCATCTTTTCATATGTCTGTTGGCCATCTGTATGTCCTCTTTAGAGAAGTGTCTATTCAGGGCCTCTGCCCATTTTTTAATTGGATTGTAACTTGGTTTTTAAAGAGTTGAGGGTAATTTAAAATTTATATTGAATAGGTTTAGTAAATTTGTGCATTCACCAGTCACTGCGAGTAAACAAAAGCACATGGATGGGGTGTGGCTTAGCGCACTGGGAACATCAGCTCCAGAGGTAAAACCCCTGCAGAAGTCCCACCATGGGACAAAGCGCCTCACGCCGTGCGGTGTGATCATGTGCTGATCATTTGTGGAACATTGTTTTCGAGCGATGACTCTTGAATTTAGGTATGTAGGCTATTGTTGTAGATGTGTAATATATATTTATGTTGGCAAAATTTGTTAAAAATAACTGAGTTAAAAACAAAAAAAATAACATGTTAATTTTAACTACAGTATAAGCAAATCTTGGTTAAAAGCATTTTAAAATTAATAGGGTGTTAATTTTCACATATGACATAGGGACTCGCTGTTAAATCTGGCTGTGCTGACCTGGGGGTGCAGATGTCTCCTCCAGCCTCTGCTTCCAGTCCTTTGGACACACACCCAGAAGTGGGATAGGGGCCAGGTGACAATTATGTATTTAATTTTTTGAGGGGACTCTTTGAGTTTTGCCTCTGATTCTCGTCCCTCCTGGCCTCTGTGGGTTTGACCTGGCTGGGACTGTACCAGTTTGCTGAGCGGTAGCCCCTAGCCCTGGGCCCCCGGCTTCCTAACCACCTCAGCCAGGCTCTCACGATCCTCACTTTTCTTCCCACTAAGGCTGAGTGGAGGATTGAAAAGAAAGAAGCTGTTTAGAGGGCATTGCAACTCATTAAAAAAAAAGAAGAAGAAAAACTAGAATTGACTTGGAGGCATTTTCAGATTTACTGTTGTTTCTTTTGGATTCCATGTGGGTTTGCTTTTAGCTACGACATGGAGTGGAATGCGTAAAGTTAATTTGGTTTTGGCGGATTTTTCCAACGTTCTCAATGGCATCTGTATGTAATTTCTTTTAAGTGTTGTTGGGGAAAATAATAGGACTCTTAGGAGGTAGAAAAGTGAAGAAATCTTGTTCTTATGTATGACCTTGGCCTTAGTTTCCTCTTCTTATTTTTTAAAAATATATTTTTATTGGTTTCAGAGAGGAAGGGAGAGGGAGGAAAGATAGAAACATCTCTTGATGAGAGGGAATCACTGATTGGCTGCCTCTTGCACCCCCCACACTGGGGATCGAGCCCGCAACCCAGGCATGTGCCCTGACCGGGAATCGAACCATGACGGGAATCGAACCATGACCTCCAGGTTCATAGGTCAATGCTCAATGATTGAGCCATGCAGGCTGGGCTAGCTTCCTCTTCTTTATATGCAACTAGTACTACCTAATTATGACACGTGGTTATGAGTGTAGTAGTAATGGGGGAAATGGATCCAAAGTGGTTGGGGCAGTGCTTGGCAGCTCTGTGCTGGGTGATATTAGGCTGTCCTTCCTTATTGGTTACCGTAAATATTTGGAAGTTGCACTGAGGGTGTGTGACGGTCCTCAGCTTCGGAAGGTGGAGCAGCTGCTCTGGCAAGAGCTTGAAGCAGGACTCTGGGCTTCCGTCTCCCCCAATGCAGTCAACTCCCAATGCGTGTGACCCGCGCCACCTGCCCAGCCTCTTTGAGGCTCAGATCCATCACCTTCGAGTGAAGAGCTGGGCCCTCTCATTTCTGTGGTTCCTTGTGGCTCTAAGGGTCAGTGATTCTAAAGGTTTCTGTTTGTGCCTAGTTGTCGTCTTCTTCTTCCTCTTCCTCCTCCTCTTCCTTGGCGTGTCGGGACGCTGCTCTAACCAACTGAGCTACTCAGCCAGAGTGCTAGTCTCCTTTTTTAAGAAATTGCCATATAATAAACATATAACATAATATTAGTTTAGGATATACAACATAATGATTTGATATTTATTTATATTGTGAAATGATCGCCACAGTAAGTCTAGTTAACATCCATCACTGTGCATAGTTACAAATTTTTTTCTTATGATGAGAACTTTTTCTGCCTAGCTGGTGTAGCTCAGTGGTTGAGCATCGACCTGTGAACCAGGAGGTGATGGTTGGATTCTCGGTCAGGTCACATGCCCGAGTTGTGGGCTCAGTCCCCAGTGTGGGGTGTTGCAGGAGGCAGCTGATTAATGATGCTCTCTTATTGATGTTTCTATCTCTTCCTCTCTGAAATCAATAACAATATTGTTTTAAAACAAGATTTACTTTCTTAGCAACTTTCATGTTTACAATAGAGTAAATAACTACAGTCACCATGCTATGCATTCAATCCCCAGGCTTTTTATTTTCTAACTAGAAGATTGTACTTTTTGGCCCCTTCACCCATTTTTCCCATCCCACCCCCTGCTTAGTCTTCTCCTGACTGTAGTCTTTCTTTTCCACAATCTCAGGTTGACTTCCTACAGGTGGTGGCCACATCTCAGTGGTGGGTGAGGTAAGCTGAGAATTTTTGGCATTTCAGGACCTACTTCTTCAGGGCCGGGTTGGGTTCAGGATTTCCTGTTACTATCTTGGGTACAAGTTTCTGGCCCCAGCTAAGAATTCCAAATGCCTATGAGGGATAAACCCTCAAGCACCTCTGTCTCTGGGGCTGGCCACACCCAGCAAGGGAACGGGAGGCTTTCCTGCCTGAGCCTGAGAGAGGAGCGAGAAGGGCACAGGAGGAGCGGAAGGGGCTGTGGATGTAATTTTTGCTTCTCAGGAGAGTAAAGTTGTCCGTAATGAACTGGATAGGCAAGCTCTCTGACTCTGCCCACCTCAAGACTTAGCCACTACCTACAATTGACCTTGTTTGTCTTTATTACTTACTAGAGGCCTGGTGCACGAAATTCGTGCATGGGATGGGGGAGGGTCCGCTCAGCCCAGCCTGCACCCTCTCCAATCTGGGACCCCTCAGGGAATGTCTGACTGCTGGTTTAGGCCCAATCTCACAGTTGGACATCCCTCTCACAATCTGGGACCACTGGCTCCTAACTGCTCACCTGCCTGCCTGCCTGATCACCCCTAACTGCCCTCTCTGCTGTCCTGGTCACCCCCAACTGCCCCACCCACCAGCCTGGTCGCCCCCAACTGCCCCCCTCTGCCATCCTGGTCGCCCCTCACTGCCCCCACTGCTGGCCTGGTCGCCCCACGCAGCCTGCTGTTTGGTCGTTTGGTTGCCCCTCATTGCCCACCCCCTGCCGGCATGGTCACCCCACACAGCCTGCTGTTCAGTTGTTTGGTCGGCCCTCGCTAACCCCCCTGCCAGACTGGTCACCCCACGCAGCCCTCTGTTCAGTTGTTTGGTTGTTTCTCACTAACACCCCTGTCAGCCTGGTCACCCCACAAGGACTGCTGTTTGGTCATTTGGTTGCCCTCACTGCCCCCCTGCCGGCCTGGTCGCCCCATGCAGCCTGCTGCTCAGTCGTTTGGTTGGCCCTCACTAACCCCCCTGCTGGTCTGGTTGCCCCATGCAGCCTGTTCGATCATCCGTCTGGTGGTTTTGGTTGCTTAGGCTTTTATATATATATATATATATATATATATATATAGACTAGAGGCCCAGTACACAAAATTTGTGCATGGGGGGTTTCCCCTTAGCCCATTCTGCACCCTCTCCAATCTAGGACCCCTCTGGGGATGTCTTACTGCTGAGATCAGGCCTAAACTGGCAGTTGGACATCCCTCTCACAATACTGGACCGCTGGCTCCTAACTGCTCACCTGCCTGCCTGATCGCCCCTAACTCCCCTCCCCCTGCCAGCCTGATCACCCCTAACCACCTCTGCCTGTTGGCCTGATCGCCCCTTACTGCCCCCCCCGCCCCCGCCAACCTGGTTGCCCCTAACTGCCCCCCTTCCAGCCTGATCACCTCTAACTGCCTCTGCCTGCTGGCCTGATCGCCCCCAACTCCCCCCCCCCCGCTGGCCTAGTTACCCCAAACTCCCCCCCACCGCTGGCTTGGTCGCCCACACAGCCTGCTTCTCGGTCATTTGGTCGCCCCTCACTAACACCCCTGCCGGCCTGGTTGCCCCACACAGCCTGCTGTTCAGTCGTTTGGTTGTCCCTCATTAACTCCCCTGCCGGCCTTGTCGCTCTACGCAGCCTGCTGTTCAGTTGCCCATCAGGTTGTTTTGGTCATGATGGCCCCTGGCTTTTTATATATTAGGACTAAAGGCCCAGTGCACGAAGTCATGCACAGGGGAGAGGGTGTCCCTAAGCCCAGACTGCACACTCTTCAATCTGGGATCCCTCTCACAATCCAGGACTGCTGGCTTCCAACCGCTTGCCTACCTGCCTGCCTAACTGCTCTGCCTACCAGCCTGATCACCCCCTAACCATTCCCCTGCCAGCCTGATTGATGCCTAACTGCTCCCCTGCTGGCCTGATTGCCCCTAACTGCCCTCCTCTGCAGGCCCGGTCACCCCTAACTGCCCTCCCCTGCTGGCCTGGTTTCCCCCCAACTGCCCTCCCCTGCCGGCCTGATCTTCCCCCCAACTGCCCTTCCCTGCAGGCCTGGTTCCCCCCAACTGCCCTCCCCTGCAGGCCTGGTCCCCCCAACTGCCCTACCCTGCAGACCTGGTTGCCCCCAACTACCCTCCCCTGCAGGCCTGGTTCCTCCCAACTGCCTTCCCCTGCTGGCCATCTTGTGGCAGCCATGTTGTGTCTACATGGGGGTGGCCATCTTTGACCACATGGGGCGGCCATCTTGTGTGTTGGAGTGATGGCCAATTTGCATATTACCTCTTTATTATATAGTATAGTTACCAGTCTTCATTTTAAAAATATTTTTATTGAATTTAGAGAGAGGAAGGGAGAGGGAGAGAGGGAAAGAAACATGAATGGTGAGAGAGAATCATTGATTGTTTGCCTCCTGCACTGGGGATCAAGCCCACAACCCAGGCATGTGCTCTGACCGGAATGGAACTGTGACCTCCTGGTTCATCATATGCCAACACCCAGCCCCTGGGCCATGCCAGCCAGTGTATTGTGGTTTTTGTAGTGTTTGCATCCACTTTACCTGTATCATCTGCACATAAGTGTTTGTCTAGGCGCTGAGGTTGGGGTGGTCATGTGTCTTGTCAGCAGTTGGGAGCAGCGACATTCACCAGTATTCCCAGAAGGTCTGTGTGCTCAGCAGAGCTGCGTGTGGAGGGAATTCAGACCCTGCAGACTTTATAACCGTAGGGCCTTAGGGGCACTAGTTCAAGTTTGTTACCTGTAATTAATTAGTTAATTAATTTAATTAATGCCAGTAATTAAAATGTTTGCTAGATGAAGGAGGAGCTGTGACTTCACATGAGATGTGGGAATGTCTCTGAATTGAAAGAGTGCATATTGGGTATCCCTCCTGACTCTGGGTGTGGGGACGGAAGGTTGAGTGGGTGTTCCGTGCCCCTCACCCTTGGGCTGTGTTGTGGCTGCAGGTCCGAGCTGTGGGCCACATCCCTGCAAGCTGTTCGCTGTGGCAGGTGCAGGAGACGGGAGACGCGGCCTGGCATGGCGGTGCTCTGGTCTCGGGGGCCGGGCCGTGGCTTTCTGCACAGGCTCGCTGGAAGGAAAGGCAGAACTTTCTTTGCATCAGAAATAAGGGTTTTAAAATGAGCGAGATTCTGATAGCTTAGGCTCTGCATGCTTTGTGGGAATACAGCTTCTGGAAGCATGTCTGTGAACACTTCCTCTGGCTCCGGGCCTGGCAGGTGTTAATAAGTCTGTAAACATGGTGGCATTCAGGTCTGGGTGAACAAGACGTGGAAAATGGGATGATTTCTGCACATTTTCTTTAACAGCTCACCTTGTCTGCTCTCAGAAGGCAGTGGCTGTGAGCGGTAGCTCAGGCATGTAGGACTGTGCAGCTCTTCACGCCGACAGCCCCCGGCTCCCCAGGTCTGTGCTGCGGGCTGAGCATGTTGGAGGGATGGGCACTGGGCAGAGGGGTGACCGGAAGCCTGCTCGGCTGTTTGGATGATGATGCATCTGTCATGGGCTTATTTCTCAAACAGGCGTAAAAATATCATTTGCTCAAAGAAAATGCATTTGCACACAAATGTCATGAACCCATTCTTTGGTGACCTGTATTTATTTATTTATTTAAAAATATTTTTATTGATTTCAAAGAGGAAGGAAGTGGGAGAGAGAGATAGAAACATCAATGTGAGTGAAATCATTGATCTGCCGCCTCCTGCAAGCCCACCTACTGAGGATCGAGCCTGCAACCTGGGCCTGTGCCCTGACCAGGAATGGAAATGTGACCTCTGGTTCATAGGTGGATGCTCAGCCACTGAGCCGTGTCGGCGGGCTTTATTTTTAATTTAAAAAAATTTCAATTACAGTTGACATTCAATATTCTATTAGTGTTAGATGTGCAGCAAGTGGTTAGACATCTGTATAACTTACAAAGTATTCCCCCAATAAGTCAGGTGCCCCCCGGCACCACAGTGGTTATTGGAATGTTGTTGACTATTCAGCCTAGGCTGTACTTTATACCCCATGACTATTCTGTGACAGCTAGTTTGTACTTCTTAGTCCCTTCACCTTCTACACCCAGTCCCTCAACTCCCTCCATCTGGCAACATTCAGTTTGTTCTGTGTGTCTATGAGTTTATTTCTGTTTGGTTTGTTTGTTTTGTTTTTAGATTCTACATATAAGCGACAGCATGTGGCATTTGTCTTTCTCATCTCACTTGTCTCACTCAGCACAATGCCCCCTCGGCCCATCCACGCTGTCGCAGATGGTAAGATTTCATTCTGGCCATCGCTGTTGTTTACCTGTGAGGTCGTGGGCGCATTGAAGAGCTTAGTTGTAAGGCACTGGAGCTGGGAAGGCATGGGCTCAGAGTCCCTGCTGACAGCCTGTGGAGGCTTGTCCCTTCCTGCTGTTGGAGGCCCTGTGGGTCTCCAGGCTTTGAAGAGTTTTCTTGTCCACTTGGCTTCATGACACAATGGTCATGGGGTTTTTCCAGCTTCCTAAGTGATAGGCTGCGAGTGCTCCTGGCAGCTGGTGGACCTGGGCCGAGTACCAGAAAGGGATCACGTCTTTGAGGAGGTTGGAAGGAAAGGTCCTCGGCTCTGGTCCTGCATTCAGTCTTGCCTTTGGTGGGCTAAGGTGTTGCTGGTGTCTTCTCTCGGGGAGGAACCCTAACTCCTCACCTGCCAACTGGGAGTTTACCTACAGCCCTTCCCAAGTCTGTGCCTGCACTGAGCCAGCTGAGTCCACCGCAGGCCCTTGAATAACATGGGGCTTAGGGGCACCAGACCCCTCGATAGTGGAAATCCATGCATGACTTTTGACTCCCCCAAAACTTAACTACCAATTGCCTACTGTTGACTGGAAGCCTTACTACTAAAACGGTTGATTAACACGCATTTTGTATGCTACATGTATTAATACTGTATTCTCACAATAAAGTCAGCTGGAGAAAAGAAAATGCTATTAAGAAAAGCATAAGGTTTGTCTGCGGGTTTTTTTAAATTGTCACAAATCTCCAAAAAATTTTCCAATGTATTTATTGAAAAAGATCTGCATATCTGCGGACCCAGGCAGTTCAAACCCATGTTGCTCAAAGGCCAACTGTATATTGCATTAACATGAAGCTTTTCCTTAAACTTGAAGAGTAGTTTTTTAGTGTATTTGGGTTTGGGGATAGGAATATGGTTTCTTGATCATGGTTAGCCTGCAAACAGTCTTATGGACTCTCTAGCAACTTTTAGGGAACTTGAACGCACTCTTCAGAGCCTTGAAATCTCCTTGACACACAGCATTTAACATTCTCTACGTAATGATGAGAGTACGTCCTTAAATGTGTGTCAAGGAATGAAAAAGGTTTGAATTATTCTTCCGGAAGGATTGCAGTGAATTCTCAACCTCCTCTCTCGGCTGTTCCTGGCGGCCTCTGCCATGTCTGTGGGGTACTGGATGGGGACCCCCGGTGCTGGGGGGAGGTGTCCTCTGGCCCACGCAGCCAGCTTTGCTCTGTGAGCACCTTGCTGGATTAAACAACCAGCTGCCCAGGAAATGAGTGAATCCTGCTCCTTTATAAAGTGGGCCTGCACACAGACAGGTTAACACCACAAGGAAGGGAAAATGTTGTTTCCGGAGTCGCGGGTAGAATCAGAGCCTGCATGATGCTCAGATGCAGATGGCTGGCTGGTGCCCTGACACCCTGGCGCCCTGATACCCTGGCACCCTGACACCCTGGTGCCCTAGTGCCCTGACACCCTGGTGCCCTAGTGCCCTGACGCCCTGGTGCCCTGACACCCTGGCACCCTGGCGCCTGGCTTTTGGCACTCGCTAGAGAAATTGCATTCGAGCAGCTCCCCAGGATCCCTGCAGCCGCAAAGGCATTGAGTCCTGCTGGGCAGTTCAGCACGTGTGCCACAGGCACACTCACCAGTGCCCCACACCAGGCCCAGTGCCCGCACCAACCGCTCGGTTTCATGGAGGCACAGCTGCTTCCCTGTCCGCCTCGGTGCTTCTTGCCTTTCAGGTGCAGCTGTGTACACACCGGGGTCACCCCATACACTCCTGGTTGTGTCCCTGATGGGAAAGACACATCCCACCCCGACCGACACCTGGCCCTGCCTGAGGGTGCATGTGCTGGTTTTAAAGGTTGATTTCAAAGCCTTCGACGGTTAGAACCTTGGCTGGTCTGGAAGCCCGGCGTGGCCCATGCGCAGTGCTGTGTGGCTGTCAGCGCAGTTCTCCCTGGAAGGTCAATGTAACCAGCAGCCGCAGGGCATTGTTAGAAAGGCTTCCTGTCCTCATTTAGTTTTATAGATTAGAAAACACATTTGAAACATTTCTTATAATGGTACTTTCTCCTGTGATTGTAAAAAAGTAAATGCTAGGTGTAGAAACGTGGACACACCCAGGAAGAGGAAGACCCCACAGCTGACCTTTGCACTGGCTTCCGTGTTCTCTGTGCGTTGGGCCTATCTGGTCGAGCACACTCTGGTTTCCACTTGCCGATCACAGCCCTGGGAAATGTGTCCCAGGCATGTTTGTGTTTGTGCCATGGTTGGCTCAGCCTCCTGAGTCGGCATAGATCTCTTCCTGTTGGTACCTGTGGGCACGCGGACAGCCACCCGCCTGGCTTCCCCAGGTGCCACCACGGTGGCTGTCGTGGCGTGGCCCTCACAGCCGTTCCTCCTCGTGTCCCTCGGAGTGTCCGCGTGGCTGGGCACTCACGCTGGGAGCTCCATCCTGGGGAGAGGTCTGTGTCAGCCCGGTCTTCACTTTTCTTGCACTTAGTATTAGACTGTGCC
The DNA here is from genome assembly GCA_026230045.1 of Corynorhinus townsendii. Taxonomy (NCBI): domain Eukaryota; kingdom Metazoa; phylum Chordata; class Mammalia; order Chiroptera; family Vespertilionidae; genus Corynorhinus; species Corynorhinus townsendii. Next base: position 96,280,198 of record JAPDVU010000007.1, on the reverse strand, counting down.
AACCTATCAGAGAGTGGCTTGCTCGCGGTCAGACAGTGTGGAGTAACTAGCCTCTGTTCTCACCCTGCCCCGTCAGCCCTGTGAGGGATGGTTACGAGGTCTGGTGAGAGCCTCCTGCAGGCCAGGGCTGCACGAGGGTGAGTGCACCTGTCTGCGAGGTGGCTTCCTGCCTGGGGTGTTGGCGAGGTGTGCAGTGCACATGCTGCATCTTCCATCCTCTCCTTGGGGGCCGTCCTGGTGCACAGAGGACCCACCTCGCGCGGTGAAGTCTCCCATGGAGTCCTGTGCAGAGCACCGCCTCGCTAACACAGTGTTCAGAGTTCCTCGCCCTGATCTGCTCTCTTGTGGAGGGTGGAGTTCCCTCCCTGAGAGCCAGCCTGAGTGGGTGGCTCACTTGGTGGAGTGATTGCTCAGCTTCTGCCTCAGTTGCAGAAACATCGCCTTGGTCCCCTGGCCCAGTGCATGGAGGCTGCTGGGAGCAGGTGCCCCTGTGGGCTCCTCCCAGACTCTTCCCCCAAGACCCTGGCATGTGGGTGTCTTCCCAGGTGCCCTCCACGGTCAGGAATCTCTAGACTGCTCCATCCCACTTGGGAGTGACCCTTCAGGCTATGCTGGGGCAGATGCGAGCCCCCGCTCCCCCCATGCTCCTGCAGGGACTCCTGTCAGGGCTCCTGTTCTGCAAGCGCCTGCTCCTGCAGGCCCATGCCCCGCGCTGGGCTCCCTGCTGGGAATGCGAGCTGGTCCGTGTGCAAGCACGGGCCCATTTAACACAGTGGCTGGTTTGGGGCGGCTTCTCTGGTGTGAGCCCAGTTCCTTAGCCTCCTGTACCAGCATGTACCTCCTGAGCCTTGGGGACAGGTGTGCCACCTCTGTGGCGGCTGCTAGTGAGGAGAACCCGCTGCAGCCCTGCACACTGGCCTGTGGCGTTAGCTGCCTGCTGGCCACAGTGACAGGCTCTCCCAGGTCAGGCTGCTAGCTGTTGCTGGGCAACATGTGAGTTCAGTATTTCTGAGCCACGAGATGTCAGTGGGGCTGGCCTGGCCTGTGGCTCAGGTGGCTGGAGTGTCATCCTGTGCACCAAAAGGTTGCGGGCTTGATTCCCCGTCAGGGCACTCTCCTAGGTTGCGGTTCGATTCCTGGTCAAGCAAGTAGGGAAGGCAACTGAGTGATGTTTCTCACATTGATGTCTCTCTCTCCCTCCCTCTCTCTCTGAAAATCAAGCCTATCTAATAAAAGACTAATATGCAAATTGACTGTACCTCCACTATACCACCAGCCACGCCCACCAGCCAATCAGGAGGGAATATGCAAATAAACCCAACCAAGATGGCTGCAGCCACAGAGAGCAGGAGGGAGGCTTGAGTTTCCCTGGCAATGGAGGAAGCCAAGCTTTCTGCCTGCCCTTGCTGTCCCAGGCCTCCACTCAATGCTACAAAGTTTCAATTATAGAAGCTAAATAAATCCCAATAGAAATGGCAGCAGCCACGGAGCTGGAGAGAGCAGGAGGCTAGGATTGCCCTCGGCAATGGAGGAAGCCAAGCTTCTGCAGCCCTGGCCTGCTTTGGCCTCTGCTTAAGGCTACAAAGTTTCAATTATAGAAGATACATAAATCCCAACAGAAATGGCTGCTGCCACAGAGCAAGCAGAAGGCTTGGCTCCATTCCAGGCTACAAAGTTTCAATTGCAGAAGATAAATAAATCCCAGATCCCAGGGCCTCTGCTTGGGTCGCCTGGAGGCGTGGCCAGCCTGCAATCCACCACAGGCCCCTCGCCCAGGCCGCCCCACGCCCCAAGGGAACCCCACCCTGATCCGGGACACCCTTCAGGGCAAACCAGCTGGCCCCCACCTGTGCACTAGGCCTCTATCCTTTGTAATAAAAGAGTAATATGCAAATTGACCATCACTCCAACACACAAGATGGCTGCCCCCGTGTGGTCAAAGATCCTGCTCCCATGTGGACACAAGATGGCCACCACAAGATGGCCAGCAGGGGAAGGCAGTTGGGAGGAACCAGGCCTGCAAGGGAGGACCATTGGGGGCAATCAAGCCTGCAGAGGAGGGCAGTTAGGGGTGACCAGGCCTATAGGGGAAGGCAGTTAGGGGCAAACAGGCTGGCAGGGGAGCAGTTAGGCATCAATCAGGCTGGCAGGGGAGTGGTTAGGGGTTGATCAGGCTGGCAGGCAGAAGCGGTTAGGGGCAATCAGGAAGGCAAGCAGGCAAGTAGTTGGGAGCCAGCAGTCCTGGGTTGTAAGAGGGATGTCCGACTGCCCGTTTAGGCCCACTGGGATTGGGCCTAAACGGGCAGTCGGACATCCCTTGAGGGGTCCCAGATTGGAGAGGGTGCAGGCTGGGCTGAGGGACTCCCCCGCCCCCCGGGCCTCTAGTAAAAACATAATGACCGAATGAGGATTAAAAAAATATTTTTAAAGGGGCTAAGAAGGTAAAAAAAAAAATTCTTAAAAACCGCAATGGATTGCTGCATTTAACTATAGTGGCATCTCAGTTCTCGAACTTTATTTGTTCTGGAAGACTGTTCCAAAAGCAATTTGTTTGAAAACGGAATCTTTTTTCCCATTAGAAATAATACAAATTGAATAATTCATTCCATACCCCCAAATGATTCCATTTTCACTGTTCTCAATTACTTAGTGAAGGGTATGAAACTAATTTTCCAGAGCTATTTTTCCGTTAAGTGAATAAGGGTAGTTCTGTGAACACTTCAAACACTTAGCAACATCAGCACTCTCGACAGCCACTTTATGTTTTAAAATTGTGCTGATTTTGCCGGCCATACTCGGTGGCCAAAGCCGACCCGAGAACCCCTCTTCACATGTTGCCCTGTTGCTTTTTAGGCTCCATCGTTGTCCTCACAGCGTTCCTGTGCACTTTGCTGCTGTCACTAACCTTCTCAGGACCTGTGGTGACTTACTGCACGTATTTAAGCAGCAACAAAAGCAAATCAAAAACAACCTATGAAAATATTCACAGCACACTTCCCTGAGATATGGACACCTTGAGGTCTAGCCGCAAACTGACTCTAGCTGCACAGTCTCTCCTTTGTCACATGAGGATCACTCAGGCACCAGCGTGAAAGGGTTGTTGGGTTGAGAACCAATGTTTGTTTGATGTCTGATACGTTTTTCTGTGAACCGCTTGGTCGAGAATTGAATTGCTCAGGACGAATTGCTCAGAATTGAATTGCTCACTGGAGAGCAAGGTGTGACTGTGTAACAGCGGGGTCAGCCTCTAAGCTTCAGGCGGAACTGCTGGCTCAGAAGTTCCCCAGGTGTGGTCTGTGCGCAGCCCTGTGAGTGAGCACCTTCCCCCAGCCCAAGGGCCACCCCGTGCCCTGGGGGATGGGGGTGGGGGGGGGGCAGGCAGGCTCTTAGGGTCACACCCTAATCAGCTGCTTGCCTATCTGTGGGTCCAGCTGGAGCTTTCTGGGATTCTGCTTCTGCTGCCAGTTCGGACCCGAGGTCATGCTCTTGCCTTGCCTTGGTGTTTTCATTTAGTTATGTCACTAAGGAGACTGATGGGTGTCTCCTGCTAAATGTGGGCTGGTTTATTCTTTTTTTTATTGAGATCACTAGAGGCCTGGTGCATGAATTCGTGCACCAGTGGGGTCCCTTGGCCTGGCGTGCGGGATTGGGCTGAAACCAGCTCTCCGACATCCCCTGAGGGGTCCTGGATTGTGAGAGGGCGCAGGCAAGGCCGAGGGACCTCACTGGTGCATGATTGGGGCGGGGGAAGGACGCAGGAGGTTGGCCAGCTGGGGAGGGACCATGGGAGGGACCATGTCTAGCCCCTCTCAGTCCCAACTGGCCAGACCTCAGCAGCAAACTAACCTACCAATCAGAGCGTCTGCCCCCTGGTGGTCAGTGCACATCATAGTGACTGGTTGACCGGTCGACTGTCTGCCTCCTGGGTGGTCAGTGGACGTCATAGCGACTGGATGACTATCTGCCCCCTGGTGGTTAGTGCACGTCATAGCAAGTGGTTGAGCGGCCTTAGCATATCATTAGCATATTTTGCTTTGATTGGTTGAACGGACAACTGGATGACTGGACACTTAGAATATTAGACTTTTATTACATAGGATAGCTGACATGTGACACTGTAAGTTTAAGGTGTGCAGTGCATTGATTGGATACATTTATATGTCAGTGCTCAACCACTGAGCCTCACCGGCCAGGTGAGTGGGCATTTTACATTCATTTTTTATTTCCATTCTTACTGCTCTCACAACTTAAAATTCTCTTAAGTAGTATAAACAGAAGATTTAAAAAAAAATATATTTTTATTCATTTCAGAAAGAAAGGGAGAGATAGAAACATCATTGATGAAAGAGAATCATTGATTGGCTGCCTCCTGCATGCCCCCTACTGGGGATTGAGCCTGAAACTCAGGCATGTACCCCAATTGGGAGTTGAACTGTGACTTCTGGGTTCACAGGTCAAACCACTGAACCACACCAGCCGGGCTGGTTTAGGTGGTATAAATAGAAGCTTTGTAGAGCATGGCTAACTACAGCCCTGCTGAAAGTTGTTGTCTCTTGGGAGCCCGTGTTGCCAGCTTTGTGTGACAAGGACTTACCTGTGTCTGCCCACATGGGAGAGTCAGCCCAGGGGAGGGTCCCCCCACTGTTACCGCTGGGCTGGCGGCTGCAGGGGGCATCGGAGCCTTTCACCACAAGCCCTGTACCTAGGCCTGGCTCTGATCCAGAGGCTTGAAGGCCGCGACAGCTTTTCCTAAATGGACCTCTTTTTTATTTTTAATTGATTTTTTAAAAAGAGGAAGGGAGAGGGATAGAGAATTAGAAACATCGATGAGAGAGAAACATCAATCAGCTGCCTCCTGCACCCCCCCCACTGGGGATGTGCCTGCAACCCAGGTACATGCCCTTGACTGGAATAGAACCTGGGACCCTTCAGTCTGCAGGCCGACGCTCTATCCACTGAGCAAAACTGGTCAGGGCTAAATGGACCTCTTTGAACAATCAGATTTCAAAACCTGAATTCCCAGGCGGAAACCCCCTGTCATACAGAGGAGTCCGTGAGTGAGAGCGAAATCACTGCTGTGAGGCTCTGCACTCTATCTCCTTTTATTTTTTTTAATCTCTATTGTTCAGATTATTACAGTTGTTCCTCCCCCCATAGCTTCCCTCCATCTGGTTCCCACCCCACCCCACCCCATTCCCCCTCCCCACTGTCCCATCCATAGGTGTATGATTTTTGTCAAGTCTTTTCCCACACCCCCCACACCCATTTACCCCTGAGGATTGTCAGTCCACTCCCTTTCTATGCCCCTGATTCTATTATATTCACCAGTTTATTCTGTTCATCAGATTTTTTATTCACTTGATTTTTAGATTCACTTGTTGATAGACATGTATTTGTTGTTCATAATTTTTATCTTTACCTTTTTCTTCTTCTTCCTCTTCTTAAAGAATACCTTTTCATATAATACTGGTTTGGTGGTGATGAACTCCTTTAGCTTTTTCTTATCTGTGAAGCTCTTTATCTGACTTCAAGTCTGAATGATAGCTTTGCTGGGTAGAGTAATCTTGGTTGTAGATTTTTGCTATTGATCACTTTGAATATTTCTTGCCACTCGCATCTGGCCTGCATAGTTTCTGTTGAGAAATCAGCTGACAGTCGTATGGATGCTCCCTTGTAGGTAACTAACTGTTTTTCTCTTGCTGCTTTTAATATTCTCTTTGTCTTTAGCTCCTGGCATTTTAATTATGATGTGTCTTGGTGTGGTCCTCTTTGGATTCCTTTTGTTTGGGGTTCTCTGTGCTTTGTGGACTTGTAAGTCTATTTCTTTCACCAGGTGGGGGAAGTTTTCTGTCATTATTTCTTCAAATAGGTTTTCAGTATCTTGCTCTCTCTCTTCTCCTGGCACCCCAATAATTTGGATGTTGATACACTTGAGGTTGTCCCAGAGGCTCCTTACACTATCTTCATGTTTTTGGATTCTTACTTCTTTTTGCTGTTCCAGTTGGGTGTTTTTTGCTTCTTTGTATTTCAAATCTTTGACTTAATTCTTGCGATCCTCTAGTCTGCTGTTGGATTTCTGTATATTATTTTTTATTTCAGTCAGTGTATGCTTAATTTCTATTTAGTCCTTTTTCATATCCTCGAGGGTCTCACTAAATTTATCGGCCTTTTCTAGGAAATTCTTGAAAAACCTTATAACTGTGTTTTTGAACTCTATACCCAGTCGTTTTCCTTCCTCCATTTCTTTCATTTGTGACCTGTTTCTTTGTCTTCGCATTTTGGCTGCTTCCCTGAGTTGATAGAGTAGCTTTGTGTGCTAGGTGTCCTATAGGGCCCAGTGGCTCAGCCTCCCCAGTAACCTGAGGTGGACACTCTTGGTGCACCCCTTTGTGGGCTGTGTGCACAGTCTTGTTGTAGTTAAGCCTTAATTGTTGTTGGTATCACTGAGAGGAATTGACATCCGTGCCAATTGGCTGTGAGGATCCGCTGTGTCTATGATGGGAGAACTTCTGTGCTGGAGACACCCTTATGAGGCAAGACTTGCTTCAGTGGGGCTTGGTGCTCACTGAGTCTGCCCCCTGAGTGTGTCCCTTATGGATCTGAGGAGTTGTAATCTGGATGGTCCTACTCTGACCCCTGGGTACACTGGCTCTTGGATCTCCAAGGAGGTGCTAATTTAGCCTCTGCTTGAGGCCACCCAGCAGGAGCTACTGAGAGATCTGCAGATTCCTCTTCTTTGTTTGGGTTTTGGAGGTGCCCACATGAGGCCCAGCTGTGAAGCAATGCAAGGTGCTGTGGAGCTTTGGGCCTTTTTTTGGATGTTCTAGGGCTCTCTGACTCAGCTGCAGTTGGATAGGTAAGTTTAGATTTCAAAGACCAGGCCATTCATATGCAAAAGCCTCTGCACACAGCTTGGATGGGTCAGAGTCTCAGGGCGGAGCAAACAGCAATGGCTTCCCGTCAGCCCTGCCCTAAGAAACCCCCAGATCTCAGTGTCCCGCGGTAGTTGCTGCAAGCACCTCTGAGAGAAAGCCGCCCTCGAGTTCCGCCTGCTGCCAGACAGTCCAGTTTCTCCCTGTATGAGTCTGGGTCCCCAGAGTCTTGCCCAGAACTGGAGTTCAGAGCAGTCAGAAGCTTATGTCTCCCTCCGGCTTGAAAAATTCAGCTGCGTAGTCAGTTGCCAGCCCTCTCCGTGCATGTCTCCATACCTCTGCCTTCCGCACCTCCTCTGAGTCTTAGTGAGCTTTTTTCTTTCCTTCTAGTTGTAGAATTTCCCCTCAGCCAGTCTTCCTTTGGTTCTGGATGATGTCCATTTTACCTTTTAGTTGTAGTTTTGAAGTTGTTGTGCGAGGCAGCAAGTTCAAGTGTTTACTATGCCGAAATCTTGGTTTCTCCTCTGCAATAAATTTTTTCCGCACTCTTTCTTCTTATGTTCTAACCACCAGCTCCAAGGTCTCTGCCCAGGGAAGCCGGTTCGGAGGAAAGATTTCTGAAGGCCAATTGGGTGCCTGCTATCCCGTGTGTGCTGGTTTCAGGGCACTGTTATTTGTCCTCTCCCTCTCTCGCCTGCTTTGCTGGGGCCCTGCTGTGCTCCCACAACCCCAGATGTGTTTGGGACCTGAGCATGACACCAGGTTCTGTGAAACAGGACTGGCAACTGTTCCCAGGTCTCCCCTGCAGTCCCTGGGGGAGGGCAGACTGTGGCACGGGTGTCACCCGCAAGGCCTTGCTTCCAGGGCGTGGGCCCTGCTCTGGGCAGTGGCATGTTCTCACCCTCCAGCGGGTGCTACTCCTCAGCTTCCTCTGCTTTCCTGAATTTCCATCTTTATGACGCCTCGGAAGAAAAGGCCCAGCATCCCAGAGTGTACTTTCAGTACAGGCTGTGTGTGGGAACAACAGAACAAAGCAGAGAACAAGAAAATCTACTGAGCTCTGCGAGAGATGTGGTGGCTGAACACTCGCCTCTGTAGCCCATCCATGCCGAGCACCCTGGCAGTGTGTGACAGGTGGCGGACTTTGAGTAATAGAACTTCAAGATCAGACTTCACAGTGAACAAACTCTTCAGTTCCCTGTAGCAGGTGGAGAAACAGTTTCCTTCACGTGAGCTTAGTAGGTTTTATTTTAAACAAGGATTTGATAAGGGCACACCTGGAGCCAAGTAGTCAGGGTTGGGAACTGGTGTCACCTTATATATGCAGGTTGTAACATTCCGTTGCCACCATTTAGTTGTAGCAAATTAGATATAATTGGTGCCAGAAACGACTTACCAACGACAGAGGGGTGAAATGAAACTCAGAAATACGGGGTTGATTGCAAAGGTAGTGAAGGGTATTGTAAACAGTTGTGCGCTTCCTTTTGTGTACCTGCACGCTCTCTCTCTCTCTCTTTTTTTTTTTTTTTTTAATATATTTTATTGACTTTTTACAGACAAGAAGGAAGAGGGATAGAGAGCCAGAAACATCGATCAGCTGCCTCCTGCACACCTCCTACTGGGGATGTGCCCGCAACCAAGGTACATGCCCTAGACCGGAATTGAACACGGGACCCTTCAGTCCGTAGACCAATGCTCTATCCACTGAGCCAAACTGGTTTTGGCTGCACGCTCTTGAAGCCAGGTGTGACTGGCGTGCAGCAGGTGTTGAGTAAAAGTGGTTTTAAACATTGCTCAGGAGCATTGAAGTGCATGCAGCTTGGAGAGTTTGAGGAAATGCACATTCATCCCTTCTCAGCCTTGTTTGCAGTTCCGCACGATCCGGGCTCTCACTGTGAGGAGCTGTAGTCTACCCAGCAGGGCTTTCATTTTGAACTTGTTTCTCCTGTTGATTTCCACCCTGCAGAGCAGCACTGTTGCTGTAGGTTATCTATGTAGTTTTCTGTGATCCTCGAGTGTGCCCAAGCTCTATTGCCTGCTTTGATGATGTAGGGGCCATTAAGCAAAAGAGTGGTTTGCTGGGTGCAGGGAGATGGTGGCTGTGCCAGCGTCAGTGCTGTGTGAGGTGCTGTCGGCCGGCAGGCTGCATTCTGATTACATTTGGCCAGAGAATTGGTTGACCCACCAGGTGTGAGTTGATGAACAAGTCTGGAAGTCTTTCTGCAGCTGCCACAGGGCATAAAAGGAGAATTCTTTGAACTTCAGGTTCAGTCTTGCTTTTAACTTCAATTCTCAATTTCCCCGTTGTGGGAACTCTGTAGTCCAAATCTGTGACTAGTTAGAAAAGAGGCCATAAGTTATTGCTAAGTGGAAAGTTTCATTTTCTTCTTTGTGCTTTTATGTATTTCCCCATGTTTCTACAACAGAAATATGTTCATTTTGTAATAAAGAAAAATATTGGATTTCTTTAGTGGACAAATTGAGACTAGACCTTATTTTCTTAGGGAAGATTTTTCTGGGAGAGTTATTCTTTATAACTGGTTCTCTTAATGTGATTCTGGGAGTATAGATAATGCCTGTTGGGCTTGTTAAACATGGGCCATCAAAAGTGATAGGATATTCCATCTTGAACGGGGGTGTACGGTACAGTCTGTGGGCGCCCAGTGCACTGGCTGTTTAACACAAGGCAGGTCGTTTCCCGACAGAGTTGAGAGATGGGAAATGTTTTGCCAAAGAATCTTGGTTCTTTTGAAGTTGCAGACATTGGCAAGGGGAAAACAGGGTCAGAATGATGTGATTTCACCATGTGCTCTTTAGGCCTTGTGGATGAGGGGTTACTGGGACAAGGGAGGAAGGCTAGGGATTCAAGTGGGTGAAGCCCCTTAAAAGGAAGGAAAGCCTGCTGTGGCGACAGCAGGGGTGAGCCTTGAGGACACTGTGTTAAGTGAAATAAGCCAGTCACAGGAGGACAAGCACTATGAGACACCACTTATATAATGAAACCAAACTCGTCACACCCATGGCAGTGAGAGTGGAGTGGTAGGGGCTGGAGTTGGGGGGTAGGGAGGCACTTAGTCAAAAGGCAGGAAGCTTTGGGTGTACAAGATTGATCCTCGGGAGCCCTGTGCAGCCTGGCGCCTGTGGTTCACAGCATCATGTTGTCACGGAAACGTTCAATGTTATTACAGGACTGTGTGTGACGATGTGTGAGGCCTGCATCGTGGGGATGACCTCTGGGTGTATACTTGCCTTCACACTCATCGAGTTGTCCACGTTAATTTTGTACAGCTCTTTGATGTAAGATACGCAGTGACAGTGGGTACCTGGGAAGAGCTGAGCAGAACTGGAGGCAGAGTAGCCGGCGGGATGGGAGCAGTTGTCAAAGGGCAGGCCGGGAAGTCAGGCCCCATTGTGGAAGGGCTGTCCGCGTCCAGGCTGTGGCGGGGGCTTGGGCTGTGCTGGGCTTGGCAGCGGATGCCCTGGCCAGTGGGCTTCCTGTGAAGACTGTGTCAGATCTGAATCTGAGCTCTTTTGCTGATTCTTGTTTTCTTCTCTCACTGTCTTTCACTTGATAACCTTAAACCATCCCTGCAAGCATTTGAACCTGACTGCCCTCCCTGGCCAGTGGCTGGGGACCAGGACAGTGGACGGCATGTGGGTGGCCATGCAGGAATTTCCAGAATAGCATTCATTATTTTAGGGCTAAAATATAATATTTTCTCTCCCAGCTTCTAGGTGCTTCTACCTAATCATTTAACAGAGACAGAGTAACATGAGAAACGTACATTTTATGACCTGCCCATGGGGAATTCACATGAACATGAAAATCCCAAGACAGCAAGGCAACACTGGGTATTCATGTCATCTGGAAGAAAGGAGGAGGGGGTGGGGGTCTTAGATTTCAAGGGTGAACATGGGGAATTGACCCATAGCTGAGGCAGAGCGAGGCGTGGACCGGCCCTTTGCCTGCTGTCACCACACTTAATTTACATGCAGCTGAGGGGACATGCTCCGATTTCCTTCCTGGAGCAAAGCTTTCTGCCTGAACTCTTAGAAAGGAAGGGGGAGGGTCAAACCTCTGTGCGTTCTTATTTCTTATTAACCATCCTGCAGCCACGAAACAGGCAGCCTTCGGTGGCAGCTTTGGTCCCTTCAGCTCTGTCCATAGTGCAGCCACAGGGGGAGGAGGGGGGGAGGTGCGGGGGCGGGGAGCCTGCGTTGTGCACTTTGAGCTTTGTGCCACCCTGCTTGGCATGAATGACAACAGGATCTGCACCTAGGGCCTGAGCCAAGCAGCCGCTGGCCCGTCAGGGCTGTTGATGGAGTGACTGGAAGGTGTGGGCTCACAGTGCGGACCCAAATGCATTTATGGTTTGTCGCTTAAGGAATGGGGTGAGGAAGTGTCATTTTTACATTTACTCTAGGAACCCAGTGTGGAAATGTCTGACTATTAGAAATTTCATTTTAAAAAATCTAACACAGCAGGCTGTCTTCCTTTCCTACCAAGTTACACCGTCCCGCAGCCCCTGTCCCTGCTGCTGCTCTGCCGCCGCAGAAAACCCTGACCTCACACAGAAGGTCCAGGTCCTGCCTGCAGACAATAACATCTCCTTTAACTCGTGTGGGAGCAGGACAGTCAGCCTGGGAGTGCTCCCTCCCTCCCCGCCCCCCCTCCCCCAGTCACAGCTGGCACTGCCCCTGCTTTTCTCTCTTGATTTCCTGAGAAAGCAGAGGGCCAGTGGCCTGTCCCTGTCCCCATGTGTGTGGGACCATGTTCAGGTGGGGCCTGGTACTGACTGTCCCTGTCCCCATGTGTGTGGGACCGTGTGCAGGTGGGGCCTGGTACTGCCTGTCCCTGTCCCCATGTGTGTGGGACCATGTGCAGGTGGCGCCTGGTACTGCCTGTCCCTGTCCCTGTGTGTGTGGGACTGTGTGCAGGTGGGGCCTGGTACTGCATGTCTTGCGGGAGACCTAGGGCCAGGACCCCTCCATTGCGATGGTGCCCCTTGGCTCTCCTGCACCCTCACGCGTGCTCGATCTTGGCTGTCGCTGTGACGGGCAGGAGACTGCCAGTGGGTCCTCAGTGGCCGCGATAAGCTCAGGTCCAGGCCTGCTCCTTCTTGCTGAGGCAGCACTGCCACCCTTGGCACTGAACACCAGGGAGCCCTTAAGGGAGTCACACCAACATGTATTGAATTATATGAAATGTTCTATAAAAAATGCTTCTCCCTGCTCTTACTCATAATGACTTCTGTGCTGGTTTTTTGTTTGTTTGTTTTGTTTTATTGATTTCAGGGAGGGTGAGAGAGATAGAAACATCAAGGATGAGACAGAATCGTTCATCGGCTGACCCCTGCACACCCCCCAGTGGGGATCTAACCTGAAACTCCGGCATGTGCTCTGACTGGGAATCGAATCCTGACCTCCTGGTTCATAGGTTGACGCTCATCCACTGAGCCATGCTGGCCGGGCTAAGCTGCTACTTTAAAAATAACTTTAATACAACAGCAGTAGAAATACAATTGTTATTAAATAAGGTCCATATATTGTTCAGATTTCCTCAGTCCTTTCCTGCCCAGGACCCATTGGGCCAGCACATGTGTTTGTGGTGGTCCAGTTGTGATGGTGCCCCAGAGGTATCTGTGGCCTGGGCAGTGTGAGTGCTGGTCAGGCATTTTATAGAATGTTCCTCAGTTGGAATTGGTCTGGTGTTGTTTGGGGAGGAAGAGCAGAGGTAAAGGCTATTCTTACTGTATCATATCCAGAGGGCAATCCTGTTAACATGATATTTACCTGGTGACATTGATCTCGGCCACCTAGTGGGCCAGGTTCTGCTCAGTAAAGTCTCCTCCGAGACAGAGTGGGAAATATGTGTGTGTACACTAGCCCTTGTATGTACAGTCAGCTCTGAGTATTTCTATTTGTACCCATTTGTGTGTATAGCAAACTACATTTGAGTTCATCCCTGTGTCTCTCTCATTCATTCCTGTATAAATCATTCTTTTTTTATAGGTAAGAGATTTTTAATACATTTTATCAGAATTCAACATATGAAATATGCAGAAATAAATTAATTAAAGGAAATTTGAATAATTCAGGTAACATATTTGATCCAGAAAACATGTGCTGAAAAAATACAACTAAAAGACAAAACGTCTATCACCCAGAACCACGGGAAAGCTGGCTGAGTGGAAGTTCTACAACTAGAAGGAAAGAGAAAAGAGCATTGAGACGTGCATGAGCGCTGAAAAGCTGAGGTACAAAGGCACGTGATCTGGGCTGGCGGCGGGCGTTGCTTTTTTCAACCCGAAGGGAGACAAGCCCCCAATTTCTCTGAAATACAGTTTCTGGGGAGACGCGGGGGACCCAAACTCCTACCGGGAGAAGCTGGACTGTCTGCCAGGGAGGGTGGCTTGCTTGCAGAGCTGCGCGCAGGAATAATTGTTTATGGCACTGGGGCACGGGACTGCCCACAGGGACTCAGAGCCAGCTAACTAGCAGCCATTGCTGTTTGCTACACCCTAGCCTAGTGACGCCCTGAGACCCGCCCCACACAACCTACAAACCCACCCTAAGCTCTAAGCAGCGGCTTTTGCATAAGAAAGCCCTGCCCTATCGCAGCTTAACCTAGCAAACTTGCAGCCTGGGTCAGACAGCTCCAAAACCTCCAAACCACAAGCAAAGAGGAGAAAACTGTAGCTCTCATTGTAGCTCCTGCTGGGTGGCCTCAGACAGTAGCTGACCTGTACCCCATTGGAGATCCAGAAGCCAGTGTACCTAGTGGTCAGTGTGAGACACCAGATTTCAACTCCTCACATCCATAAGTGACACATTCAAGAGGCAGACTCAGTGAGCACCAAAGCCCCACTGAAACAAGTCCTGCCCCATAAGCGTGTCTTCAGCGCAGCAGTTCTTCCATTATAGACACAGCGAGTGCTCACAGCTAATTGGCCTGGAGGTCAATTCCTCCCAGTGTACCAACGGCAATTAAGGCTTAACTACACCAAGACTTTGCACTCAGCCCACAAAGGGGTGTACCAAGAGCATCCACCTCATGTAATTGAGGAGGCTGAGCTACTGCCCCCTATAGATCACCTACCACAAAAAGCTACTCCATCAACACAGGGAAGCAGCCAAAATGTGGAGACAAAGAAACATGTCACGAATGAAAGAAACAGAGGAAAGCAAACTATTGGATGACATAGAGTTCAGAACCACATGTATAAGGTTACTCAAGAATCTTCTTAAAACCGCTGAGAAACTTGATGAGACCTTCAAGGAGCTTAATGAGAATGCCAAAAAAATGGAAAAGGATCAGTCAGAAATGAAGCATACACTGTCTGAAATAAAGAATATACAGAAACTCAACTGTAGATCAATGTACCCCAAGAATCAAACCAAAGATCTGAAATATGTGGAAACAAAAAACATCCAACCAGAAAAACAAAAAGAAAAAAGAATTAAAAAATATGAAGATAGTGTAAGGAGCCTCTGGGACAACTTTAAGCGAACCAACATCTGAATTTTTGGGGTGCCAGAAGAAGGGAGAGAGCAAAATATTGAAAACCTATTAGAAGAAATAATGACAGAAAACTTTCCCTACCTGGTGAAAGAAATAGACTTACAAGTTCAGGAAGCGCACAGAACCCCAAAACAAGAGGAATCCAAAGAGGACCACACCAAGACACATCATAATTAAAATGCCAAGGGCAAAAGACAAAGAGAGAATATTAAAAGCAGCAAGAGAAAAACAGTTAATTACCTACAAGGGAGTACCCATACGACTGTCAGCTGACTTCTCAACAGAAACTATGCAGGCCAGAAGGGAGTGGCAAGAAATATTCAAAGTGATGAACAGCAAGAACCTACAGCCAAGATTACTCTACCCAGCAAAGCTATCATTCAGAGTTGAAGGTCAGATAAAGAGCTTCACAGACAAGAAAAAGCTAAAGGAGTTCATCGCCACCAAACCAGGATTACAGAAAACATGTGCTAATCTCCCTTACCCCAAAGCAGAGAATGCTCATTCCTTTTTCTTCATCAAACTGAAAGTCACCCATGTTCACAAAATGGCAAGGTACCTGGTCTTAAGGAGAAAGCATTCAGTCTTTAACATTAATTTTAATGCTATCTGTTGGGTTTTATGTCGATTTAAAGAAATCAACTTGAGTAAGGCTATTCCCATCTTTATTTTTTAAGTTTTTATTTATTTTTACATGCAATAAACATTAATATTTAAAAAGTTTTAAATATAATGTTACATGCAATAAACATTAATATCTCAAGAAAAAATTATTTTAAATATGATAATGTTACATGCAATAAACACCAATCATTCAAGAAAAACAATCTTTATATAATATTACATGCAGTAAACATTAATATCTCAAGAAAAAAGGATTCTAAGTGTAATAATATCACCCAAACTGTACCAACATAGTGTGATATCATGAAAGTTGTAGGAAACATTAAAAATCTATAAATAATGGGATTACTTCTATTATATTCTAGTATATTTTTCCCTCCTCTGGCTCTATTTTTGTTCATCAGTTTCTGTTGTTCATTATATTCCACAAATGAGTGAGATCATGTGATATTTATCTTTCTCCAACTAGCTTATTTTGCTTAGCATAATGCTCTCCAGTTCCATTCATGCTGTTGCATGATGGTAAGAGTTCTTTCTTTTTACAGCAGTATAGTATTCCATTGTGTAGATGTATCACAGCTTTCTTATCCACTCATCTGCTGATGGGCACTTAGGCTGTTTCAAATCTTAGCTATTGTAAGTTGTACTGCTATGAACATAGGAGTGCATATATTCTTTCTGATTGGTGTTTCTGGTTTCTTGGGATATAGTCCTAGAAGTGGGATTACTGGGTCAAATGGGAGTTCCATTTTTAGTTTTTTGAGGAAACTCCATACTGTTCTCCACACTGGCTGCACCAGTCTGCATTCCCACCAGCAGTGCACGAGGGTTCTTTTTTCTCTGCATCCTCACCAGCACTTGTCATTTGTTGATTTGTTGATGATAGCCTTTCTGACAGGTATGAGATGGTACCGCATTGTCATTTTGATTTGCATCTCCTGGATGATTAGTGACTTTGAGCATGCTTTCATATGTCTCTTGGCCTTTTTTTATGTCCTCTTTTGAAAAGTGTCTATTTAGGTCCTTTGCCCATTTTTTGATTGGATTATTTATTTTACTTTTGTTAAGTTGTATGAGTTCCCTGTAAATTTTGGAGATTAAACCCTTATCGGTGATAACATTGGCAAATATGTTCGCCCATGCAGTGGGCTTTCTTGTTGTTTTGTTGATGGTTTCTTTTGCTGTGCAGAAGCTTTTTATTTTGATGTAGTTCCATTTGTTTATTTTCTCCTTAGTTTCCATTGCCCTAGGACAGTGGTTCTCAACCTTTCTAATGCCATGACCCTTTAATACAGTTCCTCATGTTGTGGTGACCCCCCAACCATAAAATTATTTTCGTTGCTACTTCATAATTGTAATTTTGCTACTGTTAATGAATCGTAATGTAAATATCTGTGTTTTCCAATGGTCTTAGGCTCTATAGCAGCGGTTCTCAACCTGTGGGTTGCGACCCACAGGTAGAGAACCCCTAGCAGAGTCGCCTCAGGCAACAACATGAGGAACTGTATTAAAGGGTCGCGGCATTAGAAAGGTTGAGAACCACTGCCCTAGGAGCTATATCGGTAGATTGCTAGACATATGTCTGATATTTTGCTGCCTATGGATTCTTCTAAGATTGTTATGGTTTCCTATCTTATGGTGTAAGTTGGTGGTCTAGTTTCATTCTTTTGCATGTACCTGTCCAATTTTCCCAACACCATTTATTGAAGAGACTGTCTTGACTCCATTGTATGCTCTTGCCTCCTTTGTTGAATATTAATTAAGTATAATGGCTTGGGTCAAACTCTGGGTTCTCTGTTTGGTCCCATTGGTCTATATGTCTGTTCGTGTGCCAGTACCAGGCAGTTTTGAGAACCGTGGCTTTGTAATATAGCTTGATATCTGGTATTGTGTCCCTCCAACTTTGTTCTTCTTTCTTGAGATTGCTGCAGCTATTCATGGTCTTTTGTTATTTCAGATGAATTTTTGGAGAGTTTGTTCTGAGTCTGTAAAATATGCCGTTGGTATCTTAATGGGGATTGCATTGAATCTATAGATTGCTTTGGGTAGTATGGACATTTTAATGATATTGATTCTACCAACCCATGAACACAGTATGTTCTTCCATTTGTTTATGTTTTCCTCTATCTTTTTTCAACTTCCTTAGTTAAGTTTATCCCTAGGTATCTTAATTTTTTGTTGCAGTGGTAGATGGGATTTCTTTTTTTAGTTTCTCTTTCTGTGAGTTCATTATTGGTGTATAAAAAAGCCATAGATTTCTGAGTGTTAATTTTGTATCCTACTACATTGCCAAATTCATTTATTAAGTCTAGAAGTTTTTTTGATGGAGTCATTATGTTTTTCTATGTACAATATCATGTCATCTGTGAATAATGACAGTTTTATGTCTTCTTTTCCAATTTGGATGCCTTTTATTTATTCTTCTTGTCTGATTGCTATGGCTAGCACTTCCAGTACTATATCGAAGAGGAGTGGTGAAAGTGGACATCCCTGTCTTGTTCCTGTTTTTAGGGGAAATGGTTTTAGTTTTTGCCCATTGAGTATGATGTTGGCTGTAGCTTTGTCATGTATGGCTTTATCGTGTTAAGATATGTTCCCTCTATTCCAACTTTGCTGAGAGTTTTTATCAAAAATGGTTGTTGGATTTTGTCGAATGCTTTTTATGCATCTATTGATATGATCATGTGATTTTTGTCTTTCAATTTGTTTATGTGATGTATCACATTTATTGATTTGAGGATATTGTACCATCTTTGCATCCCTGGAATAAGTCCCATTTGATCATGGTGTATGATATTTTTAATATATTGCTGGATGCGATTTGCTAATATTTTGTTGAGGATTTTAGCATCTGTATTCATCAGGTATATTGGCCTGTAATTCTCTTTCTTTGTAGTATCTTTATCCGGTTTTGAAATTAGGATAATACTGGCCTCATAGAAAGAGTTTGGAAGTGTTCCTTCCTGTTGGATTTTCTGAAATAGTTTGAGGAGTACAGG
This sequence comes from Corynorhinus townsendii, assembly GCA_026230045.1. NCBI lineage: Eukaryota > Metazoa > Chordata > Mammalia > Chiroptera > Vespertilionidae > Corynorhinus > Corynorhinus townsendii. The sequence goes on along the minus strand of JAPDVU010000007.1, from coordinate 96,262,181 downwards.
TGTTAGTTCTTTGAATGTTTGGAAAATCTCCCCTGTGAATCCATCCGGAGTTGGACTTTCGTTTGGTGGGAGTTTTTTTTATTACTTTTTCTATTTCATTAGTTGTTATTGGCCTATTCAGGTTTTTTGATTATTCCTGATCCAGTTTTGGGAGATTTTATTTTTCTAGGAATTTGTCAGTTTCATCCACATTGTCCAGTTTATTGGCATATAGTTGTTCATAGTATTTTCTTAAATCCTTCATGTGGTTATTTCTCCACTTTCATTTCTGATTTTATTTATTTGGGTCCTCTCTCTTTGTTTCTTGATGAGTCTGACTAATGGTTTATCAATTTTGTTTATCCTTTCAAAGAACCAGCTCTTGGTTTCATTGATTTTTTTGTTTGTTTGTTTGTTTTTTAGTCTCCATCTTACTTATTTCTGCTCTAATTTTTATTATTTCCTTCCTTCTACTTATTCTGGGCTTGTTGTTCTCTTTCTAGTTCTTTAAGTTGTAGGGTCAAATAGTTTACTGTTGATTTTTCTTGTTTTTTGAGGTATTAGTGATATGAACTTTCCTCTAAGCACTGCTTTTGCTGTGTCCCAGAGATTTTGGGTTGTTGTGTGTTCATTTTCATTTGTTTCCAGGAAGTTTTTTTATTTTTTTCTTGATCCTGCTGGTAACCCATTCATTGTTTAATAACATACTATTTAGCCTCCATGTGTTTGAATGTTTTTGGGTGTTTTTACTGTAGTTGATTTCTAATTTCATTGCACTGTGAACTGAGAAGATGCTTGATATGATTTCAATCTTCTTGAACTTGTGGAGACTTTTTTTGTGTCCTAACATGTGGTCTATCTCTGTGAATGACCCATGTGCACTTGAGAAGAACGTATATTCTGCTGCGTTGGGGTGAAATGTTCTATAAATGTCTATTAAATATATCTGATCCACTGTGTCCTTTAGAGTCTTTGTTTCCTTGTTAAGTTTTTGTATGGAAAATCTGTCCAGTGAAGTCAGAGGGAATGTTAAAGTCCCCTACTATGACTGTATTGTTGTCAATCTCTCCTTTAAAGTCCTCTAGAAGTTTTTTTTATATATTTAGGTGCTCCTGTGTTGGGTTCATATATGTTTACCAGGGTTATATCCTCTTGTTGGATCAATCCTGTTAGTATTATGTAGTGACCTTTGTTGTCTCTTATGATGGCCTTCATTTTAAAGTATACTTTGTCAGATATCAGTATTACTACTCCAGCTTTTTTTTTTCTATTCTATTTGCATGGAAAATTTTTTTCCATCCCTTCACTCTCATCCTGTGTGTGTCTTTTGTTTTGAGGTGGGTCTCTTGTAGACAGCATATAGTTGGGTCATGTTTTTGTATCCATTCAGCTACCCTATGCCTTTTGATTGCAGCATTTAATCCATTTACATTTAGGATTATTATTAAGAGGTACTTACTTATAGCCATTTTAATTCTGTATGGCTAGGTTTCTCTCTCTGTTTCTTCTTCTTAGCAATCTCTTACAGCAATCCCATTAGCATTTCTTGTAATGCAGGCTTGGTGGTGATGAATTCCTTTAGCCTTTTTTTTTTTTTTTTTTGGTCTGGGAAGCTCTTTATTTGACTGTATATTTTGAATGATAGTCTTGTTGGATATAGTAATCGTGGTCTCAGATCCTTGCTTTCCGTTACCTTCAGGAGTACTTCGTGCCATTCCCTTCTGGCCTGTAGAGTTTCTGATGAGAAATCAAGTGTCAGTTTTATGGGAACTCCTTCGTACTAGTTGTACTGTTAATAATGTAATCAAAGAAAACATGATAATTTCAAGAGAAACATCAAAAGTGCTTTATTCAAAGTAATGTCCATCGCTAGCTACACATTTCCCCCATCTTTCATGTAATTTGTGGATACTGTCCCAATAGAACTTTTCTTGTTTTGAGGCAAACCATTCAGAGACCGAATCTTCCACTTGTTCGTATGTTTTGAAGTGCTGCCTAGAAAATGTGTGTGCCATCAATCGAAACAAGTGGCAATCTGAAGGAGCAAGGTCTGGTGAATACTGTGGTGGGGTAATACTTCCCAGGCAAGATCTTTTAACATGTCTTTAACTGGTTTTGAAGTGTGTGATGGTGCATTATCATGAAGCAAAATTACTTTGCCATGTCTTCTGGCCTATTCTGGTTGTTTTATGATCAAAGCATGGTTCAAATCGACCTGGATGTTCTTTGTCTTTCACATCGAAATCATCACTTTTAAAGCGTTTAAACCAGCATTTACGAGTATCTTGAGATGGAGCATATCCACCATAAGCTTCCCATAGTGTAAGATAACTTTCAGCAGCACTTTTCTTCAAAATAATGAATTAAAACTTCCCGCAAATGCTCTTGTTTTTTGGCACGAAATTTGACATTTTTAAGCGTAAAAATATCTATGATGTTAACACCTTTAGAAAATTTGACATATGAAGTTTTGGAGCTTGTTGTCAATACAACAAAATAGCATACATATCAAATCGCATATATATCAACATATGTGTAACTCTGTCTATTGAAAAAAATCTGCATTTTTAACCAGTACACCTAGTATGTAACAGTTTGCTTTTCTCTCACTGCCTTTAAGATTCTCTCTTTGTCTTTAAATTTTGGCATTTTAATTATGATGTGTCTGGGTGTGGGTCTGTTTGGGTTCTCCTTGTTTGGGGTTCTCTGTGCCTCCTGAACTTGTGTGACTTTTCTTTACCAGATTAGGGAAGTTTTCTGCCATTATTTCTTCAAACACCTTCTCTATTCCTTTTTCCCTTTCTGCCTCTCTGGCACACCTACTATTCTAATATTGTTATGTTTCACATTGTCCCACAGCTCCCTTAAGCTGTCCCCCTGTTTTTTAATAGTTTTTTTTCTTTTTGGTTCTCTGATTGAGTGCTGTTTTCAACTCTGTCTTCTAATTAACTGATTCAATCCTCAGCTTCCCCTAATCTGTGTATTCCTTCCAATGTGTTCTTTATTTGTATTACGTCATTCTTTATCTCAGACTGTTCTTTTTTCATAGTTACTATATCTTTTTCATGCTGTTGAGCATTTTTAACATCATTACTCTGAACTTTGTTTCAAATAAATTTTTTATCTCTGCCTCATTTATCTCTTCTTCTGGATAATTCTCTTGTTCTTTCATTTGGGGGTTGTTTATTTGTCACCTCATTGTGGTTGTCTGTTTGGGTTTGTGACTATGTTTTAGGTAGATCCTCTACACCTCTAATCTCTAGTGCAAGACAGAGTTAAAGGCTGTTTCTGACTAATTGGATCAGGTAAAGACTCAAAGCCTCCAGAGACTGCCTCTGTCTACAGACTAATAGGATTCTGACTTGAATTGCCCCCAGGCAATTGTCCTGAGGTGTAGTGAGATTTTTTTCAATAGGGTGGGGCAGTTGCTTCTGCCTGGAGGCTAATTGTTACTTTTAATCTCTTACGCGGCCTCAGGGCACAGTGTTTTCCAATAGGGTGTGTCAACTGTCTTCCCCTGAGGCAAGGCAGATGTCTATGTGGGAAAGATGTCCTCCACTGTGTGAGGGAATGTCTCAGCCCAGAAAATTGGGGTGCATGCCTTCTGAGCTCTAACCCCTGAGTCCCCAATCCTGGGTTCTGCTTTCACAGCTCCAGTCCACTGCCCTTCCTCTTCCAGAGCACAAGGTGGGTGGCTCCACAGGGAATTTTTGTGCATTGGCCCTTTAAGAGAGTGCCCAAACTTTCAGCTACCACTCCCTGGCAGACAGCACCCCGCTGCTTTTCACAGATAGATGTTATGTGGTTATCCTCCTCAGATTTGGTTCTCTCTGCTGGGGAGCCCAGCTTGGGGATTAGATCCCAGAGTTTGCAGTGGTACCCTCCCACCCCACTAGCTGAGATATCTCTCTGGGAATTCAGTTGCTGTCTGTGGGCGCCCAGCCAGCCCTTTCGCGCCTCTACCCCTCCTACCAGTGTCTATGCAGTCTCTACCTTCAGTCCTTGAGTATCAGGGTTCTCTCCTGTGAGTTTTCCGTTGATTATTCTGGAAGACTTTCTACATTTCAGTTGTAATTCGAGCTTGTTCCTGGGAGCATGTCTGTGTAGCATCCACCTACTCTGCAGCCCTTATAAATCATTCTTGCTTCTCTGCTTTGCTTTTCTGTAAGCTTCACTCCAGTTAGAAACCTGGCTCACCCTCCACCATCCTTTCTCTTAATTGTTCATGTCTGTATCTGTGTAGCAGCATCAAAGTGGCCAGCCCACACCTGGGAGAGTACAGGACTCATGTATATTTGTTTCATCTTTTTCTACAGACTCCACTCATCTCCAAAGTTAAATAGTCAACACCCTTCCTCTACACCTTCATTCCTGGGTTTCAGGCATTTGTAGTACACTTAGATTTTGGGGGCCATATTCTAAATTCACTTGGGTATCCCTCGACCTGCTAAATGATATTTAAAAAATTTGCAAACATTAAAGTTCATGCTGAAAACTTTTGTGGGATTTTGACGAATGCATGGCATCATATACCCACAATCACAGTATCGTACAGAATCGTTTCACCACCCAAATGTCCCCAGATTTGACTAATCACCCCTTCTTCCTGGCAGCCACTGACCTTCCTCCTCTGCTGTAACTTTCCCTCTTCCTTTTTCCAGAGTAACTGGAGTCACACAGAGCACAGCCTTTCTCAGGAGGGCTTCTTTCATTTAGCAGCTGCAGTTAAGATTCCTTGATGTCTTTTCATGACTTGAGAGCTGACTTCTTTTATCACGGCAACTACTCCATTTGCTTCCAGTTCGGGGCAATTACACATTAAAACTTCCATAAACATTTGTGTGCAGGTTTTATGGGGACAGAAGTTTTCATATCATTGAGGCAAATACCCAGGTGGTATGAAAAGACCGTGTTTAGCTTAGCAAGAAGTTAACACACTGTATATAGCGTGCTTGTGCCATTTGCAATCCCATCAGCAGGGAGTAGTGAGTTCCTGATGCTCACATCCTCTATAGCAACTGACATTGTCAGTTTTGGATTTTTTTGTGTGTGTGTGGGGGGGTGGCTTTTCTAATGGGTATCTAATAGTATCTTGTTTCAATATGCAGTTCCTTAGTGAAAAATTATGTCCAGCAGCTTTTCATATGCTTTTTTGTTATCTCTATGTCTTCTGTCTAAAGTTTATGTTCAGGTCTTTTGCCTAAATTCTTAAATCCTCACTTGAGGATATGTTTCTTGAACTGAGAGAGAGAAGAAGGGAGAGAAAGAGAGAGAAACTCCCATGGGAGCCTCCTGTCCATGCCCCACCTGGGGATGGAACCCTTAACGTAGGCGTGTGCCCTGACCAAAAATTGAACCTACAACCTTTTGGTGTATGGATGACACTCCAACCAACTGAGCCACCCTTCCTGGCCTCTTTTGCTTATTTTCAATTGGATTGTTGGTTTTCTTATTATTGAGTTTTAATAAATTTTTTGTACATTTTGGATACTAGTCCTTTATCAGATATGTGTTTGCAAATAGTTTTGCTCAGTTGGTGGCTGGTCTTAATTCTCTTAAGTGTCTTTTGCAGAACAGTAGTTTTTGGTGTTATCTCTAAAAAGTCATTACCAAACCCAAGGTCATCTAGATTTTCTCCTATATTTTCTTCCATGAGTTTTATGGTTTTGTATTAGGTCTTTGATCCATTAAGAGCTAATTTTTTTGGTGGAAGGTTTAGGTATGTGTCTTAATTTTGCTTCTTTGTTTGTTTTGCTTATTGATGTCCAGTTGTTCCAGAACCATTTGTTGAAAGACTTATCCATCTCCATTGAATTATCTTTGATCCTTTGTCAAAGATCAGTTGATTGGATTTGTATGGGTCTGTGTCTGGCTCTCTATTCTGTTCCATTGACCTGTCAATACTACACTGTCTTGATTACTGTAGCTTTCAGTAAATCTTGAAATTATGTCCTGTGGATTCTCCAACTTTGTTCTTCTTCAGTATTGTGTTGGATCTTCTAGGTAATTACCTTTTTATATAAACCTTAGAATTAACTTGTCAACATCTATAAAATAGCTGCTGGGATTTTTATTGGGATCATATTAAATCTATAGATCAATCAAGATGGGATGAATTGGCATCTTAACATTATTGAATCTTCCATAAATATGGAATATCTATTTAGATCTTTGATTTTTTAAAATCAGAGTTTTGTAATTTTCTGCACATAGATACTACTCATCTTTTGTTAGATTTCTACCTAGTAAAAATAGCATTTGCACCCAGCTGGCATAGCTCAGTGGTTGAGCGTCGACCTATGAACCAGGAGGTCAGGGTTCGATTCCCTATCAGGGCACATGCCTGGGTTGCAGGCTCAGGAGCAACCAATCGATGATTGTCTCTCATCATTGATGTTTCTATCTCTCTCTCCCTCGCCCTTCCTCTCTGAAATGAATTAAAAAAAAAATACCATTTGCTATTGTCAGTGGTATTTACATTTTTTTTCCAAATTCCAGTTGCTCATTCCTGAAATATAGGAAAGCAGCTGTCATATTAATGTGGTGTACTACAGTCTTGTTATACTTGCTTATTAGTTCCATAAGTTTTTGTTGTTGTTGTTGACTCTTTGGGATTTTCCCAAAAAAAGACAAGCATGTCATCTGTGAACAAAGACAGTTTTATTTCCTCCTTCCCTATACATACCCCTTTTGTTTCCTCCTCTTGTCTTATTTCACACGGTGTCAAATACTCAGCCATGAAAGGTCCTCATCTTAGCACGAAAGCATTTAGCTTCTCATCAGTAAATATGATCTTTGTAGATGTTTTTTGTCAAGTTAAAGAAGTTCTTGACTCCTAGTTTATGGAGAGTTTTTTTTTTTAATAAATCTTTATTGTTCAGATTATTACAGGTGTTCCTCTTTTTTTTTCTCCCATAGCTCCCCTCCACCTGATTCCTCACCCCACCCCATGTCCTTACCCCCCGCCACTGTCTTCATCCATAAGAGTAAGATTTTTGTCCATTCTCTTCCCGCACTACTCACACCTGCTTCCCCTGAGAGTCGTCAGTCCACAACCTTTCTATGTCCCCGATTCTATTATATTCACCAGTCCATTCTGTTCTTCAGATTTTTATTCACTTGATTTTTAGATTCACTTGTTGGTAGGTATGTATTTGATGTCATTTTGTTGTTCATAATTTTTATCTTTACCTTTTTCTTCTTCTTCCTCTTCTTAAAGAATACCCTTCAGCATTTCATGTAATCCTGGTTTGGTGGTGATGAACTCCTTTAGCTTTTTCTTGTCTGTGAAGCTCTTTATCTGACCTTCAATTCTGAATGATAGCTTTGCTGGGTAGAGTAATCTTGGTTGTAGGTTCTTGCTGTTCATCACTTTGAATATTTCTTGCCACTCCCTTCTGGCCTGCATAGTTTCTGCTGAGAAATCAGCTGACAGTCGTATGGGTACTCCCTTGTAGGTAACTAACCATTTTTCTCTTGCTGCTTTCAAGATTCTCTCTTTGTCTTTTGCCCTTGGCATTTTAATTATGATGTGTCTTGGTGTGGTCCTCTTTGGATTCCTTTTGTTTGAGGTTCTGTGCGCTTCCTGGACTTGTAAGTCTATTTCTTTCACCAGGTAGGGAAAGTTTTCTGTCATTATTTCTTCTAATAGGTTTTCAGTATTTTGCTCTCTCTCTTCTTCTGGCACCCCAAAAATTCAGATGTTGGTACGCTTGAAGTTGTCGCAGAGGCTCCTTACACTATCTTCATATTTTTGGATTCTTTTTTCTTTTTGTTTTTCTGGTTGGGTGTTTTTTGTTTCCTCGTATTTCAGATCTGTGGTTTGATTCTTGGGGTACGTTGATCTACAGTTGAGTTTCTGTATATTCTTTATTTTAGACAGTGTATGCTTCATTTCTGACTGGTCCTTTTCCATTTTTTTGGCATTCTCATTAAGGTCCTTAAAGGTCTCACTAAGCTCCTCAGAAGTGTCATCAAGTTTCTTGGCGGTTTTTAGAAGATTCTTGAGTAACCTTATAAATGTGGTTCTGAACTCTATGTCGTCCAGTAGTTTGCTTTCCTCCATTTCTTTCATGCGTGACATGTTTCTTTGTTTCCGCATTTTGGCTGCTTCCCTGTGTTGATGGAGTGGCTTTGTGTGGTAGGTGACCTATAGGGGGCAGTAGCTCAGCCTCCCCAATCACCTGATGTGGACGCTCTTGGTACACCCCTTTGTGGGCTGAGTGCAAAGTATTGGTGTAGTTAAGCCTTAATTGCTGTTGGTATGCTGGGAGGAATTGACCTCCAGGCCAATGGGCTGTGAGGACTCGCTGTGCCTATAAGAACTGCTGTGCTGGTGCAGGACTTGTTTCAGTGGGGCTTTGGTGCTTGCTGAGTCTGCCTCTTGAATGTGTCACTTATGGATCTTACGGATGTGAGGAGTTGAAATCTGGTTTCTCACCCTGACCACTAGGTATACTGGCTTCTGGATCTCTAATGGGGTGCAGGTCAGCTATTGTCTGAGTCCACCCAGCAGGAGCTACAGTGAGAGCTACAGTTTTCTCCTCTTTGCTTGGAGTTCGGAGGTTTTGGAGCTGTCTGATCCGGGCTGAAAGTTTGTTAGGTTAACCTGCGGCAGTCCATTTAATGCAAAAGCCGCTGCTTGGAGCTTGGGTGGGTTTGTAGGTTGTGTGGGGCGGGGTCTCAGGGCGTCACTAGGCTAGGGCATAGCAAACAGCAATGGCTGCTAGTTAGCCGGCTCTGTGTCTCCGACTGCCTCCCGTCCCGTGCCCCAGCGCAGATAAACAATTATTCCTGTGCGCAGCTCTACAAGCAGGCCCCCCTCACTTTCCGACCCGGTGTTAGACAATCCAGCTTCTCCCCGTAGGAGTTTGGGTCCCCCGCGTCTCCACAGAAACTGTATTTCAGAGTAATCGGGGGCTTGTCTCCCCTTTGGGTTGAAAAAAGCAACGCCTGCCGCCAGCCCAGATCCCGCGCCTCCGTACCTCAGCTTTTCAGTGCTTGTGCACGTCTCAGTGCTCTTTTCTCTTTCCTTCTAGTTGTAGTACTTCCACTCAGCCAGCTTTCCCATGGTTCTGGGTGATAGACGTTTTGTCTTTTAGTTGCAGTTTAAATTGTTGTGCGAGGCAGCAGTTTAGGTGTTTACCTACGCCACCATCTTGGATTCCCCCCCGAGAGTTTTTTTTTTTTTAAGTATGTATAGATGTTAGATTTTCTCAGATGCTTTTTCTGCATGAATTGATGTGGTTATATGATTTTTCTTCTTTATCCTGTTGAAATGGTGTATTACATTGGTTGATTTTCAGATATTGAACCAGCCTTGCATACCTGGAGTAAGTCCCATTGCTCCTGGTGTATAATTCATTTTGTATGTTGTTGGATTCACATTGCTAATATTTTGTTGAGGATTTTTACATGGTTGATATTGGTTTGTAGTTTTCCTTTATTGTAATATCTTTATCTGGTTTTGGTATTAGGATAATGGTAGTCTTATTGAATGAAGTAGGAAATGTTCCCTCTGCTCTTTTTTTAAGAGATTGTGGAGATTATATTCACGAGTCCTTAACATTGAGTAGAATTCACCAGTGAACCATCTACACCTGGTGTTTTCTTTTTGGCAGGTTATTCATTGACTCAATTTCTTTAATAGATATAGGCTTATTCAAATGATTTATTTCTCCTTGTGTGAATTTTGGCAATTCCATTTCATGTAAGTTATCAATTTGTGGGCATGAAGTTGTTCATAGTTTTTCTTTATTTTCCTGATACCGCGCAGTGGACGGAGCTGGGAACTCTGCCTGTGCACATGTACACACACATGAGTTTACTAGTACATGTTTATGACAGACATGTTCATGGACACATTGTTCACATTTCTTTTTGTATACTTCTACTATATGAAAGTGAGCGAGCCTCCCACTGTGCCCAGTATGTCCCCTGCTGTCCAACACCCCAGTCTTCTTCCCACGTTCACCTCTCCCTATTCTCCTGCTGAGAACCCGAATCGGCTGCATATCTGGCCCGTTCTGTTGCGGCTGCGCAGCTCCCCCGGCAGGTGCTGTCCTCGGCTGTCTGCCTCCCACTGCCCATACACCCCTGCCTGCAGCACCCTCCCTCTGTCCATTCCGTGGCTTTAGGGAAAGAAATAAGAAGGGGGCGTGGTTTTTATAACAGTTAATCCTTAGGCTGCTCAGTTTTTACCTCTTTACTGGTTCGCTCCTGAATTGCAAGTTATTAAGGGCTTTTGAAAGCTGTGTGTAGGGTAAAGGGGCTTTGACTTTTTATTTATTTATTCCTCACCTGAGGACATCTTTTTAAATTGATTTTAGAGAGAGCAAAAGGGAGAGAGAGAGCAAGAAAGAAAGAAGGAAATATCGACATGAGAAACTTCGATTGGTTGCTTTGGGTAATTGCCCCGATCAATCAGGGCTTGAACCTGCATCATGGGCATGTGCAGTGAGCAGGAATGGATCTGCCACCTTTCAGCACACAGGCAATGCTGCACCAGCTGGCAGGGGCATGTGGCTTCTACCTGAATGCTGAACCCAAGCAGGCTGGCTGCGTGGTGGGTGGTCCCCTGCTCAGAGGGCGCCTTTCTGTCTTCGCAGGCCGCTTGGTGGGTGCTCTGGACGCGGTGCTGGACTCCAGTGCACGGATGGCTCCGTTCCGGATCCTGTTCCAGGTGCCCGGGTCCCAGGTCTGCTCTCAGATCGCGAGCGGTGAGTTACTGAGCGGGGCCAATGTTCACTGGGCTTTGGCCGCGGGTGAATTTTGTTCCATTTGGAGCCTTCAGATCCTAAGGCCTGAGCCGGGGAGCAGCTGCAGGTGGTGCGGCTGGAAGGCAGCCCCTGAGCCCACCTGCTTCTCTGAACTCTGTTCTGGTTCTTTAAGCATCAAACGCACATGAAGGCAGTCAGCGTGGACAGCTGGCAGGACCTGCTCAGCTCCCCAGGGGCATGCAGCTCTGGCTGCTGTGTCTGGTGACTGGGATTTGCTTCTTACTCTGTGTCTCACATAAGCCTGCTCTTGGCGCCTGCACCTGCTGTGCTGGAACATCGGGGGCTGTTCTGATGGGGGCGACCTGCCCCCTGCTCCTCGGTGTACTGAGTCGCTGGTCTGCGGGCTAGTGGTAATTAAGTCTCACTTCCCGTCCTGCCCACGAGGGCCTGCCTGTGCCTGCCTCCCCGTGCCAGCGCCTGGGGCGGGGCATCCTCACATCTGAGAGGCCCCTTCTACTAAAAACCAAAACCAAGCGGTATCTTTTTAATTACACAAGTAATACATGCTCATTTTCCAGAATTGAAACAGGTAGGAGAGAAGGAAAAAATCATTTCCGACCCTTTTTCTGTTGCGAATCACTCTGTCCACATTCTGCATATACACACAGTCACTTTGGCCTTGCTTTTTCTCTTAGCATTCTGCTAGCTACCGCAGGCTTCCAGCATCGCCTCACATTCTTCAATCATCTTGGATTACTTTCATTCCGTAATAAATACAGAAAAGTACACGGAAGAAAAGTGTCATCCATATCTACCATCCAGTACTAGCCCTGTTAATGCCTTGAGGTGTTATTTTTTTCCAGTCTACTTTGTTTTGTTTTTTAGTTTTATTTTTTATATGTTTTTATTGATTTCAGAGAGAGCAAGGGAGAGGGAGAGAGGGTTAGAAATATCAATGATAAGAGAGAATCATTGATCAGCTGCCTCCTGCCCGCCCCCCCACTGGGGATGTGCCCCATCTGGGAATCAAACTGTGACTTCTGGTGTGTGGGTCAACCACTAAGCCACGCTGGCCAGGCCATTTTGTTTTTAAATTAAGATAAGCCCATCTGTATTTGCATAAAATGATAAAAATGGTGCATGTTCAGTGTAAAGACATCAATTAACAGTGAAAGGTACAAAGAAGACAGGATCTGGCTGCCTCCTCGCCCCTCCAGCGATGCCTGCGCACGTGGTCCCGTCGCAGACAGCTTCACAAGCATCAGCCCCACGTGGCCGGGGTGCACTGGAGAGAATGCCTCTAACGTGCAGCTTGTCTGGTGCTATTCCTCATAAAAGTATCATGTTTTTACTTGACTTCAATAAAAGAAAAGAAACTGCAAAGCCAAAGAAATGTTAACTTTGAATAAATGTTTCTTTAACACAAGAGCTTCCTTTCTAAAAGGTTCACTTAAGGTTGGGGAGAGGTTTTTGACAGCTTTACAAGCTTAGACTTGTGGCCTTTGAAACAGTATTTCAATTTTGACTGGACTGCCCATTCTGAGGCTTTCTTACCCTTCCTTTCTCATTGTGACAGTGTCCTTATTAACCTCACACTGCAAGTTCCTCTTCTGTTCTGACCACGTGCTTTCCAACAGGGTTTGGATCAATTCCCTATTTAAATTAATTTAATGCTTTTACTCAGGTGTGCTTTATTTTTAATTTTTATGTCTTTTTAAAAAAATATATTTTATTGATTTTTTTTACAGAGAGGAAGGGAGAAGGATAGAGAGTTAGAAACATCGATGAGAGATAAACATTGATCAGCTGCCTCCTGCACACCCCCTACTGGGGACGTGCCCACAACCAAGGTACATTCCCTTGACCGGAATCGAACCTGGGACCCTTCAAGTCTGCAGGCCGACGCTCTATCCACTTGAGCCAAACCGGTTAGGGCTTATGTCTTTTATTTAAAAAATATTTTTTTTATTGATTTCAGAGAGGAAGGGAGAGGGAGAGAGAGAAACATTTATGATGAGAGAGAATCATTGATCAGCTGCCTTTTGCACACACCCCACCCCACTGGGGATCGAGCCCACAACCCAAGCATGTCCCTGCCCGGGATTCAAAACTGCCACCTTTCTGTCCAGGACGCTGCACATCGGCCAGGGTGACAGTGATTCTCAGTGGCACACAGCATTCACCCTATAGCTGTGCTAGTTGACTCATCCAATCCTTTCTTAGCGACTTGTTTCTGATGTTTAAAGTATTTTAAAACCTGACACAGACGTCCAAACACTTAACTATTCCAGGGTACTCGCGATCCCCAGTGCCTGCTCCACACCAGATGTGTGCTTGTTGTCAGCACCTTCAGTTAGTATGAGGGGCCCCTGGCCATGGGAAGGCAGACAGCAGCCTGGAGAGGGCAGGTACAGGGGGGCAGGAACCAGGACAGCGAGACAGGCAGGGCCTGTGAGCACCAGAAGAAAAGTGCTGCATCAGGGGATGTGTGATTAGAATGACCTCTCTCTCTCTCTCTCTCTCTCTCTCTCTCTCTTCCTTTCCACCCCCCTCTCTCTCAATTACCTGCCTGGGCTTGCAGCGACTTCCCTGCTGCGCCCCAGCGATGTGTCATCCCTGGACCCGACCCAGGCATGTCTGCAGGTGTTTTGCTGCCTACTGCGTCTTGAGCACTGCAGGCCCCTGAGTAAGCGGTTCTTGTCTTGTTGGCCAGCTTCTCCTGGCCAAGGAAGAAAGGGCGGGCGGGCGGGCGGGCGGGCAGTGAGGGTATTGTGCCCAGGGCTTGTGGTATGGATGTAGGTACTTGGATCTCTTCTGGGAGTTACTTGGGCATCTTAACACAGTGTTACTGACTCACCATATTTAATATTTTATGTCTTGAGCACTGAGAAAGGATCCCTGCCCAGGGTTTCACGTCTCAGATAAAGCAAAACCAGAAGACCGAAGGGCCTGGGCGGCGCCGGGACGGGCAGGGGCAGGAAGATGGCCGCAGGGGTGATGGGTGTCTTCAGCGGGTTGGCTGCTTACATGCCAGTAGGGGGCCCAGAGCTGGGAACGGCTTTCTTGGGTGAACAGTGGCCTTGGCAGCAGCGACCTGTGGGTGACTGAGGCTGGAAGTAGAGGAGGCTACATTGCTCTTGTGATTATTTTCTAACTTGTGTGCCCGGACTCCCAGGCTGGGCACCTGTTGGCTGCAGGGGTGGTGGGCACTGAGAGGGGGTGGGCGGGGACATGCCCTGGCTTCTGCTCAGGTGGCTACCCGGACACCCCGCAGCCGCTTCCTTTGTTCTCACGCTCAGTCCCCCCACTTCTCACCACTGTCACTTCCTTTATTCTTTGCTTCCCCCCAGTACAAGATTTCTCAGAGTCGTGTTTGCCACTGACCCTCTCGTGCCAAGGACAGAGCCTGACATCCAGTGAGAGCAGAGGGCTGGTGAGGGTGACATGTGGGGAGGTCAGCGCCCAGGCAGGAGCCCTCCTGCGTGGGGTCAGCAAGTGGGCCTGTCCCAAGCAGGGGTCTGGGGGGAGGCAAAGCTTTGGGCTGAGCCACCAAGGATCAGTGAGCAGTAGAAAAACTTGTAAAACAGGAATCTTCTTTTTTTTTTTTAAGCTGTGATTTTTATATCTTGTTGACAAAAATGAAGTTTTCATATTTATGAAATGTCCCTCTGTATCTCAAGTAATAATCTTTTGCCTTGATTCTTCTTTCTCTTGTATCGATATGGTTAAGCCAACATCTTTGGTTAATGTTTGCAAAGTATAATTTTCCATATTTCTACTTTATGTCTGTGTTGTTTTTTTAAAGGGTAATTTAACTATGGTTTTATTGATTTTGGAGAAAGAGGAAGGGAGAAGGATAGAGAGATAGAAACAGCCATTAGCTAATTTCTACACAGCCCCTCCTGGGGATTGAGTGCACAACCTGGGCATTTGCCCTGACCAGGATCAAACTGAACCGGTAACCTCTTGGTACGTAGGTGGACATTCAACCATTTAGGCACACCAGCTGGGCTAATCGGTGCTTTACACTTTAGATGTTTTCTTCCAAGAAATACATGATGGGTTTCGATTTTTTTATCCAGCCTGATAATCCTTTTCTTTTTCAAGTTTTTGGGTTGTTTTTATTTTTTTCTTTAAAGTCCATTGATTGTCGCAAAAGCCCAGGACATTTAAGTAAGGAGAAAACAAATGTCCAACTGAGATCAGAGAACCCAGAGCAGTGAGCTGACCACTGGGTATTCCGGAGAGGGTGGGGGAAGCGGCAGGGCCCCATGGGGCATCTGGCAGGGGCAGCACAGGGGGAAGGCGAGTGCCTGGCAGCGCAGGGTTTCGTTAGCTGCTGCCTGAGGACAGTGTTGAGCAGCTTGGCTTCCTTCAGGGTCAGTTCATCTCTTCCTGCCTCGCCTCCCCCCCCCGCCCCGCCCCCGCCCCACAGCTGTCAGTCTGTTCCATGTGTCCACGCCTCTGGTCCTATTTTGTTAGTCAGTTTATTTGTTCATTAGATTCTGCATATGAGTGAGATCATTTGGCACCTATCTTTCTCTGACTGACTTATGTCACTTAGCATAATACTCTCCAGATCCCTTCATGCTGTCTCAAAGGGTAAGAGTTCTTTCTTTTTTACCGCAGCATAGTATTCCATTGTGTAGATGTACCACTGTTTTTTAATCCACTGATCTGCTGATGGGCACTTAGGCTGTTTCCAAATCTTAGCTATGGTGAATTGTGCTGCTATGAACATAGGGGTGCATATATCCTTTCTGATTCGTGTTTCTAGTTTCTTGGGATATATTCCTAGAAGTGGGATCACTGGGTCAAATGGCAGTTCCACTATTAATTTATTGAGGAAACTCCATACTGTTCTCTACAGTGGCTGTACCAGTCTGCATTCCCACCAGCAGTGCAGGAGAGTTCCTTTTGCTCCGCATCCACGCCAGCACTTGTCATTTGTTGATGGCAGCCATTCTGACAGGTGTGAGGTGGTACCTCATTGCCATTTAAATTTGCATCTCTCAGATGATTAGTGACTTTGAGCACTTTTTCATGTGTCTCTTGGACTTCTGTATGTCCACTTTGGAGAGGTGTCTATTCAGGTCCTTTGCCCATTTGTTAAATAAGATTTTTTTTGTCTTCCTGGTGTTGAGTTGTGTGAGTTCTTTATGTACTTTGGAGATTAACCCCTTATCTGATGAATCATTGATGAATATGTTGTCCCATGCAGTGGGTTTAAATTTTAGATGTTTTTCTTCCAAGAAACACATGATGGGTTTTGACTTTTTTATCCAGCTTGATAATCTTTTTCTTTTTCAAGTTTTTGGGTTGTTTCTATTTTATTTTGGGGGGGTTCTTTTTATTTTACTTTGGGGGGGTATTTTCATTTTTTCTGCATATTCATTTTGTTGGTGGTCAAAATAGGGATCTTGCTTTCTTTTTTTTTGAACATAGTTTTTGTTGTTGTAAAATACACATAATAGAACTTCCTGTCTTCACCGTTTTTAGTGCAGCTCAGCAGTGTTAAGAACATTTATAATGTTGAGTGACCAGCACCACCATCTCCAGACTCTTCTCCCCAAACGAAACCCTGTCCCCATCAAACACTAACTCTCCCTCCTCCCTCCCCAGCCCTAGAAGCCGCCATCCACTGCCCTGCCCATGAACGTGACCACGTGGGGACATCATGGAAGTGGAATCGCAGTGTTTGCCCCTATGTCTGGCTCTGTCACGGAGCACAAGGCCCTCGGTTCATCCATCTCGTAGCCGGTGTCAGAATGCCCTGCTGCTTCTAAGGCTGAATCGTATTCCATTGCATGTCGGCTTTGTTTCTGAAACAGATTTTAAATGATTGGCACACAAGTAGAGGCCAAGGCCATGGTGTATGGAACATGGACAGTCAAATCCTGGGAGCCAATTCCTAGTCAGGGGACGATCAGGGGATGGCACCAGGTGGGCACACTCGGCCAGGCTGCAGGCTGCAGGCGCAGGCGCAGGGGTCGGCTTTTGGCTTTGACTGAATTGACTCCTAAGTGATAAGAGCTCATTGGGGCTCTGAAAGGACGAGGAGATGTGGCTGCCATGTCTCCGTGGCAGAGGGCTCAGCCTGGGCGCTTCTGTGGTTGAGGGTTCAGGCCATGCCCGGCTGAATTATTTATTTGTCAAGCCTTTGCCGGCCGCCTGTGAACAGCGCTTGACTGTACAGATAGGCGCCTGATGGTAGGCGCGGCGTGGTGACTGTTCGTGGCAGCATAAATCCGCATGTTCACACTCCTGCTGAGTCTGCCCACGGCCCTGAGAGAGGTCAGGGAGAGAAGGAAAGCAGAAAGAGGAAGAGGCCAGGCGGTGGTGGGTGGAGCGGCGCCACCATGATACTCCTGATGTCAGCAGACAGGGTTGGAGGGGGAGGTGCCCCCGATCAGGCAGAGGCATCACTGTGTATGGGAGGCATCACTATATGTATTTTGAAAGAATTAGTTAATGTTTTAGATTTAGAAAATGGACAAACGTGATTTTGAAATGTTAGGGGTCATACAGGAAGCTCTGATGTGTGAGCTGATGGAAACATGGCACGTGGTAAGGCACCAAGAATCACAGGAGTTGTGCTTTCCAGTTAAAAACACTTCCCCACTCACTCCTCGTGGGTCCTCTCACAGTGTGTCAGCAGGTGCCATTGGCTTTGGTGAGGAACGGAGCCCGGCACAGGCTGCTGAGGGACTTGCCAGGGTCACCCCGTGCCAGAGCGCTCCCTGGGGGCCCAGTGCCCGTCCTCACAGAACGTTCCCTCCCAGTGTCCTTCCAACGTGCTGCCGTCCCTTATCTCTGCCCTTGACCATGCCTGGAGCTTCAGTTTCTTGTGTTCCACATCACTGTTTGCTTTGTCTTTGCAGAGTGAATTTCATTCTGGGAGGAAATGCCCCCGCGGGGGTCAGACCATCTTGTGAGCTTTGTGCCCGGGCAGCATAGGCAGTGCCAGCTACACCTTCTCCCAGAGCAGAGCCCACTGCATGCCAGGGAGTGTTGGAGGCTGCAGGGCTGCCGGAGCCTTCTCTGGGAGCCCACTCAGGGCCACTTGCCGTCAGTACCAGGCTGGAGTTTGCTCACTGGGGTTCCTTAGGGTGACACGGGTGGCATTCTCCATGTGGATTTGCATTTGGAAATGGCTGAGTGGGGCCAGGGCTAATGTTTCTTTTCTAGTAGGGAGTTCTGTTGCCAGCCTCTTACTGTTTTATTTTATTTTTTGTAAAAATATATTTTTACTGATATCAGAGAGGAAGGGAGAGGGAGAGAGAGATAGAAACATCAATGATGAAGGAGAATCATTGATTGGCTGCCTCCTGTACGCCCCCTTACTGGGGACCAAGCTCACAACCTGGGCATGTGCCCTTGACCAGGATCGAACCCAGGCCCTTTTAGTTCGCAGGCCAATGCTCTATCCACTGAGCCAAACTGACTAAGGCTCTTGCTGTTTTAAATAAAGTATTTTTGTTTATGCTCCAATAATTAAACTTTTTTAAAAAATATATTTTATTGATTTTTTTACAGAAAGGAAGGGAGAAGGATAGAAAGTTAGAAACATCGATGAGAAAGAAACATCAATTAGCTGCCTCCTGCACATACCCTACTGGGGGTGTGCCCGCAACCAAGAATCGAACCTGGGACCCTTCAGTCTGCAGGCCTACACTCTGTCCACTGAGCCAAACTGGTTAGGGCTCCAATAATTAAACTTAACTAAAAATGTTCTTTCATTAGGGATGTTGCTTACTTATAGTTATTTAAGGAAAAATTCTGAGTCTAACTTTCAGTAAATTTGGAGTTAAAAAATCATATTTTAATAATATTGATTGATGATTTGAGAGAGAGAGAGGAAGAGAGAGAGAAACATTGATTTGTTATATTTTTCATCCATTGACCAACTCTTATATGTGCCCTAGAACTGGAATTGAACCCACAACCTTGAGGTCTCAGGATGATGCTCTAACCAGCTGAACTATGCGGCCGGGGCTCAAGAGTGTATTTAAAAACCGCTTTTACACCAGGAAGACACTTGCAGACCCTGCCCTCTGTGTGGTCTCCTGTGGCAAGAGCCCCCACTCTATTGGGACAGTCCCTTGTGTCCGTCTTGCAATAATTCTGTCACATAAAGTCTCTCCCTACCTAATCCTCATTTGCTTTTCTTTTGTTTGACATACTTCAGAATAAATATGACCTGTGCGGAATCTTTTAGAAGTTTTTAAGCTGGAATCAAACTTTCTCTAGTGCGTGCTTTACAGGCCGCCAGCTTCTGCACGGAGCCCGGCTTGTTTGGCAAAGGCAGCATCTGGGGATCTGAGCCGACGTCCAATGTGATCCCTGTCATTTTAGTACAAGAGGAGGGACAGACTGAGACATTTGGGTTTCAAAATAAGACGACGTTAGTAATGGCTTTCTGTTAAACGTTCCTCGATGACCCTGGCAGGTGTGAGGGCTCGCGCACTCCTGGGGTCTGCGGCGCCTCTCCCAGGGCTCTGGTTGATGTGCCACTGCTGCCGCGCCTGGGCTTGCTTCCAGCTCGTGTTTTCCCGGCTCCTCTGACACGAGCTGGAACCTTAGGGCCACGTTGCCTGAGCTGGGAGTCACCCTGATTTAAAAAAGAAAATTCAGGGAGTGTGGCATTCTCCCCCTGTTTTCTTGCTCTGCTTTCACTTCTGATTTTACTGACTATTCCTTCTAGGTCAGTGATCCAAGTTTATGCCTTTTTTGTTGTTAAGAAGGGGTTTTTAATTCTTTTATGAATATTTTCAAACATACCCCAAAGTAGGGAGAACAGTATAATGAAATCCTCCAGGCCCATTAGGCAGGGGTGTCAGGGTCATCGCGCAGGGGCGTCAGGGTCATCGTGCAGGGGCATTAGAATCAAGACTTTACCCACTTTATCTTATTCTCTGAGCCCTTTTTCCTCCTGATGTATTTTAAAGCAAATCCTAGAAATTGCATTTTACCTCTACATGCTGTCGCAAACCCCTCAGGATGTGTGGTCAGTCTTGCGTCACTTCATTGTATTGTGAAGTCCAGTTAGCTGGCATTCTTTGGATCACTGCATATTTGGGCTTCCTGCTTGCCTCCAGAATCTTCATAGATCTGGCTGTTCTAATCCATATTCAACTAGAACTACACACTTATTTCATTGTCTCTTTTAGTCAAAAAAGCTGCCATCCTCCACTCCCACCCCACATTATTCCCCCAAAGCATTGACTTGGTGGGGAAATTGGGCCAGTTTTTATGCAGAATGTTCACATGCTCTGCTCCTGTGTCCCTCCTCAAGACAACATTTAACTCGCTCCTCAGTCCTTCATATTTCCTGGAAACCAGGTGTTTACAAAGGTTCAACTGTTTGTTTGTTTTCTTTTCTTTTTAAACTTTATTGTTGAGGGTATTACAAATGTTCCCCCCGCCCCCAGCCCCCTGTTGGCCCTCTCTACCCAGTGTCTGCCCCACCCCAGGCCTTCGTGTCACCTTATTGTCTGTGTCCAAAGGTAATGCATATATGCCTGTAAGATCTTTGGTTAATCTTTTCACGTCCCCCCTCCCCACCCCCTTCCCTCTGATATTCATCAGTCTGTTCCATTTCCATGCCTCTGATTCTATTTTATTCACCAGTTTATTCTGTTCAATGGATTTATTCATTTATTTTTATTTTTAGATTCAATTGTTGATATGTACCCATTGCCATTTTATTGTTCATTTTTCTTCTTCTTTTTCTTCTTCTTTATCTTCATCTTCAACTTCATCTTCTTCCTCTTCTTAAAGAATACCCTTCAACATTTAATGTAACACTGGTTTGGTGATGATAAACTCCTTTCGCTTTTTCTTGTCTGTAAAGCTCTATGTCTCACCCTCAATTCTAAATGATAGCTTTGCTGGGTAGAGTAATCTGTTTTTTAAATTTCTTTATTGATTAAGGTATTACATATGTGTCCTTATTCCCCCATTACCCCCCACCTCCCATTCATGACCCCACCCCCCTGTTGTCTGTGTCCATTGATTAGGCTTACATGCATGCATATAAGTCCATTGGTTGATCTCTCCCTCTTACCCCCCCCACCCTCCCCTACCTTCCCTGAGGTTTGACGTTCTGATTGATGTTTCTCTGTCTCTGGATCTATTTTTGTTCATCAGTTTATGTTGTTTATTATATTCCACAAATGAGTGAGATCATGTGATATTTATCTTTCTCTGCCTGGCTTATTTCACTTAGCATAATGCTCTCCATCTCCATCCATGTTGTTGCAATTGGTAAGAACTCCTTTTTTAATGCGGCATAGTATTCCATTGTGTAGATGTACCACAGTTTTTTAATTCACTCATCTGGTGATGGGCACTTAGGCTGTTTCCAAATCTTAGCTATGGTGAACTGTGCTGCTATGAACATAGGAGTGCATATATCCTTTCTGATTCGTGTTTCTAGTTTCTTGGGATATATTCCTAGAAGTGGGATCACTAGGTCAAATGGGAGTTCCATTTTTAGTTTTTTGAGGAAACTCCATACTGTTCTCCACAGTGGCTGCACCAGTCTGCATTCCCGCCAGTAGTGCACGAGGGTTCCTTTTGCTCTGCATCCTCACCAGCACTTGTCATTTGTTGATTTGTTGATTACCGCATTGTTGTTTTGATTTGCATCTCTGATGATTAGTGACTTTGAGCAGGTTTTCATATGCCTCTTGGCCTTCCTTCTGTCTTCTTTCGAAAAGTGTCTATTTAGATCAGTTGACCATTTTTTGATTGGGTTGTTTATCTTCTTTTTGTTAAGCTGCATGAGTTCCCTGTAAATGTTGGAGATTAAACCCTTATCGTTGATATCATTGGCAAATATGTCCTCCTATACATTGGGCTTTCTTGTTGTTTTATTGATGGTCTCCTTTGCTGTACAAAAGCTTTTTATTTTGATGTAGTCCCATTTGTTTATTTTCTCTTTAGTTTCCATTGCCCTAGGAGCAGTATCAGTGAAGAAATTGCTTCGGCATATGTCAGAGATTTTTCTGGCAGTGGATTCGTCTAGTATTTTTATGGTTTCTAGTCGTATGTTTAAGTCCTTGATCCATTTTGAGTTTATTTTTTTGTATGATGTAAGTTGGTGGTCTAGTTTCATTTTTTTTTTTGCATGTATCTGTCCAATTTTCCCAACACCATTTATTGAAGAGACTGTCTTCACTCCCTTGTATGTTCATGCCTCCTTTGTCAAATATTAATTGAGCATAGTGGTTTGGGTCAATTCCTGGGTTCTCTATTCCATTGATTTATATGTCTGTTCTTGTGCCAGTACCAGGCAGTTTTGAGAACAGTGGCTTTGTAATACAGCTTGAAATCTGGTATTGAGAGCCCACCTACTTTATTCTTCTTTCTCAGGATTGCTGTGGCTATTCGGGGTCTTTTTTTTATTCCAGATGAATTTTTGGAGAATTCTTTCTAGGTCTGTGAAATATGCCGTTGGTATTTTAATGGGGAGTGCATTGAATCTATAGATTGCTTTGGGTAGTATGGACATATTAATGATGTTGATTCTACCAATCCATGAACATGGTATGTTCTTCCATCTGTTTATGTCTTCCTCTATGTCTTTTTTCAGTGTCCTGTAGTTTTCTGTGTATAGGTCTTTTACCTCCTTAGTTAAGTTTATTCCTAGGTATCTTAATTTTTTGTTGCAATGGTAAATGGGATTGCTTTTTTAGTCTCTCTTTCTGTAAGTTCCCTATTGGTGTATAGAAATGCCATAGATTTCTTGGCGTTAATTTTGTATCCTGCTACATTGCCGAATTCATTTATTAAGTCTATTAGTTTTTTAATGGAGTCTTTAGGGTTTTCTATGTACAATATCATGTCATCTGCAAATAAGGACAGCTTTACTTCTGCTTTTCCAATTTGGATGCCTTTTATTTCTTATTCTTGTCTAATTGCAATGGCGAATACTTCCAGTACTATGTTGAACAGGAGTGGTGAGAGTGGGCATCCCTGTCTTGTTCCTGTTCTTAGGGGAAATGGTTTTAGTTTTTGCCCATTGAGTATGATGTTAGCTGTGGGTTTATCATATATAGCTTTTATTATGTTGAGGTATGATCCTTCTGTTCCCACGTTGTTGAGAGTTTTTATCAAGAAACGGTGTTGGATTTTTGTCAAATGCGTTTTCTGCATCAATTGATATGACTATGTGATTTTTATCTCTCAATTGGTTTATGTGACATATCACCTTTATTGATTTGCGGATATTGTACCATCCTTGCATTTCTGGGATAAGTCCTACTTGGTCCTGGTGTATGATCTTTCTGATGTAGTGCTGGATCCGATTTGCTAGAATTTTGTTGAGGATTTTGGCATATATATTCATGAGAGATATTGGCCTGTAATTCTCTTTCATTGTGTTGTCTTTATCTGGTTTTGGTATTAGGGTGATGCTGGCTTCATAGAAGGAGCTTGTAAGTGTTCCTTCCTCTTGAATTTTTTGGAATAGTCTGAGGAGGACAGGTTTTAGTTCTTTCTTGAATGTTTTGTAAAACTCCCCTGTGAAGCCATCTGGCCCTGGGCTTTTGTTTGCTTTTTGATGACTGCTTCAATTTCTTCCATAATTATTGGCCTATTGAGATGTTTAGATTTTTCCTGATTGAGTTTTGGAAGGTTATACTTTTCTAGGAATATATCCATTTCCTCGAGGTTGTCCAGTTTGTTGGAATAGAGTTGTTCATAGTATTTTTTAACGATCCTTTTATTTCTGTGGGGTCTGTTGTTATTTCACCTCTTTCATTTCTGATTTTGTTTATTTGGATCCTCTCCCTTTGCTTCTTGGTGAGCCTGGCTAGAGGTTCATCAATCTTGTTTATCCTTTCAAAGTACCAGTTCTTGGTTTTGTTGATCTTTTGTATTTTTTTTTTTTTGTCTAAATGTCGTTTATCTCCACTCTGATCTTTATTATTTCCTCCTTCTGCTTACACTGGGCTTTTCTTGTTGCTCTCTTTCTAACTCTTTGAGTTGTAGGGTTAGGTAATTTATTTCCATTGTTTCTTGTTTTTTTGCAGTAGGCTTGTAGAGCTATGAACTTCCCTCTCAAGACTACTTTCGCTGTGTCCTATAGATTTTGAATTGTTGTGTTTTCATTGTCATTTGTTGCCATGATGTTTTTTATTTCTTCTTTGATCTCTCTGGCAACACAGTCATTGTTTAATAGCATGCTGTTTAGTCTCCATGTATTTGATTTCTTTGGATTATTTTTATTATAGTTGATTTCCAG
Organism: Corynorhinus townsendii; assembly: GCA_026230045.1. Lineage (NCBI taxonomy): Eukaryota > Metazoa > Chordata > Mammalia > Chiroptera > Vespertilionidae > Corynorhinus > Corynorhinus townsendii. The sequence continues at coordinate 96,238,235 of JAPDVU010000007.1, read as the reverse complement.
TTTTATGCCACTGTGATCTGGGAAGATCCTTGATATGATTTCTATCTTCTTGAATTTGAAGAGACTTTGCCTATGACCCAACATATGGTCTATCTTTGAAAATGACCCATGTGCACTTGAGAAGAATGTATATTCTGTGGCTTTGGGGTGAAATGTTCTGAAGATGTCAATTAATTCCATGTGGTCTAGTGAGTCATTTAGGATTGATATTTCTTTGCTGATTTTTTGTTTAGAGGACTTGTCCAATGGTGATAGTGGGGTATTAAAGTCTCCTGCTATGATTGTATTGCTATTAATCTCTCCCTTGATATCCTCCAGGAGTTTTTTTTTATGTATTTGGGTGCTCCTGTATTGGGTGCATATATGTTTACCAGAGTTATTTCTTCTTGTTGGATTGCTCCCTTTAGTATTATGAAGTGGCCTTCCTTATCTCTTGTTATGTCCTTCACTTTGAGATCTAATTTGTCAGATATAAGTATTGCTACCCCAGCTTTTTTTTCATTTCCATTCGCCTGAAAAACCTTTTTCTATCCCTTCACCCTCAGTCTGTGTGCATCTTTTTTTCTGAGGTGGGTTTCTTGTAGACTGCAGATATATGGGTCATGTTTTTTTATCCAATCCGTTACCCTATGTCTTTTGATTGGGGCATTTAATCCATTTATATTTAAAGTTATTATTGATAGGTACTTATTTGTTGCCGTTTTTATTCTTTACCCCTGTGTTCCTTCTTCACTTTCTATTTCTTTCTTTCTTTCTTTTTTACAGCAGACTCTTTAGCATTTCTTGCATTGCTGGTTTGGTGGTAATAAATTCCCTTAGTCCTTTTTTGTCTGTGAAGCTCCTGATTTCACCTTCAATCTTGATTGATAGCCTTGCTGGGTACAGTATTCTTGGATTCAGACCCTTCTTTTGCATGGCTTTGTATATTTCATTCCATTCCCTTCTGGCCTGATGAGTTTCTGTTGAGAAATCAGTTGCTAGTCTGATGGGGGTTCCTTGGTAGGTAACTTTCTGTCTCTCTTTGGCCGCTTTTAAGATTCTTACTTTGTCGTTGGTGTTTCCCAATTTAATTATAATGTGCCTTGGCGTCGGTCTTTTGGGGTTCATTTTGCTTGGGACTCTGTGAGCTTCTTGGATTTTTGTGGGTTTTTTTCTTCCCTATATCAGGGAAGTTTTCTGTCATTTCCTCAAACAGGTTTTCTATTCTTTGCTCAGTTTCCTCTCCTTCTGGAACCCCTATTATGCGGATGTTGTTTTGTTTCATGGTGTCCCAAAGTTCCCTTAGGCTCTCCTCCTGCTTTTTAATTTTTTTTTCCTAGAAGCTGCTCTACTTGGGTATTTTTTCCCACCTTGTTGTCTAGTTCAGTGATGTAGTCCTCTGCTTCTTCTAGTCTACTCTTGATGCTTTCTATTGAGTTCTTTACAGCAGCGATGTCATTTTTCATTTCTTCTGGTTCTTCTTGATTTCCTCTTGGTTCTTACTCATATTGTCGAATTTGTCTTCCATTCTTTTCAGCCACCTTATGACACTTTCTCTGAATTCTTTCTCTGACAGGTTACTTGGCTCCATTTTGTTTACTTTCTTTTCTGGTGATGCCTGCTTTTCTTTCATTTGTGGGCTGTTTCTTTGTCTCCCCATGATCTCTCTTCTCTGGGTGTCTGGTTATGTAGTTCTCTTTCTCCTGCATTGATTTAAAGGCACAAAATACAACACAACCAAGTACAACACACAAGGCACTGAACAGAAATGTATTCACGATATTAATAACCCCAAATAAAGGTGACCACCAGAGAAAGGCAAATTGGGGGATAGGAGAGAAAGAAGAAGAGAAGAAGAAAGAAAGAAAGAAGTGCCAAAATGAAATTGGGAAAAGGAAAAAAAAAGTAAGAGAGAAAAGAAAGAGAATAAGAAAGAACAGGGGAACAAACTATATATATGGGGAGAAAACTCCAATAGAACTGCCACTAATCCCAGCAAATGCCAGCAACAAGTACCTGGAGATGAATACAAACTACAAACAACAACTAGTATCAAGCAAAGTGAGGGAAAACAGAAGCAAAAAACAAAAACAAAGCAAACAAAAAACAAAACAAAAAATAAGCAAAGCAATCTCACAAACAAGCATAAAAAATCGGTATAATCAACATTCAAGCAAACAATAACAAAAGGACAGAGAGAAAAACAATTTTTTGGATAGTGAAGACAGAGAATAGAGGTGTGTATGAACTTGGAGGGGGGATTGGAAATTAGATATATAAGTAGGATGAAATTTTAACAGGGTAAAAAGAAAGAATAGGGAGAATCTAAAGTAGGAGAAGGGTAAGAGAAACAGGACAACAAAAGGGGAAAAGTTAGGAAGAGAGTGATGGCATAAAAGTAGAGTTGAGATAGAGTAGAATGATGCTAAAGGAAAGATGAAAATAGAATGTAGAATGCTAATCTCAAAGTCAAAAAAAGAGAAAATAAAATGACACTTTAAGAAAAAAGGTAAAATAGTAGTAGTGATAATACTGATTGAAAATAAAAATGTAATAATTAAAAAGGTAAAATCAAGTGAGGAGAAAAGAAAAAAATTAGTTTCTTAAGTAAAAGATGAAAAAAAAATAATAAAAATAAAAATAAAATGTGCAGTAGCGAAGGTCATTCACTTCCTCTATTGTTCGGTTTGGCATGCCTGTTTCCCAGTCAGGACATTATTGCGGTTCCCTGCATTTCACTGCTCCTCAGTGTTGTAAGCCAGTCCTGATTTTTAAGCAGGCAGTGTGTCTTTGTGATTACACAAGAGTCAATTTGTGATTCAACCCCTGGGTGGCATTGTTTCTGGATTGACCTCCAGGTCTATAGGTCCTCTGTAGCCTGTGCTTAGATCCTAGTTTCCCTGTGGCACTCAATACAGGTTTGTGAGAGTGGGCTGCACCAGAGCTGGTTCTCCGACGGTCACTCCCCACTCCGATCCCCAGGTTCCAGAAAAACAACTTTCCCCTGCAGTCTCCTAGGGTGTCCCCAACTGGGTGATCCCATGCACTGGGCTCAGCAATTAGAAGCAAGGATTTAAAGAAGAGAAATCGCAAGTGTGCTAACTCCTGGGCTGCACGCAAGTCTGCGCAGTCCTTCCTCCCCCGCCCCCCACCCACCCCCCGTGTCCAAGCAGCTGGAACACTTTTAAAATTTTTAGGCTGTCCTTCTGCGTCAGATCAAAATGGGTTGCTTTGTAGAGATCCCCTCTGTTAGCAGCTCTGAGGACCCCCTTCCACATTCACGGATCACACCAGCCCCAACAGCCACAGCTTTTTCTAGGCACAGACTTCCCCCGGCTCCCCAGCTCCTTCAGTGGACGCGTTTCTCTCTCCTGCTGGGACCAGAGACCTCACCTTATCCCAGGTGAAATCTGACCTTTCTGTTATGGAGTGTAGAGCTTCTCTGAATCCTTGTGTTTGCGCCAATTGGGGACTGGTGCTCTGGGGTTTGCAGCTGTTTGATGGGTGCCACAGTTGTAGATTTTCAGGCTTCTGATAACATCCACTTTCCCCTTCAAGATGGCACGGTCTCCGCATTCGATCCACTGGCTCTGGGAGGGAACCCAGCAGCAGTGGGGGCTGCCTAGTCAGGGGAGCCCTGTCCAGCAGTCCCCCACCTTCTCCTGGAGTATAGCTGTCCCTTAACTCACCAACAGTCACTCCCCGTGTGACCCTCAGCTGTTCTTTCTATCTGCTCCGGGACAAGACTCAGGACATATCTGTCTATTCCGCCGCCATTTTTTTCTTCTGCCTGGGCAGAGTAATCTTGGTTGTAGGTTCTTGCTTTTCATCACTTTGAAAATGTCTTGCCACTCCCTTCTGGCCTGCAAAGTTTCTGTTGAGAAATCAGCTGACAGTCATATGGGCGTTCCCCTGTAGGTAACTAACTGCTTTTCTCTTGATGCTTTTAAGATTCTCTGTCTTGTTTGTTTGTTTGTTTAAATCTTCACCCAAGGATATTTCTCTATTGATTTTTAGAGAGAGTGGATGGGAGGGGGAGGGACACAGAGAGAGGAACATCAGTATGAGAGAGACACATCAATTAGTTGCCTCCGCATATGCACCAATCAGGGCTGGGGATTGAGCCTGAAACCGAGGTACATGCCCTTGACTGGGAATCAAACCCATAACCCTTCAATCTGAAGACTGATGCTCTATCCACTGAGCCAAACAGTCTAGGGCATTCTCTTTGTCTTTAATCCTTGACATTTTAGTTATGATGTGTCTTGCTGTGGGCCTCTTTGGGTTTGTCTTGTTTGGGTATCTCCACACTTCCTGGACTTGTAAGTCTATTTCTTTCGCCAGATAGGGGAAGTTTTGTCATTATGTCTTCAAATAGGTTTTCAGTGTCTTGCTCTCTCTTTTCTCCTTCTGGTACCCCTGTAATGAGAATGTCAGTATGCTTGAAATTGTCCCAGAGGCTCCTTACACTATCTTCATAGTTTTGGATTCTCTTTTATTTTTTCTTCTGATTGGGTGTTTTTTCCTTCCTCATATTCCAAATCGTTGATTTGATTCTCAGAATCCTCTACTGTACTGTTGAATTCCTGTAAATTATTCTTTATTTCAGTTAGTGTATGCTTAATTTCTGACTGGTCCTTTTTTGTGTCTTTGACATTTTCACTAAGATCCTTGAGTAGCCTTATAACTATGGTTTTGAACTCTGTATCCAGTAGTTTGCTTGCTTCTTCCATTTCTTTCATTTGTGACATGTTTCTTTGTCTCCATATTTTGGCTGCTCCCCTGTGTTTGTTTCTATGTATTGGGTAGAACTGCTATGTCCCCTTGAGTTGGTGGAGTGGCTTGTGTAGTAGGTGTCCTGTAGGGCCCAGTGGCTCAGCCTCCCTAGTCACCTGAGCTGGGCACTCTAATTACACCCCTTTGTGGGCTGTGTATACAGTCTTGTTGCAAGTTGAACCTTGATTGCTGTTGGTATCACTGGGAGGATTTGCCCTCTAGGCAAATTGGCTGTGGGGACCAGCTCTGACTACAGTGGGAGAGCTGCTGTGCAGGAGACATCCCTGTGGAGCAAGACTTACTTCAGTGGGGCTGTGGATCTCACCAAGTCTGCCCCTTGAGTATGTCATTTGTGTATGTGTAGAGTTGTAATCTGCTATAGTCTGAAGCTGTCCACCGGGGGCACTGGCTCTGATGCCTCTTGGGAGGTGTAAAGTCAGCCATTGCCTGGGGCCACTTGGCAGGAGCTACAGAGAGATCTACAGATGGCTGCTACTTATATTGGGCTTGGAAGTGCCCAGGCGAGGCTCAGCTGTGAAGCAAAGCAGGCTGGTGCTAGTGCTGGGTCTTGGTCCTTTTATTGATAGGTTTGGGGCACACTGACTCCAGTTTCAGCTTGTTTGGGAGATTTTAGCAATGTCTGAAACCTGAGTTAGGACAGGCCACTCATATGGTAAAGCTGCTACAAACAGCTTGGGTGGGGCTGCTAATTGGATGGGACAGGGTCTCTAGGAATCACCAGGTGGAATGAACAGGCTGATGGAAACTCAGATATGGCTGCCAGTTAACTTTGCAAGGGAGGTGGGGAGGTTGAGGAGTGGGAAGGAGGTCCCAGCACAGGAACAATGACCCCTGCGAGCATCTCCTCCTGGGAGAAAGCCACCCCCCGAGTTCCTGCCCTGATGCCAGACAATCCATTTCTTCTCGATATGTGTTTAGGTTCCCCAAAGCCACCCAGTACTGGAGCTTAGAGGAAGTGAGACTATAAGTTCATGCACTGGCCCTCTAGGAGTAACACCTGGGTCTCCAGCAGCTTCCCTGTCACTCAGCCACAATCCCCACTGGTTTTTAGAGCCCAAAGTTATGGGGACTTATATTCCCAGCTTTAGAATCCTGTGCTGGGGGTCTGGTGTGGGGCTGGAACCCCTTGTTCCTCATGGGGGACCTCTGCAGCCAAGATATCTCTCCCGATTAAAAAAATGTCACATGTTGGTGTTGGACCTACCTTTTCGCACCTCTACCACTCCTACCATTGTCAGTGTGCTTTCTTCTTTACTTCTCTAGTTCTAGGACTTCTGTTCAGCCAGCTTTCAGGTGGTTCTGAAGGATGGTTATTTTGTATTTTCAGTGTAGTTTTGATGTGGTTATGGGAGGCAGTGAGTACTGGCATTTACCTATGTTGTCATCATGGTTTTCCCCAAAGGTTCAGCTTTTTAAGAAGAGAAATACTAAATAGGTGTTCCCATCCTTCATGCTGCATGCTCTTAGGGGGCACCTGTCATCTGGGGTCTTACTCTCAGTGATGCACAGACCAGTTAATGAGTTCAGGTGATGGCTCCCATTGCATTCTTTCCCATCAACCTTACATCTAGTGGTTTTACCCATTATGAGCAGCATTAATTTCTTCTCTATATATCAAAATGCTGATTTTCTAATTTGACCAGTCCTTTCACAATTGTCAGCTTAAGCTCATCAGGTAGGGCTATTGGTTCAGCCTGAGACATGGTACATTCGGAAACAGTAGGAAAAGGATGCTCACCTTGACTGCGCACCTTTAAAGGCAATTGTGCGAGTGTAAGGAGTTGGTGCCTGCTTATGTTGTGGTGATAAGGGTATTATTATTTTTTTGTTTTACCTTTCTTTTTCCTTCCTTCTCCCATCTCCCTTTTTAGTATCATTTCAAAGACAATGTTCTCCACTCCCAACATTTTATTATGAAAAATTTCAAACATACTGAAAAGTTGAATGGATTGTACAGTGGGCACTGTAAGCCACGAGTTTTTATATATTCAGTGTGTTTTTGTTAATGATGGTCCTTTTTTATATTCAGATTGTCCCACCTTTTGCCCTCGGGTCCTGTCCTGTAGTTTCTGTGACTTGGTCTCACTCCCATCCATCTTTGGTTCTTCCTTGCTCTCTGACCAATGATGTTAAATGCCCACCTTGTGCACTTCCTGCCTCCTGTTGGGAATTGGCCGTTCTCCAAAGGAGCCCTGGCTCCTTTTAGTGGGGAGTGCTGAGTGTGTATGAACTAAGATGTGTGTGTTATGAAAAAGCGTGGGAAATCTTGAGTTCATACTTAACTTTCTAATTCTGCTGTGAAGCTAGTTATAACTTAACTTTGATTTTATATTTGTTTTTCTTTTTTTATTCATTGAAAATCTTGGTTTCTAACAATATTTACATAATTACTATCTATCTGTCATACACACATCTACCCCCAAACATTATTTCTAGAGGCCCAGTTCACGACATTTGTGCACGGGGGAGCGGGGGGCGGGTAGGGGGATCCTTCAGCCTGGCCTGTGCCCTCTCACAGGACCCTTCAGAGGATGTCCGACTGCCAGCTAAGACCCACTCCCCACTGTTCAGAGGTGGGAGAGGCTCCAGCCACCACTGCTGCGCTTGCCAGCTGTGAGCCCAGCTTGTGGCTGAGCAGCGCTCCTTCTGTGGGAGTGCACTGACCACCAGGGGGCAGCTCCTGCGTTTAGCGTCTGCCCCCTAGTAGTCAGTGCACATCATAGTGACCAGTTGTTCCCCCGTTTGGTCAATTTGCATATTAGCCTTTTATTATATAGGATAATGCCAATATTGCTATTAATAGTAAGAGACTACTGAATGAAATTTAAGTTTTCGCAGCAATATTTGGCCTTAGAATATATTTAACTATGATGTACAGTCAAAACACTTTAAAATTGTTATTTTCTCTGTGCAATTACAGACGTATCTTGTTTTACCATGCATTGCTTTCTTGCACTTTGCAAATACTGCATTTTTTACAAATTGAGGGTTTGTGGCAACTCTGCATGGAGCCAGTCTGTCTGCACCATTTCCCAACACTATTTGCTTAACTTTGTGTCTCTATGTTCATTTTGGCAAATCTCGCAATATTTCAAGCTTTTTCATTATTATTATATTGCTATGGTGACCTGTGCTCCATGTTCTTTGATGTTATTTTGTAATTTGGGGGAGGGCACCATGAATGGTGCTCATATAAGATAGTAATCATCTAAGAGTGGCTTAATCACAAATCACGCGTGTGTTCTGAATGCCCCACACGCTGGCCCTCCCCATCTGCCTCCCACTCCTCAGGCCTCCCTCTTCCTGAGGCCAGCAGCATTGAAGTGAGGCCAGTTAGCAGCCCTCCAGGGCCTGCAGTGCTCACTGAGGGCTGCAGTCTCTCCCGGTGCAGAGGCCCTGAGGCCTGCAGCAATGACCACGAGGCCTGGGAGCGCCACATGCTGAGCTGAGGCAGGGCGGGTGTGGGGGCGCTCCAATGGCGAAAGAACCTACTGTGGGGATCAACGCTGTCCAACAGGCCATAGGCCACGGGCAGGTGCTCATGAGAGGAGGGGCAGGCACCTGTGAGAGGAGGGGCAGGCTCCTGTGAGAGGAGGGGCAGGAGGGGCAGGTGCCTGTGAGAGGAGGGGCAGGAGGGGCAGGCGCCTGTGAGAGGGGGGGCAGGCACCTGTGAGAGGAAGGGCAGGAGGGGCAGGTGCCTGTGAGAGGGGGGGCGGGCGCCTGTAAGAGGAGGGGCAGTCCTGTGGGAAGCTCACTGCTGCCCTCCTGTCAGGCGTTACTGCAGCCACTCCGCCTCCATCCTCCTCCTCCCGCATCAGCCTCAGCCTCACATGGGGTGACTCCTCCGCCAGCTAAAAGATGGCCACTCCCGGAAGGCTCATATGGTGGTTAGTGGTTTTTAGCAGTAAAGTAGTTTTTCAGTCAAGATATGTTTTTTAGACATATAAACCTCAATTTTGTGGAGCTCAATTTAACAGACTTCGGATTTAATGGACAAAATTTCTGGTCTGTATAAAATATGTCAAAATTAACACCCTGTTAATTTTAAAATGCTTTTAACCAAGATTTGCTTGTAATTAAATGAACATGTTATTTTTTTGTTATTAATTCATTTATAGTTATTTTTTAAATTCTCATCCAAATAATATTTTTCCATTGATTTTTAGAGAGAGTGGAAGAGAGAGGGAAAGACAGAGATAAACGTCGATGTGAGAGAAACACATCGATTGGTTGCCTCCTGCATGTGCCCTGACCAGAGCCTGGGCCAGGAAGGAACCTGCAACCAAGGCATGTGCCCTTGACCAGAATCGAACCCGGGACCCTTCCGTCCGCAGGCCAACGCTCTATCCACTGAGCCAAAATGGCCAGGGCAATTCACTGTAATTTTTAACAAATTTTAACAAATAGGCCATATGTTGGAAAAAACACTGTAATTTTGCCGGCATAATACATATTACACATCATCTACATGTTTAACTCCAGTCACCACTCGTAAACCATGTTCGGGGAATGGTTAGCATGTGATCACACTGCGTGGAGTGCGTGACTGGTTCTGCTGTCGCCTGGCGCGGCTCTGTGGGCCTCACTGCTGGGCACATGTCCCGCTGGCTCAGCCCCACCCAGCGTGTGCGTTTGTTCACTCGGTGACGTGAGTGCTCACATTTACTAGACTGTTCAGTGTGAATGATGGAAAATGACTGTAATACACAGAGAGACCTTTTCTGTGACATGGAACTTTCATACATGCTTGATTTTAATTACACAAACTTGTCCACATAAGTAAAAGTAAACTCTCACTTGTCATTTTTTTTAACACATGCATTTGGAAAACCTACTTCATTATATACCAGGCTTTCAGCTTTAAGGACCCCACCATCCGCATTAGTGTGTTGCACCGAGGTCCTGCGATGCTGTCGCCCCCTGGCTGGACGGGCGTGGCAAATGCCTGCACGGGAGGCTGAGACCCATGGCTCCTGAGACGTGCCCATTGGCCAACCTAAGCCGGGTCCAGCATGTGTGGAGCACGTATCTATATCATTAAAGGCCTATGGTAATGGTGTCACGACCAACGACTGGACTCACCATGAGGCCCATGGATGGGTCCCACGGCGGCAGCAGTGGGCGAGACATCTGGAGCATCACGGGGCACTAGCAGTGTCTGTGGAGTGTGTGAGGCTTCTCAGGGCGGCGGACATGGCCCTGATGGCAGGTTAGGCCTTGGGGACCCTACACGTGCAAAATATAATCGTGCACTGGGCCTCTAGTATGTTAATAACCTGGTCAGCAGTCCTGTTTATCCATTTATTCAATTGTTATGGATTGCTTTCTTTCCTTGTTGATTTAACTTAATTTTATAAAAATGTAAAGCTTTTTTACGATTTCTTAAACCTAAAATATCCATAAAACAAAAATTTGTCGAGACACCATGTTTCCATCTCTTCCGGCTGAGCTTCCTGCTCTTGACAAACATTCAACAAACACACCATGTCCCCACGCCGCTGTCATGCCTTGCCCTTCCCCTCCCGCAGGCCCTGGAAGTCACCCCGTGTCAGAGAGCAGCGATGGCCCACTCCGCCTTCCGCTGTGTAAACAGACCGCGTCTATTCAGTCTGCTCTCCGCTGAGGAGCTCTTGTATATTTCCCACCTTTGCCAGCATGGCGTGTGCCCCATGGTAACCTGGGAGGTAAGGAACTTCGTACTTTTGCTGCCTCGTCATTGGGATGGAGCACTTGAAGGGGGTTGCTGGGCCCAAGACTAAGTGAGGACGGACTCTGTGAGACGTCACAATGCCTCTCTGTGGCGCTTCTGCTGCGAAACATGCCCCTCAGCGCTGGGTGGCGTGTCTGCTTCCCTGGATTTTCATCAGACCCGGTGTCACAGTTTTGCCAACCTCATGGGTGTTTCTGCATAGTTTCATTTTCATTCCTTTTATTATGGTTAAGGGCTGTTTTCAGAACCTCCTGTTCTTACCCTTTGCCTGGTATTTTATTGAGCGGTTCTTCTTTTTTTAACATTTAAATATTTTATTGAGTTTAGAGACAGAGGAAGAAAGAGGGAGAGAGAGATAGGATCATCCAGAAGAGAGAAACATGGGTCTCCTGCCTCCTGCACGCCCGCTACTGGGGGGTCGAGCCCACAACTGGGCATGTGCCCTTGACTGGAATCGAACCCCGGACCCTTCAGTCCGCAGGCCAATGCTCTGTGCACTGAGCCAAACCAGCTGGGCTTGTTAATCCTTTTCCCTCTATTTTTTGCTGTAGGTAGTTTTTATCACCATAGCCTCAAGTTCTCTACTTTTTCCCCTCAATGTCTAATTGACCTTTAATCCCATCCGGTATACTTCTGATTTTAGACACTGATTTCTCCCCTGCAGTTAGCTTTGCATCTGTTTGTATACCTCATGCTCAGCCTCTAGCCGTGTGAAGCTGACCTCTGCTTCTTGAACCTTGGAGTGTATTTATAGTGGCTGTTTTGTGTCCTTGCCTATTGATATTTGTCTGTGTTATTTCTGGTTCTGTTTCTATTGATTGGTGTTTCTTCTGGTGAGAAAAACTGAGTCTTTGTATCTTTGCATCTTTGCTCCTCTCCCTGCTTCTATTTCTTAGAAATGTTGCTAATGGCACTAAGACAAGGACATTTAAGTGACTGTTTCAATTAGAAATGAAAAGTCTATTGCACTTTCAGTATTAAGGAGGTGAGTTTATCTGTTTTTTCACTTATTGTAAATAGTTGGAGGACTCATTTTAATTTGAAGGCACAAAAGCAAGGCCATTATATAAAAAATAAGGTTTAAAATTTATTTTCTTAACCCAGCCAGTGAGACACGTGCCCAGGAAGCCTTGGAAGCTGAGGGTGTGGCCCTGACCTGCCCTGCCAGGTCCCTGAGGATGCTGCTCCTCGCAGAGGTTTCCTTCAGGCGAGTGGGGCCTTGGAAGGCGGGGCCCTGACCCAACCCTCTCCCCGTCACTGCCACTGCCTCTGAGTAACTGTGATGAGGGTTGAGTGGCATTTAGGAGTGACGGTGTCTTGACAGTTACTTATACTTTAATTTTTATTTTTTTAGAAAGCATCGTACATTTTTATTAATTAATTGTTAATCCTTACCCGAGGATATTTTCCCATTGATTGTTTTTTAGAGAGAGTGAAAGGGAGGGGGAAAGACACAGAAAGAGAAACATCGATGTGAGAGAGACACACTGGTTGCCTCCCACACAAGCCCCGACCAGCACTAGGGATCAAGCCTGCAACTGAGGTCTGTGCCCTTGACTGGAATCGAACCCAGATCCTTCAGTCCACAGGCCGACACTCTACCCACTGAGCCACACCGGCAGGGCTGGTCACACCTTTAATTCACCGCTTTGTGTGTAGCTTCTAGCCCAGCATTTGGACATAGAGAAATACTCCTCTATCGCAAAGGAGCAGATCTGAGCAAAGCGTACGTGGTGCCCATTTTATTGTGAATCAGGGTCTTAGTGGCCGGAGAAGTGTTTCATTCAATTGGACATTTGTTATGCAGAGACTTGCTTTTTGAAAGTGAAGCTTGGATCAAATTATTTATGGCTCTGCAGAAGCTGTAGGTATAGCTAATACAATGCTTGTTTTATTTCCTGAAAGTACCTCTGGGAAAAGCAAAGAAAATAAATATTGTGTGTGAGTTTCTAAGCAACTCAGATGTTGTCATCCCCTCACCCCCCCAGTCTCCACAGTGTATTACAGATGGAACCAGAAAAACCAGGCCTTCAGGGCAGTCTGCACATGGGTGTTCTCAAGGCTAAGTGGGAATGCTCGAGAACTTGGAAATGCTTTTCATAAAGACAGACATGCAGGTGGTGGTACCTGACCAGCCGGCGCATGCTGCACAGGGAGAGGAGGCCTCGTCTGCACCTCTGGCTGCTCTTCCTTTGAGCTGGTTTTGTGAGTCATTTATTTAGAAATTATCAGTGTTGTTTGTCTTGTGGTCTTAGGTGAGGTTTCTCATACTGTATTTTAGTTTTGCCTAGTGATTTATAAATCTGATTTTTTACTTCCTGCATGGCTCATGTTTAAGATCCACTGAACTTTAATTTTCTTAGAAAATAGAAAAGTCTTGTTCTGCAAAATTAGGGGACTTAATAAAACGAAGTGTAATTTTGATATTTTGGACTCCACGGCACACCTGTGAGTGCTGATTTCAGAGCACTGCTGGCCTTCTAGACAAAGCACCACAGGGCCTGGCTTCAGCAGCAAATGGCTTCCTCACAGCCTGAGGCTGGACGGCAAGACCCAGGTGCTGGCGGGAGGGGTGTCGGTGTCCTGGTGTGTGTGCCACTTCTTATGAGGACACCAGTCCACCTGGCCAGGGCTCCACCCTGTGACCAGGGAACCTGATCACTACCCATAGGCCTGTCTGCAGCATGACAGGGGGGTCTGGGCCTCCTGGGGAGGTGGGGGCAGGGGCAGATCCGGCAGCAGCATCCTGGTCTTGGAAGTCACGCAGTGGGAGAGCTGCCGTTGTGTTGAGTTCATTTGTAGCCTTTTTCTCATTCTGCCTCTTCAGTGCGTGACAGATTCTCACTTTCTTCTCTTCTCTCTCCCATTTCCCACCACGTTGCCCATGACTTTGCTTTGACCACAACCCACAAACAGGTACATTCATGTGCGCAGACCTCTGAGGTGCAGTTCACAGGGCAGCGGTCACCCTTATATGCATTTGCTTTCTCCTCAGTTTCATGTTCTAAAAGCTGATCTCTGAGGGCCGCTTCGCGTAGTTGGAGAACAGCTCCCAACATCCATGCAGACAGACTCTGTCCCAGCGGGCAGAGACACGGTTGGCTTGCCCTGATTCATGATATTTTTGAAGTCAATCATGAGACTTCCCTGCAGAGGAAATCATAGTTTGGAAAATTTCCCTGCCATTAGGCAGCTTTTGTAGGAAATGGAAGACAGTGCAGTGGAAAAGTTCCATCACATGGCCGACCTTGCTGGGAGAGGCAGCCACGTGCGTCATGCCAGGCCCAGGTGGCAGGGGGACCTCACACAGCCTCACTGTGCTCAGTGGGGGACTGTGTGCAGTTGTTCTCTTTCTCAGGGTTTCGTTTTAGAATTACCTTTTCCCATCATAAGCTCTTCCCCAGTAGGTAGAGGAATTTGTTCTTTAGTCCTCACCCGAAGATATGTTTTTTATTGACTTTAGAGAGAGGGAGGAAGAAAGAGAGAGAAAAAAACTTGGATGTGAGCGAGGAACATCCATTGATTGCCTCCCATACGCTTCCTGACCAGGGATTGAACTGGCCACCTAGGTATGTGCTCTGACTGGGAATTGAACCCACAACCTTTCTGGGGTATGGGCTGATCCTCCAAACAACTTGTGATCAGAGAAATGCGTGTATGGTCTTCCTCTGTTACTAGTGGGAGGGTTCTTGGGGAGCTGCTGGGATAAGCATTTCCAGAGGCCGCCCTGGGAAGGCGAGTGAAGGTTATTTGTGTGGAATTATATCCTCGGTTTCCTCAGCCCCACTTCCCTTCATCCCAATCCTGCAAGAGGTACAGCTGGCCGGCAGAGCTGGGAGCAAAGCGAGAGTCCAGTTTCTGCTCCACGTGTAGCGGGGCCAGTCCGCATCAGGCGAGCTGCAGTCCATCGGTCCGTGCGTGGGGTCCACATAGCAGATGAGGGGGCCCAGCAAGTGCACCCCCTGCTACCAGAATCCCGGGAGCACAGGGAGGGGCTCCCTCGCTTAGGAAGTTACGTATCTTGAGTCCTCCCTGGCAGTGGCCACCCCTGCTCTGGCCAGTGACCTGTTCCCAGGTATGACTGGCCTACAGGCGCCTTCCCTATATCTCCCAGCCTTTCCCGGTGGGCCTGCAATTGGCCTTCCCTTTGCTCCTTTACAGTTATTGATAACTGGGTACATTCCCATGGCACTGAACAAGCCACCGGCCAGGGCCATAGAAGAATTTTTTAAAGAATAATGGTTTAATTTTTTGATGACTGTCTTCATTCACATGACATACTGTGATGTGGTTGTGGTGTCTGGTTATCAGCTGAGAAAGACACATGCTTAGCCACTCCCAGGTGGCTCTCTCGCAGGATGAAGGAACCTGCTTCCTGTCCAGGGATGTGGCTGCAGGGGCTCGGCCTGCCACCCCAGGCCACATGTGCTCAAGTCAAGCCATTGTCAGTGCTAGACCTATGGCTTCTGCAAATGTTCCCTAGTGATGGGATCCAGCTTATCTCGGGGGACTGCAGGTCCTTCAGGGTTGGGAGGTGTGACCTTTCATTCATATGTGACCGTGGAGGAGCATCAGCCTCCACCTCCTCTTCCAGGCCCACCATGCACCGATGAGACAGCTGGAATAGAAGGGCCGCCAGGCGATCCTCTCCTCTCCTGTCCTTCCTGGTCCTTCAGGTCTTCGTTGCTGAACAGGAAGGATGTGAAACAGGGAATAGCTCACTGAAGGCCAGCACACTACCCTCTTTCCCCTTTTCCTCGCTTTACAAAAGGTTTCCTGAGCAGTTGGCTTCGTTATCACAGATGATGAAGGAAAAAGATCTAGAAAGAGACCCTGGAAGTGAGGAAAGAGCGAGGCCCGGGCACCCGAGTGGCAGGTCCATTGGCGCAGCCCAGCCCAGAGGCTCTGGAGGTCGTGGCTGTGTTTTGCCTGCTGCAGACACCGGGCCGACCTGCCAGGTTAGGGTGTCTGTTGTTCTGCATCTGGCGCCTGCACAGTGACATCTAAGAACATGGACCCAGTGAGGAGGTGCAGGCAGGAGGCATAAGCAGGCCCTGCCACACCCCGTCCGCCCTGTGCCGGGGAGCCGGCGGGTCTGGGTCCGAGTCCAGGTAGGCAACATTTGGAAGCTTCAAGGGGTTCATGCAGTGGAGGCCAGAACTGTTTGGTTTGATTTTGTGTCAAAATATTCTTTCCCTTTATGAGAGGAATGGGGGGTCTGAAGGGCCCGGGGTTTCTGGACACCACAGGGCCTCAGGCAAGAGGAACAAGAGGATTATAACCAGTCACCTGGAGCTGTGTTTGGGGCGGGAAAGGCACCAGGTGTCTGACCTGTGTGGTCAGACCGGACCTGATTCAGCAACCTCGGTACCTGGGTTCTGGGTTCTGCTGGGAGAGAATTCTGAGCCAAGACTTCAACTGTAAGAACGTTTATTTGGAAAGTCACAGAAGTGGAAGAAATGATGATAGAAGAAATGGGCTGAGGAAACAAGTTACAGAGGCAAAGAAGGGCCCTTGGAGGTTAAAAGTGAGGAAGATAATGGTTATACTCGTGGAGGGGGTCGGGGGAGGGGGGAGGCACAGGGGTGCTCCCTGGAGGGAGGCGCTGGGTCCTCCGTCCTAAGGGCTTTAAGGGTGGAGACTTTAGGGGAGGTCGCAGGGAAGATCTCAATAGAATAGTCAGCAGCTTTCCTGGTGTGTCCTTTCAGGGTTATGGTCTCCACCATGGTCAGCACCAGGGCAGGGGGTCATTACCCAGTGCAGCTGGGCCTGAAGTCAGCCGTGGGGTCACCTGTCTGGTTTTGCTGCTCTTCTGGGCCTGGAGCTGAACTACAACTGAGGCCTAGATGTTACCTCTGGGGAGGAAAGGTCAGGGGTCCAAACCGCATGACCAGCGACCTGCTGGGGAGGAAGGTCACGGGGGCTTGGGGTGGGGGAGGTCCCTACAATTTATTGCCGATTCCCGGGACCTGAGCCTTCCCACACTGGTGACCAGTACCTGCCCATCGTCGTGGCTCTGCTCACCGTCCCACTGTGACCACAGCCCTGAAGGACTGCTTCCTGGGTTTCTTATCCTTTCAGAGCCAGACAGGGCCGCGGGTGCTGGGTAGTTGAGTAGGGTCACTGGTTGTTAGGGACTGAATTGTGACCCTCAAAGAATTCACACGTTGAAGCCCTGCCCCCCTGTGGTGGTGCTTGGAGCTGGGAACTGTGGGAGGCATTAGGGTGAGATGAGGTCATAGGCAGGGCGACCCCAGGCCCCTCTTACCCCCGGCCAGGTGTGGACAGTGAGGTAGCGGCTGTCTGCGAGCCAGGAAGGTCCTCCCCTGAACCAACCTGCCGCACCATGTCTGAGGCTCCGGGACTCAACTGTGAGCAATGGCCACTGTCAGACCTCAGCCTGGTGTGCCCTCAAGCAGCCCACGTGGCTGAGAGTGGACCAGGTGCCCACGGGTCTGTGGGTAGAGGGCCGGCTTCAGGACGGACCACCTGTCGTTAGTGGTGACCGAAGGACATTGCTTTGGCAGTGCCGTGCCTGAAACTTGGGAGATTGCAAGAAAACAACCATTGTTTTAAACTCACTTTTCCTTGTCGTGTTCCTAGCTTCCTATTTTCTCCTTCCCAAACTGCCTGTTCAGACAGTCCTGATGCAGCTAGATGTCCTTCACCCTCCCTGGCCCCAAACACACATCCCAGTGAGTTCTGTGGCCTTTTTATGAGTGGGGTGTGGTAAGGTCCGCTCATGCACTCGTACTCTGGGAGGGAAGGTTCATTGTTAGAATGAGGGCCTGGCTGTTAGTGGGCTGTGGCTTGTGTTACTGTCATGTGACCTGTGTTAGTGGGATGTGGTCTGTGTTAGTGTCATGTGACCTGTGTTAGTGGCATGTGGCCCTGTGTAATTGGGTGTGGCCTGTTAGTGGGCGTGGCCTGTGTTGGTGGGGCATGGCCTGTGGTTCATGCCTCCTGCCACTGCTTCCCTCCTGCTGTGGTTTGTCTGGTGCCCATCACTCCTTGGTGGCTAGAGTATCTCCTGCTTCCACTTTGGAAATCTGGCTCTGCTATCAGCCTGTATCTTCCCTGGACACAGCTGGTGCCCAGGAGCCTCTCCCATCCAGCACCAGCTTCTCCATGCCCAGGACTTCACTGAGCCTCTGCTCTGTGCCAGCCTTCACTGGCTGCAGGCACAGCCCAGATGCCCACTGTCCAGTGGCGAGGACGAGGATGCTCCCGGAGAGGGAATACAGACAACTAACACAGCTAATACGGCTGTTACGGCTGACATGGCTCACACAGCCAACACAGCCAACACAGCTAACACAGCTCACGCAGCCAACACAGCTAACATAGCTGACATGGCTCACACAGCCAAGACAGCTAACACGGCTCATGCAGCCAACACAGCTAACACAGCTGACACAGCTGACATGGCTCACACAGCTAACATGGCTAAGCTTTTTGGTAACAGCCTTGCTTAATGCCTCAAAAATAGCATGGTTTGGTTGTTGCCGCCTTTGAAAGAAATTAACTCACTTCAATGTTTTTGTTTTAACATGTACTATGAAGCCTCTTTTTGTTGTTGTTAATCCTCACCTGAGGATATTTTTTCCCATTGCTTTTTAGAAAGAAAATAGAAGGGGTGAGGGGAGAGAAACATGGACTGGCTGCCTCCCACACGTGCCCCCACTTAGGGAGTGAACCGGCACCCAGGTATGTGCCCTTGACGGGGAACACTCTGACCCCTGAGCGCCGGCCAGGGCTGCAGCTTTTTTAATATATTTTGAGGGATATTGCTGTAAGCCTGGAAGTTGTGTTCAGCCAAGCCTGTTGCAGGTGCAATGCCTTCTTGGAGGCACTCCCCTCAGCTGGGCCCAGGCTGCTCTTGAGGCCTCATTCTTAAGGGGAAACTGTGAGAGTGGGGTTCGCACTGCTGAGTGGGGCTATCACCCCTGGAGTAGTGGTATAATCACAGATATTTTTGTCATTTGTGTGGAGGCCGTAGGAATGCTACATATGAGGGAGGCAGGATGTCCAGAGAGCATGCCCCAGGGTAACCCGGCTGGCATGGCTTGGGACAGGTGCTGATGTCCCCGTGCCGGGGGGGGGGGGGGGGGGACGGAGACCTGGCTCCATTGGGGGCACCGCCCTGGGCAGCTGGCAGACTGGTCCAGGATGTGAGAATCCAGGATGGAAGAATTCCATAAACACAGATTCGTGTCATTTGGAAAACGAATCCTCGTTCTGGGACTTACTCTTTCTCTCAACCCTGTGTCTTTCCTGCTGAACCAGGGGCGACGCTGGAGGAGGTGGAGCAGCACTGGGCCTGGCTGGAGCAGAACCTGCTGCACACCCTGTCTGTCTTTGACAGCAAGGAGGACATCGCCAGCTTCGTCAAAGGGAAGGTGAAGGTGGGTGCCCCATGCTGACATCCGCCCTTTCCCCGTTTCCTTGTTGCTTCCTTGTGACAGTTTGAACACAAGCATTTTAACTTATTCTGCATTTTCTCCGCTGTGACTGAACTCCTGGCCTAACACATAAAGGCAAATGAGTCCCGCTTGTCACCTGTTCAGTTTGGGAAAATACAGGTAAAATGTAAAAAAGACCTCATTCTCAGGTCCAAGTTTTTGTTGTCCTGTACAGAAGTGCAGGCCATTTTTTTGTCCTAGGAAAAAAAAGTAATATTTGTTTTTGCAGAACAACAATATTATTTGACTTTTAAAATTAGTTATTCCCAACTTTTTTGCAGTTGTGACATCTTCTGACTATTTTGTTGGACCTCACACTTTCCTCCTTTTAAAAGTGGATACTTATTCTGAAAATATGCGAATTGAATGGATGTAAAGCCAATTAAGTTTTGAGATGGCAAGAGGAGACAGATTGAGGAAGTACCTGGCTTTAGGAGAGCTTCTGTCGCTATCTCCTGTGAATCACCCCTCACATCACTGCTCTCATGGCGTAACATGGCCGGTAGCCATTGTTTTAATAACCCAACCAGGCAGAGAAATGCTGTTTCTTCTTCAAAATTTTACTCTTTTTTTAAAAAGTATATTTTTATTGATTTCATAGAGGAAGGGAGAGGGAGATAGAAACATCAGTGATGAGAGCAAATCATTGATCGGCTGCCTCCTGCACGCTCCCTACTGGGGATCAAGCCCGCAAACTGGGCATGTGCCCTTGACCAGAATCAAACCCAGGACCCTTCAGTCCGCAGGTCGACGCTCTATCTACTGAGCCAAACCAGCGAGGGCCAAAATGTCACTCTTATTAAACAGCTGCACAGTAGCAGCAGTACAGGTCTCCTCCTTTAGGTTAGGGTAAACCATTCCAGACCATTGATTCTGCTAGGTTGTTTTTCTCTTCGACAGTGTCCCTTTCCCACAGACTAAGTGCTCAGGCTTTAGTGAAGGGTGTTAAGTGAAATTGTGATTTTAAAGGGACAGGATAGAAGCATTCTTTTCCTTTGGGGGCGGGGCTGCTTGTGGGGTCAGGTAGGAAACAGATCTGAATCCAGCCAGGAGGTGGCTTCTTGGCATTGCCTCTGACCTCTGGGTGAGCAGGTAAGAGGCTGTGGTGGGCGTGCCCAGCAGTGGCTGCACCTCAGCCTGGCCTAGTGGCCTGTACTTGGGGCCCTGGGCCAGGGCGCAATGAGGCTTAGCTACAGAAATGCCCGTTTCCGGGCTATTTTTCACACTTTCCCCCTTTTCTTGGTCTGACATGGGTTGCGCTGATTTCTTGCTTCGAGTGCTGGCGGGGGATTAGCTTCGGACCTGTGGCTTTAGGAGAGTTTCTGAGGGGAGGAGAAACATCCTCTGCCCTTCTAGGTTCTGCGGCTGTGGCCCCGGAAATTAAACTGACAGAAGTCAGAGGAACAAGAAAAAAACAAAGTTCATTAACGTGCATCACACAAGCACATGGGATAAACTCAGGGATGAGTAACTCAAAGGGGTGGCTAGAGCTTGGGGCTTGTGAGCATCTTAACTGAGAGCAGTGTGTTTGTGGAGAGGGGCCGGGCACAGGAGAAGGAGTCTGCGTGAGGGTAGCAGACTGTCGGGAGGAAAATCCACGGTGGGAGCCAGTGGGAGGGGAGGGCCGGTTCAGTGTGGATGCCTCAGCTGTCTCGGGCAGGGCAGAGTCTCGAGCTGTTTCTGACGGCTTTGGAAGTGTTTGGAGCCACAGAAACCTCAACCATTATGCTCCCTTTCTGCTTTGGGAGACTATAGAACACGTATGAAACGTGCTGGGCAGCACACAGTTAGGCAGTCATTAGCTTTACTTTTCCATTGATTTTTTTTTGAGAGAGAGAGAGTAAGGGAGAGGGAGAGAGAGAGAGAAACATCAATGAGAGAGAGAGAAACATCAATGAGAGAGAGAGACACATCGATTGGCTGCCTACTGCACGTGGCCAGGGATTGAGCCTATAAATGAAGTTCGTCCCCTTGACCAGGATTAAACCCAGGACCCTTTAGTCCACGGGCTGACACTCTATCTACTGAGCCAGACCAGCCAGGCGGGCCATTGTTAAGCATATAGCAACATTGCTGAGTGTAATGAGGAAGACGATTTGTTTATTTTTGTTTTTTCAAAGACTAACTCCAGCTTGGGTGGTTCTTTGGTGTTGCTGCACAGAACTCACATGCCACCCACTGAGTCCTCACAGCCTGTCTGGAGGAGGGGGGGTGTCTGGAGGAGGGGTGGGTGTCTGGGGGAGGGGTAGGAGGGTGTCTGAGGGGGAGGGTGTCTGGAGGAGGGGGAGTGTGTCTGGGGGAGGGGGAGGGTGTCTAGGGGAGGGAGAGGGTGTCTGGGGGAGGGGTGGGTATCTGGAGAAGGGGGAGGGTGTCTGGGGGAGGGGACGAGACGGGGGAGGGGGAGGTATAAAGCAGTAGTCTCCTTAGAGAACTGGGGTCTAGCAGTCAGTGGTTTGCCAAGCCTCCTGTCTGATGGGTGGCCAGGGAACCACTGCGCTTAGGTGTCCACCTAGCCGTGCCTCCATGTGGCTATTTCTGGGGGTGGGCAGTCTGGTGAGCAACTCTTTGTCCTGGTGCCTGTGGCTGAGCACGAGGGCTCCTCCCACCCTGCTCCCCCTTCTCCCTGAAAGGGGTGTTTTGTCTCTGTGTCAGGCCCTGATCGCCGAGGAGACCAGCAGCCGGCTGGCCGAACAGGAAGAGGACCCCGAGAAGTTCCGAGAGGCCTTGGTCAAGTTTGAGTCCAGGTTCAACTTCCCAGAGGCGGAGAAGCTCATCACCTACTACTCGTGCTGCTGCTGGAAGGGCAGGGTCCCCCGCCAGGGCTGGCTCTACCTCAGTGTCAACCACCTCTGCTTCTACTCCTTCTTCCTGGGCAAGGAGTGTAAGTGCGGGCCTGGGGGACGCGCTGCACCCTTGGTGGCCATGGGGCACCTAGCGCTGATCCCCAGATAAGTCATTAACAAGAGGAGTCCAACCACAGCAGACTTAAGTCAGCAGTTGAGATGATAAGAGGTGATATTTAATTAACTTTCAAATAACTTATGCAGAAAATGTTTACTTACATTTACTGTTTAATCAAGTGGTCCCACTAAGGGATTCGACTTTGGGAGAGTTGAATTTTCTCCCGCCTTGAGGAACGTTTCTGTGCAGCTCAGCTCACGTAGCCTGAGGGGTTTGGCGTTGCACGCAGTTGTACCGACGGCCCCGTAGTGCTAACAGAGGCAAGCACGCTGCTGCCCGCAGCCCCAGGCTGTTCAGAAGCTGGACCTTGAGGTCAGCCAGGCGGGCGGGCTCTGCCCCGGGCATGCGGGTTCAGGAGCGGCTCTGCTCACATCTCCACCAGGGCCAGGAGCCCACTGCGCCACAGACAGTTGTATATTGAATTTTAAAAAGTTATTCTCCTTGAAACTTCTTTTGGGATCAAATATTGCTCCATGTGCCATGCAGGTGGAATGATGTCGTGTGTATATATAACTGCACACAAAAATATTTCCTTTTTATTCCTGCGTTTCAGTTTATGTTTCAACTTGAACCTGAGGGCGGGAGGGTGCCTCTTGGGTCCTGCAGCAGCCGCGCATCTGCCGTCACTCCGCTCCCCATTGCGGCCTCTGTGCCGATGCTCTGGTCCAGGGGTGGGGTCTGGCCGATGGGCCATGTGAGGCCTGAGAATTTATGTGGGCTGGCCTTGCCCAGGCGTTAGGGGTAAGTTAATTAAATGTTCGACAAAATAGAGCGACTAATGTTTAAGCTGATAATTTTGTATGGCCAGCGAGTGATGTTAAAATACCCAAAACAAACAAACAAACAAACAAAAATCGGTAGAGAAAAGTCCCCCTCCACTACCCACCCACACCCATCCATGTGCCCTGTTTGCGCAGCCACTCCAGCCCCACCTGCGATGTGTTCTGACCTAACCTTGGCCTCCTTGTTCTTCCTGCTGAAATGCTTCTCAGAATTAACACCGTCTTCCCATTCTTATGTCTGTGTGAAACTCCTGCTCATCCTTCAAGATTCAATTCCTACTTAATCGCCTTCAGGGACCTGCCCTGGGCCCCTGGTCACTAGAACCCCGTCTGCAGTTCTGCACTGGGTCCTGCCAAGTGCCTGGAGCTCATCTGCTTGCATGTCCGTTCCCTGTTGAATGAGCTCTTGCAGGGCAGGGCTTTTCACAAGCAGCTGCTCAGTGACGGGGAGTTGATGGTGTAGATGGTGAGAGAGGGAGAGAGAAGGACCTTATGTGAAAGCAACTGGAAAGAAGTAGCTGAAGAGCCCTACTCCCCAGAGATTCTCCACCGTGGCCGAAAGCATTTCTGAAACATGCACTATCCAGCCATTTAGTGGGGGGCACTGTGCTCTTCTACCTTAGATTGTAAAAAATAAAACAAAAACAGCCAACAGCCAACACAATAGCTGCCCAGTGTGAATGAATCAGAATTATACCTAGTTTTTTGGACAGATCAGCAAAAATTATCCTATAGTTTAGGGTATACCGCAGAATTTTGGTAATTAATTTGTGTGCCATGAGATGAAAAAGGTTGAATTCACTGCTCTAGCCTATTGTGGAAATGCGGCCTTTTGGAATTATTAATGCATGTAAGGCATTATTGCAAAATAAAAGGAAGGAACTAGTAGAAAGGAAAACACTTAATCATCCCCTTCTTCATTTGAAAAGGAAAATGAGTTCTTTTCCAGCACTGACCAGTCATTGTCACTAAATCTAATTTTGTTAGGATGGTAAAATTTGGAGAAAATAAAGGGCTCCCCATATTTGGTGACATTTGTTACTTGAAGTTGTGACCTGTGTGTCCCCTGTGCTCTGCAGCACGCCTCGCCTGGCTCCATGCACAGACACACTTCCGAGATGGACACTTGTCCTCAAGTCGACTGAGCCCTGACTCGCTGTGTAAGGCTCCGTGGACACGGCTGCGCCCTACATTCGAAGGCTGTCACCTCTGTTGTTGGCACAGTCTGAGCTTAGCCCATTCCCCTAGCCGAGATCACGAAGAACCACTGTGTGCTCTTTCCATAGCTCCTGCAACGGCTTGAAACCAGCATTTATGCGGATTGAAAATTTTCTGCATCTTTTGCAAAAATTGAAGTTGAAATATTCTTGAGAGAATGTTCAGTTGCTGTTTCAGAATGTGTTCCTTGTACCTATGCGTGGCCAGCAACTCAGGGAGTTCCACTTACACCCTAACGAATACCGCCCGACACGAGCCCGTCCTGGTAGCCGCTGCCGGCAGGCAGTTCTGGGATGGCCCTTCCCTGCTCATTTCAAAGGCATTATATCTCAGTGTAAGGAAAGCACACACACGTTTGGGGTACATTTTGGGGTGAAATAGGTGTTTGCTCTTTTTTCTTCTAGTTAAACTTGTGATCCCTTGGGTTGACATCCAGAAGTTAGAAAAAACGTCCAACGTCTTCCTGACAGCCACCATCCGCGTCAGCACACCCAGCAAGGAGCGCGACTTCTCCATGTTCCTGGACCTGGAGGAAACACTGAAGGTCATGGAGCAGCTGGCCGACGTGACGCTGCGCAGGCTGCTGGACAACGAGGGCTTTGACCTGGACCCCTCCCTGCAGGAGCCGAGCCAGATCACCAAGAGGTGAGCTCCGGGCCAGGCCCTCCGGGACCAGCTGCCAGCCGCCACGGTGCCCCACCTGCCTGTCTTGAGCTGTATGAGCCTTAACTTTCCCTCCTAGCAGAACCCACTGCTGTGTTGTTAATCATGACAGAGATGCAGTCAATGATTATTCATTTCCTTTATGCCATAGACTTTGATTTCTGGGTTCAATTCCTTTTTTCAGATGTTATTTCAAAATTGATTTTCATAAAAAAATACTTCCAGAAAATGTAATATGGTAGCCTCAAGCTAGAATTCTATTCAGCATTGGACTTTATTAATGAACATTAAGAAAACTTACATTTCATATTAAATTACTTTGTAGAAAACGTTTTCAAGACAGTGGGGTTATGGTCACACCAACTTATTAGAAATGTGCTACTAAGAGTGTCTACATGCTCTGATTTGTTGTCCCAAACTGATACTCGTCAGGGAGCCTTGTGAGGTGGTTGCTTGAGGTATTTGTCCCCTTAAAGAAGTTCCACGTCTCAAGTGACCTCAGGTCACTCCTCAGCAGGCGTAGGAACCTCAGGTCAGTCCTCAGTAGGGACAGGAATGGGCTCAAGTGAAGGCATTTCCGTGGCTCTTCCTCTGGAATGGAGTCCCACTCTCGACCGAGCACCTGCCCCTCCAGCACGATGCTCTATTGCCACTTGAGCTCCATGACCCTGGCATCTCCTCGCCAGAATGTGAAATCTCAGAGAAGGCGGGGAAGGCACTACCCGGCTGCTTGCTGGGCCCCAACCCCACCCGAAAGTACCTCTCCACAAAGTCCACTCACCCTGGGGCTGCAAGAGGTCGTGTGGGGACCTGCTCCCGGCAGCCTAGCCATGAACTAAATGTCAGCATTATCTACTTCCTTTTTTTTACGTTTTTTTTTTCTTCTTTTTTTAAGAGAAAAAGCATGCACACAAGCAGTGAGCAAGTGGGCTAGGTTCACAGGGCCACGTGGCCTTGGCCCAGAACCGTCCTGGCCAGTCCCAGGGACGAAGGGATGCCTCCCCAGGTCAGCCCTCAGAACACAGAAACACGCACTGCAGCCCAGCAAGCCACTGACAGGATAGGGAAGCAGGCCCTGTGGGCTGGCGGGTAGGGCACGGCTTGGGCGCTGTGTGCTCCCCTCCCAGTGCCAAGGTGCCAATGGGTGACCTGCGTGCAGGGCGAGGCCAGTGGGGTCCCTTCCCTGTTTCTTTGGTGCCAGTCTTGCAGCCGACCTCTTAGAAGTGTGCCAAGGCGTCTGAATTGCTGTCCTGTAACGCATCTCACTGCCAGGGCCCCAGGTAGGACGGCGTGCCGCCCTCCTGCATGCCGCGTCCTCACTGCGTGTCTGTGGCCATGTTTCCTCAACAGAGCCTGCTCGGCGTGTCCTCATTCACTCATTCCAAATAGTTTCATGGTCCCTCACAGGTGCTAATCTAGAAAATAGTCAATGTGTTTCACTAACCTCAAGTTGTGCAACCATGATGTATAATAAAGAATTCGAAACAATTTTTAAAAAGAAAGTGGAGAGAGGTGAGGACGAAAGGGGCTCGGGGTAGCTGGCGATGGAGCTCCCAGGGCAACCGGCCATGGGGCACGGGCCTGTGTGGCTGCTCCCTGCACTTCGACCTTCTCCGAAAGTGAAGGCCTGCGCCGCCCTCCACCTCCTTTTCCCCTCCCCCTTCCCCTCCCGGTGGCTCTGTCCTGGAGCTGCCTGTGGAAACAAACAGGTAGTGACTCAACTCCATGGACTTGGCTTCCTGCCGGGAGACCAGGCTCAGCTTTGAGAGAAACAGCCTTCTGCGAGGCCTGGCCAGCAGCTGGTGGCTGTCCTGGTTCTTTGTTGATGTTCTCACTTCCCTTCCCAGATAGCGGCTCTGGAACGGCGCCTCCGGGGCCACGCACCTGGCCACTGTGGACGTGGCACCACTGCTGTGTGCGCTGCCTGGGACCCGGTGGGCACTGCAGAGCCAGGCTGTGCCCGCGGGGGTCGGGGGAGCTCTCAGCCAGGATCAGGAAGGCAGGTCGGGCCTGGCAGGACAGGGCACCACATGGGCCTGGCAAGGGTTCCCCAGGAGAACCCAGGAAGCAGGCGACTCCTGGAGAGAGCGTGGAAGGAGGAGGGCTTTTCAAACAGAGATCAAGTCTGCGGTTGTGAAGGATGGAGTGAGGACGTACAGCCAGCCGGGGTCGGGGTGGAGAGTTGCGGGCTCGCTGAGTGAGGATGGAAGGTATCTTCATTGAAACCTATCTGGGTGGTGAGAACGCTGTAGGGAAGCAGCCCCGCAGGGCATTCGCGGAAACCGGTTCTGGCGTTGTAAGCAAGCTCTTCCCCTGTACTTAAGGAGCTCCTCTCCCAGCTGCCTGGCCCCATCAGCTCCCCTGGTGTTTCAGACCATCCTCAGCCTCTCGGCCTGCGCCCCATCCAGCTGCTCCCCACACCCCACTGGGACTGTCCAGGCTCATGCGGCCCCAGTGCAGCACCTAGGGCACCACTCGCCTCACAGGGCAGAGCCTCCCACCTGCAGCGCATGCCCGGGGTCCTCGCTCTCTGGGCTGATGGTGCGCGAGGACGAAGGTGGAGAAGAGCCTGTGGGTGAAAGTGTTCTGCTGCCCGGTGTTACTGAGGTCTGCTCCCTCGGGCTCTGGGACGGGTTTTCAAAGGCAGCGGGGGGCCTGCGGGCACCTTGGCGCTGCTGCCACCCTCTAGGCACGTGCTCTGCCCGGCGCCACTCAGCCCACCCTCCACCTCCGTGGAGCAGGGACCGCAGAGGAAGCTGTGGGAGCGAGCACACGGGAAAGGGGCTCCATGTGCAGATTGGGCTTTTAGGAAAGCGCACCTAGCCTTCCTGCTTGTGTCTGGCAGGCGCCTAACAAGAGACTGGAAATCTTTGTGTATTTATTTATTTACTTTTAATTTTTAAAGTATGTTTTTATTGATTTCAGAGAGGAAGGGAGAGATAGAAACATCAATGATGAGAGAGAATCATTAATCGGCTGCCTCCTGCACGCCCCCCACTGGGGATGGAGCCCACAACCCAGGCATGTGCCCCGATTGGGACTCGAACCTGGGACCCTTCAGTCTGCAGGAGATGCTCTTTTCCCTGAGCCACAGCAGCTAGGGCTTCGTGTGTTTTTTGATGCGATGAACTGGCTGCAGGGGACTACTGAGCTACCCCAGAGGGTGGGCATGGGACCAGGCTCTGGCCAGCACTGAAGCAATACCCGCACAGGCCCGATGGGAGAGCCCACCTGTGCCTGCCTGGCTACACTTTTCTCCCTCCGTCAATCCCAGCACCCACTCTCCATTCCACAGGGTGAGCCCGACAGTCCTTCCCCAGTGCCTCTGGAGGCTCCAGGAGAGAGCGGGAAACCTGTTTTTAATCCCTCTTCACCTAATCTAAGATGGAGAGCGCTAATTCTGGGTTTGTGGAAAAATAAGAGCACTGCCCTCCCCTTGATTTTTGGGGTCCCCTGAATTTGAAGTGTGTGCATATCGCCTAGCATTCTCTGCCATGTTGTCAGGTGTGACTGCCCATGTTAACGTCAGCTCAGCAACACACCTGATGGTTCTTGCTCCAGCTTCTGAGGAGCCCGCCTGTTCCCAGGATGGCAAGTGCGAGGTAGGCTGATCCAGCACCTTCCCTGCTGTGCCCAGGCTGTGCCGTGCCAGTGCCCCCGTGCGTGGATGGTGGGCAGTCAGCGCGGCTGGCTGCTGGCTGGTTTCCATTGTGTGGGTGCCGCTGCCCTGGCTTAGGCCTGAGGTCACATACCACTCGAGTTTTTGAGTTTGAACGCAGGGACCGTACATGGCACCCTTTGTCATTTGTGTAATTATTCTAGAAAAGCAAGCAAGGACTTACTGGCCGCAGCAAAACCACACTCTGGACAGTGAGACAAGGAAGGGCCTAGAAGCACAGGAGGCCCAGGCGGGGCTGCTTGGCTCACTGGGAAGTCAGAGAAAAGGGGGCCTTGGGGACAGGTTCAGGGGTGAGTGGGATGAGCCGCCGCCACCCGCTGTTCCCTGGGGCGAGTCCTGTGGGGTGTTGGGGTTCAGGACGAGCATGCCTGTGGGGGAGGGTAGATGGCATGGGCATGCTCTTGGAGGGGAGGGCCCAGCTTGCCCTTTAAAGCGCACACTTAGGGGTTTCAATTTATCCAGAGATGTGCCGTTTCATTGTCACACGATTTGTGTGAGAACATTGCCTCCGCCAGGAAGCAGCTGCTCAAACCAAGGAGCCCCCCTCCTCCCCAAGCCTACACAGTCACCAGGCTAGTTTCTGTCTTTATAGATCTGCTTATTCTGGAAATTTCATAAAAGGGATTCAGGCAACGTGTGGTCTTTTCTACCTGGGTTCTGTACCTTAGCATAGTTTTCAGGGTTCATTCATGTGGTGGCGGGTGCCAGCACTTCGTTCCTGTTTACGGCTGAATGGCATTTCATTGCGAGGGTGTATCACACTTTTACCCGTGTATCAGTTGATGGACATGCGGGTTGCTCCCGGCATGGGCTGCGATGGATAATGGTGCGGGGAAGTGTGTAAGCTCCCGTGGATTCCGTTCAGTCCAAGGGCAATCGCCGGGCCCTCAGGACTCCAGGCCCGACCCTCAGAGGAGCCGCAGGTGCGTTGTGAGGCCACAGGTCACATTCCATCAGCACTGCACTGCTAGGGTCAGGCTTTTGGGACTGGCTGTCACCAGTCGGCTTGTGACAATTCCCAGTGTTGTCAGGCCAGAGAGGAATGCATGGGTCTTGGCGTCCTTCCCTGACTCTGGGCAGAGGCGCCCATCAGCAGGAGCGTGGCTGACCCTGCAGGCGGGGCGGCACCTTCCTGTACCCACTTACGGGCCAGGCTGCGCGTGGGTGTGAGTGCTCAGTGGTGAGGGAGGCTCAGGCACTGCTCCTGCCTCGGTTCATTCCCTTCCGCTTCCCCAGGGACCTGGAAGCCCGAGCGCAGAGCGAGCTATTCCGGGCCGTCTTCAGGCTGTCGCGGCAGGAGAGGCTGCACGCCGTCCGGGACTGCTCCCTGTGGACGCCCTTCAGCCGCCGCCACACTGCCGGGAGCCTGTTCACCTCCGACCGCTACATCTGCTTCAACAGCACAGAGGAGGGCTGCTGCCGCGTCATCCTCCCGCTCCGAGAGGTGGGCCTGCACAGGATGGTGCCCAGGGAGCTGGCCTCAGCGGGATGGCACCCAGGGAGCTGGCCCGCGCGGGATGGCGCCCAGGGAGCTGGCCTGAGTGGGAATGGTGCCCAGGGAGCTGGCCCGCATGGGATGGCGCAGAGGGAGCTGGCCTGCACGGGATGGTGCAGAGGGAGCTGGTCCGAGCAGGGTACTTCCCTACGGCGCTTCCTGTTATTGCTGTTGAAACCGGAGATTTGTATAAAAGTGATAGGTGAGAACAGGGCATGCTAACCTCCCTGTTATCGATAAAGCTATAACTTAAAACATTAGGACAGCTTTTTGACACAAAAGGGAAAAGGAAAAGGCAACCTAAAAAAAGCATCCCTGAGAGGAGAATCCAAGATGGCAGCATAGGTAAACACCTAAACTGCTGCCTCGCACAACAATTTCAAAAATACAACTAAAAGACAAAACGTCTATCACCCAGAACCATGGGAAAGCTGGCTGAGTGGAAGTTCTACAACTAGAAGGAAAGAGAAAAGAGCATTGAGACGTGCACGAGCGCTGAAAAGCTGAGGTATGGAGGCGCGTGATCCGGGCTGGCGGCAGGCATTGCTTTTTTCAACCCGAAGGGAGACAAGCCCCCGATTACTCTGAAATCCAGTCTCTGGGGAGACACGGGGGACCCAAACTCCTACGGGGAGAAGCTGGACTGTCTGCCAGGGAGGGTGGTTTGCTTGCAGAGCTGCGCGCAGGAATAATTGTTTACTGCACTGGGGTACGGGACTCGCGGATGCCGTCGGGACGCAGAGCTGGCTAACTAGCAGCCATTGCTGTTTGCCACACCCTAGCCTAGTGACACCCTGAGACCCCGCCCTGCACAACCTACAAACCCACCCAAGCTCCAAGCAGCGGTTTTAGCATAAGAAAGCCCTGCCCTATTGCAGCTTAACCTAGCAAGCTTGCAGCCCGGGTCAGACAGCTCCAAAACCTCCAAACCCCAAGCAAAGAGGAGAAAACTGTAGCTCTCACTGTAGCTCCTGCTGGGTGGCCTCAGACAGTAGCTGACCTGTACCCCATTGGAGATCCAGAAGCCAATGTACCTAGTGGTCAGTGTGAAACACCAGATTTCAACTCCTCACATCCATAAGTGACACATTCAAGAGGCAGACTCAGTGAGCACCAAAGCCCCACTGAAACAAGTCCTGCCCCATAAGCGTGTCTTCAGCACAGCAGTTCTTCCATTATAGACACAGTGAGTGCTCACAGCTAATTGGCCTGGAGGTCAATTCCTCCCAGTGTACCAACGGCAATTAAGGCTTAACTACACCAAGACTTTGCACTCAGCCCACAAAGGGGTGTACCAAGAGCATCCACCTCATGTGATTGAGGAGCCTGAGCTACTGCCCCCTATAGATCACCTACCACACAAAGCTACTCCATCAACACAGGGAAGCAGCCAAAATGTGGAGACAAAGAAACATGTCACGAATGAAAGAAACGGAGGAAAGCAAACTACTGGATGACATAGAGTTCAGAACCACATTTATAAGGTTACTCAAGAACCTTCTTAAAACCGCTGAGAAACTTGATGAGACCTTTAAGGATATTAATGAGAATGCCAAAAAAATGGAAAAGGATCAGTCAGAAATGAAGCATACACTGTCTAAAATAAAGAATATACAGAAACTCAACTGTAGATCAACGTACCCCAAGAATCAAACCAAAGATCTGAAATATGTGGAAACAAAAAACATCCAACCAGAAAAACAAAAAGAAAAAAGAATCCAGAAATATGAAGATAGTGTAAGGAGCCTCTGGGACAACTTTAAGTGAACCAACATCCGAATTTTTGGGGTGCCAGAAGAAGGGAGACAGCAAAATATTGAAAACCTATTAGAAGAAATAATGACAGAAAACTTTCCCTACCTGGTGAAAGAAATAGACTTACAAGTTCAGGAAGCACACAGAACCCCATACAAGAGGAATCCAAAGAGGACCACACCAAGACATATCATAATTAAAATGCCAAGGGCAAAAGACAAAGAGAGAATATTAAAAGCAGCAAGAGAAAAACAGTTAATTACCTACAAGGGAGTACCCATACGACTGTCAGCTGATTTCTCAACAGAAACTATGCAGGCCAGAAGGGAGTGGCAAGAAATATTCAAAGTGATGAACAGCAAGAACCTACAACCAAGATTACTCTACCCAGCAAAGCTATCATTCAGAATTGAAGGTCAGATAAAGAGCTTCACAGACAAGAGAAAGCTAAAGGAGTTCATCACCACCAAACCAGGATTACATGAAATGCTGAAGGGTATTCTTTAAGAAGAGGAAGAAGAAGAAAAAGGTAAAGATAAAAATTATGAACAACAAAATGACATCAAATACATACCTACCAACAAGTGAATCTAAAAATCAAGTGAATAAAAAATCTGAAGAACAGAATGGACTGGTGAATATAATAGAATCAGGGACATAGAAAGGGAGTGGACTGACGATTCTCAGGGGAAGCAGGTGTGAGGGGTGCGGGAAGAGATTGGACAAAAATCTTACTCCTATGGATGAAGACAGTGGCGGGGGGTAAGGGCATGGGGTGGGGTGGGGAATCAGGTGGAGGGGAGCTATGGGGGGAAAAAAAAGAGGAACACCTGTAATCTGGACAATAAAGATTTATTTTTAAAAAAAGAAAAGAAAAGAAACGTCTAATGGCTCAGCTGTATACCCTCCCAGCACTTTAGTTAAAACTTGAAAACGGCTTCCAGGCACATGGGCCAGGCCCCTCCCACTGCAGAAGCTGCGTCTCCCCTGACACGGAGAGCAGCATCTGCACTAGACAGCAGGCCCCGTGTGAGGCAGGCTGTCCTGCAGGGCCCCTGAGCCCGCTTCCCAAGGGCTCAGCCTGTCTTCACCCAGACCCTCCCCACGTCCCAGCCTGTCCTCACCTGAGACCCTCCCCACATCCCAGCCTGTCTTCCCCTGAGACCCTCCCCACATCCCGGCCTGTCTTCCCCTGAGACCCTCCCCACATCCCGGCCTGTCTTCACCTGAGACCCTCCCCACGTCCCAGCCTGTCTTCACCCCTGAGACCCTCCCCACATCCCGGCCTGTCTTCACCTGAGACCCTCCCCACGTCCCAGCCTGTCTTCACCCCTGAGACCCTCCCCACATCCCGGCCTGTCTTCACCTGAGACCCTCCCCACGTCCCAGCCTGTCTTCACCCCTGAGACCCTCCCCACATCCCGGCCTGTCTTCACCTGAGACCCTCCCCACATCCCGGCCTGTCCTCACCTG
Organism: Corynorhinus townsendii; assembly: GCA_026230045.1. Taxonomy (NCBI): domain Eukaryota; kingdom Metazoa; phylum Chordata; class Mammalia; order Chiroptera; family Vespertilionidae; genus Corynorhinus; species Corynorhinus townsendii. The sequence continues at coordinate 96,205,261 of JAPDVU010000007.1, read as the reverse complement.
AGACCCTCCCCACATCCCGGCCTGTCCTCACCTGAGACCCTCCCCACATCCCAGCCTGTCTTCACCTGAGACCCTCCCCACGTCCCAGCCTGTCTTCACCCCTGAGACCCTCCCCACATCCCGGCCTGTCTTCACCTGAGACCCTCCCCACGTCCCAGCCTGTCTTCACCCCTGAGACCCTCCCCACATCCCGGCCTGTCTTCACCCCTGAGACCCTCCCCACATCCCAGCCTGTCTTCCCCTGAGACCCTCCCCACGTCCCAGCCTGTCTTCACCCCTGAGACCCTCCCCACATCCCGGCCTGTCTTCACCTGAGACCCTCCCCACGTCCCAGCCTGTCTTCACCCCTGAGACCCTCCCCACATCCCGGCCTGTCTTCACCTGAGACCCTCCCCACATCCCGGCCTGTCCTCACCTGAGACCCTCCCCACATCCCAGCCTGTCTTCACCTGAGACCCTCCCCACGTCCCAGCCTGTCTTCACCCCTGAGACCCTCCCCACATCCCGGCCTGTCTTCACCTGAGACCCTCCCCACGTCCCAGCCTGTCTTCACCCCTGAGACCCTCCCCACATCCCGGCCTGTCTTCACCTGTGACTCTCCCCATGTTCCAGCCTATCTTCCCCTGTGCAATCCTTCATTTCACAAATGCCCTCACCTCACTAGGAGTGGAGCAGGGAAGCTGTGGCTGGCGTGTGTGCTTATGTTCTCAGGGATGATAATCTATGCACAACAGCGTCCTGGTATCCGCGTGGAGTGATTCCTGATGTTTTGCTGCCACCTGCAGAACTCTCCTTCCCAGCTTCCTTGAGCAGTACCCTTCCCACCCCCCCCCCGTCCCCCCCCCCCCATCCCTGGCACACCACCCTACTCTCTGTCCCTGCGGCTTCACTCCTGGGGCCTCCTGTAAGTGGAGCCCCCTGGGCGTGCCCTTTGGTGGTGCCCATTGCTCTCCCGTGGTGTATCAGGGCCTGTCCATGTGCCGCCTGTGCCAGCATGCAGTCTGTGTGTGCAGACCACGCTGGGCGACCCACTGGCCACTGATCGCTGGGCAGCTGCCCTGCTGGCTATGGTGAAGGTGCTGCCTCGGTCCTGGGACATTCCTGAATGTGTTAAATGCTGCCTCCCCTTCGTCGCAGGTGCTGAGCATCGAGAAGATGGAGGACACGAGCCTGCTGCCCAGCCCGGTCATCATCAGTGTCCGGGGCCAGATGGCCTTCCAGTTCATCGAGCTGAAGGACAGGGACGCGCTGGTGGAGGCACTGCTGGGCCGGCTGCGGCGGATGCAGGCCCACCACCCCGTGTACCACAGCACCTCGCAGGGCGATGACAGGGTGCGCCCTCCGGCAGTGGGTCCACCGTGCAGCCCTCTTGTCCCCACCTGTCAGGCCATGGTGTCCAGAGGGAGTGCGCGTAGCAGCGTCCGGCACCCACGGGGCCCTGTCGGGCTGTGGGCCCTGTGGCTGTCTGTGCCACCTCTGACAGTCCTAGGTCATGTCCTCAGGTGGAGGGTGGGGTCACGTGGGGGCATGTAACCTCTGAAGGAGAAGCTCATCGCCCTGAGGGTGGGCCGGCAGACACGAGCCTGGTCTCCGTCCCTCCCTCCGCACCCGCCTTCCCCCCAAGCAGAGGGAGGACTGGAGACAGCGCTCAGTGCTCTGGAGGCCACAGCAGTCTCCCAGGCAGCGCAGGGGACCTAGTGGTCAAAGCCACTGGGCCTGGGGGAGTCTGCTTCCTGAGAGTCAGTCTGGGCAGGTTTGAGTTTGTGCACTCACACCTCTGGGCTCCGTGTCCTGTGCTAAGGCAGCGACATTGCTTCCTTCTCCATGCCCCACTCAGATGCCGCCGGTGCTTCAGTCAACGAGCGCGTGCAGTGACCACACGTTTGGGGACCTGGAAATGGTGTCTTCTCAGAGCAGCAAGGAGAGGGGAGAGGAGAGCCCGCGGCAGTGCTCCGAGGCCCCGGGCGCTGTCCTGCGCATGGTGGGTGCAGGCTCCCCGGCAGGCCTCCTGGGGCTGGCACGGTGCAGCCTCCCAGCCCCCTGCTCCTGCGAGCTCAGCATCGCAGCGGGCGGGGCTGTGTGGGTGCCAGCACCGTAACAGCAGCCCCCCTGGTGTCCTGGCCCACAGAGAAGGGCTGCTGGCCCCTGGGGAGAGGACGCAGAGCCCTGGACTGGCTCTCCGCACGCGCTCCTCTGGCCCAGGGCAGCTGTGTCCTCCCACAGCGTCACTTCTCTGTCTCCGGAGGCTGTGTCTCCTGTCTTGTTTTATTGAACTGAAACGTTTTGTTACATCAGTAGTTTCATCTCTGGCAGTAGAGCCGGAGGGGATTGAGTGCAGGAGGTGAATAAGCAGGAGGCTGTGCTTTGAGGTGGTACCCTGGCAGGCAGCGGCTCTGCGGGGCCATGCACTCGGGTGGCCGTGCACGCTCTTCCCAGGCTGCGCCATGCGTCCTCCTGCTCCTCACAGCGGGCTTGCTCACCCACACGGAGTCCCTGGGCTGCACACGGAAGCCTCGGCCACCTGGTGCACGAAACGAGTGAAAACTCACGCGCATGTGTGTGATTGTGTGTGTGTGTATGTGTGAGCTCCCCTTACTGGGGCGTGAGGTATTAAAAGCATCAATCAGCATCTCACTTAGAAGCTGGAGTGTCTGCCGTCAGGGTAACTTGGAGGCTGTTCAGATGCCTGGGTGAGCCGCATCTCTTGCTCTGATAGAGCAATATGGTGTTTTCAGTGTTTCCTCCGGCCAGCAGGAAGCTTAAGGCAGGTTCGGATCTTTGCCTCCGAACTGTTCCCCCTCCCCCTCTGTGGGCTGATCCAACATCGGGCTTGGCCCAGGCCCCTGATGAGCACCCTGGAACTCCATTCCCCTCTCCCCCTCACGTTTGCGTTGGGTCACGTTAGTGTTGGGATAGACGTTTTCTTCCCATCCAGTTTGCCAAGGAAATGGCATTTGGCTGTGGAGGGAGGTGTGGGCCATGGGGGGAGGCATGGACTGGAGGCATGGGCCATGGGAGGAGGTGGCCATGGGGGAGGCGTGGGCTGGGGGGGAAGGAGGCGTGGGCCGTGGGGGGAGGAGGCGTGGGCCGTGGGGGGAGGAGGCGTGGGCCATGGGAGGAGGTGGCCATGGGGGAGGCGTGGGCCGTGGGGGGAAGGAGGCGTGGGCCGTGGGGGGGGGAGGCGTGGGCCGTGGGGGGAGGCGTGGGCAGGAGGCATGGGCCAGGAGAGGGGGGCATGGGCCGTGGGGGGAGGCGTGGGCGGGCTTCTTTGTACGTTAACGATGTTCCCATTTCCAGTCCAGGGAGGAGATAAAGATAAGCCTGTGGAAGGACCACTTTGTGGAATATGGCAGGACCGTGTGCATGTTCCGCACAGAGAAGATCCGGAAGCTGGTGGCCATGGGCCTCCCCAAGTGCTTGCGCGGCAGGCTCTGGCTGCTCTTCTCAGGTGAGTGGGTCTGTGCTCTGGGCCTGTGTGATTTCTGGAGCAGGCATGTGACAGGGTGTGACGGGGGCAGGCTGATCAGTGGGTGTGACGGGCTGGCGTGGGGCTGGTGCAGGGCTGGTGCAGTAGTGAGGCGTAGCGAGGCTGGAGTCTGTCCTGTCCTGGGGGCTCTGTAAGGAGCTACCCCTGCAGCGAAGGGCCTTTCTGGGTGTGAGCCCTCAACAGACTGCACCAGGCACTCCCAGGCGGCTCGCTGGCCGGAACTGCAATAACCCTGAGCACTGGCTCCTGGGCTCCTCCCTGGGGGCCTTCTGTCCTGCTCCCCTGCCTGGCCTGCCTGGCGCTGCCGCAGCCCCAAGTCTACCCCCTGCTGCTGTGAGTGCTGGGACCTCACAGGTGGATGGATGGGCTGAGACTCCTGAGCAGGATGCCTCGTTGCCAGGTTGACAGGAGCCATTCTCCCGCAGAGGAGGCCCAGTCAGCAGTGTGACTGCCGTCCCCTCGGATGCAGTAGGAGCCTGGGAGGGTGCCTGTCCTCAGGGGCTGCTGTGCTCCTGGCAGCGAGCTCCTGAGGCTGGGGGCAGAGCAGGTGCAGGGCTGGGGGCAGGGCCGGGGGCAGAGCAGGTGCAGGGCTAGGGGCAGGGCTGGGGGCAGAGCAGGTGCAGGGCTGGGGGCAGGGCCACACTCTGGGTGCACTTCCCAGGCCTGTCATGATGTCTCTGTGCACCTGCCTAAGTTTCTTTTAAAATTAAAAATGCCTTCTGTATTTTTATATTTTAAAAAAACAGTCTATGTTCATATTGCAAAGAAAATAATGGCAGAGCAAGCAAAGAAGGTAACATTATTCTTCATCTGGTCCTCTAAAGCGGTTTAGGTGGATGGTCTTCTGGGTATTTTAATGGACAAATTTCATTTTATTTTATTTTATTATTTTACCTAATTTTAATTTTGTTTATCCATCCCCGCCTGAGGATATGTTTATTGATTTTTGAGAGACAGGAAGGGGAGGGAGAGAGAAACATAGATCGGTTGCCTCCCATGCGGGCCCCGCCAGAGATTAAACCTGCAGCCTTTGATGCACAGGAGGCCACTCCACCGCTGAGCCACCTGGCTGGGCAGTGAACCTATTGGATACACCTGTATGGTTATCGTCCCATGTCCCTGGGGTTCCATGTGTGGATTCAACCAACACATTGAAAACATTCGGGGTGGGGAGGGAATCCCAGGAAGTTTAAAAAGCAGCACTTGCCTTTGCCCCCTGCCCAGCTCGGCGCCCACCCCAGGGACTGGAGATAGGCAGCTGACCCTGCCATAGTCCCCATGCAACATAGGTCATGTGCAGGCCCGACGCCTTATAGGGCTTGAACACCATGGGCTATAGTGTCTGTGGAGGTCCTGGGACCGTTCACACTCTCACCGCGTATTAAAGAACCAACTGCCCAGTTAGTTCATGAGGGCTGTGACCTCCGTAGTCGAAAGGGCTGCTGAGGTGTTGAAGCTGTTCGTGGTGAGTGTAGCTCTCAGTGTGTGTGCCGGATGCAGCTGTCCATGTGCGTGCCGGGTGCATTGTGAGTGTGTGTGCCAGGTGCATTATCCGTGTGCGTGCCGGGTGCATTGTGAGTGTGCGTGCCGGGTGCATTGTCCGTGTGCGTGCCACATGCATTTCAGTGTGCATGCCGGGTGCATTGTCTGTTTGCGTGCTGGGTGCATTGTGAGTGTGTGTGCCGGGTGCATTATCTGTGTGTGTGCCGGGTGCATTGTCTGTGTGCGTGCCACATGCATTTCAGTGTGTGTGCCAGGTGCATTGTCTGTGTGCGTGCCGGGTGTATTGTCAGTGTGTGTGCCAGGTGCTTTGTCCATGTGTGTGCCGGGTGCGTTGTCCGTGTGCGTGCCGGGTGCATTGTCCGTGTGCGTGCCGGGTGCATTGTCCGTGTGCGTGCCGGGTACATTGTCAGTGTGTGTGCCGGGTGCATTGTCTGTATGCGTGCCGGGTGCATTGTCAGTGTGCATGCACCATTGACTCCTAGACAGTTGTTGCTGTTGCTTCACCATAGTATCACCTTCTCCTGTTGACATGTGGGCGCTCAGTTCTTTCTTGTCGAGTTAATGCATGAAAGTTGTGTGTATCTATGTAAGTATGTGTGTGAGTGTGCACGCACACATTCACTCTTTCTGTCACTAGGGAATATAACTTAGAGGAACACATTAATAAGCACTTAGAGTATGAACTTTTTGCCCTTTATATGTGGTTGTTCTTAGAAAGGCCACACTCTTTTTTGTTTGGGGCAGAAATTAAGTCATTTTGGTTGTGTGTAGTCTCAAAATATTTCAGGAGACCCCGCTGAGGTTCTCCAACAGGGCAGGTCCTGTGCCCGCGGACCCTGTCCTGGGAACTCACCTCCTTGAAACACCTTTCATTGCCAGATGCCATAACCGACCTCGCCTCGCATCCCGGCTACTACAGACGCCTGGTGGAGGAGTCCCTGGGGAAGTGCTGCCTGGCCACGGAGGAGATCGAGCGGGACCTGCACCGGTCCCTGCCGGAGCACCCCGCCTTCCAGACTGAGGCGGGCATCGCCGCTCTGAGAAGGGTCCTGACAGCCTACGCCCACCGCAACCCCAGGATCGGGTACTGCCAGGTGAGGTGCGGGGGCAGGCCCTCAGTCCACACAGTGCTGGCCCTGGCTCTGGTCTGTGTCCGGCCTCAGGACCAGCACTGTCCTGGGAAGGCTCTGCCCCTGAGATGGTGTCAGGGAGGTAGGGAAGGCGCCCTGGGCAGGCAGGCTGCTCGCCGGGTCAGACTGGTGCCCAGGCCTGAGCACCTCTGGGCCAAGTCCCGGCGGGCAAACTGGGCAGCCTCCTGCCTCTGGTGCAGAGCAGCCTGCTGGCAGCAAGGTCTTCCCTCTGGAATGTGCAGGGTCAGCTTTAATGTGACGGTGCTTTGGGAAGGAAACAGTGTTGGGGTGCTCATGTCCTCAGCACGGTAGGCAGTGCCTGGGCTGCCTGAGGACTCGGGGGGCTTGTTGGGCTTCTGTGGTGCAGATGCTCAGAACCCCCAGCAGGCCCTCCATGCTGGACTAGGGAAGCTCCTGACACTCAGATACGAGATCTTAAACGTTGTTTTCCTGGGAATAAGCAAGATCACGGCTGCAGTGTGTGTGCCTATGTGAACAGGCAGTCTAGTTTGGGCCTGAGGGGGCACCACAGCGGGTCCCACACTGCTGGTGGGACCGAGACGGCGGGGCCAACCACGGGGTGACCACAGGGTGACCAGGGCAGGGATTGAGATGGCAGGCCAGCCACGGGCTGACCATAGGGCTGACCTTGGGGCTGACCACTGCAGGGACCGAAGTGGCGTGCTAACCACTGCAGGACCGAGACGGTGGGCTGACCACGGGGCTGACCACGCTGACCTCGGGACTGATCACTGTGGGGACCGAGACTGCAGGCTGACCATGGCAGGGACCGAGATGGCGGGCTGACTATGGTAGGGCTGACCACAGGACTGACCACGGGGCTTGACCACTGCGGGGACCGAGAGGACGGGCTGACTATGGAGGGGACTGAGATGGTGGCTAACCACACTGACACACTGTCATCCCACCGCCGGTCATGGGGGGTTGGGCAGCCTGATACTGAGCTGTAGGGCATTTGGACATGTGTGCTTTAATGTCTGAGGCCCATGTGGTCCACTCAGTGACGCCCCCTGTGGCCCGCAGTCCATGAACATCCTGGCCTCCGTGCTGCTGCTCTATGCCACCGAGGAGGACGCCTTCTGGCTGTTGGTTGCGGTGTGTGAGCGCATGCTCCCCGACTACTTCAACCGCCGCGTGCTGGGTAAGCACCCGTCCTCCTCACTCTCCTTCTCCCACTTCCCTCCCCCCCCCCCGCCCCCTTACTGGGAGCCTGGCATGTGAAAGGCCTGTGCAGGCCAGGCAGCTCTCCCATTCCTGGCCCAGGGTGTGGGACTCCTCAGCCTTCTGCATCCACTGTAGGGCTCCGGGTTTTGCAAAGCTCACTGATGTAACTCACTGGTGAGGCTCACTAGTATGGCTCACTGGGGTGACTCACTGGTGTGGCTCACTGGGGTGACTCACTGGTGAGGCTCACTGGTATAACTCACTGGTGTGGCTCACGGGTGTGACTCAATGGTGTGGCTCACTGGTGTGATTCCCTGCAGTTTTGGCAAAAGGGTGGAATAAGGTCACCTACAAGCACAGATTTTGAATAAAAAACAAACACATTGTTTTACGTTGATCACTGAACTCACAAGAAGGAAAGAAAAATTCAAGGCTGAAGAAACATTTGAACGATGAAAACCAGAGAGGTGTCTCCCAGCTGGGGGGCAGGAGAGGAGGAGGTGAGGGAAGGACACAGGGAAGCCCCCCCATAGGCCCGACCTCAGGGGTGGCCTGGAGTTCCACTGCCTGGCAGGCTGCGGGGGAGAGCTCGCAGCTCGGCACTGTCCTGAAGCGCCCAGAGCCGTCAGGGTGGCACATGTTGAATCCGCACTGTCTGCGGTCCAGCAGCTGTCTGGTGAAGAACATGACGCCAAAGCTGCTTTGGTAACACCCTCAGGGCACCTCCCAATCATGCCAATGGAGGTGGAGGTGGAGGTGGCCCAGAGTTAGATGCAGCAGGGGGGCAGGAAATAGACAGCTGAAATGGGCCTTGACAGAGGGCGAGGCAGGGGGAAGGGCTGCGGACACCCTGGGAGAGGGAGGGTGGTGGGGGAGGGGCGCTGCTTCTCGCCTTCTGCGGGCCCTGGTATTCCTTCCTGTGCCTGGGCTGGTTCACTGGCTTGCCTCCCTTCTCACTTGGTATTGTGGGTGGTGTAACCTGGTGCAGAGTAGCAATGGGTAGAGAGCCTTGGCATCCAGGAGGTGTGCTGCCATCAGTCACCAGTGTCCTCCAGGATAGCTGGGGCTCCACGTGCCAGGCTGGCTCTGGGCAGGCCGCACTGCGCGTGCCACCCTGTCTAGGCTGAGCAGGTCGAGGCTCCCTCTGCCCTGCACTGCCATGGGCAACCCTGGGCACAGCACCACCAATGAAGTGGCCTGTTCTGGAGCGGGTGTGACTATGACACAGTGCTCCCTGCAGGACTGGCTTCCTCCGCAAGCAGCCAGCAGCTTGCTCCTGTCCTCGCTGAGTTTTCGCTGAGCATGCATATGGCCATTTGTCTGCCTCATCCCGTTAGACATTTGAGTTGTTCCCAATTTTTTATATTAAATAAAGTTGTGATGAACATTTAAGCTTTTTTGTGAACACTACCTGTTGTCAGTTTTCTTATTTACCTAGGAGTAGAAGTGCTAGGTCATAGGTTAGTTGTATGTTTAACTTCATAAGAAACTGTCAGTTTCTCAAAGCATATATAATGTAGTCACATGCCTTGTATCAGCAATGTAGGAGTGTTCTGGTTGCTCCACATCCTTGCTGGCACTTGGAATTGTCTTTTTACTTTTAGCCGTTCTAGTGTGTAAAAAGTGGTACACCAAGGTGGTTTGAACTTGCATTTCTCTGATGATTAGTGATGTTGAACATACATTTTTGTTCTTACTGGCCATTTGTTTATCATCTCTTTTGAAGAGTCTGTTCAGTGTTTTGCCTGTTTTTAAGAGTGTTGGTGATTTACTTCTTATTACTGTGTTGCAGGAGTTCTTTATTTTGAGTGCAGGGCCTTTGTCAGATACACTTATTGCAAGTGTTTTCTCTGAGTTTGAAGTTTGTGTTTCCATGTTATCTTTTGAAGAACATCTCTAATGTTGATGAAGTCCAATTTATAATTTTTCTATGATTAGTGCTTTTTGTGTGCTAAGAAATTTTGCCTTTTTCCTGTATTTTCTTTTTTTTTTAAATTTATCTTTATTGTTGAAAGTATTACAGATGTTTCCCTTCCCTCCCCCCTATGCGCTCCCTCTACCCACTCCCACCCCCAGGCCTTCCCCGCACTATTGTCTGTCCATGGGCTGTGCATCTATGCATATAAGCTCATTGGTTAATCTTTTCCCGCCCAGGAAGTTTCATAGCATTCGCGTGCAACTCATCCCAAGTGCACTCTTCTGTCTGGTGTGATGTATGCAGGTATCCATACAGATACCCCCTAGACTGAACACTGCCCTTTCCCCATGGAATTGCCTTGGTCACAATGTCAGAAATCTGTCGAAGGGGGATTCTATCTCCCTGTGCTGCTGGCTTCCCTTGGAGGCGTTGAGTTCAGGCTAACTTTAGAGAGCGAGTCCCTCCCACCCACACAGCCATCCCTCCTCAGGGGCCCAGGTGGACCAGTCCGTGTTTGAGGAGCTCATCCAGGAGCAGCTGCCTGAGCTGGCAGAGCGCCTGCGCGACCCCTCTGCCCTGGCGTCCCTGTCGCTCTCCTGGTTCCTGACGCTCTTCCTCAGCATCATGCCCCTGGAGAGCGCCGTGCATGTGGTCGACTGCTTCTTCTATGACGGCATCAAGGCCATCTTCCAGCTGGGGCTGGCTGTGCTGGAGGCCAACATCCGGGCCCTGTGCAGCAGCCGGGACGACAGCCAGGCCCTCATGCTCCTCAGCAGGTGCGACCAGCTGCGGGCTTTGCGGGATGAGGTGGGCACTGCTGTGGGCAAGGGCTATGCCTGGAGGCTACTGCCCCTCAGCCATTTGCCACCCAGGCCCACCCCCTGGTGGCACTGTTGACCCGTGTGACGAGGAGGCTGTCTCCCCTTCTTCTCAGCCAAGCGGGAGTCAGGCCGAGAAAGGGCCCTGCATGCTTTGCTCAGAGGAGATTCAAAAGTCTCGAGTGTAGATAGAACCCTAGTGGCCTAACTGGGCTGCGGGCGGGAAAGGGGTTCCGGGGGTCCCCGGAGCTGAGGGGAGTGGGCTGACAGGTTCCCTTTCGGAAAGCTGTTGAGCCTGAACCACCTGGGCATGGCTCCTGTGCCGTCACCGGAGATCGCAGAGCCCTGCGACCAGAGAGCCAGTCGGCAAGTCTGGCTCACGATGAAACAGAGCACAGGAGCTGCTACCCTGCCCTCTTCCCGGGGTCGGGACGAATGAGCCACATCTTGGGCCAGTGACCAGACAAGGCAGCTGGCTCACCGCTGCAGGTGTGCTCAGGTTTCTAGATCACATCAAGAATGAGGACAGTCCTGGGCCCCCCGTGGGCAGCCACCACGCCTTTTTCTCCGACGACCAGGAGCCCCCTCCGGTGACCGACATTGCGGACCTGATCCGGGACTCCTATGAGGTAGCGGGGCCCTGCCTGTCCCACCGCCTGTGGGCCCTCGCTGAGGAGATGGGACGGGCTGCAGGGGCGGCGGGGCTGTGCCCTCATGCCCAGGAGGGACCCGTCTCCCTGCAGAAGTTCGGGCACCAGTCTGTGGAGCAGATCGAGCGCATGCGCTGCAGGCACAGGATCCGGGTCCTCCAGGGCCATGAGGGCACCACCAAGCAGAACGTGGTGAGTGAGGCCTCCTTGGGGTAAAGAAGGGGATGGGGGGGGGGAGGAGGGGGGAGCTGCCCTGGGTTCCCTATTGGCCTCCAGCAAGAATAGCAGCTTTCTGCCCTGGCCAGAGGCTCGGTTGGTTGGAGCTGTCAGCCTATGAACCGAAAGGTGCTGGGTTCAATACTCAGTCAGGGCACATATCAGGTTAATGGTTCAAACCCTAGTTGGGGTGTTTATAGGAGGCAGTTGATCAATCAGAAACATCATATTGATGTTTCTCTCTCTCTCTAAAATCAATACCCATGTTTTTGGGTAAGGATTAAAAAAAAAAAAGGGTGCCAGCTTTTTCCTTTCATAGAGGTGGCATGCTGAGCATTGGTGTGGGTTTTAGTCAGACAGACTGGGAGCAGAGGGCCCATTGGAACCTCAGTCCCCCTGTGGAATGAGGACAGTGGCGCCATGTGGGCCAGAGGAGGTGGCATACAGACATCCCGGCCCTGGCCTGCATGCTCCTAGACCGTCTGCCCCACTGTCCGGCCAGGCCTGGGTTGAACTCCACGAAGTCACCTTGGCCAGAGGCCACGTGACTGGTAGCCTCCCACAAGGTCTCTGTCTGGAAGGGGCGGGGGGGAGGGGAGCAGACCCCACTCACGCCTTTGCTGTCTGCTCTCCTGCAGCTCCGCGTGGTCAGCCCTGAAGTCTCGTTCCCCCTTGGTGACCTCGAGGAGCTCTATGACTTGTTCAAGGTGCAGGTCTGGAAAGGGGAGGGAGGGACAGGCCGGCCACTGTGCTCAGCCTGCCCAGGTGGCGTGTGGGAGCTGACCTGGGACAGCAGAGGCTGTGGCCACCCTGCCTGCTGCCCACCTGCCCTGGCCCCGCCCCTGCCTCCCCCCACCTGCCCCTGCTCTTCTTCACCAGGTTCCTGGTCCCATCAGATGGAACAGGGATCCACAGAGACCATCACTTCATATAGGTTTCCATTACTTAAAATTCAACTCACATGTTTCTACACATCTACACCTATTCCTGTATTTATGTAGCTGGTATGCATGCCATAGTCTTAATATTTTTTAATAACTTTATAATCTATCATATTTGTAATATGTTAAACCATGTTTCTAATATTTGGTTATTTAGGTAGATTCTCAGGTGTTGCTACTTATGCTACCAAGAACATTTTTTTGTTGTTAAATATGTTATTTTATTGATTTGAGAGAGAGAGGGAGAGGGAGAATCATTGATTGCTGCCTTCTGCACCCCCCCTCCCCACTGGGGGATCGAGCCTTTACCTGGCACATGTGGTGGAGGCTCTGCACGCTGTCCCCCACGAACAGGTGAGACCTGTTTTCAAGTCTCACCATTTCTCCTGCTGCAGGAAGAGAAAATACGAAGTCAAAGGTGACTCGGTGTCCCAAGTCCTCTGACTTCGAGAAGGAGAAACAGGGACACATGAAAGCAGGAAGTGGACTGTGTGGTTTAGTGTATATAGTCTTCCATCTATTCAGGGTCAACTATTCTCAATTTGAGAGAACACGTGACATCACAGATCTGGATTTATGTAATGTAAAAATTGCTTTAAATTTACATTTCACTAAGTACTTAATGTCATTCATCTTTAAAGAGTTTTTAAAGGAGATAGAGCTGACTATTTCTTGTTTCCTATTTCCAGTAAATGATGTGATTGGTACTTAATGAAATTCATTTTCATATTAGCCCTATAAGTCTTCTTTCATTTTTGTAAGACTAAATACAAATATAAACTTAAAATAATTTTGAAAAATGTACCTCCAAAAGAGATGCCAATGAAATAGTGTCATGTCACGGTGCCCAGTTCTGTTGCACAACCTGGTGCCTCCTTTATGTCCCACCAGCCTTCCTTCCAAGCCCAGGTCAGCATTGTGCTCCACAGAGCAGCCCTCTCAGCAGTTGTTCTCCCCTTGTCTGACCTCTGAATGTCCTTGGCTTTCGGTCGGACTTCTCATGTTTCAGTGCTTGATCCTGTCTGGTTGGATTTTGCATGCACCTCTTGTCTTTTGAGTCAGACTTTTATTTTGTTGAGGGAAAGACCTTGAGGAAGCAGGTTCAGGAGCCCTTGCTCAGCATCATGGATGGCCCTACCCTGAGCCTGGGAGGTGCACATGTGACCATTTTATCTATTAACAAGAAAGTCAGCTCTGATTGCCATCTTTACATACTGTTTTCCTATTAAAGATGAATGATGTGGTTGGTACTTAATGAAATCTATATTTATTGTTAATTTGAAGCAATCTTTTTTATCCCCTAAGGCAAGTCTGGTTCTTCCTTTCATTTTTATTGAGATACTAGTGGTCCGGTGCACGGATTCGTGTACATTGAAAGGAAATTAATTAGAAGAAATATTTTAATATAAGTATTCACCCTTTCTCGATAACAGAAGTGTCAACCAAATTCACAATTGACAATGACAGATCAAAACACACGCGTGCTATTAGCGCCAGTATGAGCTTTATATGTATCATGCATGCACAAGTCAACTTAGCCTTTTATATCCTATCAAATAAAAGAGTAATATGTAAATGGACCATCACTCCAAGACACAAGATGGCCTCCCCCATGTGGTCAAAGATGGCTGCCCCATGTGGACACAAGATGGCCTGCAGGGGAGGGCAGCTGTGGGCAATCAGGCCTGCAGGGGAGGGCAGTTGGGGGGAACCAGGCCTGCAGGGGAGGGCAGTTGGGGGGGACCAGGCCTGCAGGGGAGAGCAGTTTTGGGGTCCAGGCCTGCAAGAGAGGACAGTTGGGAGGGACCAGGCCAGCAGGGGAGGGCAGTTGGGGGTACCAGGCCTGTGCAGTGGAGGGTAGTTGGGGGGGACCAGGCCTGCAGTGGAGGGCAGTTAGGGACAACCAGACTGGCAGGGGAGGGCAGTTAGGGGTGACCAGGACAGCAGAGGAGGGCAGTTAGGGGAAATCAGGCCAGCTGGGGAGCAGTAAGGCATCGATCAGGCTGGCAAGGGCATGGTTAGGGGGTGATCAGGTTGGCAGGCAGAAGTGGTTAGGGGCAATCAGGCAGAGGCAGGCGAGCAGTTGGGAGCCAGCAGTCCTGGATTGTGAGAGGGTTGTCCAACTGCCTGTTTAGGCCTAATCCCACTTGGAGAGGGTGCAGGCTGGGCTGAGGGACACCCGCCCCTGTGCATGAATTTCATGCACCGGGCCTCTAGTATATACAATAAACTTGCTTTCTGATGTAGCTAAACTTTTTTCAGCCCAGTGAAGCACCCCAACTTCCCTTTCAGGTAATTGTCAGCAACACAGCCGTAAATATCAACATGAAACTGGTTATTGTTATAGATCATGCAGGGAGAACAAAGGGTAAAATATTTAACTGCAGCAGTGTTTGACTATATCCTGCACAGTGAGAAAGCCTTAAGTCATTTTCAAAGTCCATCATTTCTTACTTTTCAGTCAGGTCAACTTTCTAAACTCTCTAAATCTTGGTTTTCTGGCTAATGAAAAGAAAATAGGATTCTACTGAGTCTCCTATCTACCTACTCCAGGGCTTCTGTGAGGATCAAATGAGGTGAGGCACATGAAAATGCTTCACAAACATTTGGTTAAACAGTAAAATGTTTGCAATTGGGTTCCTTGGCTGAAGAAACTGCAAAGAGACTAGTCACTAGGCAGAGGAAGCCAGGTGTTGCTACCTGATGTCATTACCTGGCACCCACAGTGACTATTTCTGGGCTGGGCATTTTGCACCATGCGGTCTTGGCAGCGTCAGCTGCGATTGGTGGGGTGTCGCTCTGGGTTGGTGGCGGGAACTGTGTCCCACTTGGGGGAAGCCGAGTGTTGCTTTGTTGGCACCAGGACTGTGGTAACATTTCTTTGTAAATAGCCAGTGCATGTCACAGCAACTCCTGCATTGAGCATCTGCCCCCTGGTGTTCAGTGCACATCATAGCGATCGGTTGTATGGTCAGAGGGACACTTAGCATATTAGCCTTTTATATATATACACACACATACACTAGTGTCCCGATGCATGAAATTCGTGCACATTAAAAGGGGATTAATTACAGGAAATAATTTAATATTGCTATTTGTCCTTTCTCTATAATAGAAGCGTCAGAGATGAAAAAAATTAGTAAAATGTATATGAAAACCTTCCTCCTGTCAGAGTCTGGGGCACACTACGGGACCCAGAGTCAAGTCCCCACCCACCCACATGTGCCTCAAAATCGCATGAGACCCAGACCCGGCCGCCCGGCCCCCCATTGGGCTAGATCCAGATCCAGCCAGTCCCACCCTTGTCAAGCCCCACCAGGCAGGGGGTATAGCCTCAGGTCCCCTGGCCCGGCGCCAGGATGGGGGCGTGGCCTGAGGTCCCCCAGCTCAGACCGGAACGGGGGGCATGCCTTGAAGACCCTTGTAAAACCACGCTGGGTGGGGGGCATGGCCTGAGGTCCTCCATCAAGCTCTGCCAGGCGGGGAGGGGGTGCGCAGCCTCAGGTCCCCTGAGCCAGCACCAGGAGGGGGGGTGCAGCCTCAGGTCCCCCATCAAGCCCCACTGGGCTGGGGGCACAGCCTGAATTCCCTTGACCCAGCACTGGGGGTGCACCTTGAGGTCCCCTGTTAAGCCCCACTGGGTTGGGGGTGCAGCCTGAGGTCCCACGTCAAGCCCTGCTGGGCAGGGGATGCGATCTGAGGTCCCCCAACCTGGTGCTGGGGTGGGGGGCGTGGCCTGAGTTCCCCGGACCCAGCACTGGGGGTGTACCTTGAGGTCCCCTGTCAAGCCCAGCCAGGCAGGGGGGCGCAGCCTCAGGTCCCCTGGCCCAGTGCTGGAGTGGGGTGCATGGCCTGAGGTCCCACATCAAGCCCTCCCGGGCGGGGGATGCGGTCTGAGGTCCCCTGGCCTGGTACTGGGGTAGGGGGTGCGGCCTGGGGCACTCATGGGGGCGGGGGAGGCCAAGCCCCAGGTCCCTGTCAAGCCCCACGGGGGCAGGGGAGGGGGAGGGCATAGCCTCAGGTCCCTGTTGATTGCTCATTAAGGCTCCTTATGGGAACTTGGCCTCAGCTGCGGGTGCAGCCATCTTTGTGATGGAGTGATGGTCAATTAGCATATATTCTCTTTATTAGATAGGATAGATGATTGACATGAACAGGCATCAGCAGAAGGACTTGACTTACATGCACTGGGAAGGGATCACCACAGTAAGTTTAGTTAACACCTTCTTCTCATAGGCACGCACACACACACACACACACGCAAGAAAACAATGTGTTTTCCCTTGTGATGAGAACTTTTAGAATCTATTCTCTTAGCAACTTTCAAATATACCACACACAGTGCTATACAGTCTCCAAGCAGTAATTACCTCCCAGTGTTCACTTATAACTGAAAGTGTGCCCTTTGACCCCTCACCAATTGCCCCACTGCCCCCCACCAGTATCACAAACCTGAACTCTTTTTCTGTGACTTTGTGTTTTTGTTCATTGTTGGTTTTGTTTTTTAAATTTCACATATGAGTGAGATCACATGGTATTTGTCTTTCTCTGTCTGACTTACTTCACTTGGCAAAATACTGTCTAGGTCCATCTGTGCTGTAAAGCAGTCTAAAATCACACAAATTCGGACTTGTGACATCCACCTATCCTTTCAATTAAAGAACTGCTTCATGGTCTCCCCAGGCAAGGTGTGACCATGTAAAACACGCTCAGTGTCCTGGGCTACTCCTGGGAGCACCCGCGACCTGAACCAGGCCTGGGGGTCCCATCCACCTGCTCCTCTTAACCATCAGTTATATCCGTTCACTGTTGCTGGATTATTAGTCCCAAGAGAGCATTTAGTCTTTTAAATATCATTTTAATTGCCATCATGTTCTGGTAAACTTTTCAAAATTCAATAAAAAATGTAAAATAAAGGAAGTAAAAGTATACCTACTTTCACCATTGACAAAATATAAATAAAACTTTTAAGCAAAAAAAAAAAAAAAAGGGTTTACCCTATCTGCACCTACAGCCCCATCTTGTCCAGGAAAGACTCCTCACAATATGGCAAGTCCCTTCCTGGTTTTAGCCTCATATCATCACTCTGTAAACACACACACAGACTCATCCTTTTCCACACAAAAGCAAGATTATTTGCATGTAATGGCCTGCAACTTTTTTGTCATGAACATTTAGAGGAAGGGAGAGGGAGAGGGAGAGGCACATAGAAACATCAGTAATGAGAGAGAAGCATTGGCTTCTCTCTCATTACTGATTGGCTACCTTCTGCACACCCCACACTGGGGATCAAGCCTGCAACCCTGGTATGTGCCCTGACCAAAAATCAAACCAAGACCTGGTTCATAGGTCAACGCTCAACCACTGAGCTATACTGGCCAAGCAGTCATGAACATTTTTCTAAGTCAGTATCTACAGCTCTTCCTCATTCTTTTTAAGATGGCTGCACAGCTTCACTGTAAGGTGGAACCATAATTTACTTAATGTTTATTCAGGGACATTTATGTCTCCAGTTTTTGCTGCTCGGTATACATTGCTACCTGAGTGGACATCGCCCAGATGCTGCTGCCCTGCAGGGCTCCTTCCATGCCGCCAGGCCAGGCAGCTCCAAGAGCTTTGAGCTTTCGGACTCCAGGTCCACAACAATGTCTTACATGTGCACTCCTGCGGCTGCTCCCTCCAGCATTTAATGCTGCGGACCCTTGAGCACTTTCCTAGTCTCGTAGAAAACGGCATTTTCTTTTACTTTAAACCTGTTTACTCGTCAGTGAGGCTCTGAAGGCCACTCCAGAAGTTCATAGGCTGATGGTGCACTTCTTGTGCTGCCTGTGCGTGCCCTGTGCCTGCTTTTGTTGTTGGCTTTGTGTGGGGTTCTGTGCAAACGGGTGGGGCTAGTCCTGGGCTCCTATAGCGGTGCGCTTCCGGGCAGGGCTCCATGGGCTTTTGTGTCGCAGGCTGCCACATACACGCAGCTGCTTGGTGAGCCCAGGGCTTTCAGGAGTGGGACTGGATTAGACCTTCGTGCTACTTGTTGCGATTCTGCAAAGGCTATTGAAGGAACATGGTCGCAGTGAATGTGACAGTCAAATGGTAAATGGCATTTTGGCTTCTGTCCAAAATGGAGTAGGCGCTGGCACAGTGTGGTGTTGGCACATTTGGGGACCTGAGTCGTGAGTTGAGACATCCCAGGAGGAGATGTAGCTGGGAGGAAGGGTGTGGTACCCAGTGATTGGGCCAGTTCTGATTGCTTTAGTTTTCAGTCTGTTACCAAGACTTCCATACTGCCTGTTTCTTACTTTGAACTTTTTGAATTGTTAATATATTCATGTGATTACAAATTTAGAACATATAAAACAAGTATGCAGTAAAACGACTTTTTTCCACTTTTGGTTCCCTACCCCCATTTTCCCTCCGACAGGTAACCAAGTGTTGCTAGCTCCTTTTGTATCCTGTAGCTTTGGCTATATAAACATCAAATTAAACACTGCATGTCTTCTATAATTAAAACTATGGTAACTGAACTGTACATTTTAAAATGGTTAAAATGGTGAATTTTATCAAATATATTTACTACCAAGAAAAAAACCTTAATAAAAAAGGATGTCCAAATTACATTTTCACGTGGTAGCAAGGGAAAATTTACATGTCTGGTTACAGTAGTGAGACTGTGATTTAATTTTTCCATTTGTGTTATAACGTTGCTTATTCAATAGTAATGATTTGACAAGGCAGGGTATGCCAGAGCAGGCCTCCAGCTGTGGTGAGCAGCCTGCGGCCCCTCTGCTTTCAGCGGGAGCACATGATGAGCTGCTACTGGGAGCAGCCACGATCCGGGCCCACCCGCCATGACCCCAGCCGGCCCTACGCCGAGCAGTACCGCATAGACAGCCGGCAGTTTGCACATCTGTTTCAGCTGGTCTCGCCATGGACCTGCGGGGCGCACACGGAGATCCTTGCCGAGAGGACCTTCCGGCTCCTGGACGACAACATGGACCATCTTATCGAATTCAAAGCGTTTGCTACCTGCCTTGGTCAGTGCGTTGCTTTTGGTGTGAATCTGTGAACACAGTGCAAGGTGTACTGTGATGCAGAAACTGTCCTTGTGAATGGCCTGACACAAGTTTGTGATTCTTAAAATCACTCCTCTCGTGAGGTTAATACGCTTCCTGAAGAGGAGAGGGGCGCAGGCTCTCAGCACCCAGGTCACTGAGCTATTCTCAGTGGGCTGAGGAGTGGGGGCCATGTCCCTAATGCATACACGTAAAAATAGAGCCCTTCAAAAGGCATGAGGCTCTGTTGCAGCTCAGCAGTCACCCATCACCACCCTTCAGATGCTCATGCTCATGGTGGGCCTGGGAGCAGGGAAGGAGGAAGTTCTCTTATGACAAATGTACTTGAACTGTTTGCATCTGCTCTCTTTCCCCTAGACGCTATGTATAATGGAGAAATGAATGAGAAAATTAAACTGCTCTACAGGCTTCATATTCCTCCAGGTAAGAAATTCTGAGACACACTGGGCTCTGTTCTGCCTTGACATTGATCAGCTTTGTGCACAACACACAAGTTCTTTTTATTTTTTATTGGTTTAGAGAGAGAGGGAGAGAAAAATCTATTTGAGAGAAAAACATCAATTGTTGGCTACCAAAAGCACCCTAGCTGGGGTATGCACCCTGACCAGGAATTGAATCTGTGACCATCCAAATTCTTTTTGAATTTCATTTAGACTGGAATCAACCAATGGGAACCCAGCCACGGAAAACCAGCACTGACTTCCAGTCTGGTTGAGCTTCAGTTGTAACGGTGTTACACCCTGGCTCCTTGTTATAGAGAGTGGCAAACACCAACAACAAAATAAGAATCTTAAAAGCAGCCAGAGAGAGACAGACAGTTACCTACAAAGGATCCACCATCAGACTAGTGACTGATTTCTCAACAGAAACACATCAGGCCAGAAGGGAATGGAATTAAATATACAAAGTCATACAAAGGAAGGGTCTGAATCCAAGAATACTGTACCCAGCAAGGCTATAAATCAAAATTGAGGGTGAAATCAGGAGCTTCACAGACAAAAAAGGACTTAAGGAGTTTATCACCACCAAACCAGCAATGTAAGAACTGCTAAAGGGTCTGCTGTAAAAAGAAGAAATAGGAAGCAAAGAAGGAACACAGGCATAAAGAATAAAAATGGCAACAAACAAGTACCTATCAATAATTTTAAATGGATTAAATGCCCCAATCAAAAGACATAGGTTAGCTGAGTGGATAAGAAAACATGACCCATATATCTGTTGTCTACAGAAAACCCACCTCAGAAAAAAGGATTCACACAGACTGATGGTGAAGGGATGGAAAAAGGTTTCTCAGGCGAATGGAAATGAAAAAAAAAAAAGCTGGGGTAACAATACTTATATCTGACAAATTAGATCTCAAAGTGAAGAACCTAAAAATAGATAAGGAAGGCCACTTCATAATACTAAAGGGAGCAATCCAACAAGAAGATACAATTCTGATAAACATATGAACCCAATACAGGAGTACCCAAATACATAAAAAAAACTTCTGGATAGACCATATATTGGGACACAGGCAAAGTCTCTTCAAAATCAAGAAGATAGAAATTATGTCAAGCATCTTATCAGATCACAATGGCATAAAACTAGAAATCAACTACAACAAAAACAATTAAAAAGAAAAACACCTGGAGGCTAAATAGCATGCTATTAAACATTGACTGGGTTACCAGAGAGATCAGAGAAGAAATAAAAAGCATCATGGCAACAAACAATGAAAGCACAACAATCAAAAATCTATGGGACACAATAAAAGCAGTCTTGAAAGGGAAGTTCACAGTTCTACAGGCCTACCGCAAAAAAACAAAACAAAACACTGGTAATAAATTATCTAACCCTACAACTCAAAGAGTTAGAAAGAGAGCAACAAGAAAAGGCCAGCGTAAGCAGAAGGAAGGAAATAATAAAGATCAGAGCGGAGATAAACAATATAGAGACCAAAAAAAAAGATCAACAAAACCAAGAGCTGGTTCTTTGAAAGGATAAACAAGATTGATGAACCTCTAGCCAGGCACACCAAGAAGCAAAGAGAGAGGACCCAAATAAACAAAATAAAAAATGAAAGAGGTGAAGTAACAACCAATACCACAGAAGTACAAACGATTATGAAAAAATACTATGAACAACTCTATTCCAACAAAATAGATAACCTAGATGAAATGGACATATTCTTAGAAAAAATACAAGCTCCCAAAACTCAACCAAGAATAATTAAAAAACCTGAATAGGCTGATAACTACCAAACAAATTGAAATAGTGATCAAAAATCTTCCAACAAACAAAAGCCCTGGTCCAGACAGCTGTACAAGGGAGTTCTACCAAGAATTCAAAGCTATCCTCCTCAGATTATTCCAAAAAAAAGTCAAGAGGAAGGCACACTTCCAAGCTCTTTCTATGAAGCCAGCATCACCCTTATACCAAAACTAGATAAAGACAACACAATGAAAGAGAATTACAGGCCAGTATCCCTCATGAACATAGATGCCAAAATCCTCAACAAAATTCTAGCAAATCGAATCCAGCAGTACATCAGAAAGATCATACACCATGACCAAGTAGGATTTATCCCGGGTATGCAAGGATGGTACAATATCTGTAAATCAATAAACGTGATACATCACATAAACAAATTGAGAAATAAAAATCACATAATCATGTCAATTGATGCAGAAAAAGCATTTGACAAAATCCAACACTGTTTCTTGATAAAAACTCAGCAAGGTGGGAATAGAGGGATCATACCTCAACATAATAAAAGCCCTATATGACAAACCTACAGCCATCGTCATACTCAATGGGCAAAAACTAAACTCATTGCTCCTAAGAACAGGAACAAGACAAAGATGCCCACTTTCACCACTCCTGCTCACCATAGTCCTAAAAGTACTAGCCATAGCGATCAGATAAAGAAGAAATAAAAGGCATCCAAATTGGAAAAGAAAAAGTAAAATTGTCCTTATTTGCAGATGACATGATACTATACATAGAAAACCCCATAGACTCCATCCAAAAACTACTAGACCTAATAAATGAATTTGGCAACGTAGCGGGATACAAAATTAATGCCCAGAAATTTATGGCTTTTTTATAGACCAATAATGAACTCACAGAAAGAGAAATGAAAAGAAAAAAAAAAAACACAATCCCATTTACCACTGCACCAAAAAAATTAAGATACCTAAGAATAAACTTAACTAAGGACGTAAAAGACCTATACTCTGAAAACTACAGGACATTGAAAAAAAGAGGTAAAGGAAGACATAAACAAATGGAAGAACATACCATGTTCATGGATTGGTATAATCAACATCATTAAAATGTCCATACTGCCCAACCAGTTTGGCTTGGTGGATAGAGCACTGGCCTGTGGACTGAAGGGTCCCAGGTTCGATTCCAGTCAAGGGCATGTACCTTGGTTGCGAGCACATCCCCAGTGGGAGGTGTGTAGGAGGCAGCTGATCGATGTTTCTCTCTCATCGATGTTTCTAACTCTCTATCCCTCACCCTTCCTCTCTATAAAAAAATCAAAATATTTTTTAAATGTCCATAGTACCCAAAGCAATCTATATTTCAATGCAATCCCCATTAAGATACCAACAATATTTTACAGACCCAGCACAAACTCTCCAAAAATTTATCTGGAATTAACAAAGTTGGAGGGGTCACAATACCAGACATCAAGCTATATTACAAAGCCATGGTTCTCAAAACTGCCTGTTACTGGCACAAGAAGACATATAGACCAATGGAACAGAATAGAGAACCCAGAAATTGACCCAGGCCATTATACTCAATATTTGAGAAAGCAGGCAAGAGCATACAATGGAGTCAAAACAGTATCTTTAATAAATGGTGCTGGGAAATTTGGTCAGATACATGCAAAAAAATGAAACTAGATCACCAACTTATACCATACACAAAAACAAACTCAAAATGACTACAGGACTTGAATGTAAGACAGGGAACCATAAAAATCCTATAAGACTCCATAAGCAGCAAAATTGCAGAAATATATTGTAGCAATATCTTTACAGACACAGATACTAAGGCAAAGGAAACTAAAGGGAAAATAAACAAATGGGACTACATAAAAATAAAAAGCTTCTGCACAGCAAAAGAAACCATCAACAAAACAACAAGAAAGCCCACTGCATGGCAGAACATATTTGCCAACGTTATCACCGATAAGGGTTTAATCTCCAATATTTACAGGGAACTCTTACAACTTAACAAAAGGAAGATAAACAATCCAATCAAATAATGGGCAAAGGACCTAAATAGACATTTTTCAAAAGAGGACATTCAGAAAGCCAAGAAACATATGAAAACACTAGTGGCCCGGTGCACAAAATTCGTGCACATTAAAGGGGAATTAATTAGAGGAAATATTTTAATATTGCTATTTGCCCTTTCTCTATAATAGAAGTGTGAGAAATGAAAGGAAATTAGTAAAATGTATATGAAAATAATATATAATTTTATTAATAAATAGTAACAAGGATATGAGGCATGATATAAAAACAACAAAAACATGATATAAAAACAACAGTGATGCAAACAATGACTGATAAAGTGATTAAACTTATTCTAATATCTCCCTGTATACCACATTAAGAGTGAAAACACTTTGAGTGTTTGACTAATTTCCCTTGTGATGAAGTACTTAGAACTTTATCTTTAATGTCACATGCTCTTCGAACTCAAGAAAGCAACTTATAACTGACCATATGTGAAAATGGGTTCAGGTAGGAATATTCTTACTGTCTATAGTTTGTCCTTGTGATTTATTAATAGTCATCACAAATGCTGGCATCATGGGAAACTGTCGTCAAATCAATTTAAATGGGAAGCCAGTGTCAGATGGGGCCAAATCAATTCTTGGAATCAGAACAACCTCTCCTTCTGCAGATTGCAGATCCTGTTAATACTGCAGCTTCGATAATGTTCGGTCATAATCTTTGGTAATAAATCTGGTACTATTACAAAGACCCCATTTACTATTAAGATTTCTTAGCATGATGATTGCACCCACTTTCAATTTTAATTTATGACATGACATTCCTGAAGGAGTATTAAGAAATTTGATGGGAAATTTTTCCTTTTCAGCATCATCTGTTGAATCAATGGAATCATCACTCAAATACCTGCGAAAATCTCCATTGAGTATATCCAAAATTTCTTCATTTAATTTTTGAACGTGCTCATTTTTTGGACAAAGAATCGCACATTTAGATATATTTTTAAAATTATCTACAGATATACTATTTCCTAAGGTAGCTTCAATAATAGATCCATTACAAATCATTTCACAGGGGATTTCAATACTATCCATTCCTAAATGAAAAATACTATCAGGATTGCCATCTCCAAGTTTTACTAACCATTTACTATAGGCAGAATCCTCTGATCTCATATTTGTTGTAAGAGACAACTTTCTGAAACATCCCCAAACAGTACAGTACTTTCAACTTGTTTGTACGATCGCCTATTGCATATCATGCAGCACAATACTGAGATATTGTCGAAAATCCCCTCCCCGGAGAACTTTCCCACCAAATACAACATTCAAATTCATAATTTCTTAGTATTCTGTCTGGCACTTATAGTATGACTGGATGCCATGGTGTATTCATCAATAATGAGAAGTTGGGCCTTTTTAATAGTTTTAGCAACTTCACTGTTTATATCGAGTCTAGAAATTGAAGTTTCATTTAATGGAATTAGTAATTTATATTGGGAATGAAAAGTTCTTCCACTGGTAAGTAAATTTGCAGCAATTCCTGTAGAATTGTGGGTAAAACAGTACCACCACGACCTCTAATATAACGTATTAAAACTTCATATGGGTATGGGGGAGCAGCTACAGTGTTTTGACAGGCTCAAGCCTTGGACTGATGAGAGGGCACAGTCCTCTCATTGCCACGTGCCAGTCCCAGCTTGGAGGGTAGGGCCCTCCCAGCACAATGATAGCCAACAGCTATGATTGTGGGTTTGAACCTATGGTCCGAACACGTGCCTAAGTGATGTGGGCTTGATAGAGTTCAGATGCACGTAGTTGAGTAGGATTGAAACCCATGAGAATGTTGTAAACACCTTGATCACACCCTTACTTTGCCTGGTGGCATCGGCTATAAAATAGACACAGCTTGTGGATGCGGTCGCTGTCTCTGAGAAGCAGCTTCCCACCGAGACCCAGCTTTCATTCTCGTCTGTCTTTTCTAAGCCTTTCACCACCCCCACTCAGGGTCATCCTTGGCCTTGCCTGCGCCTAACATTACAATGGAGTCAAATGCAGGTGAATAGGATTCCTAGCTGGCAGGCCCCTGACAGCAAGCTGGCCACCTGTCAATTCCGTAAGGAATGGGCTCCCTCCTCCCTCCTGTCAGGGTCTGGGGTGCAGGTGAATGGGGTTCCTGGATGGCAGGCCACTGACAGTAAGCTATCCAGCAGCAGATTCTGTGAGGAATGGGGCTCCCTCCTCCCTCCTGTCAGGGTCTGGTTTGAAGGCCGGCCATGCCCTTTGTTGGGCCAGACCCAGAGTTCTACCACACCAACCATGGCCCAGGACTGATTGCTGCTGGGCGCTCCTAGAGCTCCGGGGGTGGGTTCTTCTCTCAGGCTTCGAGGGAAATAGCTCGGGGAAGGCGCAGCCATTGCCAAGGTGACCCCTGCAGGACTGACTTCCTTCTCGTTGGTCGAACTTATGCTGTGATGGTGTCACGCCCAGGGGTTTTATATAAATAGATGCTCCAAGTCACTAATCATCCGAGAGATGCAAATCAAAACAACAATGAGGTACCATCTCACACCTGTCAGAATGGCAATCAACAAATGACAAGTGCTGGTGAGGATGCGGAGAAAAAGGAACTCTCCACTGCTGGAAAAAATACAGACTGGTGCAGCCACTGTGAAAACAGTATGGCATTTCCTCAAAAATTTAGAAATGGAACTGCCATTTGACCCAGTAATGCCATTTCTAGGACTATATCCCAAGAAACTAGAAACAACAATCAAAGGATATATGCACCCCTATGTTCATAGCAGCACAATTTACAATAGCTAAGATATGGAAACAGCTTAAGTGCCCATCAGATGAGTGGATTAGAAAACTGTGGTACTTCTACACAATGGAATACTATGCTGCTATAGAAAGAAGGAATTCTTACCACTTGCAGCAGCATGGATGGAACTGGAGAGCATTATGCTAAGTGAACGAAAAATACCACATGAGTATCACTCATTTATGGATAATAAAAAACATATCCTGATGAACAAAAAGATAGATACAGAGGCAGAGAAGCATCAAACAGACTTTCAAATTATAGCGGGAAGGTTGGGGAGGGAGGTAAGAGATCAACTGGATTGTATGCATGCATGTAAGCATAACCAATGGATTCAAGACACTGGGGGGTAGGAAGGGGTGGTGAGGGCATGTGCTTGGGGCATAGGGGAGGCCAGGGGAAGGTCAATGGGGGGGGGAAATAAGACATATGTACTATTTGTAATACTTTAAACAATAAAAGTTTTTAAATGCATAGAAAAAAATACATTTTAACAAATATGTGCTTTCCACCAATAATGAATCACTTTTGGATTAAAGGTAGGACAAATGCACTAGTTGGAAGAGAGTTTAACTCTAATTAGGAAGTTTACTGAGGGTTAGTGTGAATGTGTGCCCAGAGTACATCTTGTCTGCCTGATGGAAGGCTCAGCACCTAGCCCCTGCAGCATCTGACCCTGGGCCCGAGCTGAGGGCTTCTGTTGCCACTCAGGAAGTGGAGGTAGGGCCTCAGGTCCTCTAGTTCTAGGAGAGCTTACTCATTGGCTCCACTGTTTAGCAGAGGCAACAGAAAAGAAATATCCAGATGATTGGATGCTGTATCAGGTGACACAGGGCTGAACAGCATTCCACAGACTAGTAATCAGGGTGACTAATGTTTGCCTAAGAGAAAAGTTTGGCACTCAGGTTATACCCACCATCTTGGTTCTCTTTAATCGGTCTTTTCTTACGGTTACACTAAGAAACAATACTGAAAATAAACTATTACCTCCCACTTCTGGGAACATGCCAGTGTGTCAAAATACCTACTGGAAACCAAGAAAACTGAAGGATCGCTACACTGCTCTAAGGACCATACTACTACTACTTTTTAAATGTATTTTCATTTATTTCAGAGAGGAAGAGGGAGAGAAACATCAATGAGAGAGATTTCATTATTCAGCTACCTTCTGCACATCCCCTACTAGGGATTGAGCCCACAACCTGAGCAGGTGCACGTGCCCTGCCGAGGAATCGATCCATGACCTCCTGGTTCATAGGAAGGGCCACATTATCAATGAGACGACCCATATGGTCACCAGCCGAGGTGGAAACAGATGAGCTAAATTGATTCCTCCCAGGATCAAGAACTTCCTTCAGAGAATGCAGTCAGGGTGAAGATTCAGTTTAATGATTTTGAAAAACAGATGATATACTGAGGAAACTTGCAAAGGTCACCTTCTCACAGGACACAGCAAGTAACAGTTCACCTTCTGGTCTAACTTAGGCAGTGCTGACACCAGCCAGGTAGAAGCGATGCCAGGCACACTGGTTTGACAATGGACAGCTTGGATTTGTTGAGAGATGTTCTTTGTATTGGGATCCAGAGTTGAAAATGATACGAGATTTTTTTAAAATATGAAAAGTGTAGAATACAAACCAACTTAAAAACCTTTTGTGAAATTATTGCCAGGAAGCCACTAAGATATTGGATTAATCCAGTACTTATATACCTCAAGTGATTTTTTTTTTACAGTTTATACCTAAGGCACAAGTATATTTTTTAATTTTTACAGAGAGTAATAGTTAGAAACATCAATGAGGGAAAAACATCAATCAGCTGCCTCCTGCACACTCCCTACTGGGGACGTGCCTGCAACCAAGGTACATGCCCTTGACTGGAATTGAACCTGGGACCTTTCAGTGTGCAGGCTGACACTCTATCCACTGAGCCAAACCGGTTAGGGCAGAGAATAGTATTATTTTGATGACTAATATTGCAAATGCATCTGAAAGCAGATATAATAGATAAGGGAGTTTCAGATAACCAAATGTAAATCATTCACCAGGTTTTAACTTGTGCTGTCCTTGAAGTGAGACATAATGAAAACCTTAAATGTCTAATTCATTTATAGTCTTAAAATATGAATTACATATATATTGGATTACAAAAGGGCACATTTATAATAGTTCAAAAGGCTGCAAGTACATTTGAGGATTGTGTATAAACTCGTGTTTACTCTTTTCCCTTATGTATCATGTCCTAGTGTCCCATGTGCCAGGACTGGAGAGGTTGAAAGCCCTGCTCTGTGGTTGATTGGCTTTTCTGGTTCCAACCACTGTTGACTTTATCTGCACCTTTTCTGGACACTGCCCACTTGAATCTTCCTGCTCTAGGCTCCCATGACATTTGTGTTCACTGGTTCTTGCGTTGAAGCAGTTGTAAACTTGTGAATAGGTTTGTTTGATATACCAAGCTCTGAGGATAGGGGCCATTTCCTATTGACATCTCAGTGACTGTCCCAGGAAGTCCATTTCCATCATGCTAGCCCTAGTACCACCCAGTGTCTTGTTAATTTCCCTCTTCAGTCTGAGTGGCTTCTCACATGCCCCACTGTGTAGAATTTGTCTTGGGCAAAGTTGGGAAAGAGAATGCCTCTATCTTTGTAATAGAGAAGAAAAAATTAAGGAAAAAAACCCAGAAACCTACCTTTCAAGAAGGTAGCTTATCAAGGCTTTGGTACCATCTTGTGGACATCTGTTCCATCACATCTGAATTTTGCCTTTGATTTCGTAAGCTCAACCTTTTAAAATGAGGATCCTTTGTCCATAATCCCCTTGATACATTTTATTAATCTATAATTCATTTAAAGTGTGCAGCCCAGTAGCTTTTAGTATATTTAGAATACTCATCACCCCAAAAAGAAAGCCTATACTGTCTAGCTTTGCCCCAGTCCATCCACTGTCCTCTGGTGTCTCTAGATTTGCCTCGTCCAGGTATTTCACAGAAAGGGAATCATGCAATATGTACTCCTTTTTGTCTGGCTGCATTCACTTAGTACATTTTCAAAGTTCACCAGTGTGGTAGCATATATCAGTACATCATTTTTGTGGCTGAATGTGATCCTCAGGTTTTCAGGCATGCCATCAGTTATCTGTTCACCAATTCTTGGGAACAACACTGCTACCGACATCAGTGTAGAAGTTCTTGAGCTCACACTTTTCCATTCCCATTTGGCATATACCTACCTGCCTACTGGAATTTTCGGGTTGAATAGTAACATAAACGTACTTTGTATTTAAACACAATGGATTTTACTCCACAAGCTTGCTGTCCAGTGCCTGTCAGTCCTATGAACTGGCATGTCATTAATTGCAGCAGGATCCGCACCAGGGACAGGCATCACTTTGGTGTGGACAATGTTCTTTGCTGTGAACCCAGACAGTGCAGGTGTACACCAGGCTCTGCAGACCCTGCAAAGGCTGCAGCCCAAAGGTTGGGGGCTGGTGGCTTAGCTAATCTATCTAAAAAGCTTTGATTTTGGTTGAAATAATTTGTTCAATCTCTTTTTAAGCCCTCACTGAAGATGACCAAGACAGCCAGTCACCATTGAAGAACCCTCTGCTATCAACGTCAAGACCCCTGGTTTTTGGGAAACCAAATGGCATGTATCTTTTCACTGTCAGGAGCCAGACCAGCGGCTCTCATTAGACTTACCCCCTTCCTGAGAATCAGCACTGAGCACACTGCTTCCCAAAGCCAAGAACCTTCAGAGCGGCAGTGTGCTGGGTGACCGCCTGCGGTCCTCTAGTAGCAAGTCACCCAGCAGCCACACCCCTTTCATGGTCACTTGCTCTCTCCCCCCATGTTTCCTGGGCTCGTTTGTAGATCTTTAATTTCTCATCTCCCCTCCTGTATATTTTACTTTTACTGAAACTATTTAAACTACATATTGTTTCCTTTCTCTCAGATGATGCCTCTGATTATCAGAAACAGTTAAAGCAGATGATTAAGGATTTAGCCAAAGAAAAAGCTAAATCTGAGACCGAGTTGCCCCAAATGAGCCAGGTATGGACTGTATTCTGTGTGAAGAATTAACTTTTGTCAAACAATCTGTTCAGAAGTAAGCCTAATTAAGCTGGGGCCCCTTTACCACCAAAGCCATAATCGAAGTGTTTTATAACTTCTGGGAGCTGGACATTGTGGTAATTAAATGGGAACATGTGGTCCATTTATATATTCAAAGGTCTTCAAAACAGGCACTGCTTCATCTTTTTAAAAAATATTTTTCTTGATTTCAGAGGGAAGAAATAGAAACATCAATGAGAGGGAATCATTGATCAGCTGCCTCCCACACACCCCTTACTGGGGATTGAGCCAACAACCTGGGCATGTGCCATTGAGCATTATTGAACCCAGGACTCTTCAGTCCACAGGCTGAAGCTCTATCCACTGAGCTAGGGCTGGTTCATGTCTTTGAAAGGTTTTTCTATCACATCCATTTACCCAGGTGGTGATCAAGTCAGTTTCTTCCCTGGTGATAGCATATGGGGGGCACTGTGGACACAGCTTTCTTCCCTGAAAAATTAGTATACTCCAGTTGCTTCAACACTATAGCAGACAGCCCTGTTAAATCTCCCGAAACCTTGGTTTCTATGCCACATTCCAGCACTTGTGGGTTGAAAGGTGTGCACACACACACTAGTTGTGTAGATGAATAGCATACTTCTGAGTGTGCTGAAATTCCCTGGAGGCAAAGGGCAGAGACTACCTTTTCTCATATTTTGCTTCAAAAAGGTATTGTTTCATTTCCTCTGAGTACTACAAAGTATAAAGTTCTTTTAAGAATGCATTATATTTCCATCCTCTTCATGCTGCTATGTACTTTTTTTGTATTCCAGAGAGAATTCATCCAGTTCTGTAAAACTTTGTATAGCATGTTCCATGAAGACCCAGAGGAAAACGACTTGTATCAAGCCATCGCCACGGTAACCACACTGCTGCTACAGATTGGGGAGGTGGGGCAGCGCAGCAACAGCTCCCGGAGCTGCTCCCAGGACAGCGGGGAGGGGCCGCGGGCCTCAGCCCCTTCTTTCGAGCAGGACTCTGTTTTTGCAGACACAGACACTGAGACAGCTCCCCAGGACTCCCGGGCAGAAGGCAACTGGACAGTCTCCCTTGAACACATTTTAGCTTCACTTCTGACTGAACAGTCATTAGTAAACTTTTTTGAAAAGCCACTGGACATTAAATCCAAACTTGAAAATGCCAAGGTCCATCAGTACAGCCTCAAAACTTTTGAAACGAGCAGCCAATTACTGCCTGAACTTAAGCAAGATAGTGATCTGCTGAGATGAGCTGGCCATAACAAAGCAAGAACCATCAATTTGTGGGTTGTCAGCCCCATAAATCCAGATTTCAGTCTCATTCATTCTGAGTACAGCCTACAATCTGGGCATGCAGGTAAGCAACCTGACCGCCCCAACTGTGGCCAAGAGAACTGATGCAATCTTCAACATTTTACTGTGTTTTTTCAAGAGGGAGTGACATTGATGTTGGTTGCCTCCCATACACACCCGGGCCGGGAATGGAACCTGCAACCTAAGTTGTGTGCCCTGATTGGGAATCAAACCTGCAGTCTTCTGGTGTGCAGGGTGACGCTCCAACCCACCAAGCCGCAGCGGCCAGGCCAGGCTGTTTTGACTATCAGATTTACTGCTGCTGTGATGCTCTCATTTAGACAGAACACCGGTCCAATGCACTATGCTAACCCAGATTAAGAAACGCCCACACTCTCATTTTTCACGTAGATAATGGGAGGTCTAGAGTCAAGTTCACTTTGAAGATCTAAGATCCACTGTCTGTGCAATTGCATTTGGCCTGTTCTTTGCATAAATGTTTCAATGCTGGTAATTGAAGCCATTTGAATATATTTGGTTGTATTCCCTTTCCTTACAAAAATGTTGTGTACAAACCATGCTATCAATGTTGTATCGACTTTGCTCCTTGTTTATACCTCGCACTTATTTGAGTTCTGAGGACTGGGTTGTGCAGTGAACAGAGGCTGGAGACCGATCGCCCCCCAACCCCCTGTGCACGCCTGGTGTTCTAAGCCAGCGTGCACCACAGTAGGGTCTTTAACCCTTGCAGTGCTACACAGTTATGCAGTATCATCCCTGCAACACTGTTCTCAGCCGAATTCAGATTTGGGGGGCTGGATGAGCTTTAGCCCCATGTAAGCTGGAACTAAAAATACCTCATGGGGCCATTACAAGTGAGCTAAAACATTAACTGTACATTAAATTAAACTTGACCCCATCAGAATATCATTTTAGAAGACAATTCTATACTTCTTGACAATTATATCAATACACATTACACCTAAGATGCTATGAACTGCATCATTTCAGTTTGTTAAAATGAAAAGTGGTCAATGGCAATTGAGTTCTACATGCCAGTTTCTGGGAAAATGTATCTTTTAGAATCAACAAAACATGCACGTAAAAGCACTAACCATTGCACCTCCAACGTCCAACTACCTGCTGGGTCCTAAAGCCAGGCTACACGGCAAAATTACCTAGAAAACCCTGCTTAGGCCTGTCTAAATACTCAGAAACTCCAGGGGCTAGGAAAAGGGATACAGAGATAGTATTAAAGAAACCTTTCCAAATGATTCTGTTACTGGGAACTACTTTTAAGATTACTTTTAAACATTACGTTGCCGTCAGACACAGAAAACCAACCTCCAAGGCAGTTGTATAACTTTATTCGACCATCAGCATTAGTTCTCATCCACATTAACGGTCTGTAGATCTGCAAAAGGAGAGAAGACGGTCACCTTCCACCTAAGTCTTTCCCATTGGCAGCTTTGTGGAATGGCGTGAAACTTACTTTTGAAAGTGGTGACAGGCACATAGGTGACCAATGTATATAGCTTGTTAGGTGAATCTTCATCCTCATTACGTTTTCTAGACAAACGTACCCGGATACGATATGGGACATTCCTAATAGGAAATAGTGATGGTCAGGTCAATACTATCATGACACAGCCACCAGGTGTCCCCATATATCCTGTCCCCACTTCTGTAACACGCTTCCAAGGCTCCATCCTTTGTTCCAATCTGATAGGGAGCCAGCACGGACACTAGACCAACGCGGAAATGAGCCCAACTTGCCAGGTCCTCTCTGCCACCAGCACAGAGACCATGGTGATGGGCTTTGTCTAAAATGTAAATCTGGAGAAACGCCACTCTCTGCAGTCTACACTCAACACAGAAAGATTAAAACTGTGCTTTCCCTGCCTCAGGCATGCAGTCCACTCCTCTCATTGGTCTGAGGATGTGAAGTGTCCTAAAACCTGGGACTCTCTTGGCTTCTATGACACCACTCCCTACTTATCTCAAAGGAGTCATCATTGGCGGCTCCTTTGTTAGATACATTTCTACTGAACTCTTAACTGCTGGCCCACTGCAGGCTGCTCTCAGGGGTTGTCACCCACTCAACCCCAACATTGAAAAGCCACCCAGATGCCACCCCGCCCTACGCCAGCTCATACCAGCGCCCAGCCCCTGCCACTTCACTGCCCTTAGCTGGTCCCACCTCCACACTGGCACCTTCAACGTCCTTCACAGCAAAAACACCCTCCTGTTTAAAAGCAGGGTTTCTCAACCTCAGTTCTACTGACATTGGGGCTGGGTGATTCTTTGTTGTGGAGGCTGCTGTGTGCATTTTAGGATGTTTCCAGAACCCTTGGCCTGTGGCAACCCCACCAGTGATAACCAACTATGTGCCCGGGAAGGGGAGGTAAAATCGCCTCTGGTTGAAAACCAGTGCTCCAGTGGCTTCTGGAGATAAAGCCAAACTCTTTGCCACGACCTACAAGACTCCCCATGATCTGCCTCCTGCCTAACTCTCCATCCTCCTTCTGCCCTTCAAGTCACTTGTTTGACTTCTACCTTCATAAACCTGTTCCTAGATCACACCACATCTCTTCTCTTTGTGCAACGCTCCTACCAAGCCCCACACTGCTGGCCCCTCATTCGGGTCTCATTACAAACACTACATCCAAAGGCTTCTCTGCAGACGCTACCCCCCTTTGAGTTACTGCCTCACTATTTTTTTATAATTCCACTAGAGGACCAGCACACGAAATTCATGCTTGGGTACGGTCCCTAGGCCTGGCCTATGATCAGGGTCATCTTTCCCAGCTGCCCGGAATTGGCCCTGCTCCCCGCTGGCCATTGGGAGAAGGAACCAGGAGGTTGGCCGTTCCTGCCTGCTGGCCAGCCCTGGCCCTGTGTGGGGTGACCTGCAGGGCGGGGGGCCTTGGCCTGGCGCCACCCACCCCCGGTTTCCTTTCGCCATCAGGTAATGGGAGCCTGCGGGCCGGGGAAAGGGACTGAGAGGTGATCAGTGAGCTTCACAGTAACTGGTCAAGTGGTAGGGTAAATTTGCATATTACCCTTTTATTACATTGGATATGCATTAGCGATTACTGAGCTAATACACAGGGTGCAGAGCAAGTGGATTAAGCTGGTATAATTTTAACTCTTAGAACACATAACTTCACACCTTATTCCTTTGGCCCAGACAGCTTTGTTGAGCCTGGTGTCAATACGCACGTCTGGAGTCCCCATCTCCTTCATGGCAAATTTCCGGATCTCCTTGAGTGCTCGAGGGGCACGCTTCTTGAAACCCCTTAGATGCAAACATCAGTAAAAAGTGAATTAAAGGAGCACAAAATTAAATCGAATGTCCTATTTTCATAAAAAACCTAAACCAAACTTCAACAAGGCAGAATAATCCTTTTTCCACCAGCGTTAATGCCCAGCAACTGGTATAACAGGAACTGCCTCCCCCCCCACTTTCAGTGATGGAAGATAAGGGCTCTGCACATGATCCTTAAGTAATGCTAACATACAATGACCAACCCTTTCCTGATAAGCAAAAGCACCTCCAAACTCTATCCTGTCTAGAGAATATAATCTAAGAATGACATTGGAACATACTTGAACATAAAACATATAATACTGTACACCATAGGAATATGGTAAGTAGATTTGTCACACCTTAAGACAGAGCATGTTTTTGGAGCCTACTCAGTACAAATTTAAGTTCCCTACCCTGGTCTGTGCTGAGAGAGCAGAGGCCTGCAGTGCACAGAGCCCCTACCAGTACCTGAGGAGTTCTTGGGAGGTGCCAGGCACCATCATTAACTCCTCACAGCACCTTCAGCGTGCTGTTTAGATAAGGATACAGACATCCATTTAAATTTTATGCTTTTACTTAAAAATGTGAAAAAGCAACACTTTACTACAGGCGGAAGTGGTCAAACATTTGTAGGCCATTCCAAGTGGGGCGCAGAGAGAACAGTCTGAAGAGTTGCTTATGTTTGTCTCTCACCCTTCCCCTCTGAAATAAAAACATTAAAAAAAAAAATAAAGGGTGTTCACAACATGACTGTCAGAAGGGATCTTATCAATGGCTCGCCTCTGTAACCCAACGGCCTAAGAGGTGCTCCTTCCTGTCAGATGAGGCAAACATACAGATGCAGTAAGAGCAGCAAACGGAGCCTGTTACAAGGACTTCATTCTGCTCTAAACCTTCAATAAGGTCCATAACCACCAAAAGATCCGGCTCTCCACAGCCACTTGACCATGTCTCACCTGCTCCCTACTCTACTCACCAGCCGCCTGGTTATTTCTACAAGCAAGCTCACACCATTTACTTATAAACTTAACCATCAAAAACAAAAGGTGCCAGAAACCACATCAGGGTGTGAAAGAATCCTTCTCCAGATTATGTAGGCGACCCTCTGGAGTGCATCAGCTGGTGTCCTGTGTGACAAAAAATTAACTAGGGAAAGGCACAGAGCACTGGGATGGGCTGCAGGTTTGAGTAAGATGTCCAGAGATATCGGGGCCAAGAGCTGAAGGTGCTGAGGTAGCCATGCAGGGGTGTGCGAGAAAAGCATCTAAGGGGGCGGGGCAGGGGCGACACAAGCCAGCTAGCTCCCTCAACCAAATCTATGCCTGGTGTGATCAGGAAACTAAGTGGCCAGTCCACATGGAACCACAGCAAATACTTTGGATTCCATTCTGAGTAAGATGGGAAGCCAATGGAGGGTGAGGACACGCCAGGGTTTGGGGAAGGGAACCAGGAGAGGGAGCTGCAAACTAACCATTCAAGGGACAGAGAATGCTGCAGGGATCCATGCGATGGGTCAGAGGGAAGGCAGAGCCAAGAGTAGGTGCTCCTTTGCCAGTGAAACAGGGAGGGCCAGGGGTGGCGCTGACACCAGAGTTTGGCTGGGGCCATGTAGAGTCTGAGATGTAAACACCCAGGTATAGACAGAGGGAGTGAGTCCTGGGACTCCTCAAAGACCGAGAAGGAGCAGCTAGAGAAGGAAAAGGGTTTAGTACCACATAGGCCTTTGGGCTTTTGTAACAAAACACAAAATGCCTGAAAAACTCAACTCGCTCACCTCTGCTTTTTAAATGTCCTATTACTGGGGTGGCCTTTAGAGCAACGCCCTTCTCACTCTGCACATTTTTACCATTTACATCTAAATATTTGTTGTCTAACCTCCTGTAAGGGAACTGGGAAAGTAGGACCTTTGGGTTCCCTGCTAAACCTGCAAGAGCCGCTGGCAGTGCCCAGCACACAAGAGCCTGGTAAGAATAAAGCTCAAAATGAGTGAAGGGGTGGTGGGCCGGGCCCGCGGTTACTCAGAAGCAACAGCAATGCACAAAAAGGCCCCGGAAACCATCTAAAGACCCCAAACAGAGAAGGCCAGGGTGCCCCTGGGCTGGGAGTGCAGTGCTGATAGCCGCCCTGTGCCCATGAGGCTGCACATCTGAGCCCCTGGAAAAATGCCTTGTCCCAGCGAGGCTTGTCCCAGACAAGTGCAAGAAATTCTGCTCCACAGGCGGGTGTCTGAGTACTCTATCTGCCCTGTAACATGTGCTTTTAAAAATACTCCAAACAGCATTCAAGGTTTGCTCTCCATTACCAGCGGTAAGCAGGAAACGGAAAACCTTCTAATCGTAAGAACTAAAAACCAACCCCCAGGGGATAAAGTCAAACATTTATCCCCTAAATGTCGGGGGACGATTAGCACTGCTCCCCGGTCGGCTCTCCCAGGAACCTTCCTCAACCTCGCGTCTCCGACGGTCCCTCCAGCGGGACTCTAACCCTCCGCACCGCAATGCGGCCCCTGGGGCACAGACCGAGTTTTTAAAGAAAAGCTCCGGCCCAGCCGGCCTTCCCGCCGCGGACGGGGTACTCACACGCCGTGGATGCGCTTGTGGATGTTGATGGTGTACTCCCTGGTCACCACCTCGTTGATGGCGGAGCGACCCTTCTTCTTCTCGCCACCCTTCTTTGCGGGAGCCATCTAAAGCGAGGTGATAAGGAGGCTGAGCAGTGGGGCGCGCATGGCCATGTCCGCCCGCCCCGCGCGACCAAAGCCCCAGGCCGGGCAGAGCTAAGCCCTCCACTCAACCGGCGCCCCTCGGCGCCCCCGCCCGAGAGCCCCGCGCCAGCTCTAGGCCACCCTCTTCCAGGCTGCGAGCCCTCAGCGCTGGGCGGGCTCCCATTCCGGACTCCGATGCCCCGGCGCAGCTTAGGAGAGCCCGTCGGCCGGGGCAGCGCCGCCGCGGGGGAGGATGGAGCACGATGGCTGAGACCACCGAGCGAACGTACTCACCGTGCCCGGCAAGCTGGAAAGAAAGAGCGCAGGGTATTGTGGGAGAGGGAACGCAGGATCGCAAGTACAACTTCCGGGTCGCTTGGAGGGGGGCGGAGCCAGAGGCGGGGCAGTGACGTCTGTGCGCTCCGGGAAAAGCGACCCGCCCTGGGCAGCTTCCGGGCGGGGCCTGGGCGG
The DNA here is from genome assembly GCA_026230045.1 of Corynorhinus townsendii. Taxonomy (NCBI): domain Eukaryota; kingdom Metazoa; phylum Chordata; class Mammalia; order Chiroptera; family Vespertilionidae; genus Corynorhinus; species Corynorhinus townsendii. Next base: position 96,167,419 of record JAPDVU010000007.1, on the reverse strand, counting down.
GTGCGTCCGGTTGGCGGCGCCGGGTGGCCGTCCAGGAGGAGTCGTCGGTAGCGGAGTCTGGCTTCCTCACGAGGATGCGGCAAGAAAGGCCGCCGCATCTACCTGGGCCCCGGAGGCGGGGCTCGGGAAGCGCTCTCCTGTGCACCCGTCCCTCCTGGCCATGTGGGGGCTGCAGCCCTCCTAGGGTCTGCGGGGGGCCTTCAGACGTTCAGTGGGGATGGGCTAGGCTGGCAAACTCATTAGTCAACAGAGCCAAATATCAACAGTACAACGATTAAAATTTCTTTTGAGAGCCGAAAACCGACTTCTGCGCATGGGCCATGAAGTTTCAATCCCACTGTCCGTGCATGCCCGCACGTGGTATTTTGTGGAAGAGCCACACTCAAGGGGTCAAAGAGCCGCATGTGGCTCGCGAGCTGCAGTTTGCCGCCCACTGGGCTAGGAAGTGGGGTAGTTCTGTGGTCACAGTGGGACGGGCGTGAGCAGAGCCACGACGATGGGCAGGTACTGGTCACCAAGGCGGGAAGGCTCAGGTCCTGGGAATCGGCAATCAATTGTAGGGACCTCCCTCCCCATCAGGTCGCTGGTTATGCTATTTGGACTCCTGACCTTTCCTCCCCAGTGGTAACTAGGCCTCAGTTGTAGTCCAGCTCCAGGCCCAGAAGAGCAGTAAAACCAGACAGGTGACCCCACGGCTGACTTCAGGCCCAGCTGCACTGGGTAATGACCCCCTGCCCTGGTGCTGACCATGGTGGAGACCATGACCCTGAAAGGACACACCAGGAAAGCTGCTGACTATTCTACTGAGATCTTCCCTGGGACCTCCCCTAAAGTCTCCACCCTTAAAGCCCTTAGGACAGAGGACCTAGCGTCTCCCTCCAGGGAACAGGACCCTGCCTTTTCCTCTCCCTCCCTCCCCTGTCCCCCAAGGCGAGTTCCCATTATCTCCCTCACTCCCAAGCTCCAAGGGCCCTTCTTTTACCTCTACAGCTTGTTTCCTGAGCCCATTTCTTTTAGGAATTGCTTCTATCTCTGATTTTCCAAGTGAATGTTTTCCTACAGTTGGAGTCTTGGCTCTGAATTCTCTCTCAGCCAGACCCAAGAACCAAGGTTGCTGAGCCCAGGTTTGGTCTGACCCCGCAGGTCAGACACCTGGTGCTGTCCCACCACCTTTAACACTGTTGTCCTGGACTGTGGGGCCAAGGAGGGTTGTGTCCAGCCTGATGCTTGAATGTGAACAAAAAGGGGGGACGTGGTAGACCACCTAGCTCGGGACAACTGCAGGAGGGCTGGTTGCGCTATCCTAGGCAGGCATTGCTTCCTCAGCGGAGGGCAGCCTGACTTGACAGAGCCCTGGCCCTAGTTCTCTGGCATCGAGGATAGCATACTGCTAAAATGTCAGAATTTTCCAGACCCTCCCAGGCAGGCCGCCAAGGCAGACCAGGCCAGCACAAAGCCCGCATTACTGCCTGCACACAATCTCTCCACTACGTCAAATGTTAGCTACCCTATACCAGTCACGTGAAAGGAGTGAGAGATGTGGGGACTCTGAGGAGGCGCCCAAGTCAGCCAGAGCTCCCAGAGGCCAGGAGCCAAGGAAGGCTGTCCCCAGTCGGGATTCAGAGCCAACTGGCCCAGGAGCCGGGCTCCTTGTTCCTGATGAACTCACAGGAGCCCACCACTTAGCCCTTCTTACGACAGGGGGGTGGGAGCTAAAGTTTTTGAACCCTCACATGTCTGAAGGTTCTCAACTCCAATTTATTACTGTTTTGACTTGTATGGAATTCTAGGTTTAATGCATTTTGAAGGCGGTCTCTATTGCCCTCCTCGCCTCCCCTCACCCTGCCTCTGCCTCTTCCTCAGGCTGAGGCACCAGCAACCTCCTGAGGCCTCTCACACCATAGTGACCTTCGGGATCCCTATAGTCCTGACTCCCCATACCCCACCTGCAGATGTGATCCTGCCCTTTCTAACAGGCTCCCAGCACCTGGGGGGAACTAAGCACCTAGAGGGGCAAGAAAGTGTCACCTTAATCAGAAATTGGTGCCAGCTGCCTCAAGTTTCCAGGTAACTGGTAGGGTATGGATAGATGCTACTTGTTGAAGCAAATAGACCCCTCCTATGAAAATCTATAAAATGGGGGTTTGCAGCAGAGGAGGTGTCCTGGCGGGCCGGGGGGCCTAGGCTCCAGGGGGCGGGGGGAGGCTGGCAGGCAGAGCCGGCAGCATGGGGAGAGCAGTGCCTAGGAGTGGGTACTCCCGGCAAGAGGAGTCCACTCTATGCATGCCAGCCCGGCCCCTACGAGCTGCCGTCGCCACCAACACCACTGACGTGAAGACGTGTAGATCCTACCGGTGGGAGAACCTCGAGTTGGGAAGACATCACTGATTATTTATCTGATCAGTGAAGAATTCCCAGAGGAGGTTCCTCCCTTGGCAGAAGAAATCACTATTCCAGCTGATGTCGCCCCTAAGAGAGCTCCATCACAGATCTAGATTACTCAGAAGCAGAATAGAATGATGAACAACTTCATCAAGAAATATCACAGGCTGATGTCATCCAAATAGTTTATGCTGTTAACAACAAGCATTCTATTGATAAGGTAACAAGTTGGTGGATTTCTCTCATAAATGAAAGAACAGACAAAGAAAGCAGGTTGCCTTTGACATTGGCTGGAAACAAGTCTGATCTAGTGGAATACAGTAGCATGGACACCATCCTTCCTATTATGAACCAGTACACCGAGATAGAAACCTGCGTGGAATGTTCAGCAAAAAAAATCTGAAGAGCAGAGCAGAGTCTTTTATTATGCCCAGAAAGCTATTCTTCATCCTCAGGTCCCTTGCAGCCCCAGGAGGAAGAGGTGAAGCCAGCCGTGTAAAGCCCTTCCTCGCACTATTTAAAATACCCGATCAGGACAGTGATGCACTCTCAGTGATGCTGAGCTCAGCTTCTTTCAGAGATTTATTTCAACACCCCACCAGCTCTGCAGGCTCTGGAAGGGGTTAAGAATGTAGTCAGAAAATACAGAAGTGATGGTGTGGCTCAGTGGTCGGCAAACTCATTAGTCAACAGAGCCAAATATCAACAGTACAACGATTGAAATTTCTTTTGAGAGCCAAATTTTTTAAACTTAAACTATATAGGTAGGTACAATGTTATTAACTTAATTAAGGTACTCCTAAGCTGGCCTTTGCTAAAAACTCAAGGGGCCAAAGAGCCGCATGTGGCTCGCGAGCCGCAGTTTGCTGACCACTGGTGTGGCTGATAGTGCACTGACACTGAAAAGTTTTCTTTTTTCACACACACTTTTTATCCAGAAGGTGACATGAAGCTACTAGGACTCCGCTTTGAAGGTTTGGTTATGAGGATGACCTGGATTTGACACCTGAGTGTTTATTCCAGTGCTTGTAGATCACAAGGCTTATTTGTTTCCCCAGAAAGTTAGGTCATAGGCACATTTGTTTCTCCAAAGCCCTTTGACAAGCATGATTTGCTGTAGGCTGTGCTTTGTCGCCTGACGAGCTGAAAGATTTGTTTAAAGTTTTCCCTTCCATACCTCAGGGCCAGATGTGAATTGCACAGTTGGTATAAATGAAAGAGGCTGGATAACCTACAGGGGAGTCCTTTCCCAGTGGCCACTCATGACCTATTGAGATGGACTGTGTGGTGCCTGGAGTGTTTGGGCTACTTAGGCTGTTCACTATGACTGAACAAGAGTCTCAAGCTTCAGCCATTACAGTAACAAGAGATCAAAAGATAGACCTTCAGGAAAAACAGACTCAAAGAAATGTGTACAGATGTAACGTAATTGAGTGTAAAACTTCAGGCTCTTCTTGGGAGAAACTTAATGAGGCAGAAGGAAATTCATGATGATCACAAATCCTACTATGTGATTAACACTTTATGTATGTGGGCGAGAAGTACTTGTTGCATGATATCTCAGAATAGGAATCTCTAGCTGAGGCTGAGATCATTATGATCTTATGCCTGGTATATGATGTCAGTAATTCCAAATCCTTTGAATACTGTGCCAGGATTTTTTTAAAAAATATATATTTTTATTGATTTCAGAGAGGAAGGGAGAGATAGAAACATCAATGGTGAGAGAGAATCATTGATCAGCTGCCTCGCAGGCCCCACACTGGGGACTGAGCCTGCAACCCAGGCACATGCCCTTGGCCAGAATCAAACCTGGGACCCTTCAGTCCACAGGCTGATGTTCTATCCACTGAGCCAAACCGGCTAGGTCTGTGCCAGAATTTTTAAGCAACACTTTATGGACAGCAGAATCCTTTGCTTAATCATAGCTGCAAAGTCATGAAGCATAGTAATCTCCATCTTGTATAAAAAACTGCTGTTTGAATTCTCTGCTGTTGTTAGATAGTCCCTAGTCCTGAAAACTCTGTCATTGTAAACTCTATCACTTTAAGACAGTCTGTTATTCTGTAAAATGACTTTGTTTTTAGTTCAAATAATAGAAAAAGAAACTTAACTGTCTGACCTTGCAAGCTAGCCATCCAATGTAATAGACTAATATAGACTAATACTGATAATAATTCCCATATTCTTATGCCAAGTACAAACTCATTATGTATGCAAGGTTACAACGATCTATAACAATGACTCACACAGAGCCCTTTGTAATATCTGCAAGCAAAGGGGCTCGAAAAGTATAAATATGGGAGACTTCCTGTATAAGGGGCTCAGAGATTTGGAAGAGACACTTCCCTCTGGGCCTCGCACAATAAACGACTCCTAACTAATTGGCTCATTAAGGCATCTTGTATCTCATTCGATGACTTATGATACAACAGTCAGACCTGCATGAAGTTAAACAAGAATATAGTATTTCATCTGCTGATTTCTGCAGGAAACAAAATGCCTCCACCACAAGCCTTCCCTTGAAATACCGCTGAGGCACCCAGTAAATTGACAACAATGTTGTTAAATTGACAACAATGGCCATGTACCCACACATGACACAAGCTTAACTCAAGAGCTCCACGTTTTGGCTTCGAGCAAGTTTTGGTGCTACTGTTTTTGCTGTTTTGGGCTTTCTATGTACAAAGTATTATTGAAACAGCAATGATTAAAAAAAAAAATACTGGCCCCTATCAAAACAAATATGTTTATGTACATTCTGAATGCTTTAAACTCTGCTATAAATATTGACATATTTATACATGCAGAGTTACTTTATTAATTATTTGTAATTCGTGCATAAGAGTACTTTAACGACAATTGTAACTGCAGTATGGGCTAGCATATGGAAAGAAACAGCTTAACAACCAGACTAAAGTGGCTAAATTCCAGAGACCAAAAGGGAATGTTTTGTAAATAATGTACATACTCCGGCAAGATATGGTCTCCCAAACTTAGTTCTAGAAATGATGTTTCTACATGTTATTTTTGGTGCTCAGTTGGCTCACTCTATTAGGCTTTAGTCAACTCATGGATCACTTATTTATTTCACATTTACTAAGAATGGTCTTTGGGTTCTTCAAGAACACGAGGCACAATTTGCCACTTTCTCTCCTTTGTTAAAAACAAACAAGTCGTTGTCAGCTTACCAGCACAACCTTCTTTCGGTCTAATGGGGGGCCAGCCTGGGAGCCACGTGCAGCCTAGACAATCGTATAGCTGAGTGGGAGACTTTCCCTTAGGGAAGGAGGAGCTAAAGGCAATTGGAGGTGTTACCTGCGCGATTATGTGCCTCCTTTGCCAGGATGTTGAATTTTATAGCCCTTTCAATCAAATGATAAAAAAGATGTGCCTATTATCAATGTTTTAGTTCAAATAAACAGTCACCACTGCAACAACTGAATTTCCTCCTAAAGTGTAAATCGTTCTCCAAGGGCAGTGCCTGTCCCAGTGATTTCAGCAGCTGCACGTGTCATGGAGTGTTCTACGTCTAGCTGGGATAATCTAGAAGCAGCACTTTTTGAAATGGTAAAATAAGTCTAATGAATATAAACTCTCATGATAAACCTATTTTTTCCCATCATTGACTGTGGGGAAGCACGGGACTTGGTGGGAAAGTCTGTAAGGAGGATTCTCCGAAAGGTCGGGAGACTCAGGGAACCTTGCCAAAGGCGGCAGCCCCTACCTTGACTTTTCCAAACAAGTCCGAGCCCCTGGGGTGTTTTCCTAGAATCTCTAAGTTTAGTCTTCTAGACCCAACCTGTAGAAGCACATACTTTCTCAAGGATGCTTACCCTGCTGATTGTATCTAGAGGTAAATTTTAGTTCAAGCTGTTGCTACAATAAAAGCCAAAGGAGGCAGCGAACAGGGTACTGGGTGGCGATAGCCAAGTAGTGCCTTAGCCTCTCTTTTACAGAAGCCTATGTTAGAGTCATCATTCATCCGCTCAGGGGCTGCCATCAGTCCCAGCAAAGTGGTGCCCCTGTGTAAGGAGAAACCAGGAATGCAACAAAACGCGACGGAACCCTCAAAAACTGAGAGTAAGAAAATGAAAGTGACTGCGCAGGAAGTCACTGGAGTCGCCTGGGATTTCCAAGTTCGAGGGAATTGTTTCTCAGCTAAGGAATTCACTATCTCTGCTATGCTTCTTAAGAATGTGAGTATATTTTCCATTAGAAAAATAAGCCAGTTTTTCTAGTAAGGGAAAAAAGGCTTTTCCTGTATTTGCCTGGGAAGAATAGGTTTTATATATATTACTAGAGGCCCAATGCACAAAGATTCGTGCAAGAACAGGCCTGCCTTCCCTTGGCTGCCGGCACAGGCTTTCCTCTGGCACCCGGGACCTGGGCCTTCGCTCTGGCTGCTGCCTTCCGCCTTTGCTCCAGCGCTGCTGCCCTCCTATAGCTCCCTCCACACACACACCACCCCCCCCCCCACCGCCTTAATAGCAGGCATCCTGCCCCGGCTGCTCCTCATCTGCACACAAGTGCTGCCCGGAGGCCTGGAGCAGCCTAGGTAGGGCAGAACGCCTGTGTCATCACCATGGTGACGATGCAAGTGTCCCGCCCAGCCGCCGCCATCTTTGTCACGTCAATTTGCATATTCCCTCCTTATTGGCTGTGGGCGCCACCATCTTTGTTGCAGAGTGATGGTAATTTGCATATTCCTTCTTTATTAGATAGGATTAAAAAAGTTATGTTAATCAGGAAGTTTTTTTAAAATTTCTTTATTGATTAAGGTATTACATATGTGTCCTCATCCCCCCATTACCTTCCCAGCCCCCTCCACCCCACTCATACCCTCACCCCCCTGTTGTCTGTGTCCATTGGTTAGGCTTATATGCATGCATGCATACAAGTCCTTTGGTTGATCTCTCCCTCTTACCCCCATCCTCCCCTACCTTCCCTCTAGGGTTTGACAGTCTGATTGATGCTTCTCTGTCTCTGGATCTGTTTTTGTTCATCAATTTATGTTGTTCATTATTTCCCATAGATGAGTGAGATCATGTGATATATATCTTTCTCTGACTGACTTATTTCACTTAGTATGATGCTCTCCAGTTCCATTCATGTTGTTGCAAATGGTAAGAATTCCTTCTTTTTTAGCGCAGCATAGTATTCCATTGTGTAGATATACCACAGTTTTTTAATCCACTCATCTGCTGATGGGCACTTAGGCTGTTTCCAAACCTTAGCTATGGTGAATTGTGCTGTTATGAACATAGGGTTGCATATATCCTTTCTGATTCATGTTTCTAGTTTCTTGGGATATATTCCTAGAAGTGGGATCACTGGGTCAAATGGGAGTTCCATTTTTAGGTTTTGAGGAAACTCCATACTGTTCTGCACAGTGGCTGCACCAGTCTACATTCCCACCAGCAGTACAAAAGGGTTCCTTTTCCTCCGCATCCTTGCCAACACTTATCGTTTGTTGATTTGTTTATGATAGCCATTCTGACAGGTGTGAGATGATACCGCATTGTCATTTTTATTTGCATCTCTCAGATAATCGGTGACTTTGAGCATGTTTTCATTTTCATATGTCTCTTGGCCTTCTTTCAAAAAGTATCTATTTAGGTCTGTTGCCCATTTTTTGATTGGATTGTTTATCTTCCTTTTGTTAAGTTGTAAGAATTTCCTGTAAATGTTGGAGATTAAACCCTTATCGGTGATAACATTGGCAAATATGTTCTCCCATGCAGTGGGCTTTCTTGTCGTTTTGTTGATGGTTTCCTTTGCTGTGCAAAAGTTTTATATTTTGATGTAGTCCCATTTGTTTATTTTCTCTTTATCTTCCATTGCCCTAGGAGCAGTATCGGTGAAGAAATTGCTTCATTTGGCATATGTCTGAGATTTCGCTGCCTGTGGATTCCTCTAGTATTTTTATGGTTTCCTGTCTTAAGTTTAAGTCCTTTATCCATTTTGAGTTTATTTTTGGGTATGGTGTAAGTTGGTGGTCTAGTTTCATTTTTCTGCATGTATCTGTCCAATTTTTCCAACACCATTTATTGAAAAGACTGTCTTGACTCCATTGTATGTTCATGCCTCCTTTGTCGAATATTAATTGGGCATAGTGTTTTGGGTCAATTTCTGGGTTCTCTATTCTATTCCATTGATCTATATGTCTGTTCTTGTGCCAGTATCAGGCTGTTTTAAGAACAGTGGCTTTGTAATACAGCTTGAAATCTGGTATTGAGATCCCACCTACTTTGTTCTTTCTCAGGATTGCTGCAGCTATTTGGGGTCTTTTTTTTTTTTTTTTTATTCCAGATGAATTTTTAGAAAGTTCATTCTAGGTCTGTGAAATATGTCATTGGTATTTTTATGGGGATTGCATTGAATCTATAGGTTGCTTTGGGTAGTATGGACATTTTGATGATGTTGATTCTACCAATCCATGAACATGGTATGTTCTTCCATCTGTTTATGTCTTCCTCTATCTCTTTTTTCAGTGTCCTGTAGTTTTTCTCATATAGGTCTTTTACCTCCTTAGTTAAGTTTATTCCTAAGTGTTGTGGCCTGGAATCTATTATCCTGTGGGAAACAAAATGACACAGAACACAAACGAACAAACAAGACAAACGCTGAGCTCAGTCAAGACTGCAGCCCCGAAGCACTGCGTCGCTTTATTTTTATCAGCATTTTTTAGGCAGTGATCCAAGGTTATTTTGCAAGCCAGCATGTCCTCTGGCACGTAGGCCATGGAACAAACAATTCTTATTTGTTCTTCTCCCAAGACGTGCTTAGATTAGATAACAACTGCAATTATTTCTACTTAATCTTTGTGTACTAGTCTACCCCCGGAACTCTCAGGCAGTTAATGTTAACTCTTCCTGTTTGCAGGCAAGAGGGAACACGTCAGCGTGCAGAGTGTGTTCTTAGCTGCCCTTTAACTATTTGAGTTCCTCCAGTAGTTACTTAAGCCGTTTGCGGCATGTCCTCACTTGTCCTCTTCACTAAGTATCTTAATTTTTTTTGGTGCGATGGTAAATGGGATTGCTTTTTCAGTCTCTCTTTCTGTAAGTTCACTATTGGTGTAAAGGAATGCCATAGATTTCTTGGCATTAATTTTGTATCCTGCTACATTGCCAAATTCATGTATTAAGTCTAATAATTTTTTTATGGAGTCTTTAGGGTTTTCTATGTACAGTATCATGTCATCTGCGAATAAGGACAGTTTTACTTCTTCTTTTCCAATTTGGATGCCTTTTATTTCTTCTTCTTGTCTGATTGCAATGGCTAATACTTCCAGTACTATGTCAAACAGGAGTGGTGAGAGTGGGCATCCCTGTCTTGTTCCTGTTCTTAGGGGAAATGATTTTAGTTTTTGCCCATTGAGCATGATGTTGGCTGTGGGTTTGTCATATATGGCTTTTATTATGTTGAGGTATGATCCTTCTATTCCCACCTTGTTGAGAGTTTTTATCAAGAAACAGTGTTGGATTTTGTCAAATGCTTTTTCTGCATCAATTGATATGACTATGTGATTTTTATCTCTCAATTTGTATATGTGATGTATCACGTTTATTGATTTACAGATATTGTACCATCCTTGCATCCCCAGGATAAATCCTACTTGGTCAGTATGATCTACACCAGTATGATCTTTCTGATGTGCTGCTGGATTCGATTTGCTAGAATTTTGTTGAGGATTTTGGCATCTATGTTCATGAGGGATATTGGCCTGTAATTCTCTTTCATTGTGTTGTCTTTATCTGGTTTTGGTATTAGGGTGATGCTGGCTTCATAGAATGAGCGTGGAAGTGTTTCTTCCTCTTGAATTTTTTGGAATAGCCTGAAGATAGGTTTTAGTTCTTCCTTGAATGTTTGGTATAACTCCCCTGTGAAGCCACCTGGCCCCGGGCTTTTGTTTGCGGGAAGCTTTTTGATGACTGTTTCAATTTCTTCCATAGTTATCAGCCTATTGAGATTTTTAGAATCTTCCTGATTGAGTTTTGGAAGGTTGTATTTTTCTAGGAATATGTCCATTTCCTCCAGGTTGTCTAGTTTGCTGGAGTAGAATTGTTCATAGTATTTTTAAACAATCCTTTATATTTCTGTGGAGTCTGTTGTTATTTCGCCTCTTTCATTTCTGATTTTGTTTATTTAGGTCCTCTTTCTTTGCTTCTTGGTGAGCCTGGCTAGAGGTTCATCAATCTTGTTTATACTTTCAAAGAACCAGCTCTTGGTTTCATTGATCTTTTGTATTGTTTTTTTGTTTGTTTGTTTGTTTTTGTCTCTATGTCATTTATTTCTGCTCTGATCTTTATTATCTCCTTCCTTCTGCTCACTCTGGGCTTTTCTTGTTGCTCTCTTTCTAATTCTTTGAGTTGTAGAGTTAGATGATTTACTACCATTTTTTCTTGTTTTTTGAGGTAGGCCTGTAGAGGTATAAACTTCTCTCTCAGGACTGCTTTCATTGTATCCCGTAGATTTTGAGATTGTTGTGTTTTTATTGTAATTAGTTTCCAGAATGTTTTTAATTTCTTCTTTGATCTCATTGATAACCCAATCATTATTTAATAGCATGCTATTCAGCTTCCAAATGTTTGAGTTTTTAAGATTGTTTTTATTATAGTTTATTTCTAATATTATGCCATTGTGGTCTGAGAATATGCTTGGTATGATTTCAATCTACGTGAATTTGATGAGACTTTGCTTGTGACCCAGTATGTGGTCTATTTTTGAAAATGTCCCATGTGCACTTGAGAAAAACGTATATTCTGTGGCTTTGGGGTGAAATGTTCTGAAGATGTCAATTAAGTCCATCTGCTCTAGTGAGTCATTTAGGATTGCTGTTTCTTTGCTAATTTTTTTGTCTAGAGGATTTATCCAGTGATGTCAGTGCTGTATTAAAGTCCCCTACTATGATTGTATTGTTGTTGATCTCTCCCTTGATATCTTCCAGGAGTTTTTTATGTATTTAGGTGCTCCTGCATTGGGTGCATATATGTTTATCAGGGTTATATCCTCTTGTATCAATACCTTTAGTATTATGAAGTGGCCTTCCTTATTTCTTGTTTTGTTTTTTGAACTGAACAAAAAACAATCTTTATAATAGACATCTAAATACAATATTGTTTTTAAAATGAAATCATGTGTATATAGCTGCATTCATAAAGATAAGTACACTCATCAAAAACTATACAACAATAACAGCAAATCCAAATGCAAACAAAGATATTCTTCTGAATTCTGTTTCATCAAGCATCAAAAACCACCTTTTAGCCCTTTTCTTGTACATTATTCTGTATTCACATTCTCTGCATCTGATTGGATCCCTTGATTTTATTTCATTTTCTGCGTGACATTCTCCACAGATATATATCATTGGCTGTTGCTTTGGGGGTTGGATGTCCTTCTGGGTGTCCATTGTTAATCCTTAGCACCGACACACTCCCCTCGCTGCAATTCCAAACAGAATCCTTATTTCTTGTTATGGCCTTCAGTTTGAGGTCTATTTTGTCAGATATAAGTATTGCTACCCCAGCTTTTTTTTTTTTTTTTTTCATTTCAATTTGACTGAAAGATATTTTTCCATCCCTTCACTTTCAGTCTGTGTGAGTCCCTTGTTCTGAGGTGGGTCTCTTGTAGACAGCATATATATGGGTTGTGTTTTTTTTTATCCATTCAGCCACTCACTGTCTTTTGATTGGAGCATTTAGTCCGTTTACGTTTAAAGTTATTATTGAAAGGTATGTCATTTGTAGTCATTTCTATTTTTGTGTCTGTGTTTCTTCTTACCTTTTTATTTCTTCTTTTTACAGCATTCCTTTTAACATTTCTTACATTCCTGGCTTGGTAGTGATAACCTCCCTTAGCCTTTTTTTGTCTGCAAAGCTCCTGATTTCCCCTTCAATTTTGATCAATAGTCTTGCTGGATAGAGTATTCTTGGATTCAGTCCTTTGCTTTGCAACACTTTGTATACCTCCTTGATGTATTTCTCTTGAGAAATCATTTGATAATCTGATGGGGGATCCTTTGTAGGTAACTTTCTGTCTCTCTCTTGCAGCCTTTAAAATTATCTCTTTGTCATTAACATTTGCCATTGTAATTATGACGTGTCTTGGTGTGGGTCTTTTGGGATTCACCTTGCTTTGTACTCTCTGTACTTGTGTAATTTTTTTCTTCCCCATATCCGGGAAGTTTTCTGTCATTATTTCTTCAAATAGATTTTTCTAATCCTTGCTGCTCTTCTTGTCCTTCTGGCAGCCCTATTATACGTATGTCACTTTGTTTCGTGTTGTCCCAAAGCTCCCTTAGGCTCTTCTCCTGCTTTTTAATTTTTTTCTCCAGTTGCTGTTCAGATTGAGCTTGTTTCTCTACCTTGTTTTCTAACTCACTGATGTGGTCCTCTGCTTCTTCTAGTCTACTCTTGAAACCTTCTATGGTGTTTTTGATTGTAGCTATATCACTTTTGATTTCTTCCATAGGTTGTTGATTTTCTCATCCATCCAGTGTATGAATTGTATGACCATTACTCTGAATTCTTTTTCTGTCATGTTGCATGCTTCAATTTCACTAATTTTCTTTCTTGGAGACTCCTCATTTTCTTTCCTCTGGGGATTGTGTCGTTTCCCCATTCTGCCTATCACCAGAAGGTTCAAATGTCGAGTTGCATGGGCCTGAGCTGTGTACAGTGGGAGCTTCACACCACCTGCGTGTCACTGAAGAGCTCTGACACCAAGATGTGTTACTGCTGTGGGTTGGTTGGAACCAGGCTTACCCAGGGTCAGCATTACCAGTGCTCAGTGTGGCCTTGTGTGCGCACCTAGAATCAGGGACCCTGCCTACACTGCACTGAAACAGAGTCCCCACATGCATGTGCCAAAAATCAGAGTCCCCTAGCACATGCCAGGAGTCCAAATTCCCCTGTGCCTGCACCAAGAATCGAGTATCAGAGTCTCTGTTGCTTCGTGTGGCCTCGTGCTGAGAATCAGGGTCCCTTTGTGCACAGGCACCAAGAATTGGAGTCACTGGCTTTTAGTGTGAATGCAGAGTCAAGTCACTGGTGCTCAGTGCTATCTCCCACTTGGAGAATCGGGGTCCTGGTCAGCTTGGGCGACTGGGTTGCACAGTAGCACTGTGTCAGCAGGAGGTCTGCTCCTGCACTGCAGAAAACAGACTTCCGTGTGTGCTTGCCCAGAATTGAAGTCAGGTGGCACTGCCGCCCTGCATGGGCTTCGGGTTTGGTCGCCTGATTGCCTTGCGGGGAATGGATTCCCAGTGTCCCCACTCCCAGGCTCAAATTCCTGTAGCAGAGCTGTGGCCCGTGTGAGGGGCGGGCCTATCAGTTTCTATGGTGCTGCCCATGAGCCACAGGGAGGGGGATGGACTCTGTGACTCACAGAAATCTGCGGCTGGGATGTCTGGATTCTTGGTGTCTGTGGGTCTGTAGCTGTGGTCGCAGGTCTCTGTCCCCAGTGGCTGCAGGGTCCTGGTTTGCGCCTGAGTCTAGACTGGGCGGTGCTGAGGCCAGGATCCTGTCTTAAGCAGCTCTGTCTCAAATTTCTTTATGTGTCCCAAGTCGCCTATAAGATCAGCACGGCAACACAGCCCTTCACTTATGACTCCCGCCTTCCAGGGTTCATTTCTGGCCTTGAATGTACTTCTTAGGCACAACAGTCCTGGCCCCTGCTCATCTGGTAAACCAGCTGCTCTCCCGCCTCTCATTTGGCAACTTCCCATTTACTCTCATGACTCAGCTCCTCTGTCACCCTTGCTGACCCTCCTTGTCTAGGAGTTAAGCACTCCCAGCTGTCTGTTCCCAGAACACCTTACCCATTCCCATGGTGCTTTACTGTTACTCCCACCTGCGACCTGGTGCTGTCTACCCTACCAATATTTGGACATTGGTCTTTAGTCACCTCCCCCCCCCCCCACCCCAGAGAAAGATGCAAGGTAGCATGATTAAGGCCCTGCGTTCACTCTAGAAAACCAGGGATGGTATAAGTGTGGCTCTTGACCAGACTGTTAAAAGGCACATAACTGTTCTGTAGAGAGGGAAGGCCAGGACTCCTTTGGCTAAGTGCCAAGAGCCCATCTGCAGACTCTGTAGGTAAGCACTTCTGTAGACTACAAGCCAGGTTCCTGGGGCTCTGAGTGAGTTATAATGAGTTCTTTAGGGACCAACTCATGATGTCTGACAAATTGCCTGCTATAAAACAGTCATGGGGATATACAGTAAAGTATAGGGATTGTAATAAATAGTATTGTAACAATTATGTGATGTTAGATGGCTGAGTGATGACTTTGTAAGTAATATAAATGTCTAATTACTGCTATACACCTGAAACTAACATTGTAAAAAAAATAATATAAAATTGGGGAAAAAAAAGATGTATGTGAAAATCAAGTTGTGTTCCTATAGTCTTCAATATAGAAAATAATTTTTATGTTTACAAAAATTTGACAAAATTATTTGGTTTTTATCTGGTCTCAGAATGTACTTGTAGGCTTGAAAGAGGCAATTTAGTTACAAGTGAAATAAAGTGAGAGGATAGAGGATCCCCATGGTTCCTAAGGTTCTGCCAATGAAATCTTCTGCTAAATACTCATTCCCTTGAGGCTAGGAGCAGGCTGACTGTGTACACACTTAGGAAGAACACTGTGGTTGTAGGAGGCATGGAATAGACAGCACAGGTTCATGAAAAGGTCATGTGTTGTCAGGTTAGAAAGACCTGAATTTGCAGCCCATCTCTTCCATCTTCCAGTTGTTATCATTGGACATTGGTGAGCTGTAGTGTGCTCATCTTCACTCCCCTTGATGGCATTATTGAGGGGCTGAGGATGCTCAGAACCAAGCCAAATAGATGTTGGTCCTCTCCCTTTTCTCCATGTAGGTGTAAACTAAGCCTGTCCTTGTCAGTGAGAGATGAGGAACGTGGAATTTAATTGCAGACCTCATCATCTATTCCTTGGTGCTCCTGGTAGACACAACAGGGATGACTGGACCATAGTTCTGACACAATATTCTTATGAGGAATGATCATCTCTGACTTTGTCTGCTTCACACTTGCCTCACAGTTTTCTCCCAGAAGGTGGGGGCAGTAGTTGCATAGGAAGATGAGTTTTCGGCATCCTCGGGGAAGGCATCGCATTAGCTTGGTCAATTCCTAAAAAATTACACTGGCTGATCACTTTTTAAAAGTTTTTCTTATGCAATTGATTGTGTCATTTTTTCAGTTATGGATTTTGGGCTTAATGTCATATTTAACCCTTCACTCCTAGATGATAAGAGTATTCTTCCCACCAAAACCAGTTTGGCTAGGTGGATAGAGCAACGGCCTGCGGACTGAAGGGTCCCGGGTTCGATTCTGGTCAGGGGCATGTACCTTGGTTGCGGGCACATCCCCAGTGGGGGGTTGTGCAGGAGATCGATGTTTCTCTCTCATTGATGTTTCTAGCTCTCTATCCCTCTTCCTTCCTCTTTGTGAAAAAATAAAAAATATATATTTATTTTAAAAAAAAGAGTATTCTTCCCTGCTACTTTTAGTACTTAGCACATTGGGTTTCATTTTGTATGTTCAGGTCTTCAATTCACTGGCCTTCACTTGGTCTTAATACTGTTGGTTCCTCTATCCATTCTCATCTCATTAACCTTCAGTACCTACAACAGTGCTGCTCAGCCTTAGGGGTTGTTGGCACAGACACAAATGAAGACACTGAGACCACGTGGCAGGTTACACATTGGCCATAGGTCAGCCAGAGCTGCCTACATTATATTTTAAAATCACTATTCATATAAGATATCAAGGAATTATTGTGGAGTTCTTGAGGACTTCCAACAATGTGTCCACAGGTGGCCTCTAAGATCAAACCCAGATTGCTTAGTGTAGCCTAGGATCCTTCTCAAAATGGGACTCTCACCTTTGCCACTTTCCCCCAAGCACCCTGGCTTGACACTGACCAAACCGTTTTGAAAACATGGCACATGTTAGGCTACTTAAAGAAACAAAAAAGACAAAACACTGAGCATTAATCTGTTAATTCACTCTTCAAAGATGAGTTCATAAGTCAGTTGTTTTAGATTGGATAAGAATGGATTCTGGTAGAAACAGTCTTATTAAAGACTAGTGGCCCAGTGCATGGATTCGTGCACATTGAAAGGAAATTAATTAGAAGAAATATTTTAATATAATTATTAAAATGCTCTTTCTCAATAATAGAAATGTCAACCAAATTTATAATCGACAATGACAGATGGAAACACATGCATGTGATTGGCGCCAGTGAGAGCTTTATATGTACTGCACATGCGCGAGTCAACTTAGCCTTTATGGATATAGAACAAACTTGCTTAATTAGACCTGCTTTCTGATGTAGCTAAACTTTTTTCAGCCCAGTGAAGCACCCCAACTCCTCTTTCAGGTAATTGTCAGCAACACAGCAGTAAATATCAACATGAAGCAGGTTATTATTGTAGGTCATGCAGGGAGAACAAAGGGTAAAATATTTAACTGCAGCAGTGTTTGACTATCTTCTGCGCAGTGAGAAAACCTGAAGTCATTTTCAAGGTGAACCATTTCTTGCTTCTTTTAAGTCAGGTCAAGTTTCTAAACTTTCTAAATCAGTGGTTGCCAACCGGTGTTCCGTGGACCACTGGTGGTCTGTGAGGTCTGAAAGGTTGGTGACTACTGTTCTAAGTCTCAATTTTCTGGCTAATGAAAAGAAAATAGGATTCCACCGAATCTCCTCTCTATCTACTCCAGGACTTTTGTGAGGATCAAATGAGATGAGGGAAAATGCTTCACAGACATTTGATTACAGTGTGAAATGTTTGCACCTGGCTATAGTAAAGTAAGTCATGTTCCTGGGCTGAAGAAACTGCAAGGAGGCAGTCATTGCTAGGGAGAGGAAGCCGGGTGTTGCTACATAACATCATTACCCAGATGGACACTTAGCATATTAGCCTTTTATATATGTAGACTAGAGGCCTCGTGCATGAAATTTGTGCACAGGGGTCCCTCAGCCCGGCATGCACCCTCTCCAATCTGGGACCCCTCAGGGGATGTCCAACTGCTGGTTTAGACCTGATCCCACAGTCAGACATACCTAGCACAATCTGAGACCACTGGCTCCTAACCACTCATCTGCCTGCCTGCCTGATTGCCCCTAACCACCAATGCCTGCTGGCCTGATACCCGCAACTGCTCCCCTGCTGGCTTGATTGCCCCTAACTGCCTCTGCCTGCCAGCCTGATCACCCTCTAACTGCCCTCCTCTGCTGGCCTGATCACCCCTAACTGCCATCCTCTGCTGGTCTAATCGCCTCCTAACTATCTCTGCCTCGGCCCCTGCCACTGTGGCTTTGTCTGGAAGATGTCTGGTCTAATTAGCATATTACCCTTTTATTAGTATAGATGACCAGGTTCCACTAGTGTCTATTTAACTCCGTCCTATACCTCTGATTCATAAATTTGGAGTAGTCCATACAAGAGATACACACACACACACACACACACACACACACACACACCATGTATATTAAGATCATGGCTTTAGAAACAGAATTCTTGAGTTCAAATCATGGCTTAATTACCTATTAGTTACGAATCTTGAGCAAATCATAACCTCCCTGTGTTTCAGTTTCTTCATACATGGGTATAAAATAGCAACTACCTGGATGTGCTATGCAGACTAAAACTCTGCATGGAAAGTGTGAGAATGATGCCTGGCATGTGGTAAGTGCTATAAGGATCTTAGCTGTGGTTCACCTGTTTGTTTTCCCAGGAACAGTGCATTCTTACTATGAACCTGGTGCCCTTGATGCCAGGCTTCCTTGGCCTTGGCACTGGGGTTCCACATGGCAAAGCAAGGACCCTATGGGGGAGGACTGGTTAGGTGCCCCTGGGCACTTGAAACTCACTGGCACTTCATTCACTGGAGATAGTGCCTCTCTATGAAGTAGGGAGGCTAAGTAAGTTTCTAAGTGAAGAGGCCTGTCCAGATTTGCACAAGAAAAGACAACTTTCATCCCTATAGAACTGGGGACCACAGGAAGGGTTCATTTTTTCAGTGTGGTAGACTTTCAGAGTCTCTGCTCCCAAATCGCCATCTTTATGGGAAGATGATGATTTCATATTGGAGCCTCACTGGAGTTGTTTGTTTGTACCCACTCCAAGAAAGGCTGTCGAAGGGGAAAGGGAGCCCTGCTTTCCTCAATGCCTCTGCTGTTCTGTACCAGATCTACGATTGCCTGGTCCAAGTCGTTCCTGAAAATAGGGTGAAGAACCGGGGACTGATTATTAATTTTCTGCAATTACAATTTAGAATCATCTTATCTACAGAAAGAATTAATTTGCCTATCAATACTGCACTTACATTACTTACTATGTTGAATTGAAACCAATTATTAAGATTATCTTCTCACCAGAAAGTTTAAGGGAAGAAATGTGACATTCATTTTTTATTTTCCAATGATGTATTTTTAAAAATCTAAATATGCATTGGTATTTTTAGAAAATGATCATATAAATAATTATTACATAGGGATTTATTTTGTTTAATATTTTCATTGGAGAAAAATCACAGAAATTCACAACCACTCACTTTTACAATTAAACCTTGTTGCTAATAAATAATCTTGTTTCCCTTCTAGCTATTTTTTCTTTTTGGGAACATGAAATTGATCCAATGTGAAAAGGAAAGAAATTTTAAAAGGGAATTACAAATAATCCACAAACTGCAGGAATATGGATTGCATTAATTTCCCTTTAAAAGAGCCCTGGACAGAGAGAAACCAAGATGGCAGCATAGGTAAACACCTAAACTGCTGCCTCGCACAACAGTTTCAAAACTACAAGAAAAAGACAAAACGTCTATCACCCAGAACCACGGGAAAGCTGGCTGAGTAGAAGTTCTACAACTAGAAGGAAAGAGAAAAGAGCATTGAGACGTGCACAAGCGCTGAAAAGCTGAGGTACGGAGGCATGCGAATACTGCTGGTGTCAGGTGTCTGGGTGCACTGCTTCTTTCAACCCGAAGGGAGACAAGCTCCCAATTCCTCCGAACTCCAGTTTCTGGGGAGACACTGGGGATCCAAACTCCTACGGGGAGAAGCTGGACTGTCTGCCATCGGGTCAGAAAGTGAGAGTGGCTTTCTTGCAGAGGTGTGCCCAGCAATCATTGTTTACTGTGCTGGGGTGCGCTACGCAGGGACTTGGAAACGCGGAAACTCAAAGACAGCTGACTGACAGCCATCGCTGTTTGCCATGCCCTAGCCTAGTGACTCCCTGAGACCCCACCCCGCACAATCTACAAACCCACCCAAGCTCCACGCAGTGGCTTTTGCATATAAATGGCCTGCCCTATCGCAACTTAACCAAACAAACTGCAGCTCTGGTCAGACAGCTCCAAAACCTCCAAACCCCAAGCAAAGAGGAGAAAACTGTAGTTCTCACTGTACCTCCTGCTGGGTGGCCTCAGACTGTAGCTGACCTGCACCCCATTGGAGATCCAGAAGCTAGTATATCTATTGGTCAGTGTGAGACGACACCAGATTTCAACTACTCACATCCATAAGTGACACATTCAAAAGGCAGACTCAGTGAGTACCAAAACCCCACTGAAGCAAGTCCTGCCCCCTAAGCTTATCTCCAGCACAGCAGTTCTTCCATTATAGACACAGGGGGTCCTCACAGCCAATTGGCCTAGAGGTCAATTCCTCCTAGTAACACCGACAATAATCAAGACTTAACAACAACAAGGCTGTACACACAGTCCACAAAGGGGTGCACCAAGAGTGTCCACCTCAGGTAACTGGGAGGCCGACCCACTGGCCCATAGGACACCTAGCACATAAAGCCACCCTACCAACTCAAGGAAGCAGCGAAAATGCGGAGACAAAGAAACAGATCATAAATGAAAGAAATGGAGGAAAACAAACGACTGGATATAGAGTTCAAAACCACGGTTACAAGGTTTTTCAAGAATTTCCTAGAAAAGGCCTATAAATTCAACGAGACCCTTGAGGATATTAAAAAGGACCAACTAGAAATTAAACATACACTGACTGAAATAAAAAATATTATACAGAGAACTAACAGCAGACTAGAGGACCGCAAGAATCAAGTCAAAGATTTGAAATACAAAGAAGCATAAAACTCAACCGGAAAAGAAAAAAGAAAAAAGAATCCAAAAAGTTGAAGATAGTGTAAGGAGCCTCTGGGACAACTTCAAGTATACTGACATCAGAATTATGGGGGTGCCAGAAGAAGAGAGAGAGCAAGATACTGAAAACCTATTTGAAGAAATAATGACTAAAACTTCCCCCACCTGGTGAAAGAAATAGACTTACAAGTCCAGGAAGCACACAGAACCCCAAGCAAAAGGAATCCAAAGAGGACCACACCAAGACACATAATTAAAATGCCAAGGGCAAAAGACAAAGAGAGAATATTAAAAGCAGCAAGAGAAAAACAGTTAATTACCTACAAGGGAGCACCCATATGACTGTCAGCTGATTTCTCAACAGAAACTATGCAGGCCAGACGGGAGTGGCAAGAAATATTCAAAGTGATGAGTAGCAAGAACCTACAACCAAGATTACTCTACCCAGAAAAGCTATCATTCAGAATTGAAGGTCAGATAAAGAGCTTCACAGATAAGAAAAAGCTAAAGGAGTTCATCACCACCAAACCAGTATTATATGAAATGCTGAAAGGTATTCTTTAAGAAGAGGAAGAAGAAAAAAGTAAAGATAAAAATTATGAACAACAAATACATATCTATCAACAAGTGAACCTAAAAATCAAGTGAATTAAAAATCTGAGGAACAGAATAAACTGGTGAATATAATAGAATCAGGGGCATAGAAAGGGAGTGGACTGATAATTCTCCGGGGGAACGGGGTATGTGGGGTGCAGGAAGAGACTGGACAAAAAGCGTACACCTATGGATGAGGACAGTGGGGAGGAGGTAAGGGCAGAGGGTGGGGTGGGAACCGGGTGGAGGGGAGCTATGGGGGGAAAAAGAGGAACAATTGTAATAATCTCAACAATAAAGATTTATTAAAAAAATAGAATCAGGGGCATAGAATGGGAGTGGATTGATAATTCTCGGGGCGGAAGGGGTGTGGGGGGTGCGGGAAGAGACTAGACAAAAAGCTTACACCTATGGATGAGGACAGTGGGAGGGAGATAAGGGCAGAGGATGGGGTGGGAACTGGGTGGAGGGGAGCTATGGGGGGAAAAAGGAGAAACAATTGTAATAATCTGAATAATAAAGATTTATTAAATTAAAAAAAAGAGCCCTGGACAATTTGGCTCAGTGGATAGCACTGTGGACTGAAGGGTCCTGGGTTCGATTCTAGTCAAGGGCACATGCCTGGGTTTCAGCCTCGATCCCCAGTGAGGGGCGTGCAAGAGACAGCCAATCGATGATTCTCTTTCATCATTGGTGTTTCTATCTCTCTCTCCTCCCTTTCTCTCTGAAATCAATACAAACATTTTTTAATAAAAGGGAAAAGAAAGACTCAATGTAATATTAAACAACTACAAGAAAATTGAATTAGTTTTAAATGGAAAAATGACCTTCTTACATTTGGGGGTAATACTTGTTTCTCTCTACAGATGCATCTGCCAGCTCCTTAATGATCTGGGTGGGGAGGGCGTTCCTCTTGCCCCTGAGCCCTTTGGTCCCCACAGTGTCCGGCCTCACAGGAAGTCTCCCCCTGACTGGCTTCTGGGCCACTTGGCTGCCCTGGTCCTGTTTCTCTGGGGAAAGCATGGAGGTGATGTGTGTGAGGCTACGGAATCAGATGGACACCAGTCTTCTCTCTGGGACGCTTGATTTGGGTGGTTTTGGATAAATTATATAAATTTCATTGAGCACCAAGTACTCTCATGGGTTTTGAGAATTGGACATGTTGTGTCTTCATTTTTCACTTTTGGTGTTATCTTCCTGGAGGGCCAGAGCCAGTGCAAGTGAGAGCCCCATGCTCAGGTCACCGGGGGGAGTGTGTTCTGGTCCTGGTGCCTCATGTGGGCTCCTGCGGCCCTGGTTCCCTGTCCCTAGTACTTGACGGCAGCCCCTGGGTGCTGGCCCCGGGCCCCTTCTCGACCACACGCTGTCCCCGATCTGAAGATTGCATCAGGCTGTTAGGTAACAGATGGGATCCTGAAATCTTACACGATCTTATATGGAGTTAGGGTTTTACAGAGCAATATAGTCAAAGTGATGTCATTAGGGGGGCCTGACACAAGGCGGGGGTGCTCACAGGGAGAGGCCCGTGTTCTCAGGGAGAGGCTTGTGATCTAGGGAGAGGCCCATGTTCTCAGGGAGAGGCCCGTGTTCCAGGGAGAAGCCTGTGATCTAGGGAGAGGCCCTTATTCGCGGGGAGATGTCCACATTCTCTCCAAATATCACGTGGCTCCACCCCCTATTCAGGTATCAACTTCCGGCCTATCACGTGGCCCCGCCCTCCTGATCAGGTGCCCACTTCTGGCCATCACATGACTCTGCCCCCTTGAGACCTCCCCTGGTCTCTGTTTCTGGGTTGCTACCTCCCTGGTTGGCTGTCTGGCCCTGCTCTCCCACCTGTCAACAGTCCCTTTGCCAAAGTCTTTTCAGAAAATGGTGTGTGCATGCCCTCTCTTTCCTGCTGGGACTGTGACAGCTGGGATTGAATAGGAGACAGGACAGCAAAGGCCTGTCCAGAGGTCCAGAAGGGACGGTGCAGTCCCTGGAAGGCTGGGGGAGGGAAGAGTGGTGAGACAGGGGTGTTGACTAGGAAGCAGAATGCCCTCGGGCAAGTGCTGCACACACACTCACACACACACACACACACACATACACACAATCACCCCACACTCTGGGGAGGGGCAACAGTGGTCCATTGTACAGGTGAGGCTACTGCAGCACAGAGAGGGTGAGCGACTTCCTGGAGGGCGCACAGCAGTTAATGGACAGAGCTAAAAATAGAACCCTGGGCTGCCTACAGACTGTGCCTCCTTTACCTGTGACCTCTGGGTAGGCGGCCCTTCACTTTGTGGCCATTTGCTCTGATGGGCTTGAACCTTGCACCTCCTCCTCCAGCCCCAAAAGACAGGGGTCCCGTCATTGCCCCAGGGCCTCGAGCGGCTGCTATCTTTGTCCCAGGGTCCCTCTCTACTGGTAACCTTGGTGGAGTCCCCCAGCACTGGGGCCAGGGCCATGTTTGGAGAACACCTAGCATCCCCTCACCTTCTGTGGTTCACATAGAAAAGTACCATTATTATTCTTTTGGCTTCTGCTGCCTGTCTCCTTGGATTATTTTCCTGGAAAAGAAACTGATTTGGGGTCTTCAAACCAGCTGGCCTCAGGTTGATCTCCTGACCCTGCCCTCCTGTTCACATGCCCACCACCAGACCATCAAGAGTCCCCACCCTTGTCCAACTGTACCCTTCTGGGTTGACACATGACCCTTCCCCCTTGATCACCTGCCCACGTCCACACACATCACCTGGCCCACTTCCAGCAGTTCATATGGCCCCACCCCCTGTTTACGTGCCCACTGATCAAGGGGGCAGGGCCAGGAGTTCCAGTGGAATTGGGCTTCTGATCAAGATTCTGGGGCCACGTGCTTGGCCGGAAGTGGGCACATGAACAAGTTCATCACTTTCTTACACATTATCATTTACATAAGCATTCCCAAAATGAATACTTAGGCATAAATCTAAGAAAATATATACAAGATCTTTAAGAGGAAAGCTACAAAACTGATTTAAAAAAAAAAGATCAAAGAAGAGCTAAATAAATGGAGGTATCTCATGTTCATAGATAGGAAGATTCAATATTGTCAAGACATCAGTTCTTCCCAAATCCATCTATAGATCCAAAGCAATTTCCATCAAAATCCCAGCAAGTTATTTGTGAATATAGACAAGCTGATTTTAAAGTTTATATGGAAAGGCAAAAGACCCAGAATAGCCAACACAATATTGAAAGAGAAGAACAAAGTTGGAAGATTGATAATATTCAACATCAAGATTTATGATAAAGCTATAGTAATCAAGACAGTATGTGTTGGTTAAAGAACAGATAAATTGATCAATGGAATAGAACAGAGAACCCAGAAATAGACCCACATAAATATAATCAACTGATCTTTAACAAAGGAGCAAAGGCAATACAATGGAGCAAAGATAGTTTTTTCAACAGATGGTGCTGAGACAACTAGCCATCTACATGTAAAAGAAAATGAATCTAGACACGGACCTTATAGTGTTGCACCTTTCCTTCAGCTACCCCTGTCCTAGTACAACCTCTGCCCCTGCCTGAGAATATGTCAAAGTTCCAGGGCAGCCCTACCTGGTTTGGCTCAGTGGTTAGAGCATTGGCCTAAGGACTGAAGGGTCCCGGGTTCGATTCCGGTCTAGGTACATGCAGGGAGGCAGTCAATCAATGATTCTTTCTCATTATTGATGTTTATCTCTCTCTCCTTCTCCCTTCCTTTCTGAAATCAATAAAAATATATTTTAAAACAAGTTCCAGGGCAAATGGGGAGTTGTGGGGAAGAGGCGAGTGAGCAGCTAGCCAAGCGGACACCGTGTCTTGTGTCTTCTGTCTGCCTTTGACCTTCCTTGGCTGTTTTCAGGGCACAGGAATTCAGAGAGGCTGCCGAGGATCTGCCTCTAGAGGCACACTATTCAGTGCTTTCTTCTCTGGAGTCTTACTGCTTCCATTGTAGCACAACTGTGAGAGTAAAGGAGTTCTAGATGACCACGCCAAGGCTTATCATAAAGGAAATGGATCACTGTCCCACAGTGCCTGGAACATCATAGGCCACTCAGTAAATATTGATTAAAGGAATAAATAAATGATCTGAAGTGGTCAATCCAAGCATATTAAGCAGATTGAGCAGAATATGGCAATAGCAAACTCTTACAGAGCAATTAATGTGGCAGGTGCTGTTCTAAATGCTTTACATAGATTAACTCATTCAGTTCTCTGACTCTAGGAGGTATGCAACTAAGCCTGGCTAGAGTAACGTCTCGTTTGTGGGAGACCCCTGCAGTCTGACTGAAAAATCTCTGTGCTCAACCAGTAGTCCATACTGCAGCCCATGCATGGAATCAAATAGGCTTCCTAACTTTTTTTAAAAATTGAATTTAGAGTCAGGAGGAAGGGATATTGGCAGGGGGGGTGGGGGGAGAATGATAGGGAGGGGAAGGTGAGAGGGAGAGGGAGATATTAACATAAAAACATTCAAACCTGTAAAGAATTCTTGTGAGTTTATTTGAGCCAAACTGTTGACAATTGCCGGGAAGCAGAATCTCAACAGATTGGGATAGTGTTCAGGAGAAAGGCGGGTTTTCACCTTGTTTTATACATTCCTTTATTACATTCAAAGTGGGCTACATGAAATCCATTGGTGATAGGCTAGGGACGTGGGAGAAAGCAAAGAGGGGGGAACCTCTGGGATTGGCTAAAAAGTCAAATGATAGACACATGCTTCTTTTACTTAGGTGGGTGTAGGATAGTTACCAGTCAGCAATTAACAGTATAACAACAACAATGAAGGAACTTGTGGTCTCTGTCCTGGTGCCCAGGCACACTCAGTTGTGCCTTGAGGGGTCTGGGAAAAAGGGAAGTTACAAGTTACTCTAACATTTCAATGTTATATTATCACTAGAGGCCTGGTGCATGAAATTCGTGCACAGGGGGGCGGGGTGTCCCTCAGCCTAGCCTGCACCCTCTCCAATCTGGGACCCCACCAGGATCAGGCCTAAACGGAGAGTTGGACATCCCTCTTGTAATCCAGGACTGCTGGCTCCCAACTGCTTGCCTGACTGCCTTCCTGATTGCCCCTAACCACTTCGGCCTGCCAGCCTGATCACCCCCTAACCACTCCCCTGCCAGCTTGATTGATGCCTAACTGCTCCCCTGCCAGCCTGTTTGCCCCTAACTGCCTTCCCCTGCAGGCCTGGTCACCCCTAACTGCCCTCTCCTGCAGGCCTGGTCACCCCTAACTGCTCTCCCCTGCAGGTCTGGGTCCCCCCACAACTGCCCAGTCACCCCCAACTTCCGTTTTCTGCCAACTGGGTCACCCCTAACTGTCCTCCCCAGCAAGCTTGATTGCCTTCAACTGCCCTCCCTTGCAGGCCTGGTTCCTCCCAACTGCCTTTCCCTGCTGGCCATCTTGTGGTGGCCATCTTGTGTCCACATGGGGGCAGTATCTTTGACCACATGGGGGCAGCCATCTTGTGTGTTGGAGTGATGGTCAATCTGCATATTACTCTTTTATTAGATAGGATAGAGGCCTGGTGCATGGGTGGGGGTCAGCTGGTTTGCCCTGAAGGGTGTCCCGGATCAGGGCAGGGGTTCCCTTGGGGCATGGGGCAGCCTGAGTGAGGGGCCTGTGGTGGTTTGCAGGATGGCCATGCCCCCCGGGGACCCAAGCAGAGGCCCTGGTATCTGGGATTTATTTATCTTCTACAATTAAAACTTTGTAGCCTGGAGTGGAGCCAAGCCTTCTGCTTGCTCTGTGGCAGAAGCCATTTCTGTTGGGATTTATGTATCTTCTATAATTGAAACTTTGTAGCCTTAAGCAGAGACCAAAGCAGGCCAGAGCTGCAGAAGCTTGTCTTCCTCCATTGCCACAGGCAATCCTAGCCTACTGCTCTCTCCAGCTCTGTGTCTGCTGTCAAATCTGTTGGGATTTATTTAGCTTCTATAATTGAAACTTTGTAGCCTGGAGTGGGCCAGCCAGGGTGTGCAGAAAGCTTGGCTTCCTCCATCCCTGGGGAAACCCAAGCCTCCCTCCTGCTCACTCCATGGTCGCAGACATCTAGGTTGGGTTAATTTGCATACTCGCTCCTGATTGGCTGGTGGGAGAGGCTGGTGGGCATGGTTGTTGGGTGTAGCGGAGTGATGGTTAATTTGCATATTACTCTTTTATTAGATAGGATAGATGCAAAAAGACAATAGGCTCAGTTAAGGTAAAGGTTGGCCTTGTCAGGGAAGATACCAGCCTACTAGGACGTGACTACCCACCATACTGCTTTTAGCTAAAGTTTTAATTTCAGACCATCCTTTGTGGTTACTTTAGGTCTTTAAGTTTGCAAGACCGCCATGCAAGCCTTCCCTGAGCTTGTCAGGTTAGCATGTGGCTCCTTTCGTCCATAGAGAGGAGAGGGAAAGAGAGAGGGAGAGGGAGAGAGGGAGAGAGAGAGGAAGAGGGAGAGGGAGAGGGAGAGGGAGAGGGAGAGAGGGAGAGGGAGAGGGAGAGAAACATCAATTTGTTCCATCTACTTATGCTTTTATTGGTTGCTTCTTGTACGTGCCCTGACTGGGTATTGAACCCACAACCTTGGAGTATCGGGATGATGCTCTGATCAACTGAGCATCATCCTGTGTACTGAGCATCATCCTGTGTACTGTAGGAAGTTGGGGGTGACCCAGTCAGGGCTTAAGATGCTTTCTAACTTTGAAGAGAAAGAGGCAGGACTTTGATGTCCTTGGGTATTGCATTTAGCTTCAGCACAGATTTCACTAGTGGCATTTATCTATGATACTTCCGTCACAGACTCAGATTTCCAGCTTGCCCTCCCCCTCTCCCCCCCCCAACTGCCTTTTTCCAAACATGTCTTATTTTCCCATCATTCAAGCAAGCATGTTTACAGAAGCTAGAAATAGCAGGGTTAAAATTTCAAACAGCAGTTTTTATACAAGATGGAGGTTACTATGCTTCAGTATTTCAACCCAGGTCAGAGTTCTGGGCCCCTAGGTGCCAGGAGACTTGACCCTGGCAGGAACACACTCCTGAGCAGTGTGATGCTGGGTTCATGCTCTGTGGGACCCATGCTGTCCTGAATGCTCTTGCACACTTGCCAGGGGAAGACATTTTATGGGTTTGTGGCTCTTTATTGCAGGCCTCAAATGAGATTTAAAATGGATGTTTAAAGATTAACACCTTATCACATATGTGGTTTGCAAATGTTTTCTCACATTCATTACGCTGCCTCTTCATTCTGTTGTTTCCTTTTTTAAAAAGATGGCTTTATTGATTTTAGAGAGAAAGAAAGGAATGGAGAGAGAGAAACATCAATGAGAGAGAAACATTGATTGGCTGCCTCCTGTAAGCCCCTACTAGGAGAAAGCCCACAACCCTGGCACATGCCCTGACTGGGATTTGACTGTTGACCTTTCAGTACACAGGATGATGCTCAATGGACTGAGCCAAACTAGCCAGGGCTGTCAATTGTTTCTTTCACTGTGCAGAAGCTTATTAGTTTGATGTAATCCTGCTTATCTATTTTTGCTTTTGTTGCCTGTGTTTTGGGTGTCATATTCAAGAAATCATTGCTGGGGAGAAACCAAGATGGTGGCATAGGTAAACACCTAAACTGCTGCCCCTCACAACAATATCAAAACTACAACTAAAAGACAAAATGAACACCATCCAGAACCACAGGAAAGCTGGCTGAGTGGAAATTCTACAACTAGAAGAAAAGAGGAAAGCACATTGAGACTCAGAGGAGCTACAAAAGGCTGAGGTACAGAGGCTCACACGTGGAGAGGAAGGGTGGCTGCGTGCACGGGCGGCTGAGTGCTCGGCTGGCTTTCTAAAGCGGGAGGGAGAAGGAAAATCCCAAATGCACTGAACTCCAGTCCCGGGCAAGACCCTGGGAAACCAGACTCATTTGGGGGGAATCTGGACTGTCAGGAAAAAGAAAGCACACTGAGACTCGGGAGCTGCAGAAGGCAGAGGTCTGGAGGCGGGCGCAGAGAGGACTGACTGCTGAATGCACGGGAGGCTGAGTGCACGGCTGGCTTTCTAAAGCTGGAGGGAGACAGAAGCTCCTGACTGCGTTGAACTCCAGTCTGGGGAAGTTTTTGGGAACCCCGACTCATTTGGGGAGAAACTGGACTGTCTGGCAGCGGGCAAAACTCAAGTGCAGCTTTCTCTCAGAGGTGCTTGCAGCCATTACTGAGGTACACTGAGACCAAGGGGCCCCATAGGGCAGGGCTGACAGGAAACCAAGGCTGTCTACTCCTCCCTGAAACTCCGCCCCATCCAAGCTGAGCACAGAGGCTTTTGCAATTTTGCAAGTCTTGTCTCATAAGAGTGTTTCCAGCACAGAAGTGTTCCCAGCGTAGACACAGCTGATCCTCATAGCCAATTGGCCTGGAGGTCAATTCCTCCCAGTAATACCAACAACAATCAAGACTTAACTACAACAAGGCTGAGCACACAGTCCACAAAGGGGTGCACCAAGAGTGTCCTAGAGGACACCTACCACACAAAGCTACTCTACCAACTCAGGGAAGCAACGAAAATGCAGAGACAAAGAAACAGGTCACAAATGAAAGAAATGAAGGAAAACAAATGATTGGATATGGAGTTCAAAACCACAGTTATAAGGTTTTTCAAGAATTTCCTAGAAAAGGCCGATAAATTTAATGAGACCCTCGAGGATATGAAAAAGGACCAACTAGAAACTAAACATACACTGACTGAAATAAAAACTATTATACAGAGAACTAACAGCAGACTAGAGGACTGCAAGAATCAAGTCAAAGATGTGAAATACAAAGAAGCAAAAAACACTCAGCCGGAAAAGCAAAAAGCAAAAAGAATCCAAGCCAAAACTGGTTTGGCTCAGTGGATAGAGCATCAGCCTATGGACTGAAGGGTCCCGGGTTCGATTCCGGTCAAGGGCATGTGCTTGGGTTGTGGGCACATCCCCAGTGGGGGATGTGCAGGAGGCAGCTGATCGATGTTTCTCTCTCATTGATGTTTCTAACTCTTTATCTCTCTCCCTTCCTCTCTGTAAAAAATCAATAAAATATATTTAAAATAATAATAATAATAATAATAAAAGAAAAAAGAATCCAAAAAGTTGAAGATAGTGTAAGGAGCTTCTGGGACAACCTCAAGCGTACCAACATCACAATTATGGGGCAGGAGAATCCAAGATGGCGGCGTAGGTAAACACCTAAACTGCTGCCTCCCACAACAATTTAAACTGCAACTAAAAGACAAAACGTCTATCACCCAGAACCACGGGAAAGCTGGCTGAGTGGAAGTTCTACAACTAGAAGGAAAGAGAAAAGAGCATTGAGATGTGCACGAGCGCTGAAAAGCTGAGGTACGGAGGCGCGTGATCTGGGCTGTCGGCGGGCGACTGGGTGCGTTGCTTTTTTCAACCCGGAGACAAGCCCCCGATTACTCTGAAATCCAGTCTCTGGGGAGACGCGGGGGACCCAAACTCCTACGGGGAGAAGCTGGACTGTCTGCCAGTGAGAGTGGCTTGCTTGCAGAGTTGCACGCAGGAATAATTGTTTACGGCACTGGGGCACGGGACTCCAGGACGCCGTCGCCGTCGGGGACACAGAGCCCGCTAACTAGCAGCCATTGCTGTTTGCCAAGCCCTAGCCTAGTGACGCCCTGAGACCCCGCCCCACACAACCTACAAACCCACCCAAGCTCCAAGCAGCCGAGTTAGCATAAGAAAAGCCTGCCCTATCGCAGCTTAACCTAGAAAACTTGCAGCCTGGGTCAGACAGCTCCAAAACCTCCAAACCCCAAGCAAAGAGGAGAAAACTGCAGCTCTCACTGTAGCTCCTGCTGAGTGGCCTCAGACAGAAGCTGACCTGCACCCCATTGGAGATCCAGAAGCCAGTGTACCTAGTGGTCAGTGTGAGACACCAGACTTCAACTCCTCACATCCATAAGTGACACATTCAAGAGGCAGACTCAGTGAGCACCAAAGCCCCACTGAAACAAGTCCTGCCCCATAAGCGTGTCTTCAGCGCAGCAGTTCTTCCATTATAGACAAAGGGAGTGCTCACAGCTAATTGGCCTGGAGGTCAATTCCTCCCAGCGTACTAACAGCAATTCAGGCTTAACTACACCAAGACTTTGCACTTGGTACAGCCCACAAAGGGGTGTACCAAGAGCATCCACGTCAGGTGATTGGGGAGGCTGAGCTATAGGTCACCTACCACACAAAGCCACTCCATCAACACAGGGAAGCAGCCAAAATGCAGAAACAAAGAAACATGTCACGAATGAAAGAAACGGAGGAAAGCAAACTACTGGATGACATAGAGTTCAGAACCACATTTATAAGGTTACTCAAGAATCTTCTTAAAACCGCTGAGAAACTTGATGAGACCTTCAAGGAGCTTAATGAGAATGCCAAAAAAAATGGAAAAGGATCAGTCAGAAATGAAGCATACACTGTCTGAAATAAAGAATATACAGAAACTCAACTGTAGATCAACATACCCCAAGAATCAAACCAAAGATCTGAAATATGTGGAAACAAAAAACATCCAACCAGAAAAACAAAAAGAAAAAAGAATCCAGAAATATGAAGATAGTGTAAGGAGCCTCTGGGACAACTTCAAGCGAACCAACATCCGAATTTTTGGGGTGCCAGAAGAAGGGAGAGAGCAAAATATTGAAAACCTATTAGAAGAAATAATGACAGAAAACTTTCCCTACCTGGTGAAAGAAATAGACTTACAAGTTCAGGAAGCACACAGAATCCCATACAAGAGGAACCCAAAGAGGACCACACCAAGACACATCATAATTAAAATGCCAAGGGCAAAAGACAAAGAGAGAATATTAAAAGCAGCAAGAGAAAAACAGTTAATTACCTACAAAGGAGTACCCATACGACTGTCAGCTGATTTCTCAACAGAAACTATGCAGGCCAGAAGGGAGTGGCAAGAAATATTCAAAGTGATGAACAGCAAGAACCTACAACCAAGATTACTTTACCCAGCAAAGCTATCATTCAGAGTCGAAGGTCAGATAAAGAGCTTCACAGACAAGAAAAAGCTAAAGGAGTTCATCACCACCAAACCAGGATTACACGAAATGCTGAAGGGTATCCTTTAAGAAGAGGAAGAAGAAGAAAAAGGTAAATATAAAAATTATGAACAACAAAATGACATCAAATACATACCTACCAACAAGTGAATCTAAAAATCAAGTGAATGAAAAATCTGAAGAACAGAATGGACTGGTGAATATAATAGAATCAGGGACATAGAAAGGGAGTGGACTGACGATTCTCAGGGGAAGCAGGTGGGAGGGGTGCGGGAAAAGATTGGACAAAAATCTTACTCCTATGGATGAAGACAGTGGCAGGGGGTAAGGGCCTGGGGTGGGTGGGGAATCAGGTGGAGGGGAGCTATGGGGAAAAATAAAAGAGGAACACCTGTAATAATCTGAACAATAAAGATTTATTTAAAAAAAAAAGAATTATGGGGATGCCAGAAGAAGAAAGAGAGCAAGATACTGAAAACCTATTAGAAGAAATAATGACTGAAAACTTCCCCTGCCTGGTGAAAGAAATAGACTTACAAGTCCAGGAAGCACACAGAACCCCAAACAAAAGGAATCCAAAGAGGACCACACCAAGACACATCATAATTAAAATGCCAGGGGCAAAAGACAAAGAGAGAATATTAAAAGCAGCAAGAGAAAAACAGTTAATTACCTACAAGGGAGCACCCATATGACTGTCAGCTGATTTCTCAACAGAAACTATGGAGGCCAGACGGGAGTGGCAAGAAATTTTCAAAGTGATGAATAGCAAGAACCTACAACCAAGATTACTCTACCCAGAAAAGCTATCAGAATTGAAGGTCAGATAAAGAGCTTCACAGATAAGAAAAAGCTAAAGGAGTTCATCACCACCAAACCAGTATTATATGAAATGCTGAAAGGTATTCTTTAAGAAGAGGAAGAAGAAAAAAAATAAAGATAACAATTATGAACAACTAATACATGTCTATCAACAAGTGACCCTGAAAATCAAGTGAATTAAAAATCTGAGGAACAGAATAAACTGGTGAATATAAGAGAATCAGGGGCATAGAAAGGGAGTGGACTGACAATTCTCGGGGGGAAGGGGTGTGGGAGCTGCGGGAAGAGACTGGACAAAAAGCGTACATCTATGGATGAGGATAGTGCGGGGGAGATAAGGGCAGAGAGTGGGGTGGGAACCGGGTGGAGGGGAGCTATGGGGGGAAAAAAGAGGAACAATTGTAATAATCTCAACAATGAAGATTTATTAAATTAAAAAAAAAAAGAAATCATTGCCAAGACCAATGTCCAGGAGCATTCTTCCTATGTTTTATGTGTTTTTTTTTCTTTCTAGTTTTACAGTTTCTGGTCTTATGTTTAAGTCTTTAGTCCATTTTGAATTGATTTTTGTATGAGATAGGGGCCCAATTTCATTTTTTTGCAAGTGGGTATTCAGCTTTCTGGCATCATTTATAGAAGAGCTTATCTTCTCCACAGTGTGTGTTCTTGCACTCTTGTCAAAGATCAGTGCACTGCATATGCTTGTGTTTGCTTTTAGACAGAATGCATAACATTGAAAGCATGGACATCATGTAAGAGAAGGAAGGTGGTGGTATTCCAACCTGACGAAATGGAGGGCAGTGCCACAAGTAATAACTTAATGAATAGGCAGGATTGTTTGAGGTGGTATCAAACTTCAAACTTTAACATTTATAACTATTACTTATTAAAAGGTGATGATTCCCAGATATACTCTCCCCACCCCCTGCCTGCCCCAATTCAGTCCAGGAGGTTTAATGTGGATCACAAGTAATTTCTGAACTACACTTTGAGAAATGTTGGAAAAAATTTGGCAGGTGCTGCATGTCTTTGCCTTTTTTAGATCATGCTAATATAATTGCTTTAAAAACTATGGATTTCCTAAGTGTCAATGTATAATCCATTCAATTATATAAAAGCCAGGCCCCCAAATCTCTTTGAAATAAGCTTTTATCTACCTTGGATTCTCTGTGAAGCTACTGAGGGATGATTGCCTTAGATTCCTAGAAGTCCCGCTGTTGAAATAGAGAAAGATAGACTCTTAAAATCTTTAGAAGGCCTTCTCTCTTCAAGGATCTATGAGATTCCACCTTAAATCTCCTTTACTTCTTAATATAGGGTCTTAGAGCTCTATGCTAGATTGTATTTCTGTTCCAAAGCCACTTGAGAATTGTTTGTCACCTACAGTAGGTTTCTACAACTGATGGGAGAAGATGAACCAAGACTTATGAAAAGAAACTAAGAAAACCATTTAGGGATCATTCAAACCTGAAGCTTTGTAATGCTTCAGCTATTGATTTGAATTCCCTTTAATCCAAACTTTTTTTTCTCTTTCAGAGATATCTGTTAAATCACTTTTGATAAAAGTCTTTATAGACTTTTGAGTAGAGCATGAATGCTTGGATCTGGGCTTTTTTTTTTTTTTAATCTTGACATTATACCCTCTATTGTCAGGCTAGAAGCTGAAAGGAATTTGTTGCTGTTGATCCTTGTGCTCCTGTAGTCTTAGTTGCTTCTCAACATCCTGAGCCAATAGAAATTCAGATTCCGTAGCAGTCCCAATGTACTCAGAAAATAAAGTTACAAAAGAGTAAAATTTAAAGTCAAAGAAAAAAAAATAATAAATTTTTTTCCTTTCTTTGGCCTTTAGCTGACAGTTGAAATCTCCTTTCTTTCCTGGCAATTTCACCAGAGGTGGACTCTGACAAACCTTGGCAAATGCTTTTAAGCATGATGAATAATTCTTGGTTAGTATTTAAAACACATTTCATTGTTTCTGCAAATTCTACTCTTCTTTATTGTCCTTGAGAAATTAGAAGAACTGATTCATAAGAATAAAACACATATTCTTACCTCTTATTTGGTTGAAAGTAATACCAATGGAGGTTTTGTGGGAAGGTATTGTTTTATCTCATTTGTTTCTGACCCAAAATGAAATGAATCTTAAACTTGAGTTCTACTCTGAGATTTGGTGCTATAGGCCAAGTCTATCTGCAAACAGATCTTTTGACAATTGTTGATGTCATTTCCCAGGCACAATAGAAAATGAGACTGATATTCAATACTTAGAGGACCAAGGTCCCTCATTAACAAACTCTCATTAAGTAATGCTTTTTGATGAGACGTTAAAGAACACTGAGTTTTTTCTAGGTTTTGAAAGTAAGAGCTCACACTCATTATGCTAGCAAAAAATAAATTACTCACTGGATTAAATGTGCAAATGTAATTTTTGGTCAGGTAAGGAGATGAAGGCTTGGTGGACATGACATATCATAAATTAAAGCAAAAACAATGAAATTTAAACAATAGAGCACTGAAAATAAACATGATGTATTTGGATTTGGCCTCCAAATTTTTGTGGCCTCCTCAAGATCTAACATAAGGTTTCCATAGTGCTGGAAAAATTAAAATTAATGAGGATTCACACACACACACACACACACACACACACGCGCGCGCGCGCGCGCGCGCGCGCGCGCGCGCGCGCGTATCCTAGAGAATATGGGAAAATCTGAGCAAAAAAAGTGCTGAAACATGATATACTTGGGCTTTCCCTTCTACTTGCCAAAGAAGCATAACTGTCCTCAAAGGCATAAGTCACTGAAGATGATGTTTGTAAGGAAAAGTGAATGAATGAAAGGGCAAGCCATTGTTACTATCAAACATTTCTCCCTGGGATGTAAAATGAGTTTGGATGTCATCAAGGATATGTTTTGGCAGGGAGAGGGAAGTAGATTTAGCCTGACATAAACAATATCCAGTCTTCAGCAAATCTACTGAATGCCTTCAATGTTTCAGGGAAGTAGTTGGGTGACCAACTGTCCCAGTTTGCCTGGGACTGAATGGTTTTCTGGGATGTGAGACTTTGAATGATAAAACTGGAAAAATCTTGGACAAATTGATACAAGTTGGTCACCCGAGTAATGAGAGAACTAAGCAGAAGTCAGATCGCCTTGCAGTACAGATCATCACCCCAATTAGTAGATATATCGCTCCTCTTAGGCAGAGCCTTGAGAAAACACAAAATGGCAGGAAGCCTCACCTTTCAGTCAAGTAGAACTATGTTGTATCTCCCTCACAGGAGCCTTCCTCTCCTCGGAACTAAGACTCTAAACCTGCAGAGATCAGAAGCAACATTTTTGTAAGTGGATGATTAGGTGTAATAATGAGAAGAGCAACTCTCACTTCTCTGGGTTGCTGCAACTATATACTCTGTGAGGTAAAAAAAAAAAAAAAGAGAGAGAGAGAGCTGTGCATCTTGGTAGCTGATTCAGAGTATATATTACGTCTCATAGAAGAGCACCTATTGTCTATCTCACATTTGTCACCCAACTGGGTCTTTGACAGCCATCCCAACCATTCTATAATGTCAGCTACCTCTAGTAAATAATTTGGGCCTTAGCCCATTGCATCACTCTTTTGGCTGTGAAATGAGTTCCTTTGTTAGAACAATGTTGTCTGGGATTCTGTGACAGAGAATAGGCATTCAGTAAGTTCATTGATGATGATGATGGTGGAAGATTTGTAGGCAGAGAAGGCAAATCCATATCTAGAATGAGTGTCTATTCCAGTGAAGACCAATCACTGCTCCCTCCATGATTGAAGGTGTTTAATAAAATCAACCTGCCTTTTTATGGCTGCTATTCCTCTAGGAAATGGTGTATACCAGGGTTCAATGTAGGTTTCTCCTGTTGACAGGCTGGGTACTTAGCAGTGGTGGCAGCTAGGTTAGTTGTGGTAAAAAGAATCCATGTGTTTGAAGTCCTGCCAACTTCCATATCTGCTACTATGGTCACTTTCTTCATGAGCTCAATGAATAAATTGCAGGTTGGCCAAGGAAAGAGGTTGGTATACCCACAGTGGCTCATCTTGCCCAACTGATTATAGGGAATTGCAATCTTATGCTCAGGATGAGCATTCACATGGGAAAAAAATTTCCTTGCATTCTGCGTCTATTATTAAGCAGGTACATCAACATGTCTCTTTTCTAAACCTTATTAGTTATTTAATTTTGTACCTTTTAAGTTCTAGACCACCAGTCCTAATTGTTAGCCCATGAATTTGTAGACCTAAATATATGGCCATATCTTCTTCTAGGCAGAGTGAACAACTAAATTTATTTTCCCTATAGTCCTTCAGGGCCATCTGTGACTAGGATTGTGATTCTACATCAGTTTACCTCAGCAATTTGCATCTCTAAACCAGGTTCAAATTTTTCTTCCTTGATCAAATTGAATTCCTTATGAGACTATCGGTGTAAGTGAAGGAGAGGCAGCACTAAAGTAGATGGCATGGAAGTCTGAGCCACCTGCTTTGGAACTCATTTTGTGCCTTCAGAATCTGCTCAAGGTAGATCTTGCATAAATCATATCTTTTTGATGATGAACATACTTTCCCACACCCAAATTTGTGGGTTGATGGGTCAGATTACACTCAATTCATGATGGGCAGTTCAGGTCACCAGGTCATTTGGTGTTCTTTGGTCAGGCACTTGATCTTGATTAGGGCACAATGAAATTCAGCATATCCCCAAGCCTAGAAAGCTGCACTATGATTCTCCTATTGAGACTTGCCAGAGGATTCACACAGTATTTTAACTTTCTGTAGATCCCACCAGCATCATTGAATCTGCTGGATGAAAAGGCTCAATTGATAACAGGGTGCACAAGCCACGACCCGCTTCAGAGTCCTTTCTGGTTCTAGGTCCCACTCAACATTAGCGGCCTAACAGCTTAGTCATTAAATGAGTTAGAATAGCAGACCAAGATAGCATATGCTGCTCCCAAAATCCAGATGGCACTGATGGCTAATGCTATATAGCCACTTGTCTAGAACATACTGCCCAGATATTTGGCTTAACATTATTCTACACGTTTCTGTGAAGGAATTTTTTTGAATATGAGATTAACATTAAACTCAAAAGAATTTGGGAAAAGCAGATTATCCTCCATAATGTAGTGAGCCTCAGTTGAAGTCCTTAACAGAAACATTGACTCCCCAGAAAATATGGAATTCTGCCAGCAGATTGCATTTGGGACTTGAAATGCAACACTGACTGTTCCCTGGGTCCCCAGACTTCCTAAGCACCCCTAAGATTTTGGACATCCAAGCTTCCACAAACATGTAAATTAAGAAATCAGTAATTTGTAAAAATAAAACGAACGAACAAATACATAAATAGATACATACATACATACATAAATCCGCCTATCTCCCGAGATGCAGAAGATGCAGGGCAGAAATGTAGAAGGGTGTGTCCACCGAAAAAGGGTAGGACGAAGCCCCCTAGGGATGGCAAAAAGGGAGGGGCGGCCCGGACCTCTGGTGGGGAACGCGGGGTTCCCTTAGCAGTTTGGGGAACTACCTCCCCCCGCAGCACCCAGGGTTCGATCCGGTCCCCCGGTTGAGGGCGCCTATTACACCGGCCGCCCCCCCCCCCCCCAAGGACGCTGGGGACTTGCACCTGTGCGGGAGAACGTAAGAGACACGCCCCTGCGATCACGGGGTGCTGCCTGTAAGGCGCGAGACCCCTTTTCCTAATTTTCGAAGGCGGACGGACGGGGGCGGGTGGGGGTGGGGAGGGGGGCGAGGTGGCTCGCACTACGGGGGTGGGGGTGGAGTTCCGAGAGTAGCCCCGGGGGACGGGAGGTTCCCCCCACACCGAATAGGGAGGATGGGGCGGGCTAAAAACATTTAATTAATTAATTAAAAAAAAAAAAAAAGCCTACAGCACCCGGTATTCCCAGGCGGTCTCCCATCCAAGTACTAACCAGGCCCGACCCTGCTTAGCTTCCGAGATCAGACGGGATCGGGCGCGTTCAGGGTGGTATGGCCGTACACACTGGAGCGCGCCTCCCGGAGACTCAAGAGTCCGAGCCGGGCCTCCAGGCCCGCGGAGCCGTGGGGCCTCTGGCTGACCTGGTGCTCAGCTCCCTCCACCCTCCGCCCCGCCCGCCCCGCCCGCCTGCCCGCCTGCCCGCCTGCCCGCCTGCCCGCCTGCCCGCCCACCTTCTGAGCTTGCAGGAGATGCCAGATGAGATGCGGGAGGGCGGCTCGCGGTGGGGGTGCGATGTGCTGGGTGGCTAGAAAGGGGGCGCCCTCCCCAACTCGGCTCCCCTAGGGTTAGTGCACTTCACATCCCCACGGCAGCCTCTTGTTGTGGAGAATCCAAGTGGTAAACACACACTTAGTTGTGACCAAAAAGTGTGCATGTGCCAAGGCAGGGTCCAGGGAGGCCCACAGCAAGCCCAAGGTCTCATGCTACGTGTCCTGGGAGAGCACAGAAGGTGATATGGCACGGGTGGTCACACCTTCCTTTCCTTCATTTCACTCTCTTAGGGGTGAAGACCTATAAAAGTGGCCCAGAGCCGTGTGACTCTCCCAGGATCATGGTGCTGAAAGCCAGGCCTGCTTGAAGTGGCCATTCCGGCCACATCCAACCCCGTCTTATACTTTGGCCACCTCTGACTTTTTGCATCTTATTGGGCACACGTCACACTGCCCACAGGTGTGGCAGTTTTTAGGTCATATACACCTGCCCAGGTCTCTAGAAAATTGTTTCTTGCATCATCCCTCCTGTGTGGGCAGGGTCCCTGGGAAGGCCCAGGAGGACACAATGGCTTTGCCAGGACACTAAAACGATCAGGCAGACACAGGTCTAACTTGGCTCTCCTGAACGCTGGGACCCTGGTGGCCAGAACGGGGAGCCGTGGGGGAAAGCCGAGTTGGAAAACTTGGAGTGTTTATGGGGGTGTCAGTCCAAAGCCCTGAGGGGTTTCCAGGTAAGTCTGCTTTAAAAGAAAACATACAGGTAATGGAATCTTGCAAACTTTATGTCACTGCCTCAGTCACAGGACAATACAGAAGTTAGAACTCTCCTCACCAGGCACCCACATTCCCGGGACAGGCCCCTATCACCTCACTGGACTGGAGACCTTGGAGAGAGCCGGATGTCCTCCACTGGTCTCCAGATGGTCTCAGGGTGTGTCTTTGGATGAGCTTACCACAAAAGCTGTTTCACTCAACGCAGACAGTGGCTCTAGACTCCCTTCTGACGCCTGCTGTCATTCAGCAGTGTGTAGCCTCAGGTGAGGTATGGCAGCCTAGTGCTGGCCAATCCCAGGGTTGCCACAAGTGGGAGCACTTGAGGGCATCACATCAGTCCTTGTTACTGCGTGCGTGCGTGGTGTGTGTGTGTGTGTGTGTGTGAGTGTGAGTGTGAGTGTGAGTGTGAGTGTGAGTGTGAGTGTGTGTGCGCGCGTGTGTGTGTGTGTGTGTGTGTGTGTGAGTGCGCTCGCGCGTGCGCCCGCCCACGTGCCTTGGAGTGGAAGAGACTGCAGGCGTGCCTTGGAGTGGAAGAAACTGCAGGCGGGGTGGTTTGCTGGGTCTCTCAAGTGCCTATCTCAGGTCGTGGGGGGCACAAGAGGAAGTGAGTGCTGGGCACCAATCTCCCCTTCCCCTCTGGAAATCCTAGGCGTCAAGGGGTCATGTTATTCCTTCGTGGCTGGAAGTCTATTCAGACAGCCCTGTCCACCAGATCAGGGAAAATGACTTTATGGTGGGTTTTCCTACTGTGGTGAGGCCCAGGCAGTTTTCTATAATGGCCCGCACACCAGGCGTTGCCTATCAGGGCGCCACCCAGGAGATCATGAGGAGGTCATGGAGACTCTGTAATAGTTCACCTCTCTAGGTGAACTATTACAACTTCTTCCAAACCTTGTCTGGGAGTTAGAGACCAGACCCCCAGCAGCCAGAGTGGGCCCAGAGTTGAGGGAGGGTACGGAGGGCGCTGTGCCCACGGGATGAAGATGACCAAGGAGAGCCAGGTTTCAGATTCCCCCTTCCTCCCTCCCTCCCTCCCTCCCTCCCTCCCTTCCTCTATCTTAATCCTCTGCCAGGATATTTTCCCATTGATTCTTAGGGTGAGTGGAAGAGGCCCCGAGAGGCAGGGAGAAACATTGATGTGAGGGAGACAGGTGGATTGCTGGCCTCCCGCAGGCGCCCTGAAGGGGCAGGGATCCAGCCTGCAAGGGAGGTAAGTGCCCTTGACCCCAATCGAACCCGCGACCCTTCCATCCACAGGCCTGCGCTCTGTCCACTGAGCCAAACCCGCTGGAGCCTGTTCCCCTAGTCAGTGTAACAGACACATCCCTCCAATCCACTGGTGC
The DNA here is from genome assembly GCA_026230045.1 of Corynorhinus townsendii. Taxonomy (NCBI): domain Eukaryota; kingdom Metazoa; phylum Chordata; class Mammalia; order Chiroptera; family Vespertilionidae; genus Corynorhinus; species Corynorhinus townsendii. The sequence continues at coordinate 96,126,040 of JAPDVU010000007.1, read as the reverse complement.
CCTCTGCGAGGCGGGAGACACCTTTCCCTGATTGGGGGTGGAGGTCGCGGTGGCCGGGTGGGGAGGCTCCCGTGGGTCCGATCCCAGAGTACACCCAGGGCTCCTCCCCACCACCAACATCGCCAAGGCGAGGTTGGGAGTGGCTGAGCCACTCTCCTGGGCTCAGGGTGGGTGTTTGGGGTGGGGAGGTGGAGTGTTGCAGAGTGGCAGGAAGGGGTGCGGGTGTCCTAGTGCGCCTCAGGGCCCTGCATTGGCCAGGGGGGCGAGGAAAAAAAAGAAATGAAAAGAGCCTAGGGCACCCGGTAATCCCATGTCCCGAGCTACAAAAGATGCAGGAGGGCGCCTCCCGTTGGGGATGCGGTTCCCTGAAATGCGGGGAAGGGGGTGTCCAGCGCAAATGGGAAGGACGAAGCCCCCTAGGGATGGCAAAAAGCGAGGGGCGTCCGGGGTCTCTGGTGGGGTCCGCGGGGTTCCCTTAGCAGTTTGGGGAGCTACCCCCTCCCGCAGCACCCAGGGTTCGATCCGATCCCTTGCTTGTGGGGCGCCTGTTACACCGGCCGCCCCCCCCACCCCCCCCAAGGACGCTGGGGACTTGCACCTGTGCGGGAGAACGTAAGAGACACGCCCCTGCGATCACGGGGTGCTGCCTGTAAGGCGCGAGACCCCTTTTCCTAATTTTCGAAGGCGGACGGACGGGGGGCGGGTGGGGGTGGGGAGGGGGGCGAGGTGGCTCGCACTACGGGGGTGGGGGTGGAGTTCCGAGAGTAGCCCCGGGGGACGGGAGGTTCCCCCCACAATGAATAGGGAGGATGGGGCGGGCTAAAAACATTTAACTAAAAAAAAAAAAAAAAAAAGCCTACAGCACCAGGTATTCCCAGGCGGTCTCCCATCCAAGTACTAACCAGGCCCGACCCTGCTTAGCTTCCGAGATCAGACGAGATCGGGAGCGTTCAGGGTGGTATGGCCTTAGACACTGGGGCGCGCCTCCCGGAGACTCAAGAGTCCGAGCCGGGCCTCCAGGCCCGCGGAGCCGTGGGGCCTCTGGCTGACCTGGTGCTCAGCTCCCTCCACCCTCCGCCCCGCCCGCCCCGCCCGCCTGCCCGCCTGCCCGCCTGCACGCCTGCCCGCCTGCCCGCCCACCTTCTGAGCTGGCAGGAGATGCCAGATGAGATGCGAGTGGGCGGCTCGCGGTGGGGGTGCGATGTGCTGGGTGGCTAGAAAGGGGGCGCCCTCCCCAACTCGGCTCCCCTAGGGTTAGTGCACTTCACATCCCCACGGCAGCCTCTTGTTGTGGAGAATCCAAGTGGTAAACACACACTTAGTTGTGACCAAAAAGTGTGCATGTGCCAAGGCAGGGTCCAGGGAGGCCCACAGCAAGCCCAAGGTCTCATGCTACGTGTCCGGGGAGAGCACAGAAGGTGATATGGCACGGGTGGTCACACCTTCCTTTCCTTCATTTCACTCTCTTAGGGGTGAAGACCTATAAAAGTGGCCCAGAGCCGTGTGACTCTCCCAGGATCATGGTGCTGAAAGCCAGGCCTGCTTGAAGTGGCCATTCCGGCCACATCCAACCCCGTCTTATACTTTGGCCACCTCTGACTTTTTGCATCTTATTGGGCACACGTCACACTGCCCACAGGTGTGGCAGTTTTTAGGTCATATACACCTGCCCAGGTCTCTAGAAAATTGTTTCTTGCATCATCCCTCCTGTGTGGGCAGGGTCCCTGGGAAGGCCCAGGAGGACACAATGGCTTTGCCAGGACACTAAAACGATCAGGCAGACACAGGTCTAACTTGGCTCTCCTGAACGCTGGGACCCTGGTGGCCAGAACGGGGAGCCGTGGGGGAAAGCCGAGTTGGAAAACTTGGAGTGTTTATGGGGGTGTCAGTCCAAAGCCCTGAGGGGTTTCCAGGTAAGTCTGCTTTAAAAGAAAACATACAGGTAATGGAATCTTGCAAACTTTATGTCACTGCCTCAGTCACAGGACAATACAGAAGCTAGAACTCTCCTCACCAGGCACCCACATTCCCGGGACAGGCCCCTATCACCTCACTGGACTGGAGACCTTGGAGAGAGCCGGATGTCCTCCACTGGTCTCCAGATGGTCTCAGGGTGTGTCTTTGGATGAGCTTACCACAAAAGCTGTTTCACTCAACGCAGACAGTGGCTCTAGACTCCCTTCTGACGCCTGCTGTCATTCAGCAGTGTGTAGCCTCAGGTGAGGTATGGCAGCCTAGTGCTGGCCAATCCCAGGGTTGCCACAAGTGGGAGCACTTGAGGGCATCACATCAGTCCTTGTTACTGCGTGCGTGCGTGGTGTGTGTGTGTGTGTGTGTGAGTGTGAGTGTGAGTGTGAGTGTGAGTGTGTGTGCGCGTGTGTGTGTGTGTGTGTGTGTGTGTGTGTGAGTGCGCTCGCGCGTGCGCCCGCCCACGTGCCTTGGAGTGGAAGAGACTGCAGGCGTGCCTTGGAGTGGAAGAAACTGCAGGCGGGGTGGTTTGCTGGGTCTCTCAAGTGCCTATCTCAGGTCGTGGGGGGCACAAGAGGAAGTGAGTGCTGGGCACCAATCTCCCCTTCCCCTCTGGAAATCCTAGGCGTCAAGGGGTCATGTTATTCCTTCGTGGCTGGAAGTCTATTCAGACAGCCCTGTCCACCAGATCAGGGAAAATGACTTTATGGTGGGTTTTCCTACTGTGGTGAGGCCCAGGCAGTTTTCTATAATGGCCCGCACACCAGGCGTTGCCTATCAGGGCGCCACCCAGGAGATCATGAGGAGGTCATGGAGACTCTGTAATAGTTCACCTCTCTAGGTGAACTATTACAACTTCTTCCAAACCTTGTCTGGGAGTTAGAGACCAGACCCCCAGCAGCCAGAGTGGGCCCAGAGTTGAGGGAGGGTACGGAGGGCGCTGTGCCCACGGGATGAAGATGACCAAGGAGAGCCAGGTTTCAGATTCCCCCTCCCTCCCTCCCTCCCTCCCTTCCTCCCTCCCTCCCTCCCTCCCTCCCTTCCTCTATCTTAATCCTCTGCCAGGATATTTTCCCATTGATTCTTAGGGTGAGTGGAAGAGGCCCCGAGAGGCAGGGAGAAACATTGATGTGAGGGAGACAGGTGGATTGCTGGCCTCCCGCAGGCGCCCTGAGGGGGCAGGGATCCAGCCTGCAAGGGAGGTAAGTGCCCTTGACCCCAATCGAACCCGCGACCCTTCCATCCACAGGCCTGCGCTCTGTCCACTGAGCCAAACCCGCTGGAGCCTGTTCCCCTAGTCAGTGTAACAGACACATCCCTCCAATCCACTGGTGCCCTCTGCGAGGCGGGAGACACCTTTCCCTGATTGGGGGTGGAGGTCGTGGTGGCCGGGTGGGGAGGCTCCCGTGGGTCCGATCCCAGAGTACACCCAGGGCTCCTCCCCACCACCAACATCGCCAAGGCGAGGTTGGGAGTGGCTGAGCCACTCTCCTGGGCTCAGGGTGGGTGTTTGGGGTGGGGAGGTGGAGTGTTGCAGAGTGGCAGGAAGGGGTGCGGGTGTCCTAGTGCGCCTCACGGCCCTGCATTGGCCAGGGGGGCGAGGAAAAAAAAGAAATGAAAAGAGCCTAGGGCACCCGGTAATCCCATGTCCCGAGCTACAAAAGATGCAGGAGGGCGCCTCCCGTTGGGGATGCGGTTCCCTGAAATGCGGGGAAGGGGGTGTCCAGCGCAAATGGGAAGGACGAAGCCCCCTAGGGATGGCAAAAAGCGAGGGGCGTCCGGGGTCTCTGGTGGGGTCCGCGGGGTTCCCTTAGCAGTTTGGGGAGCTACCCCCTCCCGCAGCACCCAGGGTTCGATCCGATCCCTTGCTTGTGGGGCGCCTGTTACACCGGCCGCCCCCCCCACCCCCCCCAAGGACGCTGGGGACTTGCACCTGTGCGGGAGAACGTAAGAGACACGCCCCTGCGATCACGGGGTGCTGCCTGTAAGGCGCGAGACCCCTTTTCCTAATTTTCGAAGGCGGACGGACGGGGGGCGGGTGGGGGTGGGGAGGGGGGCGAGGTGGCTCGCACTACGGGGGTGGGGGTGGAGTTCCGAGAGTAGCCCCGGGGGACGGGAGGTTCCCCCCACACCGAATAGGGAGGATGGGGCGGGCTAAAAACATTTAATTAAAAAAAAAAAAAAAAAAAGCCTACAGCACCAGGTATTCCCAGGCGGTCTCCCATCCAAGTACTAACCAGGCCCGACCCTGCTTAGCTTCCGAGATCAGACGAGATCGGGCGCGTTCAGGGTGGTATGGCCGTAGACACTGGGGCGCGCCTCCCGGAGACTCAAGAGTCCGAGCCGGGCCTCCAGGCCCGCGGAGCCGTGGGGCCTCTGGCTGACCTGGTGCTCAGCTCCCTCCACCCTCCGCCCCGCCCGCCCCGCCCGCCTGCCCGCCTGCCCGCCTGCACGCCTGCCCGCCTGCCCGCCCACCTTCTGAGCTGGCAGGAGATGCCAGATGAGATGCGAGTGGGCGGCTCGCGGTGGGGGTGCGATGTGCTGGGTGGCTAGAAAGGGGGCGCCCTCCCCAACTCGGCTCCCCTAGGGTTAGTGCACTTCACATCCCCACGGCAGCCTCTTGTTGTGGAGAATCCAAGTGGTAAACACACACTTAGTTGTGACCAAAAAGTGTGCATGTGCCAAGGCAGGGTCCAGGGAGGCCCACAGCAAGCCCAAGGTCTCATGCTACGTGTCCGGGGAGAGCACAGAAGGTGATATGGCACGGGTGGTCACACCTTCCTTTCCTTCATTTCACTCTCTTAGGGGTGAAGACCTATAAAAGTGGCCCAGAGCCGTGTGACTCTCCCAGGATCATGGTGCTGAAAGCCAGGCCTGCTTGAAGTGGCCATTCCGGCCACATCCAACCCCGTCTTATACTTTGGCCACCTCTGACTTTTTGCATCTTATTGGGCACACGTCACACTGCCCACAGGTGTGGCAGTTTTTAGGTCATATACACCTGCCCAGGTCTCTAGAAAATTGTTTCTTGCATCATCCCTCCTGTGTGGGCAGGGTCCCTGGGAAGGCCCAGGAGGACACAATGGCTTTGCCAGGACACTAAAACGATCAGGCAGACACAGGTCTAACTTGGCTCTCCTGAACGCTGGGACCCTGGTGGCCAGAACGGGGAGCCGTGGGGGAAAGCCGAGTTGGAAAACTTGGAGTGTTTATGGGGGTGTCAGTCCAAAGCCCTGAGGGGTTTCCAGGTAAGTCTGCTTTAAAAGAAAACATACAGGTAATGGAATCTTGCAAACTTTATGTCACTGCCTCAGTCACAGGACAATACAGAAGCTAGAACTCTCCTCACCAGGCACCCACATTCCCGGGACAGGCCCCTATCACCTCACTGGACTGGAGACCTTGGAGAGAGCCGGATGTCCTCCACTGGTCTCCAGATGGTCTCAGGGTGTGTCTTTGGATGAGCTTACCACAAAAGCTGTTTCACTCAACGCAGACAGTGGCTCTAGACTCCCTTCTGACGCCTGCTGTCATTCAGCAGTGTGTAGCCTCAGGTGAGGTATGGCAGCCTAGTGCTGGCCAATCCCAGGGTTGCCACAAGTGGGAGCACTTGAGGGCATCACATCAGTCCTTGTTACTGCGTGCGTGCGTGGTGTGTGTGTGTGTGTGTGTGAGTGTGAGTGTGAGTGTGAGTGTGAGTGTGTGTGCGCGTGTGTGTGTGTGTGTGTGTGTGTGTGTGTGTGAGTGCGCTCGCGCGTGCGCCCGCCCACGTGCCTTGGAGTGGAAGAGACTGCAGGCGTGCCTTGGAGTGGAAGAAACTGCAGGCGGGGTGGTTTGCTGGGTCTCTCAAGTGCCTATCTCAGGTCGTGGGGGGCACAAGAGGAAGTGAGTGCTGGGCACCAATCTCCCCTTCCCCTCTGGAAATCCTAGGCGTCAAGGGGTCATGTTATTCCTTCGTGGCTGGAAGTCTATTCAGACAGCCCTGTCCACCAGATCAGGGAAAATGACTTTATGGTGGGTTTTCCTACTGTGGTGAGGCCCAGGCAGTTTTCTATAATGGCCCGCACACCAGGCGTTGCCTATCAGGGCGCCACCCAGGAGATCATGAGGAGGTCATGGAGACTCTGTAATAGTTCACCTCTCTAGGTGAACTATTACAACTTCTTCCAAACCTTGTCTGGGAGTTAGAGACCAGACCCCCAGCAGCCAGAGTGGGCCCAGAGTTGAGGGAGGGTACGGAGGGCGCTGTGCCCACGGGATGAAGATGACCAAGGAGAGCCAGGTTTCAGATTCCCCCTCCCTCCCTCCCTCCCTCCCTCCCTCCCTCCCTCCCTCCCTCCCTCCCTCCCTCCCTTCCTCTATCTTAATCCTCTGCCAGGATATTTTCCCATTGATTCTTAGGGTGAGTGGAAGAGGCCCCGAGAGGCAGGGAGAAACATTGATGTGAGGGAGACAGGTGGATTGCTGGCCTCCCGCAGGCGCCCTGAGGGGGCAGGGATCCAGCCTGCAAGGGAGGTAAGTGCCCTTGACCCCAATCGAACCCGCGACCCTTCCATCCACAGGCCTGCGCTCTGTCCACTGAGCCAAACCCGCTGGAGCCTGTTCCCCTAGTCAGTGTAACAGACACATCCCTCCAATCCACTGGTGCCCTCTGCGAGGCGGGAGACACCTTTCCCTGATTGGGGGTGGAGGTCGCGGTGGCCGGGTGGGGAGGCTCCCGTGGGTCCGATCCCAGAGTACACCCAGGGCTCCTCCCCACCACCAACATCGCCAAGGCGAGGTTGGGAGTGGCTGAGCCACTCTCCTGGGCTCAGGGTGGGTGTTTGGGGTGGGGAGGTGGAGTGTTGCAGAGTGGCAGGAAGGGGTGCGGGTGTCCTAGTGCGCCTCACGGCCCTGCATTGGCCAGGGGGGCGAGGAAAAAAAAGAAATGAAAAGAGCCTAGGGCACCCGGTAATCCCATGTCCCGAGCTACAAAAGATGCAGGAGGGCGCCTCCCGTTGGGGATGCGGTTCCCTGAAATGCGGGGAAGGGGGTGTCCAGCGCAAATGGGAAGGACGAAGCCCCCTAGGGATGGCAAAAAGCGAGGGGCGTCCGGGGTCTCTGGTGGGGTCCGCGGGGTTCCCTTAGCAGTTTGGGGAGCTACCCCCTCCCGCAGCACCCAGGGTTCGATCCGATCCCTTGCTTGTGGGGCGCCTGTTACACCGGCCGCCCCCCCCACCCCCCCCAAGGACGCTGGGGACTTGCACCTGTGCGGGAGAACGTAAGAGACACGCCCCTGCGATCACGGGGTGCTGCCTGTAAGGCGCGAGACCCCTTTTCCTAATTTTCGAAGGCGGACGGACGGGGGGCGGGTGGGGGTGGGGAGGGGGGCGAGGTGGCTCGCACTACGGGGGTGGGGGTGGAGTTCCGAGAGTAGCCCCGGGGGACGGGAGGTTCCCCCCACACCGAATAGGGAGGATGGGGCGGGCTAAAAACATTTAATTAAAAAAAAAAAAAAAAAAAGCCTACAGCACCAGGTATTCCCAGGCGGTCTCCCATCCAAGTACTAACCAGGCCCGACCCTGCTTAGCTTCCGAGATCAGACGAGATCGGGCGCGTTCAGGGTGGTATGGCCGTAGACACTGGGGCGCGCCTCCCGGAGACTCAAGAGTCCGAGCCGGGCCTCCAGGCCCGCGGAGCCGTGGGGCCTCTGGCTGACCTGGTGCTCAGCTCCCTCCACCCTCCGCCCCGCCCGCCCCGCCCGCCTGCCCGCCTGCCCGCCTGCACGCCTGCCCGCCTGCCCGCCCACCTTCTGAGCTGGCAGGAGATGCCAGATGAGATGCGAGTGGGCGGCTCGCGGTGGGGGTGCGATGTGCTGGGTGGCTAGAAAGGGGGCGCCCTCCCCAACTCGGCTCCCCTAGGGTTAGTGCACTTCACATCCCCACGGCAGCCTCTTGTTGTGGAGAATCCAAGTGGTAAACACACACTTAGTTGTGACCAAAAAGTGTGCATGTGCCAAGGCAGGGTCCAGGGAGGCCCACAGCAAGCCCAAGGTCTCATGCTACGTGTCCGGGGAGAGCACAGAAGGTGATATGGCACGGGTGGTCACACCTTCCTTTCCTTCATTTCACTCTCTTAGGGGTGAAGACCTATAAAAGTGGCCCAGAGCCGTGTGACTCTCCCAGGATCATGGTGCTGAAAGCCAGGCCTGCTTGAAGTGGCCATTCCGGCCACATCCAACCCCGTCTTATACTTTGGCCACCTCTGACTTTTTGCATCTTATTGGGCACACGTCACACTGCCCACAGGTGTGGCAGTTTTTAGGTCATATACACCTGCCCAGGTCTCTAGAAAATTGTTTCTTGCATCATCCCTCCTGTGTGGGCAGGGTCCCTGGGAAGGCCCAGGAGGACACAATGGCTTTGCCAGGACACTAAAACGATCAGGCAGACACAGGTCTAACTTGGCTCTCCTGAACGCTGGGACCCTGGTGGCCAGAACGGGGAGCCGTGGGGGAAAGCCGAGTTGGAAAACTTGGAGTGTTTATGGGGGTGTCAGTCCAAAGCCCTGAGGGGTTTCCAGGTAAGTCTGCTTTAAAAGAAAACATACAGGTAATGGAATCTTGCAAACTTTATGTCACTGCCTCAGTCACAGGACAATACAGAAGCTAGAACTCTCCTCACCAGGCACCCACATTCCCGGGACAGGCCCCTATCACCTCACTGGACTGGAGACCTTGGAGAGAGCCGGATGTCCTCCACTGGTCTCCAGATGGTCTCAGGGTGTGTCTTTGGATGAGCTTACCACAAAAGCTGTTTCACTCAACGCAGACAGTGGCTCTAGACTCCCTTCTGACGCCTGCTGTCATTCAGCAGTGTGTAGCCTCAGGTGAGGTATGGCAGCCTAGTGCTGGCCAATCCCAGGGTTGCCACAAGTGGGAGCACTTGAGGGCATCACATCAGTCCTTGTTACTGCGTGCGTGCATGGTGTGTGTGTGTGTGTGTGTGAGTGTGAGTGTGAGTGTGAGTGTGAGTGTGTGTGCGCGTGTGTGTGTGTGTGTGTGTGTGTGTGTGTGAGTGCGCTCGCGCGTGCGCCCGCCCACGTGCCTTGGAGTGGAAGAGACTGCAGGCGTGCCTTGGAGTGGAAGAAACTGCAGGCGGGGTGGTTTGCTGGGTCTCTCAAGTGCCTATCTCAGGTCGTGGGGGGCACAAGAGGAAGTGAGTGCTGGGCACCAATCTCCCCTTCCCCTCTGGAAATCCTAGGCGTCAAGGGGTCATGTTATTCCTTCGTGGCTGGAAGTCTATTCAGACAGCCCTGTCCACCAGATCAGGGAAAATGACTTTATGGTGGGTTTTCCTACTGTGGTGAGGCCCAGGCAGTTTTCTATAATGGCCCGCACACCAGGCGTTGCCTATCAGGGCGCCACCCAGGAGATCATGAGGAGGTCATGGAGACTCTGTAATAGTTCACCTCTCTAGGTGAACTATTACAACTTCTTCCAAACCTTGTCTGGGAGTTAGAGACCAGACCCCCAGCAGCCAGAGTGGGCCCAGAGTTGAGGGAGGGTACGGAGGGCGCTGTGCCCACGGGATGAAGATGACCAAGGAGAGCCAGGTTTCAGATTCCCCCTCCCTCCCTCCCTCCCTCCCTTCCTCCCTCCCTCCCTCCCTCCCTCCCTTCCTCTATCTTAATCCTCTGCCAGGATATTTTCCCATTGATTCTTAGGGTGAGTGGAAGAGGCCCCGAGAGGCAGGGAGAAACATTGATGTGAGGGAGACAGGTGGATTGCTGGCCTCCCGCAGGCGCCCTGAGGGGGCAGGGATCCAGCCTGCAAGGGAGGTAAGTGCCCTTGACCCCAATCGAACCCGCGACCCTTCCATCCACAGGCCTGCGCTCTGTCCACTGAGCCAAACCCGCTGGAGCCTGTTCCCCTAGTCAGTGTAACAGACACATCCCTCCAATCCACTGGTGCCCTCTGCGAGGCGGGAGACACCTTTCCCTGATTGGGGGTGGAGGTCGCGGTGGCCGGGTGGGGAGGCTCCCGTGGGTCCGATCCCAGAGTACACCCAGGGCTCCTCCCCACCACCAACATCGCCAAGGCGAGGTTGGGAGTGGCTGAGCCACTCTCCTGGGCTCAGGGTGGGTGTTTGGGGTGGGGAGGTGGAGTGTTGCAGAGTGGCAGGAAGGGGTGCGGGTGTCCTAGTGCGCCTCACGGCCCTGCATTGGCCAGGGGGGCGAGGAAAAAAAAGAAATGAAAAGAGCCTAGGGCACCCGGTAATCCCATGTCCCGAGCTACAAAAGATGCAGGAGGGCGCCTCCCGTTGGGGATGCGGTTCCCTGAAATGCGGGGAAGGGGGTGTCCAGCGCAAATGGGAAGGACGAAGCCCCCTAGGGATGGCAAAAAGCGAGGGGCGTCCGGGGTCTCTGGTGGGGTCCGCGGGGTTCCCTTAGCAGTTTGGGGAGCTACCCCCTCCCGCAGCACCCAGGGTTCGATCCGATCCCTTGCTTGTGGGGCGCCTGTTACACCGGCCGCCCCCCCCACCCCCCCCCAAGGACGCTGGGGACTTGCACCTGTGCGGGAGAACGTAAGAGACACGCCCCTGCGATCACGGGGTGCTGCCTGTAAGGCGCGAGACCCCTTTTCCTAATTTTCGAAGGCGGACGGACGGGGGGCGGGTGGGGGTGGGGAGGGGGGCGAGGTGGCTCGCACTACGGGGGTGGGGGTGGAGTTCCGAGAGTAGCCCCGGGGGACGGGAGGTTCCCCCCACACCGAATAGGGAGGATGGGGCGGGCTAAAAACATTTAATTAAAAAAAAAAAAAAAAAAAAGCCTACAGCACCAGGTATTCCCAGGCGGTCTCCCATCCAAGTACTAACCAGGCCCGACCCTGCTTAGCTTCCGAGATCAGACGAGATCGGGCGCGTTCAGGGTGGTATGGCCGTAGACACTGGGGCGCGCCTCCCGGAGACTCAAGAGTCCGAGCCGGGCCTCCAGGCCCGCGGAGCCGTGGGGCCTCTGGCTGACCTGGTGCTCAGCTCCCTCCACCCTCCGCCCCGCCCGCCCCGCCCGCCTGCCCGCCTGCCCGCCTGCACGCCTGCCCGCCTGCCCGCCCACCTTCTGAGCTGGCAGGAGATGCCAGATGAGATGCGAGTGGGCGGCTCGCGGTGGGGGTGCGATGTGCTGGGTGGCTAGAAAGGGGGCGCCCTCCCCAACTCGGCTCCCCTAGGGTTAGTGCACTTCACATCCCCACGGCAGCCTCTTGTTGTGGAGAATCCAAGTGGTAAACACACACTTAGTTGTGACCAAAAAGTGTGCATGTGCCAAGGCAGGGTCCAGGGAGGCCCACAGCAAGCCCAAGGTCTCATGCTACGTGTCCGGGGAGAGCACAGAAGGTGATATGGCACGGGTGGTCACACCTTCCTTTCCTTCATTTCACTCTCTTAGGGGTGAAGACCTATAAAAGTGGCCCAGAGCCGTGTGACTCTCCCAGGATCATGGTGCTGAAAGCCAGGCCTGCTTGAAGTGGCCATTCCGGCCACATCCAACCCCGTCTTATACTTTGGCCACCTCTGACTTTTTGCATCTTATTGGGCACACGTCACACTGCCCACAGGTGTGGCAGTTTTTAGGTCATATACACCTGCCCAGGTCTCTAGAAAATTGTTTCTTGCATCATCCCTCCTGTGTGGGCAGGGTCCCTGGGAAGGCCCAGGAGGACACAATGGCTTTGCCAGGACACTAAAACGATCAGGCAGACACAGGTCTAACTTGGCTCTCCTGAACGCTGGGACCCTGGTGGCCAGAACGGGGAGCCGTGGGGGAAAGCCGAGTTGGAAAACTTGGAGTGTTTATGGGGGTGTCAGTCCAAAGCCCTGAGGGGTTTCCAGGTAAGTCTGCTTTAAAAGAAAACATACAGGTAATGGAATCTTGCAAACTTTATGTCACTGCCTCAGTCACAGGACAATACAGAAGCTAGAACTCTCCTCACCAGGCACCCACATTCCCGGGACAGGCCCCTATCACCTCACTGGACTGGAGACCTTGGAGAGAGCCGGATGTCCTCCACTGGTCTCCAGATGGTCTCAGGGTGTGTCTTTGGATGAGCTTACCACAAAAGCTGTTTCACTCAACGCAGACAGTGGCTCTAGACTCCCTTCTGACGCCTGCTGTCATTCAGCAGTGTGTAGCCTCAGGTGAGGTATGGCAGCCTAGTGCTGGCCAATCCCAGGGTTGCCACAAGTGGGAGCACTTGAGGGCATCACATCAGTCCTTGTTACTGCGTGCGTGCGTGGTGTGTGTGTGTGTGTGTGTGAGTGTGAGTGTGAGTGTGAGTGTGAGTGTGAGTGTGTGTGCGCGTGTGTGTGTGTGTGTGTGTGTGTGTGTGTGTGAGTGCGCTCGCGCGTGCGCCCGCCCACGTGCCTTGGAGTGGAAGAGACTGCAGGCGTGCCTTGGAGTGGAAGAAACTGCAGGCGGGGTGGTTTGCTGGGTCTCTCAAGTGCCTATCTCAGGTCGTGGGGGGCACAAGAGGAAGTGAGTGCTGGGCACCAATCTCCCCTTCCCCTCTGGAAATCCTAGGCGTCAAGGGGTCATGTTATTCCTTCGTGGCTGGAAGTCTATTCAGACAGCCCTGTCCACCAGATCAGGGAAAATGACTTTATGGTGGGTTTTCCTACTGTGGTGAGGCCCAGGCAGTTTTCTATAATGGCCCGCACACCAGGCGTTGCCTATCAGGGCGCCACCCAGGAGATCATGAGGAGGTCATGGAGACTCTGTAATAGTTCACCTCTCTAGGTGAACTATTACAACTTCTTCCAAACCTTGTCTGGGAGTTAGAGACCAGACCCCCAGCAGCCAGAGTGGGCCCAGAGTTGAGGGAGGGTACGGAGGGCGCTGTGCCCACGGGATGAAGATGACCAAGGAGAGCCAGGTTTCAGATTCCCCCTCCCTCCCTCCCTCCCTCCCTCCCTCCCTCCCTCCCTCCCTCCCTCCCTCCCTTCCTCTATCTTAATCCTCTGCCAGGATATTTTCCCATTGATTCTTAGGGTGAGTGGAAGAGGCCCCGAGAGGCAGGGAGAAACATTGATGTGAGGGAGACAGGTGGATTGCTGGCCTCCCGCAGGCGCCCTGAGGGGGCAGGGATCCAGCCTGCAAGGGAGGTAAGTGCCCTTGACCCCAATCGAACCCGCGACCCTTCCATCCACAGGCCTGCGCTCTGTCCACTGAGCCAAACCCGCTGGAGCCTGTTCCCCTAGTCAGTGTAACAGACACATCCCTCCAATCCACTGGTGCCCTCTGCGAGGCGGGAGACACCTTTCCCTGATTGGGGGTGGAGGTCGCGGTGGCCGGGTGGGGAGGCTCCCGTGGGTCCGATCCCAGAGTACACCCAGGGCTCCTCCCCACCACCAACATCGCCAAGGCGAGGTTGGGAGTGGCTGAGCCACTCTCCTGGGCTCAGGGTGGGTGTTTGGGGTGGGGAGGTGGAGTGTTGCAGAGTGGCAGGAAGGGGTGCGGGCGTCCTAGTGCGCCTCAGGGCCCTGCATTGGCCAGGGGGGCGAGGAAAAAAAAAGAAATGAAAAGAGCCTAGGGCACCCGGTAATCCCATGTCCCGAGCTACAAAAGATGCAGGAGGGCGCCTCCCGTTGGGGATGCGGTTCCCTGAAATGCGGGGAAGGGGGTGTCCAGCGCAAATGGGAAGGACGAAGCCCCCTAGGGATGGCAAAAAGCGAGGGGCGTCCGGGGTCTCTGGTGGGGTCCGCGGGGTTCCCTTAGCAGTTTGGGGAGCTACCCCCTCCCGCAGCACCCAGGGTTCGATCCGATCCCTTGCTTGTGGGGCGCCTGTTACACCGGCCGCCCCCCCCACCCCCCCCAAGGACGCTGGGGACTTGCACCTGTGCGGGAGAACGTAAGAGACACGCCCCTGCGATCACGGGGTGCTGCCTGTAAGGCGCGAGACCCCTTTTCCTAATTTTCGAAGGCGGACGGACGGGGGGGCGGGTGGGGGTGGGGAGGGGGGCGAGGTGGCTCGCACTACGGGGGTGGGGGTGGAGTTCCGAGAGTAGCCCCGGGGGACGGGAGGTTCCCCCCACAATGAATAGGGAGGATGGGGCGGGCTAAAAACATTTAATTAAAAAAAAAAAAAAAAAAAGCCTACAGCACCAGGTATTCCCAGGCGGTCTCCCATCCAAGTACTAACCAGGCCCGACCCTGCTTAGCTTCCGAGATCAGACGAGATCGGGCGCGTTCAGGGTGGTATGGCCGTAGACACTGGGGCGCGCCTCCCGGAGACTCAAGAGTCCGAGCCGGGCCTCCAGGCCCGCGGAGCCGTGGGGCCTCTGGCTGACCTGGTGCTCAGCTCCCTCCACCCTCCGCCCCGCCCGCCCCGCCCGCCTGCCCGCCTGCCCGCCTGCCCGCCTGCCCGCCTGCCCGCCCACCTTCTGAGCTGGCAGGAGATGCCAGATGAGATGCGAGTGGGCGGCTCGCGGTGGGGGTGCGATGTGCTGGGTGGCTAGAAAGGGGGCGCCCTCCCCAACTCGGCTCCCCTAGGGTTAGTGCACTTCACATCCCCACGGCAGCCTCTTGTTGTGGAGAATCCAAGTGGTAAACACACACTTAGTTGTGACCAAAAAGTGTGCATGTGCCAAGGCAGGGTCCAGGGAGGCCCACAGCAAGCCCAAGGTCTCATGCTACGTGTCCGGGGAGAGCACAGAAGGTGATATGGCACGGGTGGTCACACCTTCCTTTCCTTCATTTCACTCTCTTAGGGGTGAAGACCTATAAAAGTGGCCCAGAGCCGTGTGACTCTCCCAGGATCATGGTGCTGAAAGCCAGGCCTGCTTGAAGTGGCCATTCCGGCCACATCCAACCCCGTCTTATACTTTGGCCACCTCTGACTTTTTGCATCTTATTGGGCACACGTCACACTGCCCACAGGTGTGGCAGTTTTTAGGTCATATACACCTGCCCAGGTCTCTAGAAAATTGTTTCTTGCATCATCCCTCCTGTGTGGGCAGGGTCCCTGGGAAGGCCCAGGAGGACACAATGGCTTTGCCAGGACACTAAAACGATCAGGCAGACACAGGTCTAACTTGGCTCTCCTGAACGCTGGGACCCTGGTGGCCAGAACGGGGAGCCGTGGGGGAAAGCCGAGTTGGAAAACTTGGAGTGTTTATGGGGGTGTCAGTCCAAAGCCCTGAGGGGTTTCCAGGTAAGTCTGCTTTAAAAGAAAACATACAGGTAATGGAATCTTGCAAACTTTATGTCACTGCCTCAGTCACAGGACAATACAGAAGCTAGAACTCTCCTCACCAGGCACCCACATTCCCGGGACAGGCCCCTATCACCTCACTGGACTGGAGACCTTGGAGAGAGCCGGATGTCCTCCACTGGTCTCCAGATGGTCTCAGGGTGTGTCTTTGGATGAGCTTACCACAAAAGCTGTTTCACTCAACGCAGACAGTGGCTCTAGACTCCCTTCTGACGCCTGCTGTCATTCAGCAGTGTGTAGCCTCAGGTGAGGTATGGCAGCCTAGTGCTGGCCAATCCCAGGGTTGCCACAAGTGGGAGCACTTGAGGGCATCACATCAGTCCTTGTTACTGCGTGCGTGCGTGGTGTGTGTGTGTGTGTGTGTGAGTGTGAGTGTGAGTGTGAGTGTGAGTGTGTGTGCGCGTGTGTGTGTGTGTGTGTGTGTGTGTGTGTGAGTGCGCTCGCGCGTGCGCCCGCCCACGTGCCTTGGAGTGGAAGAGACTGCAGGCGTGCCTTGGAGTGGAAGAAACTGCAGGCGGGGTGGTTTGCTGGGTCTCTCAAGTGCCTATCTCAGGTCGTGGGGGGCACAAGAGGAAGTGAGTGCTGGGCACCAATCTCCCCTTCCCCTCTGGAAATCCTAGGCGTCAAGGGGTCATGTTATTCCTTCGTGGCTGGAAGTCTATTCAGACAGCCCTGTCCACCAGATCAGGGAAAATGACTTTATGGTGGGTTTTCCTACTGTGGTGAGGCCCAGGCAGTTTTCTATAATGGCCCGCACACCAGGCGTTGCCTATCAGGGCGCCACCCAGGAGATCATGAGGAGGTCATGGAGACTCTGTAATAGTTCACCTCTCTAGGTGAACTATTACAACTTCTTCCAAACCTTGTCTGGGAGTTAGAGACCAGACCCCCAGCAGCCAGAGTGGGCCCAGAGTTGAGGGAGGGTACGGAGGGCGCTGTGCCCACGGGATGAAGATGACCAAGGAGAGCCAGGTTTCAGATTCCCCCTCCCTCCCTCCCTCCCTCCCTCCCTCCCTCCCTCCCTCCCTCCCTCCCTCCCTCCCTCCCTCCCTTCCTCTATCTTAATCCTCTGCCAGGATATTTTCCCATTGATTCTTAGGGTGAGTGGAAGAGGCCCCGAGAGGCAGGGAGAAACATTGATGTGAGGGAGACAGGTGGATTGCTGGCCTCCCGCAGGCGCCCTGAGGGGGCAGGGATCCAGCCTGCAAGGGAGGTAAGTGCCCTTGACCCCAATCGAACCCGCGACCCTTCCATCCACAGGCCTGCGCTCTGTCCACTGAGCCAAACCCGCTGGAGCCTGTTCCCCTAGTCAGTGTAACAGACACATCCCTCCAATCCACTGGTGCCCTCTGCGAGGCGGGAGACACCTTTCCCTGATTGGGGGTGGAGGTCGCGGTGGCCGGGTGGGGAGGCTCCCGTGGGTCCGATCCCAGAGTACACCCAGGGCTCCTCCCCACCACCAACATCGCCAAGGCGAGGTTGGGAGTGGCTGAGCCACTCTCCTGGGCTCAGGGTGGGTGTTTGGGGTGGGGAGGTGGAGTGTTGCAGAGTGGCAGGAAGGGGTGCGGGTGTCCTAGTGCGCCTCACGGCCCTGCATTGGCCAGGGGGGCGAGGAAAAAAAAGAAATGAAAAGAGCCTAGGGCACCCGGTAATCCCATGTCCCGAGCTACAAAAGATGCAGGAGGGCGCCTCCCGTTGGGGATGCGGTTCCCTGAAATGCGGGGAAGGGGGTGTCCAGCGCAAATGGGAAGGACGAAGCCCCCTAGGGATGGCAAAAAGCGAGGGGCGTCCGGGGTCTCTGGTGGGGTCCGCGGGGTTCCCTTAGCAGTTTGGGGAGCTACCCCCTCCCGCAGCACCCAGGGTTCGATCCGATCCCTTGCTTGTGGGGCGCCTGTTACACCGGCCGCCCCCCCCACCCCCCCCAAGGACGCTGGGGACTTGCACCTGTGCGGGAGAACGTAAGAGACACGCCCCTGCGATCACGGGGTGCTGCCTGTAAGGCGCGAGACCCCTTTTCCTAATTTTCGAAGGCGGACGGACGGGGGGCGGGTGGGGGTGGGGAGGGGGGCGAGGTGGCTCGCACTACGGGGGTGGGGGTGGAGTTCCGAGAGTAGCCCCGGGGGACGGGAGGTTCCCCCCACACCGAATAGGGAGGATGGGGCGGGCTAAAAACATTTAATTAAAAAAAAAAAAAAAAAAGCCTACAGCACCAGGTATTCCCAGGCGGTCTCCCATCCAAGTACTAACCAGGCCCGACCCTGCTTAGCTTCCGAGATCAGACGAGATCGGGCGCGTTCAGGGTGGTATGGCCGTAGACACTGGGGCGCGCCTCCCGGAGACTCAAGAGTCCGAGCCGGGCCTCCAGGCCCGCGGAGCCGTGGGGCCTCTGGCTGACCTGGTGCTCAGCTCCCTCCACCCTCCGCCCCGCCCGCCCCGCCCGCCTGCCCGCCTGCCCGCCTGCACGCCTGCCCGCCTGCCCGCCCACCTTCTGAGCTGGCAGGAGATGCCAGATGAGATGCGAGTGGGCGGCTCGCGGTGGGGGTGCGATGTGCTGGGTGGCTAGAAAGGGGGCGCCCTCCCCAACTCGGCTCCCCTAGGGTTAGTGCACTTCACATCCCCACGGCAGCCTCTTGTTGTGGAGAATCCAAGTGGTAAACACACACTTAGTTGTGACCAAAAAGTGTGCATGTGCCAAGGCAGGGTCCAGGGAGGCCCACAGCAAGCCCAAGGTCTCATGCTACGTGTCCGGGGAGAGCACAGAAGGTGATATGGCACGGGTGGTCACACCTTCCTTTCCTTCATTTCACTCTCTTAGGGGTGAAGACCTATAAAAGTGGCCCAGAGCCGTGTGACTCTCCCAGGATCATGGTGCTGAAAGCCAGGCCTGCTTGAAGTGGCCATTCCGGCCACATCCAACCCCGTCTTATACTTTGGCCACCTCTGACTTTTTGCATCTTATTGGGCACACGTCACACTGCCCACAGGTGTGGCAGTTTTTAGGTCATATACACCTGCCCAGGTCTCTAGAAAATTGTTTCTTGCATCATCCCTCCTGTGTGGGCAGGGTCCCTGGGAAGGCCCAGGAGGACACAATGGCTTTGCCAGGACACTAAAACGATCAGGCAGACACAGGTCTAACTTGGCTCTCCTGAACGCTGGGACCCTGGTGGCCAGAACGGGGAGCCGTGGGGGAAAGCCGAGTTGGAAAACTTGGAGTGTTTATGGGGGTGTCAGTCCAAAGCCCTGAGGGGTTTCCAGGTAAGTCTGCTTTAAAAGAAAACATACAGGTAATGGAATCTTGCAAACTTTATGTCACTGCCTCAGTCACAGGACAATACAGAAGCTAGAACTCTCCTCACCAGGCACCCACATTCCCGGGACAGGCCCCTATCACCTCACTGGACTGGAGACCTTGGAGAGAGCCGGATGTCCTCCACTGGTCTCCAGATGGTCTCAGGGTGTGTCTTTGGATGAGCTTACCACAAAAGCTGTTTCACTCAACGCAGACAGTGGCTCTAGACTCCCTTCTGACGCCTGCTGTCATTCAGCAGTGTGTAGCCTCAGGTGAGGTATGGCAGCCTAGTGCTGGCCAATCCCAGGGTTGCCACAAGTGGGAGCACTTGAGGGCATCACATCAGTCCTTGTTACTGCGTGCGTGCATGGTGTGTGTGTGTGTGTGTGTGAGTGTGAGTGTGAGTGTGAGTGTGAGTGTGTGTGCGCGTGTGTGTGTGTGTGTGTGTGTGTGTGTGTGAGTGCGCTCGCGCGTGCGCCCGCCCACGTGCCTTGGAGTGGAAGAGACTGCAGGCGTGCCTTGGAGTGGAAGAAACTGCAGGCGGGGTGGTTTGCTGGGTCTCTCAAGTGCCTATCTCAGGTCGTGGGGGGCACAAGAGGAAGTGAGTGCTGGGCACCAATCTCCCCTTCCCCTCTGGAAATCCTAGGCGTCAAGGGGTCATGTTATTCCTTCGTGGCTGGAAGTCTATTCAGACAGCCCTGTCCACCAGATCAGGGAAAATGACTTTATGGTGGGTTTTCCTACTGTGGTGAGGCCCAGGCAGTTTTCTATAATGGCCCGCACACCAGGCGTTGCCTATCAGGGCGCCACCCAGGAGATCATGAGGAGGTCATGGAGACTCTGTAATAGTTCACCTCTCTAGGTGAACTATTACAACTTCTTCCAAACCTTGTCTGGGAGTTAGAGACCAGACCCCCAGCAGCCAGAGTGGGCCCAGAGTTGAGGGAGGGTACGGAGGGCGCTGTGCCCACGGGATGAAGATGACCAAGGAGAGCCAGGTTTCAGATTCCCCCTCCCTCCCTCCCTCCCTCCCTTCCTCCCTCCCTCCCTCCCTCCCTCCCTTCCTCTATCTTAATCCTCTGCCAGGATATTTTCCCATTGATTCTTAGGGTGAGTGGAAGAGGCCCCGAGAGGCAGGGAGAAACATTGATGTGAGGGAGACAGGTGGATTGCTGGCCTCCCGCAGGCGCCCTGAGGGGGCAGGGATCCAGCCTGCAAGGGAGGTAAGTGCCCTTGACCCCAATCGAACCCGCGACCCTTCCATCCACAGGCCTGCGCTCTGTCCACTGAGCCAAACCCGCTGGAGCCTGTTCCCCTAGTCAGTGTAACAGACACATCCCTCCAATCCACTGGTGCCCTCTGCGAGGCGGGAGACACCTTTCCCTGATTGGGGGTGGAGGTCGCGGTGGCCGGGTGGGGAGGCTCCCGTGGGTCCGATCCCAGAGTACACCCAGGGCTCCTCCCCACCACCAACATCGCCAAGGCGAGGTTGGGAGTGGCTGAGCCACTCTCCTGGGCTCAGGGTGGGTGTTTGGGGTGGGGAGGTGGAGTGTTGCAGAGTGGCAGGAAGGGGTGCGGGTGTCCTAGTGCGCCTCACGGCCCTGCATTGGCCAGGGGGGCGAGGAAAAAAAAGAAATGAAAAGAGCCTAGGGCACCCGGTAATCCCATGTCCCGAGCTACAAAAGATGCAGGAGGGCGCCTCCCGTTGGGGATGCGGTTCCCTGAAATGCGGGGAAGGGGGTGTCCAGCGCAAATGGGAAGGACGAAGCCCCCTAGGGATGGCAAAAAGCGAGGGGCGTCCGGGGTCTCTGGTGGGGTCCGCGGGGTTCCCTTAGCAGTTTGGGGAGCTACCCCCCTCCCGCAGCACCCAGGGTTCGATCCGATCCCTTGCTTGTGGGGCGCCTGTTACACCGGCCGCCCCCCCCACCCCCCCCAAGGACGCTGGGGACTTGCACCTGTGCGGGAGAACGTAAGAGACACGCCCCTGCGATCACGGGGTGCTGCCTGTAAGGCGCGAGACCCCTTTTCCTAATTTTCGAAGGCGGACGGACGGGGGGCGGGTGGGGGTGGGGAGGGGGGCGAGGTGGCTCGCACTACGGGGGTGGGGGTGGAGTTCCGAGAGTAGCCCCGGGGGACGGGAGGTTCCCCCCACACCGAATAGGGAGGATGGGGCGGGCTAAAAACATTTAATTAAAAAAAAAAAAAAAAAAAGCCTACAGCACCAGGTATTCCCAGGCGGTCTCCCATCCAAGTACTAACCAGGCCCGACCCTGCTTAGCTTCCGAGATCAGACGAGATCGGGCGCGTTCAGGGTGGTATGGCCGTAGACACTGGGGCGCGCCTCCCGGAGACTCAAGAGTCCGAGCCGGGCCTCCAGGCCCGCGGAGCCGTGGGGCCTCTGGCTGACCTGGTGCTCAGCTCCCTCCACCCTCCGCCCCGCCCGCCCCGCCCGCCTGCCCGCCTGCCCGCCTGCACGCCTGCCCGCCTGCCCGCCCACCTTCTGAGCTGGCAGGAGATGCCAGATGAGATGCGAGTGGGCGGCTCGCGGTGGGGGTGCGATGTGCTGGGTGGCTAGAAAGGGGGCGCCCTCCCCAACTCGGCTCCCCTAGGGTTAGTGCACTTCACATCCCCACGGCAGCCTCTTGTTGTGGAGAATCCAAGTGGTAAACACACACTTAGTTGTGACCAAAAAGTGTGCATGTGCCAAGGCAGGGTCCAGGGAGGCCCACAGCAAGCCCAAGGTCTCATGCTACGTGTCCGGGGAGAGCACAGAAGGTGATATGGCACGGGTGGTCACACCTTCCTTTCCTTCATTTCACTCTCTTAGGGGTGAAGACCTATAAAAGTGGCCCAGAGCCGTGTGACTCTCCCAGGATCATGGTGCTGAAAGCCAGGCCTGCTTGAAGTGGCCATTCCGGCCACATCCAACCCCGTCTTATACTTTGGCCACCTCTGACTTTTTGCATCTTATTGGGCACACGTCACACTGCCCACAGGTGTGGCAGTTTTTAGGTCATATACACCTGCCCAGGTCTCTAGAAAATTGTTTCTTGCATCATCCCTCCTGTGTGGGCAGGGTCCCTGGGAAGGCCCAGGAGGACACAATGGCTTTGCCAGGACACTAAAACGATCAGGCAGACACAGGTCTAACTTGGCTCTCCTGAACGCTGGGACCCTGGTGGCCAGAACGGGGAGCCGTGGGGGAAAGCCGAGTTGGAAAACTTGGAGTGTTTATGGGGGTGTCAGTCCAAAGCCCTGAGGGGTTTCCAGGTAAGTCTGCTTTAAAAGAAAACATACAGGTAATGGAATCTTGCAAACTTTATGTCACTGCCTCAGTCACAGGACAATACAGAAGCTAGAACTCTCCTCACCAGGCACCCACATTCCCGGGACAGGCCCCTATCACCTCACTGGACTGGAGACCTTGGAGAGAGCCGGATGTCCTCCACTGGTCTCCAGATGGTCTCAGGGTGTGTCTTTGGATGAGCTTACCACAAAAGCTGTTTCACTCAACGCAGACAGTGGCTCTAGACTCCCTTCTGACGCCTGCTGTCATTCAGCAGTGTGTAGCCTCAGGTGAGGTATGGCAGCCTAGTGCTGGCCAATCCCAGGGTTGCCACAAGTGGGAGCACTTGAGGGCATCACATCAGTCCTTGTTACTGCGTGCGTGCGTGGTGTGTGTGTGTGTGTGTGTGTGAGTGTGAGTGTGAGTGTGAGTGTGAGTGTGAGTGTGTGTGCGCGTGTGTGTGTGTGTGTGTGTGTGTGTGTGTGAGTGCGCTCGCGCGTGCGCCCGCCCACGTGCCTTGGAGTGGAAGAGACTGCAGGCGTGCCTTGGAGTGGAAGAAACTGCAGGCGGGGTGGTTTGCTGGGTCTCTCAAGTGCCTATCTCAGGTCGTGGGGGGCACAAGAGGAAGTGAGTGCTGGGCACCAATCTCCCCTTCCCCTCTGGAAATCCTAGGCGTCAAGGGGTCATGTTATTCCTTCGTGGCTGGAAGTCTATTCAGACAGCCCTGTCCACCAGATCAGGGAAAATGACTTTATGGTGGGTTTTCCTACTGTGGTGAGGCCCAGGCAGTTTTCTATAATGGCCCGCACACCAGGCGTTGCCTATCAGGGCGCCACCCAGGAGATCATGAGGAGGTCATGGAGACTCTGTAATAGTTCACCTCTCTAGGTGAACTATTACAACTTCTTCCAAACCTTGTCTGGGAGTTAGAGACCAGACCCCCAGCAGCCAGAGTGGGCCCAGAGTTGAGGGAGGGTACGGAGGGCGCTGTGCCCACGGGATGAAGATGACCAAGGAGAGCCAGGTTTCAGATTCCCCCTCCCTCCCTCCCTCCCTCCCTCCCTCCCTCCCTCCCTCCCTCCCTCCCTCCCTCCCTTCCTCTATCTTAATCCTCTGCCAGGATATTTTCCCATTGATTCTTAGGGT
Organism: Corynorhinus townsendii; assembly: GCA_026230045.1. Lineage (NCBI taxonomy): Eukaryota > Metazoa > Chordata > Mammalia > Chiroptera > Vespertilionidae > Corynorhinus > Corynorhinus townsendii. The sequence continues at coordinate 96,103,105 of JAPDVU010000007.1, read as the reverse complement.
GAGTGGAAGAGGCCCCGAGAGGCAGGGAGAAACATTGATGTGAGGGAGACAGGTGGATTGCTGGCCTCCCGCAGGCGCCCTGAGGGGGCAGGGATCCAGCCTGCAAGGGAGGTAAGTGCCCTTGACCCCAATCGAACCCGCGACCCTTCCATCCACAGGCCTGCGCTCTGTCCACTGAGCCAAACCCGCTGGAGCCTGTTCCCCTAGTCAGTGTAACAGACACATCCCTCCAATCCACTGGTGCCCTCTGCGAGGCGGGAGACACCTTTCCCTGATTGGGGGTGGAGGTCGCGGTGGCCGGGTGGGGAGGCTCCCGTGGGTCCGATCCCAGAGTACACCCAGGGCTCCTCCCCACCACCAACATCGCCAAGGCGAGGTTGGGAGTGGCTGAGCCACTCTCCTGGGCTCAGGGTGGGTGTTTGGGGTGGGGAGGTGGAGTGTTGCAGAGTGGCAGGAAGGGGTGCGGGCGTCCTAGTGCGCCTCAGGGCCCTGCATTGGCCAGGGGGGCGAGGAAAAAAAAAGAAATGAAAAGAGCCTAGGGCACCCGGTAATCCCATGTCCCGAGCTACAAAAGATGCAGGAGGGCGCCTCCCGTTGGGGATGCGGTTCCCTGAAATGCGGGGAAGGGGGTGTCCAGCGCAAATGGGAAGGACGAAGCCCCCTAGGGATGGCAAAAAGCGAGGGGCGTCCGGGGTCTCTGGTGGGGTCCGCGGGGTTCCCTTAGCAGTTTGGGGAGCTACCCCCTCCCGCAGCACCCAGGGTTCGATCCGATCCCTTGCTTGTGGGGCGCCTGTTACACCGGCCGCCCCCCCCACCCCCCCCAAGGACGCTGGGGACTTGCACCTGTGCGGGGAGAACGTAAGAGACACGCCCCTGCGATCACGGGGTGCTGCCTGTAAGGCGCGAGACCCCTTTTCCTAATTTTCGAAGGCGGACGGACGGGGGGGCGGGTGGGGGTGGGGAGGGGGGCGAGGTGGCTCGCACTACGGGGGTGGGGGTGGAGTTCCGAGAGTAGCCCCGGGGGACGGGAGGTTCCCCCCACAATGAATAGGGAGGATGGGGCGGGCTAAAAACATTTAATTAAAAAAAAAAAAAAAAAAAGCCTACAGCACCAGGTATTCCCAGGCGGTCTCCCATCCAAGTACTAACCAGGCCCGACCCTGCTTAGCTTCCGAGATCAGACGAGATCGGGCGCGTTCAGGGTGGTATGGCCGTAGACACTGGGGCGCGCCTCCCGGAGACTCAAGAGTCCGAGCCGGGCCTCCAGGCCCGCGGAGCCGTGGGGCCTCTGGCTGACCTGGTGCTCAGCTCCCTCCACCCTCCGCCCCGCCCGCCCCGCCCGCCTGCCCGCCTGCCCGCCTGCCCGCCTGCCCGCCTGCCCGCCCACCTTCTGAGCTGGCAGGAGATGCCAGATGAGATGCGAGTGGGCGGCTCGCGGTGGGGGTGCGATGTGCTGGGTGGCTAGAAAGGGGGCGCCCTCCCCAACTCGGCTCCCCTAGGGTTAGTGCACTTCACATCCCCACGGCAGCCTCTTGTTGTGGAGAATCCAAGTGGTAAACACACACTTAGTTGTGACCAAAAAGTGTGCATGTGCCAAGGCAGGGTCCAGGGAGGCCCACAGCAAGCCCAAGGTCTCATGCTACGTGTCCGGGGAGAGCACAGAAGGTGATATGGCACGGGTGGTCACACCTTCCTTTCCTTCATTTCACTCTCTTAGGGGTGAAGACCTATAAAAGTGGCCCAGAGCCGTGTGACTCTCCCAGGATCATGGTGCTGAAAGCCAGGCCTGCTTGAAGTGGCCATTCCGGCCACATCCAACCCCGTCTTATACTTTGGCCACCTCTGACTTTTTGCATCTTATTGGGCACACGTCACACTGCCCACAGGTGTGGCAGTTTTTAGGTCATATACACCTGCCCAGGTCTCTAGAAAATTGTTTCTTGCATCATCCCTCCTGTGTGGGCAGGGTCCCTGGGAAGGCCCAGGAGGACACAATGGCTTTGCCAGGACACTAAAACGATCAGGCAGACACAGGTCTAACTTGGCTCTCCTGAACGCTGGGACCCTGGTGGCCAGAACGGGGAGCCGTGGGGGAAAGCCGAGTTGGAAAACTTGGAGTGTTTATGGGGGTGTCAGTCCAAAGCCCTGAGGGGTTTCCAGGTAAGTCTGCTTTAAAAGAAAACATACAGGTAATGGAATCTTGCAAACTTTATGTCACTGCCTCAGTCACAGGACAATACAGAAGCTAGAACTCTCCTCACCAGGCACCCACATTCCCGGGACAGGCCCCTATCACCTCACTGGACTGGAGACCTTGGAGAGAGCCGGATGTCCTCCACTGGTCTCCAGATGGTCTCAGGGTGTGTCTTTGGATGAGCTTACCACAAAAGCTGTTTCACTCAACGCAGACAGTGGCTCTAGACTCCCTTCTGACGCCTGCTGTCATTCAGCAGTGTGTAGCCTCAGGTGAGGTATGGCAGCCTAGTGCTGGCCAATCCCAGGGTTGCCACAAGTGGGAGCACTTGAGGGCATCACATCAGTCCTTGTTACTGCGTGCGTGCGTGGTGTGTGTGTGTGTGTGTGTGAGTGTGAGTGTGAGTGTGAGTGTGAGTGTGTGTGCGCGTGTGTGTGTGTGTGTGTGTGTGTGTGTGTGTGTGTGAGTGCGCTCGCGCGTGCGCCCGCCCACGTGCCTTGGAGTGGAAGAGACTGCAGGCGTGCCTTGGAGTGGAAGAAACTGCAGGCGGGGTGGTTTGCTGGGTCTCTCAAGTGCCTATCTCAGGTCGTGGGGGGCACAAGAGGAAGTGAGTGCTGGGCACCAATCTCCCCTTCCCCTCTGGAAATCCTAGGCGTCAAGGGGTCATGTTATTCCTTCGTGGCTGGAAGTCTATTCAGACAGCCCTGTCCACCAGATCAGGGAAAATGACTTTATGGTGGGTTTTCCTACTGTGGTGAGGCCCAGGCAGTTTTCTATAATGGCCCGCACACCAGGCGTTGCCTATCAGGGCGCCACCCAGGAGATCATGAGGAGGTCATGGAGACTCTGTAATAGTTCACCTCTCTAGGTGAACTATTACAACTTCTTCCAAACCTTGTCTGGGAGTTAGAGACCAGACCCCCAGCAGCCAGAGTGGGCCCAGAGTTGAGGGAGGGTACGGAGGGCGCTGTGCCCACGGGATGAAGATGACCAAGGAGAGCCAGGTTTCAGATTCCCCCTCCCTCCCTCCCTCCCTCCCTCCCTCCCTCCCTCCCTCCCTCCCTCCCTCCCTCCCTCCCTTCCTCTATCTTAATCCTCTGCCAGGATATTTTCCCATTGATTCTTAGGGTGAGTGGAAGAGGCCCCGAGAGGCAGGGAGAAACATTGATGTGAGGGAGACAGGTGGATTGCTGGCCTCCCGCAGGCGCCCTGAGGGGGCAGGGATCCAGCCTGCAAGGGAGGTAAGTGCCCTTGACCCCAATCGAACCCGCGACCCTTCCATCACAGGCCTGCGCTCTGTCCACTGAGCCAAACCCGCTGGAGCCTGTTCCCCTAGTCAGTGTAACAGACACATCCCTCCAATCCACTGGTGCCCTCTGCGAGGCGGGAGACACCTTTCCCTGATTGGGGGTGGAGGTCGCGGTGGCCGGGTGGGGAGGCTCCCGTGGGTCCGATCCCAGAGTACACCCAGGGCTCCTCCCCACCACCAACATCGCCAAGGCGAGGTTGGGAGTGGCTGAGCCACTCTCCTGGGCTCAGGGTGGGTGTTTGGGGTGGGGAGGTGGAGTGTTGCAGAGTGGCAGGAAGGGGTGCGGGTGTCCTAGTGCGCCTCACGGCCCTGCATTGGCCAGGGGGGCGAGGAAAAAAAAGAAATGAAAAGAGCCTAGGGCACCCGGTAATCCCATGTCCCGAGCTACAAAAGATGCAGGAGGGCGCCTCCCGTTGGGGATGCGGTTCCCTGAAATGCGGGGAAGGGGGTGTCCAGCGCAAATGGGAAGGACGAAGCCCCCTAGGGATGGCAAAAAGCGAGGGGCGTCCGGGGTCTCTGGTGGGGTCCGCGGGGTTCCCTTAGCAGTTTGGGGAGCTACCCCCTCCCGCAGCACCCAGGGTTCGATCCGATCCCTTGCTTGTGGGGCGCCTGTTACACCGGCCGCCCCCCCCACCCCCCCCAAGGACGCTGGGGACTTGCACCTGTGCGGGAGAACGTAAGAGACACGCCCCTGCGATCACGGGGTGCTGCCTGTAAGGCGCGAGACCCCTTTTCCTAATTTTCGAAGGCGGACGGACGGGGGGCGGGTGGGGGTGGGGAGGGGGGCGAGGTGGCTCGCACTACGGGGGTGGGGGTGGAGTTCCGAGAGTAGCCCCGGGGGACGGGAGGTTCCCCCCACACCGAATAGGGAGGATGGGGCGGGCTAAAAACATTTAATTAAAAAAAAAAAAAAAAAAGCCTACAGCACCAGGTATTCCCAGGCGGTCTCCCATCCAAGTACTAACCAGGCCCGACCCTGCTTAGCTTCCGAGATCAGACGAGATCGGGCGCGTTCAGGGTGGTATGGCCGTAGACACTGGGGCGCGCCTCCCGGAGACTCAAGAGTCCGAGCCGGGCCTCCAGGCCCGCGGAGCCGTGGGGCCTCTGGCTGACCTGGTGCTCAGCTCCCTCCACCCTCCGCCCCGCCCGCCCCGCCCGCCTGCCCGCCTGCCCGCCTGCACGCCTGCCCGCCTGCCCGCCCACCTTCTGAGCTGGCAGGAGATGCCAGATGAGATGCGAGTGGGCGGCTCGCGGTGGGGGTGCGATGTGCTGGGTGGCTAGAAAGGGGGCGCCCTCCCCAACTCGGCTCCCCTAGGGTTAGTGCACTTCACATCCCCACGGCAGCCTCTTGTTGTGGAGAATCCAAGTGGTAAACACACACTTAGTTGTGACCAAAAAGTGTGCATGTGCCAAGGCAGGGTCCAGGGAGGCCCACAGCAAGCCCAAGGTCTCATGCTACGTGTCCGGGGAGAGCACAGAAGGTGATATGGCACGGGTGGTCACACCTTCCTTTCCTTCATTTCACTCTCTTAGGGGTGAAGACCTATAAAAGTGGCCCAGAGCCGTGTGACTCTCCCAGGATCATGGTGCTGAAAGCCAGGCCTGCTTGAAGTGGCCATTCCGGCCACATCCAACCCCGTCTTATACTTTGGCCACCTCTGACTTTTTGCATCTTATTGGGCACACGTCACACTGCCCACAGGTGTGGCAGTTTTTAGGTCATATACACCTGCCCAGGTCTCTAGAAAATTGTTTCTTGCATCATCCCTCCTGTGTGGGCAGGGTCCCTGGGAAGGCCCAGGAGGACACAATGGCTTTGCCAGGACACTAAAACGATCAGGCAGACACAGGTCTAACTTGGCTCTCCTGAACGCTGGGACCCTGGTGGCCAGAACGGGGAGCCGTGGGGGAAAGCCGAGTTGGAAAACTTGGAGTGTTTATGGGGGTGTCAGTCCAAAGCCCTGAGGGGTTTCCAGGTAAGTCTGCTTTAAAAGAAAACATACAGGTAATGGAATCTTGCAAACTTTATGTCACTGCCTCAGTCACAGGACAATACAGAAGCTAGAACTCTCCTCACCAGGCACCCACATTCCCGGGACAGGCCCCTATCACCTCACTGGACTGGAGACCTTGGAGAGAGCCGGATGTCCTCCACTGGTCTCCAGATGGTCTCAGGGTGTGTCTTTGGATGAGCTTACCACAAAAGCTGTTTCACTCAACGCAGACAGTGGCTCTAGACTCCCTTCTGACGCCTGCTGTCATTCAGCAGTGTGTAGCCTCAGGTGAGGTATGGCAGCCTAGTGCTGGCCAATCCCAGGGTTGCCACAAGTGGGAGCACTTGAGGGCATCACATCAGTCCTTGTTACTGCGTGCGTGCATGGTGTGTGTGTGTGTGTGTGTGAGTGTGAGTGTGAGTGTGAGTGTGAGTGTGTGTGCGCGTGTGTGTGTGTGTGTGTGTGTGTGTGTGTGAGTGCGCTCGCGCGTGCGCCCGCCCACGTGCCTTGGAGTGGAAGAGACTGCAGGCGTGCCTTGGAGTGGAAGAAACTGCAGGCGGGGTGGTTTGCTGGGTCTCTCAAGTGCCTATCTCAGGTCGTGGGGGGCACAAGAGGAAGTGAGTGCTGGGCACCAATCTCCCCTTCCCCTCTGGAAATCCTAGGCGTCAAGGGGTCATGTTATTCCTTCGTGGCTGGAAGTCTATTCAGACAGCCCTGTCCACCAGATCAGGGAAAATGACTTTATGGTGGGTTTTCCTACTGTGGTGAGGCCCAGGCAGTTTTCTATAATGGCCCGCACACCAGGCGTTGCCTATCAGGGCGCCACCCAGGAGATCATGAGGAGGTCATGGAGACTCTGTAATAGTTCACCTCTCTAGGTGAACTATTACAACTTCTTCCAAACCTTGTCTGGGAGTTAGAGACCAGACCCCCAGCAGCCAGAGTGGGCCCAGAGTTGAGGGAGGGTACGGAGGGCGCTGTGCCCACGGGATGAAGATGACCAAGGAGAGCCAGGTTTCAGATTCCCCCTCCCTCCCTCCCTCCCTCCCTTCCTCCCTCCCTCCCTCCCTCCCTCCCTTCCTCTATCTTAATCCTCTGCCAGGATATTTTCCCATTGATTCTTAGGGTGAGTGGAAGAGGCCCCGAGAGGCAGGGAGAAACATTGATGTGAGGGAGACAGGTGGATTGCTGGCCTCCCGCAGGCGCCCTGAGGGGGCAGGGATCCAGCCTGCAAGGGAGGTAAGTGCCCTTGACCCCAATCGAACCCGCGACCCTTCCATCCACAGGCCTGCGCTCTGTCCACTGAGCCAAACCCGCTGGAGCCTGTTCCCCTAGTCAGTGTAACAGACACATCCCTCCAATCCACTGGTGCCCTCTGCGAGGCGGGAGACACCTTTCCCTGATTGGGGGTGGAGGTCGCGGTGGCCGGGTGGGGAGGCTCCCGTGGGTCCGATCCCAGAGTACACCCAGGGCTCCTCCCCACCACCAACATCGCCAAGGCGAGGTTGGGAGTGGCTGAGCCACTCTCCTGGGCTCAGGGTGGGTGTTTGGGGTGGGGAGGTGGAGTGTTGCAGAGTGGCAGGAAGGGGTGCGGGTGTCCTAGTGCGCCTCACGGCCCTGCATTGGCCAGGGGGGCGAGGAAAAAAAAGAAATGAAAAGAGCCTAGGGCACCCGGTAATCCCATGTCCCGAGCTACAAAAGATGCAGGAGGGCGCCTCCCGTTGGGGATGCGGTTCCCTGAAATGCGGGGAAGGGGGTGTCCAGCGCAAATGGGAAGGACGAAGCCCCCTAGGGATGGCAAAAAGCGAGGGGCGTCCGGGGTCTCTGGTGGGGTCCGCGGGGTTCCCTTAGCAGTTTGGGGAGCTACCCCCTCCCGCAGCACCCAGGGTTCGATCCGATCCCTTGCTTGTGGGGCGCCTGTTACACCGGCCGCCCCCCCCACCCCCCCCAAGGACGCTGGGGACTTGCACCTGTGCGGGAGAACGTAAGAGACACGCCCCTGCGATCACGGGGTGCTGCCTGTAAGGCGCGAGACCCCTTTTCCTAATTTTCGAAGGCGGACGGACGGGGGGCGGGTGGGGGTGGGGAGGGGGGCGAGGTGGCTCGCACTACGGGGGTGGGGGTGGAGTTCCGAGAGTAGCCCCGGGGGACGGGAGGTTCCCCCCACACCGAATAGGGAGGATGGGGCGGGCTAAAAACATTTAATTAAAAAAAAAAAAAAAAAAAGCCTACAGCACCAGGTATTCCCAGGCGGTCTCCCATCCAAGTACTAACCAGGCCCGACCCTGCTTAGCTTCCGAGATCAGACGAGATCGGGCGCGTTCAGGGTGGTATGGCCGTAGACACTGGGGCGCGCCTCCCGGAGACTCAAGAGTCCGAGCCGGGCCTCCAGGCCCGCGGAGCCGTGGGGCCTCTGGCTGACCTGGTGCTCAGCTCCCTCCACCCTCCGCCCCGCCCGCCCCGCCCGCCTGCCCGCCTGCCCGCCTGCACGCCTGCCCGCCTGCCCGCCCACCTTCTGAGCTGGCAGGAGATGCCAGATGAGATGCGAGTGGGCGGCTCGCGGTGGGGGTGCGATGTGCTGGGTGGCTAGAAAGGGGGCGCCCTCCCCAACTCGGCTCCCCTAGGGTTAGTGCACTTCACATCCCCACGGCAGCCTCTTGTTGTGGAGAATCCAAGTGGTAAACACACACTTAGTTGTGACCAAAAAGTGTGCATGTGCCAAGGCAGGGTCCAGGGAGGCCCACAGCAAGCCCAAGGTCTCATGCTACGTGTCCGGGGAGAGCACAGAAGGTGATATGGCACGGGTGGTCACACCTTCCTTTCCTTCATTTCACTCTCTTAGGGGTGAAGACCTATAAAAGTGGCCCAGAGCCGTGTGACTCTCCCAGGATCATGGTGCTGAAAGCCAGGCCTGCTTGAAGTGGCCATTCCGGCCACATCCAACCCCGTCTTATACTTTGGCCACCTCTGACTTTTTGCATCTTATTGGGCACACGTCACACTGCCCACAGGTGTGGCAGTTTTTAGGTCATATACACCTGCCCAGGTCTCTAGAAAATTGTTTCTTGCATCATCCCTCCTGTGTGGGCAGGGTCCCTGGGAAGGCCCAGGAGGACACAATGGCTTTGCCAGGACACTAAAACGATCAGGCAGACACAGGTCTAACTTGGCTCTCCTGAACGCTGGGACCCTGGTGGCCAGAACGGGGAGCCGTGGGGGAAAGCCGAGTTGGAAAACTTGGAGTGTTTATGGGGGTGTCAGTCCAAAGCCCTGAGGGGTTTCCAGGTAAGTCTGCTTTAAAAGAAAACATACAGGTAATGGAATCTTGCAAACTTTATGTCACTGCCTCAGTCACAGGACAATACAGAAGCTAGAACTCTCCTCACCAGGCACCCACATTCCCGGGACAGGCCCCTATCACCTCACTGGACTGGAGACCTTGGAGAGAGCCGGATGTCCTCCACTGGTCTCCAGATGGTCTCAGGGTGTGTCTTTGGATGAGCTTACCACAAAAGCTGTTTCACTCAACGCAGACAGTGGCTCTAGACTCCCTTCTGACGCCTGCTGTCATTCAGCAGTGTGTAGCCTCAGGTGAGGTATGGCAGCCTAGTGCTGGCCAATCCCAGGGTTGCCACAAGTGGGAGCACTTGAGGGCATCACATCAGTCCTTGTTACTGCGTGCGTGCGTGGTGTGTGTGTGTGTGTGTGTGAGTGTGAGTGTGAGTGTGAGTGTGAGTGTGAGTGTGTGTGCGCGTGTGTGTGTGTGTGTGTGTGTGTGTGTGTGAGTGCGCTCGCGCGTGCGCCCGCCCACGTGCCTTGGAGTGGAAGAGACTGCAGGCGTGCCTTGGAGTGGAAGAAACTGCAGGCGGGGTGGTTTGCTGGGTCTCTCAAGTGCCTATCTCAGGTCGTGGGGGGCACAAGAGGAAGTGAGTGCTGGGCACCAATCTCCCCTTCCCCTCTGGAAATCCTAGGCGTCAAGGGGTCATGTTATTCCTTCGTGGCTGGAAGTCTATTCAGACAGCCCTGTCCACCAGATCAGGGAAAATGACTTTATGGTGGGTTTTCCTACTGTGGTGAGGCCCAGGCAGTTTTCTATAATGGCCCGCACACCAGGCGTTGCCTATCAGGGCGCCACCCAGGAGATCATGAGGAGGTCATGGAGACTCTGTAATAGTTCACCTCTCTAGGTGAACTATTACAACTTCTTCCAAACCTTGTCTGGGAGTTAGAGACCAGACCCCCAGCAGCCAGAGTGGGCCCAGAGTTGAGGGAGGGTACGGAGGGCGCTGTGCCCACGGGATGAAGATGACCAAGGAGAGCCAGGTTTCAGATTCCCCCTCCCTCCCTCCCTCCCTCCCTCCCTCCCTCCCTCCCTCCCTCCCTCCCTCCCTTCCTCTATCTTAATCCTCTGCCAGGATATTTTCCCATTGATTCTTAGGGTGAGTGGAAGAGGCCCCGAGAGGCAGGGAGAAACATTGATGTGAGGGAGACAGGTGGATTGCTGGCCTCCCGCAGGCGCCCTGAGGGGGCAGGGATCCAGCCTGCAAGGGAGGTAAGTGCCCTTGACCCCAATCGAACCCGCGACCCTTCCATCCACAGGCCTGCGCTCTGTCCACTGAGCCAAACCCGCTGGAGCCTGTTCCCCTAGTCAGTGTAACAGACACATCCCTCCAATCCACTGGTGCCCTCTGCGAGGCGGGAGACACCTTTCCCTGATTGGGGGTGGAGGTCGCGGTGGCCGGGTGGGGAGGCTCCCGTGGGTCCGATCCCAGAGTACACCCAGGGCTCCTCCCCACCACCAACATCGCCAAGGCGAGGTTGGGAGTGGCTGAGCCACTCTCCTGGGCTCAGGGTGGGTGTTTGGGGTGGGGAGGTGGAGTGTTGCAGAGTGGCAGGAAGGGGTGCGGGCGTCCTAGTGCGCCTCAGGGCCCTGCATTGGCCAGGGGGGCGAGGAAAAAAAAAGAAATGAAAAGAGCCTAGGGCACCCGGTAATCCCATGTCCCGAGCTACAAAAGATGCAGGAGGGCGCCTCCCGTTGGGGATGCGGTTCCCTGAAATGCGGGGAAGGGGGTGTCCAGCGCAAATGGGAAGGACGAAGCCCCCTAGGGATGGCAAAAAGCGAGGGGCGTCCGGGGTCTCTGGTGGGGTCCGCGGGGTTCCCTTAGCAGTTTGGGGAGCTACCCCCTCCCGCAGCACCCAGGGTTCGATCCGATCCCTTGCTTGTGGGGCGCCTGTTACACCGGCCGCCCCCCCCACCCCCCCCAAGGACGCTGGGGACTTGCACCTGTGCGGGAGAACGTAAGAGACACGCCCCTGCGATCACGGGGTGCTGCCTGTAAGGCGCGAGACCCCTTTTCCTAATTTTCGAAGGCGGACGGACGGGGGGCGGGTGGGGGTGGGGAGGGGGGCGAGGTGGCTCGCACTACGGGGGTGGGGGTGGAGTTCCGAGAGTAGCCCCGGGGGACGGGAGGTTCCCCCCACAATGAATAGGGAGGATGGGGCGGGCTAAAAACATTTAATTAAAAAAAAAAAAAAAAAAAGCCTACAGCACCAGGTATTCCCAGGCGGTCTCCCATCCAAGTACTAACCAGGCCCGACCCTGCTTAGCTTCCGAGATCAGACGAGATCGGGCGCGTTCAGGGTGGTATGGCCGTAGACACTGGGGCGCGCCTCCCGGAGACTCAAGAGTCCGAGCCGGGCCTCCAGGCCCGCGGAGCCGTGGGGCCTCTGGCTGACCTGGTGCTCAGCTCCCTCCACCCTCCGCCCCGCCCGCCCCGCCCGCCTGCCCGCCTGCCCGCCTGCCCGCCTGCCCGCCTGCCCGCCCACCTTCTGAGCTGGCAGGAGATGCCAGATGAGATGCGAGTGGGCGGCTCGCGGTGGGGGTGCGATGTGCTGGGTGGCTAGAAAGGGGGCGCCCTCCCCAACTCGGCTCCCCTAGGGTTAGTGCACTTCACATCCCCACGGCAGCCTCTTGTTGTGGAGAATCCAAGTGGTAAACACACACTTAGTTGTGACCAAAAAGTGTGCATGTGCCAAGGCAGGGTCCAGGGAGGCCCACAGCAAGCCCAAGGTCTCATGCTACGTGTCCGGGGAGAGCACAGAAGGTGATATGGCACGGGTGGTCACACCTTCCTTTCCTTCATTTCACTCTCTTAGGGGTGAAGACCTATAAAAGTGGCCCAGAGCCGTGTGACTCTCCCAGGATCATGGTGCTGAAAGCCAGGCCTGCTTGAAGTGGCCATTCCGGCCACATCCAACCCCGTCTTATACTTTGGCCACCTCTGACTTTTTGCATCTTATTGGGCACACGTCACACTGCCCACAGGTGTGGCCGTTTTTAGGTCATATACACCTGCCCAGGTCTCTAGAAAATTGTTTCTTGCATCATCCCTCCTGTGTGGGCAGGGTCCCTGGGAAGGCCCAGGAGGACACAATGGCTTTGCCAGGACACTAAAATGATCAGGCAGACACAGGTCTAACTTGGCTCTCCTGAACGCTGGGACCCTGGTGGCCAGAACGGGGAGCCGTGGGGGAAAGCCGAGTTGGAAAACTTGGAGTGTTTATGGGGGTGTCAGTCCAAAGCCCTGAGGGGTTTCCAGGTAAGTCTGCTTTAAAAGAAAACATACAGGTAATGGAATCTTGCAAACTTTATGTCACTGCCTCAGTCACAGGACAATACAGAAGCTAGAACTCTCCTCACCAGGCACCCACATTCCCGGGACAGGCCCCTATCACCTCACTGGACTGGAGACCTTGGAGAGAGCCGGATGTCCTCCACTGGTCTCCAGATGGTCTCAGGGTGTGTCTTTGGATGAGCTTACCACAAAAGCTGTTTCACTCAACGCAGACAGTGGCTCTAGACTCCCTTCTGACGCCTGCTGTCATTCAGCAGTGTGTAGCCTCAGGTGAGGTATGGCAGCCTAGTGCTGGCCAATCCCAGGGTTGCCACAAGTGGGAGCACTTGAGGGCATCACATCAGTCCTTGTTACTGCGTGCGTGCGTGGTGTGTGTGTGTGTGTGTGTGAGTGTGAGTGTGAGTGTGAGTGTGAGTGTGTGTGCGCGTGTGTGTGTGTGTGTGTGTGTGTGTGTGTGTGAGTGCGCTCGCGCGTGCGCCCGCCCACGTGCCTTGGAGTGGAAGAGACTGCAGGCGTGCCTTGGAGTGGAAGAAACTGCAGGCGGGGTGGTTTGCTGGGTCTCTCAAGTGCCTATCTCAGGTCGTGGGGGGCACAAGAGGAAGTGAGTGCTGGGCACCAATCTCCCCTTCCCCTCTGGAAATCCTAGGCGTCAAGGGGTCATGTTATTCCTTCGTGGCTGGAAGTCTATTCAGACAGCCCTGTCCACCAGATCAGGGAAAATGACTTTATGGTGGGTTTTCCTACTGTGGTGAGGCCCAGGCAGTTTTCTATAATGGCCCGCACACCAGGCGTTGCCTATCAGGGCGCCACCCAGGAGATCATGAGGAGGTCATGGAGACTCTGTAATAGTTCACCTCTCTAGGTGAACTATTACAACTTCTTCCAAACCTTGTCTGGGAGTTAGAGACCAGACCCCCAGCAGCCAGAGTGGGCCCAGAGTTGAGGGAGGGTACGGAGGGCGCTGTGCCCACGGGATGAAGATGACCAAGGAGAGCCAGGTTTCAGATTCCCCCTCCCTCCCTCCCTCCCTCCCTCCCTCCCTCCCTCCCTCCCTCCCTCCCTCCCTCCCTCCCTTCCTCTATCTTAATCCTCTGCCAGGATATTTTCCCATTGATTCTTAGGGTGAGTGGAAGAGGCCCCGAGAGGCAGGGAGAAACATTGATGTGAGGGAGACAGGTGGATTGCTGGCCTCCCGCAGGCGCCCTGAGGGGGCAGGGATCCAGCCTGCAAGGGAGGTAAGTGCCCTTGACCCCAATCGAACCCGCGACCCTTCCATCCACAGGCCTGCGCTCTGTCCACTGAGCCAAACCCGCTGGAGCCTGTTCCCCTAGTCAGTGTAACAGACACATCCCTCCAATCCACTGGTGCCCTCTGCGAGGCGGGAGACACCTTTCCCTGATTGGGGGTGGAGGTCGCGGTGGCCGGGTGGGGAGGCTCCCGTGGGTCCGATCCCAGAGTACACCCAGGGCTCCTCCCCACCACCAACATCGCCAAGGCGAGGTTGGGAGTGGCTGAGCCACTCTCCTGGGCTCAGGGTGGGTGTTTGGGGTGGGGAGGTGGAGTGTTGCAGAGTGGCAGGAAGGGGTGCGGGTGTCCTAGTGCGCCTCACGGCCCTGCATTGGCCAGGGGGGCGAGGAAAAAAAAGAAATGAAAAGAGCCTAGGGCACCCGGTAATCCCATGTCCCGAGCTACAAAAGATGCAGGAGGGCGCCTCCCGTTGGGGATGCGGTTCCCTGAAATGCGGGGAAGGGGGTGTCCAGCGCAAATGGGAAGGACGAAGCCCCCTAGGGATGGCAAAAAGCGAGGGGCGTCCGGGGTCTCTGGTGGGGTCCGCGGGGTTCCCTTAGCAGTTTGGGGAGCTACCCCCTCCCGCAGCACCCAGGGTTCGATCCGATCCCTTGCTTGTGGGGCGCCTGTTACACCGGCCGCCCCCCCCACCCCCCCCAAGGACGCTGGGGACTTGCACCTGTGCGGGAGAACGTAAGAGACACGCCCCTGCGATCACGGGGTGCTGCCTGTAAGGCGCGAGACCCCTTTTCCTAATTTTCGAAGGCGGACGGACGGGGGGCGGGTGGGGGTGGGGAGGGGGGCGAGGTGGCTCGCACTACGGGGGTGGGGGTGGAGTTCCGAGAGTAGCCCCGGGGGACGGGAGGTTCCCCCCACACCGAATAGGGAGGATGGGGCGGGCTAAAAACATTTAATTAAAAAAAAAAAAAAAAAAAGCCTACAGCACCAGGTATTCCCAGGCGGTCTCCCATCCAAGTACTAACCAGGCCCGACCCTGCTTAGCTTCCGAGATCAGACGAGATCGGGCGCGTTCAGGGTGGTATGGCCGTAGACACTGGGGCGCGCCTCCCGGAGACTCAAGAGTCCGAGCCGGGCCTCCAGGCCCGCGGAGCCGTGGGGCCTCTGGCTGACCTGGTGCTCAGCTCCCTCCACCCTCCGCCCCGCCCGCCCCGCCCGCCTGCCCGCCTGCCCGCCTGCACGCCTGCCCGCCTGCCCGCCCACCTTCTGAGCTGGCAGGAGATGCCAGATGAGATGCGAGTGGGCGGCTCGCGGTGGGGGTGCGATGTGCTGGGTGGCTAGAAAGGGGGCGCCCTCCCCAACTCGGCTCCCCTAGGGTTAGTGCACTTCACATCCCCACGGCAGCCTCTTGTTGTGGAGAATCCAAGTGGTAAACACACACTTAGTTGTGACCAAAAAGTGTGCATGTGCCAAGGCAGGGTCCAGGGAGGCCCACAGCAAGCCCAAGGTCTCATGCTACGTGTCCGGGGAGAGCACAGAAGGTGATATGGCACGGGTGGTCACACCTTCCTTTCCTTCATTTCACTCTCTTAGGGGTGAAGACCTATAAAAGTGGCCCAGAGCCGTGTGACTCTCCCAGGATCATGGTGCTGAAAGCCAGGCCTGCTTGAAGTGGCCATTCCGGCCACATCCAACCCCGTCTTATACTTTGGCCACCTCTGACTTTTTGCATCTTATTGGGCACACGTCACACTGCCCACAGGTGTGGCAGTTTTTAGGTCATATACACCTGCCCAGGTCTCTAGAAAATTGTTTCTTGCATCATCCCTCCTGTGTGGGCAGGGTCCCTGGGAAGGCCCAGGAGGACACAATGGCTTTGCCAGGACACTAAAACGATCAGGCAGACACAGGTCTAACTTGGCTCTCCTGAACGCTGGGACCCTGGTGGCCAGAACGGGGAGCCGTGGGGGAAAGCCGAGTTGGAAAACTTGGAGTGTTTATGGGGGTGTCAGTCCAAAGCCCTGAGGGGTTTCCAGGTAAGTCTGCTTTAAAAGAAAACATACAGGTAATGGAATCTTGCAAACTTTATGTCACTGCCTCAGTCACAGGACAATACAGAAGCTAGAACTCTCCTCACCAGGCACCCACATTCCCGGGACAGGCCCCTATCACCTCACTGGACTGGAGACCTTGGAGAGAGCCGGATGTCCTCCACTGGTCTCCAGATGGTCTCAGGGTGTGTCTTTGGATGAGCTTACCACAAAAGCTGTTTCACTCAACGCAGACAGTGGCTCTAGACTCCCTTCTGACGCCTGCTGTCATTCAGCAGTGTGTAGCCTCAGGTGAGGTATGGCAGCCTAGTGCTGGCCAATCCCAGGGTTGCCACAAGTGGGAGCACTTGAGGGCATCACATCAGTCCTTGTTACTGCGCGCGTGCATGGTGTGTGTGTGTGTGTGTGTGAGTGTGAGTGTGAGTGTGAGTGTGAGTGTGTGTGCGCGTGTGTGTGTGTGTGTGTGTGTGTGTGTGTGTGAGTGCGCTCGCGCGTGCGCCCGCCCACGTGCCTTGGAGTGGAAGAGACTGCAGGCGTGCCTTGGAGTGGAAGAAACTGCAGGCGGGGTGGTTTGCTGGGTCTCTCAAGTGCCTATCTCAGGTCGTGGGGGGCACAAGAGGAAGTGAGTGCTGGGCACCAATCTCCCCTTCCCCTCTGGAAATCCTAGGCGTCAAGGGGTCATGTTATTCCTTCGTGGCTGGAAGTCTATTCAGACAGCCCTGTCCACCAGATCAGGGAAAATGACTTTATGGTGGGTTTTCCTACTGTGGTGAGGCCCAGGCAGTTTTCTATAATGGCCCGCACACCAGGCGTTGCCTATCAGGGCGCCACCCAGGAGATCATGAGGAGGTCATGGAGACTCTGTAATAGTTCACCTCTCTAGGTGAACTATTACAACTTCTTCCAAACCTTGTCTGGGAGTTAGAGACCAGACCCCCAGCAGCCAGAGTGGGCCCAGAGTTGAGGGAGGGTACGGAGGGCGCTGTGCCCACGGGATGAAGATGACCAAGGAGAGCCAGGTTTCAGATTCCCCCTCCCTCCCTCCCTCCCTCCCTCCCTCCCTCCCTCCCTCCCTCCCTCCCTCCCTCCCTCCCTCCCTCCCTTCCTCTATCTTAATCCTCTGCCAGGATATTTTCCCATTGATTCTTAGGGTGAGTGGAAGAGGCCCCGAGAGGCAGGGAGAAACATTGATATGAGGGAGACAGGTGGATTGCTGGCCTCCCGCAGGCGCCCTGAGGGGGCAGGGATCCAGCCTGCAAGGGAGGTAAGTGCCCTTGACCCCAATCGAACCCGCGACCCTTCCATCCACAGGCCTGCGCTCTGTCCACTGAGCCAAACCCGCTGGAGCCTGTTCCCCTAGTCAGTGTAACAGACACATCCCTCCAATCCACTGGTGCCCTCTGCCAGGCGGGAGACACCTTTCCCTGATTGGGGGTGGAGGTCGCGGTGGCCGGGTGGGGAGGCTCCCGTGGGTCCGATCCCAGAGTACACCCAGGGCTCCTCCCCACCACCAACATCGCCAAGGCGAGGTTGGGAGTGGCTGAGCCACTCTCCTGGGCTCAGGGTGGGTGTTTGGGGTGGGGAGGTGGAGTGTTGCAGAGTGGCAGGAAGGGGTGCGGGTGTCCTAGTGCGCCTCACGGCCCTGCATTGGCCAGGGGGGCGAGGAAAAAAAAGAAATGAAAAGAGCCTAGGGCACCCGGTAATCCCATGTCCCGAGCTACAAAAGATGCAGGAGGGCGCCTCCCGTTGGGGATGCGGTTCCCTGAAATGCGGGGAAGGGGGTGTCCAGCGCAAATGGGAAGGACGAAGCCCCCTAGGGATGGCAAAAAGCGAGGGGCGTCCGGGGTCTCTGGTGGGGTCCGCGGGGTTCCCTTAGCAGTTTGGGGAGCTACCCCCTCCCGCAGCACCCAGGGTTCGATCCGATCCCTTGCTTGTGGGGCGCCTGTTACACCGGCCGCCCCCCCCCACCCCCCCCAAGGACGCTGGGGACTTGCACCTGTGCGGGAGAACGTAAGAGACACGCCCCTGCGATCACGGGGTGCTGCCTGTAAGGCGCGAGACCCCTTTTCCTAATTTTCGAAGGCGGACGGACGGGGGGCGGGTGGGGGTGGGGAGGGGGGCGAGGTGGCTCGCACTACGGGGGTGGGGGTGGAGTTCCGAGAGTAGCCCCGGGGGACGGGAGGTTCCCCCCACACCGAATAGGGAGGATGGGGCGGGCTAAAAACATTTAATTAAAAAAAAAAAAAAAAAAAGCCTACAGCACCAGGTATTCCCAGGCGGTCTCCCATCCAAGTACTAACCAGGCCCGACCCTGCTTAGCTTCCGAGATCAGACGAGATCGGGCGCGTTCAGGGTGGTATGGCCGTAGACACTGGGGCGCGCCTCCCGGAGACTCAAGAGTCCGAGCCGGGCCTCCAGGCCCGCGGAGCCGTGGGGCCTCTGGCTGACCTGGTGCTCAGCTCCCTCCACCCTCCGCCCCGCCCGCCCCGCCCGCCTGCCCGCCTGCCCGCCTGCACGCCTGCCCGCCTGCCCGCCCACCTTCTGAGCTGGCAGGAGATGCCAGATGAGATGCGAGTGGGCGGCTCGCGGTGGGGGTGCGATGTGCTGGGTGGCTAGAAAGGGGGCGCCCTCCCCAACTCGGCTCCCCTAGGGTTAGTGCACTTCACATCCCCACGGCAGCCTCTTGTTGTGGAGAATCCAAGTGGTAAACACACACTTAGTTGTGACCAAAAAGTGTGCATGTGCCAAGGCAGGGTCCAGGGAGGCCCACAGCAAGCCCAAGGTCTCATGCTACGTGTCCGGGGAGAGCACAGAAGGTGATATGGCACGGGTGGTCACACCTTCCTTTCCTTCATTTCACTCTCTTAGGGGTGAAGACCTATAAAAGTGGCCCAGAGCCGTGTGACTCTCCCAGGATCATGGTGCTGAAAGCCAGGCCTGCTTGAAGTGGCCATTCCGGCCACATCCAACCCCGTCTTATACTTTGGCCACCTCTGACTTTTTGCATCTTATTGGGCACACGTCACACTGCCCACAGGTGTGGCAGTTTTTAGGTCATATACACCTGCCCAGGTCTCTAGAAAATTGTTTCTTGCATCATCCCTCCTGTGTGGGCAGGGTCCCTGGGAAGGCCCAGGAGGACACAATGGCTTTGCCAGGACACTAAAACGATCAGGCAGACACAGGTCTAACTTGGCTCTCCTGAACGCTGGGACCCTGGTGGCCAGAACGGGGAGCCGTGGGGGAAAGCCGAGTTGGAAAACTTGGAGTGTTTATGGGGGTGTCAGTCCAAAGCCCTGAGGGGTTTCCAGGTAAGTCTGCTTTAAAAGAAAACATACAGGTAATGGAATCTTGCAAACTTTATGTCACTGCCTCAGTCACAGGACAATACAGAAGCTAGAACTCTCCTCACCAGGCACCCACATTCCCGGGACAGGCCCCTATCACCTCACTGGACTGGAGACCTTGGAGAGAGCCGGATGTCCTCCACTGGTCTCCAGATGGTCTCAGGGTGTGTCTTTGGATGAGCTTACCACAAAAGCTGTTTCACTCAACGCAGACAGTGGCTCTAGACTCCCTTCTGACGCCTGCTGTCATTCAGCAGTGTGTAGCCTCAGGTGAGGTATGGCAGCCTAGTGCTGGCCAATCCCAGGGTTGCCACAAGTGGGAGCACTTGAGGGCATCACATCAGTCCTTGTTACTGCGTGCGTGCGTGGTGTGTGTGTGTGTGTGTGTGTGAGTGTGAGTGTGAGTGTGAGTGTGAGTGTGTGTGCGCGTGTGTGTGTGTGTGTGTGTGTGTGTGTGTGTGAGTGCGCTCGCGCGTGCGCCCGCCCACGTGCCTTGGAGTGGAAGAGACTGCAGGCGTGCCTTGGAGTGGAAGAAACTGCAGGCGGGGTGGTTTGCTGGGTCTCTCAAGTGCCTATCTCAGGTCGTGGGGGGCACAAGAGGAAGTGAGTGCTGGGCACCAATCTCCCCTTCCCCTCTGGAAATCCTAGGCGTCAAGGGGTCATGTTATTCCTTCGTGGCTGGAAGTCTATTCAGACAGCCCTGTCCACCAGATCAGGGAAAATGACTTTATGGTGGGTTTTCCTACTGTGGTGAGGCCCAGGCAGTTTTCTATAATGGCCCGCACACCAGGCGTTGCCTATCAGGGCGCCACCCAGGAGATCATGAGGAGGTCATGGAGACTCTGTAATAGTTCACCTCTCTAGGTGAACTATTACAACTTCTTCCAAACCTTGTCTGGGAGTTAGAGACCAGACCCCCAGCAGCCAGAGTGGGCCCAGAGTTGAGGGAGGGTACGGAGGGCGCTGTGCCCACGGGATGAAGATGACCAAGGAGAGCCAGGTTTCAGATTCCCCCTCCCTCCCTCCCTCCCTCCCTCCCTCCCTCCCTCCCTCCCTCCCTCCCTCCCTCCCTCCCTCCCTCCCTTCCTCTATCTTAATCCTCTGCCAGGATATTTTCCCATTGATTCTTAGGGTGAGTGGAAGAGGCCCCGAGAGGCAGGGAGAAACATTGATATGAGGGAGACAGGTGGATTGCTGGCCTCCCGCAGGCGCCCTGAGGGGGCAGGGATCCAGCCTGCAAGGGAGGTAAGTGCCCTTGACCCCAATCGAACCCGCGACCCTTCCATCCACAGGCCTGCGCTCTGTCCACTGAGCCAAACCCGCTGGAGCCTGTTCCCCTAGTCAGTGTAACAGACACATCCCTCCAATCCACTGGTGCCCTCTGCCAGGCGGGAGACACCTTTCCCTGATTGGGGGTGGAGGTCGCGGTGGCCGGGTGGGGAGGCTCCCGTGGGTCCGATCCCAGAGTACACCCAGGGCTCCTCCCCACCACCAACATCGCCAAGGCGAGGTTGGGAGTGGCTGAGCCACTCTCCTGGGCTCAGGGTGGGTGTTTGGGGTGGGGAGGTGGAGTGTTGCAGAGTGGCAGGAAGGGGTGCGGGTGTCCTAGTGCGCCTCACGGCCCTGCATTGGCCAGGGGGGCGAGGAAAAAAAAGAAATGAAAAGAGCCTAGGGCACCCGGTAATCCCATGTCCCGAGCTACAAAAGATGCAGGAGGGCGCCTCCCGTTGGGGATGCGGTTCCCTGAAATGCGGGGAAGGGGGTGTCCAGCGCAAATGGGAAGGACGAAGCCCCCTAGGGATGGCAAAAAGCGAGGGGCGTCCGGGGTCTCTGGTGGGGTCCGCGGGGTTCCCTTAGCAGTTTGGGGAGCTACCCCCTCCCGCAGCACCCAGGGTTCGATCCGATCCCTTGCTTGTGGGGCGCCTGTTACACCGGCCGCCCCCCCCCACCCCCCCCAAGGACGCTGGGGACTTGCACCTGTGCGGGAGAACGTAAGAGACACGCCCCTGCGATCACGGGGTGCTGCCTGTAAGGCGCGAGACCCCTTTTCCTAATTTTCGAAGGCGGACGGACGGGGGGCGGGTGGGGGTGGGGAGGGGGGCGAGGTGGCTCGCACTACGGGGGTGGGGGTGGAGTTCCGAGAGTAGCCCCGGGGGACGGGAGGTTCCCCCCACACCGAATAGGGAGGATGGGGCGGGCTAAAAACATTTAATTAAAAAAAAAAAAAAAAAAAGCCTACAGCACCAGGTATTCCCAGGCGGTCTCCCATCCAAGTACTAACCAGGCCCGACCCTGCTTAGCTTCCGAGATCAGACGAGATCGGGCGCGTTCAGGGTGGTATGGCCGTAGACACTGGGGCGCGCCTCCCGGAGACTCAAGAGTCCGAGCCGGGCCTCCAGGCCCGCGGAGCCGTGGGGCCTCTGGCTGACCTGGTGCTCAGCTCCCTCCACCCTCCGCCCCGCCCGCCCCGCCCGCCTGCC
This sequence comes from Corynorhinus townsendii, assembly GCA_026230045.1. NCBI lineage: Eukaryota > Metazoa > Chordata > Mammalia > Chiroptera > Vespertilionidae > Corynorhinus > Corynorhinus townsendii. The sequence goes on along the minus strand of JAPDVU010000007.1, from coordinate 96,081,850 downwards.
CGCCTGCCCGCCTGCACGCCTGCCCGCCTGCCCGCCCACCTTCTGAGCTGGCAGGAGATGCCAGATGAGATGCGAGTGGGCGGCTCGCGGTGGGGGTGCGATGTGCTGGGTGGCTAGAAAGGGGGGCGCCCTCCCCAACTCGGCTCCCCTAGGGTTAGTGCACTTCACATCCCCACGGCAGCCTCTTGTTGTGGAGAATCCAAGTGGTAAACACACACTTAGTTGTGACCAAAAAGTGTGCATGTGCCAAGGCAGGGTCCAGGGAGGCCCACAGCAAGCCCAAGGTCTCATGCTACGTGTCCGGGGAGAGCACAGAAGGTGATATGGCACGGGTGGTCACACCTTCCTTTCCTTCATTTCACTCTCTTAGGGGTGAAGACCTATAAAAGTGGCCCAGAGCCGTGTGACTCTCCCAGGATCATGGTGCTGAAAGCCAGGCCTGCTTGAAGTGGCCATTCCGGCCACATCCAACCCCGTCTTATACTTTGGCCACCTCTGACTTTTTGCATCTTATTGGGCACACGTCACACTGCCCACAGGTGTGGCAGTTTTTAGGTCATATACACCTGCCCAGGTCTCTAGAAAATTGTTTCTTGCATCATCCCTCCTGTGTGGGCAGGGTCCCTGGGAAGGCCCAGGAGGACACAATGGCTTTGCCAGGACACTAAAACGATCAGGCAGACACAGGTCTAACTTGGCTCTCCTGAACGCTGGGACCCTGGTGGCCAGAACGGGGAGCCGTGGGGGAAAGCCGAGTTGGAAAACTTGGAGTGTTTATGGGGGTGTCAGTCCAAAGCCCTGAGGGGTTTCCAGGTAAGTCTGCTTTAAAAGAAAACATACAGGTAATGGAATCTTGCAAACTTTATGTCACTGCCTCAGTCACAGGACAATACAGAAGCTAGAACTCTCCTCACCAGGCACCCACATTCCCGGGACAGGCCCCTATCACCTCACTGGACTGGAGACCTTGGAGAGAGCCGGATGTCCTCCACTGGTCTCCAGATGGTCTCAGGGTGTGTCTTTGGATGAGCTTACCACAAAAGCTGTTTCACTCAACGCAGACAGTGGCTCTAGACTCCCTTCTGACGCCTGCTGTCATTCAGCAGTGTGTAGCCTCAGGTGAGGTATGGCAGCCTAGTGCTGGCCAATCCCAGGGTTGCCACAAGTGGGAGCACTTGAGGGCATCACATCAGTCCTTGTTACTGCGTGCGTGCGTGGTGTGTGTGTGTGTGTGTGTGAGTGTGAGTGTGAGTGTGAGTGTGAGTGTGTGTGCGCGTGTGTGTGTGTGTGTGTGTGTGTGTGTGTGTGTGAGTGCGCTCGCGCGTGCGCCCGCCCACGTGCCTTGGAGTGGAAGAGACTGCAGGCGTGCCTTGGAGTGGAAGAAACTGCAGGCGGGGTGGTTTGCTGGGTCTCTCAAGTGCCTATCTCAGGTCGTGGGGGGCACAAGAGGAAGTGAGTGCTGGGCACCAATCTCCCCTTCCCCTCTGGAAATCCTAGGCGTCAAGGGGTCATGTTATTCCTTCGTGGCTGGAAGTCTATTCAGACAGCCCTGTCCACCAGATCAGGGAAAATGACTTTATGGTGGGTTTTCCTACTGTGGTGAGGCCCAGGCAGTTTTCTATAATGGCCCGCACACCAGGCGTTGCCTATCAGGGCGCCACCCAGGAGATCATGAGGAGGTCATGGAGACTCTGTAATAGTTCACCTCTCTAGGTGAACTATTACAACTTCTTCCAAACCTTGTCTGGGAGTTAGAGACCAGACCCCCAGCAGCCAGAGTGGGCCCAGAGTTGAGGGAGGGTACGGAGGGCGCTGTGCCCACGGGATGAAGATGACCAAGGAGAGCCAGGTTTCAGATTCCCCCTCCCTCCCTCCCTCCCTCCCTCCCTCCCTCCCTCCCTCCCTCCCTCCCTCCCTCCCTCCCTTCCTCTATCTTAATCCTCTGCCAGGATATTTTCCCATTGATTCTTAGGGTGAGTGGAAGAGGCCCCGAGAGGCAGGGAGAAACATTGATGTGAGGGAGACAGGTGGATTGCTGGCCTCCCGCAGGCGCCCTGAGGGGGCAGGGATCCAGCCTGCAAGGGAGGTAAGTGCCCTTGACCCCAATCGAACCCGCGACCCTTCCATCCACAGGCCTGCGCTCTGTCCACTGAGCCAAACCCGCTGGAGCCTGTTCCCCTAGTCAGTGTAACAGACACATCCCTCCAATCCACTGGTGCCCTCTGCGAGGCGGGAGACACCTTTCCCTGATTGGGGGTGGAGGTCGCGGTGGCCGGGTGGGGAGGCTCCCGTGGGTCCGATCCCAGAGTACACCCAGGGCTCCTCCCCACCACCAACATCGCCAAGGCGAGGTTGGGAGTGGCTGAGCCACTCTCCTGGGCTCAGGGTGGGTGTTTGGGGTGGGGAGGTGGAGTGTTGCAGAGTGGCAGGAAGGGGTGCGGGCGTCCTAGTGCGCCTCAGGGCCCTGCATTGGCCAGGGGGGCGAGGAAAAAAAAAGAAATGAAAAGAGCCTAGGGCACCCGGTAATCCCATGTCCCGAGCTACAAAAGATGCAGGAGGGCGCCTCCCGTTGGGGATGCGGTTCCCTGAAATGCGGGGAAGGGGGTGTCCAGCGCAAATGGGAAGGACGAAGCCCCCTAGGGATGGCAAAAAGCGAGGGGCGTCCGGGGTCTCTGGTGGGGTCCGCGGGGTTCCCTTAGCAGTTTGGGGAGCTACCCCCCTCCCGCAGCACCCAGGGTTCGATCCGATCCCTTGCTTGTGGGGCGCCTGTTACACCGGCCGCCCCCCCCACCCCCCCCAAGGACGCTGGGGACTTGCACCTGTGCGGGAGAACGTAAGAGACACGCCCCTGCGATCACGGGGTGCTGCCTGTAAGGCGCGAGACCCCTTTTCCTAATTTTCGAAGGCGGACGGACGGGGGGCGGGTGGGGGTGGGGAGGGGGGCGAGGTGGCTCGCACTACGGGGGTGGGGGTGGAGTTCCGAGAGTAGCCCCGGGGGACGGGAGGTTCCCCCCACAATGAATAGGGAGGATGGGGCGGGCTAAAAACATTTAATTAAAAAAAAAAAAAAAAAAAGCCTACAGCACCAGGTATTCCCAGGCGGTCTCCCATCCAAGTACTAACCAGGCCCGACCCTGCTTAGCTTCCGAGATCAGACGAGATCGGGCGCGTTCAGGGTGGTATGGCCGTAGACACTGGGGCGCGCCTCCCGGAGACTCAAGAGTCCGAGCCGGGCCTCCAGGCCCGCGGAGCCGTGGGGCCTCTGGCTGACCTGGTGCTCAGCTCCCTCCACCCTCCGCCCCGCCCGCCCCGCCCGCCTGCCCGCCTGCCCGCCTGCCCGCCTGCCCGCCTGCCCGCCCACCTTCTGAGCTGGCAGGAGATGCCAGATGAGATGCGAGTGGGCGGCTCGCGGTGGGGGTGCGATGTGCTGGGTGGCTAGAAAGGGGGCGCCCTCCCCAACTCGGCTCCCCTAGGGTTAGTGCACTTCACATCCCCACGGCAGCCTCTTGTTGTGGAGAATCCAAGTGGTAAACACACACTTAGTTGTGACCAAAAAGTGTGCATGTGCCAAGGCAGGGTCCAGGGAGGCCCACAGCAAGCCCAAGGTCTCATGCTACGTGTCCGGGGAGAGCACAGAAGGTGATATGGCACGGGTGGTCACACCTTCCTTTCCTTCATTTCACTCTCTTAGGGGTGAAGACCTATAAAAGTGGCCCAGAGCCGTGTGACTCTCCCAGGATCATGGTGCTGAAAGCCAGGCCTGCTTGAAGTGGCCATTCCGGCCACATCCAACCCCGTCTTATACTTTGGCCACCTCTGACTTTTTGCATCTTATTGGGCACACGTCACACTGCCCACAGGTGTGGCAGTTTTTAGGTCATATACACCTGCCCAGGTCTCTAGAAAATTGTTTCTTGCATCATCCCTCCTGTGTGGGCAGGGTCCCTGGGAAGGCCCAGGAGGACACAATGGCTTTGCCAGGACACTAAAACGATCAGGCAGACACAGGTCTAACTTGGCTCTCCTGAACGCTGGGACCCTGGTGGCCAGAACGGGGAGCCGTGGGGGAAAGCCGAGTTGGAAAACTTGGAGTGTTTATGGGGGTGTCAGTCCAAAGCCCTGAGGGGTTTCCAGGTAAGTCTGCTTTAAAAGAAAACATACAGGTAATGGAATCTTGCAAACTTTATGTCACTGCCTCAGTCACAGGACAATACAGAAGCTAGAACTCTCCTCACCAGGCACCCACATTCCCGGGACAGGCCCCTATCACCTCACTGGACTGGAGACCTTGGAGAGAGCCGGATGTCCTCCACTGGTCTCCAGATGGTCTCAGGGTGTGTCTTTGGATGAGCTTACCACAAAAGCTGTTTCACTCAACGCAGACAGTGGCTCTAGACTCCCTTCTGACGCCTGCTGTCATTCAGCAGTGTGTAGCCTCAGGTGAGGTATGGCAGCCTAGTGCTGGCCAATCCCAGGGTTGCCACAAGTGGGAGCACTTGAGGGCATCACATCAGTCCTTGTTACTGCGTGCGTGCGTGGTGTGTGTGTGTGTGTGTGTGAGTGTGAGTGTGAGTGTGAGTGTGAGTGTGTGTGCGCGCGTGTGTGTGTGTGTGTGTGTGTGTGTGAGTGCGCTCGCGCGTGCGCCCGCCCACGTGCCTTGGAGTGGAAGAGACTGCAGGCGTGCCTTGGAGTGGAAGAAACTGCAGGCGGGGTGGTTTGCTGGGTCTCTCAAGTGCCTATCTCAGGTCGTGGGGGGCACAAGAGGAAGTGAGTGCTGGGCACCAAATCTCCCCTTCCCCTCTGGAAATCCTAGGCGTCAAGGGGTCATGTTATTCCTTCGTGGCTGGAAGTCTATTCAGACAGCCCTGTCCACCAGATCAGGGAAAATGACTTTATGGTGGGTTTTCCTACTGTGGTGAGGCCCAGGCAGTTTTCTATAATGGCCCGCACACCAGGCGTTGCCTATCAGGGCGCCACCCAGGAGATCATGAGGAGGTCATGGAGACTCTGTAATAGTTCACCTCTCTAGGTGAACTATTACAACTTCTTCCAAACCTTGTCTGGGAGTTAGAGACCAGACCCCCAGCAGCCAGAGTGGGCCCAGAGTTGAGGGAGGGTACGGAGGGCGCTGTGCCCACGGGATGAAGATGACCAAGGAGAGCCAGGTTTCAGATTCCCCCTCCCTCCCTCCCTCCCTCCCTCCCTCCCTCCCTCCCTCCCTCCCTCCCTCCCTCCCTCCCTCCCTCCCTTCCTCTATCTTAATCCTCTGCCAGGATATTTTCCCATTGATTCTTAGGGTGAGTGGAAGAGGCCCCGAGAGGCAGGGAGAAACATTGATGTGAGGGAGACAGGTGGATTGCTGGCCTCCCGCAGGCGCCCTGAGGGGGCAGGGATCCAGCCTGCAAGGGAGGTAAGTGCCCTTGACCCCAATCGAACCCGCGACCCTTCCATCCACAGGCCTGCGCTCTGTCCACTGAGCCAAACCCGCTGGAGCCTGTTCCCCTAGTCAGTGTAACAGACACATCCCTCCAATCCACTGGTGCCCTCTGCGAGGCGGGAGACACCTTTCCCTGATTGGGGGTGGAGGTCGCGGTGGCCGGGTGGGGAGGCTCCCGTGGGTCCGATCCCAGAGTACACCCAGGGCTCCTCCCCACCACCAACATCGCCAAGGCGAGGTTGGGAGTGGCTGAGCCACTCTCCTGGGCTCAGGGTGGGTGTTTGGGGTGGGGAGGTGGAGTGTTGCAGAGTGGCAGGAAGGGGTGCGGGTGTCCTAGTGCGCCTCAGGGCCCTGCATTGGCCAGGGGGGCGAGGAAAAAAAAGAAATGAAAAGAGCCTAGGGCACCCGGTAATCCCATGTCCCGAGCTACAAAAGATGCAGGAGGGCGCCTCCCGTTGGGGATGCGGTTCCCTGAAATGCGGGGAAGGGGGTGTCCAGCGCAAATGGGAAGGACGAAGCCCCCTAGGGATGGCAAAAAGCGAGGGGCGTCCGGGGTCTCTGGTGGGGTCCGCGGGGTTCCCTTAGCAGTTTGGGGAGCTACCCCCTCCCGCAGCACCCAGGGTTCGATCCGATCCCTTGCTTGTGGGGCGCCTGTTACACCGGCCGCCCCCCCCACCCCCCCCAAGGACGCTGGGGACTTGCACCTGTGCGGGAGAACGTAAGAGACACGCCCCTGCGATCACGGGGTGCTGCCTGTAAGGCGCGAGACCCCTTTTCCTAATTTTCGAAGGCGGACGGACGGGGGGCGGGTGGGGGTGGGGAGGGGGGCGAGGTGGCTCGCACTACGGGGGTGGGGGTGGAGTTCCGAGAGTAGCCCCGGGGGACGGGAGGTTCCCCCCACACCGAATAGGGAGGATGGGGCGGGCTAAAAACATTTAATTAAAAAAAAAAAAAAAAAAGCCTACAGCACCAGGTATTCCCAGGCGGTCTCCCATCCAAGTACTAACCAGGCCCGACCCTGCTTAGCTTCCGAGATCAGACGAGATCGGGCGCGTTCAGGGTGGTATGGCCGTAGACACTGGGGCGCGCCTCCCGGAGACTCAAGAGTCCGAGCCGGGCCTCCAGGCCCGCGGAGCCGTGGGGCCTCTGGCTGACCTGGTGCTCAGCTCCCTCCACCCTCCGCCCCGCCCGCCCCGCCCGCCTGCCCGCCTGCCCGCCTGCCCGCCTGCCCGCCTGCCCGCCCACCTTCTGAGCTGGCAGGAGATGCCAGATGAGATGCGAGTGGGCGGCTCGCGGTGGGGGTGCGATGTGCTGGGTGGCTAGAAAGGGGGCGCCCTCCCCAACTCGGCTCCCCTAGGGTTAGTGCACTTCACATCCCCACGGCAGCCTCTTGTTGTGGAGAATCCAAGTGGTAAACACACACTTAGTTGTGACCAAAAAGTGTGCATGTGCCAAGGCAGGGTCCAGGGAGGCCCACAGCAAGCCCAAGGTCTCATGCTACGTGTCCGGGGAGAGCACAGAAGGTGATATGGCACGGGTGGTCACACCTTCCTTTCCTTCATTTCACTCTCTTAGGGGTGAAGACCTATAAAAGTGGCCCAGAGCCGTGTGACTCTCCCAGGATCATGGTGCTGAAAGCCAGGCCTGCTTGAAGTGGCCATTCCGGCCACATCCAACCCCGTCTTATACTTTGGCCACCTCTGACTTTTTGCATCTTATTGGGCACACGTCACACTGCCCACAGGTGTGGCAGTTTTTAGGTCATATACACCTGCCCAGGTCTCTAGAAAATTGTTTCTTGCATCATCCCTCCTGTGTGGGCAGGGTCCCTGGGAAGGCCCAGGAGGACACAATGGCTTTGCCAGGACACTAAAACGATCAGGCAGACACAGGTCTAACTTGGCTCTCCTGAACGCTGGGACCCTGGTGGCCAGAACGGGGAGCCGTGGGGGAAAGCCGAGTTGGAAAACTTGGAGTGTTTATGGGGGTGTCAGTCCAAAGCCCTGAGGGGTTTCCAGGTAAGTCTGCTTTAAAAGAAAACATACAGGTAATGGAATCTTGCAAACTTTATGTCACTGCCTCAGTCACAGGACAATACAGAAGCTAGAACTCTCCTCACCAGGCACCCACATTCCCGGGACAGGCCCCTATCACCTCACTGGACTGGAGACCTTGGAGAGAGCCGGATGTCCTCCACTGGTCTCCAGATGGTCTCAGGGTGTGTCTTTGGATGAGCTTACCACAAAAGCTGTTTCACTCAACGCAGACAGTGGCTCTAGACTCCCTTCTGACGCCTGCTGTCATTCAGCAGTGTGTAGCCTCAGGTGAGGTATGGCAGCCTAGTGCTGGCCAATCCCAGGGTTGCCACAAGTGGGAGCACTTGAGGGCATCACATCAGTCCTTGTTACTGCGTGCGTGCGTGGTGTGTGTGTGTGTGTGTGTGAGTGTGAGTGTGAGTGTGAGTGTGAGTGTGTGTGCGCGCGCGTGTGTGTGTGTGTGTGTGTGTGAGTGCGCTCGCGCGTGCGCCCGCCCACGTGCCTTGGAGTGGAAGAGACTGCAGGCGTGCCTTGGAGTGGAAGAAACTGCAGGCGGGGTGGTTTGCTGGGTCTCTCAAGTGCCTATCTCAGGTCGTGGGGGGCACAAGAGGAAGTGAGTGCTGGGCACCAATCTCCCCTTCCCCTCTGGAAATCCTAGGCGTCAAGGGGTCATGTTATTCCTTCGTGGCTGGAAGTCTATTCAGACAGCCCTGTCCACCAGATCAGGGAAAATGACTTTATGGTGGGTTTTCCTACTGTGGTGAGGCCCAGGCAGTTTTCTATAATGGCCCGCACACCAGGCGTTGCCTATCAGGGCGCCACCCAGGAGATCATGAGGAGGTCATGGAGACTCTGTAATAGTTCACCTCTCTAGGTGAACTATTACAACTTCTTCCAAACCTTGTCTGGGAGTTAGAGACCAGACCCCCAGCAGCCAGAGTGGGCCCAGAGTTGAGGGAGGGTACGGAGGGCGCTGTGCCCACGGGATGAAGATGACCAAGGAGAGCCAGGTTTCAGATTCCCCCTCCCTCCCTCCCTCCCTCCCTCCCTCCCTCCCTCCCTCCCTTCCTCTATCTTAATCCTCTGCCAGGATATTTTCCCATTGATTCTTAGGGTGAGTGGAAGAGGCCCCGAGAGGCAGGGAGAAACATTGATGTGAGGGAGACAGGTGGATTGCTGGCCTCCCGCAGGCGCCCTGAGGGGGCAGGGATCCAGCCTGCAAGGGAGGTAAGTGCCCTTGACCCCAATCGAACCCGCGACCCTTCCATCCACAGGCCTGCGCTCTGTCCACTGAGCCAAACCCGCTGGAGCCTGTTCCCCTAGTCAGTGTAACAGACACATCCCTCCAATCCACTGGTGCCCTCTGCGAGGCGGGAGACACCTTTCCCTGATTGGGGGTGGAGGTCGCGGTGGCCGGGTGGGGAGGCTCCCGTGGGTCCGATCCCAGAGTACACCCAGGGCTCCTCCCCACCACCAACATCGCCAAGGCGAGGTTGGGAGTGGCTGAGCCACTCTCCTGGGCTCAGGGTGGGTGTTTGGGGTGGGGAGGTGGAGTGTTGCAGAGTGGCAGGAAGGGGTGCGGGTGTCCTAGTGCGCCTCAGGGCCCTGCATTGGCCAGGGGGGCGAGGAAAAAAAAGAAATGAAAAGAGCCTAGGGCACCCGGTAATCCCATGTCCCGAGCTACAAAAGATGCAGGAGGGCGCCTCCCGTTGGGGATGCGGTTCCCTGAAATGCGGGGAAGGGGGTGTCCAGCGCAAATGGGAAGGACGAAGCCCCCTAGGGATGGCAAAAAGCGAGGGGCGTCCGGGGTCTCTGGTGGGGTCCGCGGGGTTCCCTTAGCAGTTTGGGGAGCTACCCCCTCCCGCAGCACCCAGGGTTCGATCCGATCCCTTGCTTGTGGGGCGCCTGTTACACCGGCCGCCCCCCCCACCCCCCCCAAGGACGCTGGGGACTTGCACCTGTGCGGGAGAACGTAAGAGACACGCCCCTGCGATCACGGGGTGCTGCCTGTAAGGCGCGAGACCCCTTTTCCTAATTTTCGAAGGCGGACGGACGGGGGGCGGGTGGGGGTGGGGAGGGGGGCGAGGTGGCTCGCACTACGGGGGTGGGGGTGGAGTTCCGAGAGTAGCCCCGGGGGACGGGAGGTTCCCCCCACACCGAATAGGGAGGATGGGGCGGGCTAAAAACATTTAATTAAAAAAAAAAAAAAAAAAAGCCTACAGCACCAGGTATTCCCAGGCGGTCTCCCATCCAAGTACTAACCAGGCCCGACCCTGCTTAGCTTCCGAGATCAGACGAGATCGGGCGCGTTCAGGGTGGTATGGCCGTAGACACTGGGGCGCGCCTCCCGGAGACTCAAGAGTCCGAGCCGGGCCTCCAGGCCCGCGGAGCCGTGGGGCCTCTGGCTGACCTGGTGCTCAGCTCCCTCCACCCTCCGCCCCGCCCGCCCCGCCCGCCTGCCCGCCTGCCCGCCTGCCCGCCTGCCCGCCTGCCCGCCTGCCCGCCCACCTTCTGAGCTGGCAGGAGATGCCAGATGAGATGCGAGTGGGCGGCTCGCGGTGGGGGTGCGATGTGCTGGGTGGCTAGAAAGGGGGCGCCCTCCCCAACTCGGCTCCCCTAGGGTTAGTGCACTTCACATCCCCACGGCAGCCTCTTGTTGTGGAGAATCCAAGTGGTAAACACACACTTAGTTGTGACCAAAAAGTGTGCATGTGCCAAGGCAGGGTCCAGGGAGGCCCACAGCAAGCCCAAGGTCTCATGCTACGTGTCCGGGGAGAGCACAGAAGGTGATATGGCACGGGTGGTCACACCTTCCTTTCCTTCATTTCACTCTCTTAGGGGTGAAGACCTATAAAAGTGGCCCAGAGCCGTGTGACTCTCCCAGGATCATGGTGCTGAAAGCCAGGCCTGCTTGAAGTGGCCATTCCGGCCACATCCAACCCCGTCTTATACTTTGGCCACCTCTGACTTTTTGCATCTTATTGGGCACACGTCACACTGCCCACAGGTGTGGCAGTTTTTAGGTCATATACACCTGCCCAGGTCTCTAGAAAATTGTTTCTTGCATCATCCCTCCTGTGTGGGCAGGGTCCCTGGGAAGGCCCAGGAGGACACAATGGCTTTGCCAGGACACTAAAACGATCAGGCAGACACAGGTCTAACTTGGCTCTCCTGAACGCTGGGACCCTGGTGGCCAGAACGGGGAGCCGTGGGGGAAAGCCGAGTTGGAAAACTTGGAGTGTTTATGGGGGTGTCAGTCCAAAGCCCTGAGGGGTTTCCAGGTAAGTCTGCTTTAAAAGAAAACATACAGGTAATGGAATCTTGCAAACTTTAAGATTGCCTCAGGTAAGTCTGCTTTAAAAGAAAACATACAGGTAATGGAATCTTGCAAACTTTAAGATTGCCTCAGTCACAGGACAATACAGAAGCTAGAACTCTCCTCACCAGGCACCCACATTCCCGGGACAGGCCCCTATCACCTCACTGGACTGGAGACCTTGGAGAGAGCCGGATGTCCTCCACTGGTCTCCAGATGGTCTCAGGGTGTGTCTTTGGATGAGCTTACCACAAAAGCTGTTTCACTCAACGCAGACAGTGGCTCTAGACTCCCTTCTGACGCCTGCTGTCATTCAGCAGTGTGTAGCCTCAGGTGAGGTATGGCAGCCTAGTGCTGGCCAATCCCAGGGTTGCCACAAGTGGGAGCACTTGAGGGCATCACATCAGTCCTTGTTACTGCGTGCGTGCGTGGTGTGTGTGTGTGTGTGTGTGAGTGTGAGTGTGAGTGTGAGTGTGAGTGTGTGTGCGCGCGCGTGTGTGTGTGTGTGTGTGTGTGTGTGTGTGAGTGCGCTCGCGCGTGCGCCCGCCCACGTGCCTTGGAGTGGAAGAGACTGCAGGCGTGCCTTGGAGTGGAAGAAACTGCAGGCGGGGTGGTTTGCTGGGTCTCTCAAGTGCCTATCTCAGGTCGTGGGGGGCACAAGAGGAAGTGAGTGCTGGGCACCAATCTCCCCTTCCCCTCTGGAAATCCTAGGCGTCAAGGGGTCATGTTATTCCTTCGTGGCTGGAAGTCTATTCAGACAGCCCTGTCCACCAGATCAGGGAAAATGACTTTATGGTGGGTTTTCCTACTGTGGTGAGGCCCAGGCAGTTTTCTATAATGGCCCGCACACCAGGCGTTGCCTATCAGGGCGCCACCCAGGAGATCATGAGGAGGTCATGGAGACTCTGTAATAGTTCACCTCTCTAGGTGAACTATTACAACTTCTTCCAAACCTTGTCTGGGAGTTAGAGACCAGACCCCCAGCAGCCAGAGTGGGCCCAGAGTTGAGGGAGGGTACGGAGGGCGGAGGGCGCTGTGCCCACGGGATGAAGATGACCAAGGAGAGCCAGGTTTCAGATTCCCCCTCCCTCCCTCCCTCCCTCCCTCCCTCCCTCCCTCCCTCCCTCCCTCCCTCCCTCCCTCCCTCCCTCCCTCCCTCCCTCCCTCCCTCCCTCCCTTCCTCTATCTTAATCCTCTGCCAGGATATTTTCCCATTGATTCTTAGGGTGAGTGGAAGAGGCCCCGAGAGGCAGGGAGAAACATTGATGTGAGGGAGACAGGTGGATTGCTGGCCTCCCGCAGGCGCCCTGAGGGGGCAGGGATCCAGCCTGCAAGGGAGGTAAGTGCCCTTGACCCCAATCGAACCCGCGACCCTTCCATCCACAGGCCTGCGCTCTGTCCACTGAGCCAAACCCGCTGGAGCCTGTTCCCCTAGTCAGTGTAACAGACACATCCCTCCAATCCACTGGTGCCCTCTGCGAGGCGGGAGACACCTTTCCCTGATTGGGGGTGGAGGTCGCGGTGGCCGGGTGGGGAGGCTCCCGTGGGTCCGATCCCAGAGTACACCCAGGGCTCCTCCCCACCACCAACATCGCCAAGGCGAGGTTGGGAGTGGCTGAGCCACTCTCCTGGGCTCAGGGTGGGTGTTTGGGGTGGGGAGGTGGAGTGTTGCAGAGTGGCAGGAAGGGGTGCGGGTGTCCTAGTGCGCCTCAGGGCCCTGCATTGGCCAGGGGGGCGAGGAAAAAAAAGAAATGAAAAGAGCCTAGGGCACCCGGTAATCCCATGTCCCGAGCTACAAAAGATGCAGGAGGGCGCCTCCCGTTGGGGATGCGGTTCCCTGAAATGCGGGGAAGGGGGTGTCCAGCGCAAATGGGAAGGACGAAGCCCCCTAGGGATGGCAAAAAGCGAGGGGCGTCCGGGGTCTCTGGTGGGGTCCGCGGGGTTCCCTTAGCAGTTTGGGGAGCTACCCCCTCCCGCAGCACCCAGGGTTCGATCCGATCCCTTGCTTGTGGGGCGCCTGTTACACCGGCCGCCCCCCCCACCCCCCCCAAGGACGCTGGGGACTTGCACCTGTGCGGGAGAACGTAAGAGACACGCCCCTGCGATCACGGGGTGCTGCCTGTAAGGCGCGAGACCCCTTTTCCTAATTTTCGAAGGCGGACGGACGGGGGGCGGGTGGGGGTGGGGAGGGGGGCGAGGTGGCTCGCACTACGGGGGTGGGGGTGGAGTTCCGAGAGTAGCCCCGGGGGACGGGAGGTTCCCCCCACACCGAATAGGGAGGATGGGGCGGGCTAAAAACATTTAATTAAAAAAAAAAAAAAAAAGCCTACAGCACCAGGTATTCCCAGGCGGTCTCCCATCCAAGTACTAACCAGGCCCGACCCTGCTTAGCTTCCGAGATCAGACGAGATCGGGCGCGTTCAGGGTGGTATGGCCGTAGACACTGGGGCGCGCCTCCCGGAGACTCAAGAGTCCGAGCCGGGCCTCCAGGCCCGCGGAGCCGTGGGGCCTCTGGCTGACCTGGTGCTCAGCTCCCTCCACCCTCCGCCCCGCCCGCCCCGCCCGCCTGCCCGCCTGCCCGCCTGCCCGCCTGCCCGCCTGCCCGCCCACCTTCTGAGCTGGCAGGAGATGCCAGATGAGATGCGAGTGGGCGGCTCGCGGTGGGGGTGCGATGTGCTGGGTGGCTAGAAAGGGGGCGCCCTCCCCAACTCGGCTCCCCTAGGGTTAGTGCACTTCACATCCCCACGGCAGCCTCTTGTTGTGGAGAATCCAAGTGGTAAACACACACTTAGTTGTGACCAAAAAGTGTGCATGTGCCAAGGCAGGGTCCAGGGAGGCCCACAGCAAGCCCAAGGTCTCATGCTACGTGTCCGGGGAGAGCACAGAAGGTGATATGGCACGGGTGGTCACACCTTCCTTTCCTTCATTTCACTCTCTTAGGGGTGAAGACCTATAAAAGTGGCCCAGAGCCGTGTGACTCTCCCAGGATCATGGTGCTGAAAGCCAGGCCTGCTTGAAGTGGCCATTCCGGCCACATCCAACCCCGTCTTATACTTTGGCCACCTCTGACTTTTTGCATCTTATTGGGCACACGTCACACTGCCCACAGGTGTGGCAGTTTTTAGGTCATATACACCTGCCCAGGTCTCTAGAAAATTGTTTCTTGCATCATCCCTCCTGTGTGGGCAGGGTCCCTGGGAAGGCCCAGGAGGACACAATGGCTTTGCCAGGACACTAAAACGATCAGGCAGACACAGGTCTAACTTGGCTCTCCTGAACGCTGGGACCCTGGTGGCCAGAACGGGGAGCCGTGGGGGAAAGCCGAGTTGGAAAACTTGGAGTGTTTATGGGGGTGTCAGTCCAAAGCCCTGAGGGGTTTCCAGGTAAGTCTGCTTTAAAAGAAAACATACAGGTAATGGAATCTTGCAAACTTTATGTCACTGCCTCAGTCACAGGACAATACAGAAGCTAGAACTCTCCTCACCAGGCACCCACATTCCCGGGACAGGCCCCTATCACCTCACTGGACTGGAGACCTTGGAGAGAGCCGGATGTCCTCCACTGGTCTCCAGATGGTCTCAGGGTGTGTCTTTGGATGAGCTTACCACAAAAGCTGTTTCACTCAACGCAGACAGTGGCTCTAGACTCCCTTCTGACGCCTGCTGTCATTCAGCAGTGTGTAGCCTCAGGTGAGGTATGGCAGCCTAGTGCTGGCCAATCCCAGGGTTGCCACAAGTGGGAGCACTTGAGGGCATCACATCAGTCCTTGTTACTGCGTGCGTGCGTGGTGTGTGTGTGTGTGTGTGTGAGTGTGAGTGTGAGTGTGAGTGTGAGTGTGTGTGCGCGCGCGTGTGTGTGTGTGTGTGTGTGTGAGTGCGCTCGCGCGTGCGCCCGCCCACGTGCCTTGGAGTGGAAGAGACTGCAGGCGTGCCTTGGAGTGGAAGAAACTGCAGGCGGGGTGGTTTGCTGGGTCTCTCAAGTGCCTATCTCAGGTCGTGGGGGGCACAAGAGGAAGTGAGTGCTGGGCACCAATCTCCCCTTCCCCTCTGGAAATCCTAGGCGTCAAGGGGTCATGTTATTCCTTCGTGGCTGGAAGTCTATTCAGACAGCCCTGTCCACCAGATCAGGGAAAATGACTTTATGGTGGGTTTTCCTACTGTGGTGAGGCCCAGGCAGTTTTCTATAATGGCCCGCACACCAGGCGTTGCCTATCAGGGCGCCACCCAGGAGATCATGAGGAGGTCATGGAGACTCTGTAATAGTTCACCTCTCTAGGTGAACTATTACAACTTCTTCCAAACCTTGTCTGGGAGTTAGAGACCAGACCCCCAGCAGCCAGAGTGGGCCCAGAGTTGAGGGAGGGTACGGAGGGCGCTGTGCCCACGGGATGAAGATGACCAAGGAGAGCCAGGTTTCAGATTCCCCCTCCCTCCCTCCCTCCCTCCCTCCCTCCCTCCCTCCCTCCCTTCCTCTATCTTAATCCTCTGCCAGGATATTTTCCCATTGATTCTTAGGGTGAGTGGAAGAGGCCCCGAGAGGCAGGGAGAAACATTGATGTGAGGGAGACAGGTGGATTGCTGGCCTCCCGCAGGCGCCCTGAGGGGGCAGGGATCCAGCCTGCAAGGGAGGTAAGTGCCCTTGACCCCAATCGAACCCGCGACCCTTCCATCCACAGGCCTGCGCTCTGTCCACTGAGCCAAACCCGCTGGAGCCTGTTCCCCTAGTCAGTGTAACAGACACATCCCTCCAATCCACTGGTGCCCTCTGCGAGGCGGGAGACACCTTTCCCTGATTGGGGGTGGAGGTCGCGGTGGCCGGGTGGGGAGGCTCCCGTGGGTCCGATCCCAGAGTACACCCAGGGCTCCTCCCCACCACCAACATCGCCAAGGCGAGGTTGGGAGTGGCTGAGCCACTCTCCTGGGCTCAGGGTGGGTGTTTGGGGTGGGGAGGTGGAGTGTTGCAGAGTGGCAGGAAGGGGTGCGGGTGTCCTAGTGCGCCTCAGGGCCCTGCATTGGCCAGGGGGGCGAGGAAAAAAAAGAAATGAAAAGAGCCTAGGGCACCCGGTAATCCCATGTCCCGAGCTACAAAAGATGCAGGAGGGCGCCTCCCGTTGGGGATGCGGTTCCCTGAAATGCGGGGAAGGGGGTGTCCAGCGCAAATGGGAAGGACGAAGCCCCCTAGGGATGGCAAAAAGCGAGGGGCGTCCGGGGTCTCTGGTGGGGTCCGCGGGGTTCCCTTAGCAGTTTGGGGAGCTACCCCCTCCCGCAGCACCCAGGGTTCGATCCGATCCCTTGCTTGTGGGGCGCCTGTTACACCGGCCGCCCCCCCCACCCCCCCCAAGGACGCTGGGGACTTGCACCTGTGCGGGAGAACGTAAGAGACACGCCCCTGCGATCACGGGGTGCTGCCTGTAAGGCGCGAGACCCCTTTTCCTAATTTTCGAAGGCGGACGGACGGGGGGCGGGTGGGGGTGGGGAGGGGGGCGAGGTGGCTCGCACTACGGGGGTGGGGGTGGAGTTCCGAGAGTAGCCCCGGGGGACGGGAGGTTCCCCCCACACCGAATAGGGAGGATGGGGCGGGCTAAAAACATTTAATTAAAAAAAAAAAAAAAAAAAGCCTACAGCACCAGGTATTCCCAGGCGGTCTCCCATCCAAGTACTAACCAGGCCCGACCCTGCTTAGCTTCCGAGATCAGACGAGATCGGGCGCGTTCAGGGTGGTATGGCCGTAGACACTGGGGCGCGCCTCCCGGAGACTCAAGAGTCCGAGCCGGGCCTCCAGGCCCGCGGAGCCGTGGGGCCTCTGGCTGACCTGGTGCTCAGCTCCCTCCACCCTCCGCCCCGCCCGCCCCGCCCGCCTGCCCGCCTGCCCGCCTGCCCGCCTGCCCGCCTGCCCGCCTGCCCGCCCACCTTCTGAGCTGGCAGGAGATGCCAGATGAGATGCGAGTGGGCGGCTCGCGGTGGGGGTGCGATGTGCTGGGTGGCTAGAAAGGGGGCGCCCTCCCCAACTCGGCTCCCCTAGGGTTAGTGCACTTCACATCCCCACGGCAGCCTCTTGTTGTGGAGAATCCAAGTGGTAAACACACACTTAGTTGTGACCAAAAAGTGTGCATGTGCCAAGGCAGGGTCCAGGGAGGCCCACAGCAAGCCCAAGGTCTCATGCTACGTGTCCGGGGAGAGCACAGAAGGTGATATGGCACGGGTGGTCACACCTTCCTTTCCTTCATTTCACTCTCTTAGGGGTGAAGACCTATAAAAGTGGCCCAGAGCCGTGTGACTCTCCCAGGATCATGGTGCTGAAAGCCAGGCCTGCTTGAAGTGGCCATTCCGGCCACATCCAACCCCGTCTTATACTTTGGCCACCTCTGACTTTTTGCATCTTATTGGGCACACGTCACACTGCCCACAGGTGTGGCAGTTTTTAGGTCATATACACCTGCCCAGGTCTCTAGAAAATTGTTTCTTGCATCATCCCTCCTGTGTGGGCAGGGTCCCTGGGAAGGCCCAGGAGGACACAATGGCTTTGCCAGGACACTAAAACGATCAGGCAGACACAGGTCTAACTTGGCTCTCCTGAACGCTGGGACCCTGGTGGCCAGAACGGGGAGCCGTGGGGGAAAGCCGAGTTGGAAAACTTGGAGTGTTTATGGGGGTGTCAGTCCAAAGCCCTGAGGGGTTTCCAGGTAAGTCTGCTTTAAAAGAAAACATACAGGTAATGGAATCTTGCAAACTTTAAGATTGCCTCAGGTAAGTCTGCTTTAAAAGAAAACATACAGGTAATGGAATCTTGCAAACTTTAAGATTGCCTCAGTCACAGGACAATACAGAAGCTAGAACTCTCCTCACCAGGCACCCACATTCCCGGGACAGGCCCCTATCACCTCACTGGACTGGAGACCTTGGAGAGAGCCGGATGTCCTCCACTGGTCTCCAGATGGTCTCAGGGTGTGTCTTTGGATGAGCTTACCACAAAAGCTGTTTCACTCAACGCAGACAGTGGCTCTAGACTCCCTTCTGACGCCTGCTGTCATTCAGCAGTGTGTAGCCTCAGGTGAGGTATGGCAGCCTAGTGCTGGCCAATCCCAGGGTTGCCACAAGTGGGAGCACTTGAGGGCATCACATCAGTCCTTGTTACTGCGTGCGTGCGTGGTGTGTGTGTGTGTGTGTGTGAGTGTGAGTGTGAGTGTGAGTGTGAGTGTGTGTGCGCGCGCGTGTGTGTGTGTGTGTGTGTGTGTGTGTGAGTGCGCTCGCGCGTGCGCCCGCCCACGTGCCTTGGAGTGGAAGAGACTGCAGGCGTGCCTTGGAGTGGAAGAAACTGCAGGCGGGGTGGTTTGCTGGGTCTCTCAAGTGCCTATCTCAGGTCGTGGGGGGCACAAGAGGAAGTGAGTGCTGGGCACCAATCTCCCCTTCCCCTCTGGAAATCCTAGGCGTCAAGGGGTCATGTTATTCCTTCGTGGCTGGAAGTCTATTCAGACAGCCCTGTCCACCAGATCAGGGAAAATGACTTTATGGTGGGTTTTCCTACTGTGGTGAGGCCCAGGCAGTTTTCTATAATGGCCCGCACACCAGGCGTTGCCTATCAGGGCGCCACCCAGGAGATCATGAGGAGGTCATGGAGACTCTGTAATAGTTCACCTCTCTAGGTGAACTATTACAACTTCTTCCAAACCTTGTCTGGGAGTTAGAGACCAGACCCCCAGCAGCCAGAGTGGGCCCAGAGTTGAGGGAGGGTACGGAGGGCGGAGGGCGCTGTGCCCACGGGATGAAGATGACCAAGGAGAGCCAGGTTTCAGATTCCCCCTCCCTCCCTCCCTCCCTCCCTCCCTCCCTCCCTCCCTCCCTCCCTCCCTCCCTCCCTCCCTTCCTCTATCTTAATCCTCTGCCAGGATATTTTCCCATTGATTCTTAGGGTGAGTGGAAGAGGCCCCGAGAGGCAGGGAGAAACATTGATGTGAGGGAGACAGGTGGATTGCTGGCCTCCCGCAGGCGCCCTGAGGGGGCAGGGATCCAGCCTGCAAGGGAGGTAAGTGCCCTTGACCCCAATCGAACCCGCGACCCTTCCATCCACAGGCCTGCGCTCTGTCCACTGAGCCAAACCCGCTGGAGCCTGTTCCCCTAGTCAGTGTAACAGACACATCCCTCCAATCCACTGGTGCCCTCTGCGAGGCGGGAGACACCTTTCCCTGATTGGGGGTGGAGGTCGCGGTGGCCGGGTGGGGAGGCTCCCGTGGGTCCGATCCCAGAGTACACCCAGGGCTCCTCCCCACCACCAACATCGCCAAGGCGAGGTTGGGAGTGGCTGAGCCACTCTCCTGGGCTCAGGGTGGGTGTTTGGGGTGGGGAGGTGGAGTGTTGCAGAGTGGCAGGAAGGGGTGCGGGTGTCCTAGTGCGCCTCAGGGCCCTGCATTGGCCAGGGGGGCGAGGAAAAAAAAGAAATGAAAAGAGCCTAGGGCACCCGGTAATCCCATGTCCCGAGCTACAAAAGATGCAGGAGGGCGCCTCCCGTTGGGGATGCGGTTCCCTGAAATGCGGGGAAGGGGGTGTCCAGCGCAAATGGGAAGGACGAAGCCCCCTAGGGATGGCAAAAAGCGAGGGGCGTCCGGGGTCTCTGGTGGGGTCCGCGGGGTTCCCTTAGCAGTTTGGGGAGCTACCCCCTCCCGCAGCACCCAGGGTTCGATCCGATCCCTTGCTTGTGGGGCGCCTGTTACACCGGCCGCCCCCCCCACCCCCCCCAAGGACGCTGGGGACTTGCACCTGTGCGGGAGAACGTAAGAGACACGCCCCTGCGATCACGGGGTGCTGCCTGTAAGGCGCGAGACCCCTTTTCCTAATTTTCGAAGGCGGACGGACGGGGGGCGGGTGGGGGTGGGGAGGGGGGCGAGGTGGCTCGCACTACGGGGGTGGGGGTGGAGTTCCGAGAGTAGCCCCGGGGGACGGGAGGTTCCCCCCACACCGAATAGGGAGGATGGGGCGGGCTAAAAACATTTAATTAAAAAAAAAAAAAAAAAGCCTACAGCACCAGGTATTCCCAGGCGGTCTCCCATCCAAGTACTAACCAGGCCCGACCCTGCTTAGCTTCCGAGATCAGACGAGATCGGGCGCGTTCAGGGTGGTATGGCCGTAGACACTGGGGCGCGCCTCCCGGAGACTCAAGAGTCCGAGCCGGGCCTCCAGGCCCGCGGAGCCGTGGGGCCTCTGGCTGACCTGGTGCTCAGCTCCCTCCACCCTCCGCCCCGCCCGCCCCGCCCGCCTGCCCGCCTGCCCGCCTGCACGCCTGCCCGCCTGCCCGCCCACCTTCTGAGCTGGCAGGAGATGCCAGATGAGATGCGAGTGGGCGGCTCGCGGTGGGGGTGCGATGTGCTGGGTGGCTAGAAAGGGGGCGCCCTCCCCAACTCGGCTCCCCTAGGGTTAGTGCACTTCACATCCCCACGGCAGCCTCTTGTTGTGGAGAATCCAAGTGGTAAACACACACTTAGTTGTGACCAAAAAGTGTGCATGTGCCAAGGCAGGGTCCAGGGAGGCCCACAGCAAGCCCAAGGTCTCATGCTACGTGTCCGGGGAGAGCACAGAAGGTGATATGGCACGGGTGGTCACACCTTCCTTTCCTTCATTTCACTCTCTTAGGGGTGAAGACCTATAAAAGTGGCCCAGAGCCGTGTGACTCTCCCAGGATCATGGTGCTGAAAGCCAGGCCTGCTTGAAGTGGCCATTCCGGCCACATCCAACCCCGTCTTATACTTTGGCCACCTCTGACTTTTTGCATCTTATTGGGCACACGTCACACTGCCCACAGGTGTGGCAGTTTTTAGGTCATATACACCTGCCCAGGTCTCTAGAAAATTGTTTCTTGCATCATCCCTCCTGTGTGGGCAGGGTCCCTGGGAAGGCCCAGGAGGACACAATGGCTTTGCCAGGACACTAAAACGATCAGGCAGACACAGGTCTAACTTGGCTCTCCTGAACGCTGGGACCCTGGTGGCCAGAACGGGGAGCCGTGGGGGAAAGCCGAGTTGGAAAACTTGGAGTGTTTATGGGGGTGTCAGTCCAAAGCCCTGAGGGGTTTCCAGGTAAGTCTGCTTTAAAAGAAAACATACAGGTAATGGAATCTTGCAAACTTTATGTCACTGCCTCAGTCACAGGACAATACAGAAGCTAGAACTCTCCTCACCAGGCACCCACATTCCCGGGACAGGCCCCTATCACCTCACTGGACTGGAGACCTTGGAGAGAGCCGGATGTCCTCCACTGGTCTCCAGATGGTCTCAGGGTGTGTCTTTGGATGAGCTTACCACAAAAGCTGTTTCACTCAACGCAGACAGTGGCTCTAGACTCCCTTCTGACGCCTGCTGTCATTCAGCAGTGTGTAGCCTCAGGTGAGGTATGGCAGCCTAGTGCTGGCCAATCCCAGGGTTGCCACAAGTGGGAGCACTTGAGGGCATCACATCAGTCCTTGTTACTGCGTGCGTGCGTGGTGTGTGTGTGTGTGTGTGTGAGTGTGAGTGTGAGTGTGAGTGTGAGTGTGTGTGCGCGCGCGCGCGTGTGTGTGTGTGTGTGTGAGTGCGCTCGCGCGTGCGCCCGCCCACGTGCCTTGGAGTGGAAGAGACTGCAGGCGTGCCTTGGAGTGGAAGAAACTGCAGGCGGGGTGGTTTGCTGGGTCTCTCAAGTGCCTATCTCAGGTCGTGGGGGGCACAAGAGGAAGTGAGTGCTGGGCACCAATCTCCCCTTCCCCTCTGGAAATCCTAGGCGTCAAGGGGTCATGTTATTCCTTCGTGGCTGGAAGTCTATTCAGACAGCCCTGTCCACCAGATCAGGGAAAATGACTTTATGGTGGGTTTTCCTACTGTGGTGAGGCCCAGGCAGTTTTCTATAATGGCCCGCACACCAGGCGTTGCCTATCAGGGCGCCACCCAGGAGATCATGAGGAGGTCATGGAGACTCTGTAATAGTTCACCTCTCTAGGTGAACTATTACAACTTCTTCCAAACCTTGTCTGGGAGTTAGAGACCAGACCCCCAGCAGCCAGAGTGGGCCCAGAGTTGAGGGAGGGTACGGAGGGCGCTGTGCCCACGGGATGAAGATGACCAAGGAGAGCCAGGTTTCAGATTCCCCCTCCCTCCCTCCCTCCCTCCCTCCCTCCCTCCCTCCCTCCCTCCCTCCCTCCCTTCCTCTATCTTAATCCTCTGCCAGGATATTTTCCCATTGATTCTTAGGGTGAGTGGAAGAGGCCCCGAGAGGCAGGGAGAAACATTGATGTGAGGGAGACAGGTGGATTGCTGGCCTCCCGCAGGCGCCCTGAGGGGGCAGGGATCCAGCCTGCAAGGGAGGTAAGTGCCCTTGACCCCAATCGAACCCGCGACCCTTCCATCCACAGGCCTGCGCTCTGTCCACTGAGCCAAACCCGCTGGAGCCTGTTCCCCTAGTCAGTGTAACAGACACATCCCTCCAATCCACTGGTGCCCTCTGCGAGGCGGGAGACACCTTTCCCTGATTGGGGGTGGAGGTCGCGGTGGCCGGGTGGGGAGGCTCCCGTGGGTCCGATCCCAGAGTACACCCAGGGCTCCTCCCCACCACCAACATCGCCAAGGCGAGGTTGGGAGTGGCTGAGCCACTCTCCTGGGCTCAGGGTGGGTGTTTGGGGTGGGGAGGTGGAGTGTTGCAGAGTGGCAGGAAGGGGTGCGGGTGTCCTAGTGCGCCTCAGGGCCCTGCATTGGCCAGGGGGGCGAGGAAAAAAAAGAAATGAAAAGAGCCTAGGGCACCCGGTAATCCCATGTCCCGAGCTACAAAAGATGCAGGAGGGCGCCTCCCGTTGGGGATGCGGTTCCCTGAAATGCGGGGAAGGGGGTGTCCAGCGCAAATGGGAAGGACGAAGCCCCCTAGGGATGGCAAAAAGCGAGGGGCGTCCGGGGTCTCTGGTGGGGTCCGCGGGGTTCCCTTAGCAGTTTGGGGAGCTACCCCCTCCCGCAGCACCCAGGGTTCGATCCGATCCCTTGCTTGTGGGGCGCCTGTTACACCGGCCGCCCCCCCAACCCCCCCCAAGGACGCTGGGGACTTGCACCTGTGCGGGAGAACGTAAGAGACACGCCCCTGCGATCACGGGGTGCTGCCTGTAAGGCGCGAGACCCCTTTTCCTAATTTTCGAAGGCGGACGGACGGGGGGCGGGTGGGGGTGGGGAGGGGGGCGAGGTGGCTCGCACTACGGGGGTGGGGGTGGAGTTCCGAGAGTAGCCCCGGGGGACGGGAGGTTCCCCCCACACCGAATAGGGAGGATGGGGCGGGCTAAAAACATTTAATTAAAAAAAAAAAAAAAAAAAAGCCTACAGCACCAGGTATTCCCAGGTGGTCTCCCATCCAAGTACTAACCAGGCCCGACCCTGCTTAGCTTCCAAGATCAGACGAGATCGGGCGCGTTCAGGGTGGTATGGCCGTAGACACTGGGGCGCGCCTCCCGGAGACTCAAGAGTCCGAGCCGGGCCTCCAGGCCCGCGGAGCCGTGGGGCCTCTGGCTGACCTGGTGCTCAGCTCCCTCCACCCTCCGCCCCGCCCGCCCCGCCCGCCTGCCCGCCTGCCCGCCTGCCCGCCTGCCCGCCTGCCCGCCTGCCCGCCCACCTTCTGAGCTGGCAGGAGATGCCAGATGAGATGCGAGTGGGCGGCTCGCGGTGGGGGTGCGATGTGCTGGGTGGCTAGAAAGGGGGCGCCCTCCCCAACTCGGCTCCCCTAGGGTTAGTGCACTTCACATCCCCACGGCAGCCTCTTGTTGTGGAGAATCCAAGTGGTAAACACACACTTAGTTGTGACCAAAAAGTGTGCATGTGCCAAGGCAGGGTCCAGGGAGGCCCACAGCAAGCCCAAGGTCTCATGCTACGTGTCCTGGGAGAGCACAGAAGGTGATATGGCACGGGTGGTCACACCTTCCTTTCCTTCATTTCACTCTCTTAGGGGTGAAGACCTATAAAAGTGGCCCAGAGCCGTGTGACTCTCCCAGGATCATGGTGCTGAAAGCCAGGCCTGCTTGAAGTGGCCATTCCGGCCACATCCAACCCCGTCTTATACTTTGGCCACCTCTGACTTTTTGCATCTTATTGGGCACACGTCACACTGCCCACAGGTGTGGCAGTTTTTAGGTCATATACACCTGCCCAGGTCTCTAGAAAATTGTTTCTTGCATCATCCCTCCTGTGTGGGCAGGGTCCCTGGGAAGGCCCAGGAGGACACAATGGCTTTGCCAGGACACTAAAACGATCAGGCAGACACAGGTCTAACTTGGCTCTCCTGAACGCTGGGACCCTGGTGGCCAGAACGGGGAGCCGTGGGGGAAAGCCGAGTTGGAAAACTTGGAGTGTTTATGGGGGTGTCAGTCCAAAGCCCTGAGGGGTTTCCAGGTAAGTCTGCTTTAAAAGAAAACATACAGGTAATGGAATCTTGCAAACTTTATGTCACTGCCTCAGTCACAGGACAATACAGAAGCTAGAACTCTCCTCACCAGGCACCCACATTCCCGGGACAGGCCCCTATCACCTCACTGGACTGGAGACCTTGGAGAGAGCCGGATGTCCTCCACTGGTCTCCAGATGGTCTCAGGGTGTGTCTTTGGATGAGCTTACCACAAAAGCTGTTTCACTCAACGCAGACAGTGGCTCTAGACTCCCTTCTGACGCCTGCTGTCATTCAGCAGTGTGTAGCCTCAGGTGAGGTATGGCAGCCTAGTGCTGGCCAATCCCAGGGTTGCCACAAGTGGGAGCACTTGAGGGCATCACATCAGTCCTTGTTACTGCGTGCGTGCGTGGTGTGTGTGTGTGTGTGTGTGAGTGTGAGTGTGAGTGTGAGTGTGAGTGTGTGTGCGCGCGCGCGCGTGTGTGTGTGTGTGTGTGAGTGCGCTCGCGCGTGCGCCCGCCCACGTGCCTTGGAGTGGAAGAGACTGCAGGCGTGCCTTGGAGTGGAAGAAACTGCAGGCGGGGTGGTTTGCTGGGTCTCTCAAGTGCCTATCTCAGGTCGTGGGGGGCACAAGAGGAAGTGAGTGCTGGGCACCAATCTCCCCTTCCCCTCTGGAAATCCTAGGCGTCAAGGGGTCATGTTATTCCTTCGTGGCTGGAAGTCTATTCAGACAGCCCTGTCCACCAGATCAGGGAAAATGACTTTATGGTGGGTTTTCCTACTGTGGTGAGGCCCAGGCAGTTTTCTATAATGGCCCGCACACCAGGCGTTGCCTATCAGGGCGCCACCCAGGAGATCATGAGGAGGTCATGGAGACTCTGTAATAGTTCACCTCTCTAGGTGAACTATTACAACTTCTTCCAAACCTTGTCTGGGAGTTAGAGACCAGACCCCCAGCAGCCAGAGTGGGCCCAGAGTTGAGGGAGGGTACGGAGGGCGCTGTGCCCACGGGATGAAGATGACCAAGGAGAGCCAGGTTTCAGATTCCCCCTCCCTCCCTCCCTCCCTCCCTCCCTCCCTCCCTCCCTCCCTCCCTCCCTCCCTCCCTTCCTCTATCTTAATCCTCTGCCAGGATATTTTCCCATTGATTCTTAGGGTGAGTGGAAGAGGCCCCGAGAGGCAGGGAGAAACATTGATGTGAGGGAGACAGGTGGATTGCTGGCCTCCCGCAGGCGCCCTGAGGGGGCAGGGATCCAGCCTGCAAGGGAGGTAAGTGCCCTTGACCCCAATCGAACCCGCGACCCTTCCATCCACAGGCCTGCGCTCTGTCCACTGAGCCAAACCCGCTGGAGCCTGTTCCCCTAGTCAGTGTAACAGACACATCCCTCCAATCCACTGGTGCCCTCTGCGAGGCGGGAGACACCTTTCCCTGATTGGGGGTGGAGGTCGCGGTGGCCGGGTGGGGAGGCTCCCGTGGGTCCGATCCCAGAGTACACCCAGGGCTCCTCCCCACCACCAACATCGCCAAGGCGAGGTTGGGAGTGGCTGAGCCACTCTCCTGGGCTCAGGGTGGGTGTTTGGGGTGGGGAGGTGGAGTGTTGCAGAGTGGCAGGAAGGGGTGCGGGTGTCCTAGTGCGCCTCAGGGCCCTGCATTGGCCAGGGGGGCGAGGAAAAAAAAGAAATGAAAAGAGCCTAGGGCACCCGGTAATCCCATGTCCCGAGCTACAAAAGATGCAGGAGGGCGCCTCCCGTTGGGGATGCGGTTCCCTGAAATGCGGGGAAGGGGGTGTCCAGCGCAAATGGGAAGGACGAAGCCCCCTAGGGATGGCAAAAAGCGAGGGGCGTCCGGGGTCTCTGGTGGGGTCCGCGGGGTTCCCTTAGCAGTTTGGGGAGCTACCCCCCTCCCGCAGCACCCAGGGTTCGATCCGATCCCTTGCTTGTGGGGCGCCTGTTACACCGGCCGCCCCCCCAACCCCCCCCCAAGGACGCTGGGGACTTGCACCTGTGCGGGAGAACGTAAGAGACACGCCCCTGCGATCACGGGGTGCTGCCTGTAAGGCGCGAGACCCCTTTTCCTAATTTTCGAAGGCGGACGGACGGGGGGCGGGTGGGGGGTGGGGAGGGGGGCGAGGTGGCTCGCACTACGGGGGTGGGGGTGGAGTTCCGAGAGTAGCCCCGGGGGACGGGAGGTTCCCCCCCACACCGAATAGGGAGGATGGGGCGGGCTAAAAACATTTAATTAAAAAAAAAAAAAAAAAAAAGCCTACAGCACCAGGTATTCCCAGGTGGTCTCCCATCCAAGTACTAACCAGGCCCGACCCTGCTTAGCTTCCAAGATCAGACGAGATCGGGCGCGTTCAGGGTGGTATGGCCGTAGACACTGGGGCGCGCCTCCCGGAGACTCAAGAGTCCGAGCCGGGCCTCCAGGCCCGCGGAGCCGTGGGGCCTCTGGCTGACCTGGTGCTCAGCTCCCTCCACCCTCCGCCCCGCCCGCCCCGCCCGCCTGCCCGCCTGCCCGCCTGCCCGCCTGCCCCGCCTGCCCGCCTGCCCGCCCACCTTCTGAGCTGGCAGGAGATGCCAGATGAGATGCGAGTGGGCGGCTCGCGGTGGGGGTGCGATGTGCTGGGTGGCTAGAAAGGGGGCGCCCTCCCCAACTCGGCTCCCCTAGGGTTAGTGCACTTCACATCCCCACGGCAGCCTCTTGTTGTGGAGAATCCAAGTGGTAAACACACACTTAGTTGTGACCAAAAAGTGTGCATGTGCCAAGGCAGGGTCCAGGGAGGCCCACAGCAAGCCCAAGGTCTCATGCTACGTGTCCTGGGAGAGCACAGAAGGTGATATGGCACGGGTGGTCACACCTTCCTTTCCTTCATTTCACTCTCTTAGGGGTGAAGACCTATAAAAGTGGCCCAGAGCCGTGTGACTCTCCCAGGATCATGGTGCTGAAAGCCAGGCCTGCTTGAAGTGGCCATTCCGGCCACATCCAACCCCGTCTTATACTTTGGCCACCTCTGACTTTTTGCATCTTATTGGGCACACGTCACACTGCCCACAGGTGTGGCAGTTTTTAGGTCATATACACCTGCCCAGGTCTCTAGAAAATTGTTTCTTGCATCATCCCTCCTGTGTGGGCAGGGTCCCTGGGAAGGCCCAGGAGGACACAATGGCTTTGCCAGGACACTAAAACGATCAGGCAGACACAGGTCTAACTTGGCTCTCCTGAACGCTGGGACCCTGGTGGCCAGAACGGGGAGCCGTGGGGGAAAGCCGAGTTGGAAAACTTGGAGTGTTTATGGGGGTGTCAGTCCAAAGCCCTGAGGGGTTTCCAGGTAAGTCTGCTTTAAAAGAAAACATACAGGTAATGGAATCTTGCAAACTTTATGTCACTGCCTCAGTCACAGGACAATACAGAAGCTAGAACTCTCCTCACCAGGCACCCACATTCCCGGGACAGGCCCCTATCACCTCACTGGACTGGAGACCTTGGAGAGAGCCGGATGTCCTCCACTGGTCTCCAGATGGTCTCAGGGTGTGTCTTTGGATGAGCTTACCACAAAAGCTGTTTCACTCAACGCAGACAGTGGCTCTAGACTCCCTTCTGACGCCTGCTGTCATTCAGCAGTGTGTAGCCTCAGGTGAGGTATGGCAGCCTAGTGCTGGCCAATCCCAGGGTTGCCACAAGTGGGAGCACTTGAGGGCATCACATCAGTCCTTGTTACTGCGTGCGTGCGTGGTGTGTGTGTGTGTGTGTGTGAGTGTGAGTGTGAGTGTGAGTGTGAGTGTGTGTGCGCGTGTGTGTGTGTGTGTGTGTGTGTGTGAGTGCGCTCGCGCGTGCGCCCGCCCACGTGCCTTGGAGTGGAAGAGACTGCAGGCGTGCCTTGGAGTGGAAGAAACTGCAGGCGGGGTGGTTTGCTGGGTCTCTCAAGTGCCTATCTCAGGTCGTGGGGGGCACAAGAGGAAGTGAGTGCTGGGCACCAATCTCCCCTTCCCCTCTGGAAATCCTAGGCGTCAAGGGGTCATGTTATTCCTTCGTGGCTGGAAGTCTATTCAGACAGCCCTGTCCACCAGATCAGGGAAAATGACTTTATGGTGGGTTTTCCTACTGTGGTGAGGCCCAGGCAGTTTTCTATAATGGCCCGCACACCAGGCGTTGCCTATCAGGGCGCCACCCAGGAGATCATGAGGAGGTCATGGAGACTCTGTAATAGTTCACCTCTCTAGGTGAACTATTACAACTTCTTCCAAACCTTGTCTGGGAGTTAAGAGACCAGACCCCCAGCAGCCAGAGTGGGCCCAGAGTTGAGGGAGGGTACGGAGGGCGCTGTGCCCACGGGATGAAGATGACCAAGGAGAGCCAGGTTTCAAATTCCCCCTCCCTCCCTCCCTCCCTCCCTCCCTCCCTCCCTCCCTCCCTCCCTCCCTCCCTCCCTCCCTCCCTCCCTTCCTCTATCTTAATCCTCTGCCAGGATATTTTCCCATTGATTCTTAGGGTGAGTGGAAGAGGCCCCGAGAGGCAGGGAGAAACATTGATGTGAGGGAGACAGGTGGATTGCTGGCCTCCCGCAGGCGCCCTGAGGGGGCAGGGATCCAGCCTGCAAGGGAGGTAAGTGCCCTTGACCCCAATCGAACCCGCGACCCTTCCATCCACAGGCCTGCGCTCTGTCCACTGAGCCAAACCCGCTGGAGCCTGTTCCCCTAGTCAGTGTAACAGACACATCCCTCCAATCCACTGGTGCCCTCTGCGAGGCGGGAGACACCTTTCCCTGATTGGGGGTGGAGGTCGCGGTGGCCGGGTGGGGAGGCTCCCGTGGGTCCGATCCCAGAGTACACCCAGGGCTCCTCCCCACCACCAACATCGCCAAGGCGAGGTTGGGAGTGGCTGAGCCACTCTCCTGGGCTCAGGGTGGGTGTTTGGGGTGGGGAGGTGGAGTGTTGCAGAGTGGCAGGAAGGGGTGCGGGCGTCCTAGTGCGCCTCAGGGCCCTGCATTGGCCAGGGGGGCGAGGAAAAAAAAGAAATGAAAAGAGCCTAGGGCACCCGGTAATCCCATGTCCCGAGCTACAAAAGATGCAGGAGGGCGCCTCCCGTTGGGGATGCGGTTCCCTGAAATGCGGGGAAGGGGGTGTCCAGCGCAAATGGGAAGGACGAAGCCCCCTAGGGATGGCAAAAAGCGAGGGGCGTCCCGGGTCTCTGGTGGGGTCCGCGGGGTTCCCTTAGCAGTTTGGGGAGCTACCCCCTCCCGCAGCACCCAGGGTTCGATCCGATCCCTTGCTTGTGGGGCGCCTGTTACACCGGCCGCCCCCCCACCCCCCCCCCAAGGACGCTGGGGACTTGCACCTGTGCGGGAGAACGTAAGAGACACGCCCCTGCGATCACGGGGTGCTGCCTGTAAGGCGCGAGACCCCTTTTCCTAATTTTCGAAGGCGGACGGACGGGGGGCGGGTGGGGGTGGGGAGGGGGGCGAGGTGGCTCGCACTACGGGGGTGGGGGTGGAGTTCCGAGAGTAGCCCCGGGGGACGGGAGGTTCCCCCCACACCGAATAGGGAGGATGGGGCGGGCTAAAAACATTTAATTAAAAAAAAAAAAAAAAAAGCCTACAGCACCAGGTATTCCCAGGCGGTCTCCCATCCAAGTACTAACCAGGCCCGACCCTGCTTAGCTTCCGAGATCAGACGAGATCGGGCGCGTTCAGGGTGGTATGGCCGGAGACACTGGAGCGCGCCTCCCGGAGACTCAAGAGTCCGAGCCGGGCCTCCAGGCCCGCGGAGCCGTGGGGCCTCTGGCTGACCTGGTGCTCAGCTCCCTCCACCCTCCGCCCCGCCCGCCCGCCCCGCCCGCCCCGCCCGCCTGCCCGCCTGCCCGCCTGCCCGCCTGCCCGCCCACCTTCTGAGCTTGCAGGAGATGCCAGATGAGATGCGGGAGGGCGGCTCGCGGTGGGGGTGCGATGTGCTGGGTGGCTAGAAAGGGGGCGCCCTCCCCAACTCGGCTCCCCTAGGGTTAGTGCACTTCACATCCCCACGGCAGCCTCTTGTTGTGGAGAATCCAAGTGGTAAACACACACTTAGTTGTGACCAAAAAGTGTGCATGTGCCAAGGCAGGGTCCAGGGAGGCCCACAGCAAGCCCAAGGTCTCATGCTACGTGTCCTGGGAGAGCACAGAAGGTGATATGGCACGGGTGGTCACACCTTCCTTTCCTTCATTTCACTCTCTTAGGGGTGAAGACCTATAAAAGTGGCCCAGAGCCGTGTGACTCTCCCAGGATCATGGTGCTGAAAGCCAGGCCTGCTTGAAGTGGCCATTCCGGCCACATCCAACCCCGTCTTATACTTTGGCCACCTCTGACTTTTTGCATCTTATTGGGCACACGTCACACTGCCCACAGGTGTGGCAGTTTTTAGGTCATATACACCTGCCCAGGTCTCTAGAAAATTGTTTCTTGCATCATCCCTCCTGTGTGGGCAGGGTCCCTGGGAAGGCCCAGGAGGACACAATGGCTTTGCCAGGACACTAAAACGATCAGGCAGACACAGGTCTAACTTGGCTCTCCTGAACGCTGGGACCCTGGTGGCCAGAACGGGGAGCCGTGGGGGAAAGCCGAGTTGGAAAACTTGGAGTGTTTATGGGGGTGTCAGTCCAAAGCCCTGAGGGGTTTCCAGGTAAGTCTGCTTTAAAAGAAAACATACAGGTAATGGAATCTTGCAAACTTTATGTCACTGCCTCAGTCACAGGACAATACAGAAGCTAGAACTCTCCTCACCAGGCACCCACATTCCCGGGACAGGCCCCTATCACCTCACTGGACTGGAGACCTTGGAGAGAGCCGGATGTCCTCCACTGGTCTCCAGATGGTCTCAGGGTGTGTCTTTGGATGAGCTTACCACAAAAGCTGTTTCACTCAACGCAGACAGTGGCTCTAGACTCCCTTCTGACGCCTGCTGTCATTCAGCAGTGTGTAGCCTCAGGTGAGGTATGGCAGCCTAGTGCTGGCCAATCCCAGGGTTGCCACAAGTGGGAGCACTTGAGGGCATCACATCAGTCCTTGTTACTGCGTGCGTGCGTGGTGTGTGTGTGTGTGTGTGTGAGTGTGAGTGTGAGTGTGAGTGTGAGTGTGTGTGCGCGTGTGTGTGTGTGTGTGTGTGTGTGTGTGTGTGTGAGTGCGCTCGCGCGTGCGCCCGCCCACGTGCCTTGGAGTGGAAGAGACTGCAGGCGTGCCTTGGAGTGGAAGAAACTGCAGGCGGGGTGGTTTGCTGGGTCTCTCAAGTGCCTATCTCAGGTCGTGGGGGGCACAAGAGGAAGTGAGTGCTGGGCACCAATCTCCCCTTCCCCTCTGGAAATCCTAGGCGTCAAGGGGTCATGTTATTCCTTCGTGGCTGGAAGTCTATTCAGACAGCCCTGTCCACCAGATCAGGGAAAATGACTTTATGGTG
Source organism: Corynorhinus townsendii (assembly GCA_026230045.1). Classification (NCBI taxonomy): domain Eukaryota; kingdom Metazoa; phylum Chordata; class Mammalia; order Chiroptera; family Vespertilionidae; genus Corynorhinus; species Corynorhinus townsendii. The sequence goes on along the minus strand of JAPDVU010000007.1, from coordinate 96,050,266 downwards.
GGTTTTCCTACTGTGGTGAGGCCCAGGCAGTTTTCTATAATGGCCCGCACACCAGGCGTTGCCTATCAGGGCGCCACCCAGGAGATCATGAGGAGGTCATGGAGACTCTGTAATAGTTCACCTCTCTAGGTGAACTATTACAACTTCTTCCAAACCTTGTCTGGGAGTTAGAGACCAGACCCCCAGCAGCCAGAGTGGGCCCAGAGTTGAGGGAGGGTACGGAGGGCGCTGTGCCCACGGGATGAAGATGACCAAGGAGAGCCAGGTTTCAGATTCCCCCTCCCTCCCTCCCTCCCTCCCTCCCTCCCTCCCTCCCTCCCTCCCTCCCTCCCTCCCTCCCTTCCTCTATCTTAATCCTCTGCCAGGATATTTTCCCATTGATTCTTAGGGTGAGTGGAAGAGGCCCCGAGAGGCAGGGAGAAACATTGATGTGAGGGAGACAGGTGGATTGCTGGCCTCCCGCAGGCGCCCTGAGGGGGCAGGGATCCAGCCTGCAAGGGAGGTAAGTGCCCTTGACCCCAATCGAACCCGCGACCCTTCCATCCACAGGCCTGCGCTCTGTCCACTGAGCCAAACCCGCTGGAGCCTGTTCCCCTAGTCAGTGTAACAGACACATCCCTCCAATCCACTGGTGCCCTCTGCGAGGCGGGAGACACCTTTCCCTGATTGGGGGTGGAGGTCGCGGTGGCCGGGTGGGGAGGCTCCCGTGGGTCCGATCCCAGAGTACACCCAGGGCTCCTCCCCACCACCAACATCGCCAAGGCGAGGTTGGGAGTGGCTGAGCCACTCTCCTGGGCTCAGGGTGGGTGTTTGGGGTGGGGAGGTGGAGTGTTGCAGAGTGGCAGGAAGGGGTGCGGGCGTCCTAGTGCGCCTCAGGGCCCTGCATTGGCCAGGGGGGCGAGGAAAAAAAAGAAATGAAAAGAGCCTAGGGCACCCGGTAATCCCATGTCCCGAGCTACAAAAGATGCAGGAGGGCGCCTCCCGTTGGGGATGCGGTTCCCTGAAATGCGGGGAAGGGGGTGTCCAGCGCAAATGGGAAGGACGAAGCCCCCTAGGGATGGCAAAAAGCGAGGGGCGTCCCGGGTCTCTGGTGGGGTCCGCGGGGTTCCCTTAGCAGTTTGGGGAGCTACCCCCTCCCGCAGCACCCAGGGTTCGATCCGATCCCTTGCTTGTGGGGCGCCTGTTACACCGGCCGCCCCCCCACCCCCCCCCCAAGGACGCTGGGGACTTGCACCTGTGCGGGAGAACGTAAGAGACACGCCCCTGCGATCACGGGGTGCTGCCTGTAAGGCGCGAGACCCCTTTTCCTAATTTTCGAAGGCGGACGGACGGGGGGCGGGTGGGGGTGGGGAGGGGGGCGAGGTGGCTCGCACTACGGGGGTGGGGGTGGAGTTCCGAGAGTAGCCCCGGGGGACGGGAGGTTCCCCCCACACCGAATAGGGAGGATGGGGCGGGCTAAAAACATTTAATTAAAAAAAAAAAAAAAAAAGCCTACAGCACCAGGTATTCCCAGGCGGTCTCCCATCCAAGTACTAACCAGGCCCGACCCTGCTTAGCTTCCGAGATCAGACGAGATCGGGCGCGTTCAGGGTGGTATGGCCGGAGACACTGGAGCGCGCCTCCCGGAGACTCAAGAGTCCGAGCCGGGCCTCCAGGCCCGCGGAGCCGTGGGGCCTCTGGCTGACCTGGTGCTCAGCTCCCTCCACCCTCCGCCCCGCCCGCCCGCCCCGCCCGCCCCGCCCGCCTGCCCGCCTGCCCGCCTGCCCGCCTGCCCGCCCACCTTCTGAGCTTGCAGGAGATGCCAGATGAGATGCGGGAGGGCGGCTCGCGGTGGGGGTGCGATGTGCTGGGTGGCTAGAAAGGGGGCGCCCTCCCCAACTCGGCTCCCCTAGGGTTAGTGCACTTCACATCCCCACGGCAGCCTCTTGTTGTGGAGAATCCAAGTGGTAAACACACACTTAGTTGTGACCAAAAAGTGTGCATGTGCCAAGGCAGGGTCCAGGGAGGCCCACAGCAAGCCCAAGGTCTCATGCTACGTGTCCTGGGAGAGCACAGAAGGTGATATGGCACGGGTGGTCACACCTTCCTTTCCTTCATTTCACTCTCTTAGGGGTGAAGACCTATAAAAGTGGCCCAGAGCCGTGTGACTCTCCCAGGATCATGGTGCTGAAAGCCAGGCCTGCTTGAAGTGGCCATTCCGGCCACATCCAACCCCGTCTTATACTTTGGCCACCTCTGACTTTTTGCATCTTATTGGGCACACGTCACACTGCCCACAGGTGTGGCAGTTTTTAGGTCATATACACCTGCCCAGGTCTCTAGAAAATTGTTTCTTGCATCATCCCTCCTGTGTGGGCAGGGTCCCTGGGAAGGCCCAGGAGGACACAATGGCTTTGCCAGGACACTAAAACGATCAGGCAGACACAGGTCTAACTTGGCTCTCCTGAACGCTGGGACCCTGGTGGCCAGAACGGGGAGCCGTGGGGGAAAGCCGAGTTGGAAAACTTGGAGTGTTTATGGGGGTGTCAGTCCAAAGCCCTGAGGGGTTTCCAGGTAAGTCTGCTTTAAAAGAAAACATACAGGTAATGGAATCTTGCAAACTTTATGTCACTGCCTCAGTCACAGGACAATACAGAAGCTAGAACTCTCCTCACCAGGCACCCACATTCCCGGGACAGGCCCCTATCACCTCACTGGACTGGAGACCTTGGAGAGAGCCGGATGTCCTCCACTGGTCTCCAGATGGTCTCAGGGTGTGTCTTTGGATGAGCTTACCACAAAAGCTGTTTCACTCAACGCAGACAGTGGCTCTAGACTCCCTTCTGACGCCTGCTGTCATTCAGCAGTGTGTAGCCTCAGGTGAGGTATGGCAGCCTAGTGCTGGCCAATCCCAGGGTTGCCACAAGTGGGAGCACTTGAGGGCATCACATCAGTCCTTGTTACTGCGTGCGTGCGTGGTGTGTGTGTGTGTGTGTGTGAGTGTGAGTGTGAGTGTGAGTGTGTGTGCGCGCGTGTGTGTGTGTGTGTGTGTGTGAGTGCGCCTGCGCGTGCGCCCGCCCACGTGCCTTGGAGTGGAAGAGACTGCAGGCGTGCCTTGGAGTGGAAGAAACTGCAGGCGGGGTGGTTTGCTGGGTCTCTCAAGTGCCTATCTCAGGTCGTGGGGGGCACAAGAGGAAGTGAGTGCTGGGCACCAATCTCCCCTTCCCCTCTGGAAATCCTAGGCGTCAAGGGGTCATGTTATTCCTTCGTGGCTGGAAGTCTATTCAGACAGCCCTGTCCACCAGATCAGGGAAAATGACTTTATGGTGGGTTTTCCTACTGTGGTGAGGCCCAGGCAGTTTTCTATAATGGCCCGCACACCAGGCGTTGCCTATCAGGGCGCCACCCAGGAGATCATGAGGAGGTCATGGAGACTCTGTAATAGTTCACCTCTCTAGGTGAACTATTACAACTTCTTCCAAACCTTGTCTGGGAGTTAGAGACCAGACCCCCAGCAGCCAGAGTGGGCCCAGAGTTGAGGGAGGGTACGGAGGGCGCTGTGCCCACGGGATGAAGATGACCAAGGAGAGCCAGGTTTCAGATTCCCCCTTCCTCCCTCCCTCCCTCCCTCCCTCCCTCCCTCCCTTCCTCTATCTTAATCCTCTGCCAGGATATTTTCCCATTGATTCTTAGGGTGAGTGGAAGAGGCCCCGAGAGGCAGGGAGAAACATTGATGTGAGGGAGACAGGTGGATTGCTGGCCTCCCGCAGGCGCCCTGAGGGGGCAGGGATCCAGCCTGCAAGGGAGGTAAGTGCCCTTGACCCCAATCGAACCCGCGACCCTTCCATCCACAGGCCTGCGCTCTGTCCACTGAGCCAAACCCGCTGGAGCCTGTTCCCCTAGTCAGTGTAACAGACACATCCCTCCAATCCACTGGTGCCCTCTGCGAGGCGGGAGACACCTTTCCCTGATTGGGGGTGGAGGTCGCGGTGGCCGGGTGGGGAGGCTCCCGTGGGTCCGATCCCAGAGTACACCCAGGGCTCCTCCCCACCACCAACATCGCCAAGGCGAGGTTGGGAGTGGCTGAGCCACTCTCCTGGGCTCAGGGTGGGTGTTTGGGGTGGGGAGGTGGAGTGTTGCAGAGTGGCAGGAAGGGGTGCGGGCGTCCTAGTGCGCCTCAGGGCCCTGCATTGGCCAGGGGGGCGAGGAAAAAAAAGAAATGAAAAGAGCCTAGGGCACCCGGTAATCCCATGTCCCGAGCTACAAAAGATGCAGGAGGGCGCCTCCCGTTGGGGATGCGGTTCCCTGAAATGCGGGGAAGGGGGTGTCCAGCGCAAATGGGAAGGACGAAGCCCCCTAGGGATGGCAAAAAGCGAGGGGCGTCCCGGGTCTCTGGTGGGGTCCGCGGGGTTCCCTTAGCAGTTTGGGGAGCTACCCCCTCCCGCAGCACCCAGGGTTCGATCCGATCCCTTGCTTGTGGGGCGCCTGTTACACCGGCCGCCCCCCCACCCCCCCCAAGGACGCTGGGGACTTGCACCTGTGCGGGAGAACGTAAGAGACACGCCCCTGCGATCACGGGGTGCTGCCTGTAAGGCGCGAGACCCCTTTTCCTAATTTTCGAAGGCGGACGGACGGGGGGCGGGTGGGGGTGGGGAGGGGGGCGAGGTGGCTCGCACTACGGGGGTGGGGGTGGAGTTCCGAGAGTAGCCCCGGGGGACGGGAGGTTCCCCCCACACCGAATAGGGAGGATGGGGCGGGCTAAAAACATTTAATTAAAAAAAAAAAAAAAAAAGCCTACAGCACCAGGTATTCCCAGGCGGTCTCCCATCCAAGTACTAACCAGGCCCGACCCTGCTTAGCTTCCGAGATCAGACGAGATCGGGCGCGTTCAGGGTGGTATGGCCGGAGACACTGGGGCGCGACTCCCGGAGACTCAAGAGTCCGAGCCGGGCCTCCAGGCCCGCGGAGCCGTGGGGCCTCTGGCTGACCTGGTGCTCAGCTCCCTCCACCCTCCGCCCCGCCCGCCCCGCCCGCCTGCCCGCCTGCCCGCCTGCACGCCTGCCCGCCTGCCCGCCCACCTTCTGAGCTGGCAGGAGATGCCAGATGAGATGCGAGTGGGCGGCTCGCGGTGGGGGTGCGATGTGCTGGGTGGCTAGAAAGGGGGCGCCCTCCCCAACTCGGCTCCCCTAGGGTTAGTGCACTTCACATCCCCACGGCAGCCTCTTGTTGTGGAGAATCCAAGTGGTAAACACACACTTAGTTGTGACCAAAAAGTGTGCATGTGCCAAGGCAGGGTCCAGGGAGGCCCACAGCAAGCCCAAGGTCTCATGCTACGTGTCCGGGGAGAGCACAGAAGGTGATATGGCACGGGTGGTCACACCTTCCTTTCCTTCATTTCACTCTCTTAGGGGTGAAGACCTATAAAAGTGGCCCAGAGCCGTGTGACTCTCCCAGGATCATGGTGCTGAAAGCCAGGCCTGCTTGAAGTGGCCATTCCGGCCACATCCAACCCCGTCTTATACTTTGGCCACCTCTGACTTTTTGCATCTTATTGGGCACACGTCACACTGCCCACAGGTGTGGCAGTTTTTAGGTCATATACACCTGCCCAGGTCTCTAGAAAATTGTTTCTTGCATCATCCCTCCTGTGTGGGCAGGGTCCCTGGGAAGGCCCAGGAGGACACAATGGCTTTGCCAGGACACTAAAACGATCAGGCAGACACAGGTCTAACTTGGCTCTCCTGAACGCTGGGACCCTGGTGGCCAGAACGGGGAGCCGTGGGGGAAAGCCGAGTTGGAAAACTTGGAGTGTTTATGGGGGTGTCAGTCCAAAGCCCTGAGGGGTTTCCAGGTAAGTCTGCTTTAAAAGAAAACATACAGGTAATGGAATCTTGCAAACTTTATGTCACTGCCTCAGTCACAGGACAATACAGAAGCTAGAACTCTCCTCACCAGGCACCCACATTCCCGGGACAGGCCCCTATCACCTCACTGGACTGGAGACCTTGGAGAGAGCCGGATGTCCTCCACTGGTCTCCAGATGGTCTCAGGGTGTGTCTTTGGATGAGCTTACCACAAAAGCTGTTTCACTCAACGCAGACAGTGGCTCTAGACTCCCTTCTGACGCCTGCTGTCATTCAGCAGTGTGTAGCCTCAGGTGAGGTATGGCAGCCTAGTGCTGGCCAATCCCAGGGTTGCCACAAGTGGGAGCACTTGAGGGCATCACATCAGTCCTTGTTACTGCGTGCGTGCGTGGTGTGTGTGTGTGTGTGTGTGAGTGTGAGTGTGAGTGTGAGTGTGAGTGTGTGTGCGCGCGTGTGTGTGTGTGTGTGTGTGTGTGTGTGTGTGAGTGCGCTCGCGCGTGCGCCCGCCCACGTGCCTTGGAGTGGAAGAGACTGCAGGCGTGCCTTGGAGTGGAAGAAACTGCAGGCGGGGTGGTTTGCTGGGTCTCTCAAGTGCCTATCTCAGGTCGTGGGGGGCACAAGAGGAAGTGAGTGCTGGGCACCAATCTCCCCTTCCCCTCTGGAAATCCTAGGCGTCAAGGGGTCATGTTATTCCTTCGTGGCTGGAAGTCTATTCAGACAGCCCTGTCCACCAGATCAGGGAAAATGACTTTATGGTGGGTTTTCCTACTGTGGTGAGGCCCAGGCAGTTTTCTATAATGGCCCGCACACCAGGCGTTGCCTATCAGGGCGCCACCCAGGAGATCATGAGGAGGTCATGGAGACTCTGTAATAGTTCACCTCTCTAGGTGAACTATTACAACTTCTTCCAAACCTTGTCTGGGAGTTAGAGACCAGACCCCCAGCAGCCAGAGTGGGCCCAGAGTTGAGGGAGGGTACGGAGGGCGCTGTGCCCACGGGATGAAGATGACCAAGGAGAGCCAGGTTTCAGATTCCCCCTTCCTCCCTCCCTCCCTCCCTCCCTCCCTCCCTCCCTTCCTCTATCTTAATCCTCTGCCAGGATATTTTCCCATTGATTCTTAGGGTGAGTGGAAGAGGCCCCGAGAGGCAGGGAGAAACATTGATGTGAGGGAGACAGGTGGATTGCTGGCCTCCCGCAGGCGCCCTGAGGGGGCAGGGATCCAGCCTGCAAGGGAGGTAAGTGCCCTTGACCCCAATCGAACCCGCGACCCTTCCATCCACAGGCCTGCGCTCTGTCCACTGAGCCAAACCCGCTGGAGCCTGTTCCCCTAGTCAGTGTAACAGACACATCCCTCCAATCCACTGGTGCCCTCTGCGAGGCGGGAGACACCTTTCCCTGATTGGGGGTGGAGGTCGCGGTGGCCGGGTGGGGAGGCTCCCGTGGGTCCGATCCCAGAGTACACCCAGGGCTCCTCCCCACCACCAACATCGCCAAGGCGAGGTTGGGAGTGGCTGAGCCACTCTCCTGGGCTCAGGGTGGGTGTTTGGGGTGGGGAGGTGGAGTGTTGCAGAGTGGCAGGAAGGGGTGCGGGCGTCCTAGTGCGCCTCAGGGCCCTGCATTGGCCAGGGGGGCGAGGAAAAAAAAGAAATGAAAAGAGCCTAGGGCACCCGGTAATCCCATGTCCCGAGCTACAAAAGATGCAGGAGGGCGCCTCCCGTTGGGGATGCGGTTCCCTGAAATGCGGGGAAGGGGGTGTCCAGCGCAAATGGGAAGGACGAAGCCCCCTAGGGATGGCAAAAAGCGAGGGGCGTCCCGGGTCTCTGGTGGGGTCCGCGGGGTTCCCTTAGCAGTTTGGGGAGCTACCCCCTCCCGCAGCACCCAGGGTTCGATCCGATCCCTTGCTTGTGGGGCGCCTGTTACACCGGCCGCCCCCCCACCCCCCCCAAGGACGCTGGGGACTTGCACCTGTGCTGGAGAACGTAAGAGACACGCCCCTGCGATCACGGGGTGCTGTCTGTAAGGCGCGAGACCCCTTTTCCTAATTTTCGAAGGCGGACGGACGGGGGGGGGGCGGGTGGGGGTGGGGAGGGGGGCGAGGTGGCTCGCACTACGGGAGTGGGGGTGGAGTTCCGAGAGTAGCCCCGGGGGACGGGAGGTTCCCCCCACACCGAATAGGGAGGATGGGGCGGGCTAAAAACATTTAATTAATTAATTAAAAAAAAAAAAAAGCCTACAGCACCCGGTATTCCCAGGCGGTATTAAAAAAAAAAAAAAAGCCTACAGCACCCGGTATTCCCAGGCGGTCTCCCATCCAAGTACTAACCAGGCCCGACCCTGCTTAGCTTCCGAGATCAGACGAGATCGGGCGCGTTCAGGGTGGTATGGCCGTAGACACTGGAGCGCGCCTCCCGGAGACTCAAGAGTCCGAGCCGGGCCTCCAGGCCCGCGGAGCCGTGGGGCCTCTGGCTGACCTGG